>JAZHRO010000046.1:1308750-2617500 GCA_037157565.1 Thalassia testudinum
AATAGAATTAAGATGGCGAGGACTCAAAGACAAATCCACATTTTAGTGGATACACAGGCTAATTAAGTCCAAAGACCTGAAGGGTCTTTGTGTTCATATCCTAATGTAAAATTTCTTAGGATTGAAAAGTCCTAATGTCCAGGTAATCCTTCCTAATTTTTTTTTTATATAAATAAGAAGAGAAAAATAATTTGTATAGATTTCACAAAGCTTACCAAATAATTCAAAAATGAATCCACCCCCCATGCCTAGCTAATGCAATGTCCTCATTGAAAAAGAGACATGAAAAAAAGGGTAGAATATGAAAGATGTCACCTGGAAGTGAAGCTCGTATCAGCCTTGTGTCATATGTACAACTGCTGAGTTTAATGTCGTTAGCTAGGCGAAGTCTAGCCAAAGAAGTCACAGAATGGCTAGAGCAACAGAGTCTGAGACAGGTTCTGGAAGATTACGGTCAACAATAGGCTTCAAACGTTGACCGTTGACTTTAAAGGTGTTACCCATCTTTGGGTTAGAAATCTGAACGGCACCATTTGAAAAAATCTGATCAATTATGAATGGGCCATTCCATTTAGATCTAAGTTTGCCAGGAAAGAGCTTAAGTTTAGAATCGAATAACCAGACCTTTTGGTTTGGCTCAAAGCTCTTGCGGGAAATCAATTGTTCATGTAGAGCTTTGGCCTGAGCCTTGTAGATCTTGGCATTCTCATAAGCATCATTTCTAAGCTCCTCCAACTCAGATAGTTGGAGTTTCCTGGTCTTCCCAGCTAGATTCAGATCTAAATTGCATTGTTTGATTACCCAAAATGCCCTGTGTTCAATCTCTACGGGTAGATGGCACGCCTTTCCATACACCAAACGGAATGGAGACATGCCGATGGGCATTTTATACGCCGTATGGTAGGCCCAAAGAGCGTCCTCAAGCTTTTGAGTCCAATCCTTGCGATCAGGCTTGACCGTTTTTTGCAGAATGTTCTTGATCTCTCGATTGGAGATCTCGGCTTGTCCATTCGTTTGGGGATGGTAAGGTGTGGAAATTCGATGATTAACCCCGTATTTGGCCAATAAATTGTAGAGTTTGGCATTAGTAAAATGAGTTCCACCATCACTGATGATAGCCCTCGGAACCCCGAACCTACTGAAGATATTGTTCTTGACAAAATTAATGACCACCTTGTGGTCATTGGTTCGGGTGGGAATCACCTCAATCCATTTGGACACATAATCAACAGCAACAAGAATGTACTGATGTCCAAATGAAGGGATAAAGGGTCCCATGAAATTGATGCCCCAAACATTGAAAATTTCTACAGGAACAATAGGGTTTAGGGGCATCATGTCCCTCTTAGTTATGTTCCCGAGTGACTGACATCGAGAACATGACCTCGAGAAGTCCTGGGCATCCTTGAATAAAGACGGCCAATAGAAGCCAGATTGCAAGATTTTTGCAGCCGTCTTTCTCCAGGAGAAATGTCCACCACAACCAGATGCATGGCAGAACTCGAGTATACTGTTGAATTCATTCTCCGGTATGCATCGGCGAATAATCTGATCAGAGCCAATGCGATACAGTTCAGGGTCCTCCCAAAAGTAGTATTTGGCCTCAGATTTGAGTCTATCCCGTTGTTGCTTGGTCTAATCCTGGGGGATTTGACCAACGGCCAAATAGTTAACAATGTCAGCAAACCATGGGGTGTGGACACCTAAAACTGTAAGAATGGTTTCGTCCAGAAAAGTGTCAGCAATCGGAATGTTCGGACAAGAAGAATCACCTAGGAGTCTCGACAAATGATCCGCCACCACATTTTGTACCCCAATTTTATCCTTGAAGATCAAATTCTTGAAGAAGAATCCAACGAATAAGCTGGGGTTTAGCATCCTTTTTAGCCAAGAGATGTTTCAAGGCCGAGTGGTCGGTA
Source organism: Thalassia testudinum (assembly GCA_037157565.1). Lineage (NCBI taxonomy): Eukaryota > Viridiplantae > Streptophyta > Magnoliopsida > Alismatales > Hydrocharitaceae > Thalassia > Thalassia testudinum. The sequence goes on from JAZHRO010000046.1 coordinate 1,310,670, forward strand.
TAAACGATAACATGAGACCCTAAGAGATAAGCCTTGAATTTTTCCAAACTAAATACTACAACTAGTAATTCCTTCTCAGTAATAGTGCAATTCCTCTGGGATTCATCCAAAGTTTTACTAGCGTAGTAAATGATAGAGGGCTTTCGATCAATTTTATGACCTAGGACACCCCCGACCGCATAATCAGAAGCGTTGGTCATGATCTCAAAAGGGGCTGTCCAAATTGGTGGTTGCAAAATTGGAGCACAGGTGACTACCATTTTCAGAAAATCAAATGCCTTTTGGCATGATTCGTCAAAAACAAACGGCATTTCTTTGGCAAGAAGATTGCTCAAAGGACGAGCAACCTTCGAGAAATCCTTGATGAATCTTCGATAAAATCCCACATGGCCAAGAAATGATCTGATTTGTTTAATAGATGTGGGAGGAGGAAGTTTAGCGATAGCATCAACCTTAGCTTTGTCCACTTCAATTCCCTGTTCAGAGATCACATGACCCAAAATGATGCCCTCTTGGGTCATGAAATGACTCTTTTTCCAGCTAAGGACCAGTCGTGTCTTGATACATCGCTTAAGAATCATTTCTAAATTAGCCAAACAAGAGTCAAATGATTCTCCGAAAATAGAGAAATCATCCATGAAGACTTCCATAAACTCTCCCACCATGTCGGAGAATATAGCTAGCATACACCTTTGAAAAGTCGCAGGTGCATTGCATAACCCGAAAGGCATCCTACGGAAAGCAAAGGTTCCGTAGGGACAGGTGAAAGTAGTTTTTTCCTGATCCTCGGGATGGATAGGAACTTGGTTGTATCCCGAGTAGCCATCAAGAAAACAGAAGTACTTCTGCCCGGCTAATTTTTTCAAGATTTGATCAATGAAGGGCAGGGGAAAATGATCCTTTTTAGTGGCTGTGTTCAGCTTCCTGTAATCAATACAAACTCTCTAAGAGGAAGCTGAACGAGTTGTGACAGATTCTCCTCTCTCATTAGTCACAACAGTAATCCCGACTTTCTTTGGAACAATCTGAATGGGACTTACCCAGGGACTGTCAGAGATTGGATAAATAATTCCTGCATCGAGCCACTTGATGATTTCCTTTTTGACCACTTCTAGCATATTTGGATTCAATCTCCTCTGCATCTGGCGAGAAGGGTGGGATCCATCTTCCAAAAATATTCTATGATTATAGTAAGATGGCTCGATCCCCCTGAGGTCATGAATGATCCAACCAATTGCCTCCTTATATTCCTTTAGGACCTTAATCAATTTAATTTCTTTCTCCTTTGTCAATTTAGCACTAATAATCATAGGGAGCGTATTCTGAGGTCCTAAAAATTGATATTTTAAATTCTCGGGAAATGGTTTCAATTCAAGCTGGGGTGGGGTGATGATTGATGGTAGGGTAGATGATCAAGATTCAGCAAGAGGAAGAGGTTGTGAGTGAACAAAATCAGTAACCTCTTCCGAAGATGTTAGGTCAGAGGGTTGCAGGTCAAATTCATCAACCAAAGAGGAACTTTCAATTGAAGAAACTGTCAAACAAGTTTCAATATTAACATTATCCTCATCAAGTTCCTCAATAAATCCACAATCCTCAAATTTGTTGATCGCCTTAAAAATATCCAATTTCATTCGTTGGTCCCCAAAGGCGATTTCCATACTACCGCTTTCACAATTAATGCTGTCCTTTGCGGTAGCCAGGAACGGACGCCCCAGAATGATGGGTGTGTTCCTCAGATTATCTGGTACATCCATGTCACGGATAAGGAAATCTACAGGAAAATAGAAATCCTTGACCTTAACTATAACATCTTCAATAACACCTCACAGGTTTGTGACCGAACGGTCCGCTAACTGTAGCGTTACTGAAGTTGGCCGAAGTTCACCTAACCCAAACTTCTCATAAAGAGAAGTCGGAACTAGGTTGATGGATGCACCGAGATCCAAAAGTGCTCTATCAAATGTGTAATCTCCGATAATGCAAGAAATGAAAGGAGCATCAGGATCTCTCTTTTTCTGAGGGAGGTAGTGCAGGATAACAGAACTAGCCTGCTCGGAGAGTACCAACTTCCTAGGAATAGATTCTCTCGACTTATGCTTTTGTGTACATAATTTCTTTGAAAATCTTGCGTAAGCCGGTATGTGCTTGATAGCATCAAGGAGCGGGATATTGATCTAAACATTCTTAAATAAATTCAGAAGCTCCTCATTGCTATCAACAGACTTCTTCTTCTTTGCTTTGGTTAAGGCTTCAGGAAAACGAACATGAGTCAGATCTTTGGAATCAGGTTCCTGAGCCTTGATTTCTCCTATAGAATTCTCCTCTCTCTCCTCAGATTCTTCAGGATCCAAAAGATCAGAATAGTGTGGTTGTGGATCCTGAGTCTTCTTACCACTCCTTAAAGTTATAGAATTTGCAGAAGCGTAAGAATTTGGGTCTTGGGGAGGATTAGGAAAGATTGGAGGGGCTTGATTGACCATGAATTGTTGATTTGCAGAAGAAGAAGATGAGGAACCCTGCTCAACCACCTGAGCATGTGCGTGCAGGTCCCTTTGATTTCCGTACCCTTGGGCTTGATTGCCCGAAATTTATAATGTTTCGCGGGTTGGGTACGGGTTGGGATGGTAGAGATCCGGGTTGACGAGAGTTAGCAATGAGCCCGGATTGCAAGTTGTCCAACGAGTTTTTCATTTGCTGCATGAGCTGGAGCATAGATCCTTGCATCTCTACCATTTGACGTTCAAATCAGCCTGCCCTGTGGGTTGACGGGCATTCCAAGTTGGCTGATTGACCTGATTCGGAGGCAACTGAGTATATACTTGACCCTGATCCATTGGTCATTGCAGAGCATAGTTGCCAGGTCGAAATTGGGTTTGTTGCCCCAGATTTTTCCAAGAGAAGTTAGGGTGGTTTCTCCAACCTGGATTATAGGCATTCGTGTAGGGTTTGGATCTAACATTCTCTTGTACAGCACAGACATCCTCATACGGTGAGGATGGAGAGAAAGAAAGGGAAGGATAAGAAAAACTGGGATCAAAGGCCCCAGTTGGGAACCCATGGGGTTCCGAAAAATGCCGACTCATAGGTTGAGTCGCATCGAGTTTATTCACGAACTCCCGTCCAGAAGGAGCTCGTGAGGAATGGAATCCCGAATTTTGGGATTGAGTGGATTGAGAGTTGTTAACAGAGTTGCCAGCCATCCACTCTTCCATTCTTTTAGCAACCAAGTCCACCTTATCAAGTTTATTACAAATCAATTCCATATCAAATGAATGAGAGTTATGAACTTCATTGACATTTCATCTAGGTTGCTGGGACCGGTTAAAAGTATCCATGGAGGCATGATTAATTGAATTCTCACTCATTTCCTCAAATAAATCATGTGCACTATCTGCATCTTTATTAAGGAAATTGCCTCCGCAAGAAGCATCCACATGGTTTCTGAGTGGCTCATTCAACCTATGATAGAAGATCTGCACGAGTTGCCACTTCGGCACCTCATGGTGTGGACACCTCTGCAATAAGTCCTGGAATCGCTCCCAGGCCACATGAAACTGCTCCCCCGGCCGCTGGGTAAAGGTAGTGATTGCCTGTCTCAAAGCATTGGTACGACCGACTGGGAAGAATTTCTTCAGAAAGGCCGATTTCAACTCATTCCAAGTTGTAATTGGTCTTCCTATTGTCCTATACCAATGCGCGGCTTTATCCCTAAGAGAGTGGGGGAAGAGCCTCATGATCATTTGCTCCTCGTTAACATTTCGAGCCTTGGTGGTCTGGACAAAAGTGGTCAAATCTTCCAAGTGCAGAAATGGATCTTCGGAGCCAAGCCCATGATAATGTTTAATCAGGCTTAACACCTAGGGCTTGATTCTATGTCACCGGCTGGAATCTGGACGCTGGGACATTCCCCGTAATTTGAAGGATCATAAAAATCCTTCAAGGGCTGAGCACCCTGCATTCTTTAGAACCATTCCTGCATTCTCTGCATTTGTTCCAGCTGCCTTCGAAATTCTTCCTGTGGATTTTCAAGAAGAGGAGGCTGTTGTTCGGCCATGGGATCAAATTGACCAAAATATAACTTGTGCCTCCTAGAATGTTCTAACGGTCCTTCCAATCGGGGATTCAATGACCGTCTTCCCAGCATAAACTAGGAGAAGGTCGGAAGGACTGGGGATAGGGACCCTGCAGCACAACAAAACAAGGCTGTCCTTAAGTGCGGTAGCCTAAGGATCTACTGACTCCCAAAACCCGCCTTAAGACTGTAAATGATTTATTCTACTTGCGTTTGTTTAATCCAACCAGTTAGAAGGAGGGATTGGGGAGAAGGTTCTTCCTTTGGCTTTCGCCTCTGATTCCTAGTGTACCCCCCAGCCGCGGTCGTTTGACGCTACTCCCCTAGCTAGACATCAGATTAATCAGTACAAGTAGGTTAATCAAAAACAATCTCAGACTAGGCCCTGAAGAGCGAATCAAACCATAAGGCCAACGTCTACTCAATTTTATTAAGGCCTGGGATTGTGGTGCTTATGGAATGTGATGGGCCCTTACAATGGGTTGTGCCCTTAATGATTGATTGAGATTTGTGAAAGTGCGTGCACAACCAGGGTTTTCATTCAAGATTATTGATAATGCGTGAATTTTAATGTTCAAATCTTGCTTAAGTAGCTTTTAGGGTTTCAAATTAGGTGAATTGCAATCAAGTTTCTAGGCAAACCAAGTTGTAAAACACGGGTGAAGATTGTTTTCCTTTAAAATCAGAAAGAAAGTGGAGTGCCTGGAATATACCTAGATTGAAAACCCTGAGGAGCTACTTGATGAGTTGGTTTTAAATAAAGTGGTGCGGCCCAAACAACTCAAACAATTGGCCACAAATGCACCACTAAGTTAGGCACTCAAAAATGGTTAACCTAGAATAATTTCTACTCTGTTATGTGCTGCTTTGTGTGTACCAGTTCCACAGATCAGAACCCTGTTGAGTAGAAAACAAATCAAGTTGATCAAGTGCCTTGAATGTGGGTGTGTGTTGTGTGTTTGTTGGAAATTACCCCACAAGATTATCTTTTTGTTATTTATTATGAATGAGGGTGGAATGAATGTGAGTGGAAATCCAAACAACCAAACTATTCCTAGGATTTATGCAAACACCTAGGTTAATTGGGATTTGGATTTAATGTGGCGAATGAAATCTATGGAGGGGGAAAGAATGGGGGAGCACTTACAGTTGTCTTCAACTACACTTTACTCCAGTCTACCGCTTGTTGATTCCTTGATGGAGGTCTCTGCAAAACAATAGACACAAGAGAAAGCTAGTTAGAAAATAAATAAAGTGCAAGAAATGCGAAGGAAAGATTGGAAATCGTTGCCTCCCCGGTAACGACGCCAAAATGTTGAACGTTTACGAATGGCTACGCTAATGTGTTTGGTTTTGGAAAACCTGTCATTGTAGGTTGAAAGCGAAGAATTCGTGTTCAACAAATAAAATTTATACCGAAAAGAATTCCGGGTCGAATACAGGGAGGCTACGTTGATCTATATTCGTAATTATATTTTTTTAGGATTTTTTATAAGCAAGGCGATATAATTGCAATGGAGCTATCAGACTAAAAGAAAGAGAGAGAGAGAGAGAGAAAGAGAACATGCATTCAATATTTCAACTATTTATATAATCAAACTAAATAAAAGTTACACTAGAAAGCGGAAAATCAATTACACTATAAAGTAGGAAAATTCTACACTAGAAAAGCTGTAAATAAGAATGGGAGAGAGAAGTTGTCCTCCTCGACGATTGCTTGGAGGACGAGCCAGACTGGACGACGCCTAGAAGAAGGAGAACGAAGTAGGAAGAGGGAGGACGAAGCAGAAGAATGGGAATGGAGCAGCACGCCGTCGTCGTCATGAGATCCACTTCCAAAGGGGGACGAAAATTTAGACTTTATCTCGCGAGGAGTATCTCGGGTGTGGGACAAGCTTCTCTTGAGCTTTGGAGGGGTAGAGAAGAGAAGGAAGGGATGAGAATTTCGTATGGAGGGGGTCTCCCTTTATAGTTGCCAGGAGTGGGGGCAAAATGGACATTACAACTTCAAAATAATAAATGAGGGGTCTTTAGTGACGGATAAAACCGTCGCTAAAGCCCCCAACGTGGGCGTAGCTTCCGCGCCCACATGCACCACTTCAGCTGCCCACGCGCTCAACGCCATCGCATGTTCATTGATTCTCAGCCATGATCGGACGGCTTAAGACGCATCTCCGGCCGCTGCACTGCGCGCCCGCCTGCGTGCGAATGCACGTCCATGTCGCACGTGTAATAGCGCGTTGGCGCTATCGGGTGCGCCGCCATTGGATCTCCATCTGACGCTCCACATGCCTCAATTGCCCGCGCCTTCCAGCCCCTCGCTGCGGCTCGAACTCACGCCCGCCGCTCGCGAAAGCGCGCTCGACCGCTACACTATGGGGCGCGGATGGTCAAGCGGACGCTTTTAGGCGCGGCCGACCACAGCCATTGGATCAAGATCCAACGGCGGAGAGCGAGAGGGTGCGGGGCCTTTGTAGAATGCGTGCGGCCATTTGGGCGGTGGAGATGGCTCCACGTGGCGCCATCTTGGCCGTCCATCTTCTGGAAGTTGTAGATGGTGCCACGGATGTCGGATTGACTCGATTTTTGCGTAGTTGGGCTGCGATCGTCGATCCGAATTCATCCATGCGGTCGGATTTGTCATTTGAAGTGTGGATTTTCACCATCCTGGCCCTTGATCTTCTAGGGTTCCCCAGTCACTATCTGATGCTACGGATGCCTGATTATGGCGATCCTGGAGTCGTTGAACTCCAATCGCCGCCCTGATCACATCCATACGGTTGGATCTTTGATCCGAGGTTCCGATAAAATATTTTCCCTATCCAAGCACATAAAAGGAGACAATTAACCTCCATTTTATTCAAACTACTCTAAATGCAAGATGATGCATGTTATGCAATATTTATATCATGAAATGCAATCCTATGCTTAAGAACATGCATAAATAGGCATTTTAAGTAGTGTAAATGTGTTTACATCACTAGGATTAAATATTTGAGGCTCTATAGGATTGTTGTACTTTATATTATCTTTGGTTGGGTACTCGCTTTGCGAATTCCCTTCTCCTTCGTGAGAATAATTCCTTCTTGTGAAGAGAAGGGGTGTTGAGGTACACTACCCTCGGCCTAAGTAGCGTGGTTGTAATTGAGGTTTAGTCACCCTCATTTAAGTGACTGGGTTTAGTGGATTTGATCGACTAGGTCGATCGGGAAATCCTAACTCGAGAGGGTTAGATGGTGGTTTTCACCCGGTTTGGGTTTCCGCCTAAAAATATTTGTGCCTATTGTGTGATTGCTTTATTTTGTTAGTGATTGCATAGCAATCATAGGTCTTAATTAGCCTAGATTAAGCTAAGACTTAGCATAAGTTAGGGACATACACAATATCTGCATCTCTACTGCTTTACTTTTTCCATGCATAAAATAATGTTATAATGTGCTGACTAAGTATATTATATCAATTGTAGGGAATAAGCTGATCAGGAGCTTGATCTGGAGCTGGATCAGGAATAACGGGAGTTGTAACAAAGCTGGATTAGAAGGCTTAGTTAAGATATAGGAACAATAACGTAAGCGGGTTAAAGTTTGCTATTCTATTAAGTAGGAATAAAGCAGTAAAATGTGAAGAGCTTAGGTCCATCCAAGCCCTAGGATAGCCTAGAGACTTCCCCAAGCCTTAGCCACCCTTTGATTAGGTCACAACACCCTAGGAAGCCTTAAAACTCTAGTTTCAACCCTTATTTGGACATCCAGATAAGTTATAGGACGTCCAGGAACCTTAGCCATCTCCCGCACACCTCAAACCCACTTCTGCAGTGTTATTAGATGTCCAGGCACTTTATTAGACGTCCAATTTCTGTAGAGTACCCAAAACAGAACCCTGATTTCCCCCTGATTCAAATTGGACGTCGAGAACTGAAGTTTGGACTTATACTTTTTGAGTATAAGTCGTCTGATCCTATTATTGGATGTCTAATGCTGGTCTCCGATCCTTGTTTTGAGATTCAAGTCTTGATCATGGATCTCTAGCTCCCTAGACCTAAGCCCAACCCCATAGGAACCTAAACTAAGGTGTCCTAACCCTAGTACATCACCTCTAGACCTACCTAAGGACCTAATTAGGTCCTCACCAAACCCAATTGACTTAGATCAAAATCAATTACCTTCACCTAAGTCAATTGGACTCATTGAGTCCAATTGAGCTTAGATCTCAACCCACACAAGTTTAATTGGACTTGATGAGAGTCCAATTGACCTAAACCCAACCTAATTGAGTTATTCCACTCCCAATTAGGTTCACACTCATTCAATTAAACTTATGTTAAGTTTAATTGCATTTTCCCCTTAGCAATTAGGGTTTGTAACCCTAAAATCAAGACCTACACCTACACAAACCCCTTAGGACCTACCCTAAGCTACCTAGCCATGTAGAGCACGACCACACACACACACACACACACACACACACCCATTCATGCACACACTTCTCTAGAATTCTCTAGAGATCTCTTGAGATGGCGCCACCTCTTGGTTGCAAAATTTAGCAACCAAGAGGCATTCAAATTGAGATCCACAATTTTTGGATCTCAAAGACCACCTCCAACTCCATGTGGCCGACCACTCTTGGACTCTCTCTAGAGAGTTCCACACCTCTATTGAGAGAAGCCATTGGGTCTATAAAAAGACCCCATGGGTGGCCAAACACCCCCATTCACATCCCTTGGCTTCCACTGGCACCACTCACCTCATTAGCTCCATACACGCCCACCTTCACTTAGGGCAGCTAATCCACCTCCATGAGCTTACCACCACCATGGAGGACATCATGCCGGGATGTTGGATCAATCCTCCCTCTCTCCAATGGTCGGCCTAAGCTACATTGGCCACCCCTTATTCTCCTCTCGACCACTCCAAGGCTATCGGGGACCATCCCTAAATTCCCTTTATTCTACTAGATTTAGTTTATGCTCTCCATAATTTTTACTGCTTTTATTACTGCTTAATAGCATAGTCTTAACTTCTCCCCCAATGATGCATGCGAAATCCCCCCGTTGATTCTTGTATGCAGCCATTTTCTGGTAGTTAGATTTCCGTTTCAAGCTTTCATGTATAAGCTCTCCTCTAAATTTCTTGTGCAAGCAACTCTCCCTAATGAATGAATGAAAATGCATTTCTATATATATATCTCTCTTTATGTGTTTGAAATCACCATGAGCTTATTGATTAATATTATATTTGCATGATTCAAGTTGCCTATTTCTAACTCCTAATATTCTCGCAACTAAGCATGTCATACTTAACTACGTAATAATCATGAATCGGCATGCGATTCTAAACAAAGTAAAGCAATAGAAGATCGATTTCAGAAGTAAACAAATGCCTCCCAGAGACGAATGACCGGGACTTAAAGTCTCGTTATCTTTAGAAATCATTTTTTGATGAATGTTTTTGTGCGACTATACTATGACTCCGACGACTTTCAAAATGTGCAAGAACGATGCCCATCAAATGGCACCGTTGCCAGGGAGGCAACATCATTTTCTATGATTTTGATCTTTTAAAATATCACTGACACATTTCTCTCTACTTTGTTTTTGATGTGCAGGAAAAGCGGAAGAAAAATGGGATCTGCGCACACATTGTGCGCGGCAAAGAGCAAATTCGGGTGCACATCATCTCATTTTCAGATTGGGTTTTACTTTCTGCAATTTGCTTTGAAATTTTTTTTACTCATTGTTGTGAAAAAAAATAAAATAAAATACGAAAAAAAAATTTTCAAAAAGAATCTAAATTAGGGTTCCTTTCAAATCTTAGGTTAATTTGAAAAAAAAAGATGTTTTCTTTAAATCTTTTGAAAAGCTTCTAAAAAAAAAACGTGCAAAAGTTTTGAAAAAAAAAAAGTCTTTTTGGTGGAAAGCTTAGCTTTAAACCTCTTTAAAATGCTTTTCCACCATCTTTTGATTTTCGGCCAGATTTCAAACTTGATTTAAAAATTCGATTGCCGAAAGCCTTGTAAGCAAAAAATTTTGAATTTCAGGCTAAGCCTTCATTTTCAAAACATCTTTCAAATGCCACTATTATTTTAAAAAAATTATAGTTATGCAATTTCTAAAAATTCGTGAAGTGCACGAGGGTCAGACTGACCTAGATTCAAAATTTTTCAAATTTCAAAAAGAGATTCTGAGCAATCCACGAATCTGTTTTGACTAAAAATGGTGGGGTTTGAATGCTGATCTTATTGGCTTTATTTTACATATTTTTCCTAAATTTTTGAAGGTCATTTGGTACTATTTCAAAGCAAAAAACCGACCACGGGTTAAAGTTCCAAATCTGACCCTTTGATATTCAAAATTCCCTAAAAATTCGATTGAAATAGTAAAAATTCCAAAAAAATATTCTATGAAAAACTAATTGAAAAGAGAATCTGCATGCAAAATTTCAAATTAATTGGATTCCAATTATTATCAAAGAACCAACATTACTTTTGTGGTCTGCTGAAACAAAAAAAACCTAGAAGTGCATGCAACTTAGGTTGAATCTTTAGGGTTACAACTAGAAACCACACCTGGGCTAACCTAGACTTAATCAAGTCTAGTTAGCCGGTGAGCTTAGTCACCTTGTGGGCCACTCACCACAAACCCCACTGAAGAAAATGGGTTAAAAAAATTAATTTTAAAACACGAAATCAACCGAAGTTTGTTGTCATACTACTGGGTGTTTTTAATCTCTCTTGCCAAACCTGGTGACTAAGTCTGTGGGGTAATGTCAAACGATCGCGGCTCGGGGGTCAATGGTACCGGAGGCGTAAGCCAAAGGAAGAACCTTCCCCTTAGTCCCCCTGTAACCAGATTGGCTGGGTTAACTTGAGAGGCGGGAATCACTTTCAGTCGATTGAACGATGAACTTATCTTCAGGAATTCAAATTTCTAACGAAAAATTTGGTCACCTAATCCATAAGGGCATTTGATTGACAGGGCCTTAAACTTGTCCTGCTTGGCTACACCAACCCAGGGATTGGGTGGTGTATGTAAGGAAGGAGGTCACTCAGACCTTGACTGATTGGACCTTGGGAGTCGCTTGCAAGGAGGCGAGTCACTTCTATCTGCTTAGCCGTGATGGCTAACACTGGATCTAGACCTAATTAGGATCCAGAAGAGCTGGACCCATGAGCTTATCTGAGAGCCCGGGTCACTGAGTTAAAACCCAAGGTTGCGAAGATGACTTTTCGCTTCGCTTGATCCTTCTCCTCGAGTTACCGAAATGGTTCCATATCCTAACCCTAGATATTATGATCCATACTAGCCGGTCCCTCAGAGGACCACATCTTATAACCTAGGATATGGATTTCATACTCCTACTTCTCACCCATGGAATATGGGTAGACCTGATTCACCCCCTGGAACCCCTTAAGAGCTACCGGTGCATATGCGATCGCATTACAGAATACAAAGAGATATAGCGAGTGCTAAGGAAAAGGCCACATCCTAGCTACATGAAATCCAGGCTATCATTGAGCTGAACCAAAGACAAAGCTGGATTCCACATCAACAAGCTGTGATGGAGCTTCTTCAGGAAATGACAAAGATAACATGGCTAATGAGACAAAATCGGGAAACTCAAGAACTACTACTTTTGAGATATCAAGTGGAAAATAGCCTTGAAGACCTCGAGGAAGCCAAAACGATTGCACCGGAAGGACACACAGAAGATTCTCGGGAGTAGATATTGGAAGATCACTCAGGGGAAAAGAATCTAGCATGGATATGAGACAGGAGCAGGAAGTATGCCGAATGGGTTCATCTGAAATTGAGGAAAGGACTGATATCTCCAGGACTGAGTCACAATCAGATTATCCTGAATACTGGGAGACACCTCTCAGGTTAGATAACCCAATCGATACAACGGAAGTAGATCCAATTGAGGATATGGATCTTGAGGCAAGCATTACATGAGACACTATTGATCAGCCTAAGCCACTTCCCATTGTTGGTGAACCTGTGCTGGAGCCAACATCTTTTGATCTGCACTCTTCTTCTTTCACCTACATCCCAAATTTGGATGCTAGAGATTTTGAGATGACACTTTCTATCCCCGAGCATGACATCCGAAGACCAGAAATAGTTATGGATGCGGGAATTACTGAGGAACCCAATGCATATGAGGGTGAAGGTTTGGGCAGAAGGAGCTGGGGACACACCTATCATCCTAGTAAATCTAATAGATGGCTCAACTCTGAGCTTGAGGAGACAGCCTCTGATGAATCAGAGATGGGTACTGATGAGGACGAAGAAATTTCTGACGAGGATTTCAGTGACCTCCCCACAGATCTTCTACTTTCACGGATACCCCCATATGACCTAGAGCCTGGAGAGGGAATGATCTTTGATGCCAATTATCATTATGAGGATCCTTATGACTCAGATTCTGGTTCTGAGATACATTTTGATATACTCCCTCAGCAACTTCCTGCTGAATTGTGGGACATGATAAATCAGCTGAATCAACATCATGATCCCCCCTCTGATTATCCTCTATTTTCCACCACCACTCCACACTTTCTTATAGCTAGACTTTTTTAAGTAGGGGTGCACAATCAGCTAGTTCGCATCTCCGGACCACTGATTCTGAGAGCATACGAGCATATCTTTCTCTTAATCTTAGCCGACTCCTATGCTAGAAATGACACATCTGATTGAGTTTTCGCCCAGCTGGAGGCATTAAACTTAGCACGTATAGATACCATTCACTCCACATTTCACCATCATCTATACATAACCATTTTTATACATAGCATATTTTTGTTTTAGCATATTCCCATTTTTGTATATTGCATGCTAACAGGTTGGCTAGTGTTGAATATAATTTCAGGAGCAATTACAGGTGATTTCTACCCATTCTCTCCCTGTAGTATTTATTTTCTTTTACATTCATGCAATAGGACATGCAAGAACTTAGGCATGGGGGGGTAGATATAGCAAAAATTGAAAAAATTTTCATGCCAACAATTAGGAAAACCTCGAAGCTGCATGTAAAATGTACTTTAGGACCCTAAATAAAAGAACAACCGACACCACCTCCAATGCTCACGTTGGAGCTAGAAATCATTCGCAATAGCCACTTCCGACTCACCCGCTCACCTTTTGTTCTAAATTTAGGGTCAAGCTGATTGTAACCCGATACAGGAAATTCACAAAGTACAAATTATACGAGGTTAATTGTTCATAGCATATATACATATTGCATTCATGAATAAGATTATTTTATTAAGAGAATGCATTAGGGATTTTATCCTCTAGTTGATTCCTGTACTATGGAATCCAGTACAACTTTTCACACACACGTAGAATTTACAATGGATTCATGGTGAAGGTTGATAAACATCATAAATCTATCAAGAAGAAGCAATGCTTCTTTTCCTGAAAGCCTCGACAGTGTTTTGGGAGTCAGGCAGATTTTCTTCCAATCCACCAAATAGTGTGAGATGAGAGTAGAGTGTATTGGTGCTCTAAGATTAATGCAAGGAATCTAGAATCCTAGATAATTAGGTGATGATACTTTGAGTTTAGACATAGTTTTCGCTCTCAATTCCTGCGTATACATTTTTGTGTGAAATTTTGAGATCCACCGAATAAGGCAAATACGCGGAGAGCGAGTTTTCATAAAACTAGGGCTAAGGTGGATGGTTACGACCATTCTCTATGGAATCCTTAGCTGAAGGAGGGTATTGATGTCAAGGTCAGAAATACACAGTCCTATCCGTCTTTCCCGATGCCATGAGTAGGCACTTCCACCAAATAAGCCACCTGACATCTCTTGAGTACAACCAATCCCTAATAATGCCTCCTCAATAAAGTTCATGGATGTATGCTAGTTGTTTTATGTAAAAAAAAAAAACAATGATGAAAAGAAAGAAAAACTGAAGAAAAAAAATTAGAAAAAGAAGAAAAAGCAAAGAAAAGAATGAATATTTAGTGTTTATTTCATCAAGGCAATACCACCAAATATGGCCTTAACCTATCTTTCTTGTGTTTCTGATCGCACAAATACTGGCTGAGGAATTCTGACTTAGTGTTAGGGTTATGAGAACTCAATTAAAGTGTTAATGCCTAGTGAGACTACCAAATACAGGTCATATACGTGAATCTGGTGAAGTTGTGAGCTCTACGAAAGAATAGAAAAGGAAAAGACAAAAAGAGAGAATAGATACAAAGGAATCAAAAGGGAGAATAATTTTTCTCATCTTTCTCTGAGTTGAGTTACTTAGTAGTCCGAGAATCCAGATTCTGTAGTACTAGTCTCTATGTAGCACCAAGTGAGAGTGAGCCACCAAATATATAATCCTTTCCCTCAGAGATTCTCTACCTAAGCCTAAAGCTGGGTTGGAATTCATAGAACATCTTGAATACCCCGAGGGAAGAAGTCCACCTATCCCGCTAGAATTTTTACTACGGGTCAAGTACAGGCTTTAGAGGTGAATTAGTTTTTCACTCGAATCTGTTGCAAAAGCTACATAGCTACACTTTCACGATTGTCTGGATTTCTAGAGCATAGTATGAAAACAAAAAGGAGAAAAATCTCTATGCATACACTTGATAAAATAATCAGTCCCTTAAGGACCCATTCTGTAAATAATTAGTCTTGCATTTGCTAGGGACTAGCAAGATTTAGGCATGGGGGTATGATTGCGCAGCAATCATAGGTCTTAATTGACCTAGATTAAGCTAGGACTTAGCATAAGTTAAGGCTATTCATGCATACATACACATTATCTGCATCTCTACTACTTTACTTTAGCCATGCATAAAATAATGTTATAATGTGCTGATTAAGTATATTATGTCAATTGCAGGGAATAAGATGATTAGGAGGTTGATCTGGAGCTGGATCAAGAATAACGAGAGTTGTAGCAGAGCTGGAGTAGAAGGCTTAGTTTAGATACAGGAACAATAATGTAAGGGGGTTAAAGTTTGCTATTCTATTAAGTAGGAATAAAGCAGTAAAATGTGAAGAGCTTAGGTCCATCCTAGCCCTAGGATAGCCTAGGGACTTCCCCAAGCCTTCGCCACCCTTAGATTAGGTCACAACACCCTAGGAAGCCTTAAAACCCTAGTTCTATCCCTCATCTGGATGTCCAGATAAGTTATAGGATGTCCAGGACCCTTAGCCATCTCCTGCACACCTCAAACCCACTTCTGCAGTGTTATTGGATGTCTAGACACTTTGTCAGACGTCCAATTTCTACAGAGTACCCAAAATAGAACCGTAATTTCCCCCTGACTCAAATTGGACGTCCAAAACTGAAGTCTGGACTTCTACTTTTTGAGTATAAGTCATTTGATCCTATTATTGGATGTCTGATGCTGGTCTCCAGTCCCTGTTTTGAGCTTCAAGTCTTGATCTAGGATCTCTAGCTCCCTAGACCTAAGCCCAACCCCATAGGAACCTAAACTAAGGTGTCCTAACCCTAGTACATCACCTCTAGGCCTACCTAAGGACCTAATTAGGTCCTTACCAAACCCAATTGACTTAGATCAAAGTCAATTACCTTCACCTAAGTCAATTGGACTCATTGAGTCCAATTGAGCTTAGATCTCAACCCACACAAGTTTAATTGGACTTGGTGAGAGTCCAATTGACCTAAACCCAACCTAATTGTGTTATTCCACTCTCAATTAGGTTCACACTCATTCAATTAAACTTATGTTAAGTTTAATTGCATTTTCCCCTTAGCAATTAGGGTTTGTAACCCTAAAATCAAGACCTACACCTACACAAACCCCTTAGGACCTACCCTAAGCTACCTAGCCATATAGAGCACGACCACGCACACACACACACACACACCCATTCACGCACACACTTCTCTAGAATTCTCTAGAGATCTCTTGAGATGGTGCCACCTCTTGGTTGCCAAATTTAGCAACCAAGAGGAATTCAAATTGAGATCCACAATTTTTGGATCTCAAAGACCACCTCCAACTCCATGTGGCTGACCACTCTTGGACTCTCTCTAGAGAGTTCCACACCTCTATTGAGAGAAGCCATTGGGTCTATAAAAAGACCCCATGGGTGGCCAAACACCACCATTCACATCCCTTGGCTTCCATTGGCACCACTCACCTCATTAGCTCCATACATGCCCACCTTCACTTAGCGCAGCTAATCCACCTCCATGAGCTTACCACCACCATGGAGGACATCATGCCGGGATGTTGGATCAATCCTCCCTCTCTCCAATGGTCGGCCTAAGCTACATTGGCCACCCCTCATTCTCCTCTCGACCACTCCAAGGCCATCGGGGACCATCCCTAAATTCCCTTTATTCTACTAGATTTAGTTTATGCTCTCCATAATTTTTACTGCTTTTATTACTGCTTAATAGCATAGTCTTAACTTCTCCCCCAATGATGCATGCGAAATCCCCCCGTTGATTCTTGTATGCAGCCATTTTCTGGTAGTTAGATTTCCGTTTCAAGCTTTCATGTATAAGCTTTCCTCTAAATTTCCTGTGCAAACAACTCTCCCCAATGATTGAATGAAAATGCATTTCTGTATATATATCTCTCTTTATGTGTTTCAAATCACCATGAGCTTTTTGATTAATATTATATTTGCATGATTCAAGTTGCCTATTTCTAACTCCTAATATTCTCGCAACTAAGCATGTCATACTTAACTACGTAATAATCATGAACCGGCATGCGATTCTAAACAAAGTAAAGCAATAGAAGATCGATTTCAGAAGTAAACAAATGCCTCCCAGAGTCGAACGATCGGGACTCAAAGTCTCGTTATCTTTGGAAATCATTTTTTGACGAACGTTTTTGCGCGGCTATACTACGATTCCGACGAATTTCAAAATGCGAGAGAACGATGCCCGTCAGTGAGATTTTCTAATTTTATTCTGCACTTTATATTACGTCACGCATATCTCACCCCCTCCAACCAGGGAATTACAAGGGTGAGGGAAACAATTTATCTTGCACGAATCAGTTCAATCTCTACGATGTAGGACTATTAGTCCCACCTTCGTCTCAGTGCAACAACAAATGAAGTGGCTCCCAATTGAGGTCGAAGGTGAGCCCGTAGCATGGAATTGAGCACCTGGGTGGCTTCCTGGGACTTGGTCGTAGAGTTTGGGAGTGAAGCCTAGAGCTCTCGTGGCCAGAGAACTGAAGGCGTAGTTGGAGGAGTCAAGGTGGCGACGGAGGTATGACGACCTTGAGATGACAGTGCAGAAGGTCGTGAGTCAGGTGGATCATTTGGATGGACAATCCCCTCAATTTCTTGATGGGTTTTGTTTGCGAGGGTGAGGCAGAGTTTTTGGGACCAATTGTGGAGTGTTTGGTGGCTTGTGGAGGTGTGGAAGCCTCGTCAGAGCTCAGCTGGTCATGGGGAAGACTGAGGGAAAATGACGATGTCGGTGGTCGAATTGAAGGATAATGGAGATGAATAGGAAGTAAAGGGAGAGGGGAACCTAGTTAACCTAAGCTAACAAATGAAAGGATGGGGATGGTGCCGGTTGTGGTATGGCCGGCGCTAGAGAAGAAAGAACCTCTAGTGGGGAAGAAGCAGCAAGGAAGATGAGGGATAGGGCACTTGCTGGTATCACAAGGCATGGAAGAATCATCTAAGGAGGAAGAACTGGCCGAGTATGGTTTATGGTGGCCCACGAAGAGGGCAAACAGAGGATCTCATTGGAGCTTGCAGAGAATTAGGCTACAGAGAGGGCAAGAAGGGGGATTTCCAACCCAAACCAAGCTAAGGAGAACGATCGTGCATAGGGGATGCTTTTATAGGGCTCGGGGGGGCATTCCAATCTTGGAAACCAAGCTTGGAAGCTTGAGACTTTCGTGAAATAGGAAACCCTCGTGTTCAAATCGTTCGCATTAGGTTTTGGGAAAGAATCAAAGTCCAAGATGCTGCTTAGATTGAGGTTTGGAACATGGCATGGATGAGAGGAGAGGAGAGGAGAGGTCGGCCATGGCGTGGATGAGGGATGGTCAACATGGCAGTCTAGGGTTGGGTGGAGAAGAGATTAGAGAGGGGAAACCCTAAGGGGCAGCAGTTGTATGGGCATTGGCCGAACTGGGAGAGAGAGGTGGAGTAGGGTTTATAGGGATATCATTTGCTATCGTTGCCGAAGGAGAGGCCATCTGGTGGCAATCTGCCAATCCCCCCTCGTTTTCCTGGCATGTGGAGGACATGGGCATAAGAGAGATGCTTGCATGAAGATCAGAGGGGGACTTAGCAAGACATCGGTCTGGTGGCCTAAGTCGACGCTTAATGCTGAACCACCACCACCGCCAAACAACTTCAAGGGGTTTACCATCGACGTTTAAGTTCCTATGTCTGAGGATACAAAGACCTCCGAGCTTATGCTCAGAGGGGCGTTGGTCGGGGAGGTGATGGCTGGGAATCAGTCAATAGACCGCATCAAAAACATGGTAAAATCCCTTACACTCTCAGTTGAAGATTGGAAGGTCTCTACCCTATTCCCTATGAAATTTGTTCTCTTCGATTTGGATATGATGGATGTGGAGCAACTTCGATTTAAATCCTCTAGTTTTGAGAATTTAACTGTGATCTGGAGGCTCGTCTCACCTTTTGCTAGATCCTTGCCTGATCGACCACCTCAAAGGGTTGGCTCTCAATCTGGGTCCCTAGAAATCAGTGGTCTGCCACTGCATCTTAGATCGCAAACTGTGGTAGCATCTAGTCTGGCTGGATATGCGACTGTGGTAGAGGATGCAGAGATTGGTTTGAGGGAAGGGGATGGTAGAGTGTTATATTTTAATGTGGAGGTCTTCAAAGGAAGATTGCTACGAAAGAAGATCATTCTTAGATATGGTGGGAGTTCATGGCTCCTGAGGTTGAAATTTGGGGAGGTGGTGAATGTTGTCCATGAACAGATGTTGCAGCGAACCTATGTGAAGATGGTTAGAGAGGAACCCTCATTGGAGCAGGTAGGGAGAGGTACACTTGAGGAGGCACCCGAGCCAAAGAAGAGGAAAGATCATCACTACAAGGAGAGGGAAGAGGAGGAGATGGTTGTGATGGGGGATGAACAAACTATTCAGGAGGAAGAACAATCTGTGGGAGTACTGCAAGATATTCCAATGAGCTCTATGGTACAAACTTCCTCTTTCAATGCTGCAAAAGAACTGGCATATGGGCCTAGAGCTTCATCAAAATCGACCCCGGGGAGATCCCCTTATAAGCTAAGGCAAAGAAGAAAAATTTTGGCTACCAAGAAGGTGGATGAAAACTCTATTTCTTTAATAATTAAAGTTGAATGCATGCCTCAAGCAAACATAGGGGATTCCCCAAAGGGGAAATGAGAGTTATCTCCTAGAATGTGCTTGGGCTACGTGATAAAATTAGAAGGGCCTCACTTATGAGATATCTAAGAGAATGGGACATTGAATGTGCTCTCATTCAAGAAACACATATTGAATGTGAGAACAGTCCTTTGTGGACTGATCTAAAGAAAAATGGATATGTTGGCTATGTGGTAGTGGGAGCAAATGGAGGAGTGGGAGGGATGGCATTTTGGTGGAAGGAGGCATGCTTAGATGTGCTTGAGGTCTTTAAATTTAGGCATGCGATCTCTTACAGATGTAAGATGATCCAAGGGGAGATAGAATGTTTAATCATAGGTGTGTATGGCTCGTGTGTTGGGAGCAATCGATCTGAATTGTGGGAGGACCTAACAGATCTGGTGAGACACTCACAGGGACTGCCATGATTAGTTGGGGGTGACTTCAACTGCACCTCAACAGAGTCGGATAGATTGAGTGGAATTTTGGACAATGCTTCTCTTGGATTTTAGTTAACAGTACAAGAACTGGGGTTGAATGAATTTCCCACTACTGGGGTGGATTTTACATGGAGAAGTGGGAACAGTCTGTGCTCGAAAGTAGATAGATTCTTCGGGAATGCAGAGCTGCTGGAAAAATTCCACTTATCCTCGGTGGCAGGATTGGAGCATCCATTTTCAGATCATACGCTGCTGGTCTGGGATAGTGGTGACAACACACATGTTGGGTCTTATTTTAAACTCATAAAGTCTTGGCTTAGAGAGCAGGGATTCTATGAAATGATTGAGTCTTGGTGGAGATCCAATCAGGCTGAAGGCACTGCAATAGTCAAATTGGCTGCTAAATTTGCATCTATGCATTCCATGCTGAAAGAATATGGCTCCACAGTGGCTGTACTGAGGAACCAAAAACACATTGAAGCTCTAGCTGCAATAAAACAACTGGATGCAAAGGAGGAGACCACCTGTTTGACTGAGTAGGAGCTACTGAACAGGAAGAACTGGCAAGAGATAGTGGCTGAGGAAGACTTAAAAAGAGAAATGGATTGGCATGAGCACTCATGACAACTTTGGCTCAAAGAGGGGGACGCCAATACCAAATTTTTCCATTTGGGGGCCAATGCACGAAGAAGATATAATCTTATTTCCTCCATTGTTGTGGATGGTCAAGAAACTACGTCAATTCCTGAAATCAAAGCTGTTGCCATTAGATACTTCACGGACAGTTCTCAGGCAGCTGGAAGGGGGGGTGGAATATGGCAGGGTTAGTTTTTGCCCGCATCTCTATGCAGCAGGCTGGTAGCTTGGTGACTCACATCTTCGAAGAAGAGGTCTGGGAAGTGCAGAATGATATGAATAATGAAGGTTCGTTGGGTCCAGATGAAATACAGGTCTTCTTCTACAAAGAATTTTGGACTATGTTGAAGGGGGAGGTGATGGAAGTAGTTGGGGAATTTGAGAGGGGTAATAGTGGCTTTGACAAAATCAACAAATCCTATCCTTTTCTACTCCCAAAAAAGCCAAGTGCAAACTGCTTCTCAGAGTTTAGACCAATTGCTTTGTCTAACTCCATATATTTATTGGTGAGTAAGGTTCTGGCTAACAGATTAAGGAAGGTTCTACAAGACCTCATTCTCCTAGTGTAATCTGCTTTCCTTCCACAACAGGTCACTACAAGAGTCCTTTATTATGGCACAAGAGATGGTGATGGGTTGGCATAGGAGAAAGTGTAAAGCCTTCCTATGGAAGGTTGATTTATAGAAGGCATATCACTCGGTGTCGTGGCAATATCTATAGAAAATATTCAAGAGAAGGGGGTTTCCACTTTTGTGGCTGCAATGGATGAAAAGGTGCATCACCACTGCTTCTTTCTCACCTTTGATTAATGGTAGGCCTTGTGGGACATGGATTCAGCCTCAATGTGGTGTTAGGCAGGGATGCCCTCTTGCTCCACCTGTGTCCAACCTCGCGGTTGACACTTTAGTGAGGCATGCTTGCAGATTGTCAGAGGTTGGTCTCATCACAGGATATTCCATCTCCAACAAGAATGGCTTGGCTCCTGTTTTGCAGTATGCTGATGATATAGTTTTCTTTGTAGAAGGGAATGAACAAGAAGCACAGACACTACTCCACATGGTAAAGATATTTGGGGAAATATTTGGTTTGAAATTGAATGGTGATAAGTCGTCTTTGGTGTGTTTTGGACTAACTAATGAAGAGTAATCGGCCATCTCCTCAATATTAGGTACCCCCTGGTTACTCTCCCTATCAAATATTTGGGCTTGCCTCTGAAGTGTACAAAACTTAAGAAGAGTGACTAGCATGTTTCATTTGATAAAATCTCTATCAAGCTACAAGGATGGAGCAGCAAATATCTCTCTAAGGGGGGCAGACTTATTCTTTTGAACTCGATGATAACTTCCATCCCTATTTTTTCTTCTCTATGTTTAAAGAACCTAAATCCATCTGGAAGCGTATTGATGTGATGTGGAAATGCTTCTTCTAGAAGGGAGCCAATCATGAAGGTAAATTTCTCCAGCTAGTGAAGTGGGATAGCCTTTGTATGCCAAAAGATCAAGATGGTATGGGAATAAAATCTCTTAAAGAGTTCAATGATGCTTTGTTGCTTAAATGGGCCATCAAATTGCTTAATGATGAGTATAAGAATTGGGTGAATCTTATTAAAGAGAACTATGGTAGCTCGCATAGTTCTTTATACCGTCTCCAACCACTTAAGCCTTCTCCTTTTTGGAGATCTGTGATACAAGCCATTAAGAACAACTGGCAGATGTTTCAACCTATTTTAGGGGATGGACACTACTTTAAGTTTTGGCAAGAGGAATGGTCTTCGTTGGGTCAACTGAAGGAAGTAGATCCAAGAGCTTATGCAGCTGACACGAATAAAGGGGACCTGGTTTGCAAGTTCTGGTCTGAGGGGAATGAGGCTTGGCGGATTGGTGGGGGTGAATCTAGTAGAGAAGGCACAATAACATGGGAGGAAAAGACTCACCTAGAGCAAGATCTGATGGCTTTTAGGTCGCTACCTAGTATTGAAGATAGATATAGCTAGGAGGGAATTTTCACTCCTGCAAGAGCATACGAAAAGATCATGAGGCATTCCTACTCAATGGAGGCTGATGAGGTAGGGAAAAAGCTCTGGCTTCTGAAGATCCCAATTAAAGTCTAGATTTTTCTTTGGCTATGTAGGAGGGATGATTGGTGACAGGTGATCTTAGACATAGAAGATTGGGTGCTGTGTTACAATCTTGCTTGCTATGTGGTTTGCCAGCCGATAGTTCCATTCATATTTTTTCTTCATGCGCAATCACTGATGCCGTGTGGAGAAGAGTATGCAGGGAACCTCTTCCCATTTGGGATGATCTATGGAAAAATTTTTGTTGCATGATAAACTACCCTATCATATGGCAGCAGTCATGTGGTGTGTTTGGAGAGCGAGAAATGATTTTTTTTTCAGGGGAGGTCAGTATGTGTGGAGCAAATTGTAAATGTATGCTGGTTTCTCATACATATGTGGGGATCTACATTGTAATCATGTCTTTATAGTGATTAATAAAATGCTCCCCCGAATTGCTATCGTTGTACGATAGCTTTCCTTATTGTTTCAAAGAAAAAAGATGCAGCTTAAATTGAAGAGGATCTTCTCAAGAGTTCGCCTTCCAATTTTAGAAGAGATTGAGCATGAAATCAGGGAGAACTCCTTGATTGAAGGTTAGCGGAAAGCTGCGTTCACATGGCCATGGCAGTAGGGACCTGAACGCAAAGATGAAGATAAACCTAGGGACCTGTTCGCAAGAATTTCAAAAGCAAGGGCTTTGTGTGAGATAGAAAGAGTCTGACTGGATTGAAATGCAAACTATGTCAAGATGAACTCTGATTGGGCTAATATAAACCTAATTTGGATCCAAGGAATCTGATGGTGAAGTTGGATTTTGGTTTTGGCCAAGTTTTACTGGGTAATTTTCCTAGAAATCCAAATTAAGGTAACTTGCTGTCTGAGACTTTGTTTTAGGTCAAAATAGGTTTAGATGGTCAAACCAAGGATACCAAACCTTATGGAATATTTTTCTATGAATTTTAGAAGGTTTAGATGAATTTTACTTTGACCATAACCTTTGTTATTTAAGCAAGTCTGAAATTAGGGTTTCGGGTGATGTTTTGACTCTCAAAGTACGTGAAAACCCATTTCTGCCTGCACGAACCCACTTATTAGACTTTAATGCTCTTTTGACCTTTAATTCTCCCCTAGCCAACACCTTGGTTATTCTGTGTTTATGATATGTTGTTAAAATTATAGAATTAACCCTAGTTCTCTGTTTTCTTCTCAAACTAACCTGGAGTGGTGTTATGATCCATAGATGGATATGTAGGAGCTTTTATCTTTTATTCCAGACTAAAAGTAACCAGTTAGGGCCTACGATGGTGTTCCCATCAATCATATGCAATCAATTTCATCTCTCTTTTAAAGCATAAAATGGCAATATTATCTATAAGGCTATCAAACTAACTAATATGCAAATTATGATGCTTATGCATGCATTGTTCCTAAGTTATACTAGAATCTAACTTAATTCAGGTCAATTAGGTCATATGATTGCTATGTAACCAGGCAGGACAAGCTAATTTCTGATGCCAAGTACTATGTTTGGGAAGATCCGTATCTTTTCCATATCAGTAATGACCAAGTAATCCGGAGATGCATTTCCGACGACAAGGTCAATGATGTCAACTCATTCTGTCATGACCAGGCCTGTGGTGGCCATTACTCTGGGCATAAAACCACAGTGAAGATCCTCCAGTGTGGGTTCTTTTGGCTTATAATGTTCAAAGACGCACAATCCTATTGTAGTGCATGTGCCTATTGTTAGACCCTCGGCAACATGGGCTCGTGTGATATGATGCCCTTGAATTCGATCATCATGTGTGAAATCTTTGACATATGGGAAATTGATTTCATAGGACCCTTTCCAAGATCTAACGACTTTGGGTACATCTTACTGCTATTGATTACATCTCACTAGATTGAAGTTGTCCCCACTAGAACAAGTTACCATAAAGTTGTTCTTTGGTTCATTCAGGAGAACATCCCAGATTTAGGGTTCCGAAAGCCATCATCAGTGATGGTGAGTCTCATTTCACTAATGTGCACTTCTAGTCCCTAATGAAAAAGTATGGGGTGTCGTATCGTATCTCGATTCCTTATCACCCCCAGACTAATGGATTGGCTGAATTGTCAAATCAGGAGATCAAGAAGATCCTTTAGGTCACTGTTCAACCTGACAAGAAGGATTGGTCTACCCACCTCCCAGAAGCTTTGTGGGCCTATAGGATCACCCATAAGACCTAGTTAGGTATGTCTCCATTCAGACTAGTGTATAGAAAGGCATGTCGCCTCCTTGTAGAAATGGAGCATAAAGCTTACTGGGTAGTACGAAAGTGCAATCAAAATCTTTTGAAGGCTAGAATTCACCATTAGTTGCAATTGAGTGAGATTGAGGAACTACGCAATGATGCATACGAGAACTCATGAATCTATAAAGAGTGGGTGAAAGCCTTCCATGACAGACACATTTCATGAAAATCCTTCCATCTTGGTCAGAAAGTAATACTCTTCAATGCCAAACTCAAGCACTTCCCAATAAAACTCAGATCAAAATGGATTGGACCATTCCTTGTGAGATGCATATTTGGGAATGGAGCGGTCGAAATCAGTGAACTCGGCCATGAATCAAAACTTTTTATCGTGAATGATCAAAGGCTCAAACCATTCTTCGAACTCACCAACACGAATTTGATTGCAGTATCTTTTGATCTTCGTTCTCCTTGAGCTTCATTCGCCCAGCTGATGGCGTTAAACTTAACACTTAACGGCAGGCAACCTGTCATCTTTGAAAGAATTCAAAACCCTTATGACATATCTCTTTGCTGAAATCATATGCACTTTAGGGTTCGTCCAATAGAACAACCAACTCCACCTTTGTTACTTGTATCAGAGCTAGAAATCATCCGCAATAGCCATTCTGACACATTCACCACCCACCTGTTCTAATGAACAATCTGAATTGAACTCAAACCCACCTAATTTACAATGAGAACATTGTAAATCTTAGGCATGGGAGGGTATTAAATTGCAAAATGCTATGAAAATCAATTGATGGAAGGGTTTCATTACATAAAAAAAAGAGAAAAGAGGAAAGGAGAAGTTAATTTGAACTAAATGAAAAGAAGAGAAGAGGATAAGAGAAGAAAAGAAAAAAAAAGAGGAGAAAAGAGAAAATAAAAAAAGAAGAAAATGAGTTAGTCGCTTAAAATTTAAGTATGGAACTTAACTTCTAGGTTACATCAGGTGATGAATTAAGACTTGGAAGGCTAAAACTATGGAGATTAGTGATAAGTACTGACCATAGGCCTCTTGGACCTATTTTAGGGTTTAAACACTCACGTATTTGTTAAGATTCGGATTAGTCCTCAAGAGGCTGAGGAAAGTGCGAGGCTGATGTAGTAGGTCTAAGGCTTAGGGATTATTCGGCCCCACTACTTGCCCTTTGGTTTGCTGGACTTGGAAACCTAAGCAACCAAAAAGCACACACTAAGTCTGGTTCAGTGTGCTTAACAAAGAAAATAATGCCAAAAGTGTTCTATACTGAAAAGCTATCTTGAAGATCCAACTTAAGAATGGCTCGACAACACAAGTTGATTGGACGAGTTCCTGATGCAGAGAGGTGAAAAATTCCCTTCGAAGATGTGCAATAAGATATAGTCTCCTCAGTGCATATCTCCTAAGACATCTAAATATCCTACCGAGGGCATGTAAGCACCTTGAGCTGGTTCAGGTGCCATCGGTGGGATTATCCCAAAATGTCGAATGTTAAGGCCTGAATTTATCTACAGAATGCCATGGGTGGCACTATCCCGAAGTGTCGAAATCCAGGGTTCTGGGGGTTGCCATGGGCGGTGCTATCCTGAAGCATCGAGAGCCAAGGACCCTTCGAGGATTGGTCGTGGGGACACGGAATCCGATACAGATCATGTTTAGGGCCAATTTGAGGCCGGATTTACAGAAAAATAAAAAGGAAAGAGATAATACTCTCCAAATGAAAAATCCTTCGCTATCTCTCTCTTATCAAATGCACTGGCAAATTGAATCTGGACATGTTACGTATATGCACGAGTGCTTTAACCCTCAGGGTCAATAAACCTTTGGGTAGTTTTGCGGGCCTTGGAAACCTTCGCGGCAGGCTCAGGCTGAAGCTGGTTAGGTTTGGATCTTGGCTGGTACTTGAGTACCTCTAGGCCTATTGTTGGTATTTTGATCTGATTTCTAGAGATGCAGCTTAGTAAAGCATCCTGATGGTTGCATCCGACCTAGAAACCTAGTTTGATCCATAGGATTTTTACTAGGGGACTAGCAAAAGCTAGGCATGGGGTTGTGATGGGAACACCATCATAGACCTAAACTGGCCACTTTTAGTCAGGATTGAAAGTTAAATGCTCCTACATAGCCATCTAAGGGTTATAACTCTGCATCATTCTGTTTTAAGAAGAGAATTGGAAACTAGGAATAATTCTGTAATCTTAACAGCATATCATGAACACAAAATAGCCAAGATGTTTTTCAGGGCTAAAATGAAGGTCAAATGAGCATTAAAGACTAATAAGTGGGTCAATGCAGATAGAAATGGGGTTTCATGTATTTTGAGAACCAATACAGCACCCAAAACCCTACTTTCAGACTTGCTTAAATTACAGAGGTTCTAGTTAGGATAAAATTCATCTAAATCTCCTAAAATTCATAGAAGAATATTCCTTGAGGTTTGGTATCCTTTATTTGACCATTTGAAATTATTTTAACCTTAAACAGAGTCACAAATAGATTTTTACCCTAATTTGAATTTCTACGCAAATTGCCCATGGAAACTTGGTCAAAACTGAAATTCGACTTCACATCAGATTCCTTTAGTCCAAATTAGGTTTATGCCAAAATTTACGCCCAATTAGAGTCCATCTTGATCTAGCTTGCATTTTAGTCCATTTAAACTCTATTCCTATCAATTAAGCCCCTAACTTTTAAAATATTTGTAATCAAGTCCCTAACTTTGTCATAATTTTTTCAAAAAGGTCCCTACCACCATTGCTGTGAACAGAGTACCTTCACTAAGATTCAAGCGAGGTTTTCTCGCTCGATTCCTTATCAATCCCTCCCAAAATTGGAAGGGAGATTCTTTGAGAGATCCTCTATCATTTGAACCATAGATTAGACCTTGATTTGCATCGAGAAGCCCATGCAAACACTCACAATCTTAGGGATCTTTTTCCCTGAGTTCTCGAGCTCACTAGGCCTCCTACCATGCTTAGAACATCTTCTGAGGCCTTTAAATAGAACCCTCTTGAGAAACCAAGCTCCTTGGCGAAGTTTGAAGCTGGAAAAACCCTCTCTTCCTGAAATCCTGTCGTCCGCACCTTCATCTTTGGTGAGCCTCTCCATCCTCTTCATTGAGCCATTCAATTATCAAATTATCCTGCTCAACGTCCTCTCCTCGTCCTCGCGACCGTCGTCAACCAAAGCATGGCTACCATCTCCCTCTCCTTCCTCACTGTCATACTGCCGTTGCCTTCACCTTCTCTGGTGCTGACCCATCATAGTCGGCTGCCCTCGCTCACTCTCTCCCTCTCTAAGTTTCCCTTCATCTTCCTCTCACCCTCCTGATCCTCTCCAATCCCTTAGATTTTAGGTTTCACCTAAACCATCACCGCTCGACCTTCATCTTCCCCACCTCCTATAAGGGCTCTGGTAAGCCCATGCCAATGCCACAGACCCCCAAACTTCCTCGCAACACCTCCATTAGCTTAACCATGACTCACCCTCCAAAATCCCTAAGGAAATTTAGGGTTTAACACCCTCTACCTCCCCATCAAACATACCCACCTTCCACCCTCGTTCTCATCACCGTCAGCCCTTTACACGCATGCACACACCAAACCATGGCCACCGTTACACTAGCCATGGTCCAGCGAACCTTCTGAGCATACTGATTGGAGCATTTAGCTCGTGTTCTCTATTTCAGGTACCTTACTGGACAACCGCTGCTACCACCATCATCTCCAACTCCAGCAGCAGCTCTCCAGCCATGTGCATCCACAATTCCCTCTCCAGGTCATGTGGCCTAGTTCCAGGAAGCCTTCCAAGCAACTAATTGACACTGCCAGCTTCTCCTTTGCCGTCAATTGGAGGCTTCACTCTCCTCCTGTTGCTACATGAAGAAGACTTTGCGGATAGTCCCACATTGTAGAGTGAGGGGCTCTCCACAGTGTACAAAAGCCAAAAGTGCGGTAGCCTATTTGCCTTCGAACCATTGCGGTCAGGTCTCTAGGCATATGCCCCTACACATGGCGTGCCACACACGCCTGTCTACACCCTCATCCACGCTCACGCCTCGTAGGTCTGGGTGGTGGATCCATTTACTCGCCACCCAAGTGTGGTCCATTCTAAGCTTGGAAGAAGAAGAAAGAGAATCTGAGAGAGAGGGGGTGGGTTTTGCTGCCTCAGGATTTGAGCCTTCCCTTCTCTCAACACTTAACCTTTGTAGGCTTTGTGTAAGGCCCTTGAGCCTTTGTTGCTGTTGCTGCTGTGATCTTCTGAAACTTGGAGGAGAGGAGCCTTGTGCTTCTCTTGAGAGGCCCTTAAGCCCCTTCTAATAAGGCATCTGAAGCCTTTGGTCGATGTCTGCTGGTTGCTATTGGATTATTAAATAACTTAATTGATGTGGATTATTAATTATGGTTTACTATTGAAACATTTAAGTAGTTATGACTTTAAACTAAAAGGGTTAATTTGGTGATTCAAATCACCATTTTAACCTGATCTTTTTGCACTCTTCTTCAGGTTTCTATTGAAATATCTTTCTGAGTATTATTGATTTCAATTGCATAATTATTTCTTGTGGTTAGTGAATTAAATTGCATACTTGCTCCCTACGAAAGATATCAAAGTCCTTTCTGAATCTGAGTTTTATAAATTTAAATGTTATAGGCGATTTTGTCCTATACTACAATGTATATCTTAAACAACGACGATTTCGCCCAAGCACCTACTCCTCCATTCCATATCTAACTCCCCTCCTACTTAGCTTCACTTACGTGGTCGTCCAACCTAGCTACTAGCTCCACCAACAACCACATACTCTCCTTCCTATTTTGGTGCCAACCTAAGCATCCTTTAACCCCTCAATCACCACAAAAAGACCATTAATTTCCCTCCAAAACCACCTACAATTATCGCCAATATTTCCCTCCAAAATCCCTCCATCTCCACCTTCCATCTTCCCTTAAACCTATCTCCACCATCCACCTAACCTCCCATTTAGAAAACCCATCGCCAATGTCCCTTTTACATGAGGACATTGCATATCATAAGCATGGGGGTTGTTTTTAAAATTTTGATGATCAATTTAGGATTTTCAAAACCTAAAAACATGCATTTTTCTTTAGTCATTTTTATTTTCTTGCATGCATACGCAAAATAATAATAATAATAATACTGAAAAAACTTTTCGAGGAAAATTTTGAAATAGGGACTAAGGTTGACAGCTCACTTTTGGTATAATGGGATTTTATCTTTAACAAACTAGGGATGAGGTTACAGATCTGATCATTAAAATTTTAGGGTCTATTTTTAGACTAGATCAGATATCCTTCTCCAGAATTCCACCTAAACTCGTGATAGTTCAGGTGACTTGATCCTCTTTTGTAATGTGGAAAGTATCTGGCTTAGTTTCTAATTCAAAAACTTGTGAAACTTCTTGTGTCAAATTTCACACACAAACCAACACCTAAAAATCACTAAAAATTAGAAAAACCCCCTTGTTTGGACATAGTAAAAGTTTGAAGCACATCATTGATTTGAGTTCCCATCGTCGAGAAGGAGGAAAATACCTCCTTTTAGGACACGATGTCAACATGTTACCACCTCGGCGTTGCTCCATATCTATTTCAGATCTTTAGATGGAGCATTAAAGCACATTTTAGCTGCTCAAGTGTCTTGGACGGTGCTCTACCTATAGTGTCGAAGCAAGAGCTTAAGTTTGCTTAGAGCGCCCCTTAACACCGCATTGTGTTCTAGGGTTGTGAGCTCCTGGGTGGTGTCATGGACAGTGCTATCTCAAAGTACTAGCGCCAAAGCCCCATCAAGGATTGGTAACGGGAATGATGATCCCGACACATCTGTTGTAAGACTAAGCTAAAAATAAGCATGGGGGAGAGAGGAAAAAAAAGTTTTAAACCAAAAACACGCCCTTATAAATGTTGGCTTCTTACAAGCATGACATAAGGTTTTAAAGGTTTTTGCAAGTTGTGAATCAGATTCAAGAGCCAGAAATTTCCTAAAAACAAAAATTTCAAGTTATCTGAATTAACAAGGCGTTAATTTATGAATTTTTGGGGGATATATTGATCCTGTTTTTGTCTAATTTTTGGATCCAAAAACAAATCCCGATGTTTATCTGTAACAAATCCCGTACCTCCTGTATTTAAACCAACCAAGGTCCCTTAATCTTTTTCTCCTTATAAGTCGAAAAAATTAGATATCCTAAAAATTTTGTTTTGTAAAAATTAAAGTTTTGCTAAGAGACTAGCAAAAGATAAGCATGAGGGTATGATAAATGCAAATTTATCATCATTCTTACGCACTAAAACAAACCTAGCTCTTAGGATTTTGGTCCTTAAATGGGTTTTTGGGCTGCATTTAGGCATTAATTAGGTTTGGCACGCATTGCACTTTTTATTACCTTTTTAATGTATTTTTTTGAGTGTTAGGGATATACAGATTGCCAAATCCCTAGAACCCTAGCACTTAGGAAGGCAACTAGTGAAGGAGAAGCTCTCACCAGCTGAAACTCTGCTTGATCCAGCTCACCAAAGCTGGAATTCAGGACACCTGAACTAGGGTTACCTTATCCTAGCTCCATTCAGCTCATCTCAGCTGAATGGCAGCTCAAGAGACCTCATCTTAGATCACCCTAGCTCAGGTCAGCTCAAATCCAGCTCAACTTAGCTGAGTCTACCTCATCTCAACTCCCATTAGTCCACAAGGAGCTCTAGCTAGCTCAGCTGAGTTGACTGGAGTTCACCCCAGCTTAGGTCCAACTACATCCAGCTCCACTCAACTCCAGCCAGCTGAAGATGACTTCATTTCAGCTCAGGAAGCTCAATTCCAGCTCTCGAGGATTCATCTTAGCTCAACTCAGTTGAGCTAAGCTACCTTAGCTACCCCAACTAGCTTGATGATCCCCGGGAGCACCAGACCCAGCTCACCTCTACTCATCATGGTAGAAGCCAGGTTACTTTAGATTATCTTAGCAGCTAGCAAAGAACTAGCAAGCTAAGCCAGCTGGAGTAGCTCCATGCCACCCTCTTCACCAGCTACTAGCTCCAATTCAATCTCTAGACTTCTCCTCCTTAGCTCCTCTCTTCAAACCCTAGCTCCCATTGTCTACTCCTCTACTCTATTACTAGCTAAGCTAGCTAAGCTTAGCTTAGTTTAGCTAGACTGTAGCTCCCTTGGACATTCACCACCTTAAAACCCTACCTAACTAGCTCCACTAACTAAGCCCTACCTAAGCTCACCTTAGCTAGCTCCACCCTACTCCCTTTGGTGCCACCTGAATAGATGTGTGGTGTAGACCCGAACAGGTTGTGTTAATATGGTGATTTTATCGTTGAAATGTGTATAGTGGTTAACCTAAATCGAGCCTAACCATCTCTTTACAAAAATTTTTTACCTGGCCTACTTGATTTTATCTTGGTAACTTTTAGGTCCAGGGTCGAACTCAGGGAAGTGGGATTAGAAGTGAATGAGTTTCTACGCCTTTCCTACAACGAATCTCTTCCATTCGTTTATTATGTTTTTGGTGTTTTTCTATTTAGATTTTTTTCTGATAATTCTTGTCCTTGAGGCACACCTTCAAAATCAAGTTCTTGGCTTTGAGCCAAATTAGGGTTCCCAAAACTGGTCTTGCTATTCGTAAGACTGATTACCTGCAAGTCAAGGATTATCTTTTCTCTTTTGTATATTTTTTTTATCCTTTTACTGGTAGGAAAGAGAAACAGAAATAAAGTAAATATAGTATATATCTATATGTATATATTATATATGTATAAAGGGGTGGGGGTGGAGGTGGAGATGGCGTGTAACACAGTGTCGAGTGGGTCGTCGTCTAGGAAGACGCAAACAATAGGACGAAGTGCCGCATGGAGTGTAAGGTGGATTGGTGGAAGATGAGTGCGAACACGCTTTCTGTACGCACGTATCAGGGAATATCAGCAGCTGGTGCGGATATTCCCACGATACAACGTATGGTAGGTGATATGAAAAAAAAAAAATATATATATCTGTAAATATATATCTATATGTAAATATATATATGGTTATAGATATATAGGTATATATGTAATTATATATACATATATGTATATATATATAGATATGTAATTATATGTATAGATGGATATATGTATATATATATATGTATATGTATGTATATATAACTATATAGATATATATATATATGTGTATATATAGTTATAGATATATATGTATATATGTATGTATATATATATATATGTATAAGTATATGTGTATATATGTATCTATACTTATACTTACTTATATAGGTAATATATATATATAGATAGATATATATATTTATATATTTATACGTATAGAAATATATGTATATATGTAAATATATGTGTATATATATATATATATATAAGTATCTATATATATATATATACGTATGTATGTAGACTAATACATAGTTATATAAGTACTAATATATGTAGAGATATATGTATATATATATATATATATGTATATAAATGTATATATGTACGTAAATATATATATATGTATATAGTAGAGTATAGGTGTGTGCACGAGAGTGTGAGTGTGTGTGTATATGTGTGTGCAGAGAGTGTGAGAAAGTGCTGAGAGAGAGAGAGAGAGCGAGAGCACCTGCTGTGAAGAAGGCTGGAGTTAAGTCGTCCGTGTCCTCAGGGTGTCGTCTGATGGCCACAGCGCATCGCGCTGCGCGTAGGCACTCGAAGAGGCCCGCGCTGGGAGGGAGTGAGCGTGAGGGAGAAGGACCGCAGCGCACCGCGCTGCGTGGTGAGGCGGGCGAGCGTACGTGGGTGAAGGGAGTGGGCGTAGGTAGAGGCTGAAGCGGGCGAAGACGCAGGCGGGTGCGGTCGCTGGCAGATGCGCGGGCGGGCACTGGAGCGGGTTTGGGGGAGGACGCGGGTGCGGGCTGGGATAGGTTGCGGTGCCCCGGTTGACTGGATAAGTGAGAAACTTACCGATCACCGCACTGTAGCCACAGTGTTCCGCTGATTAGCGTGAATAGTGGCTACAGTGCTGCTTGGCTCCGCACGATCGAGTGTGCTCGGTTCTGTGAGTGCGGGAGGTGTGGAGCGGCTAGCGCGTGCGCGGAGAAGTTGCGTCGGTTGCTGGCTTGCGGGTGGCGCTTCGTGACAGGGCACGCGGAGAGGGGCGAGGACGGCCTGCAGGTGCGCGCGCTGGCCTGCGTGCAGGCGCACGGTGGCCTGCGCTGCTGCTGCTGCAGAGCTTGCGGTGGCCGGTTGAGCTTCAAAGCCTGAAGCTCTAGTGGCAATGGCGGAAGTGGCTAAATGTCGAAACAGGGAAGAGAACCACCACGCCCACCAGCTCTTTGATGAGCTGGGTAGTGGTGGGACTCACAGTGGTTGTTGCGCACCACTGTGAGGTACTCCTGCCCACAGAGTGGCTCCTCAGAGGAGGAGAGGCTGCGTATGGAGGGAGAGGGGAGGAGATGTCCTGGAAGGGAAGAAGGCTGCTGTAGGTGTGTTTTTTTTTTTGTGTGGACGAGGCTCACCTTCCAAAGAAGAAGCCGTGCCCTTTTATATAGAGGAAGAAGGCATGCACAGCCATGCCCCTGGCTGTGCATGCAGCTGCTGGGGGTGGCTTGCTACAGAGAATGGCGCGAGGAAGGCCAGCCATGCCATGTAGCCGCGGAGAAGAAAGTCAAAGAAAAAATAAAAACAAAAATAAAGGTGGTGAATTTTGCAAAGCAGCACTTGAGGAAAAATGTAAATTTCAAGGCCATTTATTTCACTCTCCTCCCCTCTCAATTAAATGCATGCATGCATGTATTTTTACAAATGCGACTGTGGATACCTAATATGCACTGCTAATGCTAGGAAATAGTACAAGACGGCACAATTGTTGGTGTATTTTTGCTGTGCAATCACCACCACCTTCATCACCATTCACCCCTCAACCAACCACCAAAAGACACCAAAAGTTGGCACCAAAAGTAACCCTAACCACCTCCCTTTTGCCACCAACTTTCAGCCCCTTTATCCACCCTACACCAACCCATATAACCCATCCTAGCCACCCACATACCCCCCTTCTAGAACCCTAAGATGGTTGCACTTAATAGTCTTCTAGAAGGGCCATTTTGGTGCGAACTCTAAGGGACACCAAAGCCATAACCACCCCCCTTGTGTCCCCTCATTTGGTGCCACTTATTCCTAGCCATAGGATACCCAACTACCTCCCAGATCATATCCTAGCCATCCATTTCAAGAGCCACCTCAACCCCCTATTAAACCATATAAATACCCTACCCTACCACCACATAATTTCCATCCTCCATTTAGTAAAATCTACCCTATACCCACCTCATATCTACGACCAAGAAGAAGGAGTACAAAAGAAGATTAAGGGGGCACATCACCCGCCCCCTTGGTGCCTTCTTCTCCCTTGTGCCACGCCAAGGAAGAGGAGCACTTCCCCACTAGGAGGATGGCCAGGCAAGGAGGAGCAAGGGTGGTGCACGCCCACCATTGGAGGAGGAAAGTTAAGGTGGAAGCTTCCACCTTGGAGGACACCATCTTGGAGGAGCATAGCAAGGAAGGAGTTGGAGGAGTCTTTTCAAGCCCGAGAGCTACCAGGCTTGGAGCAAGAAGCCATCATCTTCTTCACCATTTCATTTAGAGGATTTGTGTTTTTATCTTCTTGCAATTCAAGTAGATTATAAGCTTTCCTCTATGTGTTTTGTGTAGAACAAGTTCAATTCAATTCAAGTTACCTTCTTTTAAATTCTTGTCGCATTTGTTTTTTTATCATGATCTAGCACTTTTTCACTCCCTCTCCTTAATTACTCTAGGCCCCCACATGCCTAGAGTGACCATAGGGAGAGGCCTTTCTTGTCACTCTAGCAATAATTTAGTGGATTAGATTTAGATCGCCTTTTCTTCGTCAACAACTTTGTGAATGCTCATTATTTCAAAACCCCCAAAAAATTATAAATTAAAAAGACCAAAAAGAAAGGTGTATTTCCAAGCAAGAGACGTATTTTTGGAAACATTTGGCCTCCATGAATGACCCTAGATACCCCACTATCTAGGTTAGAAATTTTAAAAGCAACTTGGTTTTTGTGCGTTGCAATGATAAAACCCTAATTTTACAAACCACGCAAAACTCTGATCATGTTATCACC
The DNA here is from genome assembly GCA_037157565.1 of Thalassia testudinum. NCBI lineage: Eukaryota > Viridiplantae > Streptophyta > Magnoliopsida > Alismatales > Hydrocharitaceae > Thalassia > Thalassia testudinum. Next base: position 1,346,619 of record JAZHRO010000046.1, read on the forward strand.
AAGCCCCTCCAGCTCACCCACTCCGTTCATCGAGGCCACACGATTAAGATCGTGCAGTCTTGATAATCAGGGTTGTTCGTGAAATAGAAGGGGGGTGTGGGGTCTTGAACCTGCAACCTCCCCTCTGTGATAAGCTCTTTTACCACCACACTATGCTCTTTACTTTGTCCAAAAAATGAATTTCTTTAACCAGCTGGGATGGTGGCGTGGCCTCCTCATGGCCATTGGTTCTTGATCCAACAGTACAAATTTGATAGGCGTGAAAGAGAGAGAGAGGTAGCGGTGAACCTTGGGTTGCCTAGATGGTGCCACGTGGTGCCATCTGGACTGTCCATCTTCTTTCAGTTGTGGAGGGTGCAATGATATTAGGATTGAGATGATTTCTGCATTGCCAGATGATGTGCATACATCTGAATAGCCAAAAATGTCTATTAATGCATGTTCTTAGTATCATATTAACATCATGCATTATAAATATTGCATAACATGCATCATCATTCATTTAAGTCAAATTGTACAAATTGTATAGTAATTTCTTCTTTTTGGTGGCCAGGGATAGGGTGACTTTTAATTAAGGCCTCGGATTGAAGATCCAACTGTATGGATCTAACCAGGGTGATGATCGGAGTTCAATGACTCCAAGATTACCTTGATCGGACTTCCATAGCATCAGGTATAATCTGAGGAAGGTCAGAGATCAAGGGCCAAGATGGTGTAAATTTGCACTTCGGATGAGAAATCCAACCACACGGATGAGTTCGAATCGATGATCGCATCCCAATGACGCAAAAGTCGGTCCAATCCGACATCCGTGGCACTGTCTACAACACATAGAAGATGGATGGTCGAGATGGCACCACGTGGCACCATCTCAGCAGCCCAATCAGCCCAAGGACCCATTACTGCACTTCATCTCCTCAACTGCGCAGATGATCTCAGCTGTTGGATCAAGATCCAATGACTTAGAGAGCTCACGCCTAAATCCAAAGCGCGCCCTCTCCACATCTGAAGGCATGGGACCAAATGATCTTAACCATTGGATCACCATCCAACACTTGTTAGCACCCGACCTTAAAACTTTTGCATGACCAAAAGCATGCCTTAGCGTAGCAGTCGAAGGTATTGTTGCAAAGGAAGGGTGCACGTTCGAGTCGTGATTCATGCATGTGCACCATTCTCATCATATGCATGGTTCAATCCAACCGTCAGATGAAAGATGTGCGATAGTAGGGGTGCCACGTGGTAGGCAAGATGATCGAGGAATCATTGCAGGCACGTGGTTACGCTAAAGAAGCGGATGAGTTTGTTTTTTAAGTTGTCCAATCTTGCGATCAGACGATTAACAAGGTGAGATAGTGGCCATACGTTTGGGCACGAGGAGAAGAGGCAACGAGCAGGCATGCACGTAAGGCCACGATCAGGGCTTTAGTGACTAACGCTTTTAATCCATCACTAAAGACCCTGATATTAAATTTTTAAGTGAAATGACCTTTGTACCCCCTCCAATCTTCACCTATAAAAGGCCTTATGACCCCCACACTTTCTTCATCCCTTCCTTCACCTCTCTCCCTCTCTGCAGCTCTAAAGAAGATTGTCCCAAACCCAGGATGCTCCTCTAGAGTCAAAATCAAAATTTTCTCTCCCCCATTTCGGAAGTGGATCCCATGACGACGATGATGCCCTGCCTCGCCCCTGGTTCTTCCTAATCCATTCTTCTTCCATCTTCATCCTTCGTCTTCCAGGCGTCGCCCCATCCGTCTTGTCCTCCAAGTAACCGTCGAGGAGGATAACATCTCTCCCCCTTCTTTATCGCTTTTTAGAATAGAATTTCCCGCTTTCAAACTGTAATCATTTCCTACTTTCTAGTTGTAAAAATAATATTCAGTTACAAAGTGATTGTTGTCTCTCTCTCTCCCTCTCTCAGTGTTAATATCAATTTCATTATGATTATCTCGCTTTCAAAACAAAAATACCAAAAAAATATAATCGCGCATTTTAGATCGACGTAGCCTCCCTATGTTCAACCCAGAATTCTTTTGAGTTTTGGTAAATTTATCTGTTGATGGATTTCTTTGCAAATCATACTACATTAACGACTTTTCAAAACTCAATCCCGTTTGCGTACATTTTCTAATCAAACATTTTGGCACCGTTGCTGGAGAGGCAACGATTCTTGATTTTCTTTCCGCATTTCGCGCACTTTATTATTTTCTATCTTGCTTTAATTTCTCTTCTATTGTATTGCAGGTACCTTAACAGGGAATCTTCAAGTGGTAGAAAGGAGTAAAGTGCAATTGAAGACAACTATAAGTGCTCCCCATTTTTCCCCCCTCCATAGATTTCATTCCACAACCTTAATTCAAACCCTAATTAACCTAGGTGTTTGCACAAACCCTAGGATTAGTTTGGATGCTTTGATTTCCACCCCCACTCATCTCAACTTTGTAAAAAAAAAAAGAAGGATGCTTCTTGTGGGATAAATCAACATACACACTACATACACCCGCATTCAAGGCACATAACCTAACTTGATTTTTATCTACTCAACCGGGATTCCGACCTGTGGAATCGGTACACATAAATCAACACATAAAAGAGTAGAAATCAGTCTAGGTTAATCATCTTGTGTGCCTAACTCAATGGTGCATTTTGGCCAATTGTTTGAGTTATTTGGGCTGCGCCACTTCAGTTTAAATCAACTCATCAAGTAACTTCCCTTTAGGGTTTTCAATTTAGGTCAATACCAGGCATTCCACTTTACTTTTGATTTCAAAAAGAAAAGATTTTCACTTGTGTTTAAACATCTGGTTTGCCTCTAAAACTTGATTGAATTCACCTAATTCTAAACCCTAAAGGCTACTTAAGCAAGATTTGAACCTTAAAATCCACTCATCCAAATAATCTTGCTTGAAAACCTTGGTTGTGCATGATATCACACATATTCAATCAATCATTAAGGGCACAACTGATTTTCAGTGCCCACCACATTCCATAAGCACTACAATCCTAAGCCTAAGTTAAAATTGATTAGATGTTGGCCTTAAGGACTGATTTGCTTTTCGAGGCCCAGATTGAGATTGTTTACGATTAACCATCTTGTACTAGTCAATCTGATGTCTAGCTAGGGGAGTGGAATCAAACAATCGCGGCTGGGGGGTTCACTAGGAACTGGAGGTGCAAGCCGAAGGAAGAACCTTCTCCCCAGTCCCTCCTTCTAATTGGTTGGATTGATTGGATACAAGTAGAGTAAATATTCTATAATCTTAAGACGGATTCTGAGAGTTTGTAGATCCTTAGGTTACCCAACTTAAGGACAGGTTTGTTTTGTTGTGCTGCAGGGATCTTATCCCCAGTCCTTCTGACCTCTTCCTAGTTTATATTTGGAAGGAGGTCATTGAATCCCCAATTGGAAGAACCATTAGATCATTCTAGGAGGCGTAGTTTAAATTTTGGCCAAATTGATCCCATGGCTGATCAACAACCTCCTTTGCCTCAGAAGCAACAGGAGCACTCACTCTCCTTATTGATAGGGTGGTGAGGTCTATTGATTATGGTATAACCACTTCACCCCAAGGGGTGGTGGTTAACTCTACTTAAACTCACCACCTTGAGGATGCATGCTTGGGTATGCTCGGCTTGTTGGAGCTCACCTCCTTTTTTTCTTTTCAAGGGAATCTGGGGGGAACAAATGCAGAGAATGCAAGAATGGTTCTAGAGAATACAACGCACTTAGCCCTTGAAGGATTTTTATGATCCCTCAAATTACGGGGAATGTCCTAGCATCCAGATTTATGCCGAAGAAGTAGAAATCAAGCCCTAAGTGTTAAGCCTGATCAAATATTTCCATGGGCTTGGCTCTAAAGACCTGTTTCAGCATTTGGACTTGACCACTTTGGTCTAGACCACCAAAGTGCGAAACGTGAATGAAGAACAGATGATCATGAGGCTCTTTCCCCACTATCTTAGGAATAAAGTCGCTCATTGGTACAGGACCATGGGAAGGCTGATAGAAACATGGAATGATCTGAAATCGGCTTTCCTAAAGAAATTCTTCCCAGTCGGGCATACTAATGCATTGAGGCAGACAATTACTACTTTCACCCAGTAGCCTAAGGAGCAGTTTCATGTTGCCTCGGGGCAATTCCAGGACTTATTGCAGAAGTGTCCACACCACGAGGTGCCGAAATGATAGCTCGTGCAGATCTTTTACCATGGGTTGACTGAGCAACTCAGAAATCATGTGGATGCTTCTTGCAGAGGCAATTTCCTTAACAAAGATGCAGATAGTGCACACGATTTGTTTGAGGAAATGAGCAAAAATTCAATCAATCATTCCTCCACGGATACTTTTAACCGATCCCAACAACCCAGATCAAATGTTAATGAGGTCCACGACTCTCATTCATTCAATATGGAACTGATTTGTAATAAACTAGATAAGGTGGACATGGTTACCAAAAGGATGGAGGAGTGGATGGCGGAAAACTCTACACACAATTCTTGATCCACTCAATCCCAAAATTCGGGATTCCATTCTTCGTGAGCTCCTTCTAGATGGGAGTTCGTGAATCAACTAGATGTGGTTCAACCTATGAGCCAGCATTGTTCGGAATCCCACGGGTTCCAAATTGGGGCCTTTGATCCCAGTTTCTCTGATCCCTCCCTTTCTTTTTCTCCATCATCGCCCTATGAGGATCTCTATGCTATACAGGAGAACGTTAGGTCCAACCCTAATTCCAATGCTTATAATCCTGGTTGGAGGAACCACCTTAACTTCTCCTAGAAAAACCCAGGGTAGTAGACCCAATTCTAACCTAGCAACTATGTTCTGCAAAGACCAATGGGTCAGGGCCATGTTTACACTCAGCTGCCCCCAAATCAGGTCAATCAGCCAGCTTGGAATGCCTGTCAACTTGTAGGGCAGGCTAATTTGAGCTGTCAGATGGTAGAGATGCAAGGATATATGCTCCAACTCATGCAGCAAATGAAAATCTTGCCGGACAACTTGCAAACTAGATTCATTGCTAATTCCCGTCAACCCAGATCTCTGCCACCTCAACTCGTACCCAACCTGCGTAATATACAAATTCTGGGCAATCAAGCCCAAGGGTACGGGAATTAGAGGGACCCACACGTACATGCTCAGGTGGTTGAGCAAGGTCCTTCTTCTGCTTCATTAAATCTGAGGTTTCTGGCTAATGAAGCCCCTCCAATCTTTCCTAACCCTCCCTAAGACCTAAACCCATATGCATATGCTAACTCTTTTACCTTGAGGAGTGGAAGGCAAACCCAAGACCCACAACTACCCTATTTTGATCTACGAAATCCTCGAGAGCCTAAAGAGAGAGGAGAACTCTGAAGAAGAAATCAAGGCTTAGGAACCTAATTTCGAAGATCTGACTTATGTTCCTTTTCCTGAGGCCTTGATTAAACCTAGGAAGAAGAGGCCTATTGATAGTAACGAGGAGCTCTTGAATATATTCAAGAATGTTGAAATCAATATCCTACTCCTCGATGCTATCAAACACATACTCTCTTACGCTAAATTTTTAAAGGATTTATACACAAAGAAGCATAAGTCGAAGGAATCTATTCCAAAGAAGGTGGTACTCTCCGAGTAGGCTAGTTCTGCTATCCAGCATCACCTTCCTTTGAAAAAGAGAGATCCAGGTGCCCCTTTGATTTCTTACATCATCGGAGATTACACCTTTGATAGGGAACTTCTGGATCTAGGTGCATCCATTAATCTAATTCCAACTTCTCTTTAGAAGAAGTTCAGATTAGGTGAACTTTGACCGACCTCAGTAACGTTGCAATTAGCGGGCCATTCGGTCACAAATCCAAGAGGCGTTATTGAGGATGTTATTATCAAGGTTAAGGACTTCTATTTTCCTGTAGATTTCCTTGTCCTTGACATGGATGTACCTGAGAATTTAAGGAACACTCCCATCATTCTAGAGCATCCGTTCCTGGCTACTGCTAAGGCCAATATCAATTATGAGAGCGGTAGCATGGAAACCGCCTTTAAGGATCAAAAATTGAAATTGGATATTTTTAAGGCGTATAACAAATTTGAGGATTGTGGATTTATAGAGGAACTTGAGTATGATAACTTGAATATTGAAACATGTATAGCGGTTTTTGCAATTGAAAGTTCCTCTTGTCTTGATGGATCCAACCTGCAACCCTCTGTGGCAAACCCGCCACATTCTGAAGAGGTTATTGATTTTGTTCACTTTCAACCTCTTCCTCTTGATGAATCTTCATCAGCATCACCCTTATCTTCCATCCTAAACCCACCCCAGCTAAACTGAAACCATTACCTGAGAGTTTGAAATATCAATTTTTAGGACCTCAAAAGACGCTCCCTATGATTATTAGTGTTAGATTAACTAAGGAGCATGAGATTAAATTGATCAAGGTCCTAAAAGAACACAGGGAGGCAATTGGTTGGACCATCCATGACCTTAGGGGGATCGAGCCATCTTACTGCAATCACAGAATATTCATGGAAGATGGATCCCGCCCTTCTCACCATATGGAGAGGATATTAAACCCTAATATGTGAGACATGGACAAGAAGGAAATAATTAAGTGGCTCAACACAGGAATCATTTATCCAATCTCAGATAGTCCTTGGGTAAGTCCCATGCGAATTGTTCTCAAGAAAGCTGGGATTACCATTGTGACTAATGAGAAAGGAGAATCTGTCACAACTCATTCAGCTTCCTCTTAGAAGGTCTGTATCGATTATAGGAAGCTGAACACAGCCATGAAAAAAGATAATTTCCGTTTTCCCTTCATCGATCAAATCCTTGAAAGACTAGCCAAGTAAAAGTATTTCTGTTTCCTAGACAGTTACTCGGGATGCAATAAAGTCCTTATCCATTCCGAGGATCAGGAGAAAATGACTTTCACCTGTCCTTACGAAACATTTGCTTTCTGTAGAATGCCATTTGGCTTATGCAATGCACCTGTGACTTTTCAAAGGTGTATGCTAGCTATATTCTCTGACATGGTGGGAGAGTTTATGGAAGTCTTCATGGATGATTTCTCTATTTTTGGAGAATCGTTTGATTCTTGCCTAGCTAATCTTGAAATGAACCTTAAAAGATGCATCAAAACAAGATTGGTCCTTAGTTGGGAAAAGAGTCATTTCATGACACAAGAAGGCATCATCTTGGGTCGTGTTGTCTCTAAACAGGGAATTGAACTTGACAATGCTAAGGTTGATGCTATCTCCAAACTTCCTCCTCCGACATCTGTCAAACAAATTCGATCATTTCTTGATCATGTGGGATTCCATAGGAGGTTTATCAAGGACTTCTATAAGGTTGCTCGCCCTCTGAGCAAACTTTTTGCCAAAGATACGCCGTTTGATTTTAACTAATAAAGATGAAAGGCATTCGATTTTCTTAAAATGGCAATCACTTGTGCTCCGGTGTTGCAACCACCAGTCTGGACAACCTCATTTGAGATCATGACCGACACTTCTGATTATGCAGTTAGGGCTATTTTGGGTCAAAAGATTGACAAGAAGCCCTCTGTCATTTACTACGCTAGCAAAACTCTGGAGAAGGCCTAGAGCAATTACACTGTTACTGAGAAGGAATTGCTAGCTGTAGTATTTGCTTTAGAGAAATTCAAGGCTTATCTCTTAGGGTCTCACGTTATAATTTGCATCGACCACTCAGCCTTGAGACATCTCTTGGCCAAAAAGGATGACAAACCCAGGCTTATCCGATGGATTCTTCTACTTCAAGAATTCAATATTGAAATCAAAGAAAAATCCGGGGCACAGAATGTGGTGGCCGATCATCTTTTGAGACTTTTAAGTAATTCTTCTTGTCCGGATATTCCGATTGCTGATACTTTTCCGAACGAAACTATTCTTACAGTATCAGGTGTCCAAACCTCATGGTTTGCAGACATTGTAAATTATTTGGCCATTGGTTAAATCCCTCAGGATTGGACTAGGCAACAATAAGATAGACTCAAATCTAAGGCCAAATATTACTTCTAGGAGGACCTTGAACTGTACCTCATCGGCTTTGATTAGATTATTCACCGATGTGTTCTAGAGAATGAATTTCAAAGAATACTTGAGTTCTGCCATGCATCTGCGTGTGGTAGACATTTCTCCAGGAAAAAGATGGCTGCAAAAATTTTGCAATCTGGATTCTATTGGTTATCTTTATCCAAGGATGCCCAGGAATTCTCAAGGTTGTGTTCCTGATGACAGGCACTTGGGGGCATAACCAAGAGAGATATGATGCCTCTAAACTTGATTTTTCCTGTTAAAATCTTCGATGTTTGGGGCATCGATTTCATGGGACCCTTCTTTCATTTGGACACCAGTACATTCTTGTCGTTGTTGATTACGTGTCCAAGTGGATTGAGGCTATTCCCACCTGAACCAATGACCACAAGGTGGTCATCGATTTCATCAAGAATAACATTTTCAGTCGGTTCGAGATTCCGAGGGCCATCATCAGCAATGGTGGTACTCATTTCACTAATGCCTAATTTCGTAGTTTATTGGAAAAATATGGGGTAAATCACAGAATCTCCACATCTTACCTCCCCCAGACGAATGGACAGGCCGAGATCTCCAATCGGGAGATCAAGAATATTCTGCAGAAAATGGATAGACTTGATTGTAAAGATTGGACTCAAAAGCTTAAGGACGCTCTTTGGAGCTATCGTATGGAGTATAAAATGCCTATCGGCATGTCATCGTTTCGTCTGGTGTATGGAAAGGCGTGCCATTTACCCGTAGAGATTGAACATCGGGCATTCTGGACAATCAAGCAATGTAATTTGGATTTGAGTTTAGATGGAAAGATCAAGAAACTCCAACTATCTAAGTTGGAGGAGCTTAGAAACGACGCATACAAGAATGCCAAGATCTAGAAGGCTCGGACCAAAGCTCTTCATGACCAATTGATATCCTAAAAGAGCTTTGAGCTAAACCAGAAGGTATGTCTCTTTGATTCTCGACTTAAGCTTTTTCCCGGCAAACTTAGGTCAAAATGGAACGGCCTATTCATCATTAATCAGATATTTCCAAATGGGGTTGTTTAGATCTCTGACCCAAAGATGGGTAATTCTTTTAAAGTCAACGGTCAACGTTTGAAGCCTTTTGTTGATCGTATTGTTCTAGAACCTATCTCAGACACGGTTGCTCTAAGCACATCGTGATTTCTTTGACTAGACTTCGCCCAGCTGATGGCATTAAACTCAACACTTGTATAGTTTGACTCAGAGCTGACCCAAGCATCATATATAGGTGATATCTTCTTCATTCTACCTTGCTTCTCATGCATTTTATTTTCATTAAGGACATTGCATTAACTAGGCATGGAGGGGTGGATTCATTTCTGAATCATTTTGTCAGTTTTGTGGAATTCTTGCAAATTCTATTTTTTTTTTCTCTTTATTTAAAAAAATGAAACAAAAATTGAATTAGGAAAGAATAATTGGGCATTAGGATTTTTCAACCTTAAGGAATAATACAGTAGGATATGAACACTTAGACCCTTCAGGTCTTTAGGCTTAATCAGCCTAGGTGTCCACTAAAATGTGGACTTATTTCTTGAGTCCTCACCATTCTAAATTCATATTTTAATTGGTTAAATAAGTTGGGGTGATAAGTACACGACTTATCAACCCGCCCTTTGATTTGAGGGGATTTTAAGTCTAAGCATCTACAGACTATTTGAACTGACTCACTTTTCAGTGGTTTTAACAGAAATTGGGTAGCTAATGAACCTTCTCGGGTGGTATGGCTGGCAAGTTATCGTGGGTAACAACCCATAGGTAGGTTGTCCAGAGCCTAGTCACACAACCATTCTTTTCCTACTGCCTTTAGATAAATCTTAGATTAGGGAAGCCACCTACTTAAAAATATATATATATCCAAAAAGAAAAGAAAAAAATAGAAAAGGAGAAAAGAAAAAAAAAAGAAATGGGGGTGTGATGTGCATACATTTGAATAGCAAAAAATGTCTATTAATGTATGTTCTTAATATCATATTAGCATCATGCATTTTAAGTATTGCATAACATTCATCATCATTCATTTAAGTCAAATTGTACAAATTGTATAGTAATTTCTTCTTCTTGGTGACCGGGGACAGGGTGACTTTTAATCGGGGCCTTGGATTCAAGATCCAACCATACGGATCTGATCAGGGTGACGATCGAAGTTCGACGACTCTAAGATCACCCTGATTAGACTTTCGTAGCATCAAATGTAATCCGAGGAAGGTCAGAGATCGAGGGCTAATATAGTGTAAATCTGCACTTCAAATGACAAATTCGATCGCATGGATGGGTTCAAATAAACCATCGTAGCCCAACAGCACGAAAATCGATCCAATCCGACATATGTGGTATCGTCTACAACACATAGAAGTTGGACGGCCAAGATGGCACCATGTGGTGCCATCTCAGCCGCCCAATTGGCTTAAGGATCCACCACTGCACTTCCTCTCCTCAACCATGCAGATGATCTCATCCGTTGGATCAAGATCCAACGGTTGAGAGAGCTCATGCCCAAATCCAAAGCACGCCCTCTCCACATCTGAAGGCATGGGACCAGACGATCTTAACCATTGGATCACCATCAAATGGCTGTGAGCACCCAGCCTTAAAACTTTTGCGTGACCAAAAGCATGCCTCAGCGCAGCAGTCAAAGGTGTTGTTGCGAAGGAAGGGTGCATGTTCGAGTTGTGATTCGTGCATCTACACCATTGTCATCGTGCGCACGGTTCAATCCAACCATCCGATGAGAGATGTGCAATATCAGGGGCACCACGTGGCAGCCTAGATGATCGACAAAGTGTTGCAGCCACGCGATTACACTGAAGAAGAAGCAGGCAAGATTGTTTTTTAAGCCGTCCGATCGTGAGCTGACAAGGTGAGATCGTGGGCATATGTTTGGGCATGAGGAGAAGAAGAGGTAGTGGGCTGGTGTGCACGTAAGGCCACGATCAGGGCTTTAGTGATGCTTTTAATCCGTCACTAGAGACCCTGACATTAAATTTTTAAGTGAAATGACCTTTGTACCCCCTCCAATCTTCACCTATAAAAGGCCCTACGACCTCAACACTTTTTTCATCCCTTCCTTCACCTCACTCCCTCTCTAAAGCTCTAAATAAGCTTGTCCGAAACTTAGAATGCTTCTCTAGAGTCAAAATCAAAGTTTTCTCTCCCCCATTTAGAAATTGGATCCTGTGACGACGGCAATGATGCCTTGCCTTACCCCTTGTTCTTCCTACTCCATTCTTCTTCTTCCATCTTCGTCCTCCATCTTCTAGGCATCGCCCCGTCTGGCTCGTCCTCCAAGCAACCGTCGAGGAGGATAGCATCACTCTCCCTTCTTTATCGCTTTCTAGAATAGAATTTCCCACTTTCTAGCTATAATCATTTCCTACTTTCTAGTTGTAAAAATAGTATTTAGTTAAAAAGTGATTGTTCTCTCTCTCTCTCTTTTAGTGTTAATATCAATTTCATTGTGATTATCTCACTTTCAAAATAAAAATACCAAAAAAATATAATCGCAGATTTTAGATCGATGTAGCCTCCCTGTGTTCGACCCGGAATTCTTTCGAGTTTCAATAAATTTATCTATTGATGGATTTCTTCACAAATCATACTACATTGACAAGTTTTCAAAACTCAATCCCATTTGCGTACATTTTCCAATCAAACACTGCACTGCGATCGTCGCTCTGGATCCATCCAAACGTTTGGATTTCATCCAAAACCCGTAAGGATGTCACATTGCCCCCTGGCCATTGATCTTCCTCAGATCGCATAAGATGATACGGGATTCCGATTAGGACGATCTCAGAGGCGTTGGACTCTGATCATCATCCTGATCAGATCCGTATAGTCAGATCGCCAATCTGAGGCCCTTAAATAAATCTCCTTCTCCCCTAGCCATAAAAAGGATGCAATTAACCTAAAATATACACAATTACTCTAAATGCAAAATGATACATGCTATACAATATTTATAATATGAAATGCATATCTAATCCTAAGAATATTCATGAATAAGCATTTTAACCTAATTAAATGTGTCTACATTAGACACCTACCTCCTTAGCAATGTGTACGAAGCTCCAAGCAATGCTGGTGACTTCATGCTCTCTCTCCTACCCTGGACTCGTCCATGTCTCCGACCACTTCTACCTATCTTCTCCCTCACAACAGGTTCACCAACACAAAGACAAACGATGAATGCCCATGAAGAGACGGGTGGAAAGAAGAATAATGCTAAAGGAAATGAGTAGAAATCAAATCTGAGTAGTGCCTCCCAGGCAATGGTTCCAGAAAACTTATGTCAAATCGCAACTAGTGTTATTTAATTATGTGATATTAGCATGAAAATGAGTATAGTGGAAGTGGCTAACTGCAAGCGATCCTACACAAATTTTTCAAATGTATTTAACCTGGACTAAATCAAATTTTAAGTTGTCACTTCCATGCCTAGGGTCGTACTTTGGGAGGCAGGTTTGATGTTCTCAATTTCTATGCGAATCCTCAAAGCACATCATTTCCATCTGCTTATTATGTTTTTGAATTTTTCTTTGGCTTTAGATTTCTTTTGTGATAACTTTGTTCTTGAGGCACTCCCTCAAATAGGTCCTTGGCAACAAGCCAAACTTGAATCCAAACAATCTCGCTACATGCAAGATTAGGTACCTACAAGACACAAAGTTATCTTTTCACTTTTATAACTTATTTTAGCATTTTATTAATTATCAAATAAAAGATAATAAGAGAGCAAAGTTAAGAAATGCAGGAATTGAAATAAATGGTAATACTTAGCTTATTTATATATGTACATATGTATGTATAAGATATATATGTCTATGTATATATTTAGATATATATATAGAGAGAGAGAGAGAGAAGAAAAGAAGGATGGGATTAGAAAATGGAATATAGCACCGTGCTATGTTAATTGACATCTAGAGAGACATGATTACCCTAGCTATATGCCACGTGAATGTGTGGATCAGACGTGTGTATGTGTGTCAAGGCTTGATGTGTGCAGGAATCACATATGTGTTCACAATTGGTGCATGCATACATGCGATAAAATGCATAGGAAATGGATGTCGTGCACGTGATGTAAACATGTAAAAAATGTGAGTAATGCGTATGAGTATGTTTGTATGTGTATCTGAGTGAGTCGGTGTGGTGAAGGTGTGAGTGTGTGCTGTCTATGTGAGTGTATATGTGTCTGTGTGTGTGTATGAACGTAGCGTACAAGTGCTGAGGGTATGTGTGGTGCATACAGTGCCTGGGTGAGTGGTGTGAGTGTGTGAGTGAGTGCACGCAGATGTGTGTGTGTGTGCAGTGAGGAGTGAGCGGAGGCATGCTAGCGCAGTGATTGGTTAACTAAGAAGTTGGTCGGTCACCTTGTTGCGGCAAGCAGTGACAAGGGGGGTGCGCTGAGTGCGGTGACACCAGTTATAGTGATAAATCATCAGCTATGTTTCTCACTTAGCTGGTGACAAGGGGAAAGCGTAGTGAGTATGGTGACATTAGTTTTGCAATTTTGACCGGCTAAGTTCCACACTTAGTTGGTCACATGAAGAGAATGATGAAGAAGGTGACCGACATGGCGTGGGTGCATGGGGCCTATCACCAGATAAGTGAGAAGCTTTCCAATGATATGCACAAAAATGAAGTGCGATTAATGCACTATGCGAAAGAGGGCAAGGAAAATAGTGGCGATAAGAAACAATGATCAAAAAAGTTATATCAAGAGAGAATCCACCAAGTCTACCTGCTCACGAGGAGCTAGACGGTGGTGGAACCTTGCCGTGGTGTTTGCTACCACGCAAGGTTACTCCCAATTACTAGCAGGTGCCTCTCAATTGGTGAGAGGCCACTAGTACAGGAGAGGAAGAGAGGGAGAGAGGAGAAGCAGTTGTCGATGAGAGGAGGTGTGAGTATGTGTGTGGGTGAAGGTGTCCCATTAAGAGTGGAGGTGGGGGTGGTAATTTTATAGGAGAGGGGTGAGGTGTGGGGAGCAAGCAAGTGATCATTAGGATCTTTTTTTGGGAATTTTGTGGGGTAAACACTTGAGATTTTGGCTAATTTTGTAGTTGATAGGTGGGTGCTATTAGATGGTAGTGTAAACATGAGGGCTTTATATCTCTCTCTTTTTCCTCTCCCATTATGCATGAATGCAGGTATTTACAAAATGCAAGTATTGTTACCTAATCCTAGATGTGTAAAGCCAGAAAATAACATAAGATTGACAATTTGTTGGCATGAATTGCTGCGAGATCATTTATCCCCTTGAAATCAACAACCAACCCACCAACTTTCATGCAAAAATTTGTTTTGTGATATCCTATAAAATCCTTTTACTGTCAGTGGGTCAATCTGAACTTTTTCTGTTAAAGATCCAAATTCACTGAATTTTCCAGAATTTTATATAACTCCAAATTCTGTGAAATTTTTTCATTGGATTTTTTTATCAAATGTTGTTTCTTTGGACTGATTTGGCATTCTGATTGTAAATTCTTGAAAAATATTTTTAAACCCCTAAAAATTCTAGAAAAAATCATTTTGTGTATGCTTGATCAAGTGGTGTTTGGGAAGCCATTGTTGTATTTTTTAAGCCGCACCACTTGAAATAAAATCAATTCATCTAAAAGCTACCTATTAGGATCTAATGAAAAAAGATTAAGGTCACGTGTTTGCAAAACAACTTTCTGTCCATTCAAAATGTGTTTGAAAAGACCTTGAAATTTGAACCTTAAAATTGGTGAATTGATTATTTGAACATTAAAAGACACATCACCAATTAAATCTGTTTGAGGACCCTTGATTGGCATGCACACACGCATACACTGATCTAATTTGGGTAACCACCCCCCTCATGCCTATCATTTAATCCTGTGCATTCTAAATCCCAAGCCTTAATTAATTTGATAGATGCGCCAACTAGGTTGAATTTTATTTCCAAACTTGAGCTATACTTAGTTGATTGAATCTAAGGCCTTGTCTATTTGGACCAACTGGTGATAAGAAAGGTTGATGCGGTAACCATGTTAACCTCTAGTGGTGTCCTACCATGCAAGGTATCCTAGGGTGTCCTACCCTTTTGGCCAACCAAGTAATTCAAGGGTTAGATCAATTAACTAGGGTTAGTGAAATTTGGATTAGGTCCAATAGGTGCAACCTTCTAGGGCTAGAAATGATTGCTTGTATTCTGCGCACATTTCTCTCTCCCATTCTCTTCGCATCTATAACATTCTTCCAAGTGTATGCACAGAACTAGATCACAAAATTCATACTTGGTACCACCTTTACAAAGAAAATCCTGGAGGGGAATAATTATTGGTGAATCCGATTTTACTTCTGACTCAAACTCTGACTCAAACCTTGATTTGATGGCTAATCCAGCCAACTAGAATCCACAACCGAATTAGATGGATGCTCAGGCTTAAATCAAAATCCTCCAACTCCAGTTGAACCAGTTTCAACATAATCACCAGACGCAAATGCTAGAGGTGCTTGAGATTTTACAAATCCAACATCCATAGGGAAGAGCCTTAAGGGAATGCAATAACCCGACCCAATACCAACATCAACCTTATGTTAGGGTCCCACCTGTAGAGGCTCAATTTGAAATTAAGCACTCCACTATACAACTTTTACCTCACTTTAAGGGCAACAATGATGAGGATCCCTTTCAATTCTTAGAAGAGTTCACAACCATTAGTGAGACAATTAGAATTCCTAACCTACATGATGATGTGTTAAAAATGAAACTCTTCCCTTTTTCCCTAAAGGTGAAAGCTAGCCATTGGTTTGGGTTTATAGGAAGAACCATTAAGACATGGTGGGAGCTAAGAATCACCTTCCTAAAGAAAATTTTCCCAATAGGAAAAACAATTGCACTAAGAAGAGCTATCGCCACCTTCTCCCAACAACCGAGAGCCATTACGTGAGGCTTAGGAGAGGTTCATAGATATGATTAGAAAATGCCCACATTGTGAGCTTTCTAGATGCAAATTAGTGCAAATTTTTTTATCACAGGCTTACTATCATATGAGGAGCCTTGTGGATGCAGCATCTGAAGGTAATTTTATGAGTAAGGATGAGAATAGTGCTCTTTAATTATTTGATAATATAAGAGAAAATTCCCTGAATAATGCCTCCATGGAGACTTATGGAAGATCCATGCAACCTAGAGATGGGATTTATACGGTGCAAGAGAGCTCTAGTAATGTGGACATGAATTTGATCTGTGAAAAACTAGACAAAGTTAAGGTAGTATCAAAGAAACTGGATCAACTGCTAAAGCAAAATAGGAAGGGAGCAATAATCCCATCACCCACTATCCAAGCTCCCTCAAGGAGGGAGTTTGTCAACAAGCTGCACATGGCTTAAGATGCAAGCCAACTTACCTATGGCCCTTCTCATGGGACCCAAGCAGGGACTTTTGATCCCTGCTATCTTAACTCCACACTCTTATCCTCATCATCAACTGGATATAAGGATGTTTCGTCTATCCAAGGAAATAGCAAAATCGTTTCTCCAATACGTATAATCCTGGTTGGAGAAACAATGCAAATTTTACTTGAAAAACTCAAGGGCAAGGAAACCAATGAATTTCACAACCTAGACCCTACTAGATGAACCTTAGTTTGCTTAATACTTACAACCAAGGTTGAACATACCAACCTGTGCCCCCTAACCAGCCTTGCCAAACTGATTTGGCTATTCTGAATCAGAACCAGCAACTGATGGACACAAACACTTCCATGTTGCAAGCTATGCAACAATTGACCCAGTCCATCAGGGATCTGAAGAACCAAATAGGGCTTAAACTTGATGATAGACAAACTAGTGCCTTCCCATCCCAACCTATTATGGACCCTAGAAACATTCTTAATCAGGAACATAATCCTCAAGGGTTCTATCAAAATAGGGCATATAAAGCTTATATGATTCAACAAGCTCTTTTATCTCCCGCTACTTTCTATTCACCTCAGGTTCCACATCCTTCTACACATGTCCTTTCTATTCCTCCTTCTTAGGGGAGTCAATACCCACCTGCCACTGCTAATTCCATTACCCTGAGAAGTGGCAAGACCACTTAGAACCATGTGCACCAAAATCAGACAACTCACTAGGATCCTGATAAATCAACTCTAATTAATACACCTAAGGTGGAGGATGAGATCCAAGATCATCATTTTGAGGACCCAAAGATCCAAATTCCTTTTCCAGAGTCCCTAAATAGGCCTAGGAAAAAGAAGCCTGAGCCTAAGAATGAGACCTGGTCGGATGTGTTCATATAAGTACAAATTAATATCCAACTTTTGGAAGCTATTGAACACATCCTGGATTGTGCCAAGTTTTTCAAAAAATTGACTACTATTAAGCACAAGTCAAAATCAAGTAATCATGAAAATGTGATCCTTTTCAAATAAGCTAGTCCTATTCTTTTAAAGGATTTATCTATCAAGAAGAAAGACCCAGGAACCCCCTTGATTTCCTACAAAAGTGATGATCTAGCCTTCGATAGATCTTTAATTGATTTAGAGGATTCCATCAACCTAATGCCCACCAAGATCTATGAGATGATTGGATTTGGGAACCTTGAACCTACTAAAATTCAAATCCAATTGGTCGACCAATCCACAGGACGTCCACGTAGGATTTTGATGGATGTAATTATTCGAATTGATAATTACTACTATCCTATGGATTTCATTATCTTGGATCATGACATTCTTGAGAATTTGAGACAGACCCCGATTATTCTTGGAAGATCATTTCTAGCAACTACGGAGGTCCTGATTGATTGTAAAAATAGGAATATGCAAATAGCCTTTGGGGATGAAAGGATGAATTTAAAATGTTTTAAGGCTATTGAGGATGCTAATGAAAGTTGTGGGCTTATTGAAGAACTTAAGTAGGTTGAGGGTCTAATTAAAAATGTCTCTTTGAAAGACTCAAAATTTGAGGAATATACAGATGAATTTGAATATAAGGCAATTCTTTTTGAGGATCAAATTTATGATAATTCCAAAGTTGAAAGCTTTATATTCAATTTTGAGGCAGAATTTGAGGAATATAAGAGTGAATCAAAATATGAGGCATTTCTCTTTGAGGATCAAATCTCTAATAATTTTGAAATTGAAAGTTTTATATTTGATTTTGGGATAGAATCTGAGGAATCCAATAATTCTAAATATGAGACATTTCTTTTTGAGGAAGGGATTTCTGACAAATCACATTTGACTTTGAGGAGAATTTCTTTCCTGAAGTAGATGAAGCTTAAATATTTCATTTTGAACTTGATGAACCATCAATAACTAGCTTCACCTTTACATCAAATCTTGATTGCATATCTGATATAACCAAGTTTGATTATAGCATTGATGATTTGAAAGGCTTGGATGTCAAAGAAGAAAGAAAGGAGGTGGTGGAACTAAGAGAGAATTTTAAGGAAAATGATACCAAGGATCTAAGGGTGCCTCTACTCTTAAAATATCCAACTCTTTATAATAACCCTTATGATTTATGTAAATCTGATTTCTATAAACCCAAGATTGCTCAACATCTACACCTTCACTTCAGATCTCATTACCAATGGGATCATGACCTTATGATTCCCAAATCTTTTACACTTGGATTACCTACCTTCAGTCTTCATCATGCACCTCTTGTCCTTAGCTCTGAATGCCACTGGATATAGCTTCTTCTGATTTATCTATCCTATATTCAACACTTTGGCATGGGGCTGCAACACCAGATTGTTCGCATTTGCGAACATCTGATTTTGAACTTCCTTGATCTATCTATTATTATAATCTTGACCCTCCTTTTTTTATTGTTTCATCTTTTTAAGGGTCTATGTCTAGTTGTAGATGTAAAATTCAATGCTTGTTGGGAGGAAACCCAATGCTTATAGATAATCTTATTATTTGCTTTGAAATTTTCATTCGGGTTTGGAGATGATCAAGTCTTCATGTCTTTAGAACTCTTGAGTTTTAGGTAATATCTATTTTTTTCACTTATGTTTATTACATGCATTGAGGACATTACATGAACTAGTAATGGGGTAGATAATATTTTTTAAAGTCATTCTTATTTATCTCTAGATTTTTAGGTGTTAGTTGCTTTTCTCAAAGTAGTTCTGTTCTTGAAAAGTAGTAGCTCTTGTTCAAAAAAAAAAAGACCAGAAGGAAAAGAAATCATGGTTTCTAGAGTTCGAGCTATGAAAATGATTGGAAATTTTGATTTTGAGGATTTACCAATCTTAGGAAAAGTACGAATAAGGTCTTTTCGCTTAGACTCTTCAAGTCGTATGTCGACTTAATATCTTGAGTATTTACCTAAATTTGGATTTGTTTTCCTGTGTCTTTGAAAGGATTTGAAAAAGATAAAAGTATTAAATCAAAAGTGTAACAAGTGAATGACTTATCTTTCCACCCTGTGATTTGGATAGTCTTTGAGTTCAAGCATCTTCACTTGAACATTGCATTGACTCGTCTTCTAGCTAATTTTATTGAGTCCTTAGTGATCAATAAGATTTAGTCTTAGGGAAAAAGATCCAAAGGAGTTTGGCCATGTTTTTGGCTTTTAAGATTGTTCTTGCTTGTAGGAGATGCATTTAGAATGGATGAAGGAGAGCCACTCATCTAGAAAAATGGGTACGACAAAGAACATAGCCTAGAGAAATAAGTACCAACTTATAAAAAAAATAATAGAAAAAAAAGACAAAAAAGCAAAGCACAAAAATATACATCCCTTTCATCTCTTACCTTCATGAGAGCATCCCAAACATAGTGAGATAGCAAGCAAGTGACCTAGGAGACTAATCGGGGAGATATACACCTTATGTGTTGACCTCGGGATAGAAAAGTGGTGAGGAGAAAGCTGCCAAATCCTAGTATGGCCTAATCGAAGATAGGTTGCACCAGAGAAAGAATAGAAATATTCTAAGTTTTATTGAATACCTGGAATCAACTTACTTACTTGTCTGGCAAGTCACACTATTTCATGCACAAGATGCTTATTTCCCACATTCGATTGGAACCTTGGGTGGGTCTACTTAGTCAAAGAAAGTTACTCTAGCAACCCAAGTTCGATGGCTAATAAGATTCCTGATTGGATTTGGGCAGTCCAGATTTGAGTCGATAATTTAGCATTGTTGAATCTTCGACATTAAGGTTTTGTGTATAATTCCTTTATTTTGGTGAAGAATTGAGATTGATGATTTTGATGTGACATAGCTCAAAACTCGCAAGTTGGTTTCCCTTGTAAATACTATTTTCTCACAATTTTTGCTTAGAATCTTGCTCAAGGATGATGCTAGTACCATCATTCTTCATAACTAACTTGAATTAGTCATAATCCAATGTTAAATGCTCCTTAATGATCGTATGAGAATCATAATTCCATATTGAACTAATTTAAGAAGACAGGAAAACATGGTTAATTATGCTATTTTAACATCTAATCACAAATGCAGATTAACTAAGGGGTTAATTAAAATTCAAATGAACTTAAAAGGCCAAGAAGTAGGCAGAATAACTGAATCAAGGTTTCACACGTTTTCTAGGATTAAATTATTACTAAAAGACTTAATTATCAACCTCACTCATATTGAAAGGGTTCTAGTAGAGATGAATTCAATCTAAACCTCCTAAAAATCATTGAAAAAAATTCTAAGAGGTTTGGTACCTTTACTTTGACCATCTAAACCCATTTTGACCAAAAATAGAAATTCAGACGAAAATTTATCCTAATTTGGACTTCTATGCAATTTACCCAATTAAACATAGCAAAACCGAAATCTAAGTTCACCATTAGATTTCTTGGATCCAAAGTAGGTTAGCACCAAAATTTGGGCCCAATTAGAGTCCATTTTGACCTAGTTTGTAATTCAATCCCCAAATCTTTATTCATTTCAAATAAACCCTTAACTTCAAGGCTTTTCTCAACAAAATGCCCCTAAGTTTTCATCTTCTTCACAATCAATCTTCTTTCCTAGAAGCACACATAGCAGATCTCTTAAATCCACTCACACCGACTTCCAAGGGAGGAAACCAGCATGATTTCTCCACCAAATCCCACTGAAATTGGTGGGATTAGTGTTCAGATAGTGGGTAATCAATTGAATAGGGTATTGCATCTTGATTTGGAGTAAGAAGCTCCAGGAAAGCTTGGAGTTTCCAAACTCTGACTTGCTAATTTCGCGAATCCTATGCTCAAAGTCTTCCTAATTAATCTCGCAATGAAGCTCTATATAAGCTTGATTGCACAACAATCATACAACCTAATTAACCTGAATTAAGTTAGATTCTAGCATAACTTAGGAACAATGCAGGCATAAGCATCATAAATTGCATGGTAGCCAGTTTAGTAGCTTCATAGATAACATTGCCATTTATGCCCTAAGAGAAAGACGACATTGATGGCGGATGATTCGAGGCCACAGATGACAGATCAGACTGTACAGACTTGATCAAGGTGACGACAGGAGCCCAACGCTTCTAAAATCATCTTGATCAGATGACCATAGCATCACATACATCCTATAGAAGATCAAAGGCCAAGGAGGCAGATAGCACAAATCAAAGCCTCAGATGTCAAATCCAACCACACAAATGGATTCAGATCAATGATTGCAGTCCAACAATGCAAAGATCAACCTGATCGAAGCTCTATACCACCAACTACAAAGGCAGGAAGATGAAAGGCTAGGATAGTGACATGTGGCACCATCCCAGCAGCCACTTGCCGCATCCCCAATCATTGAAGGAAAAAATGGTGGCCGTTGGATCATCATCCAATGGCCATGAAAGAGCCACGTTGCCCTCGCCTCCATGCTTCATCAACTGAGAAGACATCTTAGCCATTGGATGAGATCGGACATGCCTAAAAACCTAAACACTACATAAGGAGCAAAGTAGTGCATTGGTTTGCATGCTCGCACGAAAGTGTGAGGCATAGGATCGACTGGCACTCAACGCAAATTTGAAAAAGTCGATGGCGCTAGAGCATGATTGACCATTGGATCAAATCAAGTGGCACAGATTCGTCCATGTGGCATGACGAGGACCATCAGATCTGACGATGCGAACCTATCCGTGGTTGCACACCCGACCAGATGCCCAGATATACGCAAGTGGGTGAGATTTGAAGAGGTGGTGCAACACACGATGAGATCCGTCCGATCATTAGATAGGACGATTGAGTTTGAAAGTGCGTGAGGAGCACGAGGGGCACGGAGGCGGCAGATCTGGCGGCTATGCGTGCGACACGTGTCAGCATCTGAAGGAATCCGAGCGTTGAAGGTGTGTTTGAGGTTATTTTGGGGTGTGATCAGAGCCGTTGATCTCCCGATCGATGGATTTGATGGCCCCAAGGTTGTTGCACAATTTTGGGGGCTTAATTACCTACTTTGCCCCTTATTAAAGCTATAAAAAGAGCCCAAGGTCCCCAGTTGAGAGGCAACTCCCACCAGGCAAATCTCCAGCCTCTCTCTCTACAACTTCTCTCTGGTCTTCTTCCTGACACCCTAGATCTGAAGTGTTGTTGCAGTTCTCACAAGCATCCCACAAGTGACATCATCCTTCATCTACTCTCTCTCTCTCTCTCTCTCTCTACTCAGCACAGTTACATTATATTTATCAGACATCCTCTTGATCAATAAAATGTTTATCTGATCTCATGAATGCTTGTCTATATATACACATATAAATATTTTCTTAGAATGACTTTTTGTCGGGGAAACATGCCAAGTAACATGCCGGTGACTTTTTATATGGTCACCGACAAGCCCCCCTTAGAATGACTTTTTGCCAAGGAAACATGCCAAGTAACATGCCGGTGACTTTTTATAGATTTTCGGTGAGTACCGAGTCATTCGCAAGGAGGCAAAAGCACTATTTTAATGCGAAAACTTTTCAAAAAGTCATTCTTCGAACGACTTTCACATAAAAATCATGTTTTTGCCTCCCTGCGAATGACTTGGTACTCATCGAAAATCGATAAATGTTATTTGTTCCGACGCGATTCGCAACTACAATGACATAACTAATCTTTTACACATCTCACGGTTGAACAAGTTGGTGTCATTGTCAGGGAGGCGATGGGAATTTTTGAAGTTTTTCTTCCCAGTGCTTATTTGAGATCCTAACTTGTTATTCTTTTTGTTGTGTGCAGGAATCACAGAATTACGAGAAGACACACGCAACAATGGAAAAAATGGGTTTGCATCTCAGGTAAGTACTCATATCTTAGATTAGGTTAGGTTCCTTTTCAAAAAAAAAAATTAAGTGCTTGCTTGAACCTTAGGATTAGTTAGCATTTGCTTACCTTTTGAAAAAAAAAAAAAGAATCTCTTCTTGGTGGGAATCAATTTCTGGGCTAAAAAAAAAACTCTAATCTTAAAAATTCAATTCCTGAATATTTGCACGTCCAAAAATTCTAAAATTTTTACTGGATGTGGGTATTGAAATCAAGAACAGCATATCCCTATTTCACACTAATCTGAGTTATAAAAAAAATTTAAAAATTCATGTATTGAACTATTATCAAATCGGTTATTGTTCCTGATGTTTCAGAATTCAAAATATCATTGGAATTTTTATACAATTCTGATTGACATGAAATTTGTGTCACTGAATTTTTATTAAAATCAAGAATTTATAAAAAATCTGAAAAAAAATATTTTTTACACGTTTGATTTTACGGATTATTAAATCACTAACTAGGGGTCAAAAACAGACTATAGAACCTGTAATACACTTTAAATTTGAAAAATGTAGAAAACATGCATTAAAATTCTTGAAGAAAAATTTTCTGAGTGCCTAGTTAGTGGTGCACTAAGACCAATTGATTGCATTGTTTGGGTCTCACCACTTCCTTAATTTTGGACTTAAAAGGACCATCTAGCACTATCTGCTTTTAGGGTTTCACATTAAGATAGAGCACACTTGCATTTCCATACATAAAGGAAATATATCAAACAATTGGGACTTGCAGAACCTCTTGTGTGCCTCATCAAAACCATTGCTTGAAGATATTTGAACCCTAAAATTCACTAATACAAGCATTTGGACCTTAATTCACTTCATCATAAAAATTTCTTATAAAGCCCCTACCTATGCACTTCACATTTCTAAAATCAATTTTATGGGCAACACCCCCTAACACCCATTATATTCAAAAAGCACCTCAAGCCTAAGCCTCAAACTAAGTAGACGTGCCCTAGGCAGGACTAATTTTCTTGGTGACTTGAAATTAGATTGGGCTAAGGTCAAGGCCTTGTCTACTTCGATCCACTGGTGATAAGAAAGGTCAGTGAGGTAACCGTGTTAACCCTTAGTGGTGTCCCGCCGTGTGGGGTGTCCTAGGGGGTCCCACGCTTCTGGCCAACCAAGTAATTCAAGTCTTGATCTAATTTAATCGTGTTTTAGGGAGCCAGGATTAGGTCTATTCAGGGTTTACACTTTAAGGACTAGCTTGATTGCTTGTACTGAGAGGGTGGGTATTCCTGCATCTGTCTTCTCCCTCACATCTATAGGCATTCTTCTGGTGCATGCAAGGTAGAACTCTACATCCTGATTTGCTACCACCTTTAGAAAGAAATCCTAGGAGAAGACCTGATTGTCCAAGATCTGAATCTAAACCCTCTTCAATGGCTAGTCACCACAAGGAAGATGAGATCGAAGAGGAGGAACAAAATCTAGATCTAATGGCTCTCTTATAGAGGCAGATTACTAAGCAGGGCCAGCATCATGACAGACATATGAAGGTCATAGTGCAGGCCATTGCTCGACTCCAAAATGGGAGAGCAGACCAGCCTCTTAGAGACTTTTACAATCCTTCTGGTTCCCAACCAGAACTTTTTGTTAGGGTACCTCAGGATGGGGATGATTTTAAACTCAAACCACAAATCATCAATTTTATTCCCCACTTCCATGCTATGATTCCAATGACCCCTTCCACCACCTTGAAGAACTTCTACACATATGAAGGACCTTTGGCCCTAGGAACAAGAATGAAGGTACCTTAATTGTAAAAATGTTTCCATTTTCCTTAAAACATAAAGCTGCTCATTGTTTGAGGACTATTGGTAGACCAATGCTAACTTGGGAAGATTTGAGAAGCATATTTCTGAAAAAATTCTTTCCAGTAGGAAAAACCAATTCCCTTAGATGTGCCATTACAACCTTCAAGTAGAACCCTGGGGAACAACTGCATGAGGCTTGGGAGAGATTTAATGACTTAGCTAGGAAATGCCCTCATCATGGGATTCCAAAGTAGCACTTGGCCCATATTTTCTATTATGGGTTAAGTGACAATTTGAAGAATTTCGTTGCTATAGCATGTGGGGGCAATTTCCTAAGCAAAGATGCTGAGGGAGCCTTTCAATTATTCAAGAATATGAGTGAGAATTCCCTTAACAATGACTCAATGTCCGCCTTCAATAGATCAAATCAACCAAGGAGTAGAGTCTATGAAGTTAAGGATAATTCAAACTCGGTTGATTTAGAACTGATAGCACAATGATTGGATAAGGTGGAACTTGCTGGGAAGAATGTAGAGTTTGGATAAGAAATTGGACAACCTTCTGAAGAGTGGGAATTCCTTAGGTACACATTCCAGAATAAACCCTATGCCTACCCAAGGAACTTCTATTCTAATCTGCACCCAACTCCCCAATCCTCTAGGTCAGGAAGTAGTGCACAATATTAATGACCTAACCATGGCTCCACCCATGAGGCAACTTTACTTGGACCCATCTCTTCCTAGGTACCAAGGAGGTACCTTGATGCCCTCAAATTCTGAATTAGGCATTCTGATGCCTAATTATCCTGAGGATGTTAATGCACTCAAGGGATACACCAGAAATGACCCATATTCAAACACTTACATCCCTGGATGGCATAACCATCCTAACTTTTCTTAGTCAAGTTAGAAACCTACCCAAGGTCCTACCTTGACTATGCCAAGCACTTATAGGCAACCCAGTAGGAACACACAACCGTGCACATATCAGCCACAACCTACTTAGGAAACCCAGCCTTCTAATCTGAGTCTGGTCCTTAAAGAAATGCGGGAAATGAATTTGAGACAAAAAGAAGAAACAGATCAATTGAGGACAGATTTGACGGGACAATTAGACCAATTGGTAGATGCTAGACAACACGGGATGCTGCCATCCCAACCCATCCCCAACCCAAGGAACTTCAGTAGGGTTAACCAAAACAACACACGGGAGCAACAAGCACACATAATTCAACCTGGTCCCCAGCACCCACCTGGCTTTGTTAACCCCAACCCAACTTAGGCTCAACCTATTTTGCAAAACCCACCTCACCCTTCTAACCCTAATTCCTATGCTTGTGCTGTCACCTTGAGAAGTGGGAAGAAATCCAAGATCCATATCCTTCTACATCCAAATCTTACCAAGATCTTGAGGAGCCTAAATCTGACCTGGGAGACCAAGCCAATATAGAAAACAAGATTCAGGATTTGAACACTCATGATTTCTCTCAAGCCTTTTCTTGAAGCCTTGAACAAATCTAGGGAAAATAAAACCAATCAATCTAAGGAGTGGCTTGAGATTTTAAAGTAAGTCCAGGTGAATATACCACTCCTTATAGCCATTGAGAACATCCCGGCCTGTGTGAAATTTCTTAAGAAATTGTGCACACCGAAATGCCATGCCAAATCACCAAAAAGGTTCATAGTTTCTGAATAAGCTAGTGCTATCATCTTAAATATGCTCCCTCCTAAATAGGGAGATCCTAGGACCCCCTTAATTTCATGTGAGATAGATGGTTTTATCTTGGAATGAGCCTTACTGGACCTTGGTGCCTCCATCAATCTAATCCCCATAGAATTATATGAAGAGTTGGATTTAGGTCCCTTAAAACACACTGATGTTACTCTTCAGCTTGGTGATAGGTCAACCAAGATTCCAAAGGGACTCTTACAAAATGTGATTATAAAAGTGAGAGATTTTGAGTACCTTATGGACTTTCTAGTTTTAGATATGGAGGCAACAAAAAGTTTGAACCACACCCCGATAATCTTAGGAAGACCTTTCTTAGCCACAACCAAGGCTCTAATCAACTATGAGACGGGGAGTATGCAAATCACTTCTGGGAGGAAAACTTGTCAACTCAATATCTTTAAAGCTTCCCAAAAGAATAAAGTGAGTTGTGGTTCTATGGAGGTCACAGGAACAATTAAAGAGGTTTTGGCAATTCACACTAAGGATAATTTGAATTCTGCCAAATCTTAAGATCAACAAGAAAGGCAAGGAAGTGAAATACTTGAGGATGCTTTTGATTTACCACCTCCCATAGATAATCAAATTGAAAAAGACATTCATGAGATCAAGGAACTATTGGGAGTATCTTATGATGAATTAGACGACGACATAAAGAATCCTCAATATATCCACCCTGAAATTCAAGAATTATTGGATTTTGAGGGGGTTTGAGACATTGGACAACCAAAGGACATGAACTAGAAAAAGAAGTTCAAGGCATTATGGACTAGGGAAGAAATTATAATCCAACTGGTTCAAATGGATGGCTTGATTCTAAGGGGGAAATGGTTTTTGATGAGGAAGAGGTAATTTCTGATGGGGATTTTAAGGAATTCAGCACAACTCTACCTTTATCCTCATATGACCCATAGCCTGGAGAATTCATGACTTTTGACATCAATTACCATTATAAGGATCTTTGTGATTCTAATTCAGAACCAGATCTAAATTTCAATCATGATTTCAATCCAAACCCTCCACTACCTCTTCTTGAATTATAGAATTGGATTAATGAACAAGCTCTGCATCATGAACCTCATCTAATTGACCCTATTCTATTTTTCAAATCAGAAAAACTCTTCGGAGTAGGGCTACATTATCAATTGGTTCGCATTTATGGATCATTGATTCTGGGACCACATGATCATATCTTTATACTAATCTTGAATCTCTCAACAACATTTATTACTCCTCTTGACCCAAAATATTGAAATACATATTTCTTTGGGGTTTAGGTCTGATAAATGACGTTAAACTTAGTGCTGGCTGGGGGCAACCCAATGTTCTATATAGGTATTTCTCTATCCAAGCTGACCTAGATTAACAAGCCTATTCAGGCGATATCCCCTCCTCTTGCTTATTACATTTTGATTTTCCTGCATACATTTCAATGAGAACATTGTAATGAATAAGCATTGGGAGGTGGACATTGCATGTCTTATTATGCTAGAAAAAGAAATTGCATCCATGCATAAAAATTTTTATCAAGAAGGTTTTATTAGGGATTTATTCTTAAGTTGATTCCTGAATTTAGAATCCAGTACATTTTTACACTTACACATAGAATTTTCAATGGATCCTCTGTGATGGCCGATGACATCTTTAGTTTGTTGAGAAGAAGCAACTGAGCCCTTGGACAGTAATTAGGGAGTCAGGCAGACCATCTTCTAGTAGATCCACTTAAAAAGTGTGAGGTGAGAGTAGAAAGTCTACTGGTGCTCTAGGGCTAGTATAAGGAATCTTAATTTTCGGATAATTGGTTAATGATACTCAGAGTTAGGCACAATTTTCACTCTCGGTTCCTACGTATAAATTCTTTCTGTGAACTTTTGGAGACACACCAAATAAAGCAAATACGTAGAGAATGGGTTCTGATAAAACTAGGACTAAGGTGGATGGTCACAAGCATCCTTTATAGAATCCTTAGTTGAAAGAAGGTATTAATGTCAAGGTTAGAAATACACTATCCCATCCATTCATTTCCCAACATCGAGAGTAGGCACTTCCACCAAATAAGCCACCTGATATCCTCTTGAACACCCTCAATCCGGAATAATGCCTCGTGAATAAAAATGTGCATGAGTGTTGCATTTCGTTGAGTTGCTATATACAATTATATCAAAAAAGAGAGAGAGAAAAAGGAAAAAAAAGAGAAAAAATATATATATATGAAAAAAAAGAAAAAAAAAGAGTAGAAAAAATGTTAATTGCATTGTGTCTATTTCATGTCAAGCACATTGAGGCAACAACACCCATTCCCTTCACAGTCCACCAAATACAGCTTGATCTACTTTTCTGTATTTCTGATCGCTTGAACACAGACTGAGGAATTCTAACTTAGCCATAGGGTTATCAGAACTTAATGAAAGTGTTAATGCCATGAGAGGCCACCAAATATACTAACGAATCTGGTGAGATTGTGAGCTCAAAAAAAGAAAGAAAAGAAAAGAAAAGAAAAAGAGAAAGAAAGAAAAAAAAGAGAGAATGGGTACAGAGCTAAAGAGAGCACAGTCTCTCTGCCTTTCTTTGAGTTGATTTATTTAATAGTCTAGAAATATAGGTTTTATAGTACTAGTCTACGTGTAGCACTAGATGAGTGTGAGCCACCAAATACAAATCCACTTGACTCAAATATCTTCTACCTAAGCCAAAAAAACCAGGGTTGAAATTACATGTTACTTTATAAACCCCAAGGGAAGAAGTTTTCCTATCCCAATAGAATTTTACTAAGGGTTAAGTAGAAGCTTTAAATGAGGATTGTCTTTTCATTTGGATCCGTTGCATATTATACAACACTACACTTTCACAACTATCTGGATTTCTAAAGTTTTGGATGAAAGCAAAAGAAATAAATCTCTAATCAAGCTCTTGATAGAAATCAGTCATTTAGGACCACTTTGCATTCAATCTTGCATTTGCTAGGGACTATCAAGATTCAGGCATGGGGGTGATTGGACAGCAATCATATAACCTAATCTACCTAAATTAAGTTAAATTCTAGCATAACATAGGAACAATGCAGGCATAAGCATCATAAATTGCATGGTAGTTAGTTTGGTATCTTTATAAATAGCATTGCCATTTTATGCCGTATAAGAGAGACAACATTCATTGCAGATGATTCGAGGCCACACATGATAGATTAGACCATACAGATCTGATCAGGATGATGATGGGAGCCCAACATTTCTGAAATCATCTTGATCAGACGACCATAGCAGCGCATACAGCCTATAGAAGATTAGAGGCCAAGGAGATAGATAGCACAAATCGAAGCCTCAGATTTCAAATCTGATCACACGGATGGATCCAAATCAACAATCGTAGTCCAACAGCATAAAGATCAACCCGTTCAGAGCTCTGTAGCACCAACTACAAAGGCACGAAGATGAACGGCCAGGATAGTGCCGCGTGGCACCATCCCAGCATCCCCTTACCACGCCCCCAATCTCTGAAGGAAAAAATAGTGGCCGTTGGATCGTCATCCAACGGCAATGAAAGAGCCACGTCGCCCTTTCCTTCATGCTCCATCAACTAAGAAGACATCTCAGCCATTAGGTATCCATCCAATGGTTGAGATTGGATTTCCTAAAAACCTAAACGCAACACAAGGAGCAAAGTAGCACGTTGGTTTGCACTCTTGCACGCAAGTGTGAGGCACAGGATTGACTCACGCTCAGTGCAAATTTGGGAAAGTCGGTGGCACTTAAGCGTGATTGACCATTGGATGAGATCAAGCAGTACGGATTCAGTTGCGTGGCACGACGAGGACCATCAGATGAGGTGGTGTGAACCTACACGTGGTTGCATGCTCGACCAAATGCCCTGATATATGCGGGTGAGCCAGATTGGAAGAGGCAGTGAGATGCGCGATGAGAGCCATCTGATCATCAAATCGGACATTTGAGTTTGAAAGCGCGTGCTTGTGCACGCGTGGGGCGCAGAGGTGGTAGATCTGATGGCTATGCGTGCAACATGTGTCAGCATCTAAAGGAATCTGAGCATTGAAGGTGTGTTTGACGTTATTTTAAAGTGTGATCAGAGTTGTTGATCTCCCGATTGATGGATCTGATGGCCCCAAGGTTGTTACATGGTTTTGGGGGCTTAAATGCCTACTTTACCCCTCATTAAAGCTATAAAAAGACCCCCAAGGCCCCTAGTTGAGAGGCAACTCCCACCAGACAAATCTCTAGCCTCTCTCTCTGCAACTTCTCTCCAGTCTTCTTCCTGGTGCCCTGGATTTGAAGTGCTACCGTAATTCTCATAAGCATCCCACAAGCGGCTCAACTCGACTTGCCAGGCCAGCCCATTCATTGCCACCTCTGCTATCACCGTTTGACCACCTCGACACACCAAACACCAATTCTCCCCTACCATCATGTTTCTCATGTCACTGCAAAGGTGTTGAGATTTTTATTTGGGTCGTAAGACCATCTTTGTGTGTTTCAAGTTCTCATCGGTGAGCTATCCTTCTTCGATGCTAACCAACAAGCTCCGGCCATCATCCACCACCAAACCACCTCCACACAACGTGAACGAGTACCACAAAGATCTTTGGACCTTCAATTAGAAAGAACAAAAGCAACTGAGCCTTTAATCAAACAGACATATTTCACGTTGAAGACCACTACAGATGTTAGAGATACAAAGGAGATGCACCCACCATTAGTCCCACATCAAGGATTTCTAAATTAAAATTGCGTATTTAATGTTTCACACCCATTGCCTTATCACCCTTGAGTCAGGGGGTCAGGTCCCCATTATATCATGTTCACGCCCTCACCCATGGCCACATGCACGTGTGTCTAGGCTTGTCTATGGTTTGAACTAGGTTTAGAGAGAGAGATATGGGTTGGCTATGAGAGAAAAGGGTGGGGTTTTGCACTGAGAAGCTTTAGCTTGAGACTTTAAGGAGTCTTGAGGCAATTAAGAGACATCTAATTTGAGTTGATTTGAGAATTTGGCTAAGAACCAACATTTGAGTTGAGATGAATACGTGTTGAGAGTATATTGGTGGTTTCAACCACCACATTTTTGGCTCTCTATTATATTTTTGTCTACTAATCTTGAGATACAATTTGACTATCAATTGAATATATTTTTGATTGATTATTCACTGCATATCATTACTTGTGACTTGATTATTGTGCTCATATCTATATATTCAATCAATGGATTGAATTACAACTGTTTTCTCCCTATGAACAACCTCTGAACTTCACATTTTTCGAGCTTTATAAATTTTAAATGTCGATTTGATTTTTGTTGCTATACTACGATGCATTTTCCTAAACTATAACGATTACCATTCAATAGAGGACTAGCAAAAGATAGTCATGGGGGTGTGATATTTCCATATTTATTTATGTTAATTAATGCCTAAATAATGTTAGTATAAGGGTAATTTAGGTTATATTGCATTCAATTAGCTAGGTTACATTAGTCATCTTAGGTCCTTTTGTAAATAATGCATACTTGTGTGCTTTTGTGCAATTTTTCCTGTAATTGTATTTGGTACTTTGATGTGTTTATCATTATATGTGCAGATACAAAGTTTTAGGTTGATCGAAGCAAGGTCGATCGGATTGTCTAAATTGAGCTCATTTAGAAGAGAACTAGCTTAGTTGGTGACCTATTTGGAAACCAAATTAACCTAAACCCTAACCCAATTTAGAAACCTAATTACCTAGTCTAGAAACCCCTTTAGGATAGACCAAAACCTTGTCCTAAAAGTTATAGTTGTCAACAACTAGAAAACCTAATCCTATCCACCTAAAATTTGAGCAAAAGCCGAGAACATAAGATCTTATCCTAACCCAACAAACTTTATTTGGCCATCCCTTTTATCCTCCAATAAATACTATTTTGGTTGGTCAAAATACACCATAATTTATCCACCACTACATCTAAATCATAGGGTCCTAAATTGCCTACCTAAATCCCAATCTTAAAGCCCTAAACCAAATCATATTCCTAATCCTAAACTTAATATCAAAATTTGTAATAACATGGCACATCTTTAGTATTTTGGCTATAACAATTTCATTTAAAATCCAAATTGAGTGATTCAAGTTGCATTAGAAAGCTGATTTGAGGGCTACAACTTTGCTTTTATGTGCAACTTGAAATTTGGAATTGAAAGAGGCCAAAAATTTGAGAGAATCATAGCCCTCCATCATCCTCTTAAAGCCATCCTAGCCCTCCATTAATACCAACAACACCTAACATTTTCTATCCACCTATTCCTTCCTACCCCTTGATTCCTAGACTCCTAATCCTAGCCCTTTATTTTGGTGATCCAAGGCAACTTGGATCAACCAATCACAAGCTTTTTTGACCTTTATATAAACATCGTAGCCACCCCCTTATGATTAACTTTTCCAACTTAGCTTTCTACCTCCAAATAGATCCACCTACTAGAACTAGTCTCTACTTCTCCTTGGAGATTGTGGGTGCGACTTTGCATCTACTTCTATGCTGCTGCTCCAAACTTCACCTTTGAAGCCCTTAGTTTCTAGTCTTTATTTTCTAGTTCTAGTTGTAATTAGATTTGATTTCAAGCATTCTTCTATCTATAATCATCTTCTGACATTAGTGTTTGCAATAAAGTTCTACTAGTTCTTTTCCAACTTGCCTTTAAGTTGTTTGCTTTCTTCTAGTATTTATATATTTTGACAAAGAGAAAGGACTACTACCAATCACCGTAGTAGTCCAAATTTATTGAAAGATAACTAACAATTGCATGCTCTTACGCCATAACTTGGCACTCAATGCTACATCAAGACAAATATTATCCACCCACGTATTGCTCTCGTTAAAGGTTACATGATTCGTAGATCTCCAAACCACCCACAGGATGGTAGCCATGTGCGCACAGGGCTTGTACACTTTCGTGAACTGGGCCCACAATGTCTCTTAGTCTAGAAGTGGAGTAGAACAACACTTGTGCACACCTCATTAGTCACCAAACATGTACTAAAGAGATGTCTTGCATCATCCTCCTTGAAGACACATAACGGACAATACATGATATTGACCCCAAACATTCTTTTCCTAAAGGACCCAGTAATCAAGCCAGAGGAAAATCTGTACCTTTAATGAGATCTTTAACCTACAAGGATGGGTGTACACCTGGCTCTGAACATCATCCACCTGCTCACTCGTAAGAATCTTGTAAGCACTACTAGGAGCGTACACCTCTTCTTTCCAAGCAAACATATCAACTCCATCCCTTAGTCTGAACACTACCAAAGCAAGTCTCATAGATTCAACCTCTTCATAAGTTCTTATGGCAGGTCTCCCACTCATGGTAGAGATCTTCCATTCTTCATTTTCACCATGCCACATATCTACCACCAAGGCCTGTTTCATCTCAGTACTATCATGCACATGTGAATAGGTATCAGCAAGGCAACCCAAGCCACTCCAGTCATCTTCCTAGAAATGCAAATGCTCATCGTTGCCCAATATTAGCTTGAAGAGATTCTAGCGATCCACCACAACCTTGGACAGGGACGCCTAGAATGGAGAAGCCGACTCTTGACACACCACGTCAGCTAACATGCCATCTCCACCACCATACGAATCTCTAATAATGGATTGCCACATACCTACATCCCCCTGAAGAATAATAATTCTCCACTTCAAAAGAAGGGAATCTCCGAATTCTCTAAGCAATCTAACACCCAAACCGCCCTTTTTCTTCAGGGTACAGATGGTCTTCCACTTAACTGGCTGCATAAACCTTCCATTATATGTTGCCCCCTTCCAGAAAAATTTCTTTCACATCACATCAATTTTCTTCAATACTGAGCTAGGTGGCCTAAACATGGACAGGAGAAAAACTAGCATAGCTAAAAGGACAGAGTTTAATAGTATCAACCTCCCTCCTTTTGAAAGGAATCTATTGCACCACCCCTCCATCTTTAACAAAATCTTCTCAAATAGGTGTGACCAATCTTTTGTCCTCATTCTCTTAGCCTACAAAGGCAGACCAAGGTATCGGATAGGAAGAGTGACGACCGACGCTTGTAGAATAAGAGATAACTCGTTGCTCTATCCACACATCTCTCCAAAACAAACAAGGGAAGACTTGGGCCCATTGATCTGCAAACCCGAGATCTCACTGAAGATGTCCACAATGAACTTGAGTACTTTCGCTTCGTAATAACCACCTTCTATAAAAAAAATCGTATCATCAGCAAACTGTAAAATAGGGGTCAATGCGCTCAAGGAAGAGAGAGTGTAGCCATGTAGAAAATCGCCAGCACATGTCTTGAAGGCTAGCCGTGCCAAGGTATCCACTACCATGCTAAATATAAGAGGTGCCACCGGACAGCCCTGTTGAACTCCCTTCTGCGACTGTATCCACCATCCCATAGGCCGCCCATTAATTAGCAGGGAAAAAGAAGAGGTACTGACACACCTCTTAATCCATTGTACCCATGTCTCAGGGAAACCTCTCCTCCTGAACATCTCCCAAAGGTATAACCAAGCAACTGAGTCATATGCTTTGGAAAAATCTACCTTCCAAATGAACGCATTCTTATTCCTTCTAACCCACCCAAACACCATCCCTGGGCTAAAATGAAAGACTCCTGTAAAGATATCCTCTGGAGGAAAGCAAATTGCATTGAACTAATGATGTATTTCACTACCTCTCTCATTCTATTTGCAAGCACCTTTGCAATAATGAGATAAATAGAATTGGAAAGGGCTATGGGCTAGAAATCAGATAGCGACTCTGCACCAGGCTTCTTTGGTAGATGAAAAATAAAACATCTATTAAGTCCATCTAGACCATAGTTACCCCTTTGAAACTCATCAATCACATCTAGCACTTCCAACTTGACCACCGACTAGAATTCCTTATAAAAGAGGATAGGAAAACCATCCAAACTAGGTGAGCCCTCCGCCTTTATCCATTTCAGAGTTGTTACCACCTCCTCCTCTCTAATATTTCTACAAAACTATTGCCCCTCCACCTCTCCCAGCCTTGGCATATCAGAGTTAGAAAGTCTCCACGCCCCCTCTGCCTTGCATGTGTGGTGTCCTGAAAGTAGCGGTTGGCTATGTCGCAAATGTCAAGCAATGTTGTAGCTAAATGTTCCCCATACCAGAGTGAAGTGATGAGGTCAAACCTCCTCCTTGAACTTGTAGCCATGTGGAAAAATTTAGAGTTGGCATCCCCCTCCTTCAGCTATAGCTGCCTAGACTTTTGGCGCCATTCAATCTCCCTTTGTTGATCTTCCTTTGCAACAACATTCTACAAATTTTTATGTTGCACCCTCTCTTCATCATTCAACCCCACCAACTCCTTCACATCCATCCTCTACACCCCTTCTAAGGCCTCCCTCCTTTTCTATGCCATAAGGCTACTAACAGATTTCTTATACTCCTACAAAAAGAAGCGTAGTCCTTTCAATTTTGATGCCAGCTTCTGAGTAGCCATCCCTACAACCTTCTATGTCGACCACCAGGATGCCACCATGTCTCTAAATCTATCTTCTGTGAGCTAGGATTTTTGGAACTTAAAGTAGGACCCTATCTTCATGGCCTCACCACTTTCCCAAACTAGTGGAGTATGATCTGAGAAAGGGCTAGTCAAAGCCACCACCACCGCCAAGTTAAAGGATCCCATCAACTCAACATTGATAAGAAACCTGTCCAGTTTGGACATCAGTCCATCCCCCCTCTCCACGTGAAGGCTACCCCAGACGAGGGAAGGTCCACCAGTTCTAGATCTGAGACAACATTCTAAAATTCGAAGGTAGACGAATTCAATCTTCCATCCGACCTGTCATCAGAGGAAAGGGTAGTATTAAAATCTCCTCCTAGAAGCCATGCTGCCCCCTGTGCCCAAGCAGCAATATCACGTAATTCTATCCAAAGAGATGGCCTCTCGCCCTGACTACACGTCCCATAAATAGATGTAATAACAATACAATATCTATCAGACAACCTACTAAATCTACATGAGATGGAAAAATGGCCAACCTTTATCTCATCTAGCTAGAGTTTCAACAAACTCCACCAAACACACTAACCACCCGCATGCCCAACAAATAGGATACGCCTCAAAGAAGACTCGCATGATCCCACCAACGGCTGCCACAGAGAAGCATACTCTCCTTCAATATGAGTCTCTTGTAGTAGTGCACAATCTATTCCCCACTCCCTCAAATATCTCACCAAAGCACCTCTTCTTCCCCGATCCCGCAATCACCTAACATTCTACGTTTGGACCTTCAACATAAGGAAACAGCTAACCCCTCATTCTTCTCCTCCCTGCATGAAACCTGCAATGCCTTCGCCAACTGGCTAACATCCACTTGGATCAAGCCACTTCTTCGAAGATGGTACCTCCCTCTACCTGGATACCCACCCTTGATAGGGTTAGATGAACATGGGTTGTACCTAGCCTCCTCTGTAGTACAGAAATAAATGTATCCCCTTCAACCTCCTCAGACTCCTTGTGAATTACCATAGCACCTGACCCTTCCCCATTAACCTCCCTAGCCAATTCCTCCTCAGGAGATTCAAGCACCTTACGTTTCTTCTTCCTACTGTCATGTGTTGCACTTTCAACAACCACCGATTACCACTGCATGGTACCCCCATCATCCACCACCACGGCCTTTTTCTGCCCCACTCTATCTTTGTTTCTCAGCTGGGAGCAAACCTTTACATGTAGGTGAAGTAGCCACAATGAGCCACCACACCTGAGCACAACCTTCTCATGGAATGACTGTTGGAGCTTCAAACGGACCTCCACTTTGACCACACTTCCATCTCTCTCTGACAAACCCACAGACACACCCTCTTTCATGGTAGCAAAGCCGGCCACAATGCTCGAAATCACTGCATACGAACGCAGATGCAGGGGCATGCCAGAAATCACCACAGTACCATCACAATGAAAATTCCGTTGTGGTGGTCATTCATGCAAGGCAACATCAAAATGTGAAACCAAGTGCCAAATCATAGAGATTGAACCAAGTGATAATGACCAGAATTTCAAGAGATCAACATCCACTTTCCCCAAATCAAAGACCATGAACCTCGATGGGTTCAACACACAAATCTTCCATGTAGGAGAAGAGATGGAGAGAGAACTTGCCAAGCCTTGGAGGTTATCCAAAGAAGGAGCGCCTGTCATGAGTTCTCCAACCTATGCATTTTGAAGAGACTCCTCTGCCTCTAGAACTTTACATGAGATCGGGACCTCTACGTGTAGAGAGAGGGGTGCAGGTAGGGATGGAGGATGTCTCCACGCAGGGATCCATTCTTTCATGGCTTCCTCAATCACATCAACCCCTATGATCCACATGCTGTGGACCCCCCTTTACATGTCATCTAGGGTTCGACCCTCCCCCTCCATGTGTGTGAAAGGCCCCATCATCCATTTCCATGCATCTAGGGTTTAGCCCACCCTCACCACATGTTCGATAGACCCCTCCACCCTTCCCCTTGGTTGCATAGATCTCCCGCCTCCTGCACGTGCTCCTCCTATGACCTAGGCCCTCGCACTCGAGGCACACAAGGCCATTGTGACAAACCGCAACCATATGCCCTCTCTTGCAACAACGAAAACAAAGAATGCCTCCCTCCCCAACCTACTCCTTATGCCAAGAGGCCCCACCAGCTCTCCATGCTCCTTGCAATGCCTTCCCTCTTGCTGCCGCACCAAGTTCCCTAGCGGATCGCCACCGTCGCCCTTCCACTCACCTCCAATCACCCTCCATCCTCCTGAGTTGAACTTTCTTCTATTATTTGTATTAGTTGCATACTATTAGTTTTAGTTGTATTCTAGTAGTGGTAATCTCGCATTCAATATGTTTATATATTTCTTAGCATTGGGAAAGTGAATTATTTCGACTGCCTCCTTGTGAATGACTCAGACTCTATTTTTGAACTACAATTTCCATATTTATGAGTTCAATCTGAATATAAATTTAAGAGTTTTTAACGCAATTATACTATATGAAAGTGAATTTTCACAAACATCTCTGGATTCAGAACACTAGTCAAATCTACTAATGCACCACTTCAATGAGGGTTGCAGAACTCTTTACAAAACCTTCTTCTCTTTTACACTTAAACAAGAGAAGAACAACGGGACTCCCAACAACTTAGGTCCCATATAAAAATAACAAGAATATAAAATAACAATATTTACTATGGAACCTCAAATAAATATGCAAATCGAGTATTTTCGAGGTTGGGAAAGAGCATGCTTTAGAAAGCATTGATCACAGGCGTAGAGGCACGAAAGCACTAGAGAGAAAGAAAGCATTTTTCTTTTTAAAGGTTCTTGAAGGAGTATTTTGAAGTGAGGGTCGAGGGGTCCTATTTATAGGAGCTCTTAGGCTTAATTTAGAAAGTTTATAAATATGGATTTGATCGATCAAATTAAGCATTGGTCAATCAAAATGAACTTTGGTCAATGATCGCATGGGTTTTACAATTTTGAAATCAGGGTTACGAGTAACCCATCATCGTAGTTGTAAATCGCGTGATCAAATAAAATTTATAACTAAAACTCGAAAAGTGAGTCCCAGGTCAAACGCAGGGGTGGCAAACGTTTGGTTTTATGAAATCCGTGCTTCACTTTTATTTATTTTTGGTCATATTTATCTTTTCTAATTTTTTTAGTATTTTTAACAAGTAAGAGATTAGGTTGATGAAAACTTTATCTACTTGCGAAAATATAAGAGAGAGAGGGAGGGAGAGAGAGAGAGAGAAACAATCATCTATTCATGAAGAATTATTTGTTACACTATGAAAGCAGAAAATCTACACCATGAAAGCGTAAAAAGATAGAATGAGGTGAGAGAAATTTCCCTCGACAGTTGCTCGGAGGATGACTCACTCTGACATCGCTTGGAGGAAGGTGGTGAGAAGTGAGACGGAGGATGAAGGATGGGGCAAGACGACGTCGCGACGACGATCTTCTTCTTAAAGGATGGTGAGAGGACGGCCACGGGATGCTCCACGAATGGGGATGAGGGGAGGAAAAAATATTTGAATTTCTATTCTAGAGGAGAATCCTGAGCTTGGGACAAGCTCTCTCTAGAGCCTTAGAGGTGGTGAGAGGAAGAAAGGAAGAGATGATTTGGAATGGTGGTGTGTAGGTCCTTTTATAATGGAGGAGGAAGAATAAATTCGCATCTGGGTCATTACTGACATCCATAAATGTTGCTGCAGCTGTCGCTGAAGATCCACCCTCCAAATCCTCTTGCTGCCACACGCAGACCATTAGTGACAGTTGCAAGTGTCACTAAAGGCGTGTGCCACTGAAGATCCGCACCTGGCCTGTAGGTGTACGCATCGCACGCTGTGTGCTTCATGTGCCAATGCTACCCACGTTTTGCATGCATGCGCGCACTGCATGTGCTGCGCTGCACGCGACTGCGCAGTGCGCTGCTGCAGTTGTAGCTGTGCGCCGAGCATTGCACGTGGCTGCGGTTGTGCACGTGCGCTGCTGTTGGCCAGTGTTGGGCGGCCTGGATGACACCACGTGGTGCCATCTGGGCCGTCCATTCTTCTTTCTTTTATAGAGGGTGCCACGATGCCCAGATCGAGCTGATTCCCGCGTTTTGGACTGCGATCATCACTCAGGATCCATTCGTACGGTCATATTTTCCATCCGAAACCTGTATAGATGTCGCATTGCTCCCTAGCTGTTGATCTTCCTCGGACTTCGTATGATGCTACGATTCTCCGATCTAAACGGTTTCAAAGGTGTTAGACTCCGATCGTCATCCTAATCAGATCCATACAGTCCAATCATCCATCCGAGGCCCTAAAATAAGTCTTCTCTCCTGACCATAAAAAGGACCTAATTAACCTAAAATATATACAACTACTCTAAATGCAAAATGATGCATGCTATGCAATATTTATAACATGAAATGCAAATCTAAGCCTAAGAACATGCATGAATAGGCATTTTAACCTAAATAGGTGTGTCTATATCAATCAATTAAAATAAAATTTTTATTGATTCTCGGTTGATCGATTAAACTAGGAATTTGATCAACTTTCTAAATATGCTTGTTAGGAGTTTTTGATCGATTAAATTCATAGGTCCGGTTGTTCAATTTAATTTTGTCTATCAAAATAAGAAGGCTAGTCAACCAACAATATTAGAAACATAGAGTTTAAACTAAGTTTGTATTCTATCAAAGTTCAAAACAAATCGGTTGATATAATTGAGGTTCCTTACAAATTTCTAAACTTAATAAATGTAAAAAGAGACAACTTTAAACCATAAAAATATCTTCTTGAGCCCAAACATCCTTAGTACATAATTATTTCTTGATAATCTATCTTTAAGTAACTTGAAATGATTGGTCCACACTAAACATAATTTTGTAACATCAAAACAAGGGTACCAACATGGAGTTCCTAATAGGTTCCAAATGATCAATGGACCATAAATGGGAGTGACTAGATTCATCTGGTTGAGTACTTCGAGTCTCGTGTACCTGGGGGAAGCGGGTTTGTTGATGCAACTAAGCAAAACCCTATCTTTGTTGCTTCAAGATCTAGGCGACTAGACTTTCCCATTTCCTCTCAAACTCTTGAAGATGCGTTTCTAATTTGGCAAGGCATCAAATTCACGTAGATTCATGGGACCTATGGGTTGACTCTAGGTTAGGTATAGCTCAGTGATGAGGGACTCATCATGGCTAGTTCACCCAAATAAGCTAGTTTACCTAGTTAATTAATTTGGAATAACATAAAAATAGGGTTAATTATGTATTAAGTTAGTAATACATAAGGACCTTAATTATACCATAAAATAGCTTAACTATTAATTAATAAGCATTCATCTATATTTATTTAATAAATAGGGCCTAAACTAAGTATTTAGTTATTTATAATTAAGCTTATATGTATTATATAACATAAGTTAATAATATAACAAATAATATTAATCGTTAAATTAAATAATGCAAAAAGGGGCAAAAATGTAATTTCACACTATAAACATATTATTTATTATATATATATATTCTGCAATAAAAAGCTGAAAAGGAAATAAATTAATTTGCATTTTTAAATTAATGATTTACATTTCAGTCCCTGGGAACTTTTGAACTTAAGTCATTTTTTTACAATCAAGTCCTTCATATTTGCAGTTACGTCCTCTATATACCTTCTTTCTTCTTCTTGCTCATCAACGATCAGTGACGATCGATCATCTCGAGCTTCGATCAATGTCGATCCGACATTGGAGCTTCCTTTCCGTGGATGCCAAGTTTCCATAAAACAAATTTCGTTAACCCAACGGTTCTGATGAACTGTTAACAGTCATTTCCAACATGGCATGCTCATCATCGTTGAAGATGATGATGAGTCTATTCGATAAACCTAGTCATTTTTCTATCCAGATTCTTCCCTCTTGACCTCCTCCTCGGCCTATAAATGCCCACATACCCCTCCGAGGATCAAGATTGCATCCCTATCCTACTTCCCCAACTGATGTGATCATAGGCTATGCACTCCATCTCCAACAACTTCTTTCTCTCTCTTCAGATCAGCTCCAGTGGAGTTGATCACTTCTTCTATCTCTTTGTCCATAGTTATACCTTGGCGATGGAGTTGCACTCCAGATTCTCCCTTTGAGCCATGTTTGTCTCTCGACAGATTCTTCTCAACCCAAGCTGATTTCTTCCAACTCCGGCGAAGCATTGCCAGTGTCCTCTTCCTTCATTCATCCAGGTAAGTAGTCTAGATCCCTTAGGTAGTTCTCTAGTTTAGATTAGTTTTTTCATTTGAGATGATCTCTAGTTTAGATTAGTGTGGTTGATTAGATAGTTTATTGTAGATTACTCCATGATTTCTTCTTCTCCAACATCGACGAGGATAAATCCAACGTTGTCTAGCTTTGTACCATCAAATTAAACACTTTGCCACCTTCTCTAAGCTACCACGACCATCTTCCACTTTTCTTTTCCCTCGATTACTCATTGATCATGAAATGCCTATTACACCTCAACCTCCAGACTCCACTATCTATGGCAGAGCTTCGGAGGAGTCTATTCACCTAATTGACCACATCACAACCTTCGTCCCACCTCACAAGTCATTTCACCTCAATCAATTAAGAGATTCAATGTTTCTTGAGTTTGGATAAACTCAAGATATCTTTTAGATCAATTTGAGTTCACAATAGTTTCTTAAGCTACTATTGTTCAAATTGAGTGATTTTTGAGCTTTATGTTGACCTAGGGATGTTTTTGAGTTATTCAAAGAGTTGTTTTATGGAGTTTTTGCACTCTGAAGACAGTCACCGTGAGTCACTGGAGAGCCGATGAGCTTCAATGATAATAATATTAAGAAAAAGCCTTCAAATCAACTTTCAGATGATGTACATCACTTAAAAATCATTTAATGATCTTTTTCCACTAATTTGATTAAAGTTTTATTGACTAGAACACTCTGAGCATCTTCATCTTCTTCGATTTTATCAATATTTTGTAGAAAGACTCTAACATTCTTTGAGTTCCAAAATAGGTCTGTAAGCTTCTATAGACTTTCCTGAGTCGAGAACACCCCTTAGTTAGGTTGTTAGCTCTTTGATTTACTCTGTCGAATAGATCCACCTTTGACCTCAAGTAGTGGTCTAGAATTTGATGTTAGAATGATCAACTTCCATTATTTTTTATCTTATTGAGTTCCTGAAGTTATTTAGAGCAGATCTAGACTTTTAATTTGATCTGAGAGGCCATAGAACTCAAAGTCAACTTCTAAGCTTATTTTGGTCAAACTATGCTACCATTGGAGCTCTGAAG
This sequence comes from Thalassia testudinum, assembly GCA_037157565.1. Lineage (NCBI taxonomy): Eukaryota > Viridiplantae > Streptophyta > Magnoliopsida > Alismatales > Hydrocharitaceae > Thalassia > Thalassia testudinum. Next base: position 1,390,266 of record JAZHRO010000046.1, read on the forward strand.
CTCTTGAGTTTGCTCCTAAGGTGTTTCAATTATTCTAGAGGTTGTTGGGAAGTTGTTAGATCCAACTTTGGGATGTTTTAATGTCAAAATTTTCTGATATCAATTTTTGAGTTTCATGGGTTCACCAGGTCTGTAGACAAGTTTAAACGAGTTTTGGGTGAATTTTTAACTTCTCCTGTAGCCAAATAGGTTGGGTTCAACCTCCTTAAGATGTTTGGAATCATTTCAGAAGTTTATAGCTACAGGTTATATTAATTCAAATTCTTATTTTTAGTATCTATCTATTTAGATTGAGAGGAAGCTTTCATGTGTTTTATCAAGTTGTGAAGCATTCATTTATGCTTTCAGGACTTTGGAATTGCCTTATGCATTGAGAGTCATATTTAGGAACGACAGTGAGAGAGAGATTAATTCATAGGCACTAGGCCATAGGTGTTTCATAGGTCTGTAGCTATTGAACACAGTTATGGTGTGCTGAGCATCCAAGCAGATTATGGCGATCAAGTAGACTTGTTGAAAGCTAAATCAAATATTTGAGTCATGCTGAGAATGCTGGAGAATATTTGATGCTCAACTGTAAGAGATTTGATTTAAATTAGTAGAGGAAACTATGAAGAAGGGTAGCTGAAGCTGATGCAAATGCACTGAGAAGGAGGGGGACTCTTTAGTCCCACCTTGAAAAGAGAAGAGCGTTTAATAGTGCATATAAGAAAACATGCCCATTACCCTCTCGTGAGCCTTCGAGCAAGTAGAGGCATGCGCACCTAATAAATCCATCAACTTTGCTTTAACCATGATATAACCTGTGGCTCTAGGAGGGCGGCTTGTGGGCGAGATTTATTTCTCTAGTGACACATGGCCACTAATGTAACTGTGGTCCGGCTCATTCGAGTCATTGATTCAGTTTGGAGTGTGCTACATGTCCAAATCTTTTGATTAAAAAGAGGAGATTTAAGTGTTGTGCGTGATTTGCCTTGTGCTGTGAAATAACAAAGTGTTCTCTCAATACTTATCAAGAAAAGTGTAGGCATTTGAGGGGTTGATTAAATAAATACAAAAGCTTGTATTTTTTATCAAAACAACATTTTATTTCGTGCAACTAGTATAATCTTTCTAATTCTTTTTATGCTTGTTATTCTTTGGAATTGATTGCTACGTTTAATGCTTAATTTATGCAATTAATTCATGTCGTTAACATATTCAACTTATATAATTAATTAAGTAATTAGAATAATTATATAACTTAAGTAATTAGTTAAGATAAGAGTAATAAGCATAAGTAAATTAAGTGGTTATAATTTTATTAGAAGTATAGTAAGTTAATAAGTTATATGCTTATATTTAATAAATTAAATACTTAAGTTAATGCTTAAGTTAATAATAACTAAATTAAGTTAACTACGTTAATGGACGAATGGGCATCTGATCACTATAGGAATTTAGAGATTCCTTGCTATTGAAGTGGGCTGTTATTATTCTGAGGGGTGATAAAGGCTTATGGCAAGATCTGATTGTTGACTCATATGGGGCGTCAAATGCACAGTCAAACAAACTCAACCTATCGAACCCATCTCCCTTTTGGAGTTTGGTGACGCATGCCATGGAGGAAAGATGGGCTCTCTTTTCCCTGAGACTTGGAAATGGTGAACAATTTTGCATCTGGAAGGATGATTGGTCGAGTCTAGGCACCTTCGCCTTTGTATACCCGCCGTTGTGTGATGCCACTACCAACAAAGACTACTGGTGCCCCTTAAATCTGTGTTGGATTCCTCCCTGACCCCCTAATGCATATGAAAGTCGTTCCATGGATGACTACGGTCGTATGATGATACCCTACAGGCATTTCAGCCAACTGAAGAGGTGGATGGCCATGTATGGCAAGATGGTCAGTACTCTGAAAAGTCGATCTTCACTTTCAATGAAATTTTTAACATAAAATGTCACGTCATTGTATTAAGTTACATGGTCAAAAATTACTTTTCAAAACATTTAATATTTGAAATCCAACCACGAAAATAGTTAGGTCATCTCCACAGGAAGGAACTAGCCTATTAAAGTAATTAATGGTGCCTAGTCTATTTAATACCAATGGATACGCATACTAACTATTGCAAACTCATTTCCCACACAAATTATCATTCTAAGCAATTAATCAAGAAAATAGGTGTTCACATGCAAAATCACCATAATATAATATCACTTAAATAAGTGAATAGTGATCTGCAATGAAAAAATACGTAAAAACTAATTACTACTTTACTATAGAAAAATAGGGATTTTGCTTGGGAGATGGCGTGTGCACACAAGGAGGCTCGACCGGTTGCTTGCCTGCCGGTTGTGGTGCATCGGCGAGGGAGCTTCGCAATGATGGTGGCGCATCGGTGAGAGGTGGCCAAACATGGCCGGTCGGAGGAGGAGGACCACTTCGACATGATCGCGTATGGCCTCTGTGGTTAGCAAGAAGATTCAGGCAGTGCTTGGGATCTCCAAAGTGTGCTTGGGGTCGAGTTTGGAGGTTGAAGGAGGCGGAATAGAGGCATTGTCGCTAGTGTGCTTTGGGTTCCTCTTCATGTAACAATGATGGTGGATGGGTTGAAGAAGAAGAAGAAGAAACAGAGATGGAAGGAAGGGAGTGGGTGGTGGTATGGAAGGTGGTACACACATGCTGCCACCGTGTGTGTATCAACGGCAACGGCGAGGGAGATATTGGCTTCAATCCACAGTGCACGCTATGACCATGGTGTCTGCAATAGGCACGATGCCAAAGACGAAGAAGATGGCCCTCCTACGTGCAGGGCGTCATCTTTTATAGACGAGTCTTCTCCAACAAATGCCAAAAGAAATTGAGGCAATTGAGGGTTGGAGAGTGTTGCGAGAAGCTCGGCTGACTTGGGTTGGTGGCTGGATGGAGTGGCGGTGCATTGATATCGGGCACCGTTAGTTCATTAGACATCTTAAAAAAGTGCAAATGGTAGTGAGTCCTGTAGGAAAATAAAGAAAAAGAAAATTAGGTTATTTACAAAAATAATCCAAAACAATGCATATGATGCATGCATGCCACTATAATACATACTATCTTCTATGACATATGAATGCAATGTATGAAATATGCATGCAAGCACTTTTATAAACTAATCTATTTACATATTAAAGTATGCTATGTATATGTAGACATTACTCTAATATCTAGGTATTTATGTATTTAATTAGCCCACAAATGTGGCCTCATCAGATACCCCCATGCCTAAGTTTTGCTAGTCCCTAGCAAAAGTGAAAAATACATGCAAAGTGTATGATGCATGCTATCATGAGAGTGACAAAAGATTTCTTTTTTCCTTATTCCAAAATTTAAAAAATCCATACAACTGTTAAAATGAAGTGATAGTAGCCTAGGCAACGTATTCAAATGAAAAGCCAACCTACATTTAAAGTTCTCACTTGACCCTCGGTAAAATTTTATCAAGATAAGCAACTTTCTTCCTCAGGGATAAAGCAGAAAATAATATGTGATTTGACCCCAACTTTTTGGCTTAGGTAGATGTTTGAGTCAAATGGATTCATATTTGGTATCTCATACTCATCTGGTGCTACATGTAGTCTAGTATTGCAGACTCTAGATCTCCAGACTATCAAATAAGTCAACCTATAGAGAGGCTAAAAGTTATGCTCCTTTTGAGTTCCTTTGTGCTCACTCTCTCTCTCTCTATCTTTTTTTTAAGAAAATGGAGAGCTCACAATCTCATCAGGTGTATAGAAACACTCAATATTTGGTGGACTCACAAAGCATCAACACTTTGATCATAATTCTGATAACCTTACAACTACGTTAGAATCCTTCAGCCAGTATTCAGGCGATCAGAAATACTGACAAGTAGGTATGGGTCATATTTGGTGGATCACAATGGGTGCTTTTGTTGCCTCAATGACATCGACACATAATGAAATCGACACCAAGATATAGCTGTGAATTAGAACACTTTTTTTTCCTTTCTTTTCTATTTTTTTCTTCTTTTTCTTTCTTTCTATGTATATATATATATATTCTTTTTCATAACTACCAACACAACACAACACGACGCAAACTTTTATTCATAATGCATTATTAGGGATGATGATGTTCAAGAAGATATTATGTGGCTTATTTGGTGGAAGTGCGTACTCTCAACATCGGGGAGGGATGGTTAGGATAAGTGTACTTCTAACCTTTAGCACTAATGCCCTCCTTCAGCCAAGGATTCTATGAAGGATGGTTGTAACCATCTACCATAGTCATATTTTTATTAAAACTCAATCTTTGTATATCTACCTTATTTGATGGCTCTTAAGAATTTACACAATAGCATCCACACGCAGGAACTAAGAGCAAAAACTATGCCTAACTCTGAGATATCATCATCCAATTATCCAAAGCTTAAGAGTCCTTGTACTAGACTTAGTGCACCAGTAGGCACTCTACTTACACCTCAAAAATGTTTAGTGGATTTAATAGAAGAAAGTTTGCCTGACTCCCTAACTAATTATCCAAGGGTTTAGGAAAAGAAGTAATGCTTCACTTCGACAAACTAAAAATGTCTATTGGTTTTCTTAAAAGATCCATTACCCAATCTACATGTAAGTGAAGTAAATGTATTGGATTCTAAATTAAGAAATAATTTAAGAAGAAAATCTTTAATGAAACCTCTTTGATAAGAATCTTTTGCTAGGGACTAACCAATTCAGGTCAAGAAAACAAAAGAGAGATTTTTCTCTCTATTTTTTTTTATTTTAATAACTAATGCAACTAACCTAAATGCATGTAATTATTTATAAATGTTATAAACAACCTTAGGTTATATCCCTCCATGCCTAAGATTGACAATGTCATCATTGGAAAATTAAAGACATAGAAGAATATCACACCTGAGGAAGAGAGTGGGAGGAGCCAAGGCTCTTCAAGCCGAAGTGCATTGATAACCTGGCCCTTTGAAAGAGTAACATACAGTTTAAGTCATTGGCCATTTACCTTAAAGCTTTGTCCAAAATTAGGATTTCGAATTTCAATTGCTCCATGAGGGAAGGCATTAATAGCAACATACGGCCCATCCCAGCAACACTTGAGGTTTCCAGGAAATAATTTAAGTCTGGAATTGAAAAGTTAGACCCACTAGTTGGGCTCAAAGGTCTTTCTAATGATGTGCTTATCATGGAATACCTTTGTATGTTGCTTGTAAGCTTGGGAGGTTTCGTATGCTTCATTGCAAAGCTCTTCAAGCTCACTAACTATAGCATGCATGCCTTACCTGCTTTATCTAGACTTAAGTTGATGCTTATAATAGCCCAATAAGTTTCGTGTTGGATTTCAACGGGAAGGTGACATGCTTATCCATAGATAAAATGGAAAGGAGACATGTCCAAGGGAGTCTTATACGTTGTCTTGTAGGCCCAAAGAGCATCATTCAATTTTTTCAACTCATCTTTTCTGTTAGGTCTAATAGTCTTCTCTAGAATCTGCTTAATCTCCCTATTAGACACTTCAACCTGACCACTCGTTTGGGGATGGTGAGGTGTGGCTATCATGTGATTGACTCCCATATTTTGGAGTAGTCTTGTGTAGTGCATGTTTTTAAAGTGAGGTCTTCCATCACTTATGATAGTCTTTGGGCACCCGTACCAAGAAATGATATTAGCCTTGACAAAATAAAGGCCATGGAATGGTCATTGGTTCGTGTGAGTATGGCTTCTATCCATTTCAATACATAATCCATGGCCACAAGGAAGTACTCATATCCGAAGGACACAGGAAAGGGACCCATGAAATTGATGCCCCAAATATCGAAGATCTCAACGAGGAGAGTAGGTTGCTGGGACATCTCATCCCTTTTTCCAATGGTTCCTATCTGCTGGCAACATAGACATGCCCCCACATATGTATGTGCATCTCTAAATAAAGTGGGCCACCAAAAGCCAGACCGAAGAACCTTATGGGCAATCTTTTTCCCACTAAAATGCCCCCCACAATGGAGGTCATGGCAGAAACTCAGAACACTCCTTTATTCTTCGTCAGGGATGCAATGGTGAAATAATTGGTCAAGGCCTATTCTAAATAGCTCGGGTTCCTCCTAGTGATAAAATTTAACTTAGGCAAAAAACCTATCTTGTTTATGCTTGTCCCAAGTACTGGGGGTAACACCCGTGACCAAATAATTCACTGTATCAGCAAACCAAGGAGTTTTGGCCTCCACCACCATCAGAGACTCATCAGGAAAAGTTTATTGGATACTGCTAGCTGGGGTTGATGCCTCAATAGGGATCCTAGATAGATGATCTACTACCACATTCTCAACTCCCTTCTTATCTTTAATTTCCAGGTTGAACTCTTGGAGTAGCAGAATCCAACAAATCAAATGAGGTTTGGTGTCCTTCTTAGTGAGAAGGTGCTTTTAAATCAAAATGGTCACCGAACACCACAACCTTGGACCCCAATAAATAAGATCGAAACTTTTCCAAAGCAAATACTACTGCAAGAAGTTCACTTTCAGAGACAGTATAGTTTTGCTGAGGATCTGTAAGGGTCTTGCTAGCATAATGCAAAACATGAGGTTTACCATCAACCCTTTGACCTAAAACCATTCCCACAGAGAAATTAGAAGCATCGTACATAAGCTTAAATGAGAGGGCCCAATCTGGTGCTTGGAGAATCGATGCAATAATAAGGGCTCTCTTCAAGACTTGGAAAGTCTCATCACATTTGTCATCAAAATCGAAGGAAAAATCCTTCACTAATAGGTCATAGAGTGGCTTAGAGATTTTTCTAAAATCTCTAATGAAGTGCTTATAGAATCTAGCGTGGCCAAGAAAAGATCTAACTTGATGAACATTGGTGGGTAATGGAAGTTTTAAGATGGATCCAATTTTGGCTCTATCCACCTCTAATTCTCTCTCAAAAACTACATGCCCCAAAATAATTCCTTGCTAGACCATAAAATGGCTCTTCTCCCAACTAAGTACCAGTTTTGCCTCTTCACAGCGAGTTAAGACTTTATTAAGGTGAGACATAGGTCAAACGACGAGCCATAAATGGAAAGATAATTCCTTAAGATCTCTACAAACTCATCGATCATGTCAGAAAAGATAGTGATCATACATCATTGGAAACTGGTAGGAACGTTACATAACCCAAATGGCATACGACGAAATGCAAATGTGCCATATGGACATGTGAAGGTGGTATGCTCCTGATCATCAAGAAAGATAGCTATCTGATTTATACCCAGAGTACTAGTCAAGGAAACAGAAGTACTTGTTCCCCACTAGTTTTTCCAAAATTTTATCAATAAAAGGTAAGGGGAAATGGTCCTTCTAGGCAGCTGTATCCAAGCAGTGGTAATCAATGCAGACCCTCTAGCCATTTGAGGGTCTAGTGGTCACCAACTCTCCTTGGTCAATTTTTTCCACAGTGATTCCTGGCATCTTGGGCACCACATGTATTGAACTAACCCATTTACTATCTGAAATGGGATAGATAATGCCTGCATCCAGCCATTTCAGAATCTCTTTCTTAACTACCTCCCTTATATTGGTGTTGAGCCTTCTCTACATGTCTCGAAAGGGTTTCATAGACTTGTCTATGAATATATGATGCATGCAGAGAGAGGGGTCAACACTCCTAATATCAACTATCAACCATGCAATAGCTTCCTTGTTCCTTTATAAACACTCAAGTAATGATCCTTCCTGCGATTCAGATAACGCAGATGAGATGATGATGGGGAGCGTATCATTAGGACCAGTGTGCTCTGATGGGGTTTAAGCTCATACTCAAGAGCCATTTGGATTGAGGGTATAAGTTGAGGTGTCCCCACCTCAGGTAGCGGGTCTACTTTCAAAGTCAAAGGAGGAGACAGAGACTCTGTGTGTACTCCCAGCAACTCTTCCAATTTGGCCATATCCCCTTCATTTTCTTCAATAATCGGAGGATGGTCCTTGGATATGACCATTTGAAGGGGATCACTACATAAGAGTGTTGGATTAGTCTCTTCAACAATTTCATCAATCACCTCAATCTAGGAACAATCTTCCAATCCAAGTTGCTTGTAGGTATCAAAGACATTTAACCAGATTTTCTTGTTCATAAATCCCATTTTAAGTGCCCTCGATCTACAATTGATAGAGTCGTTGGCTGTGGCTAAAAAGGGGTGTCCAAGAATAATGGATGGCTTGGTGGGATTATTAGATGGGCCAGTATCCAACACGAGAAAGTCAACAGGGAAGAAGAAGTCCTCCACTCTTGCAAGGACATCTTCTAGCAATCCTTGTGGTGTCTTAAGCGATCTGTCTGCGATTTGGAGGATGATAGGACTAGCCTTTAAATCAACTCCTCCTAAAAGGTCGTAGACAGAGCTTGGCAAAATGATTACCCCAGCACCAAGATTGAGTAGAGCCTTGATGAGAACCTCATCATGAGTCCTAACTGACTCATTTTGACCTGAGAAATTAAACAAAAGCTCCTACATAACCTAAAGGAAGGCCTAATTCAAGGGATTACTGTTTTGGGAAGAAAACACGAAACAAAGGGTAAAATTGCAAGTTTACCATTGCAGTACATCAACAAGATTTCTCAGGGGCTAAACATAGGTCAATTGGACTTAATAAGAGGAAAAGTGAGATGGTTCAGCCAGAAAAGGGTTATTGTGAGATTTAAGAATTAAATGATATTCTATAACCCTAAAAACAAACCACTTAATACAACAAGGTTCTGGTTAGGATAAAAATCAATTAAACCCTCTAAAATTCATGGCAAAATATCCCCTAGGGTTTAGGACCTTCAAATTGTCCTTTGGAACCTCTTTTGACCTAGATAGGGGTCCTAACTCAGTCTTTAACCTAATTTGGGTTTTTATGCAAAATTTCTAGTCAAACGTGATCAAACCTAAAATCCAACTTCACCATTGGATTCTTTAGGTCAAAGTTAGGTTTGTACCAAAATTTGGACATAAGGGAAGGTCACCTTGACCTACTTTGCAAAATAGTCCACCCAATTATATTTTAACCCCTAGCTTTTGAAAATCCTTGCACAGACCCCCCTATCTTCCTCGCCACTCTTTGCATTCAGGTCCCTCCACCATTACAGCGGAGGAATCCTACTCTAGCAAGGATTTGAGGAGGATATCTCCCCAAATCCTCAGAGATCTCCTCCCAGATTTGGAAGGGAGATTCTCTTAGGATTTCCCCACCATCTGAATAGGATCCCAAGATCGGATTTACACCAAATCTCTCATGCGAACACTCGAGAGATTTGGGTGTCTTATGCACCTTCCATCTCTGGTGAGATCTTTGTGCATGGAAGCTTGTCTTCCAAGCACAAAGGTCTCGGTCAGCAGCCATAAAAGGACCCCCAGTCCTTGCCGCATCTTCTAAGCTTGAATTGGCCTAAGAATTACCCCAAATTCTTCCTCCCTCTTCTCTGGCAAACTGCCCGCAAGCTCCGACTATCCCTCCTCCCTCCTCATAGCTCTGCCACAATACCAGTGGCAGAGTTATCTCCGCCTTGCTCCTCCGCATCACGTCGTACCCACACGTGCCTCTCTGACACCTTACTCGTCGCCATCATCCTCACCTCAGGGCCTTCTTCCCCAATGACGGCACATACGCGTCGCTCATCCTTTCTGCCTCCCCTTCGTCTAGCTACTCATAGATAAGTTCCTCTGCCTCTACTATTCATTTTCCCTCATTCAATTCCTTAAAACACCCCTCGATAGCCACTGTCCACCTCCGTCTCCCTCATCTCCAACCGACCACCGGTGAGGCGAATCCGTCACTCCCCCACTCCACACGCCATGCCACCTACCTCATCACCATCGCCATCACTCACTGATCATCCTCCGCCCCTTCTCCAACCGCCACACACACCCTACACTTCCATCGAACACACACACCTTCATGGCCATAAAGCGACCTAGATGCGCACGCCTAGGCCATCCCGCAGCCAGCCAACCATGAAGCGACCTAGATGCGCACGCCTAGGCCATCCCGCAGCCAGCCAACCACCATCTCACCTTCGCAGTGACACGACGAAGATCCCCAAGGCATTTGATAGGGCCACGAGGCCATATTAGTGTATTTCAAGTTTTAAGCCTCCGTCGCCATTAGTGAAGGCATGAAGCAGCAAGCTTGCGTGCTCCAAGTCATCCCACTCTAGGTAGAAGCATCCCAGGTGTGCGGAACCCTCCTACAAACCTTCCGCACCTAGCAATCAGAAGCATCCGCGACTGCAGCTGCCTCAATTGGACGGGTGTCTTCCCTGCAGATGTGCGAAGAAGCAGGTGGGACTTTAGTCCCACCTTGGAAGCACAGGAGTGAGGTAAGCACTTTTTATTGTTTTTGTGTTTCTATCTTACTGCCTCAAGTAACATGGGGTGAGATTCCTCGCCCACACCTGCCTCGTTCGCGACGCACACCCATGTGGACCTAGTATTTGACCCATTTACCCTACACCCCTTGCACACCACCAACGCTGGTGCGCTTGGACCCGGGCTCACGTAACCCAACCCGTATACCCATTTGGTTGGCTCTGGGAGAGCAAAGAGAGAAATAGGGAGAGCAACGTGGGGGAGGGTAGGGGTAGGTTTTGCTCTATGCTGTGCAGGAAAAGAAGGAGAAGGAAGAAGAGGCTAAGGAAGAAAGCTAAAGGCAGGACTGCAGAAGAAAGAAGAAGGCGCTACTGAAGAAAGTACTTAGAAGTTGAAGGTAGGAGCAGCTAAAGAAGGAAGTAAGAAGCATTGTAGCTGCAGAAGCAGAGGTTGAAGAAGGAAGAAAGATTTGAAGGCAGAAGCAGAGGCAAAAGAAGAAAAGGAGGCCAAAGAGAGGAAAGAAAGAAGCCAATGGTCGAAAGTAGAAGGAAGAAGGAAGCAGAAGTGCGGCCAAGTAGAGAATCAAAGGCAGAGAAGAGCTATGGAAACAAGAGAAGAAAAATAAGAAAGAAGAAGACAAAATCAGAAGCAAAGAAAGGAGAAATCAAAAATCAGAAGAAGAAGAAGAACAGAGAAAGCACTATAGCATCAATTATTTAAGACGTCTGATTTTTACATCAGACGTCCATCCTGATATTTTTGAAGCTTCTCTATACATTGATCTCATTTTTGCTTCATAACTTTGATTGGTCATTGCATTTTATAAAGTTGAAAGTTGTGATTCTAGTTTTTAAATACCAATTTGCTCCCTATGTTTGACCTCAGATACCTAGGTTTTTGAGTAATAAATTCTTATTTGTTTTTGAGGTGATTTCATTTATACTGCAAAGCGACATCTTTTAAAAATCGATTTTGCCCCATTAACATTTTGGCACCTTTGCTAGGGACCAACAAGCATTTTAGAAACTTTGATCACAACCTCTAATTCAGTACTGACTTAATCTCTCTCTTTCGCTATGTTTGTTTTAGGGTAGGAGAAGGAAAGAAAAATAGCTGCACAGCAACCACGCCAAGGAATAGGTAAACTTTCACTAAGCCCTCTCTCTTAGTCCCCTCAAAGTCTGAAAAGGAAAACAAAGAAAAATCAATCTAGGGCTACCTGCTTCCATATTTAGTAATTCACCAAAGTTGCCTGATTGTCATTTCAACACAGTTTGAATTGCACATCCAATTAAGGTAACTAGGGCTAAAACCTTCTTGATTGAGCCCTAGATACCATTTTTGAGGCAACTAAAGTGGACCAAATACAACCAACCTAAGGATTTCAGTCTAGGGTTTTAGAGACACATCTTCTCTTAAGCAAGGAATAAAAAATTTTCAAAAAGAGGTATGCCTAAGCCTTGTTTGAAGAGATTTATCCAAGAGAAACCCTAAGCAAATCAAGCTCTTAATTCACTTGAACCTTAAAAGAAAGGACCTAAAAGCTCTCAAAGGAACAAAGAGGTGAAGTTGATCCTTTGGGTCAACCAACCTTAAAATTAGGTCACTCTTTGCACTCAAAAGACTTAAAGTTCAAGTGGAACCCTAAGCACCTTGATCTTAATTAAAAAAGATAGACTTAAGAGGTCATGGTCCCCATTCTGGTCTACCTGGAATCTCAGTGACAAGAGAGGTCGGGTGGGGGAAACCCTGTAACTCGTGGGGACACTCTACCATGTAGGGGTCTTTGCGGGACTCTCCTTCTCTAGCTTTCCAGGTATTTCGTAGGTGGACGGCCTTTCTGGCTAAGGGGTATCATCCGCCATGAAACTCTATAGTCACCCAACATTTTTTGGGTGTCTCAATTGGGTCCGGCACATTCTGATCTCATCAAATCCTTTAGTGCATGTTTGGTAGGAGGTCCTTAAGACCATCCTTAAGACCTCCTTTAGAAATCCACTCCCACCGAGGCCAAGCCTCAACGCCCTTGTTTGTGCAGCAACCCCACCACATAGATCTTTCCTCTAATTCAGAACCAAGTTCTCCTTCTTCTTCCATCATGGCACAACCCATTGAAGAAGAGAACAACCTTGAGCACCAACTTCAGCACCTAAATGATCTCTTCCAAAACTTTGTAAACCCACCGTAGCATCCTATGATGTGAGATCACTATAATCCCACTGCGGTGGCAATCGAGCCTCGAGTCCAAATCTCGGCTGGAGGTCCTGATTCTGAACTCAAGCCCAATATGATTCTTGCCATACCAAAATTCCATGGGCTTAACTCTGAGGATCCATTCTAGCACATTAAGAAACTTAAGCATCTAGCCTAGACCTTTGAGTCAGATGCACAAAACCGAGATATTCTACTCATGAAGATGTTTTCTTTCTCCCTCATGGTCAAGGCTACTCAATGGTATCAAACTCAGACTCGTTCGATCAACACATGAGATGAACTTTAGTCTGAATTTTTGAAGAAGTTCTTCCCCGTTGGCTGGACAAATGCCTTGCGCCATCAGATCACTCATTTCACTCAACAATCGAGAGAACCTCTTCATGAGGCATAGGATCGATTCTTGGATCTCATGCGAAAGTGCCCCCATCACGGAATTCCTAAATGGGAACAAGTCCAGTCTTTTTACTAGGGACTCCGTGAAGATATTCGATTATTCGTCAATGCAACCTGCAGAGGAAACATCATGGGTCAACATGAGGACACGGTGTGGGAGATTCTCGAAAATATGTGTGAGAACTCCATCAATAATGACTCCATGGGATTATTCGATTGAACGAATGCCTGCACATCGATGAATCTTAGGGGAACACATGAGACGCAGGACCTGTCCACATTCGTAGACTTGGGGCTGATGGCCAGTCGGTTGGACAAGGTCTCTATCATAGCGAAGAAGGTGGACGAGCTGACTCGGCATCTGCAGCGAGCCACCTCTACGCAGAACTCATTTGCACAGCCACCTCTCGCGAGGGAAACTATGCAGAACATCTATCACCAATCTTCTCAGGGGATGGAACTGTATCCACCCCCATCTGACTCTCGGACTAGAGGGACCTCTGATCCGTTCTATTCTAGTTGGGGGAACTCTAAACCCTCGTATTCTGACTTTCCTAAGGCTCCTCAGACCTGCAAGGAACTCAACGCCATCCAGAATGACCCATTCTCCAATACCTACAACCCTGGATGGTGAAATCATCCCAACTTCCAGTGGATGGGAAATTCTTAGACTCAAAGACCACCTTATCAACCCCGTCCACAAGCTCCTCGTCCATATTAGCCACCTCAGCCTTGGCCCAACCCCACCTATCAATCTGGGCCAAACCAAGATCAAATGACTCTTATCCTTCAAGCATTGGCTGACATTTAGAAACTGAATGTGGCAATGCAAAAATAGCACAAGGACGAGATCACAGAGGTTCTCAATCAACTTGCCCAGATGGCGAATTCCCGCCAACCTGGCACCCTTCCTTCGCAACCTTTGCCAAACCCAAATAACGTGCCAACCCAGAGGCGCATTATGAACCCAAATCTAGGCCATGCAATATGATTTATTAGGCCCCTTCTGTTCCATCACCCGATGGGATGGAAGCTTCGACATCTTATGCGGGATTTCAGCAGTAGCCACCCATCTTACCAAGCCCAAACCAAAACCAGGCAGGATTAAACTCCGTAACAACTCGTAGTGGTAAAGCAACCCAAGACCCACATTATCCAAACCACTCCAAGCCTGGTAGTAACCCAAGCCCTAGGATAGTTATCCAGGATACCCCTAGCCCAGATCAAGAATCTGGACCTATTCTAGAGGAACCAACCAGGGTTCCATTTCCCGAGGCCTTGACCAAGGGAAAAGGGATAACCAAACTCGTGGCTCCTGAAGAGGATCTGGTTAAGCTCTTTGAATAGGTCCAAATAAACATCCCCTTGATGGATGCAATCCACCACGTATCGGCTTATGCATGATTTCTGAAAGACATGTGTACACCCAAGCATAAGCTGCAAACCAAAAGTGGGAGTCCGATCGTACTGTGAGAGCAAGCCAGCTCTGTAATCTTGAGTAAACTCCCACCTAAGGCTAAAGACCCAGGTACTCCCCTGATTTCGTGTAAAATTGGTGAAACCCAATTCAACAGTGCCTTGTTAGACTTAGGTGCCTCCATAAACCTAGTACCTACATCCCTCCTTTACCACCTTGAAGAGTCCGAGCTTAAGCCAACTGAGGTGACATTGCAGTTAGCCGATTGATCCATCAAGTCACCTAAAGGAATACTTGAGGATGTCATTGTTAGTGTATGGGATTTCTACATTCCGGTGGATTTCATAGTTCTAGATATGGATGCACTAGAGAACCCAAGGGATATACCGATTATACTAGGGAGACCTTTTCTGGCCACTGCTAGAGCCAACATAAACTGTGAGGAGGGCTAAATAGAATTAAAATTTGGGAACCAAACTCTAAAGATTGACATCTTTAAGGCCCAACAAGGGATCAATTGCGAGGTTATAGAACAAATATGTGATATCAAAGCCATGGTTGATGAACTGCATACCAAGGACAACTCGATTATCCCCGATCAACGACCAGAAGATCAAAACCACAAATAGAGGAGTCTAAACCTGATTGAGACACACCCATGACTCCTACCTTTGACCCTGATACATACCCTGAATCGCCCGTTGCATCTGATAATCCCATCCTGGAACTCAAGCCCTTCCCAATCATCTGAAGTACGTCTTTTTGGGTTCCAATCAGACATTTCCTATGATTATCAACTCTAGACTCACACCAGATCAGGAATCCCATCTGATTACTGTTCCCCAGCAATATCGTAGATCCATTGGATGGACTCTTGATGACTTGACTGGCATAAGCCCCTCTTATTGCACACATCGAATCTACACAAAAGAGGGCGCATGACCTTCGCGAGAAATGCAGAGACGCTTAAACCCTAATCTGCAGGAGGTCGTGAAAAAGGAGATCATTAAGTGGTTAGATGCATGGATCATCTACCCGATCTCCGACAGTCCCTGGGTGAGTCCAATCCAGGTTGTGCCTAAAAAGGCCAGACTCACCATCATCACAACTAAACTCAGAGAGGTCATACCGACCCGAATAGCTAACTCATGGAGAGTCTGCATTGATTACAGAAGACTCAATTCCTCCATGAAGAAGGACCATTTCCCACTACCATTTATTGATCAGATCCTCGAGAAACTAGCGAGAAATAGGTTCTTCTGCTTTCTTGACAGGTACTCCGGTTATAACCAAGTGGCAATCCATCTAGAGGACCAAGAAAAGACCACATTCACCTGCCCCTTCGAAACGTACGTGTTTCGAAGGATGCCATTCGGTCTCTGCAATGCACCCGCGAATTTTCAGCGGTGCATGCTTGTCATATTCTCAGATATGGTAGGTGATTATCTGGAAGTCTTCATGGATGACTTTTTATTATTTAGAGCATCATTTGACGATTGCCTTTAGCACTTGGTCCAAATACTCAGGTGGTGCATCGACGTGAATCTAGTTCTTTCCTAGGAAAAGAGCAACTTCATGGTGCCTGAGGGAATCGTCTTAGGACATCCAATTTCGAAGAAAGGCATCCAAGTTGATCAAGCCAAGGTTAACTTGATTTCCAAACTCCCTATGCCTAGCTCGATCAAGGACATCCGACCTTTTCTAGGGCACGTCGGTTTCTACCGTCGATTTATCCCTGATTTTTCAAAAATCACGTGCCCCCTGACTACTCTTCTCTCCAAGGATGTACCTTTCGAAATCTCCAAGGAGTGCACTCAAGTATTTGAGATTCTTCGTGACCTAATTACCTAAGCCCCGATCCTACAGTCCCCTGATTGGTCTCAACCCATTGAGATCATGTGGGATGCATTTGACTTCGCTGTAGGAGTGGTTTTGGGGTAGAAAATTGACGGGAAACCCATGGTCATTTACTATGCTAGCAAAACACTTGACGAGGCTCAGCATAACTACACGGTTACTGTGAAAGAGCTGCTAGCCATAGTATTTGCCCTAGAAAAATTCAGATCATACGTCCTGGGTTCCCATGTTATCATCTACTTGGATCACACAGCTGTGAGGCATCTCTTTGCAAAAAAGGATGTGAAACCTCGATTAATTCGATGGATCTTGCTGTTGCAAGAATTTGACCTCGAGATTTGCGACAAAGTGGGAAAACAGAACGTGGTAGCTGATCACTTGTCCCACCTTCCTTCTGAGATCATTGACCCTTCCGTACCCATCACGGAACATTTTCCTAATGACCACCTCCTGACTATCGATACAGGGCTTCCATGGTTTGCTAACATAGTAAACTACTTGGCATCACATCAAATTTCGTCCGATTGGCCGAAGGCCAAGAAGGACAAATTACATTTCGATGCCAAGTATTACCTTTGGGAAGACCCTCATCTATTTCGCATTGGTGTTGATCAAATTATCTAACGATGTGTCGCGGAAGAGGAAATCAAAGACATATCTCTTTCTGCCTTGACCAAGCATGTGGTGGACATTTTTCAGGACACAAAGTTGCATCAAAAGTTCACCAGTGTGGCTTTTACTTGCCCACAATCTTCAAGGATGCATACAATCACTGTAAGGCATGTACTCGTTTCCAGACCACAGGCAACATGAGCCATCGTGACATGATGCCTTTACAGCCAATTCTAATATGCGAGATTTTTGACATTTGGGGGATTGATTTTATGGGACCCTTCCCTATCTCGAATGGCTTCGAATACATTTTACTCGTTGTTGACTATGTGTCCAAGTGGATCGAAGCCATTCCGACCCGAACCAATGATCACAAAGTTGTTATCAAGTTCATTCACCAAAACATCTTCTCGCGGTTCGGGATTCCACATGCAATAATTTTCGATGGAGGGGCCCACTTCACAAATGCTCAGTTAAGGTCACTGATGACCAAATACAGGGTGTCACACCGAATCTCCACTCCTTACCACCCCCAAACTAATGGTCTAGCTGAGCTATCAAACCGGGAGATCAAGAAAATTCTCCAAGTTACTGTTCAACCTGACAGGAAGGATTGGTCGTCCCAGCTTCCGGAAGCATTGTGGGCTTATAGGACCACCCACAAGACCCAATTAGGTATGTCTCCCTTTAGACTGGTGTACGGGAAGACGTGTCACCTCCCCGTCGAATTGGAGCATAAAGCCTATTAGGTAGTATGGAACTGCAACTTAGATCTTTCTAAGGCTGGAACCCATAGAAAGCTTCAGATGAGCGAGATCGATAAATTACACCACGACGCATATGAGAACTCGTAAATTTATAAAGAGCAGGTTAAAGCCTTTCATGGCAAGCACATATCTAGAAAGATCTTTCATCCTGGTCAAAAGATTCTACTCTTTGATGCCTGACTCAAATTATTCCCAGGAAAGCTATAATCTAAATGGATCGGACCCTACCTAGTCGAAAAAATCTTTGGAAATGGAGCTGTTGAGATTAGTCCAGTCAGCCACGATTCTGAACCCTTCGTCATGAACGGTCAGAGACTCAAATCATTCATTGACATGACCGACACAGATCTGGCTGAGATATCCTTTATCCTTCATTCTCCCTGAGCTCATTACGCCCAACCAATGTTGTAAAACTCAGTGCTTAACGAGAGGCAACTCGTCATTGAAAAACTCGAAACCTTTCCAGACATTTTATGCTGAATTCATATTGTACTTTAGGGTTCATCCATTAGAACAGCCAACTTCACCTCAGGTACCCATGCCCGAGTCTAGAAATCGTCTGCAACAATCACCTCGACCTGTTCGCCCACCCAACACCTGTCCTAATGAATGAACTAAGTTGAATTCGAACCCACCTAATTTACAATGGGGACATTGCAAATCATAGGCATGGGGGGTATGAAAGTGCAAAATATTATGAAAACTCATATCAAGAAAAGGTTTCAACAAAAAAAAATCACATATCACAAAAAACACAAAAAAATTGAAAAATCTTGAAAAAAAACAAAAAATTGAGGATGGGGGAGAGAAAATTTTTGGGCTATACAAAACATGAGGAGAAAAAAAAGTAAAATGCCATAAAGGAGCACAAAATGAAAAAGAAAAAAAAAGAAGAATAGTCATTAGTAAGAAATTAAGGGATTAACTGAAGTTCTAGACCACATCAAGAAAATGGAGAAAAATGAGAAAAAGTGCTAAAGAGAGACAAAAAGAGATTAGTAGGAACGCTGATCTTAGGCCTTTTGGGCTAGACTCTTAGGCTTAAAAGTTCACATATCCGCTAAGATCTGGGTAATCCTCAAGAGGTTGGGGAAAATGAGAAGCTTAAGTATTAGGTCTAAGGCTTAGGGAGTATTCGACCTCGTTAACTGACCTTCGATTTGCAGGACTCGGTAACCTAAGCACCCCAATCCACACACAATCTGGTTCAGTGCGCATAACTATCAAAATTAACGTAAAAGCATTTTTAATGTTCTGAAAAAAGTTGCCTAGATTAGGAGCGGCCGATCAACACAAGTTGATTTAGACGAGTTCCTAGCATGGAGAGGCGATAAATTCCCCTCTAAGATGCATAACAACATATCGTCTCCTCGGTGCTTGTCTCTTAGGATATTTACATATCCTACCGGGGGCACATAAACAATCTACTGGTTTAGATACCATGGGCGGCATTATCATGAAATGTCAATTGCCAGGGTCTAAATTCAGCCACGGAACACCATGGGTGGGATTATCTCGAAATCTCGAAAGCTAGGGTTTTGGGGCTTGCCATGGGCAGTGCTTTCACGAAGCATCGATTGCCAGGGACCTTTGAGGATTGATGATGGGGACAAGGAATCTGATACAGACCATGTTGAAAGGTCAATCCGAAGCTAGAAATAAAAAGAAAAGAGAGAGAAAACTCTCCAAACAAATAAATCCTCTATCTCTCTCTTACAAAATTGCACTGCAAACTGAACCAAGTCTAAAAATGTCTCAAGCACGAGTGCTTTAATCGTGGAGTCCAACAACCCTATGATAGTTTCTATGGGCCTTAAAAATCTTTGTGGAGGATCGAGGCTAAATCTGGTCAAGTTTGGATTTTGGTTGATACTTGAGTACCTCTAGGCCTATTGTCGGGATTCTGACCTAATCACAAAAGAAAAAGAAAACGCACTTCTCATAACTGGTGAAAGGAAACTCATGGTCTAGAACAGACATTAAAACCTTGAAATTTTGCTAAGGGACTAGCAAAAGCTAGGCATGGGGGTATGACGAGAACCTCATCATGGGTCCTAACTGGCTCATTTGGACCTGAGAAAGTGAACAAAAGCTCCTACATAACCTAAAGGAAGGCCTAATTCAAGGGATTACTATTCTGGGAAGAAAACATGAAATAAAGGGTAAAACTGAAATTTTAGCATTGCAGTACATCAACGAGATTTCTCAGGGGCTAAACATAGGTCAATTGGACTTAATAAGAGGAAAAGTGGGATGGTTCAGTCAGAAAAGGGTTATTGTGAGATTTAAGAATTAAATGATATTCTGTAAACTTAAAAACAAACCCACTTAATACAACAAGGTTTTGGTCAGGATAAAAATCAACTAAACCTAAAATTTATGGAAAAAAATCCCCTAGGGTTTAGGACCTTCAAATTGGTCTTTGGAACCTATTTTGACATAGAAAGGGGACCTAGCTCAGTTTTTTATCTAATTGGGATTTTTATGCAAAATTTCCAATCAAATGTGGTCAAACCTAAAATCCAACTTCCATATTGGATTCCTTAAGTCTAAATTAGGTTTGTACCAAAATTTGGACCTAAGGGAAGGTCACCTTGACCTACTTTGCAAAATAGTCCACCCAATTACATTTCGACCCCTAGCTTTTGAAAATCCTTGCACAGACCCCCCTATCTTCCTCTCCACTCTTTGCATTTAGGTCCCTCTACCATTATAGTAGAGGAATCCTACTCTGGCGAGGATTTGTGGAGGATATCTCCCTGAATCCTCTGAGATCTCCCAGATTTAGAAGGGAGATTCCTTGAGGATTTCCCCATCATCTGAACAGGATCCCCTGATCGGATTTACACCAAATCTCTCATGCGAACGCTCAAGAGATTTGGGTGTATTAGCACCTTCCTTCTTCGGTGAGATCTTTACGCTTGAAAGCTTGCCTTCCAAGCACAAAGGTCTCGGCCAGCAGCTATGAAAGGACCCCCGATCCTTGCCGCATCTTCCAAGCTTGAATTAGCCTGAGAATGCCCCCAAATTTCTTCCTCCCTCTTCTCCAGCCAACTACCCACAAGCCCCGGTGATCCCTCCTCCCTCCTCTCGTTGCTCTGCCACAATACCAGTGGCAGAGTATTCTCCGCCTTACTCCTCTGCGTCGCACCGTACCCTCACTCACCTCTTCGACAACTTCCTCGTTGTTGTCATCCTCACCTCAGGGCCTTCTTCCCCAATGACGGCACATACGCGTCGCTCATCCCCTCTGCCTCCCCTTCGTCCAGCTACTCATAGATAAGTTCCTCTCCCTCTACTATTCATTTTCCCTCATTCAATTCCTTAAAACACCCCTCAATAGCCACTGTCCACCTCCGTCTCCCTCATCTTCGGCCAACCATCGGCGAGGCAAATCCGTCACTCCCCCACTCCACATGCCTTGCAACCTACCTCATCACTTTCGCCATCACTCACTGATCATCCTCCGCCTCTTCACCAACCGCCACACACACCCTACACTTCCACCGAACACATGCACCTTCACGGCCATAGAGTGACCTAGGCACGCATCCCTAGGCCATCCCGCGGCTAGCCAACCACCATCTCACCTTCGTCGTGACACGACGAAGATCCTCAAGGCATTTGACATGGCCACGAGGCCATATTAGTGTGTTTCAGGTTTTGAGCCTCTAGCGCCATTAGCGAAGGTGTGAATCAGCAAGCTTGCGTGTTCTAGGTCATCCCACTCCAGGTAGAAGCATCCCAGGTGCGTAGAACCCTCCTGCAAACCTTCCACACCTGGCAATCAGAAGCGTCCGCGACTGCAGCTACCTCAATTGGATGGGTGTCTTCCCTGCGGGCGTGCGAAGAAGCGGGTGGGACTTTAGTCCCACCTTGGAAACGCAGGAGTGAGGTAAGTGCTTTTTATTTTTTTTGTGTTTCTATCTTACTGCCTCAAGTAACTTGTAGTGAGGTCCCTCGCCCACACTTGCCTTGTCTGCGATAAACACCCACGCGGACCTGGTATTCGACCCGTTTACCCTGTACTCCTCTCGCACCACCCACGCTGGTGTGCCTGGACCCAGGCGCGCATAACCCGACCCATATACCCAATTGGCTGGCTCTGGGAGAGCGACATGGGGGAGGGTAGGGGTAGGTTTTGCTCTGTGCTATGCAGGGAAAGAAGGAGAAGGAGAAGAGGCTAAGGAAGAAAGCTAAAGGCAAGAGCGTGGAAGAAAGAAGAAGGTGCTACTGAAGAAAGGACTTAGAAGTTGAAGGCAGGAGCTGCTAAAGAATGAGGGAAGAAGCACTGTAGCCGCAGAAGCAAAGGTTGAAAAAGGAAGAAAGATTTGAAGTCAGAAGCAGAGGCAGAAGTAGAGAAGGAGGCCAAAGAGAGGAAAGAAGGAAGAAGCCAAGGGCTAAAAGCAGAAGGAAGAAGGAAGTAGAAGTGCGGCCAAGCACAGAATCAAAGGCAGAGGAAAGCTAAGGAAACAAGAGATGAAAAAGAAGAAAGAAGAAGTCAAAATCAGAAGCAAAGAAAGGAGAAATCAGAAATCAGAAGAAGAAGAACAGAGAAAGCACTGTAGCATCAATTATTTAAGTCATCTGATTTTTACATTAGACGTCCATCTTGATATTTTTGAAGCTTCTCTATACATTGATCTCATTTTTGCTTCATAACTTTGATTGGTCATTGCATTTTATAAAGTTGAAAGTTGTGATTCTAGTTTCTAAATACCAATTTCCTCCCTATGTTCGACCACAGATACCTAGGTTTTTGAGTAATAAATTCTTATTTATTTTCGAGGTGATTTCCTTTATACTGCAACGCAACATCTTTTAAAAATTGATTTCGCCTCGTTAACAAGCCTCATCAATGTGTTGGTTACCTATAACCACTAAAATATATGGGGCTCCTGGGTCTTTCATCTTGGGAGGTGTTCCATGTTGGAGCACTGAGCTAACATGGTCAAGCAGGATGACCTTAGGTTGGACTTGTCTCCTAGATTGGCTTTTCTAGGTACACAGGTCCTTTAGAAACTTGGCATGGGACGTGATCTGCTTTATAGCATCCAATAAAGACAAGTTGACATGATCTTTCCTAAAAGTGTCCATAATCTCACTCATCCTATCCTTGGATCTAGATGAGCCAACAAAAAATTCCCCAGGAGTAGATAGGCGCTCTAGATATGTCACCCTTGGCTTCTGGGTGGAGGGTTTGTCATGTCGGGAAAGGGGTGGTGGAATGACGACATCCTTCAGGTGGGTAGTTTTAAGCGAGTGAGGGAAATGTGGCTCTTCCTTAGTGATGGTGGGAGTTGGGGTCATAGTAGGAGAGGAATTCTAAGGGGTGACTGTAGGAGGGCTATCAGGTTTGACGATTTGCCTGCCACTCCTCAACATGGTCATAGCTTGAGCATGCTCCTTGAATATAATCTGCTTATCCTTTGGGTTCTCCTCCAAAGAACTAGGTAACTTCCCCAAATCCCATTGCCTAACTGCCTCAGTAAGATGACAAATTTGGGATTACATATCAGTGATCGTCATATTCTAAGATTGGATGACCATATTCTGATGCTCTTGCATTGCTTTCATCATGGCTTTTAGTTCATCCATCTCAGAGGACTTTTTCTGAGGAGGGTTTGTATAGGGTGGCTGGTATACTGGTTAGGGAGGTTGGGGTCTTGCATTCCCTATGTTGGAAGCATCACCTTGCTTCCATGAGAAGTTTGGATGGTTCTGCCACCCTGAATTATAGGTATTGGAATATGAGTTATTATGAGGGGGTGGTTGAAAACCTTGGGATGCATTCAGGTATATCTGAATCAACTTATGGAATTTATTTGCCAAGTGACACTCCAGAGTGGCATGTGTAGTGCTTTGGAACATGGAGCATTCACTCAAAGCCTTGACAATAGAGGCTACTTGCGGGTGCATGCTAGGGTTTTCTAAAAGCCAATCAAAATTTTTGTTTAATAATTGAATTTGATAAGCCAAATCTTGAGTAGCCCCGGCTTCATGGCCTCTATCTTCCTCTGCAAGATTGATGGTTTCCTTTCTTGATAGGTGTTGAACGTCGAGTTGCTACGCCAACGTGTTCGATTTTGAAAACCTGTCGTCGTAGTATGAAAGCGAGGAACTCGTGTTCAACAAATAAAATTTATACCGAAATGGAAATTCCGGGTCAAACACAGGGAGGCAGACGTTTGATTTAAAAACAACATGTTTGTTTTTATTTGTCACGAAATAATTTAATTGATTAGAACTATCTAACTACTTACAATAAATAGAAAAGAGAGAGAGAATAAGAGAGAGAAAGAATATTGCAAACAAAAACCAAATGAGATGTAGAATAAACATTGAATTTCATCATTAGAATAATTGTTCATTACACTAGAAAGCGGGAAAATGATTATACTATAAAGCAGTAAATCTACTCTAGAAAGCAATAAATCTACTCTAGAAAGCATTAAAAGAATGGAGAAAGAAATATCCTCCTCGACGGTTCCTTGGAGGACAAGCCAGACGGGACGATACTTGGAAGAAGGAGGACGAAGTAGAAGAACGGGAACGGGGCAGCACGTCATCATCGTCGCGGGATCCACTTTCGAAGGGGGACAAAAAATTGACTTTATCTCCTGAGAAGCATCCTAGGTGTGGGACAAGCTTCTCTTGAGCTTTGGAGAGGTAGAGAAGAGAAGGGATGAGAATTTCGTGTGGAGGGGGTCTCCTTTTATTGTTGCAAGGAGTAGGGGCAATTTGGTCATTACATCTTTCAAAACATTAATTCAAGACCTTTAGTGACGGATAAAATCGTCACTAAAGGTCTGAATGTGGGTGTAGTGGGCGACGCACGCGCGCCCGCTCGCTTGCCCGTGAGAGCAACACACGTGCACGTCCGGCCACTCAGATCGCGCTATGCCCGCCTCCTCAGCGTGCGCCCGATCACGTGCGATGCCACGTTACCACCGCGCATGCAATAGCGCGTAGGCGTTATCGGGCGCACGGGCGCGCGTGACCGTTCGATCGCGATCTGACGCTTGCCCATGCCCCTCGCCTGTTCGCTGCGACTTGATCCCGCGCCAGTGCCTTGCGATAAGGCGCTGAACAGCTGCGCTACGCTGTCCAAATAGTTGCGCGGATGAAATCAAGCGCGCGCATCCACAGCCGTTGGATCTTGGTCCAACGGCGGGGAAGGGTGGATGCAGGGGCTTCAGTGGGTGCGTGCGGACGATTGGGCGACCGAGATGGCGCCACATGGCACCATCTTGGCCGTCCATCTTCTAGATTATGTAAATGGTGCCATAGGTGTCAGATTGACTCGATTTTTGCGTCGTTCGGCTACGATTGTCGATCTGAATCCATCCGTGCGGTTGGATTTGTCGTTTGAAGTGCAGATTTACACCATCTTGGCCCTTGATCTTCTAGGGTTCCCCTGTCACTATCTGATGCTACAGATGCCTGATTAGGGCGATCTTGGAGTCTTTGAACTCCAATCGTCACCCTGAGCACATTTGTATGGTTGGATCTTCTATCCGAGGCCCTGATAAAAAGTTTGCCCTGTCCAAGCACATAAAAGGAGACAATTAACCTCCATTTTATTCAAACTACTCTAAATGCAAGATGATGCGTGTTATGCAATATTTATAGCATGCAATGCAATCCTATGCTTAAGAACATGCATAAATAGACATCTTAAGTAGTGTAAATGTGTTTACATCATACCCCCATGCCTATCTTTTGCTAGTCCCTAGCAAAAACTATATGCTATTTATAAAAGAATTAGGTTGGATTATTTGGGCATGAGTTATTTTCAATCATTAAGAAAATGTCTACTTAGGATCTGAACTTTCAAAGACACAACAGTTCTTGAGTATCTGCCAAAATGCAGACCACCTCAAGCCCTCGCCTTATTCAAAGAAAATTTTCTTTTTCTCTTCTTCCTCTTTTCTAATATTTTTTTCTTTTTATTTTCAAGTTTTAGTGTTTAAGAGTGGCTTTCTACGGCCATTCAACTCACCCAAGATTTGATGAGAACCTTAAGTTTTAAGCATCTTATTGTGAATGTGATAGACTCTTTGACCGGCAGTTAAAACGGACTTCGGATTTCTACGCCTCTAGGTGACCTAAAAAAGAATTCTACCTAAAGGTGTATCTTTACAACCGGTAGCTTTCTCCCTACTTTTATTTTTTACGGGGTCAACACAAGGGTGAATCCAGTGTATATCTCCCAAGTTTATTCTACTTCTCCGCTTCTTCCTAAGTATTTTGGGAATTTTCAGTGCATTTATTGAGCTGGGTTCTGGACAACCGGTCGATGAGCTATTACCACCGACAACTTGACAGCCATACTCGTGCGGCGAAGTGTGGCTTATTTCTTTTTTTTTCTTTTCTCCTTTTTTTTGATTTTTTTTTTTTAAGTAGGTGGCTTCCCTGGTCTAAGATTTACCTAAAAGTAGCAAAAAGAGAAAGGTCTAGTGACTGGGCTCTGGCCAACCTACCTTTGGGCTGTTACCAACGATAACTTGCCAGCCATATCACCCTAGAAGGTTCATTAGCTACCCAACTTCCGTTAAAATCGCCGAACAACGAGTCAATGACAAAATAATGTGTAGATGCTTAAAACTCAAAATTCCCTCAAATCAGAGGGCGGGTTGATAAGTCGTGTACTTATCACCCAAACTTATTTACTCCAATTAGAATAGAATTCAGGTTGGCGAGGACTCAGAGAAACAAATCCACAATTTAGTGGATACACGGGCTGATTAAGTCCAAAGACCTGAAGGGTCTCTGTGTTCAAATCATAATGTAGTACTTCCTAAGATTGAAAATTTTCTTAAACCTAATTTTTTTTTTAATAAAAGAAAATAAAACAAATCTACGGAGCTGATGAATAAATTCAGAGATGAATATCCATCCCCCCATGCCTATCTAATGCAATGTCCTCATTGTATTAAAAAGACATAAAACATAATGGAATAACGTAGAAAGTACTTGAATTGCATGAATGTCAAGCCTGCTCCGAGATGAAAAATAAAAAGAACTGTATATGTGCTGAATTTAGTGCCTCAGCTAGGCACACTATACAAAGAAGAGAAATAAAGAATTCACAGGTGCAGGTCAGAATCATAATAAACATAAGAAACTTCTGACCTGTCAGTAGAGGTCCACAGATTTGGACCAAATTGTAGTGCAGACCGATACCCCATAATCAAGAATATCTCAGGTTCTGGATAAAAATTACCCAAAACCTAAAATTAGTATGCAAGTGGGGTCGGGCCTGCGATTTATAAGGAAGCAACCCAAGACCAAAAATTCGGGTTACAGAGAATTCAAGCTCAAAAGGATAATCAATGAATGCATGCTTGGGTTGGACATCCTCAGAATAGATGTCGTAAGGGTTCTGGTTTGATGGTTTCAGCTTAATAGGAACCCTTCGACTCAATCTTCTATTTCCTCCAAAGTTAGCTTCCCAAATCAAAACTTCCCAACTCCTATCCTCCTCAATCAGAATGTTAAATTCCAAAACCTCTTGCATGTTAATCACCCCATTTGAAATCTCCAAGTCTAAATGATGTGGCTGAATCAAAATTGACTTGGGCCTAATTATCTCAGAAATAGAATCATCAATAAGCTCAAAGGGGTGTAACTGACAATCAGGGCATTGAATTGAATCCTCCAGAAAATGCGATTCTGGATCCATAATGTGTGCCCTAATAAGATCAGTTTCATTAGTTATTGGGCTATCAAATGATCTTTCAGATTCCTCAAGCCCAATCATCTCACAAAAATTATGTTCTGTAAACTCGCGTGAGACTTCGCAAATCAAATCATCACCATTAGAATCAAAGAAATCAAGATCCGTATTAATGTATGTCTCAAAATCATCTGTCACTTTCTGATCCATGGAGACATACGTTTCCTTGTACCCCGGCTCAGGGATCTCAGGTGAAGAAATCAGATCATCCTTAATTGGTTGCTTTAATTCAATCTGGTTAGCCTCGTAACACATGTCCCCCCAATAGGTGCCTGAGCGGGTTCTGCCATTAGCTTTCCTGAAGGGAGTTCATCTTGGGAATCATCCCATGATTGAATCAAAGCGACCACGAATCTCATCCTCAATTTCACTAATTTCCCAAGTAGAAACTCACCCGGGTTCTTATCCTTAACATCCTGGAGCCAATCCAACAAAGACTTGTTCAAATCATCAATCATTTCAATCAGGGGCTCCAATCTCTCAATGCAAGGTATTGGCTGAACTTCTAAAGATTGAATGATATTCCTCAAGTTAACCAGAACCTTATCTTGAACCTAGTTACCCTAAACCAAATGAGTTGGTCTAGGGTTGGGCAGGTTTGGGGTCAAAGCAAGGGAATTAACGAATTGAGATTCGTTATACCGTTCCTGATAATAGGTCATTTCAGATTGTTCAAAAGGTGGTGATGACCTAAAGGCAGTGTAATCAGAGGATGGGTAAGGATCAGTGTATACTTCTTGATTGTAGATCATATTAGGTTGTTCATGAAAGGTTGACGATCTATAAACAATGTGGCTTTGAGAAGGATAGAAATCACAATCATAGTGTTCAGGGTTAGACCCTAAACACGGAGGTCCGGAACTATATCCCCAATCCGAGTTATTCCAACTAACTGATGGTTGATTACAGTACGAGTCGGGATAATCGTCATATTGAGGATAATTCAAAACAGGAGGGAAAGAGTGGGAATGCGTGTAATATGTGTAAGGATTCATGAGAAATGGGAGGAAGAAAGGCACCCTGCAATACAAACAATCAAACCTATCCTTAAGTGGGCTAGCCTAAAGACCTACAGACTCCCAAAACCCATCTTGAGATAAAGGAACGATTTGATCTACTTCTGTCTGTTCAATCCAACCAGTTAGAAGGAGGGACTGGGGAGAAGGTTCTTCCTTCGGCTTGCGCCTCTGGTTCCTAGTGTACCCCCCAGCCGTGATCGTTTGATTCTGCTCCCTAGCTAGACATCAGATTGAACAGTAGAAACAGACTAATAGAAAATAATCTCATTCTGGGTTCTGAAGAGCGAGTCGAATCCTTAAGGCCAACATCTACTTTATTTTACTTAGGGCTAGGTTTGAATGTGCTTTGGAATGTGATGGGCCCTTTAAATGGGTTGTGCCCTTAATGATTGATTGATTTGTGTGTGCGTACACAACCAGTGATTTTCAAGCAAGATTATTTTTGATGCGGTGAATTTTAGGATTCAAATCTTACTTAGTAGCTTTTAGGATTCAACTTTAGGTGTTTTCAAACAAGTTTTGTTGGCACACTAGGTTTTTGAAAGCACAGATGAAGATATTTTCCTTTGAAGTTTAAAAAGAATGTGGAGTGCCTGATAATTCCCTAAGAGTTGAACCTAATTGGCAGCTACTTGATGAGTTGATTTTATTTGAAGTGGTGTGGCTCAATCAACTCAAACAATTGGCCTGTTACACCACTTAATTAGGCACACAAGTGATTACCTAATTTGATTTCTACTCAATTATGTGCTTGGATGTGTGTATCGGCTCCAAAGATAGATTTACCGGTTGAGTTTGAAAATCAGATGAGGTTGTGTACCTCTGAGATTTTTTTTATTTTTTCTTTTTTTCTTTTTAATGTGGGGGTTGGGGCGGGTGTGGGTGTCAAACAACAAACAATCTAACCTTAGAGTTTTTAAGAACACCTAGGTTGATTGATGTTTGTGTTATTATGTGGAGAAATGAAATCTAATGGGTGGGAGGTGGGGGATAACTTACAAAACCTTCCACAGCACTTTACTCCAATCTACTGCTTTTGCTTGTCTCGAAAGAGTACCTGCAATCACAATAAGAAAGGAGAGAAGTGAGGTAAATGATTTGTAAGTTATAAAAACGCGAAGAAAAAAAAAATCAAAGAGTGTCGCCTCCCCGGCAGCGGTGCCAAAATGTTGAACATCGAGTTGCTACACTAACGTGTTCGATTTTGAAAACCTGTCGTCGTAGTATGAAAGCGAAGAACTCGTGTTCAAAAAATAAAATTTATACCGAAATGAAAATTCTGGGTTGAACACAGGGAGGCGGACATTTGATTTAAAAACAACACGTTTGTTTTTATTTGTCACGAAATAATTCAATTGATTAGAACTATCTAACTACTTACAATAAATAGAAAAGAGAGAGAGAGAGAATAAGAGAGAGAAAGAATATTACAAACAAAAACCAAAATGAGATGTAGAATAAACATAGAATTTCATCATTAGAATGATTATTCATTACACTAGAAAGCGGGAAATTGATTATACTAGAAAGCAGTAAATCTACTCTAGAAAGCATTAAAAGAATGGAGAAAGAAATATCCTCCTTGATGGTCGCTTGGAGGACGAGCCAGACGGGACTACGCTTGGACGAAGGAGGACGAAGCAGAAGAATGGGAATGGCAGCATGTTGTCATCGTCGCGGGATCCACATCGGAGGGGGGACGAAAAATTGACTTTATCTCGTGAGAAGCATCCCGGGTGTGGGACAAGCTTCTCTTGAGGTTTGGAGAGGTAAAGAAGAGAAGGAAGGGATGAGAATTTCATGTGGAGGGGGTCTCCTTTTATAGTTGCAAGGAGTGGGGGCAATTTGGTCATTACATCATTAAAAACATTAATTCAGGACCTTTAGTGACGGATAAAACCGTCGGTAAAGGTTTGAACATGGGCATAGTGGGCGGGGCATGCGCACCCGCTCGCTTGCCCGCGTGTGCAACACGCGCGCACATCTGGCCATTCTCAGCCGTCTGATCGCGAGATCGGACGGGTCAGATCGAGCTACACTTGCCTCCTCAGCGCACGCCCGATCGTGTGCGATGCCGCGTTATCGTCGCTCGTGCAATAGCACGTGGGCGCTATCAAGCACGCGTGACCGTTCGATCGTAATCCAACTCTCCCCTATGCCCCTCGCCTGCTTGCTGCAACTCGATCCTGCGCCAGCACCTCGCGATAAGGCGTTGAACCGCTGCGCTATGCCGTCCAAATAGTTGCACGGATGAAATCAAGCGCGTGCATCCACAGCCGTTGGATCTTGATCCAACGGGGGGGAAGGGTAGATACGGGGCCTTCAGCGGGTGCGTGCGGACGATTGGGCGGCCGAGATGGAGCCACGTGGTGCCATCTTGGCCGTCCATCTTCTGGATGATGTAGATGGTGCCACGGGTGTCAGATTGACTCAATTTTTGTGTCGTTAGGCTGCGATCGTCGATCCGAATCCATCTGTGCGGTCGGATTTGTCGTTTGAAGTGTGGATTACACCATCTTGGCCCCTGATCTTCTAGGATTCTCCAGTCACTATCTGGTGCTATAGATGCCTGATTAGGGCGATCTTGGAGTTGTTGAACTCCAATCGTCGCCCTGATCACATCTGTGCTGTTGGATCTTCGATCTGAGGCCCCGATAAAAAGTTTGCCCTGTCCAAGCACATAAAAGGAGACAATTAATCTCCATTTTTATTCAAACTACTCTAAATGCAAGATGATGCATGTTATGCAATATTTATAGCATGCAATGCAATCCTATGCTTAAGAACATGCATAAATAGACATCTTAAGTAGTGTAAGCGTGTTTACATCAATAGGCAACGAACATGTGTATGGAATTATCACTTGATGTTTCAAATAAAGTCTAGGCTTCATCCTCAGTTTTGGTCATGAAAGTTACAA
This sequence comes from Thalassia testudinum, assembly GCA_037157565.1. Taxonomy (NCBI): domain Eukaryota; kingdom Viridiplantae; phylum Streptophyta; class Magnoliopsida; order Alismatales; family Hydrocharitaceae; genus Thalassia; species Thalassia testudinum. The sequence goes on from JAZHRO010000046.1 coordinate 1,421,532, forward strand.
CACAAGTTGCATCGATGGCTTACCTATGTCATACAGATAAGCCATTATAGAACCTTTCGACCAGTAGCCATTTTGGCACTTGATGGTGGGAGCATAACCTTATTAAGTCGTTAAAACGCTCCCGCGTCTCATGAATTTTCTCCTCCTCTATTCAACCACGAGATGCGTAAAAGATTAAGTCTATCATTATGCAAATCATGATAAAACAAATGATATTTTTAAAGTTCAGTGAATACCGAGTCGTTCGCAAGGAGGCAAACACGATTTCTATGCTAAAGCTTTTCAGAAAGTCATTCTAAACAAATATTTATTTATATATGTATATATATAGGCATCAGATATCCAGATAATCAGAATTTTATTTCTTATTGGAAATAGTTTTTCAACTATGAATAAAAGTAATTATGCTAAATAGATAGAAAGAGATAGAGAGAGAGAAACGGGGAGTAGACGACGATGACGTTGCTTCTGGGATTCTTGTGGGAAGTGCATTTTGTGTCGCACTTTGGTTTTAGGCAACTCCGCTCTCAGCCGTTGGATGGAGATCCAGCAGGTGAGATCTTCTCTTGGCTGATGAGGCGTGGAGGCAAGGGCGAAATGGGCGCATGGTGGTCGTTGGATGACGATCCAATGGCCCACAATGCATGAGAAGAGTTCTTCAGAGATTGGAGGCGTAGCGAGGGGTGGCTGTAATGGTGCCATCATGGCCGTCCATCTTCCTTTCTTTATAACTGGTGATATAGGCTTCTGATTGAGATGATGTTCGCACCGTTGGATTGCGATCATCGATCTAGATCTATCCATGTGATCAGATTAGGCATCTGAGGTCTGTATTTCTATCTTTTTTCTCCTTGGCTTCTGATCTTCTATGGGTTGTTCGTGATGCTAAGGATTCTGATCAAGATGATTCCGAAAGCATTAGACTCCTGTCATCATTCCGATAAGATCCATATGGTCTGATTTGTCATTCATGACCTCGAATCATCTACAATTAAATTCAACTCTCCTTTAGTACATAAAATGACAATATTATTTATGCAGCTAACAAACTAACTATTATGCGAATTACGACACTTATGCATGCATTATTACTAAGTTATGCTAGAATTTAACTTAATTCAGGTGGTTTAGGTTGCATGGTTGCTATGCAATCACACCCCCATGCCTAAATCTTGCTAGTCCCTAGCAAATGCATGACTAAATGCAAAGTAGTCCTATATGACAGATTTCTTACCAAGAGTTCTATTAGGGATTTATTTCTTCTTGTTTTTGTCCAAGACTTTAGAAATATAGGCAATCGTGAAAGTGTATTACTGTAGCCTATGCAACGAATCCAAGTGAAAAGCCAATCCACATCTAAAGCTCGTACTTAACCCTTAGTAAAATTCTATTGGGATAGGCAGCCATTTTCCCTCGGGGTTATAAAGTGACCTATAAATTCAACCCTGGTTTTTGGCTTAGGTAGAAGATACTTTGAGTCTAGTGAATTTGTATTTGGTGGCTCATACTCATCTGATGCTACATATAGACTAGTACTTTAGAACCTAGATTTCCAAACTATTAAATAAATCAACTCAAAAAGAGGCGAAAAAATTATGCTCTCTTTAGTTCCTTTGTACTCATTCTCTCTCTTTCTCTTTCTTTTTTTTTTCTTCTTTCTTCTCTTTTCTTTTCTTTCTTTTTGAGCTCAGAATCTCACCAGATTTGTCAGTATATTTGGTGGTCTCTCTTGGCACTAACACTTTGATTAGGTTCTGATAACCCTATGACTAAGTCAAAAGTCCTCAGCCAGTATTCAAGCAACTAGAAATACAGAAAACTAGGTAAAGGCTGTATTTGGTGGATCGTGACAGTGCCAGGTGTTGTTGCCTCAATATACTTGAAAGAAATTCTAAACTCATTTTTTTATATTCTTTATTTTTCTATGTACATATATATACTTTTTTCTTTTCTTTTTCATCCTTTTTTCTCTTTGTATATATATATACCTTTTTTCTTTTTTTTTTCTTTTTCCTTTTATTTTCACATCCATATATCTACTAACACAATACAATATAGCATACGAACTTTTATTTATGAGGCATTATGCAGGATTGAGGATGTTCAAGAGGATATCGGGTGGCTTATTCGGTGGAAGTGCCTACTCTTGGCACCAGTAAAGGAATGGATAAGATAACGTATTTTTGACCTTGACACTAATACCCTCCTTCAGCCGAGGATTCCGTAAAGGACAGTCATGACCATCCACCACAGTCCTAGTTTTATCAGAACCCCCTCTTTGCATATTTGCCTTATTTGGTGGCTCTCAAAAGATTCGCACTAAGAATTTATACACAAAAACTGAGAATAAAAACTATGCCTAACTTCGAGTATCATTATCTAATTGTACATAATTTAAGATTCCTCCTACTAGCCTTAGAGCACTAGTAGACTTTCTACTCTCACCTTACACTTGTTTGGTGGATCTGCTAGAAGATAGTTTGCTTGACTCCCTAATTACTATCCAAGGGTTCAGGAGAAGAAGCATTGCTTCTTTTCGACAAACTAAAGATGTCTATCGGTCATCATAGAGGATCCATTGCAAATTTAACGTGTAAGTGTGAAATTGTATTGGATTCTAAACTTAGGAATCAACTTAAAAATAAGTCCCTAATAAAACCTTTTTGATAAAAATTCATTATTCCTAAATGCAATAATTTTTTTTTTCTGACATAAAAATAAGACATGCAATGTCCACACCCCCTATGCCTACTCATTGCAATGTCCTCATTGAAATGTATACAGGAAAATAAAAAAGTAATAAGCAAGAGGAAGGGATATCACCTGACTGAGCTTGTTATTCTAGGTCAGCTTGGATGCAAAACTACCTGTAAAGAATACTAAGTTGGCTCCCAGCCAGCGTTAAGTTTAACGTCATTTGTCGGGCTCAATACAACTCTAAAATGATTCTTGAAGGTTGAAGTGACTATCAGGGATGGGATCACAGTTCTAAGTTATGTAAGGCTTCAACCTTTGATCGTTTACCTTTGTTTCATGGCTAGTCTTGGGATCCAGTATGAGAACAGCTCCATGAGGGTACATTTTTCTTACAATGAAAGGGCTCATCCATTTTGATCTTAATTTTCCTGGAAAGAGCTTCAAGCATGCATTAAATAGCCAAACCTTTTGATTAGGGACGAAGTTTTTCCGAGAGATATATTTATCATGTAAAGCTTTTTTCCTATTCTTATAGATTCTCGCGCTATCATAAGAATCATTCCGGATTTCATCCAATTCAGTCAATTGGAGTTTTCTTTGTTGTCCAGATTGATCAAGATTTAGATTAAAAGGTTTGATTGCCCAGTAAGCTTTATGTTCAAGTTCAATAGGTAGATGACAAGATTTTTCGTAGACCAATTGGAATGACAACGCAATCGGAGTTTTATGCGTAGTATGGTAGGCCTAGAGAGCATTATCCAATTTAGTAAACCAATCCTTCCAATCCGGGCAGACCATCTTTTGAAGGATTTTCTTAATTTCCCGATTGAAAATTTCACCTTGTCCATTGGTCTGTGGATGGTATGGAGTAGAGATTTTGTGAGTGACTCCATACTTGGTCAGTAAAATCCTGAATTGATTGTGGGTGAAATGGGACCCACAATCACTAATCAGAACTTTGGGTACACCAAACTTGCTAAAGATCTTTTTCTTTACAAAGTCCATGACCATTTTATGGTCATTGGTTCGGGTCAGGATGGCTTCAATCCATTTGGATACATAGTTGACTGCAACCAAAATGTATAGGTACCTAAATGAGTTGGTAAAAGGTCCCATAAAATCAATTCCCCAGACATCAAAGATCTCAACTTCAAGGATTGGATTTAGGGGCATCATATCCTTCCTAGTCATGTTTCCTAGAGTTTGGCAATTAATACATGACCTACAGAAGTTGTACGAGTCGCAGAATAAAGATAGCCAATACAATCCACTTTGCAATACCTTAGCTGCCATCTTTTTTCTTGAGAAGTGACCTCCACAAGCAAAAGTATGGTAGAATTATAGTACACTTATGATCTTCTCATCTGGAACACAATGGCGGATAACCTGATCTGCGCATATTTTGAATAGCTCCAAATCTTCCTAAAAGTAGTATTTGGCATTGGAAATCAACTTATCCCTCTTATGCTTAGGCCAATCCATGGGTAGTCTTCCGATGGCGAAATAATTGACAATGTCTGCAAACCAAGGTAGTTTGCAAGCAGTAAAGAGAGTCTCATCAGGGAATGAATCAAAAAGTTGAGTTGTAGATTTTATAAAGATCCTGGAGAGATGATCTGCTACTACATTTTGGGCACCAAATTTGTCTTTGATTTCTAAATCAAATTCTTATAGCAGAAGGTTCCATCTGATTAATCTGGGTTTTGCATCCTTTTTAGACATTAGGTGCCTTAATAAAGTGTGATCTATGAAAATTGTGACATGAGATCCTAGTAGGTAAGGTATAAACTTCACCAAAGCAAAAACTATTGCTAGCAACTCTTTTTCTATAGTGGTATAATTCCTTTGAGCCACATCAAGAGTTTTATTAGCATAGTAAATCATGGATGGTTTCTTATCCACTTTTTGTCCCAAGATTGCACCAATAGCAAAATCAAAGGCGTCGATCATGATTTCAAAAGGATGATCCCAATCAGGAGGTTGTAGAATGGGTGATTGTGTAATGGCCCCCTTTAGTAGATTGAAAGCCCTTGAGTAGCTTGAATCAAAATCAAAGGTTTGATCTTTTACCAGGAGATTACTTAAGGGCCTCGCCACCTTAGAAAAATCCTTAATGAATTGAAGGTAAAGTACTACATGTCCAAGGAATGATCCTACTTGTTTGACCATTGAAGGTGGCGGGAGTTTAATGATAGTGTCCACCTTGGCTTTATCTACTTCAATTCCTCTTTCAGACACAACATGTCCAAGGACTATGGCTTCCTTAACCATGAAGTGGCTCTTTTCCCAAGATAGAACAAGATTCACCTCTAGACATTTTTGTAAAGTCTTCTCTAGATTGATAAGACAAGAATCGAAAGAGTCCCCAAACACAAAGAAGTCATCCATAAAGATTTCCATGAAGTCACCTACCATATCTAAAAAGATTGCAAGCATGAACCTTTGAAAAGTTGCAGGTGCATTGCATAATCCAAAAGGCATCCTACGGAAATCAAATGTTCCATAGGGACATGTGAAGGTAGTTTTCTCTTGATCATCAAGGTGGATAGCCACTTGATTGTAGCTGGAATAGCCATCCAAGAAATAGAAGAATTTTTGGTCGATTAGTCTTTCCAAGATTTGATCAATGAAGGGAAGTGGAAAGTGGTCTTTCTTAGTTGCATTGTTTAGCTTCCTGTAGTCGACACAGACTCTCCAAGAGGGAGTTGTGTGGGTTGGAATCAATTCCCCATTGTCATTGTAATCACAGTCAGCCTGGCTTTCTTAGGAACCACTTGTACAGGACTAATCCATGGGTTATCAAAGATTGGGTAGATTATTCCCGCATCTAAGCACTTAATTATTTCCTTTTTCACTACCTCCTGCATGTTAGGATTTAATCGTCTCTACATTTCCCAAGAGGGTCTAGATCTGTCCTCAATATAGATTTTGTGGGTGCAGTAAGTAGTACTAATTCCCTTCAGATCATCTAATGTCCAACCAATTGCTCTACTGTTTCTTCCCAGAAACTTGAATTAATTGATTTTCCCGAGTTTGGGTTAGATAAGAGCTAATGATCACTAGGTAAGTCTGACCAAATCCCAAGAAAACATATTTAAGATAATCAGGAAGAGCTTTTAGCTTGAGTCTGCATTCTTGGGATGAAGGATTCAAAGGTGGATCACAGTTAACCTCAAGAGGTCTTGGAATCAAGTTAGTGATTGTGTGACTGACCTCTTGATTGGTTTGGGGGTCATGGCCTATAAGATAGGAGTGGGATACTCCTGACTCTATACAATATTCAACATTATGATCCTCATAATCTTCTATCATTCCACAATTCTCAAATTGTTTAATGGCCTTAAATGTCCTGTCCCTAAATTTGATTTCCATACTGCCAGATTTACAATCAATATTTTCCTTGGAAGTAGCTAAAAATGGTCTTCCCAAAATTATCGGGGTGTTCTTCAAATTCTCTGGTACCTCCATTTCAAGGCCCAAGAAATCCACAGGAAAATAAAAATCACGAACCTTGATGATTATATCCTAAATAATCCCCTGTGGTTTGGTCACAGATTGATCAGCTAGCTGTAATGTGACATCAGTAGGTTTTAGCTCTTCAAAGTTAAATTTTTCATATAACATTGTGGGGATCAAATTTATGGAGGCACCTAAGTCTAACAGAGCCCTATCAAAAGTAGAATCTCCAATAATACACGATATCAGAGGGGCTCCTGGATCATTTTATTTTCGGGGTAGGTTTCTAAAGATAACTACACTAGCTTGTTTAGATAACACTGCCATTTTAGATGATTTGGCCTGCCGTTTAGGTGTGCACATTTCCTTCAAAAATTTCTCGTAGGCTAGTATATTTTCAATTGCTTCAAGGAGTGGTATGTTCACCTGAACTTGTTTAAAAATATCAAGCCACTCCTCCAATAGATTAGTTTTCTTTTTTCTAGGTTTGTTCAAGGCTTCAGGAAAGGGTGCTTGAGAGAAATCATGAGTGCTCGGGTTCTGATCCTTGTCTTCTTGATCTCCTAGGTCAGATTTGGGCTCCTCAAGATCCTGTCTAGATTTGGATTTGGAGGGTAAGGATCTTGGATCTGTCTCCCACTTCTCAAGGTTACAGCACCAGCAAAGACATTATGGTTAGAAGGTTGAGGTGGGTTCTGCAAAATAGGTGGAGCTTGGTTAGGGTTAACAAAGCTAGGTGGGTGTTGGGGAGCAGGTTGAACTATATGTGCCTGTTGCTCCCATGTGTTGTGCTGGTTAACCCTATTGAAGTTCCTTGGGTTGGGGACGAGTTGGGATGGCAACATCCCATGTTGTCTAGCATCAACTAGCTAGTCTAGTCATCTCGTCAATTCTGTCGTCAATTGATTCATTTCTTCCTTACGCCTTAAATTCATATCTCGCATTTTCTTGAGGACTAGGCTCAGATCAGAGAGCTGGTTTTGCTGAGTAGGTTGTGGCTGATATGTGCGTTGTTGTGTGTACCTACTGGGTTACCCGTAAGTGTTTGGCTTAGTCAAGTTAGGATCCTGGGCGGGTTTTTGACTTGACCAAGAAAAGTTAGGATGGTTGCGCCATCTTAGGTTGTAATTGTTTGAATAGGAGTCATTTATATTGTAACCCTGGAGTGCATTCACATCCTCAGGATAACTAGGCATAGGGATGCTTAGTTTAAAATTTAAGGGCATCAAGGTCCCTCCTTGGTACCCAGAAAGAGATGGGTCCAAGTAGAGTTGGCTCATAGGTGGAGCCATGGTCAGGTCATTAAGATTGTGCACCATTTCCTGACCTAAAGGGTTAGGGAGTTGGGTATGGGTTAACATAGGAACTCCTTGGGTAGGCATAGGATTTACTCTGGAATGTGTACCTAAGGAACTCTCGCCCTTAAGGAGGTTGTCTAGGTTCTTATCCAAACTCTATGTTCTTTCCCACGAGGTCTACCTTGTCCAATAGTTGTCCAATTAGCTCTAAATCAATTGAGTTTGAATTATCCTTAACTTCATAAACTTCACTCCTTGGTTGATTTGCACTGTTAAAGGTGGACATTGAGGCATTGTTGAGGGAATTTTCACACATATACTCAAATAATTGAAAGGCTCCCTCAGCATCTCTACTTAGGAAATTGCCCCCACATGCCACATCAATAAAATTCTTTAGATTGTCACTTAACTCATAATAGAAAATATGGGCTAAGTGCCACTTTGGAATCCCATGATGAGGGCATTCCCTAGCCAAATCATTAAATCTCTCCCAAGCCTCATGTAGTTGTTCCCTAGGGGTCTACTTAAAGGTTGTAATGGCACATCTAAGGGCATTGGTTTTTCCTACAGGAAGGAATTTTTTTAGGAATGTGCTTTCTTAAATCTTCCCACATTAGGATTAGTCTACCAATAGTCCTCAACCAATGAGCAACTTTGTCTTTTAAGGAGAATGAGAACACTTTCATCATTAAGGTACCTTCATTCAAGTTCCTAGGGCCAAAGGTCCTTCCTATGTGTAAAAGTTCTTCAAGGTGATGGAAGGGTTCATCAGACTCTTGGCCATGGAAGTGGGGAATCAGATTTATGATCTGTGGTTAGAGTTCAAAATCCTCCCCATCCTGAGGTACCCTGATAAAAGGTTCAGGTTGGGCTTTAGGAGGATTGTAAAAGTCACGAAGAGGGTGGTTTGCTCTTCCATTTTGGAGTCAAGTAATGGCCTACACTATGACCTCTACTTGTCTGTCATGATGCGGACCTTGCTTAGTGATCTATCTTTGTAGAAGAGTCATTGGATCCATATTTTGTTCTTCTTCGATTTCATCTTCCTCGTGGTGACTGGCCATTACAGAGGGTTCAGATTCAGATTTTGGACAATTAGGTCTTCTCCTAGGAATTCTTTCTAAAGGTGGTAGCAAATTAGGATGTAAGGATCTTCTACCTTGCATGCACCAGAAGAATGTTCATGGATGAGAGAGAGAAGACAAATGAGAGAATGCCCCACCCTTTCAATGCAAGTAATCAAACTAATCCTTAGAGGGTAAACCCTAAATAGACCTAATCCTGGTTCCCCAAAACACGACTAGGTTAAGTCAACCCTTGAATTACTTGGCTGGCCAGAAGGGTGGGACCCATTAAGACACCCCGCAGTGCAGGACACCACTAAGGGTTAGTGCGGTTATTGCACTGACCTTTCTTGTCACCAATGGATCAAGTAGACAAGGCCTTGACCTTAGCCTAATCTAATTTCAAGTCCCCGAGAAGATTAGTTCTGCCTAGGGCATGTCTACTCAGTTTTAGGCTTAGGCTTGATGTGCTTTTGGAATATGATGGGCGTTAGGGGGGTGTTGCCTTTAAGATTGATTTTTGAATGTGTGAGTGCTTAGGCAAGGGGTTCACAAGAAATTTTTTTATGATGAAGTGGATTTTAAGGTTCAAATGCTTGTATTAATCAGTTTTATGGTTCACTTGAGTTAATATCTTCAATCAAAGGTTCTGATGAGGCACACAAGAGTTTTACAAATCCTAATTGTTTGATAGATTTCCTTTATGAATGGAAATGTTGGTGTGCTTTATCCTTAATGTCAAACCCTAATCGCAGATAGTTCTAAGATGATTCTTTTAAGTTCAATTCAGGGAAGTGGCGCGACGCAAGTAATGCAATCAATTGGTCCTATTTCACCACTAACTAGGCAATCAAAAAATATTTTTCAAGAATTTTAATGCACACTTTCTATTTTTTCAAATTTAAGGAGTACTGGGGGTTTTGCAGTTTGTTTTGACCCCCAGTTAGTGATTGAATAATCCATGGAAACAAATGTACAGAAAATATTTTTCTCAAATTTTTCCTAAATTCTTGATTTCAACAAGAATTCAATGCCACAAAGTTCAATTCAATAGGAGTTGTATAAAAATTCATATGATATTTTGAATTCTAAAAAATCAAGAATAGTAACTGAATTGATAATAGATTAGTGTGAAAATTTTTAAAATTTTTATATAACTTAGATTTATGTAAAATTTGTTTATGTTGTTCCTAACTTCAAAATTCTCATCTAGTAAAAATTTTAAAATTTTTTGATGTGCAAATTTTCAGGGATTGAATTTTTAATAAAAGAGTTTATTTCAACCCGAAATTCACCAAGAGATTTTTTTTTCTTTCTTTTTCAAAAAGAAAGCAAATGCTAACTAATTCTAAGGTTCAAGAAAAACACCTAATTTTCTTTTTTAGATATTTTTTCCAATATATAAACTAATCTAAGCTATGAGTACTTGAGATTCGCACCTGTTTCTTTTTTGTTGCGCGTATCTTCTTGTAGTTTTGTGATTCCTGCACAATCAAAAATAGCAAGTTAGAATCTCAAATAAGCACTTTTACAAGAAAAGCTTTTAAAAATTTTTGTTGCCTCTCCGGCAATGGTGCCAACTTGTTCAACCACGAGACATGTAAAAAATTAAGTCTATTTTTGTAGTGTGAATCGCGATAAAATAAATGATATTTATAAAGTTCGGTGAATACTGAGTCATTCGTAGGGAGGCAAACATGATTTCTATGCTAAAGCTTTTCAGAAAGTCATTCTAAACAAATATTTATTTATATATGTATATATATAGGCATCATATATTCAGATAATCAGAATTTTATTGCTTATTGGAAGCAGTTTTTCAACTACGAATAGAAGTAATTATGCTAAAGAGATAGAAAGACATAGAGAGAGAGAGAGAGATGGAGAGCAGATGATGATGACACCGCTTGTGGGATTCTTGTGGGAAATGCTGCAGCACTTCAGATCCAGAGCATCGGGATGAGTGCTAGAGAGGAGTTGTAGAGAGGTAGAGAGGCTGGAGTTATATCTGGTGAGAGTTTGGTGGAAGAGATGATTGATAGGGGGCCATGGTCTTCTTTTATAGCTTTGATGAGGGGCAAAGAGGACATTTTAGCCCTCCAACTCATGCAACAACCTTAGGTTGATCAGATTCGTTGATCGAGAGATCAACGGCTTTGATCGCACCTAAAAATAGCCTCCAATGCACCTTATACGCTCGGATTCAACTTGCAGCTGACACATGGCACACTCTTGCTCGTTTGATCACGATCCACCACTCGCTCACTTCTCCTCGCACACGTTCAATTCAAATCACGTGCCCTTAACATCAGCCATCCAATCTCGCGATCGGACGACATATCTCGTGCCAGCACCACCTTCGTTAAAGTGGGCGTGTGAGATCACACATATCATGCACGTCTATTCTCGCGTGCAGCTGCGGAGGCCTCTAGTTGCGCCACGCAACCACTTCAATGCCCTCTAATCATCATCCAATGGTTAATCGCACGCGAGCGCTTCGCCTTCCAAATTTTAGTGCTAAGCACGTCTTGAGCCTACGCTGCTCGCTGTAGTTGGAGCACTCTAACCAATGCACTGGGGCACATTTTGTGTCACATTTTGCTTTTAGGCAACTCCTCTCTCAGTTGTTGGATGGAGATCCAACGGCTAAGATCTTCTCTTAGCTGATGAGGCGTAAGGGGGTGGGGGCGACATGGGTGCATGGTGGCTGTTAGATGATGATCCAACGGCCCATAATGCATGAGAAGAGTTCTTTAGAGATTTGAGGCACGGCGAGGGCGTGTTGTGATGACGCCACGTAGTGCCATCATGGCCGTCCATCTTCCTTTCTTTGTAATTGGTGATGTAGGCCTCCGATTGAGATGATGTTTGCATCGTTGGACTGTGATCATCGATTTGGATCTATCGATGCAGTCAGATTTGGCATCGAGGTCTAGATTTCTGTCTTTTTGCTCCTTGGCTTCTAATCTTCTATGGGCTGCTCGTGATGCTACGGATGTTTGATCAAGACGATTCCAAAAGCGTTGAACTCCCATCATCATTCTGATCACATCTGTATGGTCTAATCTGTCATTTACAGCTTCAAATCATCTGCAATTAAATTCATCTCTCTTTTAGTGCATAAAATGACAATATTATTTTTGCAGCTAACAAACTAACTATTATGCGAATTACGACACTTATGCATGCATTGTTCCTAAGTTATGCTAGAATCTAACTTAATTCAGGTGGTTTAGGTTGCATGATTGTTGTGCAATCACCCTCTTGCTGAATAAAACTCATGATCTCGCTCTTGTAATGATTAATTTTACTCATAGGAAAGTACTTCAAAACTTCTCCCTTAAGGGTGGCCCAATCATCTACCCTTACATCGAGGGTATGATACCAGTGCTTAGGCTTATCCTTTAGGGAGAAAGGAAATAAGGTTCTCTTTAGGGCTTCCTCAGTAAAGCCCTGAAGCTTCACCATAGAAAAGACCTCGATGAATTCCTTAAGATGCCTATAGGGATCTTCCCTAGCAATACCATAGAAAGAGGGTATCAAAGATATGGTACTGCTTTTGATCTAGTAAGGATTATCCACTCTAGGTCTTCAGATAGGTAGGTGATAACGATGGGCGCGAAACGAGCGGTGTCGCTTCGAGGGATAACCGGGTTTTATTGTTATGTCGTTGTAATATAGCCAGTTATTGCCATCATTTCAAATATATAAATTTTTTACTCGGAAAATAAAAGAGTTCCCGAGGTCGAACTCAGGGAGCAAGTTGTATTCTAGAGATATACATGTTTCTTTTACAAAAAATAAAGAAAGAGAGAGGGAAAGAATTTGTTGTTCTCTTTGTTTTCTCCTTGTGATGTTCTTCTTTCTTTCTTTTTTCAGATCTCCTTCTTCTTCTTTGTTTTTCTTCTTTCAGTTCTTCCCTTGTTCTTTTGTGTTCTCCTCTGCCTCGCCTTCTTCTGTTGTTCTTCAGATCTTCTTCCGTCTTTCTTCTTTTCCCTTCAGGACGTCGTCTGATTTCCAAATCAGACGACTTAAACTACCTGTTGCTACAGTCAGCTTCCTTCTTCTTCCGCGGTTCTTCTTCTTCACCTGTGCCTGCACACTTCAGAGTTTTTCGTCAGAGGCAAAACCTACTCTACCCCCCCCCCCCCCCCGCGTCTCTCTCTCTCTCTGAAACCACTCTTGGGAAAGCTCTCCCAGAGCTGCCGGGTAACCGGGTTCGGGTCAGGCCCGGGTCCAGGCCCACCGGCGTGCGTGGTGGGCGAGGAGTGCAGGTCAGTCTTGAGTCGGGTCGGGTCGGGTCAGGTCCGCGGGGCGTGAGCGCGGACGAGACCGGGTAACCGGGCGGGTGAAGGGGACCTCACCCCATGTGCTGAGGCAGTAAGCCTCCAGCACTTTTGCATCTTATATCGCTGCGCCTCTTCAGGCTTTTCCGAGGTGGGACTAAATGTCCCACCTCAATTGCGCGCCCGCAGCGGGGAAATCAGCGGGAGATTGCGGCGTCACGCGAAGCCTTCTGCCTTAGCTGCGAGCCTGGTGTTTTGTCGAAATGCCTCGCAAGGCCTGGGAGTTGAATCTGGGCGTGGCGCTGAGCGTGGCGCGCCTGTAGCTGCAGGCGGAAGCAGTTCCTCCTGCGCGGCAATGGCGGCGGAGGTCGGGTGGCCTGTTCACAAGAAAACGGCCTCTCGGCCTAATCAGAAAGTGCCAGGAGCTTCGCCAGGGTGCGGCGAAGCTCGTGTGGGTGGTGGCGAGGCGTGGGGCGGCGTGCAAGGGCTGCCCTAGGTCGGACTGTGGGTCGGAGGATGGGTTTGTTGGGGGGAGTGTTACGGAGGTGTGGAGTGGCAGTGAAGGGGTGGGGGGTGCTCAGTGTGATGAGGCGGAGGTTCTGCTGTGGTCGGCGAGCCGTGTGGGTTGCTGGGGTGATGGGAACGGCTCGCCGGAGGATGGCCGGAGACGAAGGGGGTGACGGTGGACAGGATCGGTTGAGAGCTTAATTGAATAAATTGAAAGCGGGGGAAGAAAGAGGAGAAGAAGGGGAGTAGTTCTAGCTTACTTGCAGGGACGAAGGGGGAGGAACAGGGCGACAGTCGTATCGACTGTCGCCGGAGAAGAAGATGCCCAGGGGAAGGGGCGGCGGCGAGCAGAGGGCTGGAGAGGCGCCAGCTGGGTACGGCGTGGCGCAGGAAGAGCAGGGGAGGAGGTCTCTGCTGCTGGTATTGCGGCAGAGCGAAGAGGAGGAGGAGGAGGAACCGCCGGAGCTGGTGGGCGTCTGCCGGAGGGAGAGGAGAAGAAAGTTGGGGGTTTTCTCCGTCAGAACCGAGCTACCCCGGTCGGTGGAGCAACGGGGGGTATTTATAGGGATCAAACAGGGAGGAAGGCGGAGGGAGACGACGTGTCTCCCTCGCCGGAGGATGGCCGGAAACAAGAACCCATACCGTCCGTGCGTTCGCACGGCCGGTATGGTGGGTTACAACGACCAGGGGGGTGTCCCTGCGACGGCTGACGACGCAGGGCACCCCCGGTTTACTTGCCAGGTCCCCCACCTCACCCTGCGCGGCGCCATGCTCCGCGCAAGGTCGCCGGAGCATGGTGCTGGCAGGTTTTGCAGGGGGACCTGATCGCAAAGAACGAAGGAGAGTTAGGGGCCAAAATGCGAGGGTTCAAAAGTTGAGGGCCAAAGAGTAAATATATGAGGACCAAAGTGTAAAGTCGGTCAAGGAGGTTTCTTCTTAGGCTCAAGTTTTTATACATGACTAATTAGGACCTAAGGAATCTGATGGTGAATTTGATTTCTATATTAAACCTTGTTTGATCGGTCAATTTACGCAAAAACCCAAATTAAGTTATTAATTGGGCATGGTTCTTAATGTAGGTCAAAATGGGTTCTGAAGGCCAATTTGAAGGTTCTAAACCCTAGAGATTATTTTTCTATGAATTTTAGAGGGTTTATTCTATTTTTACTTTGCCTCGAACCTTGTGAATTGAAGTGGGTTGTTTTAGGGTTATAGATTATCATTTAGTTTCTTGGAATTGCTGTAGCCCTTGCTAGATCATTTCATCCCACTCTTATTCTTATTAAGCTGCTTTGACCTATGTTTGGGCCCTGAATTACCCTGTATGCAGATTATACTGGTAAAATTGCATTTTTACCCCTTATGACTTGTTTTCTTCTCAAACTCAGGATTCTCTGAGTTAAGCCTTTCCTTGAGATATGTAGGAGCTTTTATCCTTTGTATTAGGTCAAAATGAGCTAGTTATGGCTCATGATGAGGTTCTCATCATACCTCCATGCCTAGCTTTTGCTAGTCCCTTAGAAAAACTTAAGGTTTCAACCCTTGTTCTAGACCATGAAGTTTTTAATAGTTTTAGATAAGTGCCTTTTTTATTTGAGCATAGATTAGGTTAGAATGCTGACCATAGGCCTAAAAGGTACTCTAGTACCAATCAAGATCCAAATCTGTCTAGCCTTAGCCTCAGTCTTTTAGCAAAGGTTTCTAAGGTCCACAAGAACTAACCTAAGGTTTATTGGACTTCGTGGTTAAAGCACCCGTGCTTGAAATGATTTTAGCCCTGGCTCAGTTCGCAGTGCGTTTTGTAAGAGAGAGATAGAAAGTTTTTCTGTTTGGAGAGTTTTCTCTCTCTTTTTCTTTTTAGTTCTAGCCTAGGATTGGCTTTTCAACACGGTCTGTATCAGATTCCTTGCTCCCATCATCAATCCTCAAGGGTTCCTGGCGATCGATGCTTCGAGATAGCACCGCCCATGGCAACCCCCGGAACCCTGGCTATTGAGATTTCGAGATAATCCCATCCATGGTATTCCGTGGCCGAATCCAGACCCTGGCAATTGACACTTCGAGATAATGCCATCCATGGAATCTGAACCAGTAGAGTGCTTACATGCCCCCAGTAGGATATGTAAATATCCTAAGAGACAAGCACCGAGGAGATGATATTTTGTTACGCATCTTCGAGGGGATTTCCCGCCTCTCCGCGCTGGGAACTCGTCCAAATCAACTTGTGTTGATCGGCCGCTCCTATTCTAGGTGTTCTTTTCAGATTTTTGCGACGCTTCTGCGTGATTCTGATTTTTACGCTTACTGAACCAGGCTGTGTGTGAGATTAGGGTGCTTAGGTTACTGAGTCCCGTAAACCAAAAATTAGTTAACGAGGCCGAATACTCCCTAAGCCTTAGACCTAATACTTCAGCTTTTCATTTTCCTCAACCTCTTGAGGAGTGTCCAGATCTTAATGGGTACTAAGAGTCTATTCAAGAATGCCTAAGGTTTGCATTCTTACTAATCTCATTGTGCACTTTTCAGTTATTTTCTTGAATGAGGTCTAGAACTTAGGTTAATTCCTTAGTTCCTTACTAATGACTATCACCTTTTCTTATAATTTTGTGCTCCTTTTTCATTTTGTTTTTCTTCTCCTTCACAAAATTTCCTTCTCCTCTTTTCCTCTTATTCTTTTTTGAAAATTTTTTAATTTTTATGGTGTTTTTGGCATATGTGAATTTTTTTGTTTGAAACCTTTTCTTACAAGTTTTTGTACTTTCATACCCCCCCATGCCTAAGATTTGCAATGTCCTCATTGCAACCTAGGGGTTTTTATTCAACTAAGTTCATACATTAGGATAGCTGTTTTGATGAATCTCAGATGCAAGCACCTGAGGTAGAGTTGGCTGCCCTAAAGTGTGAACTTCAAGTGCAAAAAGCTGTCAGAACAAGTTTCAGGTTTTCAAAGAGAATGACGAGCTGCCTCCCGTTGAGCGCTAAATTTGATGCCTTCAGCCAAGCGGGAAATGCGATGGAGAGGGGATGGTCAAATCAGCAGAGTTTTGTAAGACAAGCACCTTGATTAAGAGCCTGGTTGGTCCAACCAGGTGCTTGTTCAGATCAACAGGCTGATGATGCAGCCCAAACCCAATCAATCTGGTGGGTTGATAGATGTGGATAAAAAGGTGTGGAACCCACCATAAACTATGAAGCTCAGATAGATGTGGAAGTGTAAACGCAGGGTTTGGCTGAGTCGAATCAGCCTGGTCAGAGTAGGGACCTGTAGAATAGTCAATGAATGATGCGGAAACCCTACAGGGGTGATCAGAGAATGATAGAGCATGGTATGTAGTCTGATCAATGTTCGAAACCCGATGTGGAAATGCAATCGGCTTGGTGAGAGGTGAATCTGAATAGAAATTGAGTCCGGTTGCAGGTTGAGGTTGGGAAGAGGTTTTGATCCGTTCTGTGTGTGCGGATGAGGTGGCCATTGTGTACGAGGGCTCTTCTAGAGACGGATGATAGGTGGTTTCCAGTAGAGAGTCCTCTGGGTAACTATCAAATGCCGGAAGAGTGTCTGTAGGATGAAAGAAATCAGATTCGAGAAAAAATTTGGATTCTGGGTTACAATCACTCTTGGCATTTTCTGTTTTTGGTTCTTGAGGATCGAAAAGGAATGATTCTGTGTTATCAGTGATCTCGGGAATCAGGACCTCAGAGTCGGAGTCAGAGTCGTGTGAACTGAGGTCGTAGATAGGCCTGGCGTGTTCAGGAAGGGGAATCTCTCCGCAATTATAGTCAGATCTGAAATTGTCGGAGAGTTGGCGAAAATGAGATTCATGATCATGAATTCCACCACAGCAAAGATCATTAGATGTGGAATCAGCAGCCTGACTGGGTTCTAGCCTATATGTCAATTCTGGGCTCAAAAAGATGTTCTGTTCAAGCTCTAAGCTGGTAGGATAGACCCCATTAAAACCTTGCTCATCCAACTCCTCAGTTTCTGTATCGTAAATTGGTATATCTTTTGAAAAATCAATCAGATTTCCATCAAATAGAGGCCCAGAATCATGTTCTTCTTTAGAAATTTTATCTTTCTCATATGGGGCCTCATAATCTTCCCAATAAGTTTCAGATCTAGATTCTAGGTTTAGGATGTGGGTAGGATTACTAGAATCGAAGTCCGAATGACCTTCGAGGGTTACCTTATCAAAACAAGGGGCGGAATTTATACCCTCCAGAGGTTCAATTCTAATCTTGTTATTGCAGGAGTCTTGGAGTTCTAAGCTTGGCAATTCATGGTCTAAGTTTGGCTCATCATTGTGTTCTCCTGCAATATCCCAACCTAATTCAACATTGTCTTCTATCTGGGTTGGGATTTTACAACCACTTTGTGCCTCAATCCCGAGATCTGGGAAACTGGATTGTTCCTTAATATTGTTCCAAGATGGTTCATCCTCTGTTTCTGGTATATACGGGTATTTCTGGTTGATAATTTGTTCTACTGATTTCATCATTTCTACCCGTTTCATAAGGGCATCTTGGTGTTGTTCCCAAAGTACAGGATTTGTCCAGCATTGAAGGTATTCAGATTGGTGTAATTTTTCCATCTCAATGTATCCTGTCATGAGTATATCTCGGGTTGATCCTTTTGAAATTTCAGTCAATAGAATTTGGGCACAGTTTATGATGAAAGCTGTGGTTGTTGGGACATCAACCTGAATGTTTTCTACTGGTGTTGAGGGTTTGATTTCATAGATTTCAAGGGCATCCTCAATCATCTTATCTTTCATGGATCTCAGATATTCAGGTTTTTTGAATGGTAGTCTTGCTAGGTAATTAGGCTGCATAATTGGATCAGGTGGTGGAATCAAGATATAGAATCAAAGTTTGAATCAAGATGGAAGAAGGGGATTTTGTTCAGAATCAGAGGAAAGAGGGGCTATGTGAATGATTTCTGCAAAAACAAGGGAGCCGAGGCTTAGCCTCGGGGAGAGTGAATTTCTATAGGAGGTTTCAAGGACCTCCTGAAAAATACTGAAGGGCTGGATGAGATAAGCAGGTGCTGGACCCAATCAAGACACCCAAAAATTGTTGGGTGACTATAGAGGTTCGGGGCAGATGGACCCCTTGATCAGAAAGATCGTCCACCTGAGAATTACCTGGGCAGCCAGAGAGGGAGAGTCCCGCGAAGACCCCTACACGGTAGAGCGTCCCCACGGGTTACAGGGTTTCCCCCACCCGACCTCTCTTGTCACTGCGGTTCCAGGTAGACCAGAATGGGGATCTTGACCTCTTAAGTCTACCAATTTTAAGATCAGGGTGCTTAAGGTTTCACTTGAACTTTAGTCTTTTTAAGTGCAAAGAGTGACCTAATTTAAGGTTGGTTGACCCAAAGGGGTCAACTTTACCTTTTGTTTTCTTTGAGAGCTTTCAGGTCTTGTCTTTTAGGGTTCAAGTGTTTAGAGAGAGCCAATTGTTTAGGATTTTTCTTGTTAATTATTTTCAATCAATGGCTTGGGCACACCTCTTTTGGATTTCCTCAATTCTTGATTAAGGGGTGTGTCTCTACTGAAATCCTAATGTTTAACCTTATGTTGGCTCTACTTGGTCCATTTAACTCTTTGTTGGGCAATTAGGGCTCAAGCAGGAATGTGTTAGCCCTTAAATACCCTTGATAGTGTGCAGGAGTGATGAGTTGAAAACATGCAACTTCTTTATGGTTACTAAGTATGGAAGACAGGTTAGCTCTATATTGCTTGTTCTTTTCTTTTCTTCCTCTTTAGAGTTTAGGGGTTAATAGTGAGAGGAAAAATTTACCTGTCTTCGGAGTGGTTGTCGTGTGGTTGCTTGTCCTCTTGAGTTCCTGTAGCTGCACAAAAGAGAGGAGATTATCAGAAATTTAAAAAAAAAGAAACAGGAATGTTTACCTCTAGAATAGCCGTTGCTCCCCGGCAACGGCGCCAATTGATAACGATGGGCGCGAAACGAGCGGTGTCGCTTCGAGGGATAACCGGGTTTTATTGTTATGTCGTTGTAATATAGCCAGTTATTGCCATCATTTCAAATATATAAATTTTTTACTCGGAAAATAAAAGAGTTCCCGAGGTCGAACTCAGGGAGCAAGTTGTATTCTAGAGATATACATGTTTCTTTTACAAAAAATAAAGAAAGAGAGAGGGAAAGAATTTGTTGTTCTCTTTGTTTTCTCCTCGTGATGTTCTTCTTTCTTTCTTTCTTCAGATCTCCTTCTTCTTCTTTGTTTTTCTTCTTTTAGTTCTTCCCTTGTTCTTTTGTGTTCTCCTCTGCCTCGCCTTCTTCTGTTGTTCTTCAGATCTTCTTCCGTCTTTCTTCTTTTCCCTTCAGGACGTCGTCTGATTTCCAAATCAGACGACTTAAACTACCTGTTGCTACAGTCAGCTTCCTTCTTCTTCCGCGGTTCTTCTTCTTCACCTATGGCTGCACACTTCAGAGTTTTTCGTCAGAGGCAAAACCTACTCTACCCCCCCCCCCCGCGTCTCTCTCTCTCTCTGAAACCACTCTTGGGAAAACTCTCTCAGAGCTGCCGGGTAACCGGGTTCGGGTCAGGCCCGGGTCCAGGCCCACCGGCGTGCGTGGTGGGCGAGGAGTGCAGGTCAGTCTTGAGTCGGGTCGGGTCGGGTCAGGTCCGCGGGGCGTGAGCGCGGACGAGACCGGGTAACCGGGCGGGTGAAGGGGACCTCACCCCGTGTGCTGAGGAAGTAAGCCTCCAGCACTTTTGCATCTTATATCGCTGCGCCTCTTCAGGCTTTTCCGAGGTGGGACTAAATGTCCCACCTCAATTACGCGCCCGCAGCGGGGAAATCAGCGGGAGATTGCGGCGTCACGCGAAGCCTTCTGCCTTAGCTGCGAGCCTGGTGTTTTGTCGAAACGCCTCGCAAGGCCTGGGAGTTGAATCTGGGCGTGGCGCTGAGCGTGGCGCGCCTGTAGCTGCAGGCGGAAGCAGTTCCTCCTGCGCGGCAATGGCGGCGGAGGTCGGGTGGCCTGTTCACAAGAAAACGGCCTCTCGGCCTAATCAGAAAGTGCCAGGAGCTTCGCCAGGGTGCGGCGAAGCTCGTGTGGGTGGTGGCGAGGCGTGGGGCGGCGTGCAAGGGCTGCCCTAGGTCGGACTGTGGGTCGGAGGATGGGTTTGTTGGGGGGAGCGTTACGGAGGTGTGGAGTGGCAGTGAAGGGGTGGGGGGTGCTCAGTGTGATGAGGCGGAGGTTCTGCTGTAGTCGACGAGCCATGTGGGTTGCTGGGGTGATGGGAACGGCTCGCCGGAGGATGGCCGGAGACGAAGGGGGTGACGGTGGACAGGATCGGTTGAGAGCTTAATTGAATAAATTGAAAGCGGGGGAAGAAAGAGGAGAAGAAGGGGAGTAGTTCTAGCTTACTTGCAGGGACGAAGGGGGAGGAACAGGGCGACAGTCGTATCGACTGTCGCCGGAGAAGAAGATGCCCAGGGGAAGGGGCGGCGGCGAGCAGAGGGCTGGAGAGGCGCCAGCTGGGTACGGCGTGGCGCAGGAAGAGCAGGGGAGGAGGTCTCTGCTGCTGGTATTGCGGCAGAGCGAAGAGGAGGAGGAGGAGGAACCGCCGGAGCTGGTGGGCGTCTGCCGGAGGGAGAGGAGAAGAAAGTTGGGGGTTTTCTCCGTCAGACCCGAGCTACCCCGGTCGGTGGAGCAACGGGGGGTATTTATAGGGATCAAACAGGGAGGAAGGCGGAGGGAGACGACGTGTGTCCCTCGCCGGAGGATGGCCGGAAACAAGAACCCATACCGTCCGTGCGTTCGCACGGCCGGTATGGTGGGTTACAACGACCAGGGGGGTGTCCCTGCGACGGCTGACGACGCAGGGCACCCCCGGTTTACTTGCCAGGTCCCCCACCTCACCCTGCGCGGCGCCATGCTCCGCGCAAGGTCGCCGGAGCATGGTGCTGGCAGGTTTTGTAGGGGGGACCTGATCGCAAAGAACGAAGGAGAGTTAGGGGCCAAAATGCGAGGGTTCAAAAGTTGAGGGCCAAAGAGTAAATATATGAGGACCAAAGTGTAAAGTCGGTCAAGGAGGTTTCTTCTTAGGCTCAAGTTTTTATACATGACTAATTAGGACCTAAGGAATCTGATGGTGAATTTCATTTCTATATTAAACCTTGTTTGACCGGTCAATTTACGCAAAAACCCAAATTAAGTTATTAATTGGGCATGGTTCTCAATGTAGGTCAAAATGGGTTCTGAAGGCCAATTTGAAGGTTCTAAACCCTAGAGATTATTTTTCTATGAATTTTAGAGGGTTTATTCTATTTTTACTTTGCCTCGAACCTTGTGAATTGAAGTGGGTTGTTTTAGGGTTACAGATTATCATTTAGTTTCTTGGAATTGATGTAGCCCTTGCTAGATCATTTCATCCCACTCTTATTCTTATTAAGCTGCTTTGACCTATGTTTGGGCCCTGAATTACCCTGTATGCAGATTATACTGCTAAAATTGCATTTTTACCCCTTATGACTTATTTTCTTCTCAAACTCAGGATTCTCTGAGTTAAGCCTTTCCTTGAGATATGTAGGAGCTTTTATCCTTTGTATTAGGTCAAAATGAGCTAGTTATGGCTCATGATGAGGTTCTCATCAGTAGGTCTTAGTGAGTTGTGGGGAAGAAATAGTCTCCCAAGGTTCTCTGATTTTCACCAACCCTAATGTCTTCTTCTGGTATCTCTTTCGTCATCATTCTTCTTTCTTGGTTGGCTCTCCTAAAAAGTCTCTTAAGGTTTAGGGTCAAAAATAAGACTTCTCTTAAGGGAATGCTTACCAAGCACCACTAAGCAAACACAACGCAAAAGGACTTTTGTCGCTTTAAAGCACTTTAAGTCCTCTTACAACTTTCCAAATTTGCCAAAAAGAGTCAAGGCAGTGTTTCTCCGTTCCCACATAAGTGGTATAAGAGAAATGAGGCACTTGAGATTCTTGGTCAATGTCTGTTAAGGAGGTTGAGGTCACTTTAGTTCTTTTGGGTGACCAAACAAGTTGTCAATCTAATTACGCACCCTAAGTTGACCTTCGAGTGCCCTAAAGACGTATACTTTGTTGCAATGATATTCTCAAATGCTCAAGTGAAAAGGTACTCTAAGGATGGAACTAAGGGATGCAAATAGGGCAAACCCTTCCTTTGAGGTGATGCATTAGTGATGCCTCTTAACTACCCTTTAGTTCCTTTAAGAGGTATCCCCCTCCTTAAAGTATCAAGTCACTCGCACATAAGTTAATACCACCATCACAAAGAAAAATAGGAGGGTTTGCACTGATAAAGAGATTGATGCCTATAGCCTTAAGGGTCCGAGTCCTAGTGTGGTGCCTACAATGCATACCCGATGTAGGAAGTGTGCTTCACACCGCGAAAAATGATTTTTCTTTTGAAAATCGCAATCAAGCTTTTCAAACACTTCCTGTATATTTTACTCCTCTTTTCAAAAGTGATGTGACCACTTGATTGATCTTTCCAAATCAGTTTAAGTGATCTTCTTAAATTACGTCCAAATGCAATGCATGTACAAATAACTGATGCAGAAAGATAGGAAGTACGCACCTTGCTCCAGAACTCTACGATGCAGGAATGCACACAATATAGTAAGAAAAATCTAGATGTTGCTCACGCACTACTAAATGATCTTCCCATGGATATGCAACTTCTACCAAGTAGCTTGGATATTTATATATATATATATATGTGCAATCAAAAGAAACTAACTACCACAGACAGAATAAACCTAGTATCTAAAGAACTAGGGACACTCCCTCGAAAACTTGCCTTAGGTTACAAGGGCAAGGAAACCAATAATTAAAAGTCTTAACTTAAGTCTAAATCTAAACTAAGATCTAATCAACAAAAAGTAGTGAAATTACGGAAGCAATCCTCCTGATTGTTCCCCCATACATCTTCATGAGCGTGGGATCAAGGCCTTTAGGCACCTGTTGCTGTCCTCCAAGTGGCATCAAGGTGCACCAAAAATATTGTCTCGGTCATGTGCACCAGTTGCGTTCGTTCGTACATTTTTGCACACAAATAGAATCAATGTTAGTAATTCAGAAAAGTATCAAAAATGGCACAAAAATAATCTAAATTCCCTAAAAACTTAATAGGAGTGTTTCCTCCCCGACAACGACACCATTTGAAAAGTTGACCTTCTCTTTCGCTGAAATTTTTAACATAAAATGTCACATCATTGTATTTAGTTATGTGGTTACTTCTTCAAACATTTAATATTTGAAATCAAACCACAAAAATAATTAGGTCATCCCCACAAGGGGGAACTAGCATATTAAAGTAATTAATGGTGCCTCGTCTACTTGGGAATATCAATGGATACGCATACTAACTTTTGCAAACTCATTTCCCACATAAATTATCATTCTAAGCAATTAATCAAGAGAGTAGATGTTCAAATACAAAATTACCATAATATAATATCATTTAAATAAGTGAATAGTGATCTGCAATGGCAAAATATGTAAAAACTAATTGCTACTTTACTGTAGTAAAATAGGGGTTTTGCTTAGGAGAGGGCATGTGCACACGAGGAGGCTCAGCCAGCTACTTGCCAGCTGGTGGTGGTGCACCGGTGAGGGAGCTTCGCAATGGTGGTAGCGAGACGGTGAGAGGTGGCCAAACATAGCTAGTTGAAGGAGGAGGACCAGGGGCTTCGAGGGCGGTGGTACATCCAATGTAATCGTGCATGGTCGCTGTGGTCGGTAAGAAGATTCGGGTAGTGCTTGGGATCATCTGAGTGTGCTTGGGGTCGAGTTTGGAGGTTGAAGGAGGCAGGATGGAGGCAGTGTCACTGTTGTGATTTGGGTTCCTCTTCATGTAACAGTGATGGTCGATGGGTTGAAGAAAAAGAAGAACAAACATAGATGGAAGGAATGGAAAGGGTGGTGGTGAGTGATGAGAGACTCATCATGATATCTAATTACCCCTAATTAACTAGTCTTCCTAGTTAATTAGCTAAGGATATGAGTATATATGGGTTAATTATAAAATAAGGGATATATAGCAAAGGACCTTAAAATAAGTTAAAAAGGCTATTTCATCATTCAAATAATATTATTAATAATTTGATTAATAATTGGACTCGAGATCTTAACAATCATTCCTCTAATTAATAAGTTAGTTAACTTAGGCTTAATGTATACAAAGTATGTAATAACTTAAGTAATCATACCTAATTAAATAAATTAACCTAAAAAGGTCAAAAATGTAAATTCAAGGTCTAAACATAGGAATTACCTTATTTATAATCATATATAAAAAGTTGAAAAAAATCTAAATTAAAATAAACCTTGAAAACCTGAGTTTACATTTAGATCCTTTTAATTCATTTCAATCGGTTCCTTAATTCTCGTATAGGTCCTTAGGTTTCATTGCATAAAAGTCCCTGTCTTCTTCTTCTTCTTCTTCCTTCAACTGGTTGAACGACTGACAACTGAGGGTGCTTCCACCATTCGATCACCGCACATCCGATGTCGCTCCACCTTCTCCAAGCTCCTGGAGCTTGCGCTCACCATCCCATTTTCATCCATCGGTCTGGATGATACTATTATCCTAATTTTAGGTGGGAGTTAACCTCACCGTCGTCAGAGATGATGCCGGTGGTTAATCTCCTCTGGCTCCTCACGTCCAGGCTCCACCGCCCTCTTCATCGCTGTCAACTATAAATAGCCCCTGACCCCTCGATTTCTCTTAAGTTGGCTCCCTTCCCTCTTCTTCACTCCAGCCAACCCAATAGGCTATTCTTCCACAACTCCGGTGACCTTTCTCATCATCTTCCAACTTCCTCCATCCATTTCGATTGGCTTAGGGACTTCGCCGTTGTCTGCTGCATCCTTAGACCAAAGTGTCGATTGAGGAGTACCTCTGCTTCATCCATATTTGCCCGCTGGAGATCTTCCTCAATACCCTTTGATTTCGTCCTCTGTCATGAGCCTTCGATGGAGTCTCTCTGCCTCCTTCGTCCAGGTAATAGTAGATAGGAGTAGATTAGGAGTAGGAGTAGGAGTAGGAGTAGTCTAGATAGTTAGATTAGTGTAATTTCAGAATTTTCAAGATCATCTTTTTCGACTCCGGTGAACTCCTTGAGTTCACTGGAGCCCTAATTTTGTCTTTTGAACTCACTGATCAGCTCCCTTTATCTTTCACAATCATTTCTATCACACTTAATTCTTAATTCGATCACTTAATCGCCTAAATCAAATCCACCTTCAACAGCTACTGTTGCTGTCCATGGCGACAGTAGCTAATTTAGCTTCACCTTCATTGGGTCCTTCATCATCTATTGATCACCTAAGGACCCTATTCCACACTTTAATATGAGTAATTATCATTTATAATGTAAACACCCAATTTTAATTAAGCTCCTGAGCTCGGTGTCAGTGACGGCACAGGAGCGGTTTAAATTATAAATTATTTATATAATTATGATCGCAGATATCTGTTGACTTGATTTCTCCACTCATCTGAGTGAGAGAACAAGTCCTGAGCCTCAACCAACTCAAATACTTCAAAAATTGAATTTTCTGTTTAATCTTTCATCTAATGAGATAATGAGGAATTTAATGCGATCCTGAGGTTCTTTCTGACCTCAGGAATTTTTTTCAAATTGAAAATGGCGCGATTCACCATTCTGTATGCACACATTTCACTTTTTCTTCTGTTCTTCATCCTATAGAAGATGAAAAGAAGCTCCAGAATGATTTAATGTTGATTACTGATTAATTTGAGGTCATTTATTTGAACTTTTGATACCTGGAGCTATAGTTGGACCTTCATCTTCTCCAACTCCAGCGGAGTTGGAGAAGTCTAATAGATAGGTTTAAGAAGCATTTAGTAAACCTAGAAGCTTCCGTGCAGTGCACTGAAGCCATTCATGTCCTTAAATTACTCTAGCAACCTCCCAATCACTCTGACAAACAAAACACTTTAGGAGTTCAGGCGACAAGCCTGAAACCCTAGTTTCTTAGGTTCAAACAACTACTTGAGAGATTGGATAGATTTCTGAGGTTGAGAGGATGCTATTTTAGGTTTAACTTTCTTGTTAAGAAGCTTAAATTAGAAAGTCAAATTTTGATGCTTCACAGTCAAACTTTAGTCGAAAATCTTGATTCTGAGCTCGATCTGAGGAATTAAGCAGCCTAAATGGACTCTAAGATTTTGTTGAATAATTTTGGAATGATTTAGATGAGCTTAGACTTGTATTTTGATTGGAATCGCAAGCTTGCAAGTTTGGGTTGTTTTCAAACCCAAACTGATGGTAGTGGCATTTTGTTGAAATTTGATCTCAAATCCTGCCCAGATGAGTTTGTTGAATTCCTTAGAAGTTGTTCCAATAGATTGGAATTGATTCTAAGTGTCTGTTACATCTATTTTAAGTCTGAAATCTGCTCTGAAGCTTTCAGAGAAGCTAGAAACTTCTCTACTATTCCTGAAGCTTTATGAGCTTCAGAACCCACTCTAGTAGCTGCAGAAAGACCTGCAAAACTTGTTAGAACCCTTAGCTAAGTGAGAAGTCCAACTTATGGATGCTGTAAGTAGTAAAAACATCTCCAGGCATTAAATACCCCATAGGAATCCCTTAGATTCATTCTTCAAATTGGAGAGGAAAACATTCCCTTAACCTAAAATTGATAGTGCTATCTTGTAGAGCTACCTTATAGCTTTCCATCAAGCTTTGTTTCGCTTGATTTGGAGCTCTGAGCTAGGAGCAATCATCAGTCGAAGTTGGGTCTGGAAGTGGGAAACAAAGTCCCACATCGGAAACCGTCATGCACGTGCCTTGGTTTAAAACTATTTTGTGTAGTGGGCTATCCAGTCGTCAAGTGCTAGGCATTAAATCTGAACCGAGCATCTGATCTGTGTGTGTGTGTGTGGGCATGTGTGTGCTTGTGGGTGTGAGCCTAAGTGGGCGTGTGTGATTTGTTGGCCCTGGGAGGGCGAGGCCTGGGAGGTGGTTGGGCCGATTTGGCTCAAAAGAAAATGAACCAAAAATAAACCATAACTTGAATCAGGTGAGGACCGAGTAGGGTCTGGTCCCACCCTGAGAAGGGTGCTATCTATCCTCGAAAGAACCTCACCACAAACCATAAACCAATTTTTCGTTAAAAGAAAAACCCAGTTCAGCCAAAGAAAGCTAAGGAACAGAAGGTTAAATGCTAAGTGCTGAAGGTAGAAGAAGGAGCTGAAGAGGCTAAGAGAAAAGGAAGAAAGGGAAAGAGAGAAAACAAAAGGACTCGCAATAAAAGAGAAGATAAGGCATAAAGAACAGATGCAAAGATTTAAGAAATATGAAGGAAGCTTAGGAAGACTAAGGGAGAAGATGAAGGTAGGAGTAGAAGAGAATAAGAAAAGAAAGAGAGCTCCAAAGAGAGAGAGCATTAAAAAAAGAATAAATAAAATAATAAGAGAAAATAGAGAGATAAAAGAAAGAAAGAGAGAAGACGAAGAAAGGAAGAGATAAAATAGAGAGGTTGAAGGCTAAAGAAATAAAGTAGTTGTTTTTCTTGTTGTATTATTTTTAATTTCTCTTGCTTTAAAATATTGTAATAAGGCATGTTTTGAATAGATAAACTCTTATTTGCCTTTAATCTTTTGAAATAAATGTTGAAAATAAGGTTTCAAATGGGATTTTGCATATTTCTTCAAATTAAATCAATTTTTGCAAGATTCATGTTTCTACAATTAACTTAACTATACCTCCTATACTTATAAGATAAATAAAGTTAATTAGTGAATTTAAAATGACTTATACCTCCCAATGAACGACCTGAACTCAACCAATTAAAAATTCTAAAATGTTAGGTTAATTCGACCCTATACTACTAAATGACACAACTTCATGTTAACCTAAGTTACTCTCTTCTACTCATAATTAAGTAAATTAACTTAATTAACTGAGTTGAGAAAGAAACGATCATTTTAATGGCGCCTTCCGCCATTAAAGCGGAGGAATCCTACTCCGACGGGGATCCAAGGAGGATTGCACCCTGATTACTTAGTGATCTCCTCCCAGATTTGGAAGGGAGATTCTCTTAGAAATTCCCTTCCATCTAAATGCAATTACAAGGTCTGATTTGCACCCAATCTCTCATGCGAATGCATGAGAGATTTGGGTATCTTCCACATTCCTTCTCTGGAGAGGACTCTTGTGCTTGGAAGCTTGTCATCCAAGCACAAGAGCCCCTGCCAGCACCTATAAAGAGACCCTCATCTCCGGTCGCACAGATTCAGTTTGGCTTGGCCAGAGAACCACCTCCAATTCGTCCCTTCTCCTCTGGCCAGGTGTCCAGCAGGCTTTGGCAACCTTTCTTCCTCCTTGTCGGTCTGCCACAATACCAGTGGCAAAGACATCTTCACCCTCTTCCTCCATGTCACGCCATACCGCGCGCGTACCTTTAGCCTCATCGTCATCGCCGTTCTCCCTCCTTTGGACGCTTCTTCTCCTACAGCGGTAGGCATGACCAGTTGCCTTTCTACCCCCTTCTTCCACTTAATTAGGTCAAAATGCTTCCCCTCTCTCCCCTCTTCATTTCCCCTCTCTTTATTTTCACTTTAAACCCCTCGATGCCGCAGACCACCACCACCTTCTCCATCTCCGGTCGACCACCAGTGAAGGCACATCCACCGCTCCGCACTTCCACATGCCTCACTAGACCCCTCATCACCTCCGCCATCATCCACTGATCGTCATCTGTCCCTCCACTTACCACCAACACCTCCATACTCACCCACTGACCTAACCCACCTTCACAGCCATAGAGCAACCTTGGCACGCACGCCTTGGCCGCCCCGCGGCCACCCACCCACCTAGGCACCTTCGTCGTGACACGGCAAAGCTTCCCATGTGCTCTAATGAGGCCACAAGGCCATATTCGTGAGTTTTAGGTTAAGCCCCCTTTCTGCCATTGACGCACGAGCAAGGAGCTTGTGAGCTTCAACCCAGGCATTTCGCTCCAGGTCTCCAGGTCTAGGAGGTGTGGGTTGGACTTGCACACGCATTCAGCAGGAAATTGGCCTTGAAGGAGAACCCAGTTGCAGAAATTGAGAAGAAGTACTTCTGTGGGCGTGCGAAAAGTGGGTGGGACTTTTAGTCCCACCTCGGAAACTCAAGAGTGAGGTGAATGCTTTATATTATTTTTGTGTTTCTAGCTGGTCGCCTCAAGACACGGGGTGAGGTCCCCTCGCCCAGGCACACCCACCTCGTCTGCAACCCATGCCCTGCGGTCCTAGCTGATTGACCTGATTAACCCCACACTCCTCATGCACCACCCATGCCGGTGCACCTGGACCTGGGCACGTGCAACCCGACCCGATTACCCGGCTGGCTCTGGGAGAGCGGACCCAAGAGAGAAAGAGAGAGAAAGTGTACGCGGGGAGGGTAGGGGTAGGTTTTGCTCTTCGCTGTGTAGGGAAGAGAAGAAAGGAAGAGGAAGGTGCAGCCACAGAGAAAGGCTAAGGAAGAGGCAGTAGCTGAAGGACTTGTCAAAGCAAAAGAAGAAGCTGCGGAAGAAGTTGAAGGCAGAAGACAAGGAAGGAGGAAGAAGGCACTGTAGCCAGAGAAGGAGCGGCAAAAGCAGAAAGCAAGGCAAGGAAGAAGGCAAGGAAGGCTAAGGCAGAGGAAAGGAAGAATAACAAGGAAAGGAAGAAGACTGCAGAGGAAGAAGAAGGCAAAAGAAGACAAGGAAGGAGAAAGGCACTGTGCAAGAGAAGTCAGAGAAAGAAGAGCTAAGGCCAAAGAAGAGAAGCAAGGAAGAAGAAGCAGACGGCCAAAGTCAAAGACGAAAATAAGCAGGCCAAAGTCAGAAGGCAAAGAAAAGAAGAAAGAGCCAAAGAAAGAAGAGAAGAAAGAAAGGAGAAGCTAAAGAAGAAAGACAAAGCAGACTTTTTGCCCTATTCTTCTCACTATTTCTATTCTACTACATTTTAATATTCATAAACCCTTGCATTATACTCTGAATTAGGTTTTGAGTAACTTTAAGTGTTCAAATTACATTATTGAGATTAGTGAATAAATTCCATTTGGTCCCAGTGTTCGACCTCGGATACTTAGATTTTCGAGTAATAAAAACTTCTTATTTGTTTTCAAGGTGATTTCATCTATACTATGATGCAACCTCATTTACCTTTATAAAACAACTGATCTTGTCCTTGTTAATAGGCCCTGTGTGAAACAAATCAGATTTCAAATCTGGATTATGATCTAGGGCCCATATTTGATGAGTACACCTCTCTAAACTCCTCAGAGATACAAATTGATTTTTTGGAAGTCACGCCAATCTATGATACAGAAATCTAGTTGAAAGAGTTGGGATTCGATTGGGTCTTCCCTACAAGCCAAGAACTCGAGCCCATGCCGAATAGGGACACCTTTTTGAGCTCGAAATCTGAAACTAGGTTAGATCCAAGTTAGATCGCTGAGTATACATCTTTTGATTTATTATGTGGTGGAACCTCTGATCCCGAATCAGATTCAAAACATGATTCTCGCAAGTTCTCTGATGATTTTGAATCTTACTTTGATTTTGGAGAACTGCTGTTTCCTAATGATTACGAGCCAATCTACGACCTCAACATCCATGACCCATCTTTTGATTCTGACACTAAGGTCAATAATTTGAAAGAAAACTCCTCTTCTACACATGCAGAACCTTCCCAAACCCGTTTTCAACCCCGACCCGCAACCGGACTCAATTTCTACTCTGATTCTCCTCTCAATGAGCTGATTGCAGATGATTCTCCTCTGCATACCAATCAAGTTTAGGACATTGATCAGACTACAAATCACTCCCCATCCTTCTATGATCATTTTCGTAGGGTTCTTACATCCTCCACTGATTCATTTTCATTTGAGGATCCCTACTTTGATCAGGCTGATCCGATTCAGCCAAACCCTAGCTATACGCTTCCATGTCCTTTTGAACTCCACAGCATCTGGTGGGTACCACATCTTTTGATCCACATCTATCAACCCGCCAGATTGATTGGGTTTGGGCTGCATCATCAACCTACTGATCTGAACAAGCACCTGGTTGGACCAACCAGGCTATGGACCAAGGTGCTTGTTTTACAAAATTCATTTGATTTGACCACTCCTCCATATCATGTTCTGCTCAGCTAAAGGCATTAAATTTAGCGCTTAACGGGAGGCAACCCGTCAATCCAAAAACCCATGATCCTTCTAATTATCTTTTTTTTTTTTACTTCATGTCTATTGCACTCTGAGTTCAATTTTAGAACAACCGACCCTACCTCTAGTACTTGTACCAGAGCTTAAAATCATCTGCAGTAGTCATCCCAACCCGTTCGCCCACCTGATAATCCTATTCTAATCCTGAACCCTAATTGCTTCATACCCTCCATTTACAATGAGGACATTGCAAAACTTTGGCATGGGGGGTGTTAAAGTGCAAACATACAAAAATTCATAGTTCGGAAGGATTCTCACAAAAAAAATACATATTCCAAAAAAAACCAAAAAAATAAAAAATTGAAAAAAAAAACAAAAAATGGAGAAGGGAGGAAATTTTAAGTGAATTAATTGCTTATCATTCTTGAGAAGGAAAAGAGGGGAGGATATTTAAATCTTAAAAAGGAGCAACAATTTAAAATAAAATGAGATAGTCATTAGTAAAAGATTAAGGAATCTACTTAATTCTAGACCATATCAAAAGAAAGAAATAAAAGACAGAAAGTGCTAAGAGACAAAAGAGATTAGTATGATGCTGATCTTAGGCCTCTTGGGCTTGTGTTTAGGCTTAAAAATTCATGTATACATTAAGATCTGGATAGTCCTCAAGAGATTGAGGAAAATGCAAAGCTTAAGTATTAGGTTTAAGTTTTAGGGATTATTCGGCCTCATTAACTAGCCTTTGGTTTGCAGAACTCGGTAACCTAAGCACCTTAATCCACACACAGTTTGGTTCAGTGTGGTTAATTATCAAAATCATGCAAAAATTGTTAATTCTATTTTGAAAAAGCCACCTAGATTAGGAGTGGCTCATCAACACAAGTTGATTTGAATGAGTTCTCGGCACAGAGAGGTCAGAAATTCCTCTCGAAGATGCGAAATAACATACCATCTCCTCGGTGCTTGTCTCCTAGGATATCTAAATACCCTAGCTGGGGCATGTAAGCACCTTATGCTGATTCAGGTGCCATGGACGGGATTATCCTGAAATGTCGATTGCTAGGGCCTGAATTTAGCTACAGAATACCATGGGTGAGATTATCCCGAAATCTCGAAAGCTAGGGTTCTGGGGGTTGCCATGGGCGGTGCTATCTCGAATCATTGATTGCAAGGGACCCTACGAGGATTGATGGTGGGAGCTTGGAATCCTTTACAGACCATGTTGTAAAGCCAATCCAAAGCTAGAAATAAAGAAAGAAAAGAGAGAGAAAACTCTCCAAAAAAAGAAAAAAGCCTTCTATCTCTCTCTTACAAAAATGCACTGCAAACTGAACCGAGACTAAACATGTTTTAAGTATGGGTGCTTTAACTGTAGAGTTCAACGAACCTTAGGTTAGTTCTTGTGAGCCTTAGAAACCTTCATAGCGGACTGAGGCTACAACTGGTTAGGTTTGGATCTTGGTTGGTACTTGAGTACCTCTAAGCATACTATTGGCATTCTGACCTAATCTACAAAAGAAAGCACACATCAGAAATCTGAGCATAAAAAGGCATGGTCCAGAGTTTGAGTTAATTCCATGAGATTTTGCTAAGGGACTAGCAAAAGCTAGGCATGGGGGTATGATGGGTGATTAGCCCATATTTGTGGGTTATTTAGGTATTTAAGTGCTTAGATATTAAGCTTTTATTAACATTTATTTAGCATTCATTAGGATGCAAATATATTAATTTATATTTTTTGACTTAATTACATAATTCATGCATTTGGAATTGACTTAGAATAGCATGCAATTAGGTGCATTACATTATTTTAATTAATATAGAAGATAAGGATTTGTGCATAAATAATCCTAATATTTTATTATACTTTTATTCCTCTTCTTTTGAATGAACGGCTCCGCTTCGTCAATGGCCATTCACTCTAGCCATAGCTGCAAGCATTCCTCCTCCGTGAAAAGTGGATCTGAAGCCTTCAATGCACACACTCATTTCAAAACCTTGGAGCCACAGCTACAAAGGGGGAGGAGAGTCACCATCTTTGCGCAGGCCTCCATCCCGACCGAATACTGTGCTTCACCTTCTCACCACCGGCCTCAACTGCGGTAGCACGACTCCACCACCGTGGGCGTGTGGTGTGACAGCCCACACCGCCAACCAGAGTCCTTGCATCACCATGCTTCCATAGAAACATCATCCCCACCACCTTTCCCCTGCATCTTCTTCCTTGTGCTTCACCTGCAACATTAAGAACAAATCCAACATTTCCCAACCTATCAGCTGCACACAGTGTCATCACGCATGACCACCAACCATGCCACCGTGTGCACCTGCGCCTTGCCCCTCCTTCGTGCATAGCATGGCACCCTCGCACGTGCTCACGCTCCTCCAGCAGTACCGCACGTGCTCCAGCAGCAGCAGAGGAGCCTCACCAGCTACTCCTCACCACGCATCTCCATGCATCGCTGCCTCTTTGCACGTCCTTGCACGTCAACTGCCACCGCCCTCGCCTCCTCACAGACACCCCCATCTCACGGGCGAACTGTACATGCTCGCGAGGCTGCTGTGTGCTACATGCCACTGCAGCAGCCAACAAAACCCATTGCTGACTGCTCCTTGCCACCGTCGGCTCCGACCACCCCAAGCAGTAATGCCACCACCGCTAGATGCAGCTCGAAGCCAACAAGCTTCGGTGATCTCCTCATGGCCAACCGCACCCTCTTATGCGTGCAATAGCTCCCCAAAGGAGTTGCTCTATTTTCGTGAGAATTAATATTTACATTTCTTGTCATTGGAAGAGTTGGAATTTTGATTAAACATTATTCTAATTTGATGATTTTGTGAGAACCCCCTTCCTCTTTCAAGTAATGTAATATCATCTCATCTAATCATTGTTATCTTGATTTAAAGGTGGTTTTGATTCAATTTATATGTGAAATTAATCGTGAACATCTGTTTTAGACATGTGCAAGTTTCAAAAGGCTTATTCCTCCCCGTGGACATGACCCACTCTTCTACGAGTGGTTTAATTTTAATTCAATATTTTGATTAGTCAATTTTCCATCACTTAGAAATACAACGACAAACCATCTTAATCATCATTTTCAAAAGCAAAAATTGACCTGTCAAATGGTGCTGATGCCGAGGAGGCAACGAGCCTGTGAAACTTGCATTCATTTATTTATTGGTTCACACATTTTATTTGAGGCACATTTTGATTCAATTATCTGTTTGGTGTGAGGTGCGCATATTTGGAGACCTCTTGTCACACCAGCCTCAAAGATCAGGCGATCTTTGACATCGTCGGTGGAGTTGCAACACTGGGAGAAGGAGAATCATACCTGCCTCAACAACACCTTGGTGAACCTTGTTTCCACCGCTAGAGGAGATATCTGGAGGACCACATCTTCATCTCATCCATTTAGCTGTAGATAGTTTTTATTTTTTTCTTTCTTCTCTTTATTTTAGTACATTCATTTGGAAGACCCTTGTTCTGGGGTATATTTTACAGGTTTATACCCTGATTTTCTTTTAGGCCCATGTTGAGTAATTTTTTAGGAGCATGTTCCCTTTTCTTTAGATCTAGGTTTCTTTTGTGGGTTATTTATCTTTTCTTTGTTTGTGCATAAGTAGATATATATAAAAATTAAAAATAATAAATAATAAAATACGAGCTGCCTATTAGAAGCTGCTTGTCTCTAGGTCGTACCATTTAGGATTGAATGAGCAACATCAAGTTCTAATTTCCTGTCTTGCGTATTGCATGAAGAATGCTAGAATCAAGTATGCACTTCTAACTTTGTATTTCTACCTATCATGCAAATGCATTTGGTTTAATTTCAAGACCACCTAATCTGTATTGAATAGATCTAACAAGTGGTCATATTTAATTTTTTTTTGGAAAAGGGCTAATTAAAGGAAGGACACTTAAAAACCAAGGACCTGAATTTCAAACTTGGCATGCGATTCAAAATTCAAAATCTTTTATGGTGACACTTATATCTCTTGCACCACGGCATGCGTTTAGACACTGAACCGCTAGGACTAGAGCCTCCTATTCCTGGGGTCTAAAGTGACCCGAACATTAGTTCAGAGGTGAAGTTGCCTCCAAACCTTGAGAATTGAGGGTAGTTGAGAAGCACTGCGAAAGAAACGCTTCAAAGGAAGGGCTTGACCCTACTTGCATCCCTCTTTGCTATGTTTGGTGGTGACTAAACTTTTTGGGCTTTAGGGAGGATCACCTAAGTCCCAGTTAGGTCTTCTTAGGCGTATCGTAGTTCAACAAGTAAGTGCATAACTGTTTAGATAACTTGATTTGTCACCTACAAGTGGACTTAAAATCTCAAAGGCCTAACTGATTAAAGACCTAAAAAGTCCTCTAATTTGTGTTTGCTTGGGGAATCTGATTGTGCAGTGAGTTAGAATGGACCAAGTTGACTTTCATCCTTTCACATCTTGCCCACACCCTTACCCCCAGTTTTCCATCTTGGATCCCATACATCGAGATGGTCCATCCTTTGGTGGACATAATGATAATCATTGTGATCCTTTTTACTCCTATTATGGGAGTATTGACCTAGTTAAGCCCCAAATCAGTGAGCTGAACCTAGGAGCAAGATTTGCTTGCCCAATATCTCGCACACCATAGAAATACCCAACCCACTCTCCCCAATTGATTATAATGGTTGGACAGACACTCCTAGGTACTATAAGCCTGAGCCTGACTTCTCTCCTGATAGAAATGATGACCTCTCCTCCTTGAAGATGGAAATATAGAAAATGCAAGATAAAATGATTGAATTATTAGAAGAATCCTCAAGAGCAGGCCAACAAGAAAAAGAAGCAATTAGCTGCCCAATCTACTCCATTGAGGATGAAGTGCACCCCTCTATGCTAGATGCATCTCCCGTGGGAGAGCCACTCCCTAAGTTGGAGGGAAATTTTGGGGATTATGCAAGGGAGAATAGCTACTTTTCGAGGATTGATTTTGAAACCTCCCCGCTAGATGACACTTCCTTGAGAGGTCCATGCCTTAACTGGGAGGAGGATATGTGTGAAAGTAGCTATACATTGGATGAAGAAAGGTGGCAACCCGAGGAAGAAGATGATCAAGTTGAGTATCCACCTGAATTATATTAGAGTCAAAATAAGGGAATGATGGTACCATTTGAAGACCTCGAACCTGATGATAGTATTTTTGTGACATTTGATGAAGTAGGTTGAAGTCAAGTTGTTAATCCCACCCTCCCTTCTGATCATGAGATGGAACTCAAGTCCACCCTTAGGGAACCTAACCCTCAAGAAATTCACCTATCTGAGGAGTCTGATGTTACCAGTGTAAACCATTTACCCCAGATAGAGTGCCCGAGGGGATCTACTGAGATTTTAGATGATTCTAGACCTCGGGTATATGATGAATCGTTTGATGAGGAGAAGGATGAATTATATGAGGAACCTAAATTCAAGATTTGGAGTGACATTAATGGTGATTATGTCTTATTTGAAGAATTAACCCTTGAGGATGTCATAAATTTGATCAAATTAGGTTTCCTTAGCACACCCATTGATGATATCTCTCATGAAATAATGGAAAATGTGGAAGCAACTTCTGAGATTTCTGTGGATTCACATATATACTCTGGGGAGGATTTAAGTAAAGAACAAGAACCTGGGGATGACATTGATAGAATAATCCATAGATCTGTTGCTTCCAACCTGTCTTCATTTGATTTGGGGTCATCCTCTGATTCGCCTACGTCTGAAGGCAAAAATTTGACTGCATCTGCAAAAATGATCACTAATGAAGAGAAGGTAGATACTTGTAATATTACCAGAGATGCTAGGGAAGCGATTGAAGAAATAGAAAGGTTGTTAGGCATGGACACTGAGCCGACTAGACCCACCTTAGATCTTATGGCCATCCTGCAACCTCGAAACTTAGACACCCTAGACAATCCTTGGCTTAAAGGTATGCTTACTACTATTTTGATTGGGGGGCTTAACAGACCAATATTTCCTATAATGGAGTACTGTGTATGGATTGATGTTTTCTATGGTTAGTTCATCACCTTGGGGGTATATCTTTACACTATTCCTTCCCCATTTCTTTTGGAGGATCCTTTTCATCCTCCTCCTACCTGTTTAGAGGCTGCTATTCCAGTATATCCTTTAGAATTGCCTCTGGTGACCTGGGATGATTTCATTCCCATCTTGGTTGGGTGAGCATTTGATATCGAGATTCATCATCAACTCGCCAACATCCTAGGTTACCTATTTTCTAGGCCAGCATTACTTCACTCATTGTTAGGGCCTATTTCCTTGGTTTTGGAATCTAACATACAGGTTCTTTGGCCACTCGACTGCCAACAAAATAATGGTAGCCCAACTTTGACCAAGGTAATACCCTTCTATGCAATGAAGACATTGCTGATTTTGGGCATGGGGGGTGTACTTGGGGATATGCATGGCATTTATATATAGTGCATTCATGAACTTAGTTAAAGCATTCTGCATTGCATACATTTGCATTCTTAAAAGAAAAAAAGAAGAAAAAAGAAAAATTTATTGAGCTTAGCTGGCTGGGCCCTGCATTCTTAGGCATAAGACCAGAACTTTAGTTTAGACTAAGTTGACTCTAGGTGTCTAACTTTAGAAGCTAAGTTGAGCTACTAGCTTTAGACTCTCAGGGTCCTTTGTGGACTTAAAAACTTAAGCAGGAGTTAAGTTGCAGACCATTCCTCAAGAGGAAGGAAAGCTAGGGATTGAGTTAAAGGCTGGGTAGTACCTGGTGTCTTTTTCTACCTTTTGGTTTGTAGGTCCTCGTAACCTAAGCATCCACATTTCACACACACTTGGTCTTGTGTAAATAGTGATCAGCGTAATTCATTTTCTTGAAGAAAATTTGGTTCTCGTAGTTCTGACTTAGGAGAAGCTTGAAAAACACAATTTGATTGGAAGAGTTCCTGTCGCAGGAGAGGTGGATTATATACTCACCTTGAGGATGCGATGATAACATGTCACCTACTTGGTGCTTGTCTCTTAGGATGTCCATCCTACTAGGGGCATGTAAGTGCATTGTGCAGTTTAGGTACCATGGGCGGCCCTATCTCGAAGTGCCGATTGCCACAAGCCTGAATTCGCTTAAGAAATCCATGGGCGATACTATCTCAAAGTGTCGATTGCCAGGAGTTCTTAGGGTCGCTATGGGCGGTGCTATCTCAAAGCATCGAAAGCTAGGTACCCTTCGAGGTTCGGTGATGGGGACAATGAATCCGACACAGACTGTGTTGATAGCTGATCCACGGTTAGACTTAGAGGGATCAAACAAAAAAATTATATATTACAAAAAAAAAATCTTTCTCACTCTCTTTCTAGGTTGGCAATCATACCAACCTCAAATAAATCAGACCAATGCACATGCACAGATGCTTTAATCTCTGGGATCAATAAACCCTAGGGTAGAGTTAGGAATCAAGGAAACTTGTGCCTACAACTCGTCCTTAGCTGACCTAGTCTGTAACTCAACAACTACTTAGGTACCTTATGGTCTAGGGTCAGATGGTTCAAACTAATTTCTATGGTAAGGTCAATTGAGTTAGCTTGGATAACTTGGAGTGTTAAGTCATGCTTAAATTTTCTAGGGAATAGCAAAAACTAGGCATGGGGGTATTTATTAGCCCATATTTGTAGGCTATTTAGGTATTTAAGTGCTTAGACATTAATCTTTCATTAACATTTATTTAGCAAGCATTAGGATGTAAATAGATTAATTTATATTTTTTGACTTAATTACATAATTCATGCATTTGGAACTGACTTAGAATAACATGCAATTAAGTTCATTACATTATTTTAATTAATATAGAAGATAAGGATTTGTGCATAAATAGTCCTAATATTTTATTATAGTTTTATTCTTCTTTTGCAGGAATGGCTCTACTTCGTCGGTGGCCATTCACTCCAGCCACAGCTGCAAGCATTCCTCCTCCATGAAAAGTGGATCTGAATTCTTCAATGCACACGCTCCATTTCAAATCCTTGGAGCCACAGCTACAAAGGGGGAGGAGAGTCACCATCTTCGTGCAGGCCTCCATCCTGACCCAATATTGTGCCTCACCTCCTCGCCACAGACCTCAACTACGGCAACGCGACTCCACCACCGTGGGCCTGTGGTGTGACAGGCCACATCGCCAACCAGAGTCCCTGCATCACCGTGCTTCAATAGAAACATCAACCCCACCACCTTTCCAATGCATCTTCTTCCTCGTGCTTCACCTGCAACATCAAGAACAAACCCAACATTTCCCAACCTCTCAGCCGCATGCAGCGTCATCACGCACAGCCACCAGCCTCGCCACAGTGTGCGCTTGACGTGGCGTGGGGCACGTGTGTTTAAAAGAGTCGTTATAGCTTGCTCTCGCGACGTTGGTTTTAAAATGAAGAAATGGATGTGAGTCTGAGTGTCAATCTCAGGGAGGCATGAAAATCAGATTTTTCTTGTCACTTAATGTCACGAAAATCACAGGTTTTTTGCTTGCAAAAAGATGTGGGTGAAAAGCGAAAGCAAGAGAGAAAGAGAGAGGGAGAGAGAGAGAAAATATAGGGTTAGAATTGTTTCATTCACAACA
Source organism: Thalassia testudinum (assembly GCA_037157565.1). Classification (NCBI taxonomy): domain Eukaryota; kingdom Viridiplantae; phylum Streptophyta; class Magnoliopsida; order Alismatales; family Hydrocharitaceae; genus Thalassia; species Thalassia testudinum. The sequence goes on from JAZHRO010000046.1 coordinate 1,461,627, forward strand.
TGCAACTTAAACATGAAAGGGGGCAAGTAACTGGATAGAAAACAACTTCATTTGACATGCAACTTTAGTTTATAATTACAACACTAGATAAATTCTTAAACACAAGTAAAGTAAAGCTTAATATAAAGAGGGAAAGAGAGAAGGAAGACGGCGAGGCAGCCATGACGGTGGAGAGGGGCTCCGTCGGCAGCTCGTCGACTCTGGTGATTACAAAGAGGACTAATGGTGGCTAGGAGTGGGGTAGAGCACTTGCAAGTGGATTGAATGCCTTCCATGGGTGGTTGGAAGAGTTTTAAATAGGGAGAAGGTCTTTCCAAATGAAGAAGGGGTTTTAGCGACATCCGAGACATCGCTAAAACCCTCCTCAAAATGCCGGTGAAGCCCCCTGCCCGGCAGTCGATCGCGCACGCTCGCTCTTCTTCTGTGGCGATTCACACACGCGTGTTGTAAGTCGTCTAATCGAAGATCGGACGGCTGAGATCTCGTGAAGGGCACGCTTGTAGATCGCTGCTGAGGCGCGCTCTTATGCTGCGTCATCGCGTGCATGTGCGTCTGCGCTCATCCGTTGTGCCGCGCGGCTCCATCTGCACCATTCGCTGCTGATTGGGCAGTTCAATTTCCCCGATGCACGCCTTCGCCTTCCGATTTCCATGAAGCGCGATTTGAACCCGCACTGGCTGCGAGGGTGTGAGGCGTTCGACCATTGCTCTGCACCCATTGCTTTGTCGCAGTGAGGGTAGGCACGCAGGTGGCTCTCAGCCATTCGATCGAAGATTGACGGCTGAGATTCATCCATCAGGTGATGGCAGAAGTGGGCGGCGGTGGAGATGCGATGAGCGGGTGCCACATGGTGCGCTGTGGGTCGTTGATCACCAGATCAACAGTCAAAACTTCTTGGGCCCATTGCAGGAGCTCCGAATGTTGAATTTGGTCGATTTCGGGTCCATTGGACTCTGTTCACTGTTCTAAATCCATTCGTGTGGTCCAATTGCTCATCTGAGGCTTGTTTTGACATGTCCTTGTATACATGACCGTTAATAATGCATTATAAGCAATCTTGATGTGCAATGCATGTGATGCTCCTATTCCTATTTATGATGTGTTATTTGTTCATTTTTCTCTTAAGATAAACCCCAATTGACAGAATTATCACTCCAAGATGCAGTATTATCATACCCCCATTCTTACTCCGTGCTAGTCCCTAGCAAGGTTTATTCTAGCCTTTATTTCTAGTCAGAATTTAAGAAGTAATGACTTGGACACTTCATCACTTGTCAATAGGAGGAAATATACTAAGATCTTAATCTACAAAGACTAAGCAACGCCCGGGTGCCTGCTAAAATATGAATCGCTTGAATCCTTTCTTTAATGTATGTATATATATATATATTTTTTTTTTCTTATTTTTAGATTTTTTTGGAGTTAAGAGTGTGCTGGTAACTTTTTACGGCTACCCAACCCACCCAAAACTCAGACAAAACTCTAAGTGCTAAGCATCTTGGTGTGAAGATTGTGATAAACTCACTCAATGGTAATTTAGATAGACTTCGTGTTTCTACACCACTAGGCGACCGGAAGAGGAAGTGTTTTACCTGAAGGTGTATTTGTTCGATCAATAGCTTTCTCCCTATGTTTGTTTTATGTTGGGGTCAACACAAGGATTTTTCCAGTGTATATCTCCCTGGCTTACTCTACTTCCCCGCTTCTTCCTTAAGTGTTTTGGTTCTTTTTGTGCATTTACCGAGCTAGGCTCTGGACAACCGACCCACGATCACTTGCTAGCCATACTCGTGCGGTGTGGTTTATTTTGTTTTCTTTTTTTCTTCTTCTTCTTTTTTTTTTTTTTTGTAGGTGGCTTCCCTGATCTCAAATTTACTTAGAGGCAATGAAGAGGAGGTGGTCCCGTAGCTGGGCTCTGGACAACCTGCCAATGGGCTGTTACCCATGACAACTTGCCAGCCATACCACCCTAGAGAGTTCATTAGCTACCCAATTTCTGTCAAAATCTCCGAGGAGTGAGTCAATGTAAAAATGTGTGCAGATGCTCAGACTAAAAGTCCCTCCGAGTAAGAGGGCGAGTTGATAAGTCGTACTTATCACCTTATTTTATTGGTGGATTAGAATAAATTAAGGCTATAAGGATTTGGAGCTAAATCAATATTTTAATGGACACCAGGGCTGATTAAGCCTGAAGGCCTAAAAAGTCTAAGTGTTCAAGTTCTTTGCATATTATTTCCCACTATTGACAAATTTCTAATGCCTAAGTTTTTCTTCCTAAATTAAATTTGTTTTTTTAATTTTATTCTATTCAGACTAATTAAATGAACTTAGAATCATGTAATTTACCACCCCCCCATGCTTAAGTTGGATAATGTCCTCATTGACAAATACATAGATGCAACAGGGGTTCTAAAAGATATTACCTGAGTGACATAGAATACCTGATCAGTCTGAATCTTTTGGGTTGCCTCCCAGGAAGCGCTGAGTTTAACGCCTCTAGTTGGGCGGTGCTTCGTGTCATCCCTCAATGAGGGTGACACTCTCCTTTGGGGGAACCTAGGCTAGGAAGTGTTTTAATCTCTGGTCATTGATTGTGAAAGTGTGCCCAGTGTTCGAATCAGCGATTTCAACTGCCCCATTAGAGTGGGGCTTGACCACCCTAAATGGTCCTATCCACTTGGACCTGAGCTTCCCTAGAAAGAGTTTCGAATGGGCATCAAAAAGCCAGACTTGCTAGTTAGGATCAAAGGTCTTTCTATGGATGAGTCGGTCATGGAAGGCTTTCATTTTCTCCTTATACAGTTGACTGTTCTCAAAAGCATCCCGACGAATTTCTTCGAGCTTAGAGAGTTGGAGTGTCCTCTATGCACCGGCTAACTGGGAATCCATGTTACACTGCTTGACAGCCCAGTAAGCCCGGTGTTCCAATTCGACAGGAAGGTGGCAAGCATTGCCAAAGACCAAGTGATAAGGCAACATGCCTATCGGGGTCTTGAAAGCGATCCTGTATGCCCACAAGGCATGATCCAGTCGTGTGGACCAGTCTTTCCTGTTAGGTCTCACAGTTTTCTATAGAATGTTCTTGATTTGTCTATTTGAGACCTCGGTCTGTCCATTTGTTTGCGAATGATACGAGGTAGCAATGTGGTGGTTAATCCCATATTCTCTAAGTAGGGCATGGAATTGGGAGTGAATAAAATGACTTCCACCATCACTGATCATGGCCTTTGGTATTCCAAATCGGGAAAGGATGTTCTGCTTAACAAAGTCCATGATAGCCTTATGATCGCATCGGTGAGTGGCAACAGCTTCAATCCATTTAGAGACATAGTCTACTGAGACTAGGATGTACACAAAGCTATTGGATGGTGGGAAGGGGCCCATAAAATCAATACCGCAAACGTCGAAGATCTCAATAATCAAAATGGGCTGGAGGGGCATCATCTCTTTTCTGGTCATGGTCCCTAGTGTTTGGTAGTGTGAGCAAGTCTTGGCAAAGTTGTGTGCATCCTTAAATAAGGAAGGCTAGTAAAATCCGAACTTCAGAACCTTCGTAGCCATTTTCTTTCCTGAGAAGCGGCCACCACAAGCTTGGTCATGACAAAAAGATAGCACACTTTGAACTTCATTCTTAGGGATACACCTCCTGATGATCTGATCGGCATAGAGGAGAAACAGCATGGGATCATCCTAGAAATAGTGCTTGGCCTCTGCAAAGAACTTGTCCCGTTGCTGTCTGGACCAGCTGTGCGGGGTTTGTCTTACAACTAGGTAGTTGACATAGTCAGCATACCAAGGTAGTGTCTTGTCTTGCACAGCCAAAATGTGTTCATCGAGGAAGGTGTCGGATAAGGCAGGGAGGGTTCAATGTGGTCTAGGTGAAGTCTGGATAAGTGGTCAGCCACCACATTCTTTGATTAAGCTTTGTTGCAGATTTCCAGGTCAAATTCCTGCAAGAGTAGGTTCCATCTGATGAGCCTGGGCTTCGAGTCCTTTTTAGCCAACAGGTGCCAGATGGCTGAATGGTTAGTATGATGGTCACATGGGATCCCAGCAGGTAAGGTCGGAACTTCTCAAGTCCAAAAACTACAGCAAGCAATTCTTTCTCAGTGACCATATAATTTCATTGGGCCTCGTCCAACGTCTTGCTCGCGTAGTAGATCACCACGGGTTTCCTATCTTGTCTTTGTCCCAAGACAGCGCCTGTGGCAAAATTTGATGCATCACACATAATCTCAAAGTCTTGGGACCAATTCGAGGGCTGAAGCACAGGTGTTGTGGAAACTAAGTCCCAGAGGGTGTGGTATGCCTGGATGCAATCAGAGGTCATGTGAAATATGGCGTCGTTGGCCAGAAGGTCGGTTAAGGGTTTGGAAAGCTTGGAGATGTCTTTGATGAACCTTCGGTAGAAGCCAACATGTCCCAGGAATGAACGAATCTACCGGATCGAGCTAGGCGGAGGAAGTTTGGAAATCAAATCAACTTTAGCCCGATCCACCTCAATGCCCCTATGCGATACGATGTGATCGAGGATGATTCCTTCTTGAACCATGAAATGGCTCTTTTCCCAACTTAACACCAAATTAACCTCGATACATCATTTCAATATTTTCTCCAAGTTGCTCAAACAGTGGTCGAATGAATTCCCAAATATAGAGAAATCATCCATAAGGACCTCCAAGTATTCATCCACCATTTCTGAAAAAATGGCTAGCATGCAACGCTGAAAGGTAGAGGGTGCGTTGCATAACCTGAACAGCATTTGACGAAATTCAAACGTGCCGTATGGGCAAGTGAATGTGGTCTTCTCTTGATCTTTAGGAGTAATTGCGACTTGGTTATATCCTGAATATCCATCCAGGAAGCAAAAATACTTTTGCCCTGCCAATCTTTCAAGGATCTAGTCAATGAATGGCAAGGGGAAATGATCTTTCTTGGTTGCTTCATTGAGCTTCCTATAATCAATACATACCTGCCACAAGGTCGTGGTGCGGGTGGGGATGGATTCGCCATGCTCATTGGTAACAACGGTGAGCCCGGCTTTCTTTGGAACCACTTGAGTGGGGCTCACCCAGGGGCTGTCAGAGATAGGATAGATGATGTCAGCGTCAAGCCACTTAATAATTTCTTTCTTAACGACCTCCCGCATATTTGGGTTTAACCGTCTCTACATCTGGCAGGAGGGTCGTGCCCCATCTTCCAGGTAAATCTTATGAGTGCAATAGGTGGGGCTAATTCCTCTTAAGTCTAAAATGGTCCATCCAATGGAGGCCCGATGTTCCGAAAGGGTCGTGGTCAACCTGAGTTCCTAATCTTTGGTTAGATGAGAGTTAATAATCACAGGGAAGGTCTGGTCAGGTCCCAGGAAGACATACTTGAGATTCTCAAGTAGTGGCTTTAGTTTGGGTGCGGGTGGAACAACAGTCGAAGGGAAAGGGAAAGGCGGGAGTTGATCAACATCAATTTCCTCAAATGGTGTTGTTTGATGGTAATCAGCCCTACAGAGGTCCATTGGCAATGATGGTGACGGGTTAGAACAGTCGTTACAAGATTGGTGGTTCGAGGCAGAACTAAGGGTAAGGCATTCCTCGACCAAAGGTTCCACGGGATCATGTTCCTCGACATAGTCGCAATCAAAAGACTTGGTCGCCCGGAAGATATCCAACTGCATTTTCTCATCTCCGAAGGCGATTTTCATACATCCCGTGTCACAATCGATGTTTTCCTTAGTCGTAGCTAAGAAAGGTCTGCCTAAGATTATGGGTGCGTTCTGTAGTTTTTCAAGGACTTCCATGTTGAGCACCAAGAAGTTGACTGGAAAATAGAAGTCCTTGACCCGCACAATCACGTCCTCGACAACTCCCTTCGGGGTCTTCACAGATCTATCAGTCAACTCTTCGAAACCAAATTGGTGGTACAGGATTGTTGGAATCAGATTGATGGAAGCACCTAAGTCCAGGAGTGCTCTATCAAATGTCGTGTCCCCGATATTGCAGGATATCAGGGGTGCTCCCGGGTCAGTTCGCTTGAGCAGAAGGTTGCTTGATATCATGGAACTTGCTTGCTCTGAAAGCACAACCTTCCTAGGTGCTTGAGGTCCTGCCTTATGTTTGGGTGTACAGGCATCCTTTAAAAACTTGGCGTAAGCCGGGATGTGCTTAACGACTTTAAGGAGTAGAATATTAATCTGAACCTGCTTAAAGATCTCTAAAAGCTCCTCAGTTTCCACAACACTTTTCTTCTTCTTGATTATTTCCAAGGCCTCGGGGTGGGGTTTCTGAACATGGATAGGATCTATTTCTGGGTCCTTGGGTTTTTCCAGTGCCTCTTCTGAGTCAGGTGTTTTAGCTGGTGAAGTCTCGGGAAGAGTTGGCCATTTGGGATCCTAGGTTTTGGTGCCGCTTCTCAAGGTTACCGCATTAGCAGAGGCATTGGGACCATGGGTTGATCCTTGAGAAGACGAGGATGAAGAAGCACCAAACCCAGGGGTGTTTGTGGGGCTGGCTGGACCATGTGAGCCTGCCCCGGATTGCCCTAGAACCCTTGCTAATTGGGGCCTCTGTTAATCATGTTTCGCAGATTCGGTTGTGGCTGGGAAGGTAGGGATCCTTGTTGTTTACAATCCAATAGTTGGCTTAACTGTCCCTTTACTAAAGCCATTTTCTCTTGATGTTTCTGGTTCATTTCATCCATCATCTTTATCAGGGTGTCCATTTGGTTCTGCGGGGGAGGGACCGCCCTGTTCTGATTATATGGGGGTCTAACTAGTGGTCCTTACTGATAGGGGCCAAGTTTTGCTATTGGTTTGGCTTGGGCTGGTTCTGGAATTGAGGTGGTTTCTAGTTTGTCCAACCAAAGTTGGGGTGGTTACGCCAGCCGGTGTTGTAAGTGTTGGAGAAAGGGTCAGGTTTAGAATAACCTTGGATAGCCTGTACATCTTCAAGGATAGCAGATGTCGATGGGGAGGGAAGAGAGTAATCAAGGGTTGAGGGAGCAAAGGTCCCTCCCTGGAATGTGGTCAGGGGTTGTTCCAGGTTCAATTGGCTTAAGGGCTAGACCAGGTCAACATTGTGAGCTCCCTTTGCTAGGGAGAAGGTTTGTAACGGGTTCCTGGTCTGGTTCAGTAGCTCATCTATCTTTTTATCTACCAATTCCACTCGATCTAATTTCTTGGCGATGATATCCTTGTCAACTATTCTAGAATTTTCCTGTACCTCATAAATCCCACCACGGGGTTGACTGGATTGGTTAAACTGGGTCTTGGAGGCATTGTTGAGCGAATTTTCACTCATAGGCTCAAAGTGCTCAAATGCACTCTCCTCATCTTTGTTCAGGAAGTTCCCCCCGTATGAGGCATCGACGAAGTTCCATAGGTTGCTGTCCAGACCGTGGTAGAAGATCTGGGCCAATTGCCACCTTGGTACTTCATGGTGTGGGCATTTCTTTAATAGTTCATTAAATCTTTCCCACGCCTCATGGAACTGTTCACCACCTTGGAGTGTAAAGGCAGTAATGGCTCTTTTGAGGGCATTGGTCTTTCCTATGGGGAAGAATTTCTTTAAGAATGCATGCCTCAGTTCTTCCCAGGTGGTGATGGGTCTACCTAGGGTTCTAAGCCAGTGAGATGCCTTGTCACTCAGCGAGAAGGGGAACATTTTAATCAAAACAATGTCAAAGCTAATGTTCCTAGGTTTCACAGTTTGGACTATCCGGTCAAGATCCTCTAGGTGTTGGAAGGGGTCTTCATTTGAGCTTCCATGGAAGTGGCTCTAAATCAGACTCAAGACATTTGGTTTTAGCTCAAAATCATCTTCCCCTTCGGGGATCCTAATGTGTGGCTCGACTCGAATAGCGGAAGGATTGTAGAAGTCACGGAGGGGCCTATGTTGGTCTTGGAATGGTGGTAGGTCAGGTGGCGGTGGTTGCCCTTGTGGGTTCTGCAACCGGTGTATGGCTTGAATGATAGTGTGGATTTGTTGCTGCTGAAGCTGGTGGTTTGCGTTAATCTGGGCTTGGATGATGGCCATTGTGTCTGGTGGGGGTTGGTCCTCAACCTCATCTACCCTAGGTTCAACCATGTTTCTAGCAGAATCAGGTCACCTGGATTCCCGTCCCAAAACAAACAACTTGGGATGCAGTGATCGTCACTCGTGCATACACTAGAGAAGAACAGGAGGGGATGCGAAGAGCGACAAATGCGAGAAGTGTGTGTGTTCAACCAAGCAAACAAGCCTAGTCCTTATGGTGTATTCCTTAGGGGACCTAGAAATCTCTAAAAGGGTGATCAAGTCCGTAAGCACTGGACTCCCCTTCCCAAAGCTAATCTAGCCAGGTTGATTACAAGGCGATTGTAGGGAAGGTTCTTCCTTTGTCTTGCGCCACCGATTCCATAGACCCCACAACCGCGGTCGTTTGACACTGCCCCGCAGCCTAGTCACCAGATTCTACTAAGGGAATGAAAGCCAAGTGCCTAGCAAACAAAACCCCGCCTCTAGAGACTTAACCCAGTCCTACCTAGGGCACGTCTACTCTATTTTAAAAAGGGCTAGGATAGTGCTTGTGCTAGGGTTATGTGATGAGGCGTTGATTGGGGTAGTGCCTCTTAATTTTCCAATTTCAGTGTGTGTGCTTCTATCAAAACATGGTTTTCAAGCAAGGATTTTTTTAAGATGTGTCTTTTAATGTTTTATCCTTACTTTAGTGTCCTTTAGGATTGACATGTCTTAATGTTTTCAGACAAGTTTCAGTGGGCACGTCAAGTTTTGCACACAATTCGGTGAAGGTAGATTTCCTTTTGTTGTGTAGAGGCTCTAAAACCCTAATGTACTCATCCTAGTGATCATGCAGCTTCTATTAGATGAGTCGATTTTAGGGTTGAGTGGGGTGATCGAAGTCAATTCAAGGTGGCTTCGCAAACACCACTCAAAAAGAAAAAAGAACACTCCAAGAATCTTAGATTATTCAGAATGTTAGAGTGTATTTTTTTGTTAGGTGATGTGTTACGGATGTGGATCAGGCAATTATGCACCATGCCAATTTTTTTCAGTTTTACAATTTTTTTTTAGATTTTTAAGCAAGCAAACAACCATGGGTGAAGAAATACTCACGACCGGTCCTTGTTGCACTTACTCCCTTGTTACCGTCACGAGTTGCACTGCTTTGCCGTCCAAGTGTCGAATTCCTACAACCGTCAAGTAGGAGACAAGGCGTTAGATGATGTGAGCATGGATGTAAAATGGAAGTGACAAAATAAATTCGTTGCCTCCCTGGAAACAGCGCCAAAAACTGACGTGGCGTGGGGCATGTGTGTTTAAAAGAGTCGTTATAGCTTACGCTCGCAACGTCGGTTTTAAAATGAAGAAATGGATGTGAGTCTGAGTGTCGATCTCAGGGAGGCGTGAAAACTGGATTTTTCTTGTCACCTAATGTCACATAAATCACGGGTTTTTTTCTTGCGAAAATACGTGGGTGAAAAGCGAAAGCGAGAGAGAAAGAGAGAGAGAGAAAGAAAGAGAGAGAGAGAATAGGGTTAGAATTGTTTCATTCACAACATGCAACTTAAACATGAAAGGGGACAAGTAACTGGATAGAAAACAACTTCATTTGACATGCAACTTTGGTTTATAATTACAACACTAGATAAATGCTTAAACACAAGTAAAGTAAAGCTTAAGATAAAGAGGGAAAGAGAGAAGGAAGATGGTGAGGCAGCCACAACAGTGGAGAGGGGCTTCGTCGGCGGCTCATCGACTCCGGCAATTACAAAGAGAACTAATGGTGGCTAGGAGTGGGGTGGAACACTTGCAAGTGGATTGAATGCCTTCCATGGGTGGTTGGAAGGGGTTTAAATAGGGAGAAGGTATTTCCAAATGAAGAAGGGATTTTAGCGATGTCCGAGACGTCGTTAAAACCCTTCCCAAAACGTCGGTGAAGCCCCCTGCCTGGTGGTCGCTCGCGCGTGCTGATAAACACCAGTTTATCATCATTTTTATGCTTTAAAACTAACCTAGCTCTTAGGATTTTTCTCCGCAAACGGGTTTTTAGGCTGCATTTAGGCATAAATTAGGATAGGCATGCATTGCATTTTTTATTGTTGTTTTAATGTGTTTTGTGAGTGTTAGGGATGTACAGATTCACAGATCCCTAAAACCCTAGCACTCAAGAAGGCAATTGGTGAAGGAGAAGCCCAGACTAGTTGGAACCCAGCTTGATCCAGCTCACCATAGCTGGAACCTAGCTTACTTGAACTAGGGTTAGCTCATCCCAGCTCCATTCAGCTAATCTCAGCTGGATGGCAGCTCAAGAGAGTTCACCTTAGTTCACCCTAGCTCAAGTCAGCTCAGATCCAGCTCAACTTAGCTGAGTCTAGCTCATCTCAGCTCCCACTAGTTCACAGGGAGCTCTAGCTAGCTCAGCTGAGTTGACAGGAGTTCACCCCAGCTCAGATCTAGCTACATTTAGCTCCACTCAACTCCAGCCAGCTGAAGAAGAATTCATCTCAGCTCAGGAAGCTCAAGTCCAGCTCCCGGGGATTCAGCTTAGCTCATCTCAGTTGAGCTAAGCTACCTTAGCTGCCTCAACCAGCTTGATTCTCCCCGGGAGCACCAGACCTAGCTCACCTCAGCTCATTTTGGTAGAAGCTAGCTCACTTTAGCTTGGCTTAGTAGCTAGCAAAGAACTAGCAAGCTAAGCCAGCTAGAGTAGCCCCATGCCAGCCTCTTCAGTAGCAGCCAGCTCCAGCTCCAGCTCCAGACTCTCCTCCTCAGCTCCTTCCTCCAAACCCTAGCTCCAACACCTTCTCCTCCACTCCACCTTTAGCTAAGCTAGCTTAGCTTATCTTAGCTTAGCTTAGCATAGCTAACAACCAGCTCCTTGGCCATTCATTACCTCCAAAATCAACCCTAGCTAGCTCCACCAACTCAAGCCTACCTAAGCTAGCTACTCTACTCAAGTTGGCGCCACCTCCTAGCCATCCCTTCACCCCATTATCTCCACCAAAAGACACTTCAAGTTGGCGCCAAAAACCACCCCTAACCACCTCTATATTGGCGCCACTTTCAGCCCCTTAAATCCACCCTACACCTACCCACATAAGCCATCCTAGCCATCCACATACCCCCTCTTCTAGAACCTTAAGGTGGCGCCACCTAATGACCTTCTAGAATGCCCATTTTGGCGCCAACACCAAAGGGTGTCAACACCCATAACTACCCCTTGGTGCCCTTTAAGGTGGCGCCAACTCTCCTTGGCCATGGGATCTCCAACCACCTCCATCAACTCATCTTGGCCATCCATTTCAAAGGTCACCATAGCCCCCCTCCTATTCTATAAAAAGCCACCACCTTCCACCATTTTTGGGGCATCCTCCCTTAGTGTATTTTCTACCTACATCCACCTATACCTACGCCCAAGGAGAAGGAGTAGAGAAGGAGATTAAAGGGGCACACCACCAGCCCTTTTGGTGCCTTCTTCTCCCCACTCTCTTCAACTTCGGCCACGCCAAGGAGGAGGACTCTCCCACTTCAAGGAGGACGGCCAGGCAAAGGAGAAAAGCTTAGGGTGGACGTCCACCCTTGGAGAGAAACTTAGGGCACGCCCCCTTAGGGCTTGCCTTGGAGGTCATCACCTTGGCGGAGTTCTGCAAGGAAGGAGTTGAAGGATTCTTTTCAAGCTTGGGAGCCACCAACCTTGGAGCAAGAAGCCCTCTTCTTCACCATCTATCTAGAGGATTTGTGTTTTATTTTCTTATTTGCAATTTTCTAGTAGTACAAGCTTTCCTCTACTAGGCCTTTTGTAAAACACTTTATCACTTATCTAGTTGCCTTCTTCGCATATCTTGTTTGCATTTCTTTTTGCTTATTTTCAGCATTCTTCACTCCCTCTCCCTAATTATTCTAGGCCTCCACTTGCCTAGAGTGAGCTTAGGGAGAGGCTCTACTTGCCACTTTAGAAGTTGTTTATTTAATTCGAAGTGTAAACACCTTTCCCGCCATCAGTTCGCATGTTGCCTTAGTTCAAAAATAAAAAAAAATGATATATTGAAAAATACCAAAAAGAAAGTTGAGATTGTATTCCAAGCAAGAGAATCATTATTGCAATTTTTGCCTCCTTGGACGACCCTAGATACTCCCCTATCTAGGATATAAATTTTAAAAGCGAAAGCGGATTCGCGTGTTACAACGACGTTAAAAAACTGCTTTTACAAATCACGCGTATTTCGCTGTCACGTGCCCATTCTTCTTCTATAGCGATCCGTGCGCGTCCGTTGCAAGTCATCCGATCGAAGATTGGACGGCTGAGATCTCTCGAAGGGCGCACTCGCGAATCACTGCTGAGGTGCACTCTTCTGCCGTGCCATCACGCACGTGCATGTCCGTGCTCATCTGTTGCACCGCACGGCTCCATTTGCGTCGTTCACTACTGATTGGGCGGTTCAATTTCCTCGGTGCGCGCCTTCACTTTCCGATTTCCGCGAAGCACGATTTGAACCCACACCAGCTGTGCGGGCGTAAGGTGTTCGACCGCTGTGCTGTGCCTGCTACTTTATCGCGATGAGGGTGGGTGCAGGGTGACTCTCAGCCATTCGATCGAAGATCGATGGCTGAGATTCATCCTCCTGGTGATGGCGGAAGCGGGCAGCGGTGGAGATGCAATGAGCGGGTGCCACGTGGCACGCCGTGGGTCGTTGATCATTAGATCAACGGTCAGAAATTCTTGGGCCCATTGCAGGAGCTCCGGATGTCGGATTTGGTCGATTTCAAGTCTGTTGGACTCCGTTCGTAGCTCTGAATCCATCTGTGTGGTCCGATTGCTAATCTGAGGCCTATTTTGACATGTCCTTGTACACATGACCGTTAATAATGCATTATAAACAATCTTGATGTGCAATGCATGTGATGCTCCAATTCCTATTTATGATGTGTTATTTGTGCATTTTGCTCTTAAGATAAACCCTAATTGACAGAATTATCACTCCAAGATGCAGTGTTATCAGCGCCCATGCCTTGCCTCTCCTTTGCACATAGCAGAGCATCCTCGCGCATACCCGCACTCCTCCAGCAACCCCCACGCTCCTCTAGCAGTGCCGCTTGTACTCCAGCAGTAGCAGAGGAGCCTCACTGGCTACTCCTCACCACACATCTCCGTGTGTCCCTACCTCTTTGCGCACCCTCGTGCATCCACCGCCACAGCCCTCGCCTCCTCATTGACACCCCCATCTCACGCATGCACAGCACGCGCTGATAAGGCTGCTGTGTGCTACATGCCACTGCAGCAGCCAACAAAACCCACTGCCGACTGCTCCTCGCCGCCGTCGACTCTGACCACCCCAACCAGCGATGCCACCACTGCTGGATGTGGCTCAAAGCCAACAAGCTTCGGTAAGCTCCTCACGGCCTACCGCACCCTCTTGTGCACGCAGTAGCTCCCCAAAGGAGTTGCTCTATTTTCGTGAGAATTAATATTTACATTTCTTGCCATTGGAAGAGTTGAAATTTTATTTAAACATTATTATAATATGATGATTTTGTAAGAACCCCCTTCCTCTTTCATGTAATGCAATATCATCTCATCTAGTAATTGTTATCTTGATTTAAAGGTGGTTTTGATTCAGTTTATAAATGAAATTAATCGTGAACATCTGTTTTAGACATGTGTGAGTTTCAATAGGCCTATTCCTCCCTGTGGATATGACCCGCTCTTGTATGAGTGGTTTAATTTTAATTCAATATTTTGATTAATCGATTTTCCACCACTTAGAAATACAACGACAAATCATCTTAATCATCATTTTCGAAAGTAAAAATCAACCTGTCAATGGGAACACCATCATGAGCCATAACTAGCTCAAGTTGATCTGATTAAGTCATTAAATGCTCCTACATACCCAGCAGAAGGCCATAATTCATTGCAAACCCTTTCAGAGAGAAATACAAGAAACCAGGATAAAAATTGTAATTTTACCATAATATCTTGAATGCAGAACAATCACTGGTTTTCTTAGGGGTTAATTAAGGGTCAAATGGTCTTAAGAGTCTAACAAGTGTGTCAGAATAGTTAGAAAAGGGTTTTGCGTGTTTTGAGAATTAAAAGACTTCTGAAATCCTAAAAATAAACCTACTTAATCTATTGAGGTTATGGTTAGGATAAAATTCACCTAAGCCCTCTAAAAATAAAAAAATATTCTATAGTGTTTGGCACCTTCAATTTGACCATTGGAACCTATCTTTACTTAAAATAGTCTCAGATAAACATTTACCCTAATTTAAGTAATTATGCAAATTACCTAGTTAAACTAGGTCAAAACCAAAATCCAGCTTCATCGTTGGATTTCTTAAGTACAAATTAGGTTTGTACGAAAATTTGGGCTCAATTTGAGATTGTTTCCACCTAGTTTGCACTTTGGTTCAAATCTGATTTTCTTTATTTCACGTGACCCCTTAGCTTTTGAATTTCTTACAAAAGGGTCCCTATTTTTATCATCATTTTCTTCAAATAGATTCCTGCTGCCATGAAATCCTAATGCTATAACTCCGGAGAGCTTGTTTTGTCATGTTCTCCTTGATTCCTTGACAAATCCCTCACAGATTTGAAAGGGAAGTTCGTCAAGGAATTCCCTTCCTTTTGAGCCAGATCCTAAGCCCTAAAACCTTGCCAATCTCTCATGCGAACGCATGAGAGACTCAGGTATATTTCAACTTCTATCTCTAGTGAACTTTCCTAGCTTGGGAAGCATGCTTCCCACGTCAAGTCGACCTCTAAAGCCCTATATAAGACTCCCTAGACCTTGTCATTCTCCTCATGCTCGAATTCGGCCGGATTCCCCTCTGATTTCAACTCTCCTCATCCGGTCGAAGCTCCTCGACGTCCGGTGAGCTCCTTCGACTCCTTCCTTCATCTGACCGTAACACCGGCAGCAGATCCTCCTTCCCTGCCTTCCTCCGCGTCGTGCCATACCAGCGAGTGTCGCTATCTCCATCGTCGCCATCCTACCCTCACCGGAGCACTTTCTTCGCTGATGCCAGCATACCACAACCGGCACCACTCCATCCCCATCATCCATTAGATTAGGGTTAGATTAGTCTATCTTAGCTCGTAGGTTAGTTTTCCCTCTCTCTATCCTCATTTCAACCCCCGACTCAACACGCTTACTCTCGTCTTCTCTATCTCTGACCATACCACCGGTGAGGCATATATGCCTCTACACCCCTCCATCTGCCTCACTGACCACCTCATAACCTTCGCCTCATCCTCCCGCATAAAAGCCCTCTCATTACCTCTTCATTCACGCACCCAACGCTCCCCCTGAACAACCCATCACCGCACGTCTGTTTCAGCCTCTAACCTGGCACAACAGACTGCCATCCATCACAGAACCACCACCACTACACTCGCCATGGTCCAGCGATGCTTACGAGCTATTCTAATGTGGCTGTGAGGCCATATTTTTGACTATCAGGTTTCGTTGTCCTCCGCCATCGCTACCACCTTCTTTGGCCAAATCCGCCCTCCTTCGACCTTATTCTTCGTTGCTGTTACTCCCAAGCCCTGCAAACCACCTTCAAGATCTTTCCTAGGTCCTCAACCGAAGACACAAGAGTAGCAGCCACTTCAATTGAAGGTGCCATCAATACTGTGCATGTGAAAGGAGGGGGACAATAGTCCCACCTCGGAAGCACGCGAAGTGATGCGCACGCATAAGTTGTTTTTGTGATTGGGGCTTATCACCTCCAACCACGGGTTGTGGTCCCATATTTTATGAATTCCATATTTGCTCCCTGTGTTCGACCTCGAACTTCCATTCGAGTATAAATTATATTTGTTTTTCATGCTGATTCAATATACATTGCAATGCATTGATTCTAAAACCCATTTCAAAGAAACTAACATTTTGATGTGAAGTACAAAAAAAAAATGCAGGTATTGTTACCTAATCTTAGATGTGTAAAGTTAGAAAATAGCATAGGATTGACAATTTGTTGGCATGAATTGCTACACAATCATCGAGGATCTAAAGTATCTATCTCAAACCCTAAGTCTCAAAAATCAAAGTCGGGAAATCCTACTCATGAGGATGTTCACCTTTAGCATAAAGGAAAAAGCTACTTATTGGTATTGCACAATTGCACGACCTATCATGACTTGGGCTAAACTCAAATCTGCATTCCTTGAGAAATTCTTACCTATAGGTCACACAAATGCTCTTAGGTGAGCTATCATGACTTTCTCTCAAAATCAAGGAGACCCAATTCATGAAGCATGGGAGTGCTTTAATGACTTGCAAAGGAAGTGCCCACATCATGACATCCCTCACTGGTAACTCATGCATATCTTCTATTATGGATTGCAAGAGAGCGTTTGCAATTTGGTTGATGCCTCTTGTGGAGGTAACTTCCCAAAAAGAGATGAAGAATTTGCCTTAAAACTTTTCAAGGGAATGGTGGAGAACTCGATCAACAATGCCTCCATGTCTCAATTCAACCGAGGGAGTTTGCATCCAATTTTGCATCTGCATCAGAGGGGCATTCATGAGATCAAGGGCCAATCCAGTTCACGAGACTTGGAGTTTATTGCAGAATAGCTAAATAAGGTTGACATAATGGTGAAGCATCTTAATGAGGTTTGCAATATAGTCAAGAATCTTTCACCTCTACTCTCTTTGAATCCCGCACCATGACCTATTTTGTAAATTCCCGCAAGGAGGGAATTTATGAATAATCTAAATTCATGAGATCCTTCTTCCTTGGATTTCATTCAGACTCCCACTCCAACCCAAAGAGGGACCTTTGTCCCATCTTTCCCTTCTCTTTCCCTGCTTCCTTTCTTTCCAACACCAATTGAAAACATGATGTATTCAAATGATTTACACACCATCCATGGGTATAATTTGAGATCTAAGCCCTATTCTAACACCTACAATCCTAGATGGAGAAATCACCCCAACTTCTCTTACTATGATCAGAGACAAAGGCCACCTACTTATCAGAATCAGTCCCGACAAAACTTGCCATCATTGCATTTTTAGCAACCACAAGCGAGGCCCACCCAACCAAATATGCAGATTAATCAGGGATACATAGAGATTCACAGCTGGATTAGATTTTGAGAGTTGTGAATGAGAGCCAAAGGAGAAATGCTGAGGCTCTCGCAATAGACTAAGGGCAATGCTCGGCTAAGCTGGCTGATCTCAAAGGCCAAATAACACAGTTGGCTGAATCTTGTCAATCAACGACCCTACCATTGCAACTAGTTCTAAATCCTAGGAACCTGCAAAATCCTAGGTACAGTCAGCCAGAATCTGAATTAGGTCTAAGAACATTTTATCCATCAAGCCAATCTAATTCAAACCACCCTCTGTACCACCTAAATATGAGTTTCTACATCAAAATCAACAATAGTCTATGGCATATCAAGTGAATCAACCACTACTTCCTAATCCATCGATTCTACAAAACTTGAAGTCATCTTCACATGCACATATTAACTCTGTTACAACTCACTGGGGGACTTCTACTAGGGATCCCGTAGACCTAAGAGTTCATCCTTCGGACCTTAGTACATCTTGAACTACTTCTGTTCCTACACTGCCTAGTTCTGATATAGCTGATTACACTAATATTCTCACTAATTCTTCTGATCAAGTACAATCTTCTGTTGGATGGGAAACCCAAGTCCCATTTCCTGAAGCCCTAAATAGAAAATCTAGGAAACAAAAGAAACCTATTTCAATAGATGATGACTTGATTAAGGTATTTCAATAGGTAAACATAAACATCCCACTCCTAGATACTATTAGACACATCTCGACTTATGCAAAATTCCTAAATGACTTATTACTCCAAAGCGTAAGCCAAAGAAAGGAAGCACCATTATATTTTCCAAGCAAGTTAGCTCGATTATCTTGAATTTACTTCCTTTAAAGAAGAAAGTCCCAGGTTCTCCTTTTGATATCTTGTGTTATTGGGGACCAGTGCTTTAATAAAGCCCTCCTAGATTTAGGAGCATCCATCAACTTGATTCCTACTTCCCTAGTTGAACACTTTGATGTTAACATGTTAAAACCTACTAATGTGACTTTGCAACTAGCTAATAGATCTATTAAGTCACCAAGGAGAGTATTGGAAGATATAATTGTGAGAGTTCAAGACTTCTACTTTCCTATGGATTTTATAGTTTTAGATATGGAAGTCCCTGAATGAATTAAGGATACTCTGATAATTTTAGGGAGACCTTTCTTGGCTACTGCGAAGGCAAATATAGATTGAGAGTCAGGAACAATGGAATTAAAGTTTGGGGAGAAGACACTTAAACTTGATATATTTAAAGCCTCTAGAGGATTAGATTCCAAATTGATTGATGAAGTTAGATCAATCTCTATTCTTAAGGATGGACTTAGTTCTTTTGACTTAGATAAGCCATCTTTCGAATCCTTTATCCCTCAAAAAGAAAACCCATCTTCCGACTCTGCACTCGATCAAGAGGTCGAATCATTTGACGCATCTTTTCTATGTCTCTACTTAGTGGAAAATCCCACCCCAGACTCTGTTGTTGATCTTGCATCAAAATCAAACTCAAACCTTTTCGTGATACGCTTAAATATGTCTATCTCATATCCGATCAAACTACACTGTGATTATTAATTCACATCTTTCTAAAGATCAAGAGACTAAATTGATCGTGGTCCTGTGAGAACATAAGAAGGCTACAAGGTGGAGTTTACACGACTTGACTGGGATTAGCCCCAACAATTGTACTCATAAAATCTATATCAAAGATGGGGCACAACCTTCTCGTGAATCACAATGTCAACTTAATCAAAATCTTAAGAAGGTCATTAAGAAAGAAATAATAAAGTGGCTAGATATAGATATCATTTATCCTATATTAGATTACCCTTGGGTGAGTTCAATACAACTTGTGCCTAAGAAGGCAGGGCTCACTATGATTACTACTGAATCTAGAGAGACCATTCTCACACGAATTGTGAATTCGTGGCGGGTTTGTATCAATTATCAGAACTCAATTCCGTTACAAAGAAGGACCACTTTCCTTTACCCTCTATTGATCAAATCCTTAAGAAGTTAGTTGGAAATCGGTTCTTCTACTTTCTTGATGGTTACTCTAGTTTTAATCAAGTTGTGATACACCTCGAAGATCAAGAGAAAATGACTTTCACCCGACCATTCGGAACATTTGCGTTTTGAAGAATGCCATTTGGGCTTTGCAATGCACACGTAAATTTTTAGCAGTGCATGATGGCCATATTTTCTGAGATGGTAGGTGATTATCTTAAAGTATTCATGGATGATTTTTCAGTCTTCGAGGACACTTTTGATTCATGTTTGGAAAATTTGTAGAAGATCTTGAACCAAGGTATAGAAGTTAATCTGCTCCTTAGTTGGGAAAAGAGCCACTTTATGGTACTTGAGGGCATCGTACTTGGCCATCTCGTATCTGAGCGAGGTATCCAAGTAGACTGAGCTAAGATCAATCAAATATCAAATCTTTCTATGCCAGACTAGGTTAAGGGCATCTGATCACTTCTCGAGCATGTAGGAATTTATCGAAGATTTATTCTTGATTTTTCAAAGATTGCCCAACCTCTAACAAACCTCCTCACGAAAGACATGACTTTTGAGATGGCTAAGGAGTGTATATCTGCTTTTCACATCTTGAGAGATTGAGTTACCGAGGCTCCTACTCTGTAACCTCTTGAATGGAACTTAGCTTTCAAGATCATGTGAAATGCATCAGATTACATAGTGGGAGCTGTTTTAGGGTAAAAAGTTGAGAAGAAACCCGTCATTATCTACTATGCTAGCAAAACACTGAATGACGTACAAAGAAATTACACTATTATGGAAGAAGAGCTACTAGCAATAGTATTCAGATTCAAAAAGTTTTGATCTAACATCTTGGGTTCTCAAAATATCATGTACTAAAATCACTTAGCAATCAAACATCTTCTTTTGAAGGACATGAAACCTTGGTTAATCAGATGGATCTTGCTTTTGTAAGAGTTTGACCTAGAAATTTGTAACAAGGTGGGATGACAGAATGTCATTGCCGACCACCTTTCTCGCCTTCCTTTCGAGAATATCTAGACATTTCCATCAATCACTGGGCACTTCCCTGATGAACATTTTTGAGCATATCTACAAAACTTCCCTAGTATGCCAACATCATGAATTATTTGGTCACATCTATTTCCATCCGACTGGTATCAGAATCGCAAATCCCTACTCACATTAAAAGCCAAATACTAATTTTGGGAAGATCCACATCTCTTTAGACTCTTTAACGATCAAATCATCAGGTGTTGTGTCACCTCTTTGAAGGTTGAGTCTATCTTGTCTTTCTGCCATGACTAGGCCCATGGTGATCATTTCGCTGGTCGTAAAATCATCACGAAGGTTCTGTAATGCAGGTTTTACTGGCTTACTATTTTCATAGATTCACAAACATATTGTAAGGCATGCAATTGCTGGCAAACTTTAGGCAGCATGACAAGTAGAGGCATGATGCCTCTAAACCCTATTATTGTTTGTGAAATCTTCGATATCTGGGGCATAGATTTCATGGGTTTGTTCCCTTCTTTTGGCTTCAAGTACATTTTACTCGCAGTTGATTAACTTTCCCATTAGGTCAAAGCCATACCCACGTGCACTAACGATCATAGAGTTGTCATTTCTTTCATGCAAAATCATATCATCTCTCCCTTTAGGGTTCCACATGCGATCATTTCTGATGGAAAATCCCATTTTAACAATGCCCAATTTCAGAACCTACTTAGAAAATACAGGGTTACACATTGTATCGCTACACCTATCACCCCTAAACTAATGGGCTAACCGAGGTCTCTAATCAAGATATCAAGAAAATCCTTCACATGACAATCGACCCAATAGGAGTGATTGGTCTACTTTATTAAATGAGGCTGTGTGGGCATATAGGACAGCCCATAAGACACCCATAGGCATGTCTCCATATAGACTTGTTTATGAGAAACCTTATCATCTTCTTGTGGAAATTAAGGACAAGGTGGTAGAGAGAATTTTGCTTTCAACAGTTAATATTAAGATAATTAGTCATTGCATCACAAAAGGTGGTGGAAAATCTCTCGATCAACACATAAAATATTTCTAACCACTAGGATCAGGTCGTATCCACAGGGAGGAGCGATTACAATAAATTCATGAGTGTAGAGCCATCATGTTTGTAGAAGTATTCGTGAAATTAATTCAATGAATATGCTGCTTTGAATGCCTCTTCCAATTTCATGAGAAATTCAAGGCTATTTATATAAATTTCACGTCAAAAATCAAGTTCCAAAAATATGTAGATGATGCATGTTTATGTCATGTCATATAAATTTTACTTGCATGCGGGTTAGGATGTAAATTGGAATCACAATTTCATGCAATCAACAGATGTAAACATGAACCGAATAATAATGCAAGAATATGAGGGTGTTGCCACAATGTTACCTCATTAAAATAACCAAAATTCAAAAATCAAGGGTCCACAATGGCATTCAATTTAATAACCATTTAACCTAAAAATAGAGGATGTCTTTCCTTCGCTCACACGAGAAGAAGAGACAATGACGGGCCGTGGGAACTTCGATGAAGGTCGGCCTAAGCGAGGGACTCCTAAGGGTGGTAATGGATTGACAAATGGTGGCTGGCAGTCTCACCGGCAACGAGGAGGATGGCCGGTGTTGGTGGTAGCTTGTCGGCGTGTGCGGCCTGTTGCCAACCTTCAGAAGGTGTGGCCAAGCTCGTAAGGGTGCAGCGAGTCCGTTGGAGTCGATGGTGCGAAGTTACGAGGCCCGCGGACGTGGCTATGTTTTTGGTGGCTTTGGGACCTTCGCTTGGCGGAGAGGAAGAAGAAGAAGAAAACAGAGAGGAGGAGGACTACTGCATGGATGGTGCGTCGCACCCGAGGGGTGTGTGCGCAAGTGTGCATTCACATGCTCGGAGGGTGCATGCGGTGGGGTTGCTGTGCGAGGAGCGGCTGCTTCGCGCACAAGCATGGCTACGTGGGTGTGGCTGCGCGCGGTGAGGGGGTAGTACACGCGATTTGGCTAGCGAGCAGTGAGTGGGTCACAATGCGTGCGGTCTAGCTGGTGAGCAGTGAGGGGTAGCGCGCGGTCTGGCTGGTGAGCGGTGCGGGGGTGCACGCGGTCTGGCTGGCGAGCGATGCAGGGATCACAGCGCGTGCACTACCATGGTGCAGGCTCTGCTTCATGGTGGAGAGGAAGGGAGCGGATGGATTCCTTTAGAGGATGGCTATGCCTCTTTTTGAACGCTTCTCAGTTTGTTTCTTCCATCGAAATCCTCTCCAATAATCTTGGCGATGGGGTGGTTTGGAGAGATCACTGTTGGCCACTGGTGGGAGCGCGAAGAGGCACGCACACGATGCGTTGAGTCGGGAAGGAGTTGTGCATTCTACTGAAAGGAAGAAACAAATTGGGTCATTCATACAATTTATCTCAAATAATGTATGAAATGCATGTTACTATAATGGAATGTATAAATATGCATGCAAGCCCTTATTTATAAACTAATTTATTTATATATTCAAGTATGCTATGTATATGCAAATATTAATTTAATAATTAGGCATTTAAGCATTTACTTAGCCCACAATTGTGGTCTCATCAAATGCCCCCATGCCTAGTTTTTGCTAGTCCCTAGCAAAAGTAAAAAGTGATGGAAGTGGCAAAGATTTCTTCTTTTCTTATTCCAAACATTTAGAGATCCAGACAACTATGAAGTGATAATAGCCTAGACAACTTCCAAGTGAAATGCCAATTCGCATTGGAAGTTCGTAGTTCACCCTTGGTAAATATTTCTATCATGACAAACAACTACTTCCCTCGGGGATAAAGCAAAAGATAATCTGTAATTTGACCCTAGCTTTTTAGCTTAGGTAGGAGATATTGAGTTGAATGGATTTGTATTTGGTGGCTCACACTCATCTGGTGCTACCTACAGTCTAGTACTGCAAACTCTAACTCTCCAGACTATCAAATGAGTCAACCTAGAGAGAGGCTGAACAACTGTGCTCTCTTAATGTTCCTTTGTGCTCACTCTTTTTCTTCTTTTCTTTCTGAGATTCAAAAATCTCACCAGATTTTGTAAATGTACTCACTGTTTGGTGGCCTCACATGGCATTCATACTTTAATTAAAGTCCTAATAACCCTACAACTAAGTTAGAGGACCTTAGCCTATATTCGGGCGATTAGAAATACTAAAAAGTGGGTATGGGTCATATTTGGAGGATCGAAATGGCCGTTTTTGTTGTTGCCTCAAAAACATTGACACAAAAAGTGACATGAAGATAAAGATCCACACTTGAACTCTCTCTTTTTTTTTTTTACATATTTTTCTAAATGTTTCTTCTTTCCCTTTTTTTTTCAACTACTAAGCACAAAACGATGCATACTTTTATTTGTGAAGCATTATTAGGAATGATGATGGTCAAGAGAATATTGTGTGGCTTATTTGATGGAAGTGCCTACTCTTAGCACCAAGAAAATATGGATAGGATAATAGTATTTCTGACCTTTGACATTACTACCCTCCTTCAGCCGAGGACTCTATGAAGGACGGTCGTAACCATCCACCATAGTCATGGTTTTATTAAGACCCAATCTCTGTGTATCTACCTTATTTGGTAACTCTCAGGAATTCACACAATGTTTGCATGCAAGAACATAGAGCAAAAACTATGCCTAACTCTGAGGTATCATCATCTAATTATCCAGAACTTAAGAGTCCTTGCACTAAACATAGCGCACCAGTAGTCTCTCTACTTCCTTCTCACAAATAATAGGTGGATCTAATAGAAGATAGTATGCCTGACTCCCTATTAACTGTCCAAGGGTTCAGTAGACTAAAAATGCATATTGATTTTCTATGAAGATCCATTACCCGATCTACGTGCAGGTGAATGTAACTGTACTGGATGCTAAATTTAAGAAATAATTCAAGAAGAAAATCTTCCATAACACTTGATAAATTTTCTGCTAGGGACTAATCAATTCAACTCAAGAAGATGAAAGATTTTTTTATTCTTTTTGAATAATACACTATCCTCAATGTATGCAAATATTTATAAATGTTATAAACATCCTCAGGTTATAACCCCCATGCCTAAGATTAACAATGTCCTCATTGGAAAAACACATACATAGAAGAATATCACCTGAGTAGGAGAGTGGGAGGAGCTAAGGCTCCTCAAACCGAAGTGCATCCAAAACTTGGCCATCTGAAAGAGTAATATAAAGTTTAAGTCGTTGGCCATTTACCTTAAATCTCACACCAGAAGTAGGGTTCTGAATTTCTACAGTTCCATGAGGGAAGGTATTGATAACAAAGTACGACCCATCCTAGTGGGACTTGAGCTTTCCTAGAAATAATTTAAGTCTGGAATTGAAAAGCCAGACCCACTGGTTGATCTCAAAAGTCTTTCCAATGATGTGCTTATCACGGAAGACCTTTGTACGTTGCTTGTAAGCTTGAGAAGTTTCATTGGCTTCATTACGAAGCTCCTCAATCTCACTTAACTCCAACATATGTGCCTTTCTCGCTTTATCCAGATTCAAGTTAACATTTTTAATAGCCCAATAGGCTTTGCATTGGATTTCAATGGGAAGATGGAATGCCTTTCCATAGACAAGTAGTCGGAAAGGAGACATGCCCAAGGGAGTCTTATATGCTATTCTGTAGGCCCAAAGAGCATCATTTAGTTTTTTAGACCAATCTTTACGGTCGGGCTTGACATTTTTTTCTAAAATTTGTTTAATCTCCCTATTAGACACTTCAACTTGTCAACTCGTTTGGGGATGGTAAGGTGTGGCTATCATGTGGTTAACTCCAAAATTTTGGAGTAGTCTTGTGAAGTGTACGTTCTTGAAGTGAGGTCCTCCATCACTTATGATCGTCCTTGGGCACCCGTACCGAGAAATGATATTACACTTAACAAAACCCAAAACCATGGAATGGTCATTGGTTTGCGTTGGTATGGCTTCTAGATACATAGTGAACAGCCAGAAGGATGTACTCATATCCGAAGGACATAGGAAAGGGACCCATGAAGTCGATGCCCCAAATATCAAAGATCTCAATAGGGAGGATAGGTTGCTGGGGCATCTCATCCCCTTTTCTGATGGTTCCCATCTGCTGGCAACATAGACATGTGCCCACATATGTATGTGCATCTCGAAATAACGTGGCTCGCCAAAAGCCAGACTGAAGAACCTTGTGGGCAGTCTTTTCTCCGATAAAATGTCCCCCACAATGGAGGTCATGGCAGAAACTTAGAACACTTCTCTGTTCTTCGTCAGGGACGTGACGTGCTACGGACGCGTCTATTTAAAAGGGTCATTGTAGTTTGCATTCGCAACGTCGATTTTAAATGAAGAAACGAACGTGAGTCCGAGTGTCGAACTCAGGAGGCGTGAAAATCAGATTTTTCTTGTCACTTAGTGTCACGGAAATGATGATTTTTTCTTGTGAGAAAATGTGGGAGAAAAGCGAGAGAAAGAGAGGGAGAGAGTAGGGTTAGAATTCTTTTTATCACAACATTCAAGCAATACAAGATTAAGGAAAACTCACCGAAAAGAGAGTCAATAGCTAGAGAAGGGACATCGTCATTTAATCATGCAACTTTAAGTTTTACAAATACAAGACTAGCTAAATGCTTAAGCGCAAGTAAAATAAAGCTAAGTTGGAAAGAGAGAGAAAGAGGAGACGGTAAGGCGGCCACGGCAGTGGAGGTTGCCTCCATCGGTGGCTCGTCGACTCCGACGCTTACAAAAGAGTGCTAAAGGTGGCTTGGAGTAGGGTGGAACACTTGCAAGGGTATTCAATGCCTTACATGGGTGGTTGGAAGGGGTTTAAATAGGAAGAAGGGCTTCCCAAATGAAGAAGCGATTTTAGCAACGTCTGGGACATTGCTAAAACCTTCCCCAAAATGTCGGTGAAGACCCCTGCCCAACGGTCACACGCACGCATTGTGCTTCCTCTAGTGCACAATCCACGTGGTTGCCTTGAGGGCTGTTCGATCGGAGATCGTACAACTAAGATCTCGCAGAGGGCACGCTCGCAGATCACTGCTGAGGTGAGCACTGTTCACGTGTCATCATGCACGTTTGGTCGAATGCTTCTGATTGCACCGCGTGGAACTATCGCGGCCGCTTGATGGTGATCGGGCAGTCTGATTTGGTCGCGCGGTCGAATTCCGCTCTCAAGCTAGTGTAGGTGCATCGAATGCATGCCTCCTGCACTTGTTGCAGGGGCACAATCGCTGCGCTATCCTCCGTGAATGGTCATGGGGAGGGGATCGGGTTTGGCTGCTACTGATCATTGGATAGGGACTCAACTGTCGGATCTTTATGTGAAGATAGGTGTGTAGATGCGGAGAGAGTGACTGAGCATGACTTTCAGCCGTCCGATCGAAGGATCGGATGGCTTAAAGTGTTGCCCTGCGATGCTGTGCGATGAAGGGCACGAGGATGGCTCCACGTGGCGAGTTGTGGGTTGTTGATCTGATGATCAATAGCCAGAACTTCTTAGGCCGATTAAGGGAGCTCCGGATGTTGGATTTGGCTGATTTCGAGTCCGTTGGACTCCGTTCGTCTCTTTGAATCCATCCGTGCGGTCCGCTTGCTCATTCGAGATCTGTTTTGACATGAACTTGCACAAATAGTCATTAATACTAGTTTATAAGCAATCTTAACATGCGATGTATTTAATGCTCCCATGCCCCTTTCATGATGTGCTATTCATGCATATTATCTTTAAGACCAACCTCGTTTGGTAGAATTATCATCGTAAAATGTAGTGTTATCGTACCCCCATGCTTACTCCTTGCTAGTCCCTAGCAAGGTTCATTGTAACCATTATTCTTAGTCAAAATTCAGGAAGTGATTACTTAGACATGTTGTTACTTGTCAATAGGAGGAAATATACTAAGATCCTAATCCACTGACTAAATAGCACCCAGGTGTCTGCAAAAATATGAATCGCCTGAATCCTTGCTTTTAGGTATATATATACGTTTTCTTTTTCATCTTTTCTCATTTTAGATTTTTGGAGTTAAGAGTGTGTTGGTAACTTTTTACGGCTACCCAACCCACCCAAAACTCGAAAAAGACTCTAAGTGCTAAGCATCTTGGTGTGAAGATCGTGATAAACTCACTCAACGGTAATTCAGACAGACTTTGGGTTTCGACACCCCTAAGTGACTGGAAAAGGAAGTGTCTTACCTGAAGGTGTATCTGTCCGATCGGTAGCTTTCTCCCTACTTTTATTTTACTTGGGGTGAACACAAGGATTTTTCTAGTGTATATCTCCTCGGATTGCTCTACTTCCCTGCTTCTTCCTTAAGTGTTTTGAGTTTTTTTGTGCATTTAATGAGTTGGGTTCTAGACAACTGACCAATGGGCTGTTACCCACGATCACTTGCCAACCATACTGGTGCGGTGAAGCGTGGCTTATTTTGTTCTTTTTCTTCTCTTTTTTTTCTTAGTAGGTGGCTTCCCTGATCTCAAATTTACCTAGAGGCAATAAAAAGAAAGTGGTCTTGTGGTTGGGCTCTGAACAACTGGCTAATGGGCTGTTACCCATGACAACTTGCCATGCATACCATCCTAGAAGGTTCATTAGCTACCCAATTTCTGTCAGAATCTCCAAGGAGTGAGTTAATGTAAAAATGTGTGCAGATGCTTAGACTAAAAGTCCCTCTGTGTAAGAGGGCGAGTTGATAAGTCGTATACTTATCACCTTATTTTATTGGTGGATTAGAATAAATTAAGGCTATAAGGATTTGAAGCTAAATCAATATTTTAATGGACACCAGGGCTGATTAAGCCTAAAGGCCTAAAAAGTCTAAGTGTTCAGGTACTTTTCGTATTATTTTCCACTATTGACAAGTTTCTAATGCTTAAGTTTTTCTTCCTAAATCCAATATTTTATTATTATATATATTTTTTAAATTTTATTTTATTTTATTCAGGCTGATTAAATGAACTCAGAATCATGCAAATTACCATTCCCCCATGCTTAAGTTGGACAATGTCCTCATTGACTAATACATGGATGCAACAGGGGTTCAGAAAGATATTACCTAAGTGAAGTAAAATACCTGATCAATGTGAATCTTCTGGGTTGCCTCCCAGGAAGCGCTGAGTTTCATGCCTCCAGCTGGGCGGTGCTTCGTGTTATCCCTCAATGAGGGTGACAACCTCCTTTAGGGGAACCTGGGTGAGGAAATATTTCAATCTCTGACCATTGACTGTGAAAGTATGCCCAGTGTGTGGATCTATGATTTCAACTGCCCCATTGGAGTAGGACTTGACTACCCTAAATGGTCGTGTCCATTTGGACCTGAGCTTCCTGGGAAAGAGTTTTAGTTAAGCGTCAAAAAGCTAGACTTGCTGGTTAGGCTCAAAGGTCTTTCTATGGATGAGTTAGTCGTGGATGGCTTTCATTTTCTCCTTGTACAGTCAACTATTCTCAAAAGTGTCCCGATGAATCTCCTCGAGCTCGGAGAGTTGGTGCATCCTCTACACACCGGCTAACTAGGAATCCATGTTACATTGCTTAACGGCTCAGTAAGCCCAGTGTTCCAACTCAATAGGAAGGTGGCATGCTTTTCCAAAGACCAAGCGATAAGGCAACATGCTTATCGGTGTCTTGAAAGCTGTTCGGCATGCCCATCATCCAATCGTGCGGACTAGTCCTTCCTATCAGGTCTCACAGTCTTCTATAGAATGTTCTTGATCTGCCTATTTGAGACCTCAGTCTACCCATTCGTTTGCGGATGATACGGGGTGGCAATGCGGTGGGTAACCTCGTATTTTCTGAGTAGGGCATAGAATTAGGTGTGGATAAAATGACTTCCACCATCACTGATCATGGCCTATTCCAAATCGAGAAAAGATGTTCTTCTTAACAAAGTCCATGACAGCCTTATGATCACATCGGCGGGTGGCGACGGCTTCAATCCATTTAGAGACATAGTATACAAAGACTAAGATGTACTGAAAGCCGTTGGATGGTGGAAAGGGGCCCATAAAATCAATACCCCAAACGTCGAAGATCTCGACGATCAGAATGGGCTGGAGGGACATCATGTCTTTTCTGGTCATGGTCCCCAGAGTCTGGCAGCGAGAGCAAGTCTTGGCAAAGTTGTGTGCATCATTAAATAAGGAAGGCCAGTAAAATCTGGACTGCAAAACCTTTGCAACCGTTTTGTTTCCTGAGAAGTAGCCACCACAAGCTTGGTCATGACAAAAGGATAGCACACTCTGAACTTCATCTTCCGGGATACACCTCTTGATGATTTGGTTAGCACAGAGGTGAAACAGCATGGGATCATCCCAGAAATAGTGATTGGCTTCAGCCAAGAACTTATCCCATTGCTGTTCGGACCAGCTGTGCGGGGTTTGTCCTACAACCAGGTAGTTGACTAGTTGGCATACCAAGGTAGTTTCCTATCTTGCATAGCCAGAATTTGCTCATTAGGAAAGGTGTCAAATAAAGGCAAGGAAGGCCCAATGTTGTCTGGGTGGAGTTTGGATAGGCGATTGGCCACCACATTCTTTGACCCGGCTTTGCTGTGAATTTCTAGGTCAAATTCCTACAAGAGCAAGATCCATCTGATGAGCCTAGGCTTCACATCCTTTTTAACCAATAGATGCCGGATGGCCGAGTGTCTGTATAGATGGTCACGTGGGATCCCAGAAGGTAAGATTAGAACTTTTTGAGTCCAAAAACTACGGCGAGCAGCTCTTTCTCTATGACCGTATAGTTTCGTTGGGCCTCGTCCAATATTTTGCTCGCGTAGTTGATCACCATGGGTTTCTTGTCTTGTCTTTGTCCTAGGACTGTGCCTACGTTAAAGTCTGATGCATCACACATGATCTCAAAATCCTAGGACCAGTCTGGGGGCTAAAGTACGGGTGCTGTGGAGACTAAGCCCCTGAGGGTGTGGTAAGCCTAGATGCAATCAGAGGTCATGTGTAATAGGGCATCATTGGCCAGAAGATCGGTCAAGGGTTTGGACAGCTTGGAGAATTCTTTAATGAACCTTCGGTAGAAGCCAACGTGTCTAAGGAATGAGCGAATTTGCCAGACCCAGCTAGGTGGGGGAAGTTTGGAAATCAAATCAACTTTAGCTCGATCCACCTCAATGCTCCTATGCGATACGATGTGACCGAGGATAATTCCTTCTTGAACAATGAAATGGCTCTTTTCCCAGCTTAACACCAAATTAACCTCGATACATCATTTCAGGATTTTCTCCAAGTTGCTCAAACAGTGGTCGAATGAATTCCCAAACACTGAGAAATCATCCATAAAGACCTCCTGGTATTCACCTATCATCTCTGAAAAGATGGCTAGCATGCAGCGCTGAAAGGTAGCAGGTGTGTTGCATAACTCGAACGGCATACGACGTAATGCAAACATATCGTATGGGTAAGTGAATGTGGTCTTCTCTTTTGATCTTCAGGAGCAATTGCGACTTAGTTATATCCTGAATATCCATCCACGAAGCAAAAATACTTCTGCCCTGCCAATCGCTCAAGAATATGGTCGATGAATGGTAGGGGGAATGATCTTTCTTGGTCACCTCATTGAACTTCCCGTAATCAATACACACCCACCATGCGGTGGTGGTGTGGGTGGGGATGGATTTGCTACGCTCATTAGTGACAACGGTGATCCAAACTTTTTTCGGAACCACTTGAGTGGGGCTCACCCAGGGGCTATCGGAGATGGGATAGATGATGTCTGCGTCAAGCCATTTGATAATTTCATTCTAAACAACCTCTCACATATTTGGGTTTAACCATCTCTGCATCTGACGAGAGGGTCGCACCCCATCTTCTAGGTAAATCTTGTGGGTACAATAGGTGGGGCTAATTCCTCTCAAGTCTGAAATAGTCCAGCCAATGGCAGCCCTATGTTCTGATAGGGTCACGGTCAATCTACGTTCTTGATCCTTGGTTAGGTTGGCGTTGATAATTACTGGGAAGGTCTTGTCAGGTCCCAGGAAGACATACTTGAGATTCTCAGGTAGCGACTTTAGTTCAGGTGTGGGTGGAACAATGTTTGATAGAAAGGGGAAATGTGGGAGTTGATCAACATCAATCTCCTCGAATGGTGTTGGTTGATGGTAATCAGCCCTACAAAGTTCAGTGTGCATAGATGGTGATAGGTCAGAACAGTCGTTACAAGGTTGGTAGTCCGAGACAGAACTAAGGGTGAGGCATTCCTGTACCAAAGGCTCCACGGGATCGTGTTCCTCGATATAGTTGCAATCGAAAGACTTGGTCGCCCAGAAGATATCCAACTGCATCTTCTTTTCTCCAAAGGTGATTTACATACATCCCGTGTCACAATTGATGTTTGCCTTAGTCGTAGCTATGAAAGGTCTACCAAGGATGATGGGTGTGTTCTGTAGTTGTTCAGGGACTTCCATGTTGAGTACCAAGAAGTCGATCAAGAAATAGAAGTCCTTGACTCGAACAATCACATCCTCGATAACCCCCTTTAGGGTCTTCACAGATCTATCGGCCAACTAGATGGTCATAGGTGTGGGAGTCAACTCTCTAAATCCAAACTGGTGGTTGAAAGATGACTTTTCACTTTGCATTATAGTATTTAAGTGGTGGAAAAATCGACTAATCAAAAATAATGAAAATAACCACTTGCAGAAGAGCGGGTCATGTCCACAGGGAGGCAATTATGCAATAAATACTTAATTATTTAATATTACTTCAGATAGTGCGAAATCCCTATTCAAATCTGACATAAAATGTGAAGGAAAGTAGATTTGCAATAACTTAAAAAGATAAGGGTATATGTGCAGTTTTCCCTCACAGAAATCCTTAATAAATTTATGATGAATTTATGCAATTTTCACGTGATGTGTACTAGACAAAATCAGTACTTAAGTTAAGCCCAAAAATCAATCTTCAAACTAATGAATATCAATATCATGCAATTATGAGGAACTATGAGTGTTCAAGCGCAATTCTGCCATAATATAATAATAATAAATAAAATCAAATTATGTGGCAATGGCACTGAATGTAAATACTAATTGGTGGGAAAACAGAGCTCTTTTGCTCTCCTCCTCGTGATGGAAAGAGAGAATCGGTGGGGCTTTGGAGAGGCTAAGGAGGACGGCGAGGACGAGGGCTCTCAGTGGTGGCAGCGGTAGCGACGGAGGTGGCCAGCGGAGGTGGCTGGAGCGTCGGCCTGTTGGCTCTATTGAAGGAAGAAGGTGCTAGCGGCAGGCGGCGTTGGCGTACGCGCTCTTGCGGTGAGGCAGTGAGCAGAGGCTGGAGCGCGAAGGCAGGCGTGGGGGCATGCGGTCTACAGGTGGGCGGAGGTAGCACCTGTGGGTGCTGGAGAGGCTGGAGGAAGGCGCGCGGGTGTGCGGTGGGCTGGCTGGAGAGGCTGGATGGTGCGGGTGCTACGGTGAGGTTTTTCCCCGCAAGGGGGAAGATGGACCACACTGCACGCTTCTTCTCTTCCTGGATGGATTCCTTTCTCTCTCTCCCTGGATGGATTCCTCTTTTTAACTTCTCCTCCGTTACGCCTGTGAGAGTTAAGGGATTTTCAAATCCCTTAACTATCTCTAGCCGGGGGCTGTTGAGGGTTCCCCAGAGAATGGGGAAAAGAATAGTCACCAGTGATTTGAAAAAGGGTAATTTATCCTTTTCCCCTCATTCTTTTGCCAATTATTTTTCCTGCACATAAAAAGAACATATTAAGTTATAGAATAAATGTAAACCTAAATCATGATGCATGCAACCCTTCTATAACTTAATATAGTTATTAACAAACCTAAATGATATAATTAAAGTTACTTAGGCGTAATATTAGTCCATTAAAATGGACTCATCAAATACCCCCATGCCTAAGATTTGCTAGTCCCTAGCAAAAATAATAGAAATAATCAGAATATTTCTTCTTTTCTTATTTCAAAACTTTAGAAATCCAAACAAATGTGAAGTGCTGATGTCCTAGGTAACAGATCCAAGTGAGAGAGTCGATTCGCATTGGGAGTTCATACATCACCCTTGGCAAAAATTTCTGTCGAGATAGGCAACTACTTCCCTCGGGGATAAAGCAGATGATAATATGTAATTTGATCCCAGTGCTTGGCTTAGGTAAGAGATATCGAGTCGAATGGATTTGTATTTGGTGGCACACACTTATCTGGTGCTACATATAGTCTAGTACTGCAGACTCTAGATCTCTAGACAATTAAACAAGTCAACTCTGAGAGAGGCTACACAATTGTGCTCTCTTGATGTTCCTGGGCACTCTCTCTTTTCTTTCTTTCTGAGATCACGAATCTCGCCAGATTTAGAAATTATACTCACTATTTGGTGGCCTCACATGGCATCTGCACTTCAATTAAAGTCCTAATAACTCTACAACTAAGTTAGAGTCCTCAACCAGCATTCGGGCGATCAGAAATACTAAAAGGTAGGTATGGGTCATATTTGGTGGAACGCGAAAGGTGTTTTGTTGCCTCAGAAACAAAATTACATTAGAAACTTAGACTTTTTTTTTTTTGTAATATAACTATTTCTTCTTTTTCTTCTTTCTATTTCTTCTTTTTCTACTTCTTTTCTCTTTTCCCCTTTTTTTTGTTTCTTTTTCAATCAACACAACACGATACGGACTTTTATTTACGAGGCATTATTAGGGATGATGATGGTCAAGAGGAAGTTGTGTGGCTTATTTGGTAGAAGTGTCTATTCTCGGCACCGAGAAGGAATGGATAGGATAGGTGT
This sequence comes from Thalassia testudinum, assembly GCA_037157565.1. Classification (NCBI taxonomy): domain Eukaryota; kingdom Viridiplantae; phylum Streptophyta; class Magnoliopsida; order Alismatales; family Hydrocharitaceae; genus Thalassia; species Thalassia testudinum. Next base: position 1,495,454 of record JAZHRO010000046.1, read on the forward strand.
ATTTTTTACTTTTGACATTATTACCCTCTTTCAGCTAAGGACTCTATGAAGGACGATCGTAACCATCCACCATAGTCATGATTTTATTAAGACCCAATCTCTGTGTATCTATCTTATTTGGTAACTCTCAGGAATTCACACAATGTTTGCATGCAGGAACATAGAGCAAAAACTATGCCTAACTCTGAGGTATCATCATCTAATTATCCAGAACTTAAGAGTCCTTGCACTAGACTTAGCACACCAGTAATCTCTCTACTTCTTCTCACAAATATGAGGTGGATTTACTAGAAGATAGTATGCCTGACTCCCTATGAACTGTCCAAGGGTATAGTGGACTACAAATGCTTATTGGTTTTCCTCGGGGATCCATTACCAAGTCTATGTGCACGTGAAATAAATGTACTGGATTCTAAACTTATGAAATAATTTCGGAAGAAAAACCTCCAATAACAAAGGTATTTTGCTAGGGACTAACCCAATCAGCTCAAGAAAAGAATTTTTTTTTGTAATATATATAAATATGTATGCAAATATTTATAAATGCTATAAACACTATAAACATTCTCAGGTTATATCCCCCCATGCCTAAGACTGACAATGTCCTCATTGGAAAAATATGGACATAGAAGAATATCACCTGAGGAGGAGAGTGGGAGGAGCTAAGTCTCCTCAAGCCGTAGTGCATCCAAAACCTGGCCATCTGAAAAAGTAATATACGGTTTAAGTCGCTGGCCATTTACTTTAAAGCTCACACCTGAAATAGGGTTCCTAATCTCTACAGCTCCATGAGGGAAGGTATTGGTAACAACGTATGGCCCATCCCAACGGGACTTGATCTTTCCAGGAAATAATTTAAGTCTAGAATTGAAAAGCCAAACCCATTGGTTGGGCTCAAAAGTCTTTCTAATGATGTGCTTGTCATGGAAGACTTTTGTACGTTGCTTGTAAGCTTGAGAAGTTTCATAAGCTTCATTACGAAGCTCCTCAAGCTCACTTAATTCAAACATACGTGCTTTTCCCGCTTTATCCAGATTTAAGTTAACGTTTTTAATATCCTAATAAGCTTTATGTTGGATTTCAACGGGAAGGTGGTACGCTTTTCCGTAGACAAGACGAAAAGGAGACATGCCCAAGGGAGTCATATATGTAGCTCTATAGGCCCAAAGAGCGTCATTTAGTTTTTTAGACCAATCCTTTCGATCAGGCCTGACAGTTTTTTCTAAAATTCGCTTAATCTCCCTATTAGACACTTCAACTTGTCCACTCGTTTGGGGATGATAAGGTGTGGCTATCATGTGGTTGACTCCCAAATTTTGGAGTAGTCTTGTGAAGTGTACATTCTTAAAGTGAGGTCCTCCATCACTTATGATCGTCCTTGGGCACCCATACCGAGAAATGATATTAGCCTTAACAAAGCCTAAGACCATGACATGGTCATTGGTTCACGTGGGGATGGCTTTTATCCATTTTGATACATAGTCAACAGCCACAAGGATGTATTCATATCTGAAGGACATAGGAAAGGGACCCATGAAGTCATTGTCCCAAATATCAAAGATTTCGACAGGGAGGATAGGTTGTTGGGGCATCTCATCCCTTTTTCCAATGGTTCCTGTCTGTTGGCAACGTAGACATGTGCCCACAAACGTATGTGCATCTCGAAATAATGTGCGCCACCAAAAACCAGACTGAAGAACCTTATGAGCAGTCTTCTTCCCACTAAAATGTCCCCCACAGTGGAGGTCATGGCAGAAACTCAGAACAGTTCTTTGTTCCTCATCAGGGACGCAACGACGAAACAGTTGGTCAGGGCCTATTCTAAAAAGCTCGGGTTCCTCCCAGTGATAAAATTTAGCGTTGGCGAGAAATCTGTCTTGCTTCTGCTTGTCCCAAGTATTGGGGGTGATGCCCATGACCAGATAGTTCACTATGTCAGCGAACCAAGGAGTTTTAGCTTCCACGGCCATTAGAGACTCATCAAGGAAAGTCTCTTGAATACCGCCAGCAGGGTTTGATGCCTCAATAGGGATCCTAGACAAATGGTCTGCTACCACATTCTCAACTCCTTTCTTGTCTTTAATTTCCAGGTCAAATTCTTGGAGTAGTAGAATCCAACTAATTAGGCGAGGTTTGGTGTCCTTTTTAGCCAGAAGATGCTTAAGGGCTGAATGATCAGTGAACACCACAACCTTGGATCCCAAAAGATAAGACTGAAACTTTTCCAAAGCAAATACTACAGCAAGTAATTCCTTTTTAGTGACCATGTAGTTTTGCTGAGGATCTGTAAGGGTCTTGCTGGCATAATGCTGCACATGAGGTTCGCCATCAACCCTTTGACCTAAGACCTCTCCCAATGCAAAATCAGAAGCATCGCACATAAGCTCAAACGGGAGGGTCCAATCTAGTGCTTGGAGAATCGACGCGGTAATGAGTGCTTTCTTCAAACCTTGGAAAGCCTCGCCACATCTATCATCAAAATTGAAGGAGACATCCTTTGCTAACAGGTCGCAGAGTGGCTTAGAGATTTTACTCAAGTCTCTAATGAAGCGCCTATAAAATCCAGCATGGCCAAGGAAAGATCTAACCTGACGAACATTGGCGGGCAATGGAAGCTTAGAGATGGAATCAATTTTTGCGGTGTCCACCTCTAATCCTCTCTCGGAAACTATATGCCCTAACACAATGCCCTGCTAGACCATAAAGTGGCTTTTCTCCCAGCTAAGCACCAGTTTTGCCTCATCGCAATGGGTTAAGACTTTATCAAGGTGCGAAAGGCATAGGTCAAACGATGAGCCATAAATGGAGAAGTCATCCATGAAAATTTCAATGAACTCGTCTATCATATCAGAAAAGATAGCCATCATACAACATTGGAAAGTGGCAGGAGCGTTACATAGCTCGAATGGCATTCGACGGAACGCAAAAGTGCCATAAGGACTCAAGAAGGTGGTACGCTCCTAATCATCAGGAAAAACGGCTATCTGATTGTACCCAGAGTACCCGTAAAGAAAGCAAAAGTACTTGTTCCCCTCCAATTGTTCCAAAATTTGATTGATAAATGGTAAGGGGAAATGGTCTTTCTAGGTAGCCGTGTTTAAACATCGGTAATCAATGCAGACCCTCCAACCAGTTGAGGGTCTAGTGGTCACTAGTTCTCCTTGGTCATTCTCCTCCACAGTGATTCCTACCTTTTTTGGAACTACGTGAATAGGACTGACCCATTTACTATATGAAATGGGATAGATAATCCCTGCATCCATCCATTTCAGAATCTCCTTTTTAACAACCTCCCACATATTAGGATTGAACCTTCTCTGCATGTCTTGAAAAGGCTTCACGGACTCGTCCATGCATATATGATGCATGCAAAGAGAGGGATCAATACCCTTAATATCAGCAATTGTCCAGGCAATTGCTTCCATGTGCCTTTGTAAACACTCAAGCAGAGCTCCCTCCTGCAATTCAGATAATGCAGACAAGATAATAACGGGGAACGTGTTATTAGGGCCAAGGAAAGCATATTTCAATGTGTTCGGGAGGGGTTTCAACTCCAATTCAGGAGCCTTTTGGATTGAGGGTTTTAGTTGAGATGTCCCTGCCTCAGGCAGCGGATCTACCTTCACAGTCCAAGGTAGGGACAGAGACTTAGTGTGTACCCCCAGCAGCTCTTCTAGTTCGGGCATTTTCCTTTCAATTTCTTTAATAATCGAGGGATGGTCCTGAGATATGACCTGAAGGGGATCTCTACATAAGAGTGCTGGAGTAGTCTCTTCAATTATTTCATCAATGACCTCAATCTGAGAACAATCTTCAAATCCGGGTTGCTTGTAAGTATCAAAAACATTCAACCGGATCTTCTTGTTCCCAAAGCCCATTTTAAGTGCCCCGGATCTACAATTTATAGAGGCATTGGCTGTGGCCAAAAAGGGGCATCCCAGAATAATGGACGGCTTTGTGGGCTTATTAGATGGGTCAGTATCAAGTACCAGAAAGTCAACGGGGAAGAAGAAATCCTCCACTCTCACAAGGACATCTTCCAACAATCCCCGTGGTGTCTTAGGTGATCTGTCTGCAACCTGGAGGATTACTGGACTAGGCTTCAGCTTTCCTCCTCCCGAAAGGTCGTAGACAGAGCTCGGTAGAATGTTTACCCCCGCACCTAGATCAAGCAGAGCCTCATCAATGTGTTGGTTACCTATAACCACTGAAATATACAGGGCCCCTGGGTCTTTCATTTTGGGGGGTGTTCCATGCTGAAGAACCGAGCTAACATGGTCAGGCAGGATGACCTTGGTTTGGACCTGTTTCCTAGATCAGCACTTTTGGGTGCACAGGTCCTTCAGAAACTTGGCATAGGACGAAATTTGTTTAATCGCTTCCAATAGAGGCAAGCTAATTTGGACTTGCCTAAAAGTATCCATAATCTCTTCTGTCCTATCCTTGGCTCCAGACGAGCCAACAGAAGACTCCCCAGGAGTAGATAGGCGCTCTTGGTAGGGCACCCTCGTCTTCTGGGTAGAAGGGTCATCATGGCGGGAAAGGGGTGGTGGAAGGACGACATCCTCATTGTGGGTGATTTTTTGTGAGGGAGAGTGGTGTGGCTCTTCCTCGGGTGAGATGGAAGTCGGGTCAGGTGTGGAAGGGGAATTCTGAGATGTAACCATAGGAGTGTTATCAGGCTTGTCAATCTTTTTTCCACTCCTCAACATGGTCACTGCTTGGGCGTGCTCCTTGAATACAACCCCCTTGCCTTTAGGGTTCTCCTCAGAAGAGCTAGGCAGCTTCCCCGGATCACGTTGCCTAACTGCCTCAGTAAGATGACCAAGCTGGGATTGCATATCAGTAATCATCTTATTCTGAGATTGGATGACCATATTCTGATGCTCTTGCATTACTTTCATCATGGCCTTCAGTTCATCCATCTCAGAGGGCTTATTCGGAGGAGGGTTTTCATAAGATGGTTGGTATGTGGGCTGGGGAGGTAAGGGTCTTGTATTCCCTGAGTTAGAAGCATCAGCTTGCTTCCAAGAGAAGTTTGGATGGTTCCGCCACCCTGGATTATAAGTGTTGGAGTAAAGGTTATTGCGAGTGGGGCGGAAACCTTGGGCCGCATTCAAGTCGGCCTGAATCATCTCAGGGAATTGGTTTGCCTGATGGCACTCCGCAGTGGCGTGCATTGTGCTATGGCAAATGGAGCATTCTCTTGAAGCCTGAAAAATAGAGGCTGCTTGCGGGTTCATGCTGGGGTTTGCTAAAAGCCTATTAAAGTTTTTATTCAATAGTTGAATCTAATAATCCAAATCCTGAGAAGCCCCAGCTTCATGGGCCTCTATCTTCCTCTGCAAGATTGATGGTTTTCTTTCTTGATATGCAGAGGACAAATGTATGGAGTTGTCGCTTAAAGTTTCAAATAATGCCCAGGCTTCATCCTCAGTTCTGGTCATGAAGGTTCCTGCACAGGCTGCATCAATGGTTTGCCTATGTCTTTCAGATAATCTGTTATAGAACCTTTCGACCAACTGCCTTCTTGGCACTTGATGGTGGGGGCATAACCTAAGAAGGTCATTAAAGCGCTCCCAAGTCTCATGAAATTGCTCCCCTTCCTGGTGAGTAAAACCCATAATCTCTCTTCTGTAATGGTTGGTTTTACTCATAGGAAAATATTTTTTTAAAAATTCTCCCTTAAGGGTAGCCCAATCATTTACCCTTGCATCGAGGGTATGATACCAGTGCTTGGCCTTATCCTTTAGGGAGAAAGGAAATAGAGTCCTCATCAGGGCTTCATCAGTAAAGCCCTGGAGCTTCACCGTGGAATAGACCTCGGTGAATTCCTCCAAATGCCGGTAGGGGTCCTCCCTAGTAGTACCATAAAAAGAGGGCAATAAAGATATGGTACTGCTCTTGATCTCATACGAATTATCCCCTGTCGATCATCTTAGTGCTTGTGCAGGTTGGTTAGTAGAATAAAGTAGCCCCTTAGGGTCCTTTGTTGATTTGCACCTTGCTCAGCCATTCCTTCTTTTTCTTCTCCTAGGTGAGCTCTCCTAAGAATTCTCTCAGGCTCAGGATCAAACACTAGACTACCCTCAAGAGAGCATCTACCAAGCATACAAAAAACAATTCAGAATTTTTTTTTTTTATTGAGTAAGTCAAACCTCCACTCCAAAGATAAGTCAAAAGATCAAGACGTATCCCTCCGTTCCCACGTAAGTGGTATAAGAGGGGTGTGGACTTGAAATCTTAACCTTCTTTATTGTGGATGTTGAATTAGTTAATATAAATGGCCAAACAAGTTTCACTGCAATTACATGCCTTAATTCAACCTTCGAGTGCCCTAGGACCTATACTTTGCTTGGATGATACTCCCAGGTGATCAAGTGAGAAGTTACTCCAAGGATGAACAAATGGATGGAAGTAGGGTGAACCCTTCCTTTGAGGCGATGCGTATGCGGTGCCCCTTAACTACCCTTTTGTCCCTTTAAGGGGTGTCCCCCTCCGTGGAGTATCAAAACACTTGATCAAAAGATAGTATCACCACCACCACAAAGCACAATAGGAGGGTATGCACTGATAAAGAGATCGGTGCCTATAGCCTTAAGGGATCGAGCCTTAGTGCGATGCCTAATGTGTGTGCTTAGTGTCAAAAGTGTGCAACACACCACAAATCTTTGTAATTTCTTTTGAAATCGCAGACAAGTCCCTTAGAATCAGATTAAATGTGAATTGCTTTTAGGGTTGAATCTGATTATTAGTTCTGCTTTTAGTTATGTGACCACTGAATTAGTAAATTCAAACAACTTGGTGGTCTTGAATTTAAATTTGAATGTAAATGCATGAACAGGAGCTGGATGCAAAAGTTAGAAAGATATACCTATCTCCAGCAATCTTCGTGCTAATATGCTTGCAATGCAATAATAAGATCAAATATGCTGCTCAATCACCCCTAAATGCGCGCACCTAAGGGCATGCAACTTCTAAATAGGCAGCTCGATGTTTTCTTTATTGGTTTTTAAAAGCAAGCAAGCAGAAAATATAATCACGCACGCACCAAAAATATTGTAAGCCCTAGTAGCTAAAGAATGTGGGGACAAACCCCCAAAAATTCAGTCCCAACTACTACAAGGGCGAAAAGATAGAATTAAATTTGTGGCGATGGAGAATCCTCTGTGAAACAGGATCTTGGTCTCCTTTGTCTTTTCCTCGTGTGGCTTAACTCGTGGTTGCTGTCGCTGCTCTGTTGCACCTCGTTGCCTCTTCAGATTCCTCGCACAATAATCAAAATGATTAGATAATTTTGCAACTCAAAAGATTTAAAAACAACAAAGTAAATCTATTACGTCTGTTGCCTCCCCGGCAACGGTGCCAATTTGAAAGATGACTTTTCACTTTGCGTTATAGTATTTAAGTGGTGGAAAAATCGACTAATAAAAAATAATGAAAATAACCACTCGCAGAAGAGTGGGTCGTGTCCACAGGGAGGCAATTATGTAATAAATACTTAATTATTTAATATTATTTTAGATATTGCGAAATCCCTATTCAAATCTGACATAAAATGTGAAGTAGATTTGCAATAACTTAAAAAGATAAGGGTATATGTGCAGTTTTCCCTCACAGAAATCCTTAATAAATTTATGATGAATTTATGCAATTTTCGCGTGATGTATACTAGAGAAAATTAGTACTTAAGTTAAGGCCAAAAATCAATCTTCAAACTAATGAATATCAATATCATGCATTTATGAGGAACTATGAGTGTTCAAGAGCAATTCTGCCATAATATAATAATAATAAATAAAATCAAATTATGTGGCAATGGCACTGAATGTAAGTACTTATTGGTGGGAAAACAGAGCTCTTTTTCTCTCTCCTCCTCGTGATAGAAAGAGAGAATCGGTGGGGCTTTGGAGAGGCTAAGGAGGACGGCGAGGACGAGGGCTCTCGGTGGTGGCAGTGGCAGCGACGAAGGTGGCCAGCGGAGGTGGCCGGAGCGCCGGCCTGTTAGCTCTATTGAAGGAAGAAGGTGCTGGCGGCAGGCGGCGTTGGCGTACGCGCTCTTGCGGTGAGGCAGTGAGCAGAGGCTGGAGCGCGAAGGCAGGCGTGGGGGCATGCGGTCTGCAGGTGGGCGGAGGTAGCACCTGTGGGTGCTAGAGAGGCTGGAGGAAGGCGCGCGGGTGTGCGGTGGGCTGGCTAGAGAGGCTGGAGGGTGCGGGTGCTACAGTGAGGTTTTTCCCCGCAAGGGGGAAGATGGACCACACTGCATGCTTCTTCTCTTCCTGGATGGATTCCTTTCTCTCTCTCCCAGGATGGATTCCTCTTTTTAACTTCTCCTCCATTGCGCCTCCGAGAGTTAAGGGATTTTCAAATCCCTTAACTATCTCTGGCCAGCGGCTGTTGAGGGTTCCCCGGAGAATGGGGAAAAGAATAGTCACTGGTGATTTGTAAAAGGGTAATTTATCCTTTTCCCCTCATTCTTTTGCCAATTATTTTTCCTGCACATAAAAAGAACATATTAAGTTATAGAATAAATGTAAACCTAAATCATGATGCATGCAACCCTTCTTAACTTAATATAGTTATTAACAAACCTAAAAGATATAACTAAAGTTACTTAGGCATAATATTAGTCCATTAAAATGGACTCATCAGTGGTACAGGGTTGTCGGAATCAGATTGATGGAAGAACCTAAGTCCAGGAGTGCTCTATCAAATGTCATGTCCCTGATATTGCAGGATATCAGGGGTGCTCCTGGGTCAGTTCGTTTGAGCGGAAGGTTGCTCGATATCACGGAACTCACTTGCTCTAAGAGCACAACCTTCCTAGGTGCTTGAGGTCTTGGCTTATGCTTTGGTGTACAGGCATCCTTCAGGAACTTGGCGTAAGCTGGAATGTGCTTGACGGCTTCGAGGAGCGGAATATTAATCTAGACCTGCTTAAAGATCTCCAAAAGCTCCTCAATCTCCATAACACTTTTCTTTTTCTTGATCATCTCCAAGGCCTCGGGATATGGTGTCTAAATGTGAATAGGGTCTATTTCTGAGTCCTTGGGTTTTTCCTGCACCTCTTTAGAGTCAGTCATTTCAAAGGGTGAAGTCACAGGAGGAGTCAACCATTTGGGATCCTAGGTTTTGGTACTGCTTCTCAAGGTTACCGCATTTGCAGAGGCATTGAGACCATGGGTTGATCCTTGAGAAGAAGAGGAAGAAGAAGCACCAAACCCAGGGGGTGTTTGTGTGGCTGGCTGGACCATGTGGGCCTGCCTGGGATTGCCTTGGAACCCTTGCAAATTAGGGCCTCTATTAATCATGTTTCACGGGTTTGGTTGTGGTTGAGAAGGAAGGGATCCTTGTTGTTTACAATCCAACAACTGGCTTAATTGTCCCTTCACTAAAGCCATTTCCTTTTGGTGTTTTTGGTTCATTTCAGCCATCATTTCTATCAGGGTGTCCATTTGGTTTTGTGGGGGAGGGACCTCCCTATTTGGATTATAGGGGGGTCTAACCGATGGTCCTTGCTGATAGAAGGGCAGGTTTGACTGCTAGTTTGGCTTGGGTTGGTTCTGAAATTGAGGCGATTTCTGGTTTGTCCAAGCAATGTTTGGGTGATTATGCCAGCCGGTGTTTAGGTGTTCGAGAAAGGGTCAGGTTTGGAATAACCTTGGATAGCCTGTACATCTTCAAAGATAGTAGATGTCGAGGGGGACGGAAGAGAGTAATCAAGGGTTGAGGGAGCAAAGGTCCTTCCTTGGAACATTGTCAGGGGTTGTTCTAGTTTTATCTAGCTTAGTGGCTGGACCAAGTCAACATTGTGAGCTCCCTTTGCTAGGGAGAGGGTCTGTAGTGGGTTCCTGGTCTGGTTCAGAAGTTCATCTATCTTTTTATCTACCAATTCCACTCGATCCAATTTCTTAGCAATGATATCCATGTCAACCGTTCCAAAATTTGCTTGTACCTCATAGATCCCACCACAGGGTTGACTGGATCGACTAAACTGGGTCATGGAGGCATTGTTGAGTGAATTTTTGCTCATAGACTCTAAGAGCTCAAATGCATTCTCCTCGACTTTGTTCAGGAAGTTTCCCTCGCATGAGGCATCGACGACGTTACGAAGGTTGCTGTCCAGACCGTGGTAGAAGATCTGGGACAATTGCCACCTTGGTACTTCGTGGTGTGGGCATTTCCTCAATAGTTCATTATATCTCTCCCACGCCTCATGGAACTGTTCCCCGCCCTGTAGTGTAAAGGTGGTAATGGCTCTTCTAAGGGCATTAGTCTTTCCTATGGGGAAGAATTTCTTTAAGAATGCATGCCTCAGTTCTTCCCAAGTGGCGATGGGTCTTCCTAGGGTTCTAAGCCAGTGAGACGCTTTATCTCTTAGTGACAAGGGGAACATCTTAATCAAAATAATATCTAGGCTAATGTTCCTATGTTTTACAGTCCGGGTGATCCGGTCAAGATCCTCTAGGTGCTGGAAGGGGTCCTCATTTGAGTTTCCATGGAAGTGGCTCTAAATTAGGCTCAGGACGTTTGGTTTTAGCTCAAAATCATCTCCCCCTTCGGGGATCCTAAGGTGTGGCTCAATCCGAATCACAGAAGGATTGTAGAAGTTGCATAGGGGCCAAGGTTGGTCCTGGAATGGTGGTGATCAAGTGGTGGTTGTCCTTGCAGGCCATGGAAAGGTGGTGGTGGTTGCCCCTCCGGGTTCTGCAACCGGTGTATGGCTTGCATGATAGTGTGGATCTGTTGCTACTGAAGCTGGTGGTTTGCGTTGATCTGGACCTAGATGATGGCCATCGTATCTGGTGGGGGTCGGTCCTCAACCTCATGTACTCTAGGTTCGACCATGTCTCTAATAAGATCAGGTCTCCTGGATTCCCGTTCCAAAACAAACAACTCGGGATGAAGTGATCGTCTCTCGTGCATACACTAGAGAAGAATAGGAGGGGATGCGAAGAGCAACAGATGCAAGAAGTGTGTGTGCACAACTAAGCAAGCAAGCCTAGTCCTTATAGTGTATTCCTTAGGGGACATAGAAATCTCCAAAGGAGTGATCAAGTCCGTAGGCACGAGACCGCCCTTCCCAAAGCTAATTTGGCCAGGTTGATTACGAGGGGATTGTAGGGAAGGTTCTTCCTTTAGCTTGCACCGTCGGTTCTGTAGACCTCACAACCGCGGTCATTTGACACTTCCCCGCAGCCTAGTCACCAAATTCTACTAAGGGAATGAAGGCCAAGTGCCCAGCAAACAAAACCATGCCTCTTGAGGCTTAACCCAGTCCTGCCTAGGGCATGTCTACTCTGTTTTAATGGGGCTAGGACAGTGCTTGTGCCTGGGTTATGTGATGAGGTGTTGATTGGGGTGGTGCCTCTTAGTTCTCCAACTCAAGTGTGTGTGCTCTTATCAAAACATGGTTTTCAAGCAAGGATTTTAAGATGTGGTATCTTTTAATGTTTGTCCTTACTTTTGTATCTTTTAGGGTTGACGTGTCTTAATGTTTTCAGGCAAGTTTCAAGTGGGCACGCCAAGTTTTGCACACAATCGGTGAGAGTAGATTTCCTTTAATGTGAAGAGGCTCTAAAACCCTAAGGTGCTCATCCTAGTGTTCATGCAATTTCTACTAGATGAGTTGATTTTAGCGGTGAGTGGTGCGGCCCATGTCAATTCACGGTGTCTTCGCAAACACCACTCAAAAGGAAAGAAAACACTCCAAAAAGATTAGGTCTTTAAGAATGTTAGAGTGTATTTTTTTTTGTTGGGTGATGAGTTAAGGATGAGGATTAGGCAATCATTCACCATGCCAATTTTTTTTTTATTTTAAAATTTTTTAGATTTTTTTTGGCAAGCAAACAACCACGAGTAGATAACTACTCACAATTGGTCCTTGCTATGCTTACTCCATCTCCACCGTCACGAGTTGCTCTACTTCACCATCCAAGTGCCAAGTTCCTGCAACCATCAAGTAGAAGGATAAAATGCATTAGATAATGTGAACATGGACGCAAAATGGAAGTGACAAAATAAATCCATTGCCTCCCTGGCAACGGCACCAAAAACTGACATGCTACGGACGCGTCTATTTAAAAGGATCATTGTAGTTTGCATTAGAAACGTCGATTTTAAATGAAGAAACGGATGTGAGTCCGAGTGTTAAACTCAGGGAGGCATGAAAATTGGATTTTTCTTGTCACTTAGTGTCACGGAAATGATGATTTTTGCTTTCGAGAAAACATGGGAGAAAAGCGAGAGAAAGAGAGAGTAGGGTTAGAATTCTTTTTATCGCAACATTCAGGCAATATAAGATTAAGAAAAACTCATGAAAAAGAGAGATAATAGCTAGAGAAGGAACATCATCATTTAATCATGCAACTTTAAGTTTTACAAATACAAGACTAGCTAAATGCTTAAGCGCAAGTAAAATAAAGCTATGCTAGAAAGAGAGAGAAACAGGAGATGGCGAGGTGGCCACAGCGGTGGAGGTTGGCTCCGTCGGCGGCTTGTCGACTCCGGTGCTTAGAAAAGAGTGCTAAAGGTGGCTAGGAGTAGGGTGGAACACTTGCAAGGGTATTCAATGCCTTACATGGGTGGTTGGAAGGGGTTTTTAAAATGAAGAAGGGGTTTTAGCGATGTCTAGGACGTCGCTAAAACCTTTCCCAAAATGTCGGTGAAGACCCCTCCTCAACAGTCGCATGCGCGCACTGTGCTTCCTCTTACGTGCAATCTGCGTGGTTGCCTTGAGGGTCATCCGATAGAAGATCAAATGGCTAAGATCTCATGGAGGGCGCACTCTTGGATTGCTGCTGAGGTGCGCACTGCTCGCGCATCATCACATGCATTTGGCCGAATGCTCCTAATTGCACCACGTGGAGCTATCACGGCCGCTTGTTGGTGATCGGGTGGTCTGATTTGGTCGCACGGTTGAATTCCACGCTCGAGCTACTGTGGATGCCTCGGACATGCACCTCCTATGTGAGTTGCGGGGGCGCAACCGCTATGCTGTCCTCTGCGAATGGTCGCGGGGAAGGGATCAGGTTCGATGGCTGCCGACCGTTGGATGGGCATCCAACAGTCGGATCTTCATGTGAAGACGGGCGTGTAGATGCGGAGAGAGTGGGTGAGCATGACTTTCAGCCATTCGATCGAAGGATCGGATGGCTTAAAGTGTTACCCAGCAGTGCTGCGTAGTAAAGGGTGTAGGGATGGCTCCACGTGGCATGCTGTGGGCTGTTGATCTGATGATCAATGGCCAAAACTTTTTAGGTTGATTAAGTGAGCTATGGATGTCAGATTTGGCTAATTTCAAGTACATTGGACTCCATTCATTGATTTGAATCTATCCATGCGGTCCACTTGTGTTATGACCCGATTCCCGAATCACTACGAGACACGAGAATCAGACCGACTCGACTGATCCCAAGACCCAGTCGTCCAACGAGAAAGTAACCCAAAGAGCAGTAAAATAAACCACATTCATCATGCATATAACTAGCAGTAACAAAAGTACAGCAGTAAAGAAAAGAACTACTACAGTACACACCACCAAAACAATAGAGAATTAAACAGGTATATAAACATGATGCTTACAATAAAAGAGTACAATTGTAACAGAAAATACTCACTACAACAGAAGAAACGGTACAGTAGGTACAACACGAGTAAACCTACTGGGCTGTACTAGGCCCAGTACCCTCTGTAGCCGTAGGCTTTGGCTGCTCAACACCTGGTCCTTAAAAGGTGACAAAGGTGACACGTCAGCGAAATGCTGAGTAGAGTGGCAACCAACTAACTAAGAAAATAGTAAGGTGGACAAGTAGCTGTTATTTTTAATTTCTTTCTTTATTTGCTATTTACTCATTCTTGAATTATTTCTCAGATTTTTCTCTTGATCTTGAATGTTCCTCGTGGGAACGATCTTGATTGTAGTCTTTTCCGAAAAGTAGAAGTAGCACGTGATGCTCTCCTAGCTGGGAGAGTCCCCCGTCGTGGTCCTACCCTCAGTCAACCACCCCAAGCTCACTGATAGACGTAACGGTGACTACGGCACGTGCGATAAATGCACGGGTAGCTACCTTGCACTGGCACGTGGTCAGTCGTTTCCATTAACGGGTGCACCCCAAAGCACAACACGGAACCAGTATAGGGCAAAGCCCTCTCAGTAACAGGGGTCTAGCCCCTCCACAGTAACCAACTAGGGGACTTGCCCCTCCACAGCCCGTGCACCCTCGCCTGACTACCCTGGTTTGCCTAGTGGGCCTAACAAGTCAGTGTAGGAAGGCTAGTAGAACCCCGGGGCCCGTGGGGTGGCTAGTGCTCTCCCTACACTAGTAGCTCTCCCCGGTACTGTGTACGCGAGGGCCAAAAGTTGGTACAAAGTGGTCGACCTAACCCCAGGTCCCTGGGGCAGCTAGCTCCGCTCTGCACTAAACAGGGGAGACAATTGCTCTCCTTGGTACTCCATACTCAAGGGCTAGCTCACTTCCCCAATTCCATTCCATTCACCTCTCAGGAGCTCTACTCCTAATTCCCCATAGGGTTCATGCTCATATTTATTTAACTAAGCCAATTTAGCCCATGTTCTCAACAGTTAATATCCATTCATGCCATGTTTCATCATTTCAGCTTTATTTTCATATAGCCCATGTTCTCAACAGTTAATATCCATTCATAAACAAGCAACTGTTATCCAATTACAGGCAATTATCATTTTTTTCTTTCTACTTTTCCAAGACTGCAATTCATATATTCACAACATTCGTTCCGATGTTTTCTATTCCTAGGATTCATGCCACACCCTAGGATCTATCATTCACTCTAGTTTTCCAGTCCTAGGATTCATGACATGCCCTAGGATCTATCATTCAATCTAGTTTTCCAATCCTAAGATTCATGCCATATCCTAGGATCTATCATTCAATCGAGTTTCCCAATCCTAGGGTTCATGCCATACCTTAGAATTTATTAATTATCTCACAAGTGCATAATTGTTGATAAATAATTAAAGGGAGCCACTCTACCTGCAAAATCGAGAGTACTAGGGGCGTGATCGACAGGTCTGCGTGCCTCTGCAATCCTTAGAGCCACAACGGAATGGGGTCCTATCACAAGGATCAAACACAAGGAACTACTCAGAATAGGATACAAGTACTTTAAACAAGTAGAGGAACTAATTCTGAGAAGAACGAAATTTTAAACGCGGAAAACGAACTTCGAACGGACGCTAAACGGGTCAAAAATGACAACTCTACCCAAAATCAGACGTCTGGAACACCTTCCAGACATCTTAAACGATGGTTTAGATCATACCTTGCTCCTGCGTGGTTCTTCAAACGTCTAGGATCTCGCTGAACCATCTGGACTTAGTTCCAGATGTCCGACTGTCACTTCGGACATCTGGAGACTCTCTCCGTCGTCTGGTGCAGTGCCCAGACGTCCGATCTATGTGGGAGGGCGTGCCCTTGCGCCTTCCCGAACGAACCTGCATGCGTACGCAACCGGCCTCAACACGGTAAAGAGGCAGAATCCTTCGGCGAAACAGCCTGGATGGCTGTACATGAGAAAGGAAGAAGAAAAGAAATATTGTACCTTTCAGACGTCTAGGTCTTCCTCCAGACGTCTTGTTGGTGCTAGAGCACCACGATCATTTATTTTGATGGTAACAAAACACGTGTTATTTAACATTTGCAATTTGACTCCTAGATTTCAGGTCAATTGCAAATGTAGACGTGCTTAAACGGAGTTCGAGCTCGTATCCAGGACGGATTGGAGGAGCTTGACAGAAAACAGAGGAGGTTCGCGTGGAGCGAGATATTGAAGATAGAAGACAAGAAGAATAGGATAGATTCTTTTTAATCCTTTCTTGTATCTCTTGTCTTTATTTTCTTGCTCTTTTTATTTTCCATAGAATATTATGTGAAAGAGCCTCAAAGTACCCTAACAGTAGTCCTAGGAACATCGGCACAACCCTAGGATACTTAGGTTTTCTGTAGAATACTTAGAAAACCAATATAGGGCTCAAACAGCATTTCCAGACATCTAATTCCCAAATCAGACGTCTGATAAAGTATTTTAAGACGTCTGACTGTTGTTTCAGACGTCCAATAACTCTTAGGCTGGACATAGTTAGTTCTGTCTGATGAAATCAGACGTCTGATGGACTTGCCAGACGTCCAGATAGTGGACCGTTGGCTAGCTTAGCAGGCACTCAAGAATATGACCATTAGAGCCTTATCAGACGTCCATAGGACTGTCCAGACGTCTGATAATTGACCGTTTTGCCTCGGCTGACCCAAAATCTCTTCTCAGAGATTTTCTAGCCGTTGCAACATTTGGAAAATCCATTCCCACAGTAAAACTAGGTTTCCAGACGTCCAGACATAGTGCCAGACGTCCTATATGTCGTCTGATTGACTTGCACAAAAACCCTGTTTAGATCTGATCCAAGTCAGGAAGAGACCCACCCAAAATCAGACGTCTGACCTTGAAATCAGATGTCTTAAAGTGAAGTTCCAGACGTCTGATGCAAGAATTAGATGTCTGATAAGCCTGTCCGAGCAATGATTGTTCTTGATTTCGGGCTGATTCTCTTGGGCTTTGTTCCCAACGGCTATGGAAGCTTTTCCAAGCCTTCCAAAGCCTTCCTAAGGCCTCTATAAATAGAGGGGAACCTTTGCAACACAGACACACCAAGACACACCTAGAGACACCTAAGTAACATAGTTCCACTCTCTTGTGTCCTAGATAGCTCTTGCTCTCCAAGCTCAAGCTCCATTCTCTTGAGAGCATCAAGCTGTTGCGCACCCGCTCTCCCGCTGTTGTTCACAAGAGCGACGTTGCGCTGTCGCGTGGTACACGCATCCGCGTCGTCGACGCACTCCTTTCAACGGGAAGCATCCTATTTCCTATAGAAGCTAGGTTTAAAATCACTTTGTTGGCTCTATAGGACTTGTTGTTTATTTTTTCTTTGTTATTTGTTTGGGTATTCGCTTTGCGAATTCCCGTCTCCTTCGCGAGACAAAATCCTTCTCGTGGAGAGAAGGGGTTGAGGTACGCTACCCTCGTTTAAGTAGCGTGGTTGTACTGAGGTTGAATCACCCTCGTTTAAAGTGATTAGGTTTAGTGGATTTTGATCAACTTGGTTGATCGGAAAATCCTAACTCGAGAGGGTTAGGTGGTGGTTTTCACCCGGTTTGGGTTTTCACCTAAAAATTCTTTTGTACTTGTGTGATTGCTTATTTGTGAGATTATTTATATTTCAATTCCGCATTTTTTACGTTACGCTAATCTCACCCCCTCCAAGCCCGAACTTTCATTTGGTATCAGAGCAGGTTCTTGCAAGATCGGAGTAGCACCCGACAAGAAGATCATGGAGGGAAGCTGCTCCACAAGTAGGATTTCCGAGGGCCAGTCTACGACTCGTCCACCGTTCTTCGACGGGAGCAACTACCCTTACTGGATGCTGCGGATGAAGACGTGGTGTCAAGCCACTGATTTCACGGTCTGGGCCTGGTGCGAGACCCCCTTCGACATCCCAGAGAAACCCGCCGGAGGATACTCGTAGCAGCAGATTCGGGAGCTCTCTCTCAACGTAAAAATAATGAACGCGTTGTATTGCGCGTTGAGTCTGAAGGAGTTCTAGAAAATCAAAGAGTGCACCACCGCCCACGAGATATGGAGGAGGTTGGAAGGCACTCATGAGGAGACAAGCTCGGAAGAAGATCACGAGAAGGAGGAAACCGCTTGCTTTGGTTTCATGGCCAGAGGAAGCAACAGCGATAGCGAAAGCGGAAGCGACTCTGACAACGAGGTAAATCTCGATCTACAAGAAGCTTTTAATGAACTTTTTGAAGTTAATAAATCACTAAAAAGAGAAAATAATAGCATTAAAAAGAATCTTAGTTTTCTTAGAAATGAAAATGATAGGTTAGAAAAACAACTCAAGGACATAGAAACTAGTCCTAAGGGTAATAACCTGTTATTAGAAAATAATAACCTCATCAATGAAAATAATAAATTGATTGAAGAAAATGATAGTTTAAAATTAGAAATTTCTAACTTACAGACTAAGATGCACACTATAGAAAAAGAAATTGCATGTCTTAGGGAAAACTCTAACAAACTAATCAACAAAGTAGATGATTTATATAGCTCTAAGATTGAGAAAGGATCTCCACCAAGGAGACCCGCTAACAGATCCGGATCCAAGCTCACTTGGATACCGAAGAAAGAATTAGAATCTTGTTTTGTAGGGTTCAGGGATAATTACAACACAAAGGACTGGACCTACAAACTCAAGGCCGGTCAACTCGAGTTGGGAGAACCAAGGAGTAGACCAAGGAGGAGAACAAGAAGACCGACGAGACGGCGGACAAACGACGGACCCGCCGCACGTCGACCACCAGATTGGAGACCGGCGCCAATGCCCGGGCCTCAAAGCTACGGATGGGAGCCCCATCCGATGTGGCATCCACCACCACCATTCGGGCCATTTAATTGGCCATGGTAGGTGAGGTAAAATTCTCAACCCTATCTTTTTATAAGCATTTAGATAGGGGGAGTTAAAAAAATGATGAGCTAATTGTCAATTTTTAAGGGGGAGATGCAAGTTAGCTAAATTTCCTTTAGAAAGGGGGAGAAAAATAATAACTATCTTGTTGTTATAGAAAAAAGGGGGAGGCATTACCTTGTCAAAAGAAATTTATAGAAGAGCATGTTTTAAGGAGGAGTTATAGGAAATGTAAAACCAATTCAACCTTTTTGATAATGTCAAAAAGGGGGAGGATTTTTTGCATTATTATCTATGGTTTTGTCATCATCAAAAAGGGGGAGATTGTTGGTGCTAGAGCACCACGATCATTTATTTTGATGATAACAAAACACGTGTTATTTAACATTTGCAATTTGAGTCCTAGATTTCAGGTCAATTGCAAATGTAGACGTGCTTAAACGGAGTTCGAGCTCGCATCCAGGACGGATTGGAGGAGCATGACGGAAAACAGAAGAGGTTCGCGTGGAGCGACAGATTGAAGATAGAAGACAAGAAGAATAGGATAGATTCTTTTTAATCCCTTCTTGTATCTCTTGTCTTTATTTTCTTGCTCTTTTTATTTTCCTTAGAATATTATGTTAAAGAGCCTCAAAGTACCCTAATAGTAGTCCTACGAACACCGGCACAACCCTAGGATACTTAGGTTTTCTGTAGAATACTTAGAAAACCAATATAGGGCTCAAACAGCATTTTCAGACGTCTAATTCCCAAATCTGACGTCTGATAAAGTATTTTAAGACGTCTGACTGTTGTTTCAGATGTCTGATAACTATTAGGCGAGATATAGTTAGTTCTGTCTGATGAAATCAGACGTCCAGACCTTATACCAGACGTCTTAGGAGAGGTCTGATGGACTTACCAGACGTCCAGATAGTGGACCGTTGGCTAGCATAGCAGGCACTCAAGAATATGACCGTTAGAGCCTTATCAGACGTCCATAGGACTGTCCAGACGTCTGATAATTGACCGTTTTGCCTCGGCTGACCCAAAATCTCTTCTCAGAGATTTTCTAGCCGTTGCAACGTTTGGAAAATCCATTCCCACAGTAAAAGTAGGTTTCCAGACGTCTAGACATAGTGCCAGACATCCTATATGTCGTCTGATTGACTTGCACAAAAACCCTGTTTAGATCTGATCCAAGTCAGGAAGAGACCCACCCAAAATCAGACGTATGACCTTGAAATCAGACGTCCTAAAGTGAAGTTCCAGACGTCTGATGCAAGAATTAGACATCTGATAAGCCTGTACGAGCAATAATTGTTCCTGATTTCGGGCTGATTCTCTTGGGCTTTGTTCCCAACGGCTATGGAAGCTTTTCTAAGCCTTCCAAAGCCTTCCTAAGGCCTCTATAAATAGAGGGGAACCTTTGCAACACAGACACACCAAGACACACCTAGAGACACCTAAGCAACATATTCCACTCTCCTGTGTCCTAGATAGCTCTTGCTCTCCAAGCTCAAGCTCCATTCTCTTGAGAGCATCAAGCTATTGCGCACCCGCTCTCCCGCTGTTGTTCACAAGAGCGACGTTGCACCGTCGCGTGGTACACGCATCCGTGTCGTCGACGCACTCCTTTCAAAGGGAAGCATCCTATTTCCTATAGAAGCTAGGTTTAAAATTACTTTGTTGGCTCTATAGGACTTGTTGTTTATTTTTTCTTTGTTATTTGGTTGGGTATTCGCTCTGCGAATTCCTGCCACCTTCGCGAGACAAAATCCTTCTCGTGGAGAGAAGGGGTTGAGGTACGCTACCCGCGTTTAAGTAGCGTGGTTGTATTGAGGTTGAATCACCCTCGTTTAAAGTGATTAGGTTTAGTGGATTTTGATCAACTTTGTTGATCGGAAAATCCTAACTCAAGAGGGTTAGGTGGTGGTTTTCACCCGGTTTGGGTTTCCACCTAAAAATTCTTGTGTACTTGTGTGATTGCTTATTTGTGAGATTATTTATATTTCAATTCCGCATTTTTTACGTTATGCAAATCTCACCCCCTCCAAGGCCGAACTTTCATTTGGTATCAGAGCAGGTTCCTGCAAGATCGGAGTAACACCCGGCAAGAGGATCGTGGAGGGAAGCTGCTCCACAAGTAGGATTTCCGAGGGCCCGTCTACGACTCGTCCACCGTTCTTCGACGGGAGCAACTACCCTTACTAGAAGCTGCGGATGAAGACGTGGCGTCAAGCCACCGATTTCACGGTCTGGGTCAGGTGCGAGACCCCCTTCGACATCCCAGAAAAACCCGCCGGAGGATACTCGCAGCAGCAGATCCGGGAGCTCTCTCTCAACGAAAAAGCAATGAACGCGTTGTATTGCGCGTTGAGTCTGAAGGAGTTCGAGAAAATCAAAGAGTGCACCATCGCCCACGAGATATGGAGGAGGTTGGAAGGCACTCATGAGGAGACAAGCTCGGAAGAAGATCACGAGAAGGAGGAAACCGCTTGCTTTGATTTCATGGCCAGAGGAAGCAACAGCGACAGCGAAAGCGGAAGCGACTCCGACAACGAGGTAAATCTCGATCTACAAGAAGCTTTTAATGAACTTTTTGAAGTTAGTAAATCACTAAAAAGAGAAAATAATAGCATTAAAAAGAATCTTGGTTTTCTTAGAAATGAAAATGATAGGTTAGAAAAATAACTCAAGGACATAGAAACTAGACCTAAGGATAATAACCTGTTATTAGAAAATAATAAATTGATTGAAGAAAATGATAATTTAAAATTAGAAATTTCTGACTTACAGACTAAGATGCACACTATAGAAAAAGAAATTGCATGCCTTAGGGAAAACTCTAACAAACTAATCAACAAAGTAGATGATTTATATAGCGCTAAGATTGAGAAAGGATCTCCATCAAGGAGACCCGCTAACAGATCCGGATCCAAGCTCACTTGGATACCGAAGAAAGAATTAGAATCTTGTTTTGTAGGGTTTAGGGATAATTACAACACAAAGGACTGGACCTACAAACTCAAGGCTGGTCAACTCGAGTTGGGAGAACCAAGGAGTAGACCAAGGAGGAGAACAAGAAGACCGACGAGACGGCGAACAAACGACGGACCCGCTGCACGTCGACCACCAGATTGGAGACCGGCGCCAATGCCCGGGCCTCCAAGCTACGGATGGGAGCCCCATCTGATGTGGCATCCACCACCACCATTCGGGCCATTTAATTGGCCATGGTAGGTGAGGTAAAATTCTCAACCCTATCTTTTTATAAGCATTTAGATAGGGGGAGTTAAAAAAATGATGAGCTAATTGTCAATTTTTAAGGGGGAGATGCAAGTTAGCTAAATTTCCTTTAGAAAGGGGGAGAAAAATAATAACTATCTTGTTGTTATAAAAAAAAGGGGGAGGCATTACCTTGTCAAAAGAAATTTATAGAAGAGCATGTTTTAAGGGGGAGTTATAGGAAATGTAAAACCAATTAAACCTTTTTGATAATGTCAAAAAGGGGGAGGATTTTTTGCATTATTATCTTTGGTTTTGTCATTATCAAAAAGGGGGAGATTGTTGGTGCTAGAGCACCACGATCATTTATTTTGATGATAACAAAACACGTGTTATTTAACATTTGCAATTTGAGTCCTAGATTTCAGGTCAATTGCAAATGTAGACGTGCTTAAATGGAGTTCGAGCTCGCATCCAGGACGGATTGGAGGAGCTTGACGGAAAAAAGGGGAGGTTCGCGTGGAGCGACAGATTGAAGATAGAAGACAAGAAGAATAGGATAGATTCTTTTTAATCCCTTCTTGTATCTCTTGTCTTTATTTTCTTGCTCTTTTTATTTTCCTTAGAATACTATGTTAAAGAGCCTCAAAGTACCCTAACAGTAGTCCTAGGAACACCGGCACAACCTTAGGATACTTAGGTTTTCTGTAGAATACTTAGAAAACCAATATAAGGCTCAAACAGCATTTCCAGACGTCTAATTCCCAAATCAGACGTCTGATAAAGTATTTTAAGACGTGTGATTGTTGTTTCAGACGTCTGATAACTATTAGGCTGGACATAGTTAGTTCTGTCTGATGAAATCAGGCGTCCAGACCTTATACCAGACATCTTAGGAGACGTCTGATGGACTTGCCAGACGTCCAGATAGTGGACCGTTGGCGAGCTTAGCAGGCACTCAAGAATATGACCGTTAGAGCCTTATCAGACGTCCAAAGGACTGTCCAGATGTCTGATAATTGACCGTTTTGCCTCGGCTGACCCAAAATCTCTTCTCAGAGATTTTCTAGCCGTTGCAACATTTGGAAAATCCATTCCCACAGTAAAAGTAGGTTTCCAGACGTCCAGACATAGTGCCGGACGTCCTATATGTCGTCTGATTGACTTGCACAAAAACCCTGTTTAGATCTGATCCAAGTCAGGAAGAGACCCACCCAAAATCAGACGTCTGACCTTCAAATCAGACGCCTTAAAGTGAAGTTCCAGACGTCTGATGCAAGAATTAGACGTCTGATAAGCCTGTCAGAGCAATGATTGTTCCTGAATTCGGGCTGATTCTCTTGGGCTTTGTTCCCAATGGCTATGGAAGCTTTTCTAAGCCTTCCAAAGCCTTCCTAAGGCCTCTATAAATAGAGGGGAACCTTTGCAACACAGACACACCAAGACACACCCAGAGACACCTAAGCAACATAGTTCCACTCTCTTGTGTCCTAGATAGCTCTTGCTCTCCAAGCTCAAGCTCCATTCTCTTGAGAGCATCAAGCTGTTGCGCACCCGCTCTCCCGCTGTTGTTCACAAGAGCGACATTGCGCCGTCGCATGGTACACGCATCCGTGTCGTCGACGCACTCCTTTCAAAGGGAAGCATCCTATTTCCTATAGAAGCTAGGTTTAAAATTACTTTGTTGGCTCTATAGGACTTGTTGTTTATTTTTTCTTTGTTATTTGGTTGGGTATTCGCTCTGCGAATTCCCGTCAACTTCGCGAGACAAAATCCTTCTCGTGGAGAGAAGGGGTTGAGGTACGCTACCCTCGTTTAAGTAGCGTGGTTGTATTGAGGTTGAATCACCCTCGTTTAAAGTGATTAGGTTTAGTGGATTTTGATCAACTTTGTTGATCGGAAAATCCTAACTCGAGAGGGTTAGGTGGTGGTTTTCACCCGGTTTGGGTTTCCACCTAAAAATTCTTGTGTACTTATGTGATTGCTTATTTGTGAGATTATTTATATTTCAATTCCGCATTTTTTACGTTACGCCAATCTCACCCCCTCCAAGCCCGAACTTTCATTTGGTATCAGAGTAGGTCCTTGCAAGATCGAAGTAACACCTGGCAAGAAGATCATGGAGGGAAGCTGCTCCACAAGTAGGATTTCCGAGGGCCAGTCTACAACTCGTCCGCCGTTCTTTGACGGGAGCAACTACCCTTACTGGAAGCTGCGGATGAAGACGTGGCTTCAAGCCACCGATTTCACGGTTGGGTCCAGGTGTGAGACCCCCTTCGACATCCCAGAGAAATCCGCCGGAGGATACTCGCAGCAGCAGATCCGAGAGCTCTCTCTCAACGCAAAAACAATGAACGCGTTGTATTGCGCGTTGAGTCTGAAGGAGTTCGAGAAAATCAAAGAGTGCACCACCGCGCACGAGATATGGAGGAGGTTGGAAGGCACTCATGAGGAGACAAGCTCGGAAGAAGATCACGAGAAGGAGGAAACCGCTTGCTTTGGTTTCATGGCCAGAGGAAGCAACAGCGACAGCGAAAGCGGAAGCCACTCCGACAACGAGGTAAATCTCGATCTACAAGAAGCTTTTAATGAACTTTTTGAAGTTAGTAAATCACTAAAAAGAGAAAATAATAGCATTAAAAAGAATCTTAGTTTTCTTAGAAATGAAAATGATAGGTTAGAAAAATAACTCAAGGACATAGAAACTAGTCCTAAGGATAATAACCTGTTATTAGAAAGTAATAACCACATTAATGAAAATAATAAATTGATTGAAGAAAATGATAGTTTAAAATTAGAAATTTCTGACTTACAGACTAAGATGCACACTATAAAAAAAGAAATTGCATGTCTTAGGGAAAACTCTAACAAACTAATCAACAAAGTAGATGATTTATATAGCCCTAAGATTGAGAAAGGATCTCCATCAAGGAGACCCGCTAACAGATCCGGATCCAAGCTCACTTGGATACCAAAGAAAGAATTAGAATCTTGTTTTGTAGGGTTCAGGGATAATTACAACACAAAGGACTGGACCTACAAACTCAAGGCTGGTCAACTCGAGTTGGGAGAACCAAGGAGTAGACCAAGGAGGAGAACAAGAAGACCGACAAGACGGCGGACAAACGACGGACCCGCCGCACGTCGACCACCAGATTGGAGACCGGCGCCAATGCCCGGGCCTCAAAGCTACGGATGGGAGCCCCATCCGATGTGGCATCCACCACCACCATTCGGGCCATTTAATTGGCCATGGTAGGTGAGGTAAAATTCTCAACCCTATCTTTTTATAAGCATTTAGATAGGGGGAGTTAAAAAAATGATGAGCTAATTGTCAATTTTTAAGGGGGAGATGCAAGTTAGCTAAATTTCCTTTAGAAAGGGGGAGAAAAATAATAACTATCTTGTTGTTATAGAAAAAAGGGGGAGGCATTACCTTGTCAAAAGAAATTTATAGAAGAGAATGTTTTAAGGGGGAGTTATAGGAAATGTAAAACCAATTAAACCTTTTTGATAATGTCAAAAAGGGGGAGGATTTTTTGCATTATTATCTTTGGTTTTGTCACCATCAAAAAGGGGGAGATTGTTGGTGCTAGAGCACCACGATCATTTATTTTGATGATAACAAAACACGTGTTATTTAACATTTGCAATTTGAGTCCTAGATTTCAGGTCAATTGCAAATGTAGACGTGCTTAAATGGAGTTCGAGCTCGCATCCAGGACGGATTGGAGGAGCTTGACGGAAAACAGGGGAGGTTCGCGTGGAGCGACAGATTGAAGATAGAAGACAAGAAGAATAGGATAGATTCTTTTTAATCCCTTCTTGTATCTCTTGTCTTTATTTTCTTGCTCTTTTTATTTTCCTTAGAATATTATGTTAAAGAGCCTCAAAGTACCCTAACAGTAGTCCTAGGAACACTGGCACAACCCTAGGATACTTAGGTTTTCTGTAGAATACTTAGAAAACCAATATAGGGCTCAAACAGCATTTCCAGACGTCTAATTCCCAAATCAGACGTCTGATAAAGTATTTTAAGACGTGTGATTGTTGTTTCAGACGTCTGATAACTATTAGGCTGGACATAGTTAGTTCTGTCTGATGAAATCGGATGTCCAGACCTTATACCAGACCTCTTAGGAGACGTCTGATGGACTTGCCAGACGTCCAGATAGTGGACCGTTGGCTAGCTTAGCAGGCACTCAAGAATATGATCGTTAGAGCCTTATCAGACGTCTGATAATTGACCGTTTTGCCTCGGCTGACCCAAAATCCCTTCTCAGAGATTTTCTAGCCGTTGCAACGTTTGGAAAATCCATTCCCACAGTAAAAGTAGGTTTCCAGACGTCCAGACATAGTGCCAGACGTCCTATATGTCGTCTGATTGACTTGCACAAAAAACCTGTTTAGATCTGATCCAAGTCAGGAAGAGACCCAACCAAAATCAGATGTCTAACCTTGAAATCAGACGTCTTAAAGTGAAGTTCCAGACGTCTGATGCAAGAATTAGACGTCTGATAAGCCTGTCCGAGCAATGATTGTTCCTGATTTCGGGCTGATTCTCTTGGGCTTTGTTCCCAACGGCTATGGAAGCTTTCCTAAGCCTTCCAAAGCCTTCCTAAGGCCTATATAAATAGAGGGGAACCTTTGCAACACAGACACACCAAGACACACCTAGAGACACCTAAGCAACATAGTTCCACTCTCTTGTGTCCTAGATAGCTCTTGCTCTCCAAGCTCAAGCTCTATTCTCTTGAGAGCATCAAGCTGTTGCGCACCCGCTCTCCTGCCATTGTTCACAAGAGCGACGTTGCGTCGTCGCATGGTACACGCATCCGAGTCGTCGACGCACTCCTTTCAAAGGGAAGCATCCTATTTTCTATAGAAGCTAGGTTTAAAATTACTTTGTTGGCTCTATAGGACTTGTTGTTTATTTTTTCTTTGTGATTTGGTTGGGTATTCGCTTTACGAATTCCCATCTCCTTCGCGAGACAAAATCCTTCTCGTGGAGAGAAGGGGTTGAGGTACGCTACGCTCGTTTAAGTAGCGTGGTTGTATTGAGGTTGAATCACCCTTGTTTAAAGTGATTTGCCTTAGTGGATTTTGATCAACTTGGTTGATCGGAAAATCCTAACTCGAGAGGGTTAGGTGGTGGTTTTCACCCGGTTTGGGTTTCCACCTAAAAATTCTTGTGTACTTATGTGATTGCTTATTTGTGAGATTATTTATATTTCAATTCCGCATTTTTTACGTTACGCCAATCTCACCCCATCCAAGCCTGAACTTTCATTTGGTATCAGAGCAGGCTCTTGCAAGATCGGAGTAACACCTGGCAAGAAGATCATGGAGGGAAGCTGCTCCACAAGTAGGATTTCCGAGGGCCAGTCTACAACTCGTCCGCCGTTCTTTGACGGGAGCAACTACCCTTACTGGAAGCTGCGGATGAAGACGTGGCTTCAAGCCACCGATTTCACGGTCGGGTCCAGGTGTGAGACCCCCTTCGACATCCCAGAGAAATCCGCCGGAGGATACTCGCAGCAGCAGATCCGGGAGCTCTCTCTCAACGCAAAAACAATGAACGCGTTGTATTGCGCGTTGAGTCTGAAGGAGTTCGAGAAAATCAAAGAGTGCACCACCGCCCACGAGATATGGAGGAGGTTGGAAGGCACTCATGAGGAGACAAGCTCGGAAGAAGATCACGAGAAGGAGGAAACCGCTTGCTTTGGTTTCATGGCCAGAGGAAGCAACAACGACAGCGAAAGCGGAAGCCACTCCGACAACGAGGTAAATCTCGATCTACAAGAAGCTTTTAATGAACTTTTTGAAGTTAGTAAATCACTAAAAAGAGAAAATAATAGCATTAAAAAGAATCTTGGTTTTCTTAGAAATGAAAATGATAGGTTAGAAAAATAACTCAAGGACATAGAAACTAGACCTAAGGATAATAACCTGTTATTAGAAAATAATAAATTGATTGAAGAAAATGATAATTTAAAATTAGAAATTTCTGACTTACAGACTAAGATGCACACTATAGAAAAAGAAATTGCATGCCTTAGGGAAAACTCTAACAAACTAATCAACAAAGTAGATGATTTATATAGCGCTAAGATTGAGAAAGGATCTCCATCAAGGAGACCCGCTAACAGATCCGGATCCAAGCTCACTTGGATACCGAAGAAAGAATTAGAATCTTGTTTTGTAGGGTTTAGGGATAATTACAACACAAAGGACTGGACCTACAAACTCAAGGCTGGTCAACTCGAGTTGGGAGAACCAAGGAGTAGACCAAGGAGGAGAACAAGAAGACCGACGAGACGGCGAACAAACGACGGACCCGCTGCACGTCGACCACCAGATTGGAGACCGGCGCCAATGCCCGGGCCTCCAAGCTACGGATGGGAGCCCCATCTGATGTGGCATCCACCACCACCATTCGGGCCATTTAATTGGCCATGGTAGGTGAGGTAAAATTCTCAACCCTATCTTTTTATAAGCATTTAGATAGGGGGAGTTAAAAAAATGATGAGCTAATTGTCAATTTTTAAGGGGGAGATGCAAGTTAGCTAAATTTCCTTTAGAAAGGGGGAGAAAAATAATAACTATCTTGTTGTTATAAAAAAATGGGGGAGGCATTACCTTGTCAAAAGAAATTTATAGAAGAGCATGTTTTAAGGGGGAGTTATAGGAAATGTAAAACCAATTAAACCTTTTTGATAATGTCAAAAAGGGGGAGGATTTTTTGCATTATTATCTTTGGTTTTGTCATTATCAAAAAGGGGGAGATTGTTGGTGCTAGAGCACCACGATCATTTATTTTGATGATAACAAAACACGTGTTATTTAACATTTGCAATTTGAGTCCTAGATTTCAGGTCAATTGCAAATGTAGACGTGCTTAAATGGAGTTCGAGCTCGCATCCAGGACGGATTGGAGGAGCTTGACGGAAAAAAGGGGAGGTTCGCGTGGAGCGACAGATTGAAGATAGAAGACAAGAAGAATAGGATAGATTCTTTTTAATCCCTTCTTGTATCTCTTGTCTTTATTTTCTTGCTCTTTTTATTTTCCTTAGAATACTATGTTAAAGAGCCTCAAAGTACCCTAACAGTAGTCCTAGGAACACCGGCACAACCTTAGGATACTTAGGTTTTCTGTAGAATACTTAGAAAACCAATATAAGGCTCAAACAGCATTTCCAGACGTCTAATTCCCAAATCAGACGTCTGATAAAGTATTTTAAGACGTGTGATTGTTGTTTCAGACGTCTGATAACTATTAGGCTGGACATAGTTAGTTCTGTCTGATGAAATCAGGCGTCCAGACCTTATACCAGACATCTTAGGAGACGTCTGATGGACTTGCCAGACGTCCAGATAGTGGACCGTTGGCGAGCTTAGCAGGCACTCAAGAATATGACCGTTAGAGCCTTATCAGACGTCCAAAGGACTGTCCAGATGTCTGATAATTGACCGTTTTGCCTCGGCTGACCCAAAATCTCTTCTCAGAGATTTTCTAGCCGTTGCAACATTTGGAAAATCCATTCCCACAGTAAAAGTAGGTTTCCAGACGTCCAGACATAGTGCCGGACGTCCTATATGTCATCTGATTGACTTGCACAAAAACCCTGTTTAGATCTGATCCAAGTCAGGAAGAGACCCACCCAAAATCAGACGTCTGACCTTCAAATCAGACGCCTTAAAGTGAAGTTCCAGACGTCTGATGCAAGAATTAGACGTCTGATAAGCCTGTCAGAGCAATGATTGTTCCTGAATTCGGGCTGATTCTCTTGGGCTTTGTTCCCAATGGCTATGGAAGCTTTTCTAAGCCTTCCAAAGCCTTCCTAAGGCCTCTATAAATAGAGGGGAACCTTTGCAACACAGACACACCAAGACACACCCAGAGACACCTAAGCAACATAGTTCCACTCTCTTGTGTCCTAGATAGCTCTTGCTCTCCAAGCTCAAGCTCCATTCTCTTGAGAGCATCAAGCTGTTGCGCACCCGCTCTCCCGCTGTTGTTCACAAGAGCGACATTGCGCCGTCGCATGGTACACGCATCCGTGTCGTCGACGCACTCCTTTCAAAGGGAAGCATCCTATTTCCTATAGAAGCTAGGTTTAAAATTACTTTGTTGGCTCTATAGGACTTGTTGTTTATTTTTTCTTTGTTATTTGGTTGGGTATTCGCTCTGCGAATTCCCGTCAACTTCGCGAGACAAAATCCTTCTCGTGGAGAGAAGGGGTTGAGGTACGCTACCCTCGTTTAAGTAGCGTGGTTGTATTGAGGTTGAATCACCCTCGTTTAAAGTGATTAGGTTTAGTGGATTTTGATCAACTTTGTTGATCGGAAAATCCTAACTCGAGAGGGTTAGGTGGTGGTTTTCACCCGGTTTGGGTTTCCACCTAAAAATTCTTGTGTACTTATGTGATTGCTTATTTGTGAGATTATTTATATTTCAATTCCGCATTTTTTACGTTACGCCAATCTCACCCCCTCCAAGCCCGAACTTTCATTTGGTATCAGAGTAGGTCCTTGCAAGATCGAAGTAACACCTGGCAAGAAGATCATGGAGGGAAGCTGCTCCACAAGTAGGATTTCCGAGGGCCAGTCTACAACTCGTCCGCCGTTCTTTGACGGGAGCAACTACCCTTACTGGAAGCTGCGGATGAAGACGTGGCTTCAAGCCACCGATTTCACGGTTGGGTCCAGGTGTGAGACCCCCTTCGACATCCCAGAGAAATCCGCCGGAGGATACTCGCAGCAGCAGATCCGAGAGCTCTCTCTCAACGCAAAAACAATGAACGCGTTGTATTGCGCGTTGAGTCTGAAGGAGTTCGAGAAAATCAAAGAGTGCACCACCGCCCACGAGATATGGAGGAGGTTGGAAGGCACTCATGAGGAGACAAGCTCGGAAGAAGATCACGAGAAGGAGGAAACCGCTTGCTTTGGTTTCATGGCCAGAGGAAGCAACAGCGACAGCGAAAGCGGAAGCCACTCCGACAACGAGGTAAATCTCGATCTACAAGAAGCTTTTAATGAACTTTTTGAAGTTAGTAAATCACTAAAAAGAGAAAATAATAGCATTAAAAAGAATCTTAGTTTTCTTAGAAATGAAAATGATAGGTTAGAAAAATAACTCAAGGACATAGAAACTAGTCCTAAGGATAATAACCTGTTATTAGAAAGTAATAACCACATTAATGAAAATAATAAATTGATTGAAGAAAATGATAGTTTAAAATTAGAAATTTCTGACTTACAGACTAAGATGCACACTATAAAAAAAGAAATTGCATGTCTTAGGGAAAACTCTAACAAACTAATCAACAAAGTAGATGATTTATATAGCCCTAAGATTGAGAAAGGATCTCCATCAAGGAGACCCGCTAACAGATCCGGATCCAAGCTCACTTGGATACCAAAGAAAGAATTAGAATCTTGTTTTGTAGGGTTCAGGGATAATTACAACACAAAGGACTGGACCTACAAACTCAAGGCTGGTCAACTCGAGTTGGGAGAACCAAGGAGTAGACCAAGGAGGAGAACAAGAAGACCGACAAGACGGCGGACAAACGACGGACCCGCCGCACGTCGACCACCAGATTGGAGACCGGCGCCAATGCCCGGGCCTCAAAGCTACGGATGGGAGCCCCATCCGATGTGGCATCCACCACCACCATTCGGGCCATTTAATTGGCCATGGTAGGTGAGGTAAAATTCTCAACCCTATCTTTTTATAAGCATTTAGATAGGGGGAGTTAAAAAAATGATGAGCTAATTGTCAATTTTTAAGGGGGAGATGCAAGTTAGCTAAATTTCCTTTAGAAAGGGGGAGAAAAATAATAACTATCTTGTTGTTATAGAAAAAAGGGGGAGGCATTACCTTGTCAAAAGAAATTTATAGAAGAGAATGTTTTAAGGGGGAGTTATAGGAAATGTAAAACCAATTAAACCTTTTTGATAATGTCAAAAAGGGGGAGGATTTTTTGCATTATTATCTTTGGTTTTGTCACCATCAAAAAGGGGGAGATTGTTGGTGCTAGAGCACCACGATCATTTATTTTGATGATAACAAAACACGTGTTATTTAACATTTGCAATTTGAGTCCTAGATTTCAGGTCAATTGCAAATGTAGACGTGCTTAAATGGAGTTCGAGCTCGCATCCAGGACGGATTGGAGGAGCTTGACGGAAAACAGGGGAGGTTCGCGTGGAGCGACAGATTGAAGATAGAAGACAAGAAGAATAGGATAGATTCTTTTTAATCCCTTCTTGTATCTCTTGTCTTTATTTTCTTGCTCTTTTTATTTTCCTTAGAATATTATGTTAAAGAGCCTCAAAGTACCCTAACAGTAGTCCTAGGAACACTGGCACAACCCTAGGATACTTAGGTTTTCTGTAGAATACTTAGAAAACCAATATAGGGCTCAAACAGCATTTCCAGACGTCTAATTCCCAAATCAGACGTCTGATAAAGTATTTTAAGACGTGTGATTGTTGTTTCAGACGTCTGATAACTATTAGGCTGGACATAGTTAGTTCTGTCTGATGAAATCGGATGTCCAGACCTTATACCAGACCTCTTAGGAGACGTCTGATGGACTTGCCAGACGTCCAGATAGTGGACCGTTGGCTAGCTTAGCAGGCACTCAAGAATATGATCGTTAGAGCCTTATCAGACGTCTGATAATTGACCGTTTTGCCTCGGCTGACCCAAAATCCCTTCTCAGAGATTTTCTAGCCGTTGCAACGTTTGGAAAATCCATTCCCACAGTAAAAGTAGGTTTCCAGACGTCCAGACATAGTGCCAGACGTCCTATATGTCGTCTGATTGACTTGCACAAAAAACCTGTTTAGATCTGATCCAAGTCAGGAAGAGACCCAACCAAAATCAGATGTCTAACCTTGAAATCAGACGTCTTAAAGTGAAGTTCCAGACGTCTGATGCAAGAATTAGACGTCTGATAAGCCTGTCCGAGCAATGATTGTTCCTGATTTCGGGCTGATTCTCTTGGGCTTTGTTCCCAACGGCTATGGAAGCTTTCCTAAGCCTTCCAAAGCCTTCCTAAGGCCTATATAAATAGAGGGGAACCTTTGCAACACAGACACACCAAGACACACCTAGAGACACCTAAGCAACATAGTTCCACTCTCTTGTGTCCTAGATAGCTCTTGCTCTCCAAGCTCAAGCTCTATTCTCTTGAGAGCATCAAGCTGTTGCGCACCCGCTCTCCTGCCATTGTTCACAAGAGCGACGTTGCGTCGTCGCATGGTACACGCATCCGAGTCGTCGACGCACTCCTTTCAAAGGGAAGCATCCTATTTTCTATAGAAGCTAGGTTTAAAATTACTTTGTTGGCTCTATAGGACTTGTTGTTTATTTTTTCTTTGTTATTTGGTTGGGTATTCGCTCTGCGAATTCCTGCCACCTTCGCGAGACAAAATCCTTCTCGTGGAGAGAAGGGGTTGAGGTACGCTACCCGCGTTTAAGTAGCGTGGTTGTATTGAGGTTGAATCACCCTCGTTTAAAGTGATTAGGTTTAGTGGATTTTGATCAACTTTGTTGATCGGAAAATCCTAACTCAAGAGGGTTAGGTGGTGGTTTTCACCCGGTTTGGGTTTCCACCTAAAAATTCTTGTGTACTTATGTGATTGCTTATTTGTGAGATTATTTATATTTCAATTCCGCATTTTTTACGTTACGCCAATCTCACCCCATCCAAGCCTGAACTTTCATTTGGTATCAGAGCAGGCTCTTGCAAGATCGGAGTAACACCTGGCAAGAAGATCATGGAGGGAAGCTGCTCCACAAGTAGGATTTCCGAGGGCCAGTCTACAACTCGTCCGCCGTTCTTTGACGGGAGCAACTACCCTTACTGGAAGCTGCGGATGAAGACGTGGCTTCAAGCCACCGATTTCACGGTCGGGTCCAGGTGTGAGACCCCCTTCGACATCCCAGAGAAATCCGCCGGAGGATACTCGCAGCAGCAGATCCGGGAGCTCTCTCTCAACGCAAAAACAATGAACGCGTTGTATTGCGCGTTGAGTCTGAAGGAGTTCGAGAAAATCAAAGAGTGCACCACCGCCCACGAGATATGGAGGAGGTTGGAAGGCACTCATGAGGAGACAAGCTCGGAAGAAGATCACGAGAAGGAGGAAACCGCTTGCTTTGGTTTCATGGCCAGAGGAAGCAACAGCGACAGCGAAAGCGGAAGCCACTCCGACAACGAGGTAAATCTCGATCTACAAGAAGCTTTTAATGAACTTTTTGAAGTTAGTAAATCACTAAAAAGAGAAAATAATAGCATTAAAAAGAATCTTAGTTTTCTTAGAAATGAAAATGATAGGTTAGAAAAATAACTCAAGGACATAGAAACTAGTCCTAAGGATAATAACCTGTTATTAGAAAATAATAACCTCATCAATGAAAATAATAAATTGATTGAAGAAAATGATAGTTTAAAATTAGAAATTTCTGACTTACAGACTAAGATGCACACTATAGAAAAAGAAATTGCATGTCTTAGGGAAAACTCTAACAAACTAATCAACAAAGTAGATGATTTATATAGCCCTAAGATTGAGAAAGGATCTCCATCAAGGAGACCCGCTAACAAATCCGGATCCAAGCTCACTTGGATACCGAAGAAAGAATTAGAATCTTGTTTTGTAGGGTTCAGGGATAATTACAACACAAAGGACTGGACCTACAAACTCAAGGCTGGTTAACTCGAGTTGGGAGAACCAAGGAGTAGACCAAGGAGGAGAACAAGAAGACCAATGAGACGGCGAACAAACGACGGACCCGCCGCACGTCGACCACCAGATTGGAAACCGGCACCAATATCCGGGCCTCCAAGCTACGGATGGGAGCCCCATCCGATGTGGCATCCACCACCACCATTCGGGCCATTTAATTGGCCATGGTAGGTGAGGTAAAATTCTCAACCCTATCTTTTCATAAGCATTTAGATAGGGGGAGTTAAAAAAATGATGAGCTAATTGTCAATTTTTAAGGGGGATATGCAAGTTAGCTAAATTTCCTTTAGAAAGGGGGAGAAAAATAATAGCTATCTTGTTGTTATAAAAAAAAAGGGGGAGGCATTACCTTGTCAAAAGAAATTTATAGAAGAGCATGTTTTAGGAGGGAGTTATAGGAAATGTAAAACCAATTAAACCTTTTTGATAATGTCAAAAAGGGGGAGGATTTTTTGCATTATTATCTATGGTTTTGTCATCATCAAAAAGGGGGAGATTGTTGGTGCTAGAGCACCATGATCATTTATTTTGATGATAACAAAACACGTGTTATTTAACATTTGCAATTTGAGTCCTAGATTTCAAGTCAATTGCAAATGTAGACGTGCTTAAACGGTGTTCGAGCTCGCATCCAGGATGGATTGGAGGAGCTTGACGGAAAACAGAGGAGGTTCGCGTGGAGCGACAGATTGAAGATAGAAGACAAGAAGAATAGGATAGATTCTTTTTAATCCCTTCTTGTATCTCTTGTCCTTATTTTCTTGCTCTTTTTATTTTCCTTAGAATATTATGTTAAAGAGCCTCAAAGCACCCTAACAGTAGTCCTAGGAACACCGGCACAACCCTAGGATACTTAGGTTTTCTGTAGAATACTTAGAAAACCAATATAGGGCTCAAACAGCATTTCCAGACGTCTAATTCCCAAATCAGACGTCTGATAAAGTATTTTAAGACGTGTGATTGTTGTTTCAGACGTCTGATAACTATTAGGCTGGACATAGTTAGTTCTGTCTGATGAAATCAGACGTCCAGACCTTATACCAGACATCTTAGGAGACGTCTGATGGACTTGCCAGACGTCCAGATAGTGGACCGTTGGCTAGCTTAGCAGGCACTCAAGAATATGACCGTTAGAGCCTTATCAGACGTCCATAGGACTGTCCAGACGTCGGATAATTGACCGTTTTGCCTCGGCTGACCCAAAATCTCTTCTCAGAGATTTTCTAGCCGTTGCAACGTTTGGAAAATCCATTCCCACAGTAAAAGTAGGTTTCCAGACGTCCAGACATAGTGCCAGACGTCCTATATGTCATCTGATTGACTTGCACAAAAACCCTGTTTAGATCTGATCCAAGTCAGGAAGAGACCCGCCCAAAATCAGACGTCTGACTTTTAAATTAGACGTCTTAAAGTGAAGTTCCAGACGTCTGATGCAAGAATTAGACGTCTGATAAGCCTGTCAGAGCAATGATTGTTCCTGATTTCGGGCTGATTCTCTTGGGCTTTGTTCCCAACGGCTATGGAAGCTTTTCTAAGCCTTCCAAAGCCTTCCTAAGGCCTCTATAAATAGAGGGGAACCTTTGCAACACATACACACCAAGACACACCTAGAGACACCAGGATACACAAGAAACACTTTGTAATACACTTTCCACTCTCTTGTGTCCTAGCTAGCTCTTGCTCTCCAAGCTCAAGTTCCATTCATCTTGAGAGCATCAAGCTTCGCGCACCCGCTCTCCCGCCGTTGTTCACGAGAGCAAAGTTGCGCCGTCGCGTGGCTCACGCACCGTGTCATCAACTCGACGCACTCCTTGCAAAGGGGAGTTTCCTAATTCCTATAGAAGCTAGGTTCATAATTACTTTGTTGGCTCTATAGGATTACTTGTTTATTTTATCTTTGTTATTTGGTTGGGTATTCGCTTTGCGAATTTCCGTCTCCTTCGCGAGACAAAATCCTTCTCGTGGAGAGAAGGGGTTGAGGTACGCTACCCTCGTTTAAGTAGCGTGGTTGTATTGAGGTTGAATCACCCTCATTTAAAGTGATTCGGTTTAGTTGATTTTGATCAACTTGGTTGATCGGAAAATCCTAACTCGAGAGGGTTAGGTGGTGGTTTTCACCCGGTTTGGGTTTCCACCTAAAAATTCTTGTGTACTTGTGTGATTGCTTATTTTATGAAGATTGTTTATTTCAATTCCGCAATTATTACGTCACCCCCTCCTGGTAGGGTCGGAAATTTCACGTCTCCCACGTCGTCTGGACATAGGTCCAGACGTCTGATTCTGGGAAATTTTCATAGAATTTGGACCTCCTCACCCTCCTCCTGCTGCGCACGGTCGCGCTGGGCCACACTCGCCTACTGCTTGAGCTGCAGTAGCACCTCCCCGGTAATACACTCTAGCTACGCGTCCCCCGCTGGTCGGCCCTGGCAGCTCCGGCGAGTTCGCCCTCTCTTCCTCACGTGCTCCGCCTCTTCTCCCTCCCGCTACACCTCCTCCTCCCCATGCGCACCCGGCAGCGGCTGCTGCCCTCGCTCTCGCACTCTCACGCTAACAGGAAGAAGGAGGAGATGGTGGAGTGGTGGTGAGGGAGAGGAGAGGGGGAGATATTTGAAGGTGCCGTGGGGAGAGAGAGAGGAAGAAAAAGATGCACCTGCAGGACGGGGAGGGAAGAGAGAGAAGAAAAGAGGGCGGTAGGTCAGTCTGCACACGCTTGCACACAGACGCGAAATCGTATGCCGCAAAAATTAATTTCCAGACATCTGGGATGGCTTCTAGACATCTGACCAGACGTCTGGACCAACTCCCAGACGTCTTAAAAGACGTTTGATGTCGGGGTCGTGTTGTACCTACTGTACCGTTTCTTCTGTTCTAGTGAGTATTTTCTGTTACAACTGTACTCTTTTATTGTAAGCATCACGTTTATATACCTGTTTAATTCTCTACTGTTGTGGTGGTGTGTACTGCAGTAGTTCTTTTCTTTACTACTGTACTTTTGTTACTGCTAGTTATATGCATGGTGAATGTGGTTTATTTTACTACTCTTTTGGTTACTTTCTCGTTGGACGACTAGGTCTTGGGATCAGTCGAGTCGGTCCGATTCTCGTGTCTCGTAGGGATTCGGGAATCGGGTCATAACAACTTACTCATCCGAGGCCTGTTTTGACATGAACTTGCGCAAATGGCCATTAATACTGGTTTATAAGCAATCTTAACATGCGATGTATGCAATGCTCCCATTCCCCTTTCATGATGTGCTATTCATGCATATTATCTTTAAGACCAACCCCGTTTGGCAGAATTATCATCATAAAATGTAGCACTATCAGGACGTAACGGTGGAAAAGCTAGTCAGGGCCTATTCTAAAAAGCTCGGGTTCCTCCCAGTGATAAAATTTAGCATCAGCAAGAAACCTGTCTCGCTTCTGCTTGTCGCAGGTACTGGGGGTAATGCCCGTGACTAGATAGTTCACTATGTCAGCGAATCAAGGAGTTTTGGCCTCCATAGCCACTAGAGACTCATCAAGGAATGTCTCTTGGATACCACCAGCAGAGTTTGATGCCTCAATAGGGATCCTAGACAGATGATCTGCTACCACATTCTCAACTCCTTTCTTATCTTTAATTTCCAGGTCAAACTCCTGGTGTAGAAGAATCTAATGAATTAGGCGAGGTTTGGTGTCCTTTTTAGCAAGAAGATGCTTTAAAGCGGAATGATTAGTGAACACCACAACCTTGGATCCCAAAAGATAAGACCGAAACTTTTCCAAAGTAAATACTACAGCAAGAAGTTATTTTTCATTGATCGTGTAGTTTTGCTGAGGATCCGTAAGGGTCTTGCTGGCATAATGCAGCACATGAGGTTTGCCATGAACCCTTTGACCTGAGACCTTTCCCACTGCAAAATAAGAAGCATCATACATTATCTCAAATGGGAGGGTCCAATCTGATGCTTGGAGAATCGTCACGGTAATAAGGGCTTTCTTTAAGACTTGGAAAGCCTAGCCACATCTGTCATCAAAATCGAAGGAAACATCCTTTGCTAATAGGTTGCAGAGTGGCTTAGAGATTTTACTAAAATCTCTAATGAAGTGCTTATAAAATCCAACATGGCCAAGGAAAGATCTAACCTGATGAACATTGGTGGGTGATGGAAGCCTAGAGATGGAATCAATTTTTGTGGTGTCCACCTCTAATCCTCTCTCGGAAACTACATGCCCTACTGGACCATAAAGTGGCTTTTCTCCTAGCTAAGCACTAGCTTTGCCTCTTTGCAATGGGTTAAGACTTTATCAAGGTGCGAAAGGCATAGGTTAAATGACGAGCCATAAATGGAGTAGTCATCCATGAAAATTTCAACAAACTCATCGATCATATCAGAAAAGATAGCCATCATACATCGTTGGAAAGTGGCAGGAGCATTACATAACCCAAATGGCATTCGGCGAAATGCAAATGTACCATACGGGCTCGTGAAGGTATTACTCTCCTAATCGTCAGGAAAGATGGCTATCTGATTATGCCCAGAATACTCGTCAAGGAAACAAAAGAACTTATTCCCTGCTAGTCATTCCAAAATCTGATCGATAAATGGTAAGGAGAAATGGTCTTTCTGGGTAGCCATGTTCAAACGGTGGTAATCAATGCAGACCTTCCAACCAGTTGAGGGTTTAGTGGTCACCAACTCTCCTTGTTAGTTCTCTTTCATAGTTATTCTTGCCTTCTTAGGCACAACATGTATAGGATTGACCCATTTACTATTTGAAATGGGATAGATAATCCCTGCATCCAGCCATTTCAGAATCTCCTTTTAAACAACCTCTCGCATATTAGGGTTGAGCCTTATCTGCATGTCTCGAAAAGGTTTCACGAACTCGCCCGTGTATATATGATACATGCAAAGGGAGGGATCAACACCCTTAATATCAGCAGTTGACCAAGAAATTGCTTCCTTGTGCCTTTGTAAACACTCAAGAAAAGCTCCGTCTTGCGATTCAGATAATGCAGATGAGATAATAATGGGGAGCATGTCATTAGGGCCAAGGAAAGCATACTTCAATGTGCTCGGGAGGGGTTTCAGCTCCAACTCAGGAGCCTTTTGATTGAGGGTTTAAGTTGATATGTCCTCGCCTCTGGTAGTGGGTCCACCTTCAAGGTCCAGGGTGGGGACAGAGACTCTGTGTGCATCCCCAACAACTCTTCTAATTCTGGTATTTCCCCTTTAGTTTCTTCAATAGTCGGAGGATGGTCCTTAAATATGACCTTTTGAAGGGGATCTCTACATAAGAGTGCTAGAGTAGTCTCCTCAATTATTTCATCAACAACCTCAATCTGAGAACAATCTTCAAATCCGAATTGCTTGTAGGTATCAAAAACATTCAATCGGATCTTCTTGTTCCTAAAGCCCAATTTAAGTGCCCCTGATCTACAATTGATAGAGGCATTGGCTGTGGCTAAGAAGGGGCATCCTAAAATAATGGATGGCTTGGTGGGCTTATTAGAAGGGTCAGTATCTAGCACAAGAAAGTCAACAGGGAAGAAGTCTTCCACTCTCACCAGGACATCTTCCAATAATCCCCAAGGTGTCTTAAGTGATCAGTCTGCGACCTAGAGGATGACTGGACTAGGTTTTAGCTCACCTCCTCCCAAAAAGTCATAGACAGAGCTCAATAAAATGTTCACCCATACCCCCAGATCGAGCAGAGCCTCGTCAATGTGTTTGTTACATATAACCACTGAGATATACGAGGCCCCTGGGTCTTTCATTTTGGGGCGTGTTCCATGTTGGAGAACCGAGCTAACATGGTCAAGCAGGATGATCTTTGCTTGGACCTGTCTCCTAGATCGACTCTTCTAGGTGCACAGGTCCTTTAGAAACTTGGCATAGGATAGGATCTGTTTGATAGCTTCCAACAGAGGCAAGTTGATCT
This sequence comes from Thalassia testudinum, assembly GCA_037157565.1. Classification (NCBI taxonomy): domain Eukaryota; kingdom Viridiplantae; phylum Streptophyta; class Magnoliopsida; order Alismatales; family Hydrocharitaceae; genus Thalassia; species Thalassia testudinum. Next base: position 1,535,849 of record JAZHRO010000046.1, read on the forward strand.
GGACTTGCCTAAAAGTGTCCATAATCTCCTCTGTCCTATCCTTGGCTCCAGGAAAGCCAACATAAGATCCACCAGGAGCAGATAGGAGCTCTAGATAGGGCACCCTCGGCTTCTGGGTAGAGGGGTCGTCATGACGAGAGAGGGGTGGTGGAATGACGACATCCTCATTGTGGGTGATTTCAAGTGAGGGAGAGCAGTGTGGCTCTTCCTCAGTGGAAATAGAAGTCAGGTCGGGTGTAGGAGGGGAATTATGAGAGGTAACCGTAAAAGTGTTATCAGGCTTGTCAATATTCTTTCCACTCCTCAGCACGGTCACAGTTTGGGCGTGATCCCTAAATACAACCCCCTTGCCCTTTGGGTTCTCCTCAGAAGAGCTAGGCAACTTCCCCGGATCATGTTCCCTAACTGCCTTAGTAAGATGACCAATTTGGGATTGCATATTAGTAATCATCTTATTCTGAGATTGGATGACCATATTCTGATGCTCTTGGATCGCTTTCATCATGGCTTTAAGTTCATCCATCTCAGAGGGCTTATTCTGTGGAGGGTTTTCATAGGATGGTTGGATATGGGTTGGGGAGGTAAGGGTCTTGTATTCCTTGAGTTAGAAGCATCACCTTGCTTCCAAGAGAAGTTTGGATGGCTCCGCCACCACGGATTATAGGTATTGGAATAAGGGTTATTGCCAGCAGGTGGGCAGAAACCTTGGGCCATGTTCAAGTCGACCTGAATCTACTCAAGGAATTGATTTGCCTGGTGGTACTCTGCAGTGGCGTGCGTTGTGCTTTGGCAAATGGAGCATTCACTTGAATCCTGAAAGATAGAGGTTTCTTGTAGGTTCATGTCGGGGTTTGCTAAAAGCCTATCAAAGTTTTTGTTCAATAATTGAATCTGATAAACCAAAGCCTGAGTAGCCCCAACTTCATGGGCCTCTACCTTCCTCTGCAAGATTAATGGCATTCTTTCTTAATAGGTAGAGGACATATGTATGGAGTTATCACTTAATGTTTCAAATAATGATCAGGCTTATTAACCTAAGAAGGCCTATCTCTTCTTATGCAGGGAAGAAAAATGGCACCTGATGGTGGGGGAATAACCTAAGAAGGTCATTAAAGCGCTCCCAAGTCTCATGAAATTGCTCCCCTTCCTGTTAAGTAAAACCCATAATCTCTTTTCTATAATGGTTGGTCTTACTTATAGGAAAATACTTTTTCAAGAATTCTCCCTTAAGGGTGGCCTAATCATTTACCCTTGCATCGAGGGTATGATACTAGTGCTTGGCCTTATCCTTTAGGGAGAATGGAAATAGAGTCCTCGACAGGGCTTCATTAGTAATGCCCTGAAGATTCATCGTGGAATAGACCTCAGTGAATTCCTCAAGATGCCTGTAGGGATCCTCCCTAGCAGTACCATAAAAAGATGGGAGCAAAGATATGGTGATGCTCTTGATTTCATATGGGTTATCCACTCCAAGTCTTCGAATAGGTAGGGCTTGGTCGGTTGTAGGGAGGAAATAGTCTCTCAAAGTTCTCTGATTTTCACCAACCCTAATCTCTTCTTTGGGTCTCTCTTCAGCCATTTTTCTTCTTTCTTGGTTAGCTTTCCTTATAACTCTCTTAGGCTCAGGGTTGAAGAGAAGACTACTACTAATAGAGCGCCTACCATGCATACACCACGCAAACACAAGGCAAGAGGTCTTTTGTTAATTTAAAGTTCTTTAAGGCCTCTTCCAACTCTTCAGCTTGGCCAAATATAATCAAGGCAGTTTTTCTCGGTTCCCACGTAAGTGCTATAAGAGAAATGAGGCACTTGAAATTTTCGGTCAATGACTGTTAAGAAGGTTGAGGTTACTTTTAGTCCTTTTTGGGTGATTAATCAAGTTGTCAAACAATTACGCACCCTAAATTGACCTTCGAGTGCCCTAAAGACGTACACTTTGTTACAATGATATTCTCTAATGCTCAAGTAAAAAGGTACTCGAAAGATGGAACCAAGGGATGCAAGTAGAGCGAACCCTTCCTCTGAGGCGTTGCGTTAGCGGTGCCTCTTAACTACCCTTGAATTCCATTAAGGGGTGTCCCCCTCCACAAAGTGTCAAGTCACTCGGGCAAAGTTAATATCACTGTTTCAAAGCGAGATAGGAGGGTTTGCACCGATAAAGAGATCGATGCCTATAGCCTTAAGGGTCCAAGTCCTAGTGCAGTGCCTATAGTGCATGCTCAGTGCAGGAAGTGTGCATTCACCATGAAAAGTAATTTTGCTTTTGAAAAGCACAATCAATTTATTCAAGCACTTCTTGTATATTTTCCTTTCTTTTCAAGAAATAATGTGACCACTTGATTAATCATTTCAAATCAGTTTAAGTGGTCTTCTTTAATTATGTTAAGATGCAATGCATGTGCAGATAACTGATGTAGTAAGATAAGAAATGTGTACCTTGCTCCAGCACTCTTCTATGCAAAAATGCATGCAATGCAGTAAGAAAGTCTAAATGCTGCTGAAGCAATCCTAGATTGTCATCCTATGGATATGCAACTTCTAGTAGGCAGTTCAGATTTATTTTCTCCTTTTTTTTTGTAAAAATAAATGTGCAATCAAAAGATCTAACTACCACAGAAGGATCCTAAAATCTAAAGAATCGGGGACACTCCCCCATAAACTAACCCTAGAGTACAAGGGCGAGAAAACAAATAACTAGGCTAATCCTAAAGAGTCTATCCTAAAATTCTAAATCAGAAGTCTAAGAGGAAGAATCCTCCTAGATGGTCCTCCGTGCGTCTCCACGCGTGTGGGATCAAGGCCCACACGCTCCTGCAATTATCTCCGCATATAGACGTCGCTCAAGGTAGACGTCGTCTCTCAGCTACGCCTATCACCACGTTAGATTCCTCGCACAGGAAAGACAAGGAATGATCAGATAAATGCGCAACTCAGAATAATAAGAAATAAAGTTAGGTGACTTTGTTTCGTCAATTGCCTCCCCAGCAATGGTGCCATTTGGTAGAGAGAATTTTGCTTTCAACAATTAATATTAAGATAATTAGTCATTGTATCACAAAAGGTGGTGGAAAATCTCTCGATCAACACATAAAATATTTCTAACCACTAGGATCAGGTCGTATCCACAGGGAGGAATGATTGCAATAAATTCACGAGTGTAGAGCCATCATGTTTGCAGAAGTATTCACGAAATTAATTCAATGGATATGCTGCTTTGAATGTCTCTTCCAATTTCATGAGAAGTTCAGGGCTATTTATATAAATTTCACATCAAAAATCAAGTTCCAAAAATATGTAGATGATGCATGTTTGTGGCATGTCATATAAATTTTACTTGCATGCTGGTTAGGATGTAAATCGGAATCTCAATTTCATGCAATCAACAGATGTAAACATAAGGTGAATAATAATGCAAGAATTTGAGGGTGTTGCCACAATGTTACCTCATTAAAATAACCAAAATTCAAAAATCAAGAGTCCACAATGGCATTCCATGTAATAACTATATAACCCAAAAATAGAGGATGTCTTTCCTTTGCTCGTGTGAGAAGAAAAGATAATGGCGGGTAGTGGGAACTTCAGTGAAGGTCGGCCTAAGTGAGGGGGTCCTGATGGTGGTAACGGATCAATGAACAATGGCTGACGGTCTCGCCAGTGACGAGGAGGATGGCCGGCGGTGGTGGCGACACGCCAGCATATGCAGCCTGCTACCAACCTTCAGAAGGTGTGGCCAAGATCATGAGGGTGCAGCGAGTCCGTTGGAGTCGATGGCACAAAGTTACGAGGCCCGTGGACGTGGCTGTGTTTTTGGTGGCTTTGGGTACCTTCGCTTGGCGGAGAGGAAAAAGAAGATGGAGAGGAGGAGGACTGCTGCATGGATGGCGCATCACACGTGAGGGGTGTGTGCACAAGCATGCACGCGCACGCTCGGAGGGTGCGCACGGTGGGGTTGCTGTATGAGGAGCGGCTGCTTCGTACACGGGCGTGGCTGCACAAGTGTGCCTGCGCATGGTGAGGGGGTAGCGCGCGCGATCTAGTTGAAGAGCGATGAGTGGGTCACAGTGCACGCGGTCTGGCTGGCGAGCGGTGAGGGGTAGCATGTAGTCTGGCTAGTGAGTGATGAGGGGTAGCGTGCGGTCTGGTTGGCGAGCGGTGCGGGGGTGCACGTGGTCTGGCTGGCAAGCAGTACAGGGGTCAAAGTGCATGCAGCTTCCACGATGCAGGCTTTGCTTCACAATGGATAGGAAGGGAGCGGATGGATCCCTTCAGGGGATGGCTATGCCTCTTTTTGAATGCTTCTCAGCTTGTTTCCTCCGCCAAGATCCTCTCCAACAGTGTTGGCGATTGGGCAGTTTGGAGAGATCGCTATTAGCCGCTAGTGGGAGCATGAAGAGGCACGCGTGCGATGCATTAAGTCGGGAAGAAGTTGCGCATTCTATGGGAAGGAAGAAACAAATTGGGTTATTTATACAATTTATCTCAAATAATGTATGAAATGCATATTACTATAATGGAATGTATAAATATGCATGCAAGCCCTTATTTATAAACTAATTTATTTATACATTCAAGTATGCTATGTATATGCAAATATTAATTTAATAATTAGGCATTTAAGCATTTACTTAGCCCACAATTGTGGTCTCATCACAAGGCCTATTGGGCAATTAGAGCTTGTAATCTTGACCTCACGAAGGCTGGAGATCACCATAGGTTACAACTTAGTGAACTTGAGGAAATCTAGAATGATGCTTACAAGAGTTCCAAGCTATACAAAAAGAAATTGAAATCCTCCATGATAAGCACATTTCCTGCAAATCCTTCACACCTAGCTAGAAGGTGCTACCCTTCGATGCCTGTGTCAAGCTCTTTCTTGGTAAGCTTCATTCCAAATGGATAGATCCATTTGAAATTATTCGAGTCTTTGATAGTGGAGCCGTCGAAATTGCTAAACCCAACAAGAATTAACCCTTCAAAGTAAATGGTCAATGTCTTAAACCTTTTCTTGAGCCACATTCTTTGGGTCTTGTTGGAGACTGTTATATGCTCTGTTAATTCTTAGTTTACACCTTGTTGAAGGTGCAAAACTTAGCATTTGTACATAGATGTTTTCGATTTATTCTTTTCTATTTTTTCCCGTCTTTGTGTATGTATACACTTTGAGTCTGATCTACACATACATTCACTTCTCTATTCCTAGTCTTCACTTAGTCCAACTATTCCCTCTGACATTTGTCAAAGTAGGAATCGCCCGCCTAAGATTGTTGATCTCCTCTATCCGACTCCTCCCATCACCCTATACTAAGTAATGTTTAGAGTTCTATTTCATCCCTTTCATACAATGAGGACATTGTATAATTTTGGAATGGGGGGGTGTAAAAGTGAATATCAATTACTTTAAGTGTATTAATAAACATAGAAATGCTATTAAAAAGTAGACAAATTTTAAAAATTCATAAAAACTACAAAAAGTTGAAAAATAAAAAACATATAGAAAAACATAAAAGTAAAAAGACAAAAGTACTCTTTTCATGAGGAGAAAATATTGTGAGAAGAATTACATTAATAAAGAGAAGAATTTTTGAAGAAAATATTTTGAAAGGACCTTATTTAATAAATTATATGAAAATTATTAAGCATAAAGAATTGTGAATTTTTCAAATACTTTTAAGGTCAGAAAATAAAAATATATGTATATATTATATATAGAAATGTTTATGAAGATATCTAAGTAAGAGCATTAATCCCTATTAAGCACTTTGTCTTGAATACTTTTCAAAACAAGTACTTGTTTTTAGAACTTGACACAGGATATTTCAAGTCAAAATATGAAACCTAAGTATGCGATTTGTATTCCCGCTCTTTACTTTGAAAATAGAGTAACTAAGATGTCATAATTCATATACAAGACTTTTGGAATTAAATTGTAACTTTCTTGGTCTATAAGACTACATTATGTCCTTTTGTCTTTGAATTTCTATTTTCACCACTAAGTTGAGTAAAAGGACTAGATACTTAGAGTTAATCAAATAAAGAAGTTAGTTTGGAACCTTAACCATAAGGCCTAATGAGATACAGTTAGCTTAATCAATGGAGGACATTCCGCTAGACTTGGTTGGTCTGTGCCTTGATAGATCCTACTTGCTAATACTAATGGTATAGGGGTCTAAAAGTATAGGACTTTCCTATCCACTCTCTAGTTTGCGAGCTAAGTAACCTAATTGTCCAAACTTCACACATAATAGAATTGACTTACAGGCATTTGAGACCACGAAAACACAGAAACTAATGGGATCAATCTCATATCCTTTTTACCCCAGTGGGTTCATTTTTAGCTATAGTCATATTTTAAGGTGAATAATCATGAGTGTGACCCATGGAATAAGGATTAAATAAGGAAAATTTATGTCCCTATTTAATAGGAGTCTCCCCCCATAGGAGGTCATAGCCATGGTTGGATTGAGAGAGGAAGCAAGCAAGGAGTGATGAATGTCCAAGTAATGAGATGAAAAAGAAGAAGAAGAAGGGTCCATGACATCAGGTAGGAGACTCACCTAACTTTAAAGTTCGGATTTGGAAGGTGTTCAATCAAACCACTCAAATAGTGAAGTATTCTCCTAGCAATAGCTAAAGAAGAAGAAGATAAAGACAGAGTGTGCTAACGAGAGAGAGAGAGAAGGAGGTCTACTAGGTATGGACTACCAGAGTCCAACTAACTTAGGTCTTAAGGACCTCCTATCAACATAAATTAGCTACAAGGGACTAGTTGAGGAAAAGCAAGGCCAAATGCCTTGAAATGTACTTAACTAAGGTTAAGACGATGAGTGGCTTTTATGATTTGTCCTTAGGTTAGGTAGCTTCTTAGGAGTTGTGATAAGTTAATCAATTAATTATGGCCAAGTGTGAACAAGCTCTTGGTTCAATTCTCTTTCCTTTTACTTAACCCCTACAACTCCTAATAGGCGCCTAAGGGTGGTTGCTAGTGTGTAATGAACTGATTTTATTAATGTAGGTGAGGTGGTCCAACCAAGCAATCAAAGACCACACCTACCAATGACTGCACTACTAGGCTCAATAAAAATATGTGTTGGGTCTCTAAGATAATAAATCCTAAGTTAATACAACCTAGGGTTTATGCTTCTAGAAGGTAGAGAACACCCAATAGTAGCTTATGATGACCACTGATGGTCCATACAGTAACCAAAATGTTCTGAATTTTTTTCACTATTTCTCCTTTCAATAAAAGTCTCAAAAGGTATTTTTCAATAATTTTATCTAAGTTCTCTTATGTAATCCTAATTTTATTGTCCAACATGGTCAGGCAGACAATACAAACAGTAGTACAATGAATCAGAGAGGCACCACAAAAGAACAGTTCTAAAAATTTTTCAAAATTTCACTAGAATAACTAGATTACCAAAACATTCTACTTCAAGTGATTTCAGTTTGATTGGATATGTGTGGTGTCCGCAGTAATTCCTCGAGCCCAACTAAAAATCAAGTTTGGACAAACTAGACACCCTCTCACTCTACGAATTTTTAAAATACGTACAAAAATAATTTTTCCTTGAAATTCATGACTCTAGAAAGAAGAGTTGAATACCTACTTCTAGTAGCAAATTCATGATTTTAGAGACTACAGACAGACAAAATTAATTTTTTAAAATTCAAATTTATAGTTTGTCTAAATTTTCAAGGATCAAATACGGTGTGTTTAAAGGATAAGAACTTCAAAATGAAATTACAACTTGATTTTTTTTTTAAATTGAAATTCAAAATTTCAACTTTTTTGGTAATTCAAAATGTTTTAAAATTTTGAATTTTTGAATTCAAATTCAATTATTTGAATTTGAATTTTTTTTTAACCTAATAAAAAACCTAACTAGAAAGAAGAAAAAAGTGTACCTCTAGCCTTCACCACGACACCTCACGTGCATAGATCCATGCAGCAATACCTGCACGCATTCAACTAATCAAGGTAAATGCCTTAGTACTGAAAACAAAACAAAGAAAAGAAATCAAATCTACAAGAAACATCTGTGCCTCCTCGACAATGGCACCATGAAAGTTAATGTCCTAGGAGGTTTTACTATTGATTTTATGATCATTGTAGCACGACTACACCTAAATACGTTTCTTTCCAAATCAATTATCGAACTCTTAAATGGATCGAGGCTAGTGGTGAGTCCAGTCATGTAAGTTGATGAAGGACTCATCATGGCTCCTAATTCACCTAAATAAGCCAGTTTACCTAGTTAATTAATCAGTAATATTATTCAAATAGTGTTAGTTAGTGAATGAGTCAATATTGAGTAAAGACCTTAATTATACATTAAAATAGCTTAATTATTGTATAATAAGCATTCCTCTATATTTAATTAATAATAGGATTTCAATCTATGCATTCAGTTATTTATAACTAAGTTAAATAAAGCTTATATATATTACATAGCTAAAGTTAATAATATTAACAATAATATTAACTACCAAATTAAATAATTCATAAAGGGATAAAAATGTAATATCTTTCCATAAATATATTATTTAACAAATATTTAACCTAAAATAAAAAGTTGGAAAAGAAATAAATCAAATTACACATTTAAATCATAAATTTACATTTGGGTCCCTAGAATTCATTTCAACTAAGTACTTCTTATTATATATTGGTCCTTCATTATTTACTATTGGGTCCTCCAAATCCTTCTTCTCTTCTTTTCTTCTCCTTCTAAATAAATGGTCAGCGACAAGCAGTAACTCTTCTTTCCAATGATCGAAGATCGGATGGCAAATCTAACTTTCCATGGACGCCAAGTTTCTTGGTAACTAACTCCATCAATCTAATAGTGTAGATTTTCCATTAATGGTCTGTGTCGACATGTCAATACTCATTGTTGTCGAAGATGACGATCAATGGTATGTCGAACCTAGACACTCTCCCGTCTAGATATAACCTCCTTCCTCACCATCGAAACCTACAAATACCACTTCCCTTCTCTAATTCTAGTTGGCAACTCCTTATCCCTCTTCTCCCACTGAGTTGCTAATAGGCTATTCATCCACTTCCAATGACCTTCTTCTTCTTCCTCGATCAGCTTTGATGGAGCTGATCGTCTTCCTAGACTCATCCTCAGCTCTACCTTGCCACGGTGTACCTGTGAATCATCCCTCCCTTTAGATCACATTCTCTCTTTGCCAAAATTCTTCCACAAACCTTTTGATTTTGTCCAACTCTGGCAAAACTCTACCAGTGTTCCTCTTCCTCCATTTGTCTAAGTAACAATAGTTTTAGCATAGTTTAGTTCCGTAGGTTAGTTTAGTGTAGCTAATTAGGTAGTTTAGAATAGTGTAATCTCAATTTCCCTCTTTCTCTTCTCTGCCTCCAACAATGTCAGATCTGACCTTGTCTAGCTTCCATTGATCAAATCAACCATTCCTCTATCTTCCCTGAATTTCCACGATCAACTTCCACTCCTTTCTACACTGGATTATCTACTTATCACAATACACCCAATTTCACATCAACCTTTGGTCTCTGCTATCTATGGTAGAGGTCAAAGGGGTTCCTCCACCTAAATTAACCACATCAGAACCATCGCCACACTTAATAGATCATTTTGCCTCAAGTAATTAAGTGTTTCAATGTTTCTTGAGTTCTAATGAACTCAAGGTGTCTTTCAGGTTAATTTGAATTTATAGATCTTTCTCGAGCTTCTTGTTAAGTTGGTGAGTTCTTGAGGTTATTGAAGACCTCTGGAAGCTTTGTAGCTTGTTTCCTAAGTGTTTTATGATGTTTTGAACTGTAATAATCAATGTCATTAGACACTAGAGCTCCATTGAGCTTTGGTGACTGTAATCGTGAGAAGAAATGTTTGAATCTGATTGCAGTGATAAATTACTTTAGTACACCCCAATGATCAATTTGCAAGCATTTAGCTAGAGATTTATTGCTTACATTGCCTTGAGAGTCTTCATCTTCCTCAGCTCTGGCAGAGTTGAGTAGAGCTAATCATTCACTCGCTAAACTTTGAATTAGGTCCATAAGCTTCAGCAGTCTAAGCTAAGTCTAGAACACTTGTTCTTCTTATTGTTATAGGTCCTAATTGTTTTATCGATCAACCCTCTATTTGAGTATAGGCGGCGATCCTAGAATCAGCAAAAGATAGGTCAATTCTTCTGTTTAATGAGCATAATGAGTTTTTAAGTTGACTTAGAGTCTATTCAACCCTTTAGCTTCATGCAAATCACTTTTTATAAAAAAGTAAACTTCTGATCTAGTTAGTCGAAAGCTCAACTAGATCAAAAGCTCTTGAGCTCAAAAGCTCTTTAGCTTAACTCTAAGGGCTGTAGGGGTTATTAAGAGTTTGTTTGAATTGGTTTTATGAAGCTTTAAGTCGATTTGATTCAGTCATTCTGATCTGAGTCTGTTGGGTTCTTATAGTAGTAGTAGAGCTTTAATTGAGCTCTAAATGAGAGTCTAAGCCCTCGATAGCTTGAATGAAAGCATGTTAGCTTCCTGAAAGTGTTGGGAACAAGGTTGATGGTTTAAAATTAAGATTTAATTAGATTTAAACCTTTGTTATTGTCCTTTGCTGGAGCAAATCCGAGAAGTTTACTTTCAGGTGTTGTGTGAGCTGAAGAAGCATTCCTCAATGCTTTGTAAGCATTTTAAAGTGTTTTAGACACTGAAGAATCTATTAGGTACGATGAGAGAGAGATTAGGTGTTAGGTGCACACTCTATAGGTATGTTTGAATGCTCTATGTTGAAGAATAGTCAGCCAAGGCAATCAGATGAAAATCAAGCTGAATCAAGGAGTCTATGGAGGTAATCAATGGATGTAATTGATGATCCAATCCATGATGAAGATGTTGAAGTCGATTCCAAAGTCAATTGATGAAGAACTTGTTTGAGTTGTAGAAGATTTGAAATGAATAAAAGAGGAATGGTGAACAAGCGCTCAGCTTTAGCGTGCATGAAGGAAAGGACACTTCTATAGTCCTACCTCGGTAGGAGCTGAGAGCTTGTTAGTCGATATAAAGAATTGTGCTCTATAACCCATCACCCAAATTGGGGACGAGCTCCCTTATGACCATCTGAATGTATGTGATGTGTGTGAGAGTGGAGAGGTTATAGTGTAGAGCCCATTAGGCTAGGGCGCATCTATGCATGGCCCACTAGGGGCAACCCAATTGGGTTGTCCAATAGGGGTAGCCTGCAGGCGAGACTAAATCTAATGTTGACACGTGGCACCGATGTAACTGTGGTTCGACCAATTGGGTTGTTGATTCGGTTCGAGGTGTCACAACAAATTTTTTTGTTAAGTGTGTGGACTTGTGTGTGCCTTTGTTGAGAGAATTCTAACTGTGTGTTGTAGTAAACACTTAGTAAGAATAAGAAAAGATTTGTGTTGAACTTTGTTGAGAATTAATTGAACTTAAAAGCTTGATTAGTTGTTCTAAAACAACTTTTTGTTGTATCAACAACTAATCATATTAAAGTCTTGTGTGCTTATCATTTGATTGGAATTAATTGCAATGCTTTTATCCTTAAGTCTTTTAGGTAATTGATTAATGTACTTTAAATATGCTAATTAAGTAGTTATCTAATTATGTAACTTAAGCAATCTAGTTAAGTTAAGTAAATTATATTATGTATGTAGTTAAGCTAATGTTAATTTAAGTAATCTACTTAAGTAATTTTATAGCAAAATTAGTTAAGTAGAGTTAGATTAAGTTAAGAAGGTTACATATTTATTAGTTAAATAAGTTAAGTATATTAAGCATTGTAGTACGATTATAAGTACTTAAGTTAAGTATCATCTTAAATAGTAATTATATTTTTTTAAGTTATAGGTTAACTTATAAGTAGTTAAGTCAATAAGTTAAGTAGAGTTAATTTATAGTGAGTATTAATTAATTAAATTATTAATAGATAATTATGTAGAGTAAATTATATGTATATTAGTTATTATAAGTTAGCTAGTTAAACCTGAGTTACTTATATATGGTAAAGTATAACTTAAGTATATAAGCCTATGTATTTATTATAAGTTCAAAAGTAAGTATAACTTATTAATTAAAAGATCCTTAGTGTTAACTTAATGAAGTGAATAAAGAGTAATTAAAGAATAATTGGTGAATTTTGCTCATTAAGCCTCCCAACAAACGACTTAGACTCAATCAGTATAAATTTTAAAATATGTTGGTTCTCTTGCTCACCATACTACGACATAAATGACAAACATTATTAATGCAAGAAAACCTAACATCAATTTTTAGCATCGTTGCCGGGGACACAACTCGATAATTATTCACCATTATTGATAACTTAGAAATATGCAAGAAAAGTCAGAGCATGGAAAACCTATTGTCATAGTTGCGAAAATCTGGCTATCAGATAAAAATAACTGAAACTCGATAAATCTCGGGTCGAACACGGGAAGGTGAACGTTTGATTAATAAAATCCACATTTGGTTTTATTTCTTTTTGGTGTTTTATGACTTGTATCATTTCCTAATGTTGAAAAACTCTTAATGCCTAAGTTCTCTTTTCTTAATTCTATTTTTTTTTAATAAAGAGAAAATAAATATAAACAATCTACAAAGTTGACAAAATAATTCAGAGTTAAGTGTATCCAAGCCCCCATGCCTATCTAATGAAATGTCCTCATTGTATATAAAGTCATGAAAAAGGGTGGAATAAACAAGATATCACCTGAATTCCTTGATGAGTCGGTCAGCTCCAAGATAAAAATAGAGTATAAGCATGTGCTAAGTTTAGTGCCTTCAATTGGGCATAATATACAAAAAATGGGAAGACATTAAAATCTTAAATCGGTGGGTCCAAATCAAAATAAGCAAATTGATCTTTAGACCTGTAAGAGTGTGTCCACAAATGTGGATGAGAATGTGATGCAGACCCATGCCCCAGGGTCGAGTGAATCTAAGGTTCTGAACGAAAATTACCCAAAACCCAAGATCGTTCTACTTATGGGGCCGGGCTTGTGGTTTGGAAACAAGTAACCAAATTCTAAAATGCCAGACAATTGGTAGGTTTGCCTTAATAGAGCGAGCCATGAAGGTAAATTTTTACAACCCCTGAAGTGGGATAAACTGTGTATGCCAAAAGAACGGGGTAGAATGGGGATAAAATCCCTTAAAGAATTCAATGATGCATTACTTCTTAAGTGGACCATCAGACTACTTAATGATGAGAATAAGAACTGGGCAGTCTTTATTAAAGAAAATTATGGTAGTTCTCAAAGCTCTTTGAACTGACTTTTTCCATTCAAACCGTCCCCTTTCTGGAAATTTGTGGTACAAGCAATGAGGAATAATTGGCAGATATTTCAACCGGTCCTAGGTGGTGGTTGCTCTTTCAAGTTCTGACAGGAGGAATGGTTGACTTTGGGACTACTGAAGGATGCATGTCCAAGAGTATATGCAGCTGCTACAAATAAATGGGACCCGATTTGCAGGTTTTGGTCTGATCTAGAGGAGACCTGGTGGATTGATGGGGGTGACTCAAGCAGAGAAGGCACAAGAACTTGGGAGGAGAAGATGCACCTGCAGCTGGATTTGATGCCTTTTAGGTCAGTGGCTAGTTTAGGAGATACCTATAGATTGGATGGGATCTTCACTCCAGCCCAGGCATATGAAATGATCTTGATGAGGTCCATTTCTAAGGAGACTGATCTGATAGGAAGGAAGTTATGGCTACTGAATATCCCAACTAAAGTCCAAATATTTCTGTGGCCATGCAAGAGGGATGGATTGATTATAGGGGATCTCAGACAGAGGAGGATGGGTATTGCCTTACAGTCATGCCCGCTTTGTGGATTACCCACCAACAGCTCTACTCACATTTTCTCCTCTTGTGTGGTTACTGATGCGATTTGGAGAAGAGTATGTAGGGAACCGCTCCCCATGTGGGGTGTTCTATGGCATAATTTTTTGCTACGTGATAAGCCGCATATTCATATGGTGGTAGTGATGTGGTGTGTTTGGAGAGTAAGGAATGAGTTTTTGTTTCAGGAGAGGCTGGTCTGTATGGAACAAATTGTAAATGTGTGCTGGTCCCTCATATGGTTGTGGGGATCTATTTTGTAAGATCCTACTTTATTTTTTATGAATAAAATGCTCTCCTAGATTTCTATCGTAGCATGATAGCTTTCCTTTTTATTTCAAAAAAAAATTAATAGGTGCAGTTGTCCATTTAGCATTCAGCTCAAGAAGATAATCAATTATTCTATACTTGGGTTTACTGTCCTCAAAATCAAATATCATAAGGGTCCTGGTAAAAGGTTGGTAGTTTAAGGCAAATAGTAACCCTAAGATCTAAACTTCTGTTTCCCCCAGAATTAGCTTCCCATAATTTCATTTCCAGACTTCTATCCTCCAAATTCATAATTTCAGTTTCCAGGACCTCCAACATGTTATTCATCCCATCTAAATTATCCAAATCCAAAAATTGTGGCTAAATCAGAATTGACTTGGATTCGGTGATTTCAAAAATAAAATCATCATTATACTCTTCGAGATGTGGTTGAGGAATGGGGCTACTGATTAAATCATCCCTTAAAGTAGAATTTGGATCTTCCATGTTAGCCCCAATTGAATCAGCTTCCTCAGTTATAGGGCCATAAAATAATTCATCAAGTTCCTCTGGCTCGTTCGTCTCACTCAATTCATTTTCCTTGAACTCTGATACTTCAAGTGAGATTCACTTAGAGATTCTTCACCCTCAGTATCAAAGAATTCTTGATCCTCATTTATATATGTCTCGTAATCATATATTATTCCTTGGTCCACAGAGACATCTCTTCATTTCCTAGTTTAGGGATCTCTGGTGAAGAAATCAATTCATCCTCAATTGGTTGCTTTAAATCAACCTTGTCATCCCAGGTCTCATAAAATGTGTCCCCCCTACAGGTGCATGAGCAGATTCTGACATTGACTCTCCTAGAGGGGGTTCATCCTGAGAATCATCCCAAGGTTGGACTAGTGCAACCACATATCTCATCCTCAATCTTGACGACCTCCCAAGTAAAACATCACCCAGGTCCTTATCCTGTACATCTTGGAGCTAATCCAATAAAGAACTGTTAGAATCGTTAATCATTTTAATCATGGGCTCTAATGCTTCAGTACCAGGTGTTGGCTGAGCTTCTAAAGATCATATGTTTGTCCTCAAGTTAGCCAACACCCTATCTTGGACCTAGTTTACTTAAGCTGAATGGTTCGGTTCAAGGTTGGGTTGTTAGGGTTCAATCTATGAGGGTCAAGGAATTGAGGTTCCTAAGGTCCTCCCAGATAATAGGTCTTTTTAGGTTGTTCATTAAAGGAAGGTGACCCATATGTAGTGTAATTCTGGGGAGGATAGGTGTTGTAATTATCATTTCCTTCTTGATTATTTATCGTAATAGGCTGTTCATAGGAAGGCGGAGATCTATATTCAGTGTAGTTGTGTGAAGGATAGTAATCATAGTCTTGGTGTCTAAGGTTAGGCCTTGAACATTGAGGTCCAGAATCATATCCCCACTTAGAGTTATACCAACTAGTGGATTGGTGGTCATAGGTTGGGTTAGGATAGTAATCATCTTGGGGAAAGGTTGTGGTTGGAGAGTAGGAGTGGAAGTGTGTGTAAGAGCTAGAAGAATACATGGAGATGCGAGGGGTAGAACTAAGAAAAGAAAGGTTCCCTGCAGTACAAACAATTCAAACATGTCCTTAACAGGGTAGCCTAAAGACCTATAGACTCACAGAACCTGTCTTAAGATTATAAACGATTTAGTCTACTTCTATCCAGTCAATCTAACCAGTTAAAGGGAGGAATTAGGGAGAAGGTTCTTCCTTTGGCTTGCGCCTCTAGTTCCTTTCATACCCCCAACTACTTTCATTTGATGGTACTTCAATAGCTAGACATCAGATGGATCGGTAAAAACAGATTAATAGAAAATAATTGCAATCTGAGCCCCAAAGAGCAAGCCAATCCTTAAGGTCAACATCTACTCTATTTTAATTAGGCTTATGTTTGATTGTGCTCTGGAATGTAATGGGCCCTTTAGATAGGTTGTGCCCTTAATGATGAATTCAAAAGTGTGTGCATGCACAACCAAGGAATTTCAAGCAAGATTACTAATGAAGTAGTGAATTTTAGGGCTCAAATCTTGCTTAATAGCTTTTAGGATTCAAAATTTAAGTTGATTCTGTCAAGTTTAGGGAGGCAAACCAAGTTGTGAAAGCACTGTAATTCCCTACTTGGAGGGGGTGAGATATGCATGACGTATAAAATGCGAAATTAAAAAGATTACAATCTCACAAAATTAAAAATCACACAATGCACACAATTATTTTTAGGTGGAAACCCAGATCGGGTGAAAACCACCACCTAACCCTCTTGAGTTAGGATTTCCCGATCGATCTGGTCGATTAAATCCACTATACGAACTACTTAAACGAGGGTAGTTCAACCTCTATTACAATCACGCTACGAGTACGAGGATAGCGTTCCTCACCCCTCCTTTTC
Source organism: Thalassia testudinum (assembly GCA_037157565.1). Lineage (NCBI taxonomy): Eukaryota > Viridiplantae > Streptophyta > Magnoliopsida > Alismatales > Hydrocharitaceae > Thalassia > Thalassia testudinum. The sequence goes on from JAZHRO010000046.1 coordinate 1,552,378, forward strand.
ATAAGGAGGATTTTGTCTCATGAAGGAGACGAGAATTCGCAACGTGAATACCCAATCAATAACAAAGAACAATTACAACACAACCTATAGAGCCAACAAAGATTAACTTAGCTACTATAGGTAAAGAAACTTCCTTTTGATGGAGTGCGTCAGCGTGACGACGCGGGTGCGTGAACCACGTGGGGGCACCTTGTTGCTCTTGTAATTGTGGAGCGAGAGCAGGTGTGCAACTGGATTCAAGCTCTCTAGATGTGGAACAAAAGCTTGAAGAGTTAGAGCTTCTTCTAGATGATCTTGTACTTCTTTTTGACACAAGAGATGTGAAAGTGTGTTGCTTGGTGTGTTTCTCAAGCCAAGGGGTCCTCCTCTATTTATAGAGGGCCTAGGAAGGCTTTGGAAGGCCTTAGAAGGCTTTCATAGCCGCTAGGGTTGAGCCCAAGGCAAAACAAGCTGTAATCAGAATCAATCATGATTTTGACAGGGTCATCAGACGTCTTGTCTGGGCATCAGACGTCCGGAAAACCTGTTTAAGACATCTGGGAATTAAGTCAGACATCTAATTCTATGTGGGTTTCCTTACTGACTTGATTTAGACCTAAACAAGGTTCTAGTGTATGGCCATCAGACGACAAACAGGACATCTGGCATTAGGTCTGGACGTCTGGAAACCTATTTGTTCTGCGGAAATGGATTCCAAAGAAAAGTAATGGCTAGAAAATCTCACAAAGGAGATTTTGGGTCAGTCGAGGAAAAACGGTCACATATCAGACGTCTGGGGTCCTCTATGGATGTCTGATATAAGGCTTGATGTAAACACATTTACACTACTTAAGATGTCTATTTATGCATGTTCTTAAGCATAGGATTGCATTACATGATATAAATATTGCATAATAAGCGTCATCTTGCATTTAGATTAGTTTGAATAAAATGGAGGTTAATTGTCTCCTTTTATGTGCTTAGATAGGGCAAACTTTTTTCGGGGCCTCAGATGGAAGATCCAACCGTACAGATGTGATCAGGGCGACGATTAGAGTTCAACGACTCCAAGATCACCCTAATCAGGCATCTGTAGCATCAGATAGTGATCGGGGAACCCTAGAAGATCAAGGGCCAAGATGGTGTAAATCCACACTTAAAATGACAAATCCGACCATACGGATGGATTTGGATCGACGATCGTAGCCTAACGACGCAAAAATCAACTCAATCCGACACCCATGGCACCATCTACAACATCCAGAAGATGGATGGCCAAGATGGCGCCACATGGCACCATCTCAGCCGTCCAACCGACCCTCAAGACTGTGGCGCCATCTTGGCCATCCAACCGACCCTCAAGACCACTGCTGCTTTTTCAAAGAAGTTTTGCCACGCAATCTGGGCTGTTGGATCTCGATCCAACGGCTGTGGATACGTGCGCCTTAAAACATCCTTGCGCCCATCCATGCTCCGTAGCGTAGTGGGCGAGGGTGTTATCGCGAGCAGGCGACACGTGATCGAATCGCGTGAGAGGGCAAGCGACGCGGACGAGCAGGCGCAGCCGAGTGTTAGTTCTCGATCGAGCGGCTGCGGGCGCTCGATAGCACCCACGCACTATCGCACGCCCGCTCCTCACGTAGGATTGTATGCAGGCGGGCACGGGTTGAGGAGAGGGGAAGGCGCATCTTAAGCCGTCCGATCACGGACGTGTGCAAGCGTTAAGCGCGCGTGAAAGCTAGCAGCAGCCCGGGCAGCGCCCACTACGCCCACGATGGGGCTTTAGCGACGGTTTTATCTGTCACGAAAGACCCCTTATTTAATGTTTTGAGATTTAAATGACCAAATTGCCCTCACTCCTTGCAACTATAAAAGGATACCCCCTCCACACGAAATTCTCATCCCTTCCTTCTCTTCTCTACCTCTCCAAAGCTCAAGAGAAGCTTGTCCCACACCAGGGATGCTCCTCACGAGATAAAGTCCAAATTTTCATCCCTGTTTGGAAGTGGATCTCGCGACGACGATGACGTGCTACCCTATTCCCATTTTTCTGCTTTGTCCTCCTTCGTCCTGTTCCATCGTCCTTCATCCAGGTGTTGTCCTGTCCGGCTCGTCCTCCAAGCAATTGTCGAGGGGGATAACTTCTCTCTCCCATTCTTCTTTACGGCTTTCTAGTGTAGAATTTTCCTACTTTCTAGTGTAGCTGATTTCCTGCTTTCTGGTGTAATTCTTATTTGGTTTTATTGTATAAACATTTTGAAATATTGAATGCATGTTTTCTCTCTCTCTCACTCTCTTCCTTTTAGTTGATTGTTGTAATAGCTTCATTGTAATTATATCGCCTCTCTTTTCAAGAAAAATTCTAAAAAAAAATATAATTGCGAATATAGATCGACGTAGCCTCCCTGTGTTCGGCCCAAAATTTTAATTTCAGTATAAATTTTATTTGTTGAACACGAATTCTTCACTTTGAAGCTACAACGACAAAGTTTTTAAAACCAAACACGGTAGCGTAGCAATTTGTACGTCCAACATTTTGGCGCCGTTGCTGGGGAGGCAATGATTTCCGATCTTCTTTTTGCATTTCTTGCACTTTATTATTTTCTAACTTGCTTTCTCTTGTTTTGCAGAGACCTCCATCAGGGAATCATCAAGTAGTAGACTGGAGTAAAGTGCAGTTGAAGATAACTGTAAGTTCTCCCCATTCTTCCCCCCTCCATAGATTTCATTCGCCACATTAAATCCAAATTCCAATTAACCTAGGTGTTTGCATAAATCCTAGGAATAGTTTGGTTGTTTGGATTTTCACTCTCATTCATTCCACCCTCATTTATATAAAAAAGAAAACAACAAAAAGATAGTCTTGTGGGGCAATTTTCAACAAACACATAACGTACGCCCACATTCAAGGCACTTAACCGGATTGATTTGTTTCTACTCAACCGGGTTCTTATCTGTGGAACTGATACACACAAAGCAACACATAAAAGAGTAGAAATCATTCTAGGTTAACCATCTTTGAGTGCCTAACTTAGTGGTGCATTTGTGGCCAATTGTTTGAGTTGTTTGGGCCGCACCACTCTACTTAAAATTAACTCATCAAGTAGCACCTCCTTAGGGTTTTCAATCTAGGTCTATTCCAGGCACTCCACTTTCTTTTTGGTTTTAAAGGAAAATAATCTTCACCTGTGTTTGACAACTTGGTTTGCCTAGAAACTTGATTACAATCCACCTAATTTGAAACCCTAAAAGCTACTTAAGCAAGATTTGAACATTAAAATCCATGCATCACAAATAATCTTGCTTGAAAACCCTGGTTATGCATGCACTTACACAAATCTCAATCAATCATTAAGGGCACAACCCATTTTAAGGGCCCATCACATTCCATAAGAACCACTATCCCAGGCCTTAATAAAATTGAGTAGACATTGGCCTTAAGGTCAGATTCACTCTTCAGGGCCTAGTCTGAGATTGTTTTTGATTAACTTACTTGTACTGATTAATCTGATGTCTAACTAGGGGAGTAGAATCAAACGACCACGGCTGGGGGGTACACTAGGAATCGGAGGCGAAAGCCAAAGGAAGAACCTTCTTCCCAGTCCCTCCTTCAACTAGTTGGATTAAACAGACGCAAGTAGAGTAAATCATTTACAGTCTTAAGGCGGGTTTTGGGAATCAGTAGATCCTTAGGCTACCCCACTTAAGGACAGCCTTGTTTTATTGTGTTGCAGGGTCCCTATCCCCAGTCCTTCTGACCTTCTCCTAGTTTATGCTGGGAAGATGGTCATTGAATCCCTAATTGGAAGGACCATTAAAACATTCTAGGAGGCGCAAGTTAGATTTTGGTCAAATTGATCCCATGACCGACCAACAGCCTCCTCTGCTTGGAAATTCACAGGAAGAATTTCGAAGGCAGCTGGAACAAATGCAGAGAATGCAGGAATGGTTCCAGAGAATGCAGGGCACTCAGCCCTTGAAGGAGTTTTATGATCCTTCAAATTACGGGGAACGTCCTGGTGTCTAGATTCCAGCCGGTGACATAGAAATCAAGCCCCAAGTGTTAAGCCTGATTAAACATTATCATGGGTTTGGCTCCAAAGATCCGTTTCAGCACTTGGAGGACTTAACCACTTTGGTCCAGACCACCAAGGCACGAAACATAAATGAGGAGCAAATGATCATGAGGCTCTTCCCCCACTCTCTTAGGGATAAGGCCGCACATTGGTATAGGACAATAGGAAGACCAATTACAACTTGGAATGAGTTGAAATCGGCCTTTCTGAAGAAATTCTTCCTAGTCAGATGTACCAATGCTTTGAGACGGGCAATCACTACCTTTACCCAGCAGCCGGGGGAGCAGTTTCATGTGGCCTGGGAGCGATTCCAGGACTTATTGCGGAGGTGTCCACACCACGAGGTGCCGAAATGGCAACTCGTGCAGATCTTCTATCATGGGTTGACTGAGCAACTCAGAAATCATGTGGATGCTTCTTGCGGAGGCAATTTCCTCAATAAAGATGCAGATAGTGCACATGATTTATTTGAGGAAATGAGTGAGAATTCAATCAATCATGCCTCCATGGATACATTTAACCGATCCCAGCAGCCCAGATCAAATGTCAATGAAGTCCATAACTTTCATTCATTTGATATGGAATTGATTTGTAATAAACTTAATAAGGTGGACTTGGTTGTTAAAAGAATGGAAGAGTGGATGGCTGGCAATTCTATGAACAACTCTCAATCCACTCAATCCCAAAATTTGGGATTCCATTCCTCATGAGCTCCTTCTGCACGGGAGCTCGTGAATCAACTCGATGTGGCTCAACCTATGAGTCAGCATTTTTTGAAACCCCACGGGTTCCAAACTGGGGCCTTTGATCCCAGTTTTTCTAATCCTTCCCTATCTTTCTCTCCATCCTCACCCTATGAGAATGTTTGTGCTATACAAGAGAATGTTAGATCCAACCCCTACTCGAATGCCTATAATCCAGGTTGGAGAAACCACCCTAACTTCTCTTGGAAAAATCCAGGGCAACAGACCCAATTCCGACCTGGCAACTATGCTCCGCAACGATCAATGGGTCAGGGTCAAGTATATACTCAGTTGCCTCCGAATCAGGTCAATCAGCCAGCTTGGAATGCCTGTCAACACGCAGGGTAGGCTGATTTGAACCGTCAAATGGTAGAGAGCAAGGATCCATGCTCCAGCTCATGCAGCAAATGAAAAATTCGCTGGACAACTTGCAGTCCGGGCTCATTGCTAACTCTTGTGAACCCGAATTTCTACCATCCCAACCCGTACCCAACCCGCGAAATATTATGAATTCAGGCAACCAAGCCCATGCATACGGAAATCAGAGGGACCCGCACACACATGCTCAGGTGGTTGAGCAGGGTTCCTTGTCCTCTTCTTCTTCTTCTGCAAATCAACAATTCATGGCTAATCAAGCCCCTCCAATCTTTCCTAACCCTCCCCAAGACCCAAATTTTTATGCATCTGCAAATTCTGTCACTTTGAGGAGTGGTAAGCAGACTCAAGATCCACAACCACACTATTCTGATCTTTTGAATCCTGAAGAACCTGAGGAGAGAGAGGAGAACCTTGAAGGAGAAATCAAGGCTCAGGAACCTGATTCCAAAGATTTGACTCATGTTCCTTTTCCTGAAGCCTTAACCAAATTAAAGAAGAAGTCTGTTGATAGCAATGAGGAGCTTCTGAATCTATTTAAGAATGTTGAGATCAATATCCCGCTCCTTGATGCTATCAAGCACTTACCGGCTTACGCAAGATTTTTAAAGGAATTATGTACACAAATGCGTAATTCGAGAGAATCTATTCCGAGGAAGGTGGTACTCTCCGAGCAGGCTAGTTCTGTTTTCCTTCACTACCTCGCTCAGAAAAAGAGAGATCCTGGTGCTCCATTGATTTCTTGTGTTATCGAAAATTACACATTTGATAGAGCACTTTTGGATCTGGATGCATCCATCAACCTAATTCCGACTTCTCTTTACGAGAAGTTTGGGTTAGGTGAACTTCAGCCAACTTCAGTAACGCTACAGTTAGCGGACAGCTCGGTCACAAACCCGTGAGGCATTATTGAAGATGTTATAGCTAAGGTCAAGGATTTCTATTTTCCTGTAGATTTCCTTGTCCTTGACATGGATGTACCTGATAATCTGAGGAACACGCCCATCATTCTGGGCCATCCGTTCCTGACTACCGCAAAGGCCAACATTAATTGTGAAAGTGGTAGCATGGAAATCGCCTTTGGGGACCAATGAATGAAATTGGATATTTTTAAGGTGATCAACAAATTTGAGGATTGTGGATTTATTGAGGAACTTGATGAGGATAATGAAAACATTGAAACTTTTTTGATGGTTTCTTCAATTGAAAGTTCCTCTTTGGATGGTGACATTGACCCGCAACCCTCTATGGCTAACCTGCCATCTTCGGAAGAGGTTATTGATTTTGTTCACTCACAACCTCTTCCTGTTGTTGAATCTTCAGCATCTACCCTACCATCAATCAACAAACCATCCTAGCTTGAATTGAAACCATTGCCAGAGAATTTGAAATATCAATCTTTAGGACCTCAGAAGACGCTCCTTGTGATTATCAATGCTAAATTGACAAAGGAGCAAGAGATTAAATTGATCAAGGTCCTGTGGGAACATAAGGAGGCAATTGGTTAGACCATTCATGACCTCAGGGGGATCGAGCCATCTTACTGTAATCATAGAATATTTTTGGAAGATGGATCCCGCCCTTCTTGCCAGATGCAGAGGAGATTGAATCCAAATATGCGAGAAGTGGTCGAAAAGGAAATCATCAAGTGGCTCGATGCAGGAATTATTTATCCAATCTCTGATCGTCCTTGGGTAAGTCCTGTACAGATTGTTCCAAAGAAAGCCGGGATTATCGTTGTGACTAATGAGAGAGGAGAATCTGTCACAACTTGTTCAGCTTCCTCTTAGAGGGTTTGTATTGATTGTAGGAAGCTGAACATAGCCACTAAAAAGGATCATTTTCCCCTACCCTTCATCGATCAAATCTTGGAAAAATTAGCCGGGCAGAAGTACTTCTATTCTCTTGATGGCTACTTGGGATACAACCAAGTTCCTATCCATCCCGAGGATCAGGAAAAAACTACTTTCACCTATCCCTGCAGAACCTTTGCTTTTCGTAGGATGCCTTTCGGGTTATGCAATGCACCTGCGACTTTTCAAAGGTGTATACTAGCCATATTTTTTGCCATGGTGGGAGAGTTTATGGAAGTCTTCATGGATGATTTCTCTGTTTTCGGAGAATCATTTGACTCTTGTTTGGCTAATTTGGAAATGATTCTTAAGCGATGTATCAAAACACAATTGGTTCTTAGCTGGGAAAAAAGTCATTTTATGACCCAAGAAGGCATCATCTTGGGTCATGTAATCTCTGAACGGGGAATTGAAGTGGATAAAGCTAAGGTTGATGCTATCACTAAACTTCCTCCTCCCACATCTGTTAAACAAATCCTATCATTTCTTGGCTATGTGGGATTTTATTGAAGATTCATCAAGGATTCCTCAAAGGTTTCTCATCCTTTGAGCAATCTTCTTGCCAAAGAAATGTCGTTTGGCAGTCACCTGTGCCAAACAAATCATGCCAAAAGGCATTTGATTTCCTAAAAATGGTAGTCACCTGTGCTCCAATTTTGCAACCACCAATTTGGACAGCCCCTTTTAAGATCATGACCGACGCTTCTGATTATGCGGTCGGGGCTGTCCTGGGTCAGAAAATTGATAGAAAGCCCTCTGTCATCTACTACGCAAGTAAAACTCTGGATGAAGCCTAAAGGAATTACACTATTACTGAAAAGGAATTACTAGCTGTAGTGTTTGCTTTGAAAAAATTCAGGGCTTATCTCTTAGGGTCTCATGTTATCATCTATACCGACCACTCGGCCTTGAGACATCTCTTGGCTGTAAAGGATGCTAAACCCCAGCTTATTCGTTGGATTCTTCAAGAATTTGATCTTGAAATCAAGGATAAAATCGGGGTACAAAATGTGGTAGCAGATCATTTGTCGAGACTCCTACGTGATTCTTCTTGTCCGGACATTCCGATTGTTGACACTTTTCCGGACGAAACTATTCTTATAGTTTTAGATGTCCACACCCCATGGTTTGCTGACATTGTTAACTATTTGGTCATTGGTCAAATCCCCCAGGATTGGACCAAGCAACAACGGGATAGGTTCAAATCTGAGGCCAAATACTACTTCTGGGAGGACCCTGAATTGTATTGCATTGGCTCTGATCAGATTATTCATCGATGTATACCAGAGAATGAATTCAATAGTATACTCGAGTTCTACCATGCATTTGGGTGTGGTGGACATTTCTCCGGGAAAAAGACGGCTGCAAAAATCTTGCAATCTAGCTTCTATTGGCCGCCTTTATTCTAGAATGCCCAGGATTTCTCAAGGTCATGTTCTCGATGTCAGGCACTTAGGAGCATAACTAAGAGAGATATGATGCCCCTAAACCCTATTCTTCCCGTCGAAATTTTTGATGTTTGGTGCATCGATTTCATGGGACCCTTTATCCCTTCATTTGGACATCAGTACATTCATGTTGCTGTTGATTATGTGTCCAAATGGATTGAGGCGATTCCCACCCGAATCAATGACCACAAGGTGGTCATCAATTTTGTCAAGAAAAATATCTTCAGTAGGTTCGGGATTTCGAGGGCTGTCATCAGTGATGGTGGCACTCATTTTACTAATGCCCAATTCCAGAATTTATTGGCCAAATACAAGGTTAATCACTGAATTTCCACACCTTACCATCTCCAGATGAATGGACAAGCCGAGATTTCCAATCGAGAGATCAAGAACATTCTGCAGAAAATGGTTAGGCCTGATCGCAAGGATTGGACTCAAAAGCTTGAGGACGCTCTTTAGGCCTACCGTACGGCATATAAAATGCCCATCGCATGTCTCCATTCCATTTGGTGTATGGAAAGGCATGCCATCTACCTGTAAAGATTGAACAAAGGGCATTCTGGTCAATCAAACAATGCAATTTTGATCTGAATTTAGTTGGGAAGACCAGGAAACTCCAACTATCTGAGTTGGAGGAGCTTAGAAATGATGCTTATGAGAATGCCAAGATCTACAAGGCTCGGACCAAAGCACTACATGATCAACTGATTTCCCGCAAGAGCTTTGAGCCAAACCAGAAGGTCTGGTTATTCGATTCTAAACTTAAGCTCTTTCCTGGCAAACATAGATCTAAATGGAATGGCCCATTCATAACTGACCAGATTTTTCCAAATGGAGCCGTTCAAATTTTTGACCCAAAGACGGGTAACACATTTAAAGTCAACGGTCAACGTCTGAAGCCTGTTATTAACCGTATTCTTCCAGAACCCGTCTCAGACACAGTTGCTCTAGCCACTCTGTGACTTCTTTGGCTGGACTTTGCCTAACTGACGGCATTAAACTCAGCAGTTGTACATATGACACAAGGCTGATATGAGCTTCATATTCAGGTGACATCTTTCATACTCTACCCTTTCTTTCATGTCTCCTTTTCAATGAGGACATTACATCAGCTAGGCATGTGAGGTGGTTCATTTTTGAATCATTTGGTCAGCTTTGTGAAATTCATGTAATTGTTTCTCTCTTCTTATTTATACATAAAAAAAATTAGGAAGGATTAGTTGGACATTAGGACTTTTCAATCTTAGGAAATTTTACATTAGGATCTGAACACAAAGACCCTTCAGGTCTTTGGACTTAATTAGCCCATGTATCCACTAAAATGTGGATTTTTCTTTTGAGTCCTCGCCATCTTAATCCTATCGTAATTGGAATAAATAAGTTTGGGTGATAAGTACACGACTTATCAACCCACCATCTGATTTGAGGGAATTTTTGAGTTTTAAGCATCTACACACTTTCTTTGCACTGACTCCTTGTTCGGCGATTCTAACGGAAATTGGGTAGGTAATGAACCTTCTAGGGTGATATGGCTGGCAAGTTATCGTAGGTAACAGCCCATAGGTAGGTTGTCCAGAGCCCAGTCACTGGACCTTTCTCTTTCTGCTGCTGTTAGGTAAATCTTAGACCAGGGAAGCCACCTACTTAAGAAAAAAAAATCAAAAAGAAAAGGAGAAAAGAAAAAAAGAAATAAACCACACTTCCCGCACAAGTATGGCTGGCAAGTTATCGGTGGTAACAGCTCATCGACCGGTTGTCCAGAACTTAACTCAATAAATGCACTGAAAATTCCCAAAACACTTAGGAAGAAGTGGAAAAGTAGAATAAACCGAGGAGATATATACTGGATTCACCCTTGTGTTGACCCCGTAAAAAATAAAAGTAGGGAGAAAGCTACTGGTTGTAAAGATGCACCTTTAGGCAGAATTCCTTTTAGGTCACCTAGAGGCGTAGAAATTCGAAGTCTGTTTTAATTGCTGGTCAACGAGTCCATCACATTCACAGTAAGATGCTTAGAACTTAGGGTTCTCATCAAATCTTGGGTGAGTTGAATGGCTGTAGAAAGTCACTTTTTAACCCTAAAACTTGAAAAAAAAAATTAGAAAAGTAGAAAAAGAGAAAAAGAAATTTTTCTTTGAATAAGGCGAGGGCTTAAGGCGGTCTGCATTTTGGCAGATACTTGGGCACTATTGTGTCTTTGAAAGTTCAGTTCCTAGGTAGACATTTTCTTAATGATTGAAAATAACTCATGCCCAAATAATCCAACTTAATTCTTTTATAAATAACATATAGTTTTTGCTAGGGACTAGCAAAAGATAGGCATGGGGGTATGATGTAAACACATTTACACTACTTAAGATGTCTATTTATGCATGTTCTTAAGCATAGGATTGCATTGCATGATATAAATATTACATAACATGCATCATTCTGCATTTAGATTAGTTTGAATAAAATGGAGGTTAATTGTCTCCTTTTATGTGCTTGGACAGGGCAAACATTTTATCAAGGCCTCAGATCGAAGATCCAACCATACAGATGTGATCAGGGCGACGATTGGAGTTCAACGACTCTAAGATCACCCTAATCAGGCATCTGCAGCATCAGATAGTGACCAAGGAACCCTAGAAGATCAAGGGCCAAGATGATGTAAATCCTTACTTTAAACGATAAATTCGACCGCACAGATGGATTCGGATCGACGATCGCAGCCTAACGACGCGAAAATCAACTCAATCCGACACCCGTGGCACCATCTACAACATCCAGAAGATGGACGGTCAAGATGGTGCCACGTGGTGCCATCTCAGCCATCCAACCGGCCCTCAATACCGTCGCTGCCTTTTCAAAGAAGTTTTGGCGTGCGATATGGGCCGTTGGATCTCGATCCAACGGCTGTGAATACACGTGCCTTAAAACATCCTTGCGCCCATCCACGCTTTGCAGCGCAGTGGGCGAGGGTGTTATTGCGAGTAGGCGACGCGCAATCGAATCGTGCGAGAGGGCGAGCGGCTCGGACGAGCGGGTGCGACCGAGTGTCAGATCTCGATAGAGCGGCTGCGGGCGCTCAATAGTGGCCACGCGCTATCACATGCCCGCGCCTCACGTAGGATTGTACGCAGGCGGATGCGCGTTGAGGAGTGGGGAAGGCGCATCTTAAGCCGTCCGATCTCGCGATCGAATGGCTGATATTCAGCGGACGTGTGCAAGCGTTAAGTGTGCGTGAAAGCCAGCAGCCGCGTGGGCAGCACCCACTACGCCCACGATGGGGCTTTAGCGACGGTTTTATCCGTCACTAAAGACCCCTTATTTAACGTTTTGAGATTTAAATGACCAAATTTCCCTCACTCCTTGCAACTATAAAAGGAGACCCCCTCCACATGAAATTCTCATCCCTTCCTTCACTTCTCTACCTCTCCAAAGCTCAAGAGAAGCTTGTCTCACACCCGGGATACTCGCGATATAAAGTCCAAATTTTCATCCCCGTTCGGAAGTGGATCCCACGATGATAATGACGTGCTACACCGTTCCCATTCTTCTGCTTCATCCTCCTTCATGTTGTTCTATCCTCCTTCATCCAGGCGTCGTCCCGTCCAGCTCGTCCTCCAAGTAATCGTCGAGGAGGATAACTTCTCTCTCCCATTCTTCTTTATAGCTTTCTAGTGTAGAATTTTCCTGCTTTCTAGTGTAGCTGATTTCCCGCTTTCTAGTGTAATTCTTATCTGGTTTTATTGTATAAACATTTTGAAATATTGAATGCATGTTTTCTCTCTCTCTCTCTTCCTTTTAGTCTGATTGTTGTAATAGCTTCATTGTAATTACATCGCCTATCTTTTCAAGAAAATTCTAAAAAAATATATAATTGTGAATATAGATCGACGTAGCCTCCCTGTGTTCAACTCAGAATTTCAATTTTGGTATAAATTTTATCTGTTGAACACGAATTCTTCGCTTCCAAGCTACGACAGTTTTTAAAACCAAACATGTTAGCGTAGCAATTTGTACGTCCAACAAGGCTAATGGTCATTTTCCTCAACGTCTGTGTAGGAAGCCAATGTTCCACTAATTGAACGTTTGGAACAAGCATCAGACGTCTGGAATAAGGTCTGGACGTCTGATTTTGTCAGATAGAATCTACAAAGTCCAGCCTAAGTTATTGGATGTCTAAGTCAACAGTTAGACATCTTAAAAGTCCATATTAGACATCTGATTTTTAGATTATACGTCTGATTAGGCTGTCAGAACCCTATTTTGATTTTTTTTAAGTTCTCTACAAAAAAACTAAGTATCCTAGGGTTGTGCAGGTGTTCCTAGGACTACTTTAAGGGCTCTTTGAGTCTCTTTGACATAAGATCTAGAAAGAAATAAAAAGAAAAATAAAGAAACAAAATTACGTAGAACAAGATAAAAGGAAATCTATCCTATTCTTGTCTTCATGCTTCTTCAGGCTATCGCTCCTTATGAAGCTCCTCTATTCTCCGTCAAGCTCCTTCAATCCGCCATGGATGAGAGCTTGAACTCCGTCTAAACATGTCTTCATTTGCAATTAATCTGAAATCTAAGACTTCAAGTGCAAATGTTAAATAACACATGTTTTGTTATCATCAAAATAAACAATCGTGGTGCTCTAACACCAACAAGTACTGGTATAGATGTATTCCTTTAAAACTCATAAATAAAATGAAGTACCTAGTTTTGACCTAAAATTTGAATCCTAAAGGGCAAGCTACTGAATAAGTCAAATTTAAACAAAGTGGTGCGGCCCAGACAACTCAGACAATTGGCCTATTGCACTACTAATTAAGGCACCCAAGGTGGTTATCCTATTTTCTTTTCTACTCAGTTATGTGTGTAATTTCACGTGTATTGGTTCAACAGGTCAGAATACCGATTGAGTAATGAAATCAAAGAGGTGTGCACCTTAAGTTTGTGGGTGTATAATGTGTGTGTATATTTAATTACGTCCCAAAATCAGAGAAAAGATTCTCTTTTTTTGTAAAATTTTTTTATTAATGTGGGTGGGTGAGGTGAGTGGAATGATAATCAAACAACCAAGATCTAACCTAGGGTTTATGCAAGCACCTAAGTCAATTTCGATTTGATTTTTTATTGTGGCGAAATGAAACTAGTGGGTGGGGGAGGGGCTAAAACTTACAGAACCTTCAGCTGAACCTTTCTCTGATCTATACTGCTTTGGCTCGCCTTGGGAGGGTACCTACAGTCACAAAAAGAATGGAGAAAAGTGAGCTAAAAGTTAAGTAAGGCTCAAAATGCAAGTAAAATCAAATATCATTGCCTCCTCGACAATAGCGCCAACATGATGCGGAGTTGTAAATTTATATTTATTTTACGCAATTTGCCTCCCTAAAAATTAGTGAGAAAAGTTGGAGTAACGAAAACCTACCGTCGTAGTTGTGAAAATCCAGCTATCAGATAAAAATAACTGAAACTTGATGAGCCCCATGTCGAACACAGGAAGGAAAATATTTGATTAAGAAAATCTACATTTAGTTTTGTTTCATTTTGGTGTTTTATAACTTTTATTTTTTTTTGGTGTTTTAAATAAGGAAGAACATCATATCAAAATATCTAACTATTCTACTTGCAGCTAATTAGAGAAAGAGAGAGAGAATAAATATTTTATAAGTAGAATAATGTTTGTTAAAGCTAATTGCATAAAATAAATCTAAACTATGAAAGTGATAAAAGGAAGAGGTAAGAGAGAATTCCCCTTGTCGGCTGCTTAGGGGACGAGCTGCTGATAAATGCTAGTTTATCATCATTCTTATGCCCTAAAATAGATCTAGCTCTTAGGATTTTAACTCCACAAGTGGGTTTTCGGGTTGCATTTAGGCATTTACTTAGGATAGGAATGCATTGCATTTTGTTGTGTTTTTGATGCATTTACCTGAGTATCAGGATAGGCAGATAGTCAGATCCCACAAGCCTTGGCACTCTGGAAGGTAGAAGATGGAGAAGCCCATGTCAATTGGATCACAGCTAGATTCAGCTCATCCTAGCTGAATCCCAGCTTATTCTAGCTGGATTGACTCATCCTTAGCCCCATTCATCTCATCTCAGCTAAATAGTAGCTCAAGCTAGTTCATCTCAGCTCCATTCAGCTCACCTCAGCTAGATGAAAGCTCAAACTAGCTCAAGAGAATTGATCCTAGCTCCATTCCAGCTACACCAACTCAGAATAGTTCATTGGAAGCTCAACCTGATTAGGACTAGCTACTACCATCAACTAGCTAGACCTAGTTAGCTGAAGAAGTCATCAACCAGCTCAGGCCATCTTAAGTCAAACTCCCAGAGGCTCAACTCAGCTCAACTTAGTTGAGCTAAGCTACTTGACCTAAGCTAGCTACTCTAGCTAGCTAGGTAATCTCCAAGAAGACCAGACCCAGCTCCCCTCAGCTCAGATTAGAAGAAAGCCAGCTCAGATTAGCTTGGCTTAGCTACTAGAAAAGAACTAGCAAGCTAAGCTAGCTACTAAGCTCCACTTCAACTCCCTTTGGCAGACATCAGCTAGAATGTAGTCCTTTGTAGCTCCCTTTAGCCCTTCTCCTCTAAAACCCTAATTCTACCTCCCTCTCTCCCATTCATCTACTAGCTAAGCTAGCTTAGCTAGCTTATCGTAGCTAATTCCACCTCCATGGCACCCAAACCTAACCCTAACTCACCAAACCTATGCTCCACCAAATAACCCTACTTAACACCACATAAGCTATCCCTACTCCTACCCATTTTGGCGCCAACCCTAACACACCCCATCAACCTACCACCACCACCAAGGAGCATGACAAAAGTGGAGCCAAAACCATTCATAACCAACTCCAAACTTGGTGCCACTTTTCCATCTAAAATCTCCCTCATCACCACCATACACCTACCCCTACAACCCTTCTCAACCCTCTACCTAACCACCTTCTAGAAGAGGCCCAAGTTGGTGCCAACTTGGTGGTTGGCAACCACCTTGGACATCCACCTTTTGGCCCATAACTACACCCATTCCATCCCTTGAGTTGGCACCAACTAACCTAGGCCTTAGGATCAACTAACTACCCTTATCTAGCCATCCTAGCCACCCAACCAAAGGGCATGCTAACCTCCCCATCCACTTTTATATCTACCCCCCTTAACCACCACCACACGCCTATCTTCTCCATTAGTTTTAGTTCCACCATAGCCACCTAAACCTACAGCCAAGGAGAAGAAGAGAAGAAGATCAAGGGGGCAACCACCTGCCCCCTTGGTGCCTTCTTTCTCCATCTTCCTCTCACTTGTGCCACACCAAGGAGGAGGAGTTCTTCACAATTGAAGGGACAACTAGGAAAGAGGAGGATCAAGGTGGTTGACGCCCACCTTAGAGGATAGCTTGGAAGAGGAATACTTGAAGAAGAAGCCAAGGAAAACCCTTTCAGGTGCGAGGCAACTGCACTTGGAGTAAGGGCTATCCAGAACTTCTACATACGATCCCCCTTCTTCTATTTTTACTTTATCTTTGTATTAGCTAATGGTTTATTATTTTCTTGTTAAGAAGCATTCCTCTACCTATACTCTACTTTCTAGAAATATAATGTCATCAATTGGCCTTCAATTTTATGTTTCAATGTTAATTTGTTTTTCAAGTTCTTATAGTTGTAGTGCACACCATACCTTCTTCTAATTACCCTAGGCGCACTAGCCTAAGGTGAGCTTAGAAGAAAAGGTTTTCTTCTTGTAACTTACCTTAGTGATAGGCATAGCCTTTAGCGTAATTATCATACTTGCATTCCTTTGCCCAACAAGTTTGAAAGCCCTAAAAAAACAACAAAACCAAAATCACAAAAATACATGTGCTGATTTGAGAGGTGAGAGATAGAACCATTTCATGTGATTAACAATTTAGTCTCCTTGGATGACCCTAGATACTCCACTATCTAGGATTATAAATTTTAAGAGTCAATTGATTTTATGCATTGCAATGACAAAAACCCATACTTATAAAATCACGTAACAATCCATATCAGCTATGTTAACGTGACACCCGAAAGAAGCAAGTGACAAGCTGGAGGAAGGAGGACGAAGATGGAAGAAATGAAGATGAAGTGGAACGGTGTCGCAGTGGGATCCATTTCCAGAAGGGGGTGAGAGAACAGCCACAGGCACTCCATGAAAGGGATAAGAGAGAGGGAATACAAAATTATTTTTACTCTAATGGAGTATCCCAAGCTTGGGACTAGCTCTAGAGTAGCTCGTAGATCTTTGGAGAAGGTAAGAATGGAGAAGGGATGCGGAGAAAGGAGAGGGGTCATGTCTTTTTTATAGTGGATAATGGGGCATGTGGCAAATCATTTGGTGCATCACACCTTTAATTCCCGCACATGGAGCATGCAATGCGTGCAGCGGCCATGCACAGAGCATGCATTGTTCACGCTCACGCACTGGTGCCTGTGGTGCTGTAGTTGTCGCATGAAGGGAGACCCTCTATCGTCTGATGCTTAATGAATGGTGGAGACCACACCTCGCACATGCCCTCAAATCGAGCAGATCATGCATGATCGCATGCATATCGCCCACTCGACATTTGTGATGCTACGTAGTCGCTGCTGCGCCATCTGATGCCAATCCATCGGTACTAATCATGTGCTTTACATTGCTGAGAATATGAGAGGCATGCCTGTGCTGTCATTGCCCTCTCTTGGCCACTTGATCATGATCGAGAGGTTGAATTTCACTCCCATCACACGCTAAGGGAGGGGCTCCATAGGTCTCAAATGTGCATCCTACACTTAAGAGTGTGAGGTGCATTACACCACACTATGTTGGGCCTTACTTGAATGAGGGTTGTTGGATCCACGATCCAATGGCTGAAATTGCTTGATGGTTGTCTCTTTGAGTGCGTGAAGCATAGATGTGGCACCATCCTAACCGTTGGATGGAGATCCAATAGTCAGGAGAGTTCGAGGAGGCGTGCCCCTTGGGAATGTATGGGCGTGGTGAGGCTTAATCTCAGTTGTTGGATCTTCATCCAATAGCTGAGAACAAAGGGCTAGGCGAATTAGCACTGAATGGCAGGCTGTGGGCGACTTGGATGACACCATGTGGTGCCATCTAGGTCATCCATCCTTCATTGTTCGTAGCAGATGCTACAGAGCTCCAATTAAGGTGATTTTCGCATTGACAGACTACGATCGTTGCTCTGAATCCATTCGTATGGTCGAATTTTCCATTTGAAGCCTGGATGTAAGTCACCCTGTTCCGTGGCCATTAAAATACACAAATTATTATTCAATTTATATAAGTTATTCTAAATGCAAGATGATCAATATTATGCATTGATGTAAAGACATTTACAATACTTAAGATGTCTATTTATGCATGTTCTTAAGCATAGGATTGCATTGCGTGATATAAATTTCGCATAACATGCATCATCTTGCATTTAGAGTAGTTTGAATAAAATGGAGGTTAATTGTCTCCTTTTATGCGCTTGGACAGGGCAAACTTTTTATCGAGGCCTCGAATCTAAGATCCAACCGTTTAGATGTGATTAGGGCGACGATTGGAGTTCAACGACTCCAAGATCGCCCTAATCAGGCATCTGTAGCATCTGATAGTGACCAGGGAACCCTAGAAGATCAAGGGCCAAGATGGTGTAAATCTGCACTTCAAACGACAAATTCGACCACATGGATGGATTCGGATCGACAATCATAGCCTAACGATGCAAAAATCGAGTCAATCCGACACCCGTGGCACCATCTACAACATCGAGAAGATGGACGGCCAAGATGGCGCCAGGTGGCACCATCTCAGCCATCCAACCGTCTCCCAGCACCGCTGCACCTTCTCTGCTTCAATTAGAGCACCGCTTCTCCGCCGTTGGATCAAGATCCAACGGCTGTGGATGCAGCACCTTGAATACGTCCGCGCGACCATTTGGCCGACGCAGCACAGCGGTCCAGCACCTTATCGCGAGGCGCTGGCGCGAGTTCGAGTCGTAGCGAGCAGGATTTGGAGCGGGGGGCGTGCCTTCAATCGACCGTCAGATCGCGATCCAACGGCCTCCCACGCTCGATAGCGTCGACGCGCTATCGCACGCCCGCACCTCACGCAGCATCGCACGCGGGCGGGCGTGCATTAAGGAGTGGGGAAGGCGCATCTTAAGCCGTCTGATCTCGTGATCGGACGGCTGAGATTCAGCGAACGTGCGTAAGCGTTAAGCGTGTGTGAAAGCCAGCAGCCGCGTGGGCAGTGCCCACTACGCCCACAATGGGGCTTTAGCAACGGTTTTATCCGTCACTAAAGCCCCTTATTTAATGTTTTAAAGATGTAATGACCAATTTTCCCCCACTCCTTACAACTATAAAAGGAGACCCCCTCCACATGAAATTCTCATCCCTTCCTTCTCTTCTCTACCTCTCCAAAGCTCAAGAGATGCTTGTCCCACACCCGTGATGCTCCTCGCGAGATAAAGTCCAAACTTTCATCCCCGTTCGGAAGAGGATCCCGTGACGATGACGATGTGCTGCCCCGCTCCCGTTCTTCTGCTTCATCCTCCTTCTTCTTGCTTCATCCTCCTTCATCTAGGCGTCGTCCCATCCGACTCATCCTCCAATCAATCGTCGAGGAAGTTCCTATCCTTCCTGAGGATCAGGAAAAAACTACTTTCACCTGTCCCTACGGAACCTTTGCTTTTTGTAGGATGCCTTTCGGGTTATGCATTGAACCTGCGACTTTTCAAAGGTGTATGCTAACCATATTTTCTGACATGGTGGGAGAGTTTATGGAAGTCTTCATGGATGATTTCTTTATTTTCGGAGAATCATTTGACTCTTGTTTGGCTAATCTGGAAATAATTCTTAAGTGATGTATCAAAACACGATTGGTCCTTAGCTGGGAAAAGAGTCATTTCATGACACAAGAAGGCATCATTTTGGGTCATGTAATCTCTGAACAGGGAATTGAAGTGGATAAAGCTAAGGTTGATGCTATCGCTAAACTTTCGCCTCCCACATCTATTAAACAAACCCGATCATTTCTTGGCCATGTGGGATATTATCGAAGATTCATCAAGGATTTCTTGAAGGTTGCTCGTCCTTTGAGCAATCTTCTTGCCAAAGAAACACCATTTGTTTTTGACGAATCATGCCGAAAGGCATTTGATTTCCTGAAAATGGCAGTCACCTGTGCTCCAATTTTGTAACCACCAATTTGGACAGCCCCTTTTGAGATCATGACCGACGCTTCTGATTATGTGGTTGGGGTTGTCTAGGGTTAGAAAATTGATAGAAAGCCCTCTATCATAAACTATGGTAGTAAAACTCTGGATGAAGCCCAGAGGAATTATACTATTACTGAAAAGGAATTACTAGCTGTAGTGTTCGCTTTGGAAAATTTTAGGGCTTATCTCTTAGGGTCTCATGTTATCATCTATACCGACCACTCGGCTTTGAGACATCTCTTGGCCAAAAAGGATGCTAAACCCCGGCTTATTCGTTGGATTCTTCTGCTTCAAGAATTTGATCTTGAAATCAAGGATAAAATCGGTGTACAAAATGTGGTAGCGGATCATTTGTTGAGACTCCTAGGTGATTCTTCTTGTCTGGACATTCCGATTGCTGACACTTTTGCGGACGAAACTATTCTTACAGTTTTAGGTGTCCACACCCCATGGTTTGCTGACATTGTTAACTATTTGGCCGTTGGTCAAATT
This sequence comes from Thalassia testudinum, assembly GCA_037157565.1. Lineage (NCBI taxonomy): Eukaryota > Viridiplantae > Streptophyta > Magnoliopsida > Alismatales > Hydrocharitaceae > Thalassia > Thalassia testudinum. Next base: position 1,572,553 of record JAZHRO010000046.1, read on the forward strand.
CCCCAGGATTGGACCAAGCAACAATGGGATAGGCTCAAATTTGAGGCCAAATACTACTTCTGGGAAGACCCTGAACTATATCACATCGGCTCTGATCAGATTATTCGTCGATGTATACCGGAGAATGAATTCAACTGTATACTCGAGTTCTGCCATGCATCTGGGTGTGGTGGACATTTCTCCGGGAAAAAGACAATTGCAAAAATCTTGCAATTTGGCTTCTATTGGCCGTCTTTATTCTAGAATTCCCAAGATTTCTCAAGGTCATGTTCTCGATGTCAAGCACTCAGGAGCATAACTAAGAGAGATATGATGCCCCTAAATCCTATTCTTTCCATCGAAATTTTCGATGTTTGGGGCATCGATTTCATGGGACCCTTTATCCCTTCATTTGGAGATCAGTACATTCTTGTTGCTGTTGATTATGTGTCCAAATGGATTGAGGTGATTCCCGTCCGAACCAATGACCACAAGGTGGTCATCAAGTTTGTCAAGAAAAATATCTTCAGTAGGTTCGAGATTCCGAGATCTATCATCAGTGATGGTGGGACTCATTTTACTAAAGCCCAATTCCAGAATTTATTGGCCAAATATGGGGTTAATCACCGAATTTCCACACCTTACCATCCCCAGACGAATGGACAAGCCGAGATCTCCAATCAAGAGATTAAGAACATTCTGCAGAAAATAGTTAGGACTGATCGCAAGGATTGGACTCAAAAGCTTGAGGATACTTTTTTGGCCTACTGTACGGCATATAAAATGCCCATCGGCATGTCTCCATTCCGTTTGGTGTTTGGTAAGGCATGCCATCTACCCGTAGAGATTGAACACAGGGCATTCTGGGCGATCAAACAATGCAATTTAGATCTGAATTTAGCTGGGAAGACTAGGAAACTCCAACTATCGGAGTTGGAGGAGCTTAGAAATGATGCTTGTGAGAATGCCTAGATCTACAAGGCTCGGATCAAAGCTCTACATGATCTACTAATTTCCCACAAGAGCTTTGAGCCGAACCAGAAGGTCTGGTTATTCGATTCTAAACTTAAGCTCTTTCCTGGCAAACTTAGATCTAAATGGAATGGCCCATTCATAATTGACCAGATTTTTCCAAATGGAGCTGTTCAGATTTTCGACCCAAAGACGGGTAACACATTTAAAGTCAACGGTCAATGTCTGAGGCCTGTTATTGGTCATATTCTTCCAGAACCCGTCTAAGACACAGTTGCTCTAGCCACTCTTTGACTTCTTTGGCTGGATTTCGCCTAGCTGACGACATTAAACTCAACAGCTGTACATATGACACAAGGCTGATACGAGCTTCATATTCAGGTGACATCTTTCATATTCTACCCTTTCTTTCATGTCTCTTTTTCAATGAGGACATTACATCAGCTAGGCATGGGGGGGTGGATTCATTTTTGAATCATTTGGTCAGCTTTGTGAAATTCATGTGAATTGTTTTTCTCTTCTTATTTATACATAAAAAAAAAATTAGGAAGGATTAGTTGGACATTACGACTTTTTAATCTTAGGAAATTTTACATTAGGATCTGAACACAATGACCCTTCAGGTCTTTGAACTTAATTAGCCTGTGTATCCACTAAAATGTGGATTTGTCTTTTGAGTCCTCGCCATCTTAATTCTAACGTAATTGGAATAAATAAGTTTGGGTGATAAGTACACAACTTATCAACCCACCCTCTGATTTGAGGGAATTTTTGAGTTCTAAGCATCTACACACTTTCATTGCACTGACTCGTTGTTCAGCAATTCTAACGGAAATTAGGTAGCTAATGAACCTTCTAGGGTGATATGACTGGCAAGTTATCGTAGGTAACAGCCCATAGGTAGGTTGTCCAGAGCCCAGTCACTGGACCTTTCTCTTTCTGCTGCTGTTAGGTAAATCTTAGACCAGGGAAGCCACCTACTTAAGAAAAAAAAAATCAAAAAGAAAAGGAGAAAAGAAAAAAAGAAATAAACCACACTTCCCGCACGAGTATGGCTGGCAAGTTATCGGTGGTAATAGCTCATCGACCGGTTGTCCAGAACCTAACTCAATAAATGCATTGAAAATTCCCAAAACACTTAGGAAGAAGCGGAGAAGTAGAATAAACCGAGGAGATATATACTGGATTCACCCTTGTGTTGACCCCGTAAAATAAATAAATAAATAAAAGTAGGGAGAAAGCTACTGGTTGTAAAGATACACCTTTAGGCAGAATTCTTTTTAGGTCACCTAGAGGCGTAGAAATCCGAAGTCCATTTTAATTGCCGGTCAGCGAGTCTATCACATTCACAATAAGATGCTTATAACTTAGAGTTCTCATCAAATCTTGGGTGAGTTGAATGGCCGTAGGAAGTCACTCTTAAACCTTAAAACTTGAAAATCCAAAAAAAAAAATTAGAAAAGAGGAAAAAAAGAAAAAGAAATTTTTCTTTGAATAAGGAGAGGGCTTGAGGCAGTCTACATTTTGGCAGATACTTGGGCACTGTTGTGTCTTTGAAAGTTCAAATCCTAAGTAGATAGTTTCTTAATGATTGAAAATAACTAATGCCCAAATAATCCAACCTAATTCTTTTATAAATAGCATATAGGTTTTGCTAGAGACTAACAAAAGATAGGCATGGGGGTATGATGTAAACACATTTACAATACTTAAGATGCCTATTTATGCACGTTCTTAAGCATAGGATTGCATTCCATGACATAAATATCGCATAACATGCATCATCTTGCATTTAGAGTAATTTGAATAAAATGAAGGTTAATTATCTCCTTTTTTGTGCTTGGACAAGGCAAACTTTTTATCAGGGCCTTGGATCGAAGATCCAATCGTTCAGATGTGATCAGGGCGACGATTGGAGTTCAACGACTCCAAGATTGCCCTAATCAAGCATCTGTAGCATCTAATAGTGATCGGGGAACCCTAGAAGATCAAGGGCCAAGATGGTATAAATCCACACTTCAAACGACAAATCCGACTGCACGGATGGATTCGGATCGACGATTGCAGCCTAACAATGCAAAAATCAAGTCAATCCGACACCCGTGGCACCATCTACAACATCCAGAAGATGGACGGCCAAGATGGTGCCACTTGGTGCCATCTCAGCCATCCAACCGGCTCCCATCACCGCCGCACCTTCTCTTCTTCAATTAGAGCATCGGTTCTCCGCTGTTGGATCAAGATCCAATGGCTGTGGATGCGATGCCTTGAATACGTCCGCGTGACCATTTGGCCGATGCAGCACAGCGGTCCAGCGCCTTATCGCGAGGTGCTGGCACGGGTTCGGGTCGCAGCAAGCGGGATTTGGTGCGGAAGGTGCACCTTCAATCGACCGTCAGATCGTGATCCAACGGGTGCCCGCAGTCAATAGCGCGATGTGCTATCGCATGCCTGCGCCTCACGCGGCATCGCACGCGGGCAGGCGCGCGTTGAGGAGCAGGGAAGGCGTATCTTAAGCCGTCCGATCTCGCGATCAGATGGCTGAGATTCATCGAATGTGCATAAGCGTTAAGCGCGCGTGAAAGCCAGTAGCCGCGCGGGCAGCTCCCACTACACCCACGATGGGACTTTAGTGACTATTTTATCCGTCACTAAAGAGACCCCTTATTTAATGTTTTAAAGATGTAATGACCAATTTGCCCCCACTCCTTGCAACTATAAAAGGAGACCCCCTCCACACAAAATTCTCATCCCTTCTCTTCTCTACCTCTCGAAAGCTCAAGAGAAGCTTGTCCCACACCTGGGATGCTCCTCGCGAGATAAAGTCCAAATTTTCATCCCCGTTCGAAAGAGGATCCCGCGACGACGACGACGTGCTGCCCCGTTCCCGTTCTTCTGCTTCATCCTCCTTCATCCAGGGGTCGTCCCGTCCGGCTCATCCTCCAAGCAATCGTCGAGGAGGATAACTTCTCTCTCCCATTCTTCTTTACAGCTTTCTAGTGTAGAATTTTCCTACTTTCTAGTGTAGTTGATTTCCCGCTTTCTAGTGTAATTCTTATTTGGTTTTATTGTATAAACATTTTGAAATATTGAATGCATGTTTTTTCTCTCTCTCTTCTAGTCTGATTGTTGTAATAGCTTCATTGTAATTACATCGCCTCGCTTTTCAAGAAAAATTCTAAAAAAATATAATTGCGAACATAGATCGACGTAGCCTCCCTGTGTTCGACCCGAAATTTCAATTTCGGTATAAATTTTATTTGTTGAACATGAATTCTTCACTTTCAAGCTGCAACGATACGGTTTTAAAACCAAACACATTAACGTAACAATTCGTACGTCCAACATGCACTATTTTTTTTTTTTGAGAAAGTAAGGAATGCTATCAAGAATGATAGCAAACTGGGAATTATTTTATTAAAATTTCAACTATATTATGCGATATTTACAATGCTAAATGCATCTACATGCCCAGGAACACATAAATAGGCATTTTATGCTAAATAAATGTGTCTGCATCAACTATCATTTTTAATTATTTTGTATTATTTTTACATTTATTGTGGATTCTTTATTGTAACTTAAGATTTTTGTCTTCTTTTAGGAGGCCTATCTAGGAGACTCCTGGTGGAGGAAGACCTATTTTCTCATTTTCTTTCGCATATTTTGAGAGACTCTTTTTGCTATGGTTTGCAATAAGTAGTTAAATTTCTTGCTTTTATTTTCATTGCATTTAGTTAGAAATATAAAAAATACAAAAATACATTCTATCTAACTAGCAACTTTACGTCCTAGGCATCCATTTTAGGATCGCATATTTTCTACTAGATTTCATACTGTCTTTTTCATTATAAAGATTGCTAAAGGCAATTATGCGTTTATCATTTTAGTTCCTATCACATATTTTCCATATCACATTTAAGCAAGACCATCATTTGATTTGAAAAAGAATAAAAAGCAAGACTCTTATCTTTCTTTTCTTTTGACAAGACATTTAAAAAGAGGAAAATCCTTAAGAACTCATGACATAATATTTGTTTGCGAACTTCTATGCAGGTTTTCTATCACATATTTGTTGCTTGCTATTACACACACATTGCAATCACATAGGACACATGAGTCTTTCCTTCTACCTCTCCTCTTTTCACATCTTAGGGCCTTAGTCGAAGATCAATAGGTCAGTCTCACTACCTGAGGCCCAAGGAGCCAATAGTGAGCGGCCTCAATCCTAAACTTTGGACCTTTGAGCTTATAGGGTCAAGCACTTCGTAGACACTTAGGATGCATATTTGTATTGATACAGTATCTGATTGCATCTTTTATTTTTTGTGTACCCTAGGTTTACCTATCTTTCTTGCTACTTTTTGGGTTTTTCTTGCCACAATTTCTCGCTGTAGTGTTGAGTGTGCCATTGCACATTTTTGCTATTTATGCATGAGAGATGATCTCTAAGACCATCTCTCATAGTTCTTCATCCCTCTGGGGTAGCATGAGATCCATCAAGATCTCAAGGCCCAGAATCTCTAGATACTCAAGTAGAATTGCCAGATCAATCTGTTGATGGCTGCTCTCTAAAACCTCTAGGCTCACCAACCTGAGGTGGGACCCAGTCTTAGACCTCCACATAGGCACCTCTTAGAGACTACTATAATCAAGCCAATGCACAAATGGAGCCCAATGTTAGGATTCCCATTGTGGAAAACAATCGTGAACTTAAACTGAATATCATTAGCTTGATCCCCCACTTCCATCTTAACAGCTCTGAGGACTCGTTTCAACACATTGAGAATCTGAAGAATCTATCTCAAACCCTAAGTCCCAAAAACCAAAATCGAGAAACCCTTTTAATGAAGATGTTCTCCTTTAGCTTTAGAGACAAAGCCACTTATTGGTATCGCACCATCGCATGACCTATCTCTACTTGGGCTGAACTTAAAATCACATTTTTGAAGAAATTCTTCCTTATAGGTAGAACAAATGCCCTTAGGTGAGCTATCACAACTTTTTCTCGAAATCAAGGATAACCAATTCATGAAGTGTGGGTGTGCTTTCATGAATTTCAAAGGAAATGCCCACATCACAACATCCCTCGTTGGCAACTCATGCACATCTTTTACTAAAGATTGTAGGAGAGAGTGTGAAATCTGGTCAACACTGCCTATGGAGGTAACTTTCTTAATAGGGATGAAGAATCTACCCTCGAACTTTTTGAGGGCATGGCGGAGAACTCAATCAACAATGCCTCCATATCGTAGTTCACCCAAGGGAGTTTGCATCAGAATCTGCAATTGCATCAGAGCGGCATTCATGAGATCAAAGGCCAATCCAGTTCACGAGATCTTGAGATTATCGTTGAAAAATTGGATAAGGCCAACATCGTACCGAAGCATCTCAATAAGGGTCACAATACAATAAAAAATCTTACACCTTTACTTGCTACACATAGCACTCCTAAACCAACCTCGTAAATTCCCATAGAGAGAGAATTTGTGAACAATCTAGATATCCAAGATCCTTCTGCTTTAGGTTTCTACCAGACTCCCACTCCAAGCCATGGAGGGACCTTTGTCCCAACTTTTCCTCCTCTTTCCCCACTTCCTTCTTTTCCTCCTATTTTAGAAAACATGAAGCATTCTAACGATCTTTATGCCATCTAGTGTTATAATTTGAGATCAAACCTTTATTCAATGACTACAACCTGGGATGGAGAAACCACCCAAACTTCTCTTGGTCTAATCAGAGCCAAAGGCAACCTATCTATTAGAATCAGACCCATCAAAACCCGCCGTCGTTGCCTTTTTAGCAACAACACGTGAGGCCCACTCAGCAGAATACGTAAAATTATTCTTGGCACCTAGAGATTCACAACTAGATCACATTGTGAATGCTATGAACGAAAGCCAGCAAAGAAACACTGAGGCTGTCATTGAGGTTTGAAGGCAATGCTTGTTAGAATTGGATGAATTGCAGGGCCAAATCATGCGTTTGGCTGAGTCTTGTCGGCTAGGGGCCCTACCATCGCAGCTAGTTCCAAACCTTAGGAACCTACAAAACCCTAGGTATAATCATCCAATAAACCCGAATCCGATTCAAGGCCAAGCACATGTTATCCATCAGGCCAATCAAAATCAAAACCCACCCTCTACGCAGCCCAAATTTGAGTTTCTACATCTGAGTCAACAACAGTCTATGTTATATCAAGTGAATCAACCTTTATTTCCGAATCCATCGATTCTACAAAACCCGCAATTTGCTTCGCAATCATCTTCTCATGCAGGTGTTAACTCTATTACAACTCATTGAGGGACTTGTACTAGTGATCTTGTAGATCCGAGAGTCCGACCTATTTCTGACCCTAGTAGCTTTAGAACCTCTTCTGTTCCTATGCCACCTACTTCTTCCAGACCTAAGTCCACCGACATTCCCATTACTTCCTCTAATCATGTCCAAACACTTATAGGGCAGGATACCCAAGTCCCTTTTCCTGAAGCACTGAATAGGAAATCTAGGAAACAAAAGAAACCTGTTATAATAGATGAAGACATGATTACGGTATTTGAATAGGTGCATATTAACATACCACTCCAAGGTACCATTAGGCACATCCTAGCTTACATGAAATTTTTGAAAGACTTATGTACTCCAAAGCATAAACCAAAGAAAGAAGCACTGTTGTACTTTTTGAGCAAGCTAGCTTGAATATCTCTAATTTGCTTCCTTTAAGGAAGAAAGACCTAGGATCTCTTTTGATCTCTTTTGTTATTGGGGACCAATGCTTTGATAAAGCCCTCCTAGACTTAGGAGCATCCACTAACCTAATTCCTACTTCCCTAATTGAGCATTTTGATGCTGACACGCTGGAACCTACATACGTGACTTTGCAATTAGCTGATAGATCTACTAAGTCACTTAGGGGAGTACTAGAAGATATAATTGTTAGAGTTAGAGACTTCTACTTTCCTAATGATTTTATAGTCCTATATATGGAAGTCCTTGAACAAATTAAGGATACCCCAATTATTTTAAGGAGACCTTTCCTAGCTACTGCGAAAGCCAACATAGACTGCGAGTTTGGAATGATGGAGTTAAAGTTTAGGAAGAAGACACTTAAACTTGATATTTTTAAAGCTTCTAAAGAGATAGATTGCAAGTTGATCAAGGAAGTCAAATTGATTTCTGTTCTTGAGGATGGGAAGAATTCTTTTCACCTAGATGAGCCATCTTTTGAGTCATTTATCCCTCAAGGAGAAAACCTATCATGTGACTCTATATTTGATCAAGAAGTTGACTCATTAGACACATCTTCTCTACCTCTATTTTCTGCAGAAAATCCCACCCCAAACTCTATTGTCGATCCTACACCAAAAATAGAACTCAAAACTTTGCCACATTCTCTGAAATATGTATTTCTCAAACCCAATCAAACTTTCCCTATGTTTGTTAATTCTCATCTTTCTCAAGATCAAGAGAAGAAATTGATCGTAGTCCTACAAGATCATTGTTGCAATTTATAATCGTCATAGTTTAGGAAAACATTGCATCATAGTATAGCAACGAAAATCGTAACAACATTTAAATTTATAAAGCTTGAAAAGTTATGAGTTTTGAGGTCATTCACACGGAGAAAATGTAGAATTCAATCACTAGTCAAAATATGATAAGTAAATGAGCACAGATCACAAGATATGCAATGAATAATCAAATATACTCAATTAGAATCCAAATGTATCTCAAGTTAAAATAACAAAAATATAATAGGAGTATAAAATGTGGTGCTTGAGACCACCAATTAAATCCCATAATTAGGCACAATTCCCAATGATCAGCTCTCAATTAAGAGCCAATAGTATCCTCAAATCAAAGCTTCAATTTTCCTAAATCAGACATCGGGAGAGATCATCCGATGCCTTAACTTATCAAGCCTCAGAACACTTCTCAAACTTTTGCTCATGTGTAGGCACATTTCTCTAGGTATAAAGTGCAAATCCCCCCAATCCTCTAAAAAATTCCTTCTCTCTTTCTTTCTATTCAAAACTGGGTCAGGGGTATATGGGTAGTCGGATCAAAGGCCTAGGCCAGCGAGGCGTGAGTGCGAGCGAGGGCATATGTGGGCACGTGCAAGGGGACCTCACCCCGTGCTACTGAGGCAACGAGTCTACGGAGGCGAAACGTTATGAAGAGATTTAAAAACAAAATCCCACGATGTAGGACTATCAGCTCGTTCCCTTCGCGTGCACAACAACAAATGATTTTCTTGTCAAATTAGAGCAATTGCTAATACTCGTTGCTTTGATTGAGGGCACAGCTCTACTCCTGAAGGCAACCCACGTCGAGTGGGAGTCGCAACAAGTCATGTGGTAGCCGAAGAGAGCCAGATACTATCGGAGAAGACGGTGGCGGCAGAGGAGGTTCGGCCAAGTACCTAAAAGCACAAAAATGGGCTAAGAGCTCCAATTAAATAGCTTAGAGGTATCGTCGGAGGACGACGAGTGTAGTGGTGGTGATTTCATGGAGTTTAGTGAATGAAGGTGGCCTGCCAAGGTCGAAAAAGTTGAGCGGAGGTGGGTTTGTTCAGTGAGGGAAAGGAGAGCTCAAAGCACCCAAGTAGGTTACGACTTTTGCTCTGTAGGTCGTGGTGAAGGTGGTGGTGGTGATGGATATGGGTTTGCTGCATGTGACGCCAGTGTAAGCTTACTGGAGCTTGAGCTGGAAGTGGGGAAGATGGGGGCGAATCGGTGTGGGTAGTGGCTGCACCTAGAGTTTAAGGGCATAGAAATGATCTAGAGAAAGAGAGGGAGAGTTTGAGGTGGCTCAGGAGTAGAGAGAGGGAAGGAGGTGCCTGACATTGGCCTACGAGATGCGAAGGAGACAACAAATTTCGACAAGAGAGAATAATGACAACGAGGGTGTTTGGGACCTCTACTTTGATCGGCGAGAGGCAGAAGAAGTTGAAGAAGAAGGAGGATAAGCTAATTTGGATGTTGGTTGGCCTAAAGAAGAGGATGGAGAGGGTCATCGAAGCCAAAGACGAGGTTGGTAGGAGGAGAAGGAGGAAGGGTATTTCCGGTCTAATCTTGGTTAAGGAGCACATTGGAATGAAGGGGAGCTTAAATAGAGCTCAAATTCGAGCTCCATTAGGAAATTAGGTGCAAAAGGCTCTGGATTTGGAAGCAAGAAACTCCCACAGTTTTCTCGATCTTGCCTAAGCTCTAGGATTTGAGTTAGGAGTTGGAATTGAGTCCAATGGATTCCCCATGCTCTGAACACCAATCCCTTCAAATTTGGAGGGATTTGGTGGTGATTTGAGAGATATATTCTCTCTTGGATCTTGGCCTACTGTGTGTTCACATAGCAATGGTGGCAGGGACTAAAATGTGAAGATAACAATAAAGTTAGGGACCTGTATGCAATAAAATTGAAACCAAGGGGTCTAAATGTAAAGGATAGAGATTTTAAGGACTAAAATGCAAATTAGGTCAAGATGGACTTTGATTGGGCCTAAATTTTGGTGTTAACCTAATTTAGACCCAAAGAATCTAATGGTGAACTTGGATTTTAGTTTTGGCCATGTTTGACTAGGCAAATTGTACAGGAGCCTAAATCAGGATAAATTCCCATCTGAATCTCTGTTCTAGGTCAAAATGGGTTTAGATGGTCAAAGTGAAGGTACCAAAACTCTTAGAATATTTTTCAAAGATTTTTAGGAGGTTTAGATTGATTTTATCCTTGCTATAAACTAGAACCCTTTCAATTTAAGTAGGGTTGATAATTAGGATTTTTAATACTATTTTTACCCTCGAAATCCGTGAAACCCAGATTTAAGTCATTGTGAGCCCACTTCTTGATCCTTTATGTTCATTTTACCTTCAATTAACCCCTAAGTAACCCTGTGGTTAATCTGAATTTCTGATGTGTTGTTAAAACAACAGAATTAACCTTGTTTTCTTGTCTTCTTCTTAAATTAGATCAGTGTCGAATTACGATCCTCAGATGACCATTTAGGAGAATTTATCACTTGATTCTGAATAAATTAAGTTACTCATGATGAATGATGGCATTACCATCAATCATAAGAAGGAAATAGGGTGGACCTTACATGAGTTGACTCAAATTAACCCCAATTACTGTACTCATCGCATCTACATTGAAGATGGGGCATGACCTTCCCGTGAATCTCAACATCAACTTAATCCAAATCTTACTAGGCCATGTGTCACTCATCTAAACCTTCCACTCGGCACCCAAAGGTTGCTCTGTAGAGCCTCATCATCACATGCAGGCACACACACACACACATGCTCATTGCGTCTGGGGCTCGTAACGACTAGATGACTACAGCAACGATTTAATTTATATGGCATCAGCAGCTTTGAATTCTCTGATGTGGGACTAAGGAAACCTTCTTTACACTATGCACATTTAATTCCAGGTCTGACTTCAAACTTTGATTCTGATCAGCTCACAGATCCAAATCCTTAGACTAAGGGCACAATCTCAAGCCTTAAGGATTGTCTTTCAATTACATCAGACAATTGGATCAAAGGATTGCATTTGATCCTTTAAGTCAATCCCTGAAAACAAACGCCATGAACATACAACAGTAGCTATTCAAGTGCAATCCACAAGATATCTCTCTTTCACTCGTTCCTAAGGACTTAACATAGTGCTTAATACTATTCTGCACTCTTTGGGAAGGGAATGGAGGTCCTGGAAGCTTAGGAAGCTCACTGAGCTTTAGAGCTTCAATCTGAAGCTCAGAATAGGATGCCTGAAGGATCATTTGGCTTAACAGATAGATTAAAACCTCTAAAATGGATCTAGACGAATTTAGGAGTTTAAAAGCAAATGATCTGAACTAATTTTGGCGTAGAATCTTATCTAGAGCATACTAAAGACAACAGGGGTTCATGAATAACCCAAACTATATAGTAAATCAAATCCACCTAAATCCTCATCAAAACACACTCAAATTAATTCCAACTTACTCCTAACAACCTAAGGGACTCAGATCTAACCTTAAAACAACGTTTAGAAGCCTCGAGCTCCTAAGCATCCTTAGGTTGATCAATCTAGATCTTAGAGTTGACTTTATAGTTCAATTGGTTTCAAACTCAATTAATGATCTAAATTGACTCAATTTGATCTTATAAGCTTAGCAAACTTATCAAAATGAGAATTTGATCACTATAACATGTGTCTTAGTTCTGCTACCTGAGATTCAAGAGAGGACTATTCAACAGATCAACCTAGGGTTCTAACAAACTTTCTAATGATTGACCTGGATTCTATGGATCCTAAAGAAGCTTCCTAACCTATTTGGAAGGATTGATATCAAGGGAATCATAAACCTTAGCTCTATCAGAGATAAGAAAGATGAATCTGATTAGAGTAATGAACTCAATAAAACAACAAATCAAAGAGTGGAATATAATCGGTGTTCCCAAAGAAAGTGATCTAGATCTCCTTATCAAGTTTCAAGCTCTATGACTCAAGTTTGGCATCGCCAAAGCTCCAATGAAGGTTAAATTTATACTGGCATGTATCAAATCTCCATGAAAATGATCAAGAAATGTCTCAAATGATTCCTGATGTTGTTAGAAACATCAAGGACACTTCAACTGACTTAATTAACAAGTGAATCAGAGATATTAACTTAAAATTATCAAAAATGCACCTTGAGTTTGCTAGAACTCAAGAAGATCATTTCACTTTATTAAGTGAGCCAACATGATCTTTATGCGCTTACAAAGGTGTATGAGGTGTTAATTTGATGAAAGAACTCCTTTGGAGCTCCGCCATTGACAGTGGACTCCAAAGGTTGAGTGAATTGGGGATTTTAGGTATATGGACTAATAGATGCAATCAAATAGGCCAGAATGGCCCTTATAACATCAAGAATGTGATGGAGGGTCAATTTGAGTGTGAGGAATGACCTAAGGCTCCACCATAAACAGATACCTCAAGTGGAGATGGAAGTTCGATTAAGCGAATAGATGATTAAATGAGGAATTAAAGAAATTGTTTGTGATCATAGAAGAAAGAGCAACGTGATTAGAGGGTGGAAAAGGTGAACTGAAGTCCAATAAGTTGGAATTAGCTCGCCATAGCTAGGGAAGACAAGGAGCAAATAGGTATTTAACTAAACTAATCATCCTAACTAACTAAACTAATTTATTCTAAACTGAAACTAAAGCCTAAGGTACTGTTACCTGGATGAATGGGAGAAGGAAACACCGACAATGCTTCATCGGAGGGATGAAATCAAAAGTGAAGGACAGAAGTCTGACGAAGGAAAGAACATGGAGTAGAGAGAGAAATGGTGTTGCAACCTCGTCCAGAGATGTGACGGAGGAAGAGGAAAATGGTGGACTGGTCGCCTCACTCGGAGAAGATCGGAAGAGAGGGGAAGAAGGTCGCTGAAGTAGGAGCAAATAGCCTATTGGCAACTCAGTGTGGGAAAAGGGGTAGGGAGTTGTCAACCTCTAATCGGAGTTCTCCATGGGTATTTATAAGGTTCGGCGGAGGATAGGTCTAAATACATCGAAAGATTCCATCATCTTCTCTGATAACAATGAGGCTTCTAGGTGTTCTTGGTGCATGTGTGTTTGTCGCTTTTCACGTAAAAAGGTTTTTATATCATTGTAGTTGCGAATCATGCAGAAACAAATAAATTTATAAATTAGAAATGGTAAGTCCTAAGTCATTCACAGGGAGGCAAACGAGATTCTAAAAGCCTTTCATACTAACTAATCTAACCTAATGGAAGCATATAAAGAGAGATAAAATAGCCATTAAATCACACTTTTCATTGCTACTTGCAGAAAGTTCTAAACTATGAATCAAAGCAAATATACTAAAAGGTATAGAGAGAGAGATAGAAATAGATGAAGAGCAGAGCCACTTGAGGGATGCTTGTGTGAAGTGCGGCGACACTTCAGATCCAGGGCACCGGGAAGAAGGCTGAAGAGAGATGTTATAGAGAGAGAGGAGCTAGAGATGTGTCTAGGTGGAAATTGCCTCTCCAATGGGGGCTCTGGGTTTCTTTTTATAGAAAAAATGAGGGGCAAAGTAGGTATTTTGGGCCCTAAAATTGTGCAACACCTTTGGATTGATCAGATTCGTCGATCGAGAGATCAATGGATCAGATCGCACCTCAAAAGGACCTCCATCTCACCTTCATCGCATGCAATGCACAAGAATGTGCCACGTGGCACACACACGTCCGCTCGATTTGTCGTCTCCATGCTCCTCGTGCATGCACAAGCATTTGATTTCAGCTGTCCAATCTTACGATCGGATGACTTAAGATGCATGCTGCACTGATAAATACACATTTATTCATGATAAAATGCCAACTTATGATAGTTCCTAAGCTTAACATTGCATACAACATTGTGAATAATGCATAACATTCATTACATTGCATTTAGGATAATTTGTCTAGTTTGTATATTAATTTCTACATTTTATATGGCCAGGAGACAATGCGACGTCTTTACAGGCTTTAGACGGAAAATCTGACCATACGGATGGATTCAGAATGACGATCATAGTCCATCAGTGAAAAACCCACCCCGATCAGAGTTCTGTGCCACCCTCTACATGAAGAAGAAGTTGGACGTTCACAATGGCACCACATGGCTATTGGAACCTTGTTCCACATCTTGTTTTGGTGTTAACAAAATTATTATGGATTAATGTTTGCAATTGAGTGCTTTTCAGATTTAGGTGAAGATCAAGGCAAATAGGTAATGATGGAGGCATGGTGATGAGAAGGAGAAGATCATGACATGAAGGAGGTAAGATGCCAAGAAAGAATTAAGGAGGAGATCATCTTCGTCCTTTAGTTTTTAGATTTGGTTTTTATTTCATAGAATGTATGCCCCTTAACAAAGAATTAACTTCGATTATAAAATTAATTAGAGATAAACTAGGATTTATACTATGGTAATTTTCAGAGATCGTAATTGATTAATTTACATAAAAAGGTACTTGTTAACCCACAAATACTGGTACTAAAATTTAGTACCAGTACATGTGAGTTACAGATTTGAATTTTTTCAAAGAAACAAACCTGTACCCTGTGAGTACCAGTACCCATGATCAGTATCGGTACTAGAAGGAACGAGTGCTGGTACTCATGATCAGTATCTATACGAATGGGTTACAAATTTGTGTTAAGTGCTTGAAACCCAAATCTAGAAGCAACAAGTACTGGTACCCATACTTTAGTTCTGGTACCAGGTAGCTGCTGACGCGTGCAGAATGCGTTGGTTTAATTATGTCATTGTAGCATGCGTTTTCGTCGTTGGTTTTAATTTAAGATGTGGATTTGGTGAGTCCAAGTGTCAAACATGAGGAGGCATGAAATTGGATTAGTTGTTGCTTTAGTTGTCATAGGAATGTTTGGTTTGCTTGCTTGCGAGAAAATGAGAGAGAGAGAGAGAGTAGGGTTAGAGCTCGTGTTTAAAGCATGACAATCATTCTAAGAGGATGTAAGCTATGATATATGAAACAACATCAACATATAACATTAAATTAGAGTTTGTTTACAACTATAACAATAGATGAAAGCTTAAACAAGTGCAACATAAAACTAAAGTAAAGAGAGTGCGAGGAGGAGGCAAGGCAGCCACGGCGGTGGAGGGGGGTTTGTCGGTAGCTTGACAACTTCGGGGTGGGTATGGAGTGTTTAGTGGAGCCAGGGAGGACTAGTATTGCTTAGAGAGTGTGTGTGAATTGAATGCCTTTGAATGGGGTGGTTGAGGAGGTTTATATAGAGAAGGGGTTTCCAAACTAAGTAATGGTTTTAACGACGTTCGGGACGTCGCTAAACACATTCCATAAGTGTTGGTGAAGCCCCTCACCCAGCAGTCCAAGCGCGTGCACGTGCTTCTTCCTCTGCACGATCCATGTGTGTGCAACGTGGGCCATTCGATCTGAGATCATGCCTTGAGTGCTGGTTCATATCCCATCGCATGCTTTAGGCAAGCGCCTCGTGCGTGATCGCACGTGTTCGTATCGGGTGTGTGAGAGCATGCTGCGTAGCTTCCATATGCACCATTCGCACCCACATCGACGGCTGTAATCGACCGTGCTCTTAGTCGACTGCGATTTGGCAGCATATGAAGCTTCTATCGCTCGCCGCTTGCTTGCGAGGCTGAGGCGCTACCTACTATGCTGCGTCCGCACTTTGTTGCCGAGGCGAGGTCAGGCTACAGGAACAGTCGACCATTGGATGGAAATCCAATGGTCGGGATTTCACGCTGTGGGTGTGTTGGCGCATGATGGAGGTAGGTGCGGGCGCCATGTGGCCAATTGTGGGCTGTTGATGATCAGATCAATGGCCAGAACTTCTTGGGCTTGTTGAGGAAGCTCCAGATGTCAGATTTAACCAATTTCAAGTCCGTTGGACTCCGTTCGTTGATCTAGATCCATCCAGGCAATCTGATTGCTCATATGAGGCCTTTTTCAACATGCACTTGTACAAATAGCCATTAAACCCTAATTATAAGCAATCTTATTTTATCATGCATGCAATGCTCCCAAGCCCATTATGGTATGCCATTAACACACATATATCCTCAAAACTAACTCTAGTTGATGGAATTATCATCATTGGATATAAAGTTATCATACCCCCATGCTCATCCCTTGCTAGTCCTTGACGTGCGTTCGTGCGTGTGTTCAGAAGTGTCGTTATAGTTCGCACTTGCAACGTCGGTTTTAAAGTAAAGAAATGGATGTGAGTCTGAGTGTCGCTCTCAGGGAGGCATGAAAACTGGATTTTTCTTATCACTTATTATCATGAAAATCATGGAGTTTTGCTTACGAAAAGGCGCGGGTAAAAAGCGAGAGAGAGAGAGATTAGGGTTAGAATCGTTTCATTCTTAACATGCAACTTGAATAGGAAATAGAGTAAGCAACTGAATGGAAAACAACTTCATTAATCATGCAACTTTAGTTCATAAATTACAACATTAGATACATGCTTCAACATAAGTAAAGTAAAGCTTAAAAGAAGGGAAGAAAGAGAGAGAGAGGGAGAGCAGCGAGGCAGTCGTGGGAGTGGAGGAGGCTCCATCGGCAGCTCGTCATCTCTGGCGATTACAAGAGAGCTTAAAGGTAGCTAGGAGAGGGGTAGAGTAGTAGCAAGTGCAGTGAATGCCGTGAATGGGTGGTTGGAAGGGGTTTAAATAGGGAGAAGGGCTTTCCAAATGAAGAAGGGGTTTTAGCGACATCTGAGATGTCGCTAAAACTCTTCCCAAAACGTCGGTGAAGCCCCCAGCCCGCCGGTCGCTCACCCACAGCCGTTCTTCGCGCTCAATCCGTGGGCATGGCATGAGAGCCGTCCGATTGAAGATCGGACGGCTGAGGTCTTCGCACGGGCATGCTCGAATCGCACCGTGAGTGCACGTGCACGTAGGCGTTGTCGACCGGCGTGTGCGCACACGTGGCTGATCGCTGCCTGAGGATGTGCCACGTGGCACTATCTTGGTCGTCCGCTACTGATCGGGCAGCCGAATTTCGCCCGCATGCAAAGTCATCTTCGAATTTCAGCACCGCACGACTCGAACCTGCATCGTGTGGGCGCAGGCATGCGCTTCAACTGCTGCGCTATGCCCGCTGCTTTGTCGCGGCGACCGCGGGCGTGCATGCGGTTCTCAGCTGTTCGATCGGAGATTGACGACTGAGATCTACTCTTCGGGTGAAGGTGGAAGCGGGCGCTATCTGGACGTGTGAGCGAGCACCACGTGGCGTGCCGTGGACCGTTGATCATCAGATCAATGGTCAGAACTTCTTGGGCCCATTGTGGGAGTTTCGGATGTCGGATTTAGCCGATTTCAAGTCCGTTGGACTCCGTTCGTCGTTTTGAACCCATCTGTGCGGTTCGATTGCTCATATGAGGCCTGCTTTGACAAGTGCTCATACAAATGGCCATTAATACTATTTTATAAGCAATCTTGGCATATGATGCATGCAATGCTCCCATTCTACTTATGTTGTGCCTTTTATTCTTAAGATAGGCCCTATTTAACAGAATTATCACCCCCAGATGCAGTGTTATCATACCCCCATGCTTACTCCTTGCTAGTCCCTAGCAAGGTTTATTCTAGCCTTTATTTTCTATCAGAATTTAAGAAGTAATTACTTAAACACTTCGTCACTTGTCAATAGGAGGAAATATACTAAGATCTTAACCTACAAAGGCTAAGCAGCGCCTGGGTGTTTGCCAAAATATGAATCGCCTGAATCCTTGCTTTAATGTATGTAAATATACATATGTATATATATATTAGAATTTTTTTGGAATTCAGAGTGGGTTGGTAACTTTTTACGGCTGCCCAACCCACCTAAAACTCGGTCAAAACCCTAAGTGCTGAGCATCTTGGTGTGAAGATTGTGATAGACTCACTCAATGGTAATTCCAACAGACTTCGGGTTTCTATGCCCCTAGGTGACCGAAAGAAGAAGTATTTTGCCGGAAGGTGTATTTGTTCGATTGGTAGCTTTCTCCCTACGTTTGTTTTAATTGGGGTCAACACAAGGATTTTTCTAGTGTATATCTCCCCGGCTTGTACTACTTCCCTGCGTCTTCCTTAAGTGTTTTGGCTCTTTTTGTACAATTATTGAGCTGGGCTCTAGACAACCAACCAATGGGCTATTACCCACGATCACTTGCCAGCCATACTCATGCGGTGAAGTGTGGTTTATTTTGTTTCCTTCTCCCTTTTTTTTTTTGTAGGTGGCTTCCCTAATCTCAAATGTACCTAGAGGCAATGTAGAAGTGGTCCCATGGCTGGGCACTGGGTAACCTGCCAATGGGATGTTACCCATGACAACTTGCCAGCCATACCACCCTAGAAAGTTCATTAGCTACCCAATTTCTGTCGAAATCTCCGAGGAGTGAGTCTGTGCAAAAATGTGTGCAAATGCTTAGACTCAAAGTTCTTCTGAATTAGAGGGTGAGTTGATAAGTCGTATACTTATCACCTTATTTAGTAGGTGGATTAGAGTAGCTTAAGGTTGCAAGGATTCAGAGCTAAATCCATATTTTAACGGACACCAGGGCTGATTAAGCCTGAAGGCCTAAAAAGTCTAAGTGTTCAAGTTATTCTTGTATTATTTTCCACTATTGACAAGTTTCTAATGCCTAAGTTTCTTCCTAAATTCACAATTTTTTTTTATTTTTTTAAATTTTATTTTACTCAGACTGATTAAATGAGCTTAGGATCATACAATTTACCACCCCCCTTGCTTAAGTTGGACAATGTCCTCATTGGCAAATACATGTATGCAACAGGGGTTCAAAAAGATATTACTTGAGTGACGTAAAATACCGAATCAGTCTGAGTTTAACGCCTCCAGCTGGGCGGTGCTTCGTGTCATCCCTTAATGAGGGTGACACTCTCCTTTGGGGGAACCTAGGCCAGGAAGTGTTTCAATCTTTGACCATTAACTGTAAAAGTGTGCCTAGTGTTTGGATCAGTAATTTCAACCACCCCATTAGAGTAAGGGTTAACCACCCGAAATGATCCTGTCCATTTGGACCTGAGTTTCCCATGAAAGAGTTTTAGGCGGGCATCGAACAACCAGACTTGTTGGTTAAGCTCAAAGGTCTTTCTATGGATGAGTCGATCGTGGATGGTTTTCATTTTTTCCTTATACAGTCGACTATTCTCAAAGGCATCCCGACGAATTTCTTCGAGCTCAGATAATTGGAGCGTCCTCTGCGCACCGGCTAACTGGGAATCGATGTTACATTGCTTCACAGCCC
This sequence comes from Thalassia testudinum, assembly GCA_037157565.1. Lineage (NCBI taxonomy): Eukaryota > Viridiplantae > Streptophyta > Magnoliopsida > Alismatales > Hydrocharitaceae > Thalassia > Thalassia testudinum. The sequence continues at coordinate 1,592,282 of JAZHRO010000046.1, forward strand.
AGTAAGCCCAGTGTTCCAATTCGACAGGAAGATGGTAGGCTTTGCCAAAGACCAAGCGATAAGGCGACATGCCTATCGCGGTCTTGAAAGTAGTCCTGTATGCCCACAGGGCATCATCTAGTCGCGTGGACCAGTGTTTCCTGTCAGGTCTCACAGTCTTTTGTAAAATGCTCTTGATTTGTCTATTTGAGACCTCGGTCTTCCCATTTGTTTGCGGATGATACGGGGTAGCAATGCAGTGGTTAACCCCATATTTTCTAAGTAGGGCACCAAATTGGGAGTGGATAAAATGACTTCCACCATCACTGATCATGGCCTTTGGTATTCCAAATCGAGAAAAGATGTTCTGCTTAACAAAGTCCATGACAGTCCTGTGATCGCATCGGCGGGTGTCAACGGCTTCAATCCATTTAGAAACATAGTCTACCGAGACTAAGATGTACTCAAAGCTGTTGGATGGTAGAAAGGGGCCCATAAAATCGATACCCCAAACGTCGAAGATTTCAACAATCAAAATGGGCTAGAGGGGCATCATATCTTTCTTGGTCATGGTCCCCAGCGTTTGGCAGCGTGAGCAAGTCTTGGAAAAGCTGTGTGCATCCTTAAATAGGGAAGGCCAGTAAAATCCAGACTGCAGAACCTTCGCAGCCATTTTCTTTCCAAAGAAGTGGCCACCACAAGATTGATCATGACAGAAGGAGAGCACACTCTGAACTTCGTTCTTGGGGATACACCTCTTGATAATCTGGTCGGCACAGAGGCGAAACAGCATGGGATCATCCCAGAAATAGTGCTTGGCCTCAGCCAAGAACCTGTCCCGTTGCTATCTGGACCAGTTGTGCGTGGTTTGTCCTACAACTAGGTAGTTGACATAGTCAGCATACCAAGGTAGTCTCATGTCTTACACAGCCAAAATGTGTTCATCAGGGAAGGTGTCAGATAAAGGTAGGGAGGGTCCAGTGTGGTCTGGGTGAAGTCTAGACAAGTGATCAGCCACCACATTCTTTGATCCGGCCTTGTTGCGGATTTCCAGGTCAAATTCCTGCAAGTGTAGGATCCATCTGATGAGCCTGGGCTTTGCATCCTTCTTAGCCAATAGGTGTCGGATGGCTGAATGGTCAGTATATATGGTCACGCGGGATCCCAGCAAGTACGGTCGGAACTTCTCAAGTCCGAAGACTGCAGCGAGCAATTCTTTCTCTGTGACCTTATAATTTTGTTGAGCCTCATCCAACATTTTGCTCGCGTAGTAGATCACCACGGGTTTATTGTCTTGTCTTTGTCCCAGGACAGCGCCTATGGCAAAATCTGATGCATCACACATAATCTCAAGGTCCTGGGACCAGTCCAAGGGCTGAAGTACAGGGGTTGTGGAGACTAAGTCCCGGAGGGAGTGATAAGCCTGGATGCAATCAGAGGACATGTGGAATATGGCGTCGTTGGCCAGAAGATCGGTTAAGGGTTTGGAGAGCTTATAAAAGTCTTTAATGAACCTTCAGTAGAAGCCAACGTGTCCTAGGAATGAGCAAATTTGTCAGACTGAGCTAGGCGGGGGAGTTTGGAAATCAAATCAACCTTAGCTCGATCCACCTTAATGCCCCTATGCGATACGATGTGACCGAGGATAATTCCTTCTTGAACCATAAAATGGCTCTTTTCCCAACTTAACACCAGATTAACCTCGATACATCGTTTCAAGATTTTCTCCAAGTTGCTTAGACAATGGTTGAACGAATTCCCAAATACAGAGAAATCATCCATAAAGACCTCTATGTATTCACCCACCATTTCTGAAAAAATGGCTAGCATGCAACGTTGGAAGGTAGAAGGTGCATTGCATAACCCGAATGGCATTCGACATAATGCAAACGTGCCGTACGGGCAAGTGAATGTGGTCTTTTCTTGATCTTCCGAAGCAATTGCGACTTGGTTATATCCTGAATATCCATCCAGGAAGTAAAAATACTTTTGCCCTGCCAATATTTCAAGGATCTGGTCAATGAATGGCAATGGGAAATGATCCTTCTTAGTGGCTTCATTGAGCTTCCTATAATCAATACACACCCGCCATGCGGTGGTGGTGCGGGTGGGGATGGATTCGCCATGATCATTGGTGACAACGGTGAGCCCGGCTTTCTTTGGAACCACTTGAGTAGGCTCACCCAGGGGCTATCAGAGATAGGATAGATGATGTCGGCGTCAAGCCACTTGATAATTTCTTTCTTAACGACCTCCCGCATGTTTGGGTTTAATCGTCTTAGCATCTGGCGAGAGGGTCATGCCCCGTCTTCCAGGTAAATCTTATGGGTGCAATTGGTGGGGCTAATTCCTCTCAAGTCTGAAATGGTCCATCCAATGGCGGCTCGATGTTCTAAAAGGGTCGCGGGCAACCTGAGTTCCTGATCCTTGGTTAGATGAGAACTAATAATCACAGGGAAGGTCTGGTCAGGTCCCAGGAAGACATACTTGAGATTCTCAGGTTGTGGCTTAAGTTCGGGTGCGGGTGGAACAATGGTTGACGAAAAAGGAAAGGGCGGGAGTTGATCAACATCGATCTCCTCAAATGGTGTGGTGTGATGGTAATCAGTCTTACAGAGGTCCACGGGTAGCGATGGTGACGGGTCAGAACAGTCATTACGGGTTTGGTGGTCTAAGACAGAACTAAGGGTGAGGCATTCCTCGACCAGAGTTTCCACGGGATCATGTTCCTCAACACAATCACAATCAAACGACTTTGTCGCCCAGAAGATATCCAATTGCATTTTCTTGTCTCCGAAGGTGATTTCCATACATCTCGTGTCACAATCAATGTTTGCCTTAGCCGTAGCTAAGAAAGGTCTACCTAAGATTATGGGTGCATTCCGTAATTTTTCAGGGACTTCCATGCCGCGCACCAAGAAGTCGACCGGGAAATAGAAGTCCTTGACCCATACAATTACATCCTCGACAACCCCCTTCGGGGTCTTCACTGATCTATCAACCAGTTGGATGGTGATAGGTGTGGGTGTCAACTCTCCGAAACCAAATTGGTGGTACAAGGTTGTTGGAATCTGATTGATAGAAGCACTTAAATCAAGGAGCGCTCTATCAAATGTCATGTCCCCGATATTGCAGGAAATCAGGGGTGCTCTTGGGTCAGTTCGCTTGAGCGGAAGGTTGCTTGATATTACAGAACTTGCTTGTTCGGAGAGCACAACCTTCCTAAGTGCTTGATGTCTTGGCTCCTTTAAAAACTTGGTGTAAGCCGGGATGTGCTTAACGGCTTCGAGGAGCGGAATATTAATCTGTACTTGCTTAAAGATCTCCAAAAGCTCCTCAATTTCCACCACATTTTTCTTCTTCTTGATTATCTCCAAGGCCTCAGGGTAGGGTGTCTGAACATGGATCGGGTCTATTTCTGTGTCCTTGGGTTTTTCTGGTGACTCTTCTGAGTCGGGTATTTCAGCGGGTGAAGTCTCTGGGAGAGTCAGCCATTTGGGGTCCTGGGTTTTGGTGCTGCTTCTCAAGGTCACCGCATTCGCAGAGGCATTGGGACCATGGGTTGATCCTTGAGAAGATGAGGACGAAGAAGCACCAAACCCAGGGGGTGTTTGTGGGCCTGGCTGGACCATGTGAGCTTACCCAGGATTGCCTTGGAACCCTTGCGAATTGGGGCCTCTGTTAATTATGTTTCGCGGGTTCGGTTGTGGCTGGGAAGGTAGGGATCCTCGTTGTTTACAGTCCAAGAGTTGGCTTAACTGTCCCTTTACTAAGGCCATTTCCTCCTGATGTTTCTGGTTCATGTCAGCCATCATCTTTATTAGGGTGTCCATTTGGTTTTGTGGGGGAGGGGCCGCCCTATTTTGATTATATGAGGGTCTAACTGGTGGTCCTTACTGATAGGGGGGCAAGTGTGGCTGCTGGTTTGTCCTGGGCTAGTTTTGGAATTGCGGTGGTTTCTGGTTTGTCCAAACAAAGCTGGGGTGATTACGCCAACCAATGTTGTAAGTGTTGGAGAAAGGGTCAGGTTTGGCATAACCTTGGACAGCTTGCACATCTTCAAGGATAGCAGATGTCGATTGGGAGGGAAGAGAGTAATCAAGGGTTGAGGGAGCAAAGGTCCCTCCCTAGAACGTGGTCAGGGGTTGTTCCAAGTTTAGTTGGCTCAAGGGCTGGACTAGGTCAGCATTATGTGCTCCCTTTGCTAGGGAGAAGGTCTGTAACGGATTCCTGGTCTGATTCAGTAGCTCATCAATCTTTTTGTCCACCAATTCCACTCGATCTAGTTTCTTGGCAATGATGTCCATGTCAACCATTCCATAATTTGCTTGTACCTCATAAATCCCACCACAGGGTTGACTGGACTTGTTAAACTGGGTCATGGAGGCATTGTTGAGCGAATTTTCGCTCATGGACTCAAAAATCTCAAACGCTCTCTCCTCATCCTTTTTCAGGAAGTTCCCCTTGCATGAGGCATCGACGAAGTTCCGTAGGTTGCTGTCCAGACCGTGGTAGAAATTCTAAGCCAATTGCCACCTTGGTACTTTGTGGTGTGGGCATTTCCTAAAGAGTTCATTAAATCTTTCCCATGCCTCATGGAGCTGTTCCCCACCCTGGAGTGTGAAGGTAGTAATAGCTCTTCTAAGGGCATTGGTCTTTCTTATGGGGAAGAATTTCTTTAGAAATGCATGCCTCAGTTCTTCCTAGGTGGTGATGGGTCTACCTAGGGTTCTAAGCCAGTGAGAAGCCTTGTCTCTTAACGAGAAGGGTAACATCTTAATTAGAACAATGTCAAGGCTAATGTTCTTAGGTTTCATAGTTCATGCTATTCGGTCAAGATCGTCTAGGTGCTGGAAGGGGTCCTCATTTGAGCTTCCATGGAAGTGGCTCTAGATTAGACTTAAGACATTTGGTTTTAGCTCAAAATCATCTCCCCCTTCGGGGATCCTAAGGTGTGACTCGACTCTAATAGCAGAAGGATTGTAGAAATCGCGGATGGGCCTCGGTTGATCCTGAAATGGTGGTACATCAAGTGGCAGTTGCCCTTGTGGGCCTTGGAAAGGTGGTGGTGGTTGCCCTTGTGGGTTCTGTAACCGATGTATGGCTTGCATGATGGTGTGGATCTGTTGTTGCTGAAGCCGATGGTTTGCATTAATCTGGGCTTGGATAATGGTCATTGTGTCTGGTGGGGGTTGGTCCTCGACCTCATCTACCCTAGGTTCAGCCATGTTTCTAGCAGAATCAAGTCGCCTAAATTCTCGTCCCAAAACAAATAACTCGGGATGCAGTGAGCGTCTCCCGTGCATACACTAGAGAAGAATAGGAGGGGATGCGGAGAGCGACAGATGCGAGAAGTGTGTGTTCAATCAAGCAAACAAGCCTTGTTCTTATGGTGTATTTCCTTAAGAGACCTAGAAATCTCAAAAAGTGTGATTAAGTCCGTAAGCACTGGACTCCCCTTCCCAAGGCTAATCTGGCCAGGTTGATTACGAGGGGATTGCAGGGAAGGTTCTTCCTTTGGCTTACGCCGCCGGTTCCATAGACCTCACAACCGTAGTCGTTTGACACTGCCCTGCTGCCTAGTCACCAGATTCTACCAAGGGAATGAAAGCCAAGTGCCCAGAGAACAAAACCTCGCCTCTCGAGACTTAACTTAGTCTTGCCTAGGGCACGTCTACTTAGTTTTAAAAGGGCTAGGATAGTGCTTGTGCTAGGGTTATGTGATGAGGCTTTGATTGCGGTGGTGCCTCTTAATTTTCCACTTTCAGAGTGTGTGCTTCTATCAAAGCAAGGTTTTCAAGCAAGGATTTTTTCAAGATGTGGTGTCGTTTATTGTTTCATCCTTACTTTAGTATCTTTTAGGGTTGACGTGTCTTAATGTTTTCAGACAAGTTTCAGTGGGCACGTCAAGTTTTGCACACAATTTGGTGAAAGTAGATTTCCTTTTATTGTGTTGAGGCTCTAAAACCCTAATGTACTCATCTTAATGATCATGCAGCTTCTATTAGATGAGTCGTTTTTAGGGTTGAGTGGTGCGACCAAAGTCAATCCAAGGTGGCTTCGCAAACACCACTCAAAAAGAGAAAAGAACACTCCAAGAATTTATTCAGAATGTTAGTTACATTTTTTTGTTGGGTGATGTGTTAAGGATGTGGGTCAGGTACTCATACACCATGCCAATTTTTTTCAAGTTTACAATTTTTTTAGTTTTTCAAGCAATCAAATAGTCATGAGTGAAGAATTACTCACTACCGGTCCTTGTTGCGTCTACTCCCTTGTTACCATCATGGATTGCGCTGCTTCGCCGTCCAAGCACCAAATTCCTGCAACCATCAAGTAAAAGGAGACAAGGCATTAGACGATGTGAGAATGGATGTAAAATGAAAGTGACAAAACAAATCCGTTGCCTCCCCGGCAACGACACCAAAAACTGACATGCGTTTGTGTGTGTGTTTAGAAGTGTCGTTATAGTTTGCACTTGCAACGTTGGTTTTAAACTAAAGAAACGAATGTGAGTCCGAGTGTTGGTCTAAGGGAGGCATGAAAATCAAATTTTTCTTGTCACTTATTGTCATGAAAATCATAGAGTTTTGCTTGAGAAAAGGTGCGGGTAAAAAGCAAGAGAGAGATTAGGGTTAGAATTATTTCATTCTTAACATGTAACTTGAATAGGAAATCTAGTAAGCAACTGAATGGAAAACAACCTCATTAATCATGTAGCTTTAGTTCATAAATTACAGCATTAGATACATGCTTCAGCATAAGTAAAGTAAAGCCTAAAAGAAGGAAAGAAAGAGAGAGAGGGGGAGAGTAGCGAGGTAGCCACGGTGGTGGAGGAGGCTCCGTCGGCGGCTCATCGTCTCCAACGATTACAAGAGAGCTTAAAGGTAGCTAGGAGAGGGGTAGAGTAGTTGCAAGTGGAGTGAATGCCTTGAATGGGTGGTTGGAAGGGGTTTAAATAGGGAGAAGGGCTTTCCAAATGAAGAAGGGATTTTAGCGAAGTCCGGAACATTGCTAAAACCCTTCCTAAAATGTCGGTGAAGCCCCCAGCTCGCCGGTCGCTCGCCCGTAGCCGTTCTTCTTCGCACTCGATCCGTGGGCATGGCATGAGAGCCATCCGATTGAAGATCGGACGGCTGAGGTCTTCGTACGTGTGTGCTTGGATCGCGCCTTGAGTGCGTGTGCACGCGGGCATTGTCGACCGACATGTGCTCACGCATGGCTGATCACCGCCTGAGGACGTGCCGTGTGGTGCTATTTCGGCCGTCCGTTGCTGATCGGGCGACCGAATTTCGCCCGCGCGTGAAGTCGTCTTCGAATTTCAGCACCGCGCGACTCGAACCCACGTCGCGTGGGCGTGGGCGTGCGCTTCAACCGCTGTGCTATGCCCACTGCTTTGTCATGGCGATTGCAGGCATGCGTGCGGTTCTTAGCCATTCGATCGGAGATCGAAAGCTTAGATTTGCTCTCCGGGTGAAGGTGGAATCGGGTGCGATCTAGACACATGAGCGAGTGCCATGTGGCGCGTCGTGGACCGTTGATCATCAGATCAACTGTCAGAACTTCTTGGGCCCATTGTGGGAGTTCCGGATGTTGGATTTGGCCGATTTCAAGTTCGTTGGACTCCGTTCGTTGTTCTGAACCCATCCGTACAGTCCGATTGCTCATCTGAGGCCTGCTTTGACAAGTGTTCATACAAATGGCCATTAATACTGTTTTATAAGCAATCTTGGCATATGATGCATGCAATGCTCCCATTCTACTTATGTTGTGCCTTTTATTATTAAGATGAGCCCTATTTAACAAAATTATCACCCCCAGATGCAGTGTTATCAGTCCCTACCAAGGCTTATCTTAGCCATTATTTTCAATTGGAATTAGGAATTGATACTTAGACATTTGTTGCTTGTCAACAGGAGGAAATATACTACGAGCCTATTCCACAAAGAGTAAATAGCGCCTGTGTGTCTGCCAAAATGCAAACGTCCCAATTTCTCACTTTAAAGCATATATACAGATAGATATATTTTTTTCTTTTTCAACTTTTCTAATAACTTTTTTTTGGATTTTTGGAGTTGAGAGTGTGGAGGTAACATTTTACGACTACCTAACCCACCCATAACTCGAAAAAGACTCTAACTGCTACGCATCTTGGTGGGAAGATTGTGATAGACTCACTCAACGGTAATTAAAACAGACTTCGAGTTTCTACGCTCCTTTGTGATCAGAAAAGAAAATGCTTGCCTAAAGGTGTATCTGTCTTATCGGTAGCTTTCTCCCTACTTTTATTTTTTGTGGGGTCAACAAAAGGGTGTTTCCAGTGTATATCTCCTTGGATTGCTCTACTTCCCTGCTTCTTTCTTAAGTGTTTTGGGCTTGTTCATGCATTTAGTGAGCTAGGTTCTGGACAACCGGCCAATGGGTTGTTACCCATGACCACTTGCCAGCCATACTCTTGTGATGAAGTGTGGCTTGTTTATTTTTTTCTTTTTCTTCATTTTCTTTTTTTTATTTCTCCCTTTTTCTTTTTTTTTCTTTTTCTTTTGTTGTTTCAGTAGGTGGCTTTCCTGATCTAAGATTTACCAAAGGCAATAAAAGAGAATGGTCCTATGGCTGGACTCTGGACAACCGGCCAATGGGTTGTTACCCACGACAACTTGCCAGCCATGCCACCCTAGAAGGTTCATTAGCTACCCAATTTCTGTTAGAATCTCCGAGGAGTGAGTTAGTGCAAAAATGTGTGCAGGTGCTTAGACTAAAAATCCCTCTGAGTCAGAGGGTGGGTTGATAAGTCATATACTTATCACCCTACTTTATTGATTAGATTAATGTAAATTAAGGTTGCGAGGATTCGGGGCTAAATCCACATTTTAGTGGACATCAGGGCTAATTAATCTTGAAGGCCTAAAAAGTTTACGTGTTCAGGTTCTTCTCGTATTATTTCCCACAGTTGACAAGCTCCTAATGCCTAAGTTTTCCTTCCTAATTTTTTTTTATATATAATTCAGGCTGATAATATAAACTCAAAGAATGCCAATTACCACCCTCCCATGCTTAAGTCGGACAATGTCCTCATTGGCAAATAAATGTATGCAAGGGGGTACAGAAAGAAATCACCTGAGTGTCGCAGTGTACCTAATCAGTTTGAATCTTCTGGGTTGCCTCCAAGAAGCTTTGAGTTTAGTGCCTTCAGCTGGGCATAATGCACAAACATGAATTATCTAGGTCAAGAAGGTGTAGACGAAATCAGCAAAACCCAAAATTAGAAGTCCCTAGATGCAAACTAGGTTGTGGTGGGGCCCCGTCTTGAAGGGACGGGAACTTTGCAACAGTTGTAACATGCATGCCCGTGTTTGTTCCTCTCTTAGTCAGCGGGCATGCAAAGAAGTTGATGTGGACGAGCGCACCCCGAATATGACATGCCGGACACTAAAGATGTAGGTTTTATACTCAACTTGTGTCCCTATAAAATTGTAATCCCTCAAAGATGTATCAATTCTAGTGCATTTGGGTTGCGGGATTTCTATTTTGGTAGGGCATGTAATAAAATCAAGAGTTTCATAATGAGCCCTAAAATCAAGCATGAGGTCTCTCTCCAGAGAAAGATCTATCCCTTGTTCAACTAGGGTTTCATTGCCTATTCCCTCTAAGTCCTTGACCCCAAGAATATTCTCTTCAACCTCTTTCATATCAGACTTGATGTTCGAGGTTGCTTTAGAGGTAGGGCTGATTTCATCCTCTAGCTCAGATTCCTTCTCTTGGCCCTCTAAATTTGCGACGGGGGTTTCAACTAATTCGAAATCAATTATTTCAAAATTACAATCCCATTCCCCATCTCTAATGTTGGATGTCTTTTCCACCGAATCACTTTCCTCAGGAAGATTAGATTTGGATTCCATGACATCTCCCCCCAAATTCTTAGTTTCCTCATGATGTGTGTCCTCAACTCTCCCTAAATCATATTATGAGGAATCCTTAATGACATCTTCTATGGAGTTGTCCAACTCCTGGGGAGTATCAATGGTGGACTAAACCAATTTTGGGTAAAAAGGTGTAGTCCAATTGATCATGGTAGGGCCTTGCTTCACAAATTCCATGAATGGATTTGTTTTCAACAGTTTTCTTCGGCCCGCTTCCTCTGGTTGATGGAACATATCCATCATGGCCTGTTGCCCTTTAATCAATTATTGATTCTATCTATGTAACTCTAACTGGAGGTTATAAAGAGTTGACAAGGTGTCATTCGGTTTCCCTTGGATTTCTTCCTTTAAATCAGGGCAAGGATGGTGTGGTTAAGGATGTGTACTGGAATCTGCACAGGGGTTTAAGTTCTTGGGTGGGTCCTCTATTCTATCATTTTCATGGTCCAATTCTTCAAGAGGAACCATTCTCTATTTAGTCCTACTCCAGAATAATTGAGGTTCTAAGTCCTCCTCCCAGTCGGATTCATCATCAGGGGACCAAATCAAAGATTGATCATTCTTGATTTGCCTAGGTTTCTAATCATCCTTTGATTTCCATTTGTCTAGAAGCCCTTCCAATCCAAAGGTCAAGTAGGAGAGATCCTTGAACTCAAATGACCTTTCTTGGTTATAGTTCTGGGAAGGGCAGGGATCTTGGTGTTCTCCTAGAGTGTAGGTCCCATCAAAGTGGTTAGTGAGTGGGTGGGACCTAAATGGAGAGTCGTCATGAGGAGAATCAAGATAAGGATCCCAAAGGTTTGGATCGTACCCCTAGGTGGGTGGGTTGGATGTATCCCAATAAAAGGTTGGTGTGGGTTGGTTACAATTGGGATTGTTGAGGCAAGAGGGGTATTCTGGGTTATATCCCCAAATAGGTGGCTGGTTATCCTAAGTAAGTTGCAGATATGATCAACCTGGGTTAGAATACAAATCATGTTGGGGATAGTGATTTTCATACATCGAAATAGCCAAAAATGTCTATTAATGCATGTTCTTAGTGTCATATTAGCATCATGCATTGTAAATATTGCATAACATGCATAATCATGAATTTAGGTCAAATTGTATAAATTGTATAGTAGTTGTCTCCTTTTATGGCTAGGGATAGGGTGATTTTGAATAGGGGCCTCGAATCGAAGATCCAACCATACGGATCTGATCAGGGTGACGATTGGAGTTCGATGACTCCAAGATCACCCTGATCGCACATCCATAGCACCAGATATAGTCTGAGGAAACCTAGAGATCAAGGGCCAAGATGGTGCTAAATCGCACTTCAGACAACAAATCCGATTGCATGGATGGGTTTGAATCAACAATTGCAGCCTAACAACGCGAAAATCGATCCAATCCGACATCCGTGGCACCATCTACAACACACAGAAGATGGACGGCCAAGATGGCACCACGTGGCACCATCTCAGTCACCCAATCAGCCCTAAGACCCACCGCTGCATCTCCAAGGGTTCTTCATCGCATGATCCTACTCGTTGGATCTTGATCCAACAACCAGGAATTACTCAGATGTGCCACTAACATCTTCTTTTGGCATAAGGCACGGACGATCTAGGCCGTTGGATCTTGATCCAACAGCCACGAGCGTGCGCATTTTAAACCTAAATGCAACATAAAGCCTGCTGTAGCACAGCGGTCGAGTGCTCTTACATGAGCACGAGGCGAGCATTCGAAATGCAGTGCACCTCAAATCAGGCGCAAGCGAGGGAGCAGGCGCAATTCAGCCATTAGATGGCAATCGGGCGGGTAAGGAGTGGAGACGTGGCGTGCGGAGGAGTTTTGGATCGCGTATGCACACGATGACACGCTTCTACATGCCCCATTGCACACACGGGCACGCAGTTAGGCGAAGCTGAAGGGGGCGAGGAATGATCTGAACGGCCCGATCATGCTAAGATTTCTTGGACGTGGGCAGGTGTTGAGCATGCAACATGAGAGGAGGCAGGCATGCACGCGAGGCTGTGGCGACGTGGGGTTTTAGTGACGCTTAAATCCATCACTAAAGATCCCCTCATTTAATGTTTTAACTATGTAATGACCAAATTTCCTGCTATCCTTGCAACTATAAAAGGAGACCCCTACCCTACGAAATTCTCACCCCTTCCTTCACCTCTCTCCCTCTCTAAAGCTCAAGAGAAGCTTATCCCACACCCAGGATGCTATTCTAGAGCGAAATCCAATTTTCTCACCCCCATTCCGGAAGTGGATCCTGCGATGACGATGATGTGCTACCTCGTTCCCGCATCTTCCTGCTTCGTCCTCCTTCCCGCTCCATCCTCCATCTTCCAGGCATTGCTCCATCTGACTCGTCCTCCAAGTAGTCGTTGAGGAGGATAACATCTCTCTCCCTTCTTTTTAATCTCTTTCTAGAATAGAATTTCCTGCTTTCTAGTTGTAATCATTTGCCGCTTTCTAGTTGTAAAAATAGTATTATATCAAATGATTGTTCTCTCTCTCTCTTATTGTTTATATTCCATTGTAATTATCTCACTTTCAAACAAAAATACAAAAAAATATAATCGCGGATTTAAGATCGACGTAGCCTTCCTGTGTTCGACTCAGAATTCTTAGAGTTTTGGTAAAATTTTATCTATTGACAGATTGCTTCGCAAATCGAACTACAATGACGAGTTTTTCAAAACCAACTTCAATCGTGTAGTTTTCCGATATCAACATTTTGGTGCTGTTGCTGGGGAAGCAACAATTTTTTATTTTCTTTTCACATTTCGTGCACTTTATTATTTTCTAACTTGCTTTATTTCTCCTCTACTGTTTTGTAGGTACCCTAACAGGGAATCTTCAAGTAGTAGATCGGAGTAAAGTGCAGTGGAAGACAACTGTAAGTGCTCCCCATTCTTCCCCCTCCATAGATTTCATTTCACAACATTAATTCAACCTCCAATTAACCTAAGTGTTTGCATAAATCCTCGGGTTAGTTTGGTTGCTTGGATTTCCACTCACGTTCATCTCATCCTCATATAAAAAAAATAACAAAAAGATATTTCTTATGGGGTAAATCAACATACACACTACATATACCCACATTCAAGGCACATAACCTAATTGATTTTTATCTACTAAATCGGATTTTGATATGTGGAACCGATACATGCAAATCAACATATAAAAGAGTAGAAATCAGTCTAGGCTAATTATTTTGTGTGCTTAAGTCAGTGGTACAATTTTAGCCAATTATTTGAGTTGTTTGGGCCACACCACTTAACCTAAAATCAACTCACCAAGTAGCTTCCCCTTAGGGTTTTCAATTTAGGTCAATACCAGGCACTCCACTTTACTGATTTCAAAAGGAAAAAGATCTTCACCCATATTTTGAAAATCTGGTTTGCCTCAAAACTTGATTGAATTAACCTAGTTCCAAACCCTAAAAGCTACTTAAGCAAGATTTGAACCTTAAAATCCACTCATCAAAAATAATCTTGCTTGAAAACCCTAGTTATGCATGCACACAACCCATCTCAAGGGCCCACCACATTCCATAAAGCACTACAATCCCAAGCCTAAATAAAATCAAGTAGACGTTGGCCTTAAGGACTGATTCACTCTTTAGGGTCCAGTCTGAGAATGTTTATGATTAACCTGTTTGTACTAATTAATCTGATGTCTAGCTAGGGGAGTAGCGTCAAATGACCATGGTTGGGGGGTACACTAGGAACCAGAGGCGTAAGCTGAAGGAAGAACCTTCTCCCCAGTCCCTCCTAACCAGTTGGATTGATTGGACGCAAGTAGAGTAAATCGTTTATAATCTTAAGATGGATTCTAACAGTCTGTAGACCCTTAGGCTACACCACTTAAGGACAAGCTTATTTTGTTGTGCTGCAGGGTTCTTATCCCCAGTCCTTCCGACCTCTTCCTAGTTTATGCTGGGAAGGAGATCATTGAATCCCCGATTGAAAGGACCACTAGAGTATTCTAGGAGGTGTAGATTGGATTTTGGCCAAATTGATCCCATGATCGATCAACAACCTCCTCTGCCTCAGAATCCACAGGAGGTATTTCAAAAGGCAGCTGGAACAAATGTAGAGATGCAAGAATGTTTCCAGAGAATGCAGGGCACACAGCCTTTGAAGGATTTTTATGATCCTTCAAATTACGTGGAATGTCCCGGCATCGAGATTCCTACCGGAGACATAGAAATCAAGCCCTAGGTATTAATCCTGATCAAACACTTTCATGGGCATGGCTCTAAATACCCGTTTCAGCACTTAGAGGACTTGACCACTTTGGTCCAGACCACCAAGGCACGAAATGTGAATGAAAAGTATATGATCATGAGGATCTTTCCCTATTCTCTTAGGGATAAAGCCACTCATTGGTACAGGACCATAGGAAGGCCACTTGCAACAAGGAATGATCTGAAATTGGCTTTCCTGAAGAAATTCTTCCCTGTCAGATGTACCAACGCTCTGAGACGGGCGATTACTACCTACACCCAGTGGTCGGGGGAGCAGTTTCATGTTTCCTGGGAGTGATTCAAGGACTTATTGCGAACGTGTCCACACCACAAGGTGCTGAAATGGCAGCTTGTGCAGATCTACCATGGGTTGACTGAGCAACTCAGAAATCATGTCGATGCTTCTTGCGGAGGCAATTTTCTCAACAAAGACGCAGATAGCGTGCACGATTTGTTTAAGGAGATGAGTGAAATTTAATCAATCATGCCTCCATGGATACTTTTAACCGGTCCTAACAACCTAGATCGAATGTTAATGAAGTCCACAACTCTCATTCATTTGATATGGAACTGATTTACAGTAAACTAGATAAGTTGGACTTGGTTACTAAAAGGATGGAGGAGTGGATGGTTGCAAATTCAATGAGCAATTCTCAATCCACTCAATCCTACAATTCAGGATTCCATTCGGCGTGAGCTCCTTCTAGACGAGAGTTTGTGAATCAACTTGATGCGGCTCAACTTGTGAGTCAGCATTATTCGGAACCCCACGGGTTCCAAACTAGGACCTTTGATCCCAGTTTTTTTGATCCCTCCCTTTCTTTCTCTCCATCCTTGCCCTATAAGGATGTTTATGCTATACAGGAGAACGTTAGGTCCAACCCTTACTCCAATGCTTATAATCCAAGTTGGAGGAACCACCCTAACTTCTCCTGGAAAAACCTAGGGCAGCAAACCCAATTCAAACCCAACAACTATGCTCCACAAAGACCAATGGGTCAAGGTCATGTTTACACTCAGCTGCCCCTGAATCAGGTCAATCAGCCAACTTGGAATGCCTGTCAACCTGTAGGGCAGGCTGATTTGAACCGACAGATGGTAGAAATGCAAGGATCTATGCTATAGCTCATGCAGTAAATGAAAACCTCACTGGACAACTTGCACACTGGGTTTATTGCTAATTCTCGTCAACCCGGATCTCTGCCATCTCAACACGTACCTAACCCACGTAATATCCAGAATCCAAGCAATCAAGCCTAAGGGTACAATAACCAGAGGGACCCAGACACACATGCTCAAGTGGTTGAGCAGGGTCTTTCCTCTTCTTCTTCTTCAAATCAAAGGTTTTTGGCTAATGAAGACCCTCTAATCTTTCCTAAACCTCCCCAAGACCCAAACCCATATGCATCTGCTAATTCAATTACCTTGAGGAGTGGAAAACAAACTCAAGATCCACAACCACACTATTTTGATCTACCAAATCCTGGAAAGCCCGAGGAGAGAAAGGAGAACTCCAAAGAAGAGATCAAGGCTCAGGAGCCTGATTCCGAAGATCTGACTCATGTTCCTTTTCCTGAGGCCTTGATTAAACCTAGGAAGAAGAAACCTATTGATAGTAACGTGGAGCTCTTGAATATATTCAAGAATGTCTAGATCAATATCCCACTCCTTGACGCTATCAAATACATGCCGGCTTACACTAAATTTTTAAAGGATTTATGCACACAGAAGCGTAAGTTGAGGGAATCTATTTCGAGGAAGGTGGTACTCTCCGAATAGGCTAGCTTTGTTATCCTGCATCACCTTCCTTAGAGAAAGAGAGATCCAGGTGCTCCTTTCATTTCTTGTGTCATTGGAGATTACACTTTTGATAGAGCACTTCTTGATCTAGGTGCATCTATTAACCTAATTCTGCCTTCTCTTTACGAGAAGTCTGGATTAGGTGAACTTCGACCAACTTCAATAACGTTGTAGTTAGCGGACTGTTCGGTCACAAATCTGTGAGGCATTATTGAAGATGTTATTGTCAAGATTAAGGATTTCTATTTTCCTATAGATTTCCTTGTCCTTGACATGGATGTACTTGAGAATTTAAGAAACACGCCCATCATTCTAGGGCGTCCGTTCCTAGCTACCGCTAAGGCCAATATCAACTATGAGAGCGGTAGCATGCAAATCGCCTTTGGGGATCAGAAATTGAAATTGGATATTTTTAAGGCAATTAACAAATTCGAGGATTGTGGATTTATGGAGGAACTTGAGGAAGACAATTTGAACATTGAAACATGTATGGCAGTTTCTGCAATCGAAAGTTCCTCCTATTGTGATGGATCTAAACTGCAATCCTCTGTGGCAAACCTGCCACATTTTGAATAGGTTATTGATTTTATTCACTTTCAACCTCTTCCTCTTGATGATTCTTCCTCAGCATCATCTTTACCCTCAATCCAAAACCTGCCCCAGCTCGAATTGAAACCATTGCCTAAGAATTTGAAATATCAGTTTTTGGGACCTTAAAAGATGCTCCCTGTGATTATCAGTGCTAGATTAACTAAGGAGTAGGAGATTAAACTGATCAAGGTCCTAAAGAAACACAAGGAGGAAATTGGTTGGACCATTCATGACCTTAGGGGGATCTAGCCATCTTACTGCAATCATAGAATATTCTTGGAAGATGGATCTCGCCCTTCTCGCCAAATGTAGAGGAGACTAAACCCTAATATGCGAGAAGTGGTCAAGAAGGAAATTATCAAGTAGCTCGATGTAGGAATCATTTATTCGATCTCTGATAGTCCTTGGGTAAGTCCCGTGCAAATTATTCCCAAGAAAGTCGGGATTACCGTTATGACTAACGAGAAAGGAGAATCTGTCACAACTTGTTCAGCTTCCTCTTGGAGGGTTTGTATTGATTACAGGAAGCTGAACACAGCCACAAAAAAGGATCATTTCCTCTTGCCCTTTATCGATAAAATCCTTGAAAGACTAGTCGAACAGAAGTACCTCTGTTTCCTAGACGGTTACTCGGGATACAATCAAGTCCCTATCCATCCCAAGGATCAGGAAAAAATGACTTTCACCTATCCCTACAGAACCTTTGCTTTCCGTAGGATGCCATTCGGCTTATGCAATGCACCCATGACCTTTCAAAGGTGTATGCTAGCCATATTCTCTAACATGGTGGGAGAGTTTATGGAAGTCTTCATGGACGATTTCTCCATTTTTAGAGAATAGTTTGATTCTTGCTTGGATAATCTTGAAACAGTCCTTAAAAGATGCATCAAAACAAGACTGGTCCTTAGCTGGGAAAAGAGTCATTTCATGACACAAGAAGGCATCGTCTTGGGCCATGTAATCTCTGAACGGGGAATCAAAGTTGACAAAGATAAGGTTGATGCTATCTCTAAACTTCCTCCTCCCACATCTATCAAAGAAATTCGATCATTTCTTGGTCATGTGGGGTTCTATATAAGGTTTATCAAGGACTTCTCTAAGGTTGCTTGCCCTCTGAGAAATCTTCTCGCCAAAGATACGCCATTTGATTTCAACGAATCATGCCATAGGGCATTTGATTTTCTGAAAACGGCAGTCACTTGTGCTCTGGTGTTGCAACCACCAGTTTGGACAGCCCCATTTGAGATCATGACCGACGCTCCTAATTACGTAGTTGGGGCTATTTTGGGTCATAAGATTGACAGGAAGCCCTCTGTCATTTACTACACTAGCAAAACTTTGGATAGGGCCCAGAGGAATTACACTGTTACTGAGAAGGAATTGCTAGCTATAGTATTTGCTTTCGAGAAATTTAGGGCTTATTTCTTAGGGTCTCATGTCATAATATATACTGACCACTCGACTTTGAGACATCTCTTGGCCAAAAAGAATGCCAAACCCTGGCTTAATCAATGGATTCTTCTGCTTCAAGAATTTGATCGTCAAATCAAAGATAAATTCGGGGCACAGAATGTGGTGGCGGATCATCTTTCGAGACTTTTGAGTGATTCTTCTTGTCCAGATATTCCGATTGCTGATACTTTTTCAGACGAGACTATCCTTGCAGTATCAGGTGTCCAAACTCCATGGTTTGCAGACATCATAAATTATTTGGCCGTTGGTCAAATCCCTCAAGTTTGGACCAAGCAACAACGAGATAGACTCAAATCTGAGGCTAAATATTACTCTTAGGAGGATCCTGAACTGTATCACATCGACTCTGATTAGATTATTCGCTGATGTGTTCCGGAGATTGAATTCAAAAGTATACTCGAGTTCTGCCATGCATCTGCATGTGGTGGACATTTCTCCGGGAAAAAGACGGCTGCAAAGATTTTACAATCTGGATTCTTTTGGCCATCTTCATTCAAGGATGCCCAGGAATTCTCGAGATCGTGTTCCCAATGCCAGGCACTTGGGAGCATAACCAAGAGAGACATGATGCCCCTAAACCCAATTCTTCTCGTCAAAATCTTCGACATTTAGGGCATTAATTTTATGGGACCCTTCCTCCCTTCGTTTGGACACCAGTACATTCTCATCACTGTTGATTACGTGTCCAAGTGGATCAAGGCCATTCCCACCTGAACCAATGACCACAAGGTGGTCATCGATTTCGTCAAGAAGAACATTTTCAGCCAGTTCAAGATTCCGAGGGCCATCATCAGTGATGGTGGTACTCATTTCACTAATGCCCAGTTCCATAATTTACTAGCAAAATATGGGGTAAATCACAGAATCTCCACACCTTACCATCCCCAGACAAATGGACAGGCTGAGATCTCCAATCGAGAGATCAAGAGTATTCTTCAGAAAATGGTTAGGATTGATCGTAAAGATTGGACTCAAAAGCTTGACGACGCTCTTTGGGCCTACCGTACAGCATACAAAATGCCTATCGGTATGTCACCATTTCATCTAGTGTATGGAAAGGCATGCCATTTACCTGTAGAAATTGAACATAGGGCATTCTGGGCAATCAAGCAGTGTAATGTGGATTTGAGTTTAACCAGAAAGACCAGGAAACTCCAACTATCTGAGTTGTAGGAGCTTAGAAATGACGCATCCGAGAATGCCAAGATATACAAGGCTCAGACCAAAGCTCTTCATGACCAATTGATATCCTGCAAGAGCTTTGAGCTGAACCAGAAGGTCTAGCTCTTTGATTCTCGACTTAAGCTCTTTCCTGGCAAACTTAGGTCAAAATGGAATGACCCGTTCATCATCGATCAAATATTTCCAAACAAGGCTATTCAGATCTCTGACCCAAAGATAGGTAATTCATTTAAAGTCAACAGTCAATGTCTAAAACCTTTTATTGACTGTGTTGTTCCAGAACCTGTCTCAGACTCAGTTGCTCTAATCACATTGTGATTACTTTGGCTGGACCTCACCTAGCTGATGAAATTAAACTCAGCAGTTGTATAGTCTGACTCAGAGCTGACCCGAGCATCATATTCAGGTGATATCTTCTACATTCTACCCTTCCTTTCATGTCTTTTATTCTCAATGCGGACATTGCATTAGCTAGGCATGGGGGGGTGGATTCATTTCTGAATCATTTTGTCATCTCTGTGGAATTCTTATAAATTCTACTTATTTTCTTATATATATATATTGAATTAGGAAAGAATACATGGGCATTAGGACTTTTCAATCTTAGGAAATATTACAGTAGGAATTGAACACTAAGACCCTTCAGGTCTTTGGGCTTAATCAGCCCAGGTATCCACTAAAATGTGGATTTGTTTATTGATTCCTTGTCATCTTGAATTCCATTTCAATTTTATTAAATAAGTTTGGGTGATAAGTACACGACTTATCAACCTGCCCTTTGATTTGAGGGAACTTTAAGTCTTAGCATCTACATACTATTTGCACTGACTCGTTGTTCGACGGTTTTAATGAAAATTGGGTAGCTAATAAACCTTTTAGGGTGGTATGGTTGGCAAGTTATCGTGGGTAACAACCATAGGTATGTTGTCCAGAGCCCAGCCACAGGACCATTCTTTTCCTACTGCCTTTAGGTAAATCTTAGACCAGGGAAGCCAAGTACTTAAAAAAAAGAAAAAAGAAAAAAGAAAAAGGAAAAAAAGAAAGAAGAAAAGAAAACAAAAAGAAATAAGCCACACTTCACCGAATGAGTATGGCTGGCAAGTTATCGTGGGTAACAGCCCATTTGTAGGTTATCCAAATCTTAGCTTAAGAAAAGCACGTTTAATTCCTAAAACACTTAGGAAGAAGCGAAGTAGTAGAATAAGTTAGGGAGATATACACTAGATTCACCCTTGTGTTGACCCCATAAAAATTAAAGTAAGGAGAAAGCTACTGGTCGTATAGATACACCTTTAGGAAGAATTCTTTTTAACGTCACCTAGGGGTGTAGAAATCCGAAGTTCATTCTGATTGCCGATTAACGAGTCTATCACATTCATAAAAAGATGCTTAAAACTTAGGGTTCTCATCAAGTCATGGGTGGGTTGAGTGGCCATAGAAAGCCACTCTATAACCCTCAACTCAAAAATCCAAAAAATTAGAAAAGAAGAAAAAGGAGAAAAACAGATCATTCTTTGAATAAGGCGAGGGCTTGAGGTAGTCTACATTTTGGTAGATACCCAGGCACTATTGTGTCTTTGAAAGTTTAAGACCTAAGTAAAAATTTCTTCATGTTGAAAATGACCTTTGCTTGAGTAATCCAATCCTAATTCTTTTATAAATATCATGTAATTTTTGTTAGGGACTAGCAAAAGATAGGCATGGGGGTGTGATGTACATCATGCATTGTAAATATTGCATAACATGCATAATTGATGAGAACATCATCACAAGCCCTAACTAGCTCATTTTGACCTAAGAAAGAGAACAAAAGCTCCTACATAACCTAGAGAAGGGCTTAATTCAAGGAAGAACTGCTCTAAGAAGAAAACATGAAACAAAGGGTAAAACTGCAATTTTACCATTGCACTATATCAACTGGATTTCTCAGGGGCTAAACATAGGCCAAATGGTTTTAACAAGATAAAAAATGGGTTGGTTCAATCATAAAAGGGTTATTGTGAGAGCTAAGAATTAAATGACATTCTGTAACCCTAAAACAAACTCACTTAATTCAACAAGGTTCTGATAAGGATAAAAATCAAATAAACCCTCTAAAATTTATGGAAAAATATCCTCTAGGGCTTAGAAGCTTCAAATTGGCCTTTGGAACCTCTTTTGACCTAAGTAGGGGTCTTAGCTAGATATGTGACATAATTTGGATTTTTGTGTAAAATGTCTAGCCAAACGTGGTCAAACCAAAAGTCCAACTTCACCGTTGGATTACTTATGTCCAAGTTAGGTTTGTACCAAAATTTGGACCTAAGGGGAGGTCACCGTGACCTACTTTGCAAAATAGTCCACCCAATTACATTTTGACCCCTAGATTTTGAAAATCATTGTGCAAATCCCCTATCTTCCTCGCCACTTTTATGATTAGGTCCCTCCGCCATTAAAGCGGAAGAATCCTACTCTGACGAGGATTCAAGGAGGATTGCTCCCTGATTCCTCAGAGATCTCCTCTCAGATTTAAAAGGGAGATTCTTCGAGGAATTCCTTTTCATCTGAATGCAATTACAAGGTTTGATTTACACCCAATCTCTCATGCGAATGCACGAGAGATGTGGGTATCTTTTAGATTCCTTCTCCGATGAGGACTCTTGCACTGGGAAGCTTGCCATCCAAGCACAAGAGCCCCTGCTAGTACCTATAGAAGGACCCTCATCTCTGGCCGCACATTTTCAGCTTGACTTGGTTGGAGAACCACCTCCAACTTCATCTCTTCTCCTCTGGCTAAGTGTCCAGCAAGCTCCGACGATCCCCCCTCATCCTTCTCATTGCTTTGCCACAATACCAGTGGAGGACACGTCTTTATCACCTTCCTTCGCATCATGCCATACCCGCGCGCGCACCTCCAGCCCCTCATCATTGTTGTTCTCCCTCCACTAGACTCATCTTCTCCGGTAGCGGCAGGTACTGCCAACCACTCTCCTATCCCCTTTCATCTACTTAGTTAGGTTAGAACACTTCCCCTGTCTCCCCTCTATTTATTTTCACTTTAAACCTCTCGACACCGCAGACCACCACCATCATTCTCACCTCCGGCCGACCACCGGCGAGGTGTCTCCATCACCTCCACACCTTCGTCCACCTTGCCAAACCCCTCATAGCCTTCGCCATCATGCACTGAGCATCTTCCACCCGTCCACTGACCGCCAACACCTCACTAAGTGCCCTCCTAACACACCCATTACCACATCCACAGAGCGACCTAGGCACTCATGCCTAGGCCGCCCCATGGCCACCCACCCACCTAGGCACCTTCGCCGTGCCACGACGAAGCTACTTGTATGTTTTGATGGGGCTGTGAGGCCATCATATTGAGTTGCAGGTTCAACCCCCTTTCCGCCATTAGAGCACGAGCAAGCTTGCTTGCAAGGTCGCTGCAGGTTGCAGGCTCCAGGCGAACAAGCCCAGGTGACGTGGAAGGAGTACGCGCTTACACTCAGCCAGAGAGTGACCTTGAGAGAGCACCCAGCTGCGGTAATTGAGCGAAAGACCTTCTATGGGTGCACGAACGAAGTGGGTGGGACTTTTAGTCCCACCTCGAAAACTCAGGAGTGCGGTGAGTGGTTTTTATTGATTTTGCATTTTCTTCTCTTCGCCTCAGAACACGGGGTGAGGTCCCCTCACCCACGCTCACTTGCCTCGTCTACGACCCACGCCTCTGCTGACCTAGCTGACCAACCCGTTTAACCCACACTCCTCGCACACCAATCATACCAGTGCATGTAACCTGACCCGATTACCTAGCTTGCTCTAGGAGAGTGAACCGAAGAGAGAAATAGGGAGAGAGTGTACGTAGGGAAGGGTAGGGTATAGGTTTTGCACTCTCATGTGTGCAGGAAGAGGAAGAAGCTAAGAAGCTAAGGCAGGAAGGAGAAGGAAGAGAAGGCTGAAGTTAAGAAGGAAAGAAGAGGAAGCTGAGGCTAAGGCAGAAGCAAGGAAAAGCAAAGGGTAGGAGAAAGCAGACGCATTGAAGAAGCCAAACTAAGGAAGGCTGAAGAAGGAAAGAGAAAGAAGAGGCCCAAGGAAAGAGAAAGCACAGTAGCAGAGGAGGTACGGCTGAAGAAGAAAAGGCAAGGCTATGGCAGAGGAAAGGAAGAATAAGAAGGAAGGAGAAATCAAGGAAGAAGAAGGCCAAAGAACAGAAGAAGAAGAAAGGCAGAGAAGATAAGGCTAAGGCAATAAATAAGAAAGAGGAGAACCAAAGAAGAAGGACGGAGAAGGTAGCAAGGATGGAGAAGGCCAAAGTCAGAGAGAAAAAAAAAAGAAAGAGGAAACTGAAGAGAGAGAGCCAAGAAAAGAATCAACCTTTTTATTCTATTTCTCTCAATATCTTTTCTATTTTTGTACATTTTAATTTCTATAAACTCATGCTTTACACTCTGAATTAGATTTTGAGAAAATTTAAGTGTTCAAATTATATTAATTGAGATTTGTGAATAAATTCCATTTGCTCCTTGTGTTTGACCTCGGATACTTAGGTTTTTGAGTAATAAAATTTTTATTTGTTTTCAAGACGATTTCACCTATACTATGACGCAACCTCCTTTATCTTTATAAAATAACCAATTTCGCCCCGTTAACATTTTTGTGCCATTGACAGGGTCCAATGCGCAATTTATCACTAATCTCTACATTCTTTTTGACTATATCTAAACACTAACTTGCCCTCTTTGTTTTGCTGTGATCTTGCAAGGCATTTCATGAGAAGATCTCCCGCGTAAGTCAACCACTCCAGGGCAGGTCAGGGTGATCTTGCAAGGTATTTCACGAAGAAATCTCCCACGCTAGTCAACCACTCCAGGGCAGGTCAAGGTGATCTTGCAAGGTATTTCACGAAGAAATATCCCGCGCAAGTCAACCACTCCAAGGTAGGTAATCTCCCTTCTTCCCTAATCCACCTCCTAATCCTAGGAAGACAAAAGGAAGTAATCAATTAGGAATCACTTGCCTTCAGTTTATGGTAATTACCATCTTTAAGGCAAAAGTTTCATGATTTTGCAAAAATTTTTCAAAAACTTATTGATGTAGAGGCGATTTTTAGAGCCAACCCCACAAATTCCTGTGCCTAGTAGAAATCACGCTTAATATCTGCAGAAAGCACACTTCTTGTTTTAAGTCCAAAGAGAACTTTTTTTTGAATATGAAAGAGGATTGGAAGTAAAACCAAATTAGGGTTTCTACAGTAGTATTTTGGAGTGCCAGTTCACACATGCTTGCATAAAAGGAAACAAACCCAACCCGCATGAGTGTGCTACCTGAGCCCTTGATTGAAAAGATCTAAGCAAGACAAACCCTAAAAAATCAAGCTCTAAAATCATTTGAATCTTAAAAACCTTCGACCTAATAACCTGGGACTCAAATCAGGGTGATTTCTAGGTCATGACCGAGAATCATTCTGCCATCTTTAGGGCAGGTAAGGAGAGGTTGACCCCTTGGGTCAACCAACCTTGAAATTAGGTCACAACACTGCAACATCTAAAGTTCAAGTGAAAACCCTAAAGCACCTTTTATCTTAAAAGTGGTAGACTTAAGAGGTCAAGGTCCCCATTCTGGTCTACCTGGAATCTCAGTGACAAGAGAGGTCGGGTGGGGGAAACCCTATAACCCGTTGGGATGCTCTACTGTGTAGGGGTCTTTACGGGACTCTCCCTCTCTAGCTGCCCAGGTAATTCTCAGATGGACAACTTTCTGCGCCAAGGGTATCATCCGCCCTGAACCTCCATAGTCATCCAACATCTTTGGGTGCCTCGATTGGGTTAAAAACACATCCAGTCCCTCATTTCTTCTCTTTAGAGCACACACATCACTTCCATTGGGACTCTTTATTCAGTTTTAATCGCTTCACAACTTGATTCTACATCGAAATTCTGATTCTACATCTTAATTCCATCACCTGATCCAAATATGCAACCAAATTACTTACGACCACCATTCAAGAAACTTGAATCACAGAAATACATGAGAGATAGGATGATTGAGGATGCCCTGGATTTCTATGAAATTGAATATAAACCCTCAACACTAATAGAAGACATTCAGGTTAATTTACCAACAATCACAACCTTTATCATAAACTTTGCCCAAGTTTTAGTAACAGAAGCAACAAATGGATCAACCCGAGACATTCTCATCATAGGATACATTGAGATAGAAAAGTTACACAATTCTGAATGCCTTCAATGCATAACAAATCCTGTACTTTGGGAACAACACCAAGATGATCTTGAAAAATGGGAAGAAATGATGAGATTATTGAAACAAATTATCGATCAACAATACCCGTGCATACCTCAGGCAGATGATGAACCATCTTGGAACAATATTGAGGATCAATCCGATTTCCTAGATCTCGGGTTTGAGGCACAGAGTGGTTATGGATTCCCAACCCAGAGAGAATACAACATGCCTGGTATTAAATTAGGTTGGGGAATTGCAGGAGAACACGATGTTGAGCCAACCCTAGACCCTAGATCACCAAGCTTAGAATTTAAGACTCCTGCAATAATGAGATTAGAACTGAACCTCTCGAGGGTGTAAATCCCACCCCTTATTCTGATAAGGTGACCCTCGAAGGTTATTCAGACCTAGATTCTAGTGAATCGACACACATCCCAGGCCTAAAACCTGGATCTGAAACCTATTGGGAAGATTACGAGGCCCCATATGAAGAAGATCAAATTTTCAATGAAGAGTATGATACTGGGCCTCTGTTTGGTGAATATCCCTCTCCAACATCCTTAGAGAATGAGATCAATTTTTTGAAAGTCATTCCAATTTATGATACAGAAATCGAGGAGTTGGACGAGTAGGGTATTGATTAGGTTTTTCCCATGAGTCGAGAACTTGAGCCTAGACCAAATATGAATACCTTTCTGAGCTCAGAATCTACATATCAGCTAGGCCCCAATCAGGCTGCTGAATCCACATCATGTGATTTACTGTATGGTGGAACTCATGATCTTGAATCTCATTCAAAACTTGATTTTCGCAATATCTCCGATAATTTCCAATCTGACCATGATTTTAGAGAGACTCTGCTTCCTGAATTCAACGAACCAATCTACGACCTCAGTTCACATGTTTCATTCTCCGACTCCAACTCCGAGGTCCTGGTTCCCAAGATCGCAGATTTAATTTCTGGTTCTAGTGACATGTATTCATTTCTTTTCGATCCGCAGCAATCAAAACTTGAAAAAGCCAAGAGTGACTGCAATCCACAATACGAATCTTTTCTCGACTGAGATTTCCATCATCCTATAGACGTTCTTCATGCATTCACTTTTGATTTCGAAAGCTACTATGAGGACTCTCTACATGAAGCCTCCCATCACTTCTTTCTAGAAGAGCCCTCGTACACAATTCTCATTGAAGCTACCTCCTCCACACATACAAAATCGATCAAAGCCTATTTTCAACCCTGACCTATAGTCGGACACAATTTCTATTCTGATTCTCCTCTTACTAAGCCGTTTGCAGATGATTTAACTCCACACATACATCGGGTATCAAACATTGATCAGACTGAAGAATATGCTCCATCATTCTCTGATCACCCCTGTAGGGTTTCCACATTATTCACTGATCATTTCACGGATCCCTACTCTGACCGGGCTAATTCGACTCAGCCAAAACCCGAGTTTACACTTCCACATCCATCCAAGGTCCATTGCATATGGTGTGTTCCACATCTTTTGATCCACATTTTTCAACCCACCAAATTAATAGGGTTTGGACTACATCATTAGCCTGTTGATCAACAAGCACCTGGTTGGACCAACCAGGCTCTTAATCAAGGTGCTTGTTTTACAAAACTCGACTGATTTAACCACTCCCTCTCCATCCCATTTCCTGCTCGACTAAAGGGATTGAATTTAGCACTTAACGGGAGGCAACCCATCATTCCAAAAGACCCAAGATCCATCTGATTATGCGTCTATACTTCACGTCTATTGCACCTTGAGTTCAGCCTTAGACAGTGATCCCACCTTTGGTATACGTACCAGAGCTTGAAATTGTCTGCATCAGTCATTATCGACCCATTCACCCACTCGGTATATCCTGTTTTGAGTCTCTGGACCCAACACTGTTTCACACCCTCCATTTATAGTGAGGACATTGCAAAACTTTGGCATAGGGGGTGGTAAAGTGCATACATATAGAAATTAAGAAAAATCAAAAGGTTTCTCACAAAAAATTCACATATGTCAAAAATACCAAAAGCTCGAAAAATTATAAAAAGGAACAAAAAATGGACGGAGGAAAATTTTGAGGTATACATAAGCATGAGGAGGAAAAGAGCAAAATGACAAAAAGGAGCACAAAATGAAAAGAAAAAAAGATAGTCATTAGTAAAAGATTAAGGAAATAACCGAAGTTCTAGACCACATCAAGAAAAAAGAGAAAAATGAGAAAAAATGCTAATGAGACATAAAAAAAGAGATCAGCAGGAACATTGATCTTAGGCCTTTTGGGCTAGACTCTTAGGTTTAAAAATTTAAGTTTCCGCTAAGATCTAGATAATCCTCAAGAAGTTGGGGAAAATGCGAAGCTTAAATAGTAGGTCTAAGGATTAGGGAGTATTCAGCCTCGTTAACTGACCTTCGATTTGCGGGACTCGATAACCTAAGCGCCCCAACCCACACACAGTCTAGTTCAATGCGCATAACTATCAAAATCACGCAAAAGTGTTTAAGTATTCTGAAAAAAGTTGCCTAGATTAGGAGTAGCCGATCAACACAAGTTGATTTGGATGAGTTCCCGGCATGAAAAGGCGAGAAATTCCCCTCGAAGATGCGTAACAACATATCTTCTCCTCGGTGCTTGTCTCCTAGGATATTTACATATCCTACCAGGGGCACATAACCAGTCTACCGCTTCAGATACCATGGGCGGCATTATCACAAAATGTCGATTACCAGGGTCTGGATTTGGCCACGGAATGCCATGGGCGGGATTATCTCAAAATCTCGAAAGCCAGGGTTCTGGGGGTTGCCATGGGCGATCTATCATGAAGCATTGATTGCCAAGGACCTTTGAGGATTGATGATGGGGAGAAGGAATCCGATATAGACCATGTCGAGAAGCCAATCTGAAGTTAGAAATAAAAAGAAAGAGAGAGAAAACTCTCCAAACAAATAAATCCTCTGTCTCTCTCTTACAAAAATGCACTGCAAACTGAACCAATGTGAAAATATGTCTCAAGCACGGTGCTTTAACTGCGGAGTCCAACGAACCTTAGGGTAGTTCCTGCAGGCCTTAAAAACCTTCGCAGAGGACTGAGTCTAAGGCAAGTCAGGTCTGGATCTTGGTTGCTACTTGAGTACCTCTAGGCCTGTTGTCGGCATTCTGACCTAGTCACAAAAAAGAAAAAAAAGAAAAACACTTATCATAACTGGTGAAAGAAACCCATGGTCTAGAACAGATGTTAAAACCTTGAAATTTTGCTAAGGGACTAGCAAAAGCTAGGCATGGGGGTATAATGAGAACATCATCATGAGCCCAAACTAGCTCATTTTGACCAAAGAAAGAGAACAAAAGCTCCTACATAACCTAGAGAATGGCCTAATTCAAGGAAGAACCACTCTGAGAAGAAAACATGAAACAAAGGGTAAAACTGTATTTTTTCCATTGCAGTACATCAATGGGATTTCTCAGGGGCTAAACATAGGTTAAATGGTCTTAACAAGATAAAAACTGGGTTGGTTCAATCAGAAAGGGTTATTATGAGAACTAAGAATTAAATGATATTCTGTAACCCTAAAACAGACTCACTTAATTCAACAAGGTTTTGGTCAGGATAAAAATCATCTAAATCATCTAAAATTCATAAAAAAATATCCTCTAGGGTTTAGAACCTTCAAATTAGCCTTTGGAACCTATTTTGACCTAAGTAGGGGTCCTAGCTAGATATGTGACCTAATTTGGGTTTTTGTGTAAAATATAGAAACAAACGTAGTCAAACCTAAATATAACTTCACCATTGGATTCCTTTGGTCCAAATTAGGTCTGTACCAAAATTTGGACCTAAGGGGAGGTCACCTTGACCTACTTTGCAAAATAATCCACCTAATTACATTTTGACCCCTAACTTATGAAAATCATTACGTAGACCCCACTATCTTCCTCGCCACTCTTATAATTAGGTCCCTCCACCATTAAAGTGGAGGAATCCTACTCCGACGAGGATTCAAGGAGGATTGCTCCCTGCTTCCTCAGAGATCTCCCCTTAGATTTGAAAGGGAGATTCTCTAAGGAATTCCCTTTCCTCTGAACGCAATTACAAGGTTTGATTTGCACTCAATCTCTCATGCGAATGCACGAGAGATGTGGGTATCTTCCACATTCCTTTCCCGATGAGGACTCTTGCGGTTGGAAGCTTGCCTTCCAAGCACAAGATCCCCTGCCAGTGCCTATAAAAGGACCCTCATCTCTGGTCGCACATTTTCAACTTGACTTGGCTGGAGAAGCGCCTCCAACTTCGTCTCTTCTCCTCCGGCCAAGTGTCCAGCAGGCTCTGACGATCCCTCCTCCTCCTTCTCATCACTCTACCACAATGCTAGTGCCAGAGACGTCTTCACCACCTTCCTCCATGTCGCACCGTACTTGCACAAGCACCTCCTGCCCCTTCATCGTCGTTCTCCCTCCATTGGACTAATCTTCTTCGGCTGCAGCAGGTACTGCCAACCACTCTCCTATTCCCTTTCATCTACTTAGTTAGGTTAGAATGCTTCCCCTCTCTCCCCTCTTCATTTCCCCTCTATTTATTTTCACTTTAAACCTCTCGATGCCGCAGACCACCACCACCATTCTCATCTCCAGTCGACCACCGACGAGGTGTCTCTGTCACCTCCACACCTCCGTCCACCTCGCCAGACCCCTCATAACCTTCGCCATCATCCACTGAGCATCTTCCACCCCTCCATTGACCGCTAACACCTCCCTAAGTGCCCACCTAACACACTCATTGCCATGGTCACAGAGAGACCTGGGCACGCACGCCTAGGCCACCCCGTGGCCACCCACCCACCTAGGCACCTTCGCCTTGCCACGACGAAGCAACTTGTATGTTCTGATGGGGCCACAAGGCCATCTTATTGAGTTGAAGGTTCAACCCCCTTTTCGCCATTGGATCACGAGCAAACTCGCTTGCATGGTCGCTCTAGGTTGCGTGCTCCAGGAAAAAAAGCCCAGGTGACGTGGAAGGAGTACATGCTTACACTCAGCCAGAGAGTGGCCTTGAGAGAGCACCCAACTGCGGCAATTGAGCGAAAGACCTTCTATGGGAGCACGAGCGAAGCAGGTGGGACTTTTAGTCCCACCTCAGA
This sequence comes from Thalassia testudinum, assembly GCA_037157565.1. Classification (NCBI taxonomy): domain Eukaryota; kingdom Viridiplantae; phylum Streptophyta; class Magnoliopsida; order Alismatales; family Hydrocharitaceae; genus Thalassia; species Thalassia testudinum. Next base: position 1,622,848 of record JAZHRO010000046.1, read on the forward strand.
AACTCAAGAGCGCAATGAGTGGTTTTTATTGATTTTGTGTTTTCTTCTCTTCGCCTCAAAACATGGGGGTGAGGTGCCCTCGCACATGGTCACCCTCTTCGTCCATGACCCACACCTCCGCGGACCTGGCTGATCGACCCGTTTAACCTACAATCCTCGCGCACCACCCATATCGGTGCGCTTGGACCCAGGCGTGCGTAACCCGATCTGGTTACTCGGCTGGCTCTAGGAGAGCGAACCGAAGAAAGAAAGAGAGAGAGTGTCTACACGGGGAAGGGTAGGGGATAGGTTTTGCACTCTCGTGTGTGCAGGAAGAGGAAGAAGCTGAGAAGCTAAGGTAGGAAGGAGAAGGAAGAGAAGGTTGAAGCCAAGAAGGAAAAGAAAAGGAAGATGAGGCTAAGGCAGAAGAAAGGAAAAGCAAAGGGCAGGAGAAAGCAGTCGTAGAGAAGAAGCCAAACTAGGGAAGGCTGAAGAAGGAAAGAGAAAGAAGAGGCCAAAGGAAAGAGAAAGCACTCTAGCAAAGGAGGTATGGCTGAAGAAGAAAAGGCAAGGCTAAGGCAGAGGAAAGGAAGAATAAGAAGGAAGGAGAAATCAAGGAAGAAAAAGGCCAAAGAACAGAGGAAGAAGAAAGGCAGAGAAGACAAGGCTATGGCAATAAAGAAGAAAGAGGAGAACAAAAGAAGAAGGAAGGAGAAGTAGCAAGGAAGGAGAAGGCCAAAGTCAGAGAGAAAAAAAAGAAAGAGGAAGCTGAAGAGAGAGAGCCAAGAAAAGAATCAACCTTTTTATTCTATTTCTCTCAATATCTTTTCTATCTTTGCTACATTTTAATATCCATAAACCCCTGCATTACACTCTGAATTAGATTTTGAGTAAATTTAAATATTCAAATTACATTAATTGAGATTAGTGAATAAATTCCATTTGCTTCTTGTGTTCGACCTCGGATACTTAGGTTTTTGAGTAATAAAATTCTTATTTGTTTTCAAGGCAATTTCACATATACTACGATGCAACCTCCTTCATCTTTATAAAACAACCAATTTCTCCCCATTAACATTTTGGCACTATTCTCAGGGAGCAACACGCAATTTATCACCAATCTCTGCATTCTTTTTGACATATCTGAACACTAACTTGCCCTCTTTGTTTTGCTGTGATCTTGCAAGGTATTTCATGAGAAGATCTCCCGTGCAAGTCAACCACTCCAGGGCAAGTCATGGTGATCTTGCAAGGTATTTCACTAAGAAATCTCCCATGCAAGTCAACCACTCTTGGACAGGTCAAGGTGATCTTGCAAGGTATTTAACGAAGAAATCTCTCGTGCAAGTCAACCACTCCAAGGCAGGTAATCTCTCTTCTTCCCGAATCCACCTCCTAATCCTAGGAAGACAAAAGGAAGTAACCAATTAGGAATCACTTGCCTTCTCTTTATAGTAATTGCCATCTTTAAGGCCAAAGTTTCCTGATTTTGCAAAAAATTTTCAAAAACTTATTGAAGTAGAAGCAATTTTTAGAGCCAACCCCACAAATTCCAGTGCCTAGTAGAAATCACGCTTAATCCTCGCGGAAAACGCACTTCTTGTTTTAAGTCCAAAGAGAACTTATTTTTGAAAAGGAAAGAGGATTGGAAGTAGAACCAAATTAGGGCTTCTATAGTAGGGTTTTAGAGTGCTAGTTCACACATGCTTGCATAAAAGGAAACAAACCCAACCTGCATTAGTGTGCTACCCAAGCCCTTGATTGAAAAGATCTAAGCAAGACAAACACTAAAAAATTGAGCTCTAAAATCACTTGAATCTTAAAAACCTTGGACCTAATAACCTGGGAGTCAAATTAGAGTGATTTCTAGGTCTTGACATAGAATCATTCTGCCATCTTTTGGGAAGGTAAGGAGAAGTTGACCCCTTGGGTCAACCAACCTTGAAATTAGGCCACAACACTAAAACATCTAAAGTTCAAGTGAAAACCCTAAAGCACCTATGAACTTAAAAGTGGTAGACTTAAGAGGTCAAGGTCCCCATTCTGATCTACCTGGAATCTCAGTGACAAGAAAGGTCGGGTGGGGGAAACCCTGTAACCCATGGGGACAATCTACCATGTAGGGGTCTTTACGGGACTCTCCCTCTCTGGCTACCCAGGTAATTCTCAAATGGACAACTTTCTGAACCAAGGGTATCAGCTGCCCCAAACCTCTGTAGTCATCTAACATCTTTGGGTGCCTCGATTGGGTTAAAAACACATCTAGTCACTCATCTCTTCTCTTTAGAGCACACACATACACTTTTAGTGGGACTCTTTATTCATATTTAATCACTTCACAACTTGATTCTACATCAAAATCTGATTCTACATCTTGATTCCATCACCTGATCCAAATATGCAGCCAAATTACTTAGGACCACCATTCAAGAAACCTGAATCACAGAGATCCATGAGAGATAGGATGATTGAGGATGCCCTGGATTTCTATAAGATTGAATATAGACCCTCAACACCAATAGAAGACATTCAGGTTAATTTACCAACAACCACAACCTTCATCATAAATTGTGTCCAAGTTTTACTAACAAGAAGCCACAAACGAATCAACCTGAGACATTCTCATCACAGGATACATTGAGATAGAAAGGTTACACAATTCTGAATACCTTCAATGCATAACAAATCTTGTACTTTGGGAACAACACCAAGATGATCTTGAAAAATGGGAAGAAATGATGAGATTATTGAAACAAATTATCGATGAACAATACCCATACATACCCCAGGCAGATGATGAACCATCATGGAACAATATCGAGGATCAATCCGATTTCCCAGATCTCGGGTTTGAGGCACAGAGTGGTTGGGGGTTCCCAACCCAAAGAGAATACAACATGCCTGATATTAAATTAGGTTGGGGAATTGCAGGAGAACACAATGTTGAGCCAACCCTTGACCCTAAAGCACCAAGCTTAGAATTCTAAGACTCCTGCAATAATGAGATTAGAACTGAACCTCTCGAGGGTGTAAATCCCTCCCCTTATTCTGATAAGGTGACCCTCGAAGGTTATTCGGACCTAGATTCTAGTGACTCGACCCACATCCCAAGCCTAGAATCTGGATCTGAAACCTATTGGGAAGATTACGAGGCCCCATATGAAGAAGATCAAATTTTCAATGAAGAGTTTGATACTGGGCCTCTGTTTGGTGAATATCCCTCTCCAACATCCTCAGAGAATGAGATCGATTTTTTGAAAGTCATGCCAATTTATGATACAGAAATTGAGGAGATGGACGAGTGGGGTATTGATTAGGTTTTTCCTACGAGCCAAGAACTTGAGCCTAGACCAAATACGAACACCTTTCTGAGCTCAGAATCTACATATAGGCCAAACCCCAATCAGGCTACTGAATCCACATCATTTGTTTTACTCTATGGTGGAACTCATGATCTTGCATCTCATTCAGAACTTGATTTTTGCAATATCTCTGTCAATTTCAAATTTGACCATGATTTCGAAGAGACTCTGCTTCCTGAATTCAACGAACTAATCTACGACCTCAGCTCACATGATTCATTCTCCGACTCTAATTCTGAGGTCTCGGTTCCCGAGATCACTGATTTAAGTTCAAGTTCAACTGACATGGAATCATTTCCTTTCGATCCTCAGGAATCAAAACTAGAAAATGCCAAGAGTGACTGCAATCCAAAATTCAAATCTTTTCTCGATTTAGATTTCCATTCACCCACCCGATATATCCTGTTCTGTGTCTCTGGACCAACATTGTTTCACACCCTCCATTTACAATGATGACATTACAAAACTTAGGCATGAGGGGGTGGTAAAGTGCATACATACAGAAATTAAGAAAAATTAGAAGGTTTCTCACAAAAAATTCACATATGTCAAAAATACCAAAAAATAGAAAGATTATAAAAAAGAACAAAAAATGGAGGAGGGAGGAAAATTTTGAAGTTATACATAAGCATGAGGAGGAAAAGAGCAAAATGACAAAATAGAGCACAAAATGAAAAAGAAAAAGAGATAGTCATTAGTAAAAGATTAAGGGAATTACCGAAGTTCTAGACCTCATCAAGAAAAAAGAGAAAAATGAGAAAAAATGCTAATGAGACACAAAAAAAGAGATGAGCAGGAATGCTGATCTTAGGCCTTTTGGGCTAGACTCTTAGGCTTAAAAATTTAAGTATCCGCTAAGATCTAGATAATCCTCAAGAGGTTAGGGAAAATGCAAAGCGTAAGTAGTAGGTCTAAGGCTTAGGGAGTATTCGGCCTCATTAACTGACCTTTGATTTGTGGGACTAGGTAACCTAAGCACCTCAATCCTCACACAGTCTAGTTCAGTGCGCATAACTATCAAAGTCATGCACAAGCGTTTGAGTATTTTGAAAAAAGTTGCCTAGATTAGGAGCGGCCGATCAACACAAGTTGATTTAGGCAAGTTCCCAGTGTGGAGAGGTGGGAAATTCCACTCGAAGATGTGTAACAACATATCTTCTCCTCGGTGCTTGTCTCCTAGGATATTTACATATCCAACTGGGGGCACGTAAGCACTCTGCTGGTTTAGATACCATGGGCTGCATTATCACAAAATGTCGATTGCTAGGGTTTGGATTTGGCCACGGAATGCCATGGGCGGGATTATCTCGAAATCTCGAAAGCTAGGGTTCTGGGTGTTGCCATTGGTTGTGCTATCATGAAGCATCAATTGCTGTGGACCTTTGAGGATTGATGATGGGGACGAGGAATCTGATACAGACCATGTCGAGAAGCCAATCCAAAGCTAGAAATAAAAAGAAAAGAGAGAGAAAACTCTCCAAATAAATAAATCCTCTGTCTCTCTCTTACAAAAATGCACTGCAAATTGAACCAAGGCTAAAATATGTCTCAAGCACGGGTGCTTTAACCGCAGAGTCTAGCGAACCTTAGGGTAGTTCCTGCGGGTCTTAAAAACCTTCGTGGAGAACTGAGGCTAAAGCTGGTCAAGCCTGAATCTTGGTTGGTACTTGAGTACCTCTAGGCCTATTGTCGGCATTCTGACCTAGTCACAAAAAGAAAAAAAAGAAAAAGCACTTATCATAACTGCTGAAAGAAACTCGTGGCTTAGAACAGACGTTAAAACCTTAAAATTTTCCTGAGGGACTAGCAAAAGCTAGGCATGGGGGTACGATGAGAACATCAACATGAGTCCTAACTAGCTCATTTTGACCTAAGAAAGAGAACAAAAGCTCCTACATAACCTAGAGAAGGGCCTAATTCACAGAAGAACTGCTCTGAGAAGAAAACATGAAACAAAGGGTAAAATTGTAATTTTACCATCGTAGCACATCAGCGTGATTTCTCAGGGGCTAAACATAGGTCAAATGATCTTTACAAGATGAAAAGTGTGTTGGCTCAATCAGAAAAGGGTTATTGTGAGAGCTAAGAATTAAATGACATTCTGTAACCCTAAAATAGACTCGCTTAATTCAACTATGTTCTAGTCAGGATAAAAATCAACTAAATAATCTAAATTTCATGGAAAAATATCCTCTAGGGTTTAGAACCTTCAAATTAGCCTTTGGAACCTATTTTGACCTAAGTAGGGGTCCTAACGAGATATGTGACCTAATTTCGATTTCTGTGTAAAATGTAGAATCAAACATAGTCAAACCTAAAATCCATCTTCACCATTGAATTCCTTAGGTCCAAAATAGGTCTCTACCAAAATTTGAACCTAAGGGGAGGTCACCTTGACCTACTTTGCAAAATAGTCCACCCAATTACATTTTGACCCCTAGCTTTTGAAAATCATTGCGTAGACCCCAATATCTTCCTCGCCACTCTTATAATTAGGTCCCTCTGTCATTAAAGCGGAGGAATCCTACTCCGGCGAGGATTCAAGGAGGATTGCTCCCTGATTCCTCAGAGATCTCCTCTTAGATTTGAAAGGGAGATTCTCTGAGGAATTCCCTTTCGTCTGAATGCAATTACAAGGTTTGATTTGCACCCAATCTCTCATGCGAACACACGAGAGATGTGGGTATCTTCCACATTCCTTCTCCGATGAGGACTCTTGCAGTTGGAAGCTTGCCATCCATGAACAAGAGCCCCTGCCAGTACCAATAAAAGGGCTCTCATCTCTAGCCGCACATTTTCAGCTTGACTTGGCTGGAGAACCACCTGCAACTTCATCTCTTCTCTTCCAGCCAAGTGTTCAGTAGGCTCTGGAGATCCCTCCACCTCCTTCTCATTGCTCTACCACAGTATCGGTGGCAGAGATGTCTTCACCACCTTCCTCCACATCGCACCATACCCGCGCACTCACCTCCAGTCCCTTCATCATCGTCGTTCCCCCTCCACTGGACTCATCTTCTTCTGCGGCGGTAGGTACTACCAACCGTGCTTCTATCCCCTTTTGTCTACTTAGTTAGGTTAGAACGCTTCCCCTCTCTCCCCTCTTCATTTCCCCTCTATTTATTTTCACTTTAAACCTCTCGATGCCGCAAATCACCACCATCATTCTCATCTCCGGCCAACCACCAGCGAGGTGTCTCCATCACCTCCACACCATCGTCCACCTCGCCAAACCCCTCATAACCTTCACCATCATCCACTAAGCAGCATCCACCCCTCCATTGACCGCCAACACCTCCCTAAGTGCCCACCAAACACACCCATTACCATGGCCACAGAGCGACCTAGGCACGCACGCTTAGGCCACCCCGTGGCTAGCCACCCACTAGGCACCTTCGCCGTGCCACAATGAAGCTACTTGTATGTTCTAATGGGGCCGCGAGGCCGTCTTATTGAGTTGCAGGTTCAACGCCCTTTCCACCATTGGAGCACGAGCAAGCTCGCTTGCAAGGTTGCTCCAGGTTGCGTGCTCCAGGTGAACAAGCCCAGGTGATGTGGAAGGAGTACATGCTTACACTCAGCTAAAGAGTGGCCTTGAGAGAGCACCCAGCTGCAGCAATTGGGCAAAAGACCTTCTACGGGTGCTCGAGCGAAGCGGGTGGGACTTTTAGTCCCACCTCGGAAACTAAGGAGCATGGTGAGTGGTTTTTACTGATTTTGCATTTTCTTCTCTTTGCCTCAGAACATGGGGTGAGGTCCCCTCGCCCATGCTCACTAGCCTCTTCCGCAACCCACGCCTCCGTGGACCTGGCTGACCGACCCGTTTAACCCGCACTCCTTGCGCACCACCCATACCGGTGCGCCCGGACCTGGGCGTGCGTAACCCGACCCGATTACGCAGCTGGCTCTGGGAGAGCAAATTGAAGAGAGAAATAGAGAGAGTGTATGCGGGTAAGGGTAGGGGATAGGTTTTGCACTCTCATATGTGTAGGAAGAGGAAGAAGTTGAGAAGTTAAGGCAGGAAGGAGAAGGAAGAGAAGGCTGAAGCCAAGAAGGAAACGAAGAGGTAGCTGAGGCTAAGGCAGAAGCAAGGAAAAGCAAAGGGCAGGAGAAAGAAGCCCGTAGAGAAGAAGCCAAACTAGGGAAGGCTGAAGAAGGAAAGAGAAAGCACTGTAGCAGAGGAGGTGTGGCTGAAGAAGAAAAGGCAAGGCTAAGGCAGAGGAAAGGAAGAATAAGAAGGAAGGAGAAATCAAGGAAGAAGAAGGCCAAAGAACAGAAAAAGAAGAAAGGCAGAGAAGACAAGTCTAAGGCAATAAAGAAGAAAGAGGAGAACCAAAGAAGGAAGGAGAAGGTAGCAAGGATGGAGAAGGCGAAAGTCAGAGAGAAAAAAAAGAAAGAGGAAGCTGAAGAGAGAGAGCCAAGAAAAGAATCAACCTTTTTATTCTATTTCTCTCAATATCTTTTCTATTTCTGCTACATTTTAATATCCATAAACTCCTGCATTACACTCTGAATTAGATTTTGATTAAATTTAAGTGTTAAAATTACATTAATTGAGATTAGTGAATAAATTCCATTTGCTTCTTGTGTTCGACATCGGATACTTAGGTTTTCAACTAATAAAAGTCTTATTTGTTTTCAAGGTGATTTCACCTATATTATGATGCAACCTCCTTTTTCTTTATAAAACAACCGATTTCGCCTCGTTAATATTTTGGCATCGTTGCTAGGGAGCAATGTGCAATTTATCACTAATCTCTACATTCTTTTTGACTATATCTGAACACTAACTTGCCCTCTTTGTTTTGCTGTGATCTTGCAAGGTATTTCACGAGAAGATCTCCCATGCAAGTCAACCACTCCAGGGCAAGTCATGGTTATCTTGCAAGGTATTTCACGAAGAAACCTCCCGCGCAAGTCAACCACTCTTGGATAGGTCAAGGTGATCTTGCAAGGTATTTCACAAAGAAATCTCATGTGCAAGTCAACCACTCCAAGGCTGGTAATCTCTCTTCTTCCCGAATCCACCTCCTAATCCTGGGAAGACAAAAGGAAGTAACCAATTAGGAATCACTTGCCTTCTCTTTATAGTAATTGCCATCTTTAAGGCAAAAGTTTCCTGATTTTGCAAAAATTTTTCACAAACTTATTGAAGTAGAAGCGATTTTTAGAGCCAACCCCACAAATTCCAGTGCCTAGTAGAAATCACGCTTAATCCTCGCGGAAAATGCACTTCTTGTTTTAAGTCCAAAGAGAACTTATTTTTGAAAAGGAAAGAGGATTGGAAGTAGAACCAAATTAGGGCTTCTACAGTAGGGTTTTGGAGTGCTAGTTCACACATGCTTGCATAAAAGGAAACAAACCCAACCTGCATTAGTGTGCTACCCAAGCCCTTGATTGAAAAGATCTAAGCAAGACAAACCCTAAAAAATTGAGCTCTAAAATCACTTGAATCTTAAAAACCTTGGACCTAATAACCTGGAAGTCAAATCAGAGTGATTTCTAGGTCTTGACCTTGAATCATTCTGCCATCTTTAGGGTAGGTAAGGAGAAGTTGACCCCTTGGGTCAACCAACCTTGAAATTAGGTCACAACACTAAAACATCTAAAGTTCAAGTGAAAACCCTAAAGCACCTTTGATTATAAAAGTGATAGACTTAAGAGGTCAAGGTCCCCATTCTGGTCTACCTGGAATCTCAGTGACAAGAGAGGTCGGGTGGGGGAAACCCTGTAACCCATGGGGATGCTCTACCATGTAGGGGTCTTTACGGGACTCTCCCTCTTTGGATGCCTAGGTAATTCTCAGATGGACGACTTTCTGAACCAGGGTTATCATCCGCCTCGAACCTCCATAGTCATCCAACATCTTCGGGTGCCTCGATTATGTTAAAAACACATCCAGTCCCTCAACTCTTCTCTTTAGAGCACACACATACACTTCCAGTGGGACTCTTTATTCAGATTTAATCGCTTCACAACTTGATTCTACATCTTAATTCCATCACCTGATCCAAATATGCAGCCAAATTACTTAGGACCACCATTCAAGAAACCTGAATCACAGAGATCCATGAGAGATAGGATGATTGAGGATGCCCTGAATTTCTATGAAATTGAATATAAACCCTCAACACCAATAAAAGACATTCAAGTTAATTTACCAACAACCACAACCACAACCTTCATCATAAACTGTGCCCAAGTTTTACTGACAGAAGCCACAAATGGATCAACCCGAGACATTCTCATCATAGGATACATTGAGATAGAAAAGTTACACAATTCTGAATACCCTTAATGCATAACAAATCCTGTACTTTGGGAACAACACCAAGATGATCTTGAAAAATGGGAAGAAATGATGAGATTATTGAAACAAATTATCGATCAATAATACCCATACATACCTCAGGCAGATGACGAACCATCTTGGAACAATATCGAGGATCAAACCGATTTCCCAGATCTTGGGTTTGAGGCACAGAGTGGTTGTGGATTCCCAACCAAGAGAGAATACAACATGCCTAATATTAAATTAGGTTGGGGAATTGCAGGAGAACACGATGTTGAGCCAACCCTAGACCCTAGATTACCAAGCTTAGAATTCTAAGACTCCTGCAATAATGAGATTAAAACTGAACCTCTCGAGGGTGTAAATCCCGCCCCTTATTCTGATAAAGTGACCCTCGAAGGTTATTTGGACCTAGATTCTAGTGACTCGACCCACATCCCAAGCCTAGAATCTGGATCTGAAACCTATTGGGAAGATTATGAGGCCCCATATGAAGAAGATCAAATTTTCAATGAAGAGTATGATACTAGGCCTCTTTTTGGTGAATATCCCTCTCCAAAATCCTCAGAGAATAAGATCAATTTTTCGGAAGTCATGCCAATTTACGATACAGAAATCTAGGAGTTGGGCAAGTGGGGTATTGATTGGGTTTTTCCCACAAGCCTAGAACTTGAGCCTAGACCAAATGTGAACACCTTTATGAGCTCAAAATCTACATATAGGCTAGGCCCCTATCAGGCTGCTGAATCCACATCGTATGATTTACTCTATGGTGGAACTCATGATCTTGAATCTCATTTAGAACTTGATTTTCGCAATATCTTCGACAATTTCCAATCTGACCATGATTTCGGAGAGACTCTGCTTCCTGAATTCAAGGAACCAATCTACAACTTCAGCTCACATGATTCATTCTCCGACTCCGACTCTGAGGTCTCGGTTCCCGAGATCATTGATTTATGTTCAGGTTCAACTAACATGGAATCATTTCTTTTCGATCGTCAGGAATCAAAACAAGAAAATGCCAAGAGTGACTGCAATCTAGACTTCAAATCTTTCCTCGATTCAGATTTCCATCATCCTATAAATGCTCTTCAGGCATTCACTTTTGATTTTGAAAGCTACTATGAGGACTCTCTACATGAAATCACCCGTCACTTCTTTCTAGAAGAGCCCTCATACATAATTCTCATTGAAGCCACCACCTCCACACATACAAAACCGATCAAAACCCATTTTCAACCCCGACCCGCAACCGGACTCAATTTCTATACTGATTCCCCTCTTATTGAGCCGTTTGCAGATGATTTAACTCCACACATACATTGGGTATCAAACATTGATCAGACTGAAGAATATGCTCCATCATTCTTAGATCACCCTTGTATGGTTTCCACATTATTCACTGATCATTTCACGGATCCCTACTCTGATTGGGCTGATTCGACTTAGCCAAAAGCTGAGTTTACACTTCCACATTCATCCGAGCTCCATTGCATATTGTGGGTTCCACATCTTCTGATCCACATTTATTAACCCACCAGATTAATAGGGTTTGGGCTGCATCATCAGCCTGTCGATCTCAACAAGCACCTGGTTGGACCAACCAGGCTCTTAATCAAGGTGCTTGTTTTACAAAACTTGGCTAATTTAGCCACTCCCTCTCCATCCCATTTCCCACTTGGTTGAAGGCATTGAATTTAGCACTTAACAAGAGGCAACCCATCATTCCAAAAAACCCAAGATCCATTTGATTATCCGTCTGTACTTCACGTCTATTGCACCTTGAGTTCAACCTTAGACAGTCGATCCCACCTCTGGTACAGGTACCAGAGCTTGAAATCATCCACATCAGTCATTACCGACCCATTCACCCACCCGATATATCCTGTTCTGAGTCTCTGGACTCAACACTGTTTAACTCCCTCCATTTACAATGAAGAAATTGCAAAACTTAGGCATAGGGGGGTGGTAAAGTGCATACATACAGAAATTAAGAAAAATCAGAAGGTTTCTCACAAAAATTTCACATATGTCAGAAATACCAAAAAATAGAAAAGTTATAAAAAAAGAACAAAAAATGGAGGAGGGAGGAAAATTTTGAAGTTATACATAAGCATGATGAGGAAAAGAGTAAAATGACAAAAAGGAGCACAAAATGAAAAAGAAAAAGAGTAGTCATTAGTAAAAGATTAAGAGAATAATCGAAGTTCTAGACCACATCAAGAAAAAAGAGAAAAATAGGAAAAAAGGCTAATGATACAAAAAAAGAGATCAGCAGGAACGTTAATCTTAGGCCTTTTGGGCTAGACTCTTAGGTTTAAAAATTTAAGTATCCGCTAAGATCTAGATAATCCTCAAGAGGTTGGGGAAAATTCAAAGCTTAAGTAGTAGGTCTGAGGCTTAGGGAGTATTCGACCTCGTTAACTAACCTTTGGTTTGCAGGACTCGGTAACCTAAGCACCCCAACCCACACACAGTCTGGTTCAATGCGCATAACTATCAAAATCATGCAAAAGCATTTAAGTATTCTGAAAAAAATTGCCTAGATTAGGAGCGGCCAATCAACACAAGTTGATTTGGATGAGTTCCCAGCTCGAAGAGGCGGGAAATTTCCCTCGAAGATGTGTAACAACATATATTCTCCTCGGTGCTTGTCTCCTAGGATATTTACATATGCTACCGGGGGCACGTAAGCACTCTGCTGGTTCAGATACCTTGGGCAGCATTATCACAAAATGTCGATTGCCAGGGTCTGGATTTGGCCACGGAACACCATGGGTGGGATTATCTCAAAATCTCGAAAGCCAGGGTTCTGGGGGTTGCCATGGGCGGTGCTATCATGAAGCATCGATTGCCAAGGACCTTTGAGGATTGATGATGGGGACGAGGAATCCGATACAGACCGTGTCGAGAAGCCAATTTGAAGCTAGAAATGAAAAGAAAAGAGAGAGAAAACTCTCCAAACAAATAAATCCTCTATCGCTCTCTTACAAAAATGCACTACAAACTGAACTAAGGCTAAAATATGTCTCAAGCATGTGTTCATTAACTGCGGAGTCCAACGAAACTTAGGGTAGTTCCTGCGGGCCTTAAAAACCTTCGTGGAGGACTGAGGATAAAGCTGGTTAGGTTTGAATCCTGGTTGGTACTTGAGTACGTCTAGGCCTATTGTCGGCATTCTAACCTAGTCACAAAAAAGAAATAAAAGAAAAAGCACTCATCATAACTGGTGAAAGAAACTCATGGTTTAGAACAGACGTTAAAACCTTGAAATTTTGCTAAGGGACTAGCAAAACCTAGCCATGGGGGTATGATGAGAACATAATCATGAGCCCTAACTATCTCATTTTGACCAAAGAAACAGAACAAAAGCGCCTACATAACCTTGAGAAAGGCCTAATTCAAGGAAGAACTGCTCTGAGAAGAAAACATGAAATAGACGATAAAACTGCAATTTTACCATTGTAGTACATCAAAAATATTTCTCAGGGGCTAAACATATGTCAAATGGTCTTAACAAGATAAAAAGTGGGTTGGTTAAATCAGAAACGGTTATTGTGAGAACCACGAATTAAATGATATTCTGTAATCCTTAAACAGACCCACTTAATTCAACAAGGTTCTGGTCAGGATAAAAATCAACTAAACCCTCTAAAATTCATGGGAAAATGTCCTCTATGGTTTAGAACCTTCATATTGGCCCTTGGAACCTATTCTGACCAAAGTAGGGGTCCTAACTAGATATGTGACCTAATTTGGGTTTTTGTATAAATTGTCCAATCAAACGTGGTCAAACCTAAAATCCAACTTCACCATTGGATTTCTTGGGTCAAAATTAGTTTTATACCAAAATTTGGACCTAAGGGGAGGTCACCTTGACCTACTTTGCAAAACAGTCCACCCAATTACATTTTGACCCCTAGCTTTTGAAAATCACTGCGTAGACCAACCTATCTTCCTCGCCACTCTAATAATTAGGTCCCTTTGCTATTAAAGTGGAGGAATCCTACTCCGATGAGGATTCAAGGAGGATTGCTCCCTGATTCCTCAGAGATCTCCTCTTAGATTTGAAAGGGAGATTCTCTGAGGAATTTCCTTTCGTTTGAATGCAATTACAAGGTTTGATTTGCACCCAATCTCTCATGCGAACGTAGGAGAGATGTGGCTATCTCCCACATTCCTTCTCCGATGAGGACTCTTACGGTTGGAAGCTTGCCTTCCAAGCACAAGAGCCCCTGCTAGTACGTAAAATAGGACCCTCATCTCCGGCTGCACATTTTCAGCATGACTTGGTCGGAGAACCACCTCCAACTTTGTCTCTTCTTCTCCGGCCAAGTGTCCAGCAGGCTCCGACGATCCCTCCTCCTCCTTCTCGTTGCTCTGCCAAAATATCGGTGGCAGAGACGTCTTCACCACCTTCCTTCACGTCGTGCCATACCTGCACACACACCTCCAGCTCCTTCATCGTCGTCGTTCTCCCTCCACTAGACTCATCTTCTCCGGCGGCGGCAGGTACTGCCAACCGCTATCCTATCCCCTTTCGTATACTTAGTTAGGTTAGAACACTTCCCCTCTCTCCCCTCTTCATTTCTCCTCTATTTATTTTCAATTTAAACCTCTCGATTCCGTAGACCACCACCATCATTCTCATCTCCGGCCGACCACCAACAAAGTGTCTCCGTCACCTCCACACCTCTGTCCACATCGCTAGACCCCTCACAACCTTCGCCATCATCCCCTAAGCATCTTCCACCCCTCCATTGTCCACCAACACCTCCCTAAGTGCCCACCTATCACATCCATTATCACGACCATAGAGCGACCTAGGCACGCACGCCTTGGCTGCCCCATGGCCAGCCACCCACCTAGGCACCTTCGTTATGCCACGGCGAAGCTACCTGTATGTTCTGATGGGGCCGTGAGGCCATCTTATTGAGTTGCAGGTTAAACCCCCTTTTCTCCATTGGAGCATGAGCAAGCTCGCTTGCAAGGTTGCTCCAGGTTGCGTGCTCTAGGCAAACAAGCCCAGGTGATGTGGAAGGAGTATGTGCATACACTCAGCCAGCGAGTGGCCTTGAGAGAGCACCCAACAGTGGCAATTGAGCGAAAGACCTTTTGCGGGTGCACGAGTGAAGCGGTTGGGACTTTTAGTCCCACCTCGAAAACTAAGGAGCGCGGTGAGTGGTTTTTACTGATTTTGTGTTTTCTTCTCTTCACCTCAGAACACGGGGTGAGGTCCCCTCGCCCACTCTCACCAGCCTCGTCCTCAACCCATGCCTCCGTGGACCTGGCTGATCGACCCGTTTAACTCACACTCCTCTCGCACCACCCACACCGGTGCGCCTGGACCTGGGCATGCATAACCCGACCCGATTACCCGACTGGCTTTGGGAGAGCCAATAGAAGAGAGAAATAGAGAGAGAGTGTACGTGGGGAAGGGTAGGGGATAGGTTTTGCACTCTCGTGTGTGCAAGAAGAGGAAGAAGCTAAGAAGCTAAGGCAGGAAGGAGAAGGAAGAGAAGGCTGAAGCCAAGAAGGAAACGAAGAGGAAGCTGAGGCTAAGGCAGAAGCAAGGAAAAGCAAAGGGTAGGAGAAAGCAACTGCAGAGAGGAAGCCAAACTAAGGAATGTTGAAGAAGGAAAGAGAAAGAAGAGGCCAAAGGAAAGAGAAAGCACTGTAGCAGAGGAGGTGCGGCTGAAAAAGAAAAGGCAAGGCTAAGGCAGAGGAAAGGAAGAGTAAGAAGGAAGGAGAAATCAAGGAAGAAGAAGGCCAAAGAATAGAGGAAGAAGAAAGGCAGAGAAGACAAGGCTATGGCAATAAAGAAGAAAGAGGAGAACAAAAGAAGAAGGAAGGAGAAGTAGCAAGGAAGGAGAAGGCCAAAGTCAGAGAGAAAACAAAGAAAGAGGAAGCTGAAGAGAGAGAGCCAAGAAAATAATCAACCTTTTTATTCTATTTCTCTCAATATCTTTTCTATCTTTGCTACATTTTAATATCCATAAACTCCTGCATTACACTCTGAATTAGATTTTGATTAAATTTAAGTATTCAAATTACATTAATTGAGATTAGTGAATAAATTCCATTTGCTTCTTGTGTTCGACCTCGGATACTTAGGTTTTCGAGTAATAAAATTCTTATTTGTTTTCAAGGCAATTTTACCTATACTACGATGTAACCTCCTTTATCTTTATAAAACAACCGATTTTGCCCTATTAACAATAATCATGCCTTTAAGTCAAATTGTATAAATTGTATAGTAATTGTCTCCATTTATAGCCAGGGATAGGGTTATTTTTAATCGGGGCCTCGGATTGAAGATCCAACCATACGGATCTGATTAGGGTGACAATTGGAGTTCAACAACTCAAAGATCACCCTGATCGGACATCCGTAGCACCAGATATAGTCCAAGGAAGCCTAGAGATCAAGGGCCAAGATGGTGCCAAACCACACTTCAGACGACAAATCTGACCGCACAAGTTGGTTCAGATCGACAATCGTAGCCTAGCGACATGAAAATTGATCCAATCCAACATCCTTGGCACCATCTACAACACATAGAAGATGGATGGCCAAGATGGCACCTGATTGGGTGGCTTAGATGGCACCACGTGGTGCCATCTAAGCCACCCAATCAGCCCTAAGACCCACCGCTACATCTCCAAGGGATCTTCATCACGCAATCCTAGCCATTGGATCATGATCCAACGACCAGGAATTACTCAGATGCGTCGCTCACATCTTCTTAAGGCATAAGGCATGAACAATCTGGGCCATTGGATCTTGATCCAATAGCCACAAGCACGTGCGCTTAAAACCTAAACGTGACATAAAGTTGGCCACAGCACAGTGGTCGAGCACTCTTTAGGGAGCACGAGGCGCACGTTCGAAACACAGTGCACCTCAAATCAGGCACGGGCAAGGGAGCGGGTGCAATTCAGCCATTAGATGGTGATTTGGTGGGCAAGGAGCGGAGACGTGGCACACGGAGGAGCTTTGGATCACGTACGTGCATAATGACATGCTTCTGCATGCCCCATCACACGCACGGGCACGCAGTTAGGCGAAGCTAAAGCAGGCGAGGAATGATCTGAGCCGTCCGATCTCGCGATCGGATGACTGAGATTTCTTGGACGTGGGCAGGCGTTGAGCACGCAGCAGGCCAGAAGGTGGGTGTGCGTGCGAGGCTGCAGCAACATGGGGTCTTTAGTGACGTTAAATCCATCACTAATGACCCCCTCATTTAATGTTTTAACTATGTAATGACCAAATTGCCCCCTATCATTGCAACTATAAAAGGATACCCCTACCCTACGAAATTTTCATCCCTTCCTTCACCTCTCTCCCTCTACAAAGCTCAAGAGAAGCTTGTCCCACACCCGGGATGCTATTCTAGAGCCAAATCCAATTTTCTCGCCCTCGTTCCAAAAGTGGATCCCGCGATGACGATGATGTGCTGCCTCATTCCTGCTTCTTCCTGCTTCATCCACCTTCTTCCCACTCCATCCTCTGTCTTCCAGCCGTTGATCCATCCGGCTCGTCCTCCAAGCATTCGTTGAGGAGGGTAACATCTCTCTCCCTTCTTTTTAATCACCTTCTAGAATAGAATTTCCCACTTTCTAGTAATCATTTATCACTTTCTAGTTGTAAAAATAGTATTATATCAAGTGATTGTTCTCTCTCTCTTATTGTTTATATTTCATTGTAATTATCTCACTTTCAAACAAAAATACAAAAAAATATAATCATGAATTTAAGATCGACGTAGCCTCCCTGTGTTCGACCCGAAATTCTTAGAGTTTCGGTAAAATTTTATATATTGACGGATTGCTTCGCAAATCAAACTACAACAAGTTTTTCAAATCCAACTTTGATCGCGTAGTTTTCCGATCTCAACAAATAGTTTGGGTAAGATGGATAGGCATTGAAATTCATGGTTGGGAAGAAGTGGAAGGGTAAGAGAAGAATAGGTAAGAGAACTGTGTGTGCACAAACAATCAAGCAAGTCTAGTCCTTATAGTGTATACCTAGGTGACCTAGAAGCCTCAAAGGGAATGATCAAATCTGCAAGAACTTAACCTCCCTTCCCGATGTTAATCTGGCTAGGTTGATTACAAGGGGATTGAAGGGAAGGTTCTTCCTTTTGCTTGTACCATCGGTTCCATAGACCCCACAACCACAGTCATTTGACACTTCCCCACAACCTAGATGCCAAGTTTTACAAAGGGTATGAAAGCCAAGTGCCTAGCAAACCTAATCACACCTCCAAGACTTAGACTAGTCCTACTTAGAGCACGTCTACTTCATTTTAATCAGGGGCTAGGTTAGTGCTTGTGCTCAGGATATGTGATGAGGCATTGTTTGTGGTTGTGCTTCTTAGTTAATCGATTTGAGCATGTGTGCACTTAACAAAACATGGTTCTCAAGCAAGGATTTTAGGATGTGGTGTCTTTTAATGATTTATCCTTGCTTTAGTGCTTTTTACGGTTGGAGTTCCTTAATGTTTTCAGACAATGTTCAAGTGGGCACACAAAGTTTTGCACATAATGGGCGAAGGTCGATTTCCTTTAGAATAATGTGGCCCTAGAGAAACAACCCTAATGTATTCACCCTAGTGTTCATGCAGTTCTACCAGATGAGTTGATTTTAATTATGATGAGTGGTGCGGCCCAAGTCAAGTCATGGTGGCTTCACAAACACCACTCAAAAGAAAGAACACTCCAAAAAATTATCTCTTTAAGAACGTTAGAGTGTATTTTTTTTTTTGGTTGGGTGATGAGTTCGAAATGTGGGTCAAGTAGTCATTCACTATGCCAATTTTGATTTTATATATTTTTTTGTATTCTTTTAAGCAAGCAAACACTCAATGGGTGAAGTGGTACTCACAAAAGGTCTTTGCAGCACTTTATTCCATATCTACCATCTCGGATCGCACTCCTCCGTCGCCCAAGGGACAAGTTCCTGCAACCAATCAAGTAGAGGGAGAAAATGAGTTAGAAGATGTGAATATGAATGCGAGATGAAAGCAACAAAAGAAATCTGTTGCCTCCCCGGCAACAGTGCCAAAAACTGATGCGCATGGAACGCGCTGGTTTAATTATGTCAATGTAGCATGCATTCGCAATGTCGATTTTAATTTAAGATGTGGATTTGGTGTGTCCAAGTGTCGAACATGAGGAGGCATGAAATTGGATTAGTTTGTTGCTTTAATTGTCACAGGAATGTTTGGTTTGCTTGCTTGCGAGAAAACGAGAGAGAGAGAGAGAGTAGTGTTAGAGCTCGTGTTTAAAACATGACAATCATTCTAAGCTATGATATACGAAACAACATCAGCATATAGCATGCAATTAGAGTTTGTTTACAACTATAACAATAGATGAAAGCTTCAACAAGTGCAACATAAAACTAAAGTAAAGAGAGTACGAGGAGGAGGAAAGGTAGCCACGGCAGTGGAGGGGGGCTCCATCGGCAGCTTGACAACTCTGGGGCAGCTATGTAGTGTTGAGTGGAGCTAGGAGAGGGCTAGTATTGCATAGAGAGTGTGTGTGAATTGAATGCCTTTGAATGGGGTGGTTGAGGAGGTGATATAGAAAAGAAGAGGTTTCCAAACTAAGTAATGTTTTAGCGATGTTTGGGACATTGCTAAACCCATTCTATAAGTGTCGATGAAGCCCCTCGCCCGCCGGTCCAAGCGTGTGTGCGTGCTTCTTCCTCCGCATGATCCGTGTGCACGCAACGTGGGCATTCCGATCAAAGATCGAATGGGTGAGATCGCACCCTAAGCACTGGTTCAGATCACGCCACGTGCTTCGGGTGCGCACCTCGTGCATAATCGCACACGTTCGCATCATGTGCTTGAGAGCACGTTGTGTAGCTTCCATTTGCACTGTTCACGCTTGCATCGACGGTTGTAATTGACCGCGCTCTTGGCTGAGCACAATTTGGCAGTGCACAGAGCTTCGAATGCTCACTGCTTGCTTGCGAGGCTGAGGCACTACCCACTATGCTACACTAGCGCTTTGTTGCGAAGGCAAGGTCAGGCTACGAGCGTGGTCCACCGTTAGATGGAAATCCAACGGTCAGGATTTCATGCTGCAGGTGTGTTGGCGCATGATGAAGGCAGGTGCGAGTGCCACATGGTCGATTGTAGGTCGTTGATCATCAGATCAACGACCAGAACTTCTTGGGCTTGTTGGGGAAGCTCCGGATGTCACAATTTTGAGTCCGTTGGACTTCGTTCGTCAATCTGGATCCCTCTGCATAGTCCGAATGCTCATCTGAGGCCTATTTCAACATGCACTTGTACACATAGCCATTAAACCCTGATTATAAGCAATCTTAATTCATCATGCATGCAATGCTCCCAAGCCCATTATGTATGTCATTAATGCACATATATCCTCAAAACTAACTCTAGTTGATGGAATTATGACCATTGGATATAGAGTTATCAACCGTTAGCTCAAAATTGAATGGCTAGAAAATTAATTTAGGCAATATGAACGTTGGGATTTAAACCCCAACATCTAGTAGACATCCTAACTAGGTCCTAACTCTACAAATAAACCCTTGGACCCTTATTTTGCATATAAGAAATAGAGAAGAAAAATTCTAGAGCTATATTTCACATTTTCACAATATTTTCAAGAGAAGGAATAGTTTGCTGCTTTCAATCTCTCTACAGATTTGTACACACATCGATGTGATTTCCTTACGCATTATCAAGGCATTCACATTCATTCTAGGCTCTCAAATTGGTAATATCATTTATTTATACTTGTTGAGAGGCTTAGGTATTTAGTTGTAAGATTTTATTTGTCTTACAACAGTGCTATATTTGTTCTTGAGCATTTGCTCATTGGGTTGTAACAAACTCGTCTCTCGTATTTGGGTTGAGGTAACCCATTAATTAATTCATTTAGTAAATTGATTTCCATGGGGTCAAGGGAATCGGGTTAAAAACCCTAAGCTGGGAGGCTTAGGTAGTCGAGTTACTTGAATCCTAGGACAAGAGGTTACTTGAAATGTCTGTATGCATGTTTGATTTGCAATCTGGTAGGGCTCAGATAGGCGGTGTTAATGTGGTGATTTAATCATTGTAATGAGTATAGTGGTTAACCTAAATCGAGCCTAACTATCTTTTTACAAAATTTTTAACCTGGCCTACTTGATTTTATCTTGGTCACTTTGAGGCCCAAGGTCGAACTCAGGGAAGCGGGATTAGAGGTGAATAAGTTTCTATGCCTATCCTACAACGAATCTCTTCCATTCGTTTATTATGTTTTTAGTGTTTTTTCTATTTAAGATTTTTTTCTGATAATTTTTTTCCTTGAGGTACACCCTCAAAATCAGATTCTTGGCTTTGAGCCA
The DNA here is from genome assembly GCA_037157565.1 of Thalassia testudinum. Classification (NCBI taxonomy): domain Eukaryota; kingdom Viridiplantae; phylum Streptophyta; class Magnoliopsida; order Alismatales; family Hydrocharitaceae; genus Thalassia; species Thalassia testudinum. Next base: position 1,643,851 of record JAZHRO010000046.1, read on the forward strand.
AATTAGGGTTCCAAAACTGGTCTTGCTATTCACAAGACTGAGTACCTGCAAGTCAAGGATTATCTTTTTTCTTTTATATATATATTTTTTATCTTTTTAATAGCAGGAAAGAGGAATAGAAATAAGATAAATATAGTATGTATATATATATAGATATATATATTATATATATATAGGGGTGGGGGTGGAGATGGAAATGGCGTGTAGCACGATGTCGAGTTGATCGTCGTCTACGAAGACGCAACCAACAGGACGAAGTGCCGCATGGAGTGTAGGACGGATGGGTGGAAGGTGTGTGTGGAGACGCTTTCTGTACTCGTGTATCGAGGAATATCAGCAACTGGTGCAGATATTTCCGCGATACAACGTGTGGTAGGTGATATGAATATATATATATATGTATTTATATAAATATATATTTATATGTATAGATATAGATATGGTTATAATTATATAGGTGTATATGTAGTTATATATGTATATATATATATATAGATATGTAAATATATATATAGATAGATGTATGTATATATATATATATAAATTTATAATTATATATATATGTATGTATATATAACTATATAGATGTAGATATATATATGTATATAGATATATGTAGATAGATATATATATATGTGTGTATTTATATCTATAGATATATATGTATATATGTATGTATATATATGTATATATATGTGTATAAATATATATATATAAATATATAGATATATATATGTATATGTATGTATGTATGTACATATAGATATATAAATATATATAGATAGATGTATGTATATATATATTTACATATTTATAATTAGATATATATGTATGTATATATATAACTATATAGATGTAGATATATATATATATAGTAATATATCTATATAGTTATATATATGTATATATGTATATAGATATATTAGTATAAGTATCTATGTATATAGATATATGTAGATGGATATATATATATATGTATATATATATATATATGTATATATGTATGTATATTTGTATATATATATATACATGTATAAATATATGTCTATATATATGTATATATATATATATGTATATATACTTATACTTAGTTGTATAGGTAATAATATATGTATAGATATATGTATATGTATATATATGTATATAAATATATATATAAGTATATAGTTGTGTACAAGTGAGTGAGTGTGTGTACACGTGAGTGTGTACAAGTGTGGTGTGTGTGCGTGCGTGAGGTGAGTGTCTGTGAGAGAGAGAGAGAGAGCATCTGCTGGATAAGTCATCCAAAAGCTTCAGCCGACGTCTGGTGGTGCACGCAGGAGCACGCAAGCGCAGGCTCACACTGGAGGGAGCGGTGTGAGGGCGCAGCGCACTACGCTGCACGTTGAGGTGAACGCAGGTGAAGAAGCGGGCGCTGGAGCAGACGCAGCGGGCGCAAGCGTACGCGGAAGCAGGCAAGCAGACGGGTTGGCGACGGTTGCGGCGCGGAAGGAGAGCACATGGTGACCGGATAAGTGACAAACTTTCCAGTCACCGCACTGTAGCTACAGTGTCGCTCTCTCTAGCGTGAACAATAGCTACAGTGTGAGCTCGGCGCGGGCGACCGTCTGTGCCCAGTTCAGCGTACGCGGGCGCTGTGGAGCGAGCCTGCGCACGTGGAAAGAGCTGCGCCGGCTGCTGCTGCTGAGCTTCCAAGCTTGAGTCTGCGGCAATGGCGAAAGTGCTTGAACGTAGAAAATAGAGAGGTGAACCACCACGCCCACCGGCTCTTTGATAAGCTGGGCGGTGGTGGGACTCACAGTGGTAGTCGTGTACCACTGTGAGCTGCTCTTGCCCGCAGCGTAGCTCCTCAGGAGGAAGAGAGGCTGCATATGGAGGGGAGAGGGGAGGAGATGGCCTGGATAAGGAAGGGTGCTGTCTGTGTTGTGTGGGCTAGGCTCCCCCACACAAGGAAGTGAGGAGGGCTTTTTAAAGAGGATGGAGGCAAGCACAACCATGCCCTGGGCTATGCATGGCTGAGCATGCGACTGGTAGGGCATGCTGTGTAGAGAGTGGCATGAAGAAGAAGCAACCATGCCCTGCAGCTGCGGAGAAGAAGAAATTCAAAGCTAATAAAAAAGTGAAGATGGCGAATTTACGAGGCATCACTTGAAGAATACGTTAATTACAAGGCCAATTTATTCACTCTCCTCCCCTCTCAAATAAATGCATGCATGCGTTTATTTTTACAAATGCGACTATGGCTACCTAATATACACTAGCAATGCTAGGAAATAGCACACGATGGCACAATTGTTGGTGCATTTTTGCTGTGCAATCACAATCTTGAATGAATAAATAGAAATGATAACAACTGCCTGTTAATGAACAAGAGCTGCCTGTGAAATATGAATTACCTATACTAGTTAAACAGTTACATGTGACATTACCTGTTGTATACATTAAATGATAGAAATACGAGCTGCATGTGTATAACCTGAGAATGGAAATGTGAATGATGAAACCTGGTATGGAATGGCATGAGAAATATGAGCATGAACCCTACGGGGAATTAGGAGTAGAGCTCCTGGAAATAAATGGAATGGATCTGGGAATGTGAGTGGGGAAGTGTGTTGGCCCTTGAGTATGTGGTACCAAGGAGAGCGACTATCCCCTGTTTAGTGTAGAGTGGAGCTAGTTGCCCTTTGGTTGGGACCCGGGGTTAGGATTGGCCACTTTGCACTGACTTCTTGGCCCTCGCATACACTATACTGGGGAGAGCGACTAGTGTAGGGAGAGAGCTAGCCACCCCACGGGGCCCAGGGTTCAGCTAGCCACCCTACACCGACTTGTTAGGCCCACTGGGCAAACCAGGGTAGTTAGACGAGGGTGCGCGGACTATGGAGGGGCGAGACCCTTGTTTGGTTTTGAGGGGCTAGACCCCTGTTACTGAGAGTGCTAGGCCCTATACTGTTCCGTGCTGTACTTGAGCGTACCCATTAGCGGAAACGACTGACTACGTGCCAATGCGGGGTAGCTACCTGTGCACTTATCGCATGTGCCGTAGTCACTGCTACGTCTGTCCGTGACCTTGGGGTGGCTGATTGGGTGTAGGACCACCATGGGGGAATCTCCCAGCCAAGAGAGCACCACGTGCGACTTCTACTCTTCGGAAAAGACTGTAATCAAGATCATTCCCACGAGGAACATTTGAGATCAAGAAAGAGATTGAAAATATAAACCAATTGGTGAAAAGGAATAACGTGTAAATTAAAGAATGGGAATAGCTAGTTTACCTGTTAACTTTTACTACTTTAGTTAGTTGGTTGCTACTCTACTCAGCGTTCGCTGACTTTGTTACTCATAACCCTTTTCAGGTCCAGGTGTTGAGCAACCCGAGTCTCCGGTTGATGAGGGTGCTAGGCCCAGTAGATTCTAGTAGCAGTAGCTTTCTTGTTGTAGTACTTTCTGTTATACTGAGTTTTAGACTATTGTTACCTTTACGTTTTTGTACCTTATTTCCATTTATTGTTGTGGTGGTGATATGTACTATTAGCAGCTTTTCTTTCCTTACTGCTTGTACTCTTTTTACTATTAGTTACATAGCATAGTGAATGTGGTTTACTTTCCTGCTTTTTGGTTATTTCTTGTTGGACGACTGGGTCTTGGGATTAGTCGAGTTGGGCTGGTCTCGTGTCCTGTAGGGATTCAGGAACCGAGTCGTAACCAGATGGTATCAAAGCAAGGTCGTCCCGAGAAATGAATCAATTAGCTTGAGAATAACTAATTCACGTGCATGTAACTAGAGTAACCACCACAACGTGCCGCTTGACATCTTTTCTAAGTTTCCTTTGCTAAAGTCCGTTGGAGTTGACTTCTTTTTGTTTTGTTTCTGCGTCTCCATGCTGGAGACTCCTCGACATGAAGTCCTTGAGGCGGGCTGCAGACACGGCCGTGGACGAGGTCGGAGGGGCGGACGTGCCAGGCCTGAGGCGTCAGTAGACTAGCCACTTCTCCCAGTCATTTAGGCCCAGGTCCTCACGCAGTTGATATGAGATATAGTACGAGAGGAGCTCCACCTACCTCCACGGGTGCTTCTCCCTGGGGACATGGAGGGGGAGTCCTCTGTGGGACTGTGAGACTGACATAGCGTTGGACGTGGGGGAGGGGGTGGTCCTCTACCACCCCCACCGCACTCTGACACTTTCGAGCACGAGCCCTCCTTGCATGTTCCCCCACTTCAGCTGCATTACGAGCTTTTCAGATAGTTCCGGAAGCTGAAGCCCCCCTCCTTTAAGGGGGATGAGGACCCATCTGAGGTGGAGGATTGGTTGGGGCAGATCGAGAAGGTGTTTGACATCCTCCGCCCCCCTGCGGAGTGCCGCGTGGCCTTTGCCACATACCAGCTGGAGAGTGCGGCACATAGGTGGTGGAGGGCAGTCTGAGATCAGGAGAGGGCAGAGCTAACGTGGGACCAGTTTGTGACCCTCTTTTGCGAGCAGTACTTCCCGCAGACGTGGTAGGACCAGAGGAGGCAGGAGTTCCACACTCTCCGCCAGGGGACGATGACTGTTAGCACGTACCGCATGCACTTCCTGGAGCTATCACGTTTTGCTGTGACAGCTGTGGCTACTGAGGAGGAGCACCTGTGGAGCTTCACTGAGGGGCTCCGGCTAGCCATTCGGGGGTATGTCAAACCCCTGAAGCTGCCCACGTTCTTGAGAGTGGTGGAGGTAGCTATGACATATGAGGAGACCAACCAGGCCGCACGAGACACTAACAAGGCCGGTGAGAGAGGAGGCATGCGGCGCCCGTGGGAGAGCCGTCACATTTTGCGGGACCCCCGCCCAACCGTCAGCAAGGCCCTACCGAGGGAGGGAGTCAAGTCCCCCTCTGCTACCAGTGTGGCCAGCCGAGCCACATCAGGAGGGACTGCCCGTCTAGGGCCGAAGTGCAGCAGATGCTCACCGCACCAAGCACTGGAGGCCGATCAGGTGGCTGTGGTTCCCAGGTACGTGGGGGAGGGTAGGAGTTGCAGGGAAGGTACCGGCCAGCGGCTACCCATCCGACGCAGAGTGTGGCTGTTTCTTCCGCATCGAGAGCTGAGGGGCATATCAATGCCCTGACACACAGAGATGCCAGAGCATCAGGTTCAGTGGTGGCAGGCATGGTTACAGTTTCCGGTAGATTAGTTTATGTGGGTTTTTATTCCGATGCCACACACTCGTTTGTTGCTGTGACTTTTGTTGTCAGTTTGGGACAGGACTGTGTATTGTTAGAGGATTCTTTTGTGATCAGAGGTCCAGGTGGTCAGTTTTTTGTAGCTGAGAGGTCTACATAGACTGTGAGGTCAGTATTGGGGGACACAACCTCCCCGCTGACCTAATTGTGATACCGATGGAGGACTTTGGCGTGATTCTGGGAATGGATTGGCTGTCCGCTTACACGCATTGGTGGACTATTTTAAGCGGGAGATCGTCTTCTCCATACCGGAGATGCCTTCCTTAGAGTTTCACGGACAGCCGGTGGACGAAGGATTCAGATGCATTTCTACACTTCGGGCAGCGAGACTTTTGGGCCAGGGGTGTGAGGGCTTCCTAACTTGTGTGGTGGCAGAGCCCGGCCCTGTGGCAGACTTTCAGAGCATCTCGATGGTCAAAGAGTACCCTGACGTGTTTCCCGACGAGCTACCAGGACTACTGCCAGAGCATAAGATCGAGTTTGAGATCTCACTGATACCGGGGACCAGCCCCATTTCTTCGGCACCATATAGGATGGCACCACTTGAGCTGTGAGAGCTCAAGTCATAGCTGCAGGACCTATTGGAGAAGGGCTTTGTGAGGCCCAGTGCATCCCCGTGGGGAGCCCCAGTGTTATTTGTGAAGAAGGATGGTACCCTACGCCTTTGTGTTGACTACAGACAGCTGAATAGGGTCACCATCAAGAATAGGTATCCGCTACCGAGGATTGACGATCTGTTTGACCAGTTGCGAGGTGCCATGGTATTCTCCAAGATAGATCTAAGATCAGGCTACCACCAGTTGAGGATCAGGGAGACTGATGTCTCCAAGACAGCTTTCCTCACCTAGTACAGACACTACGAGTTTTTGGTCATGCCGTTTGGGCTGACCAACGCCCCTACTGCCTTCATGGATTTGATGAACCGGATGTTCAGATCGTATCTGGATCAATTTGTGGTGGTATTTATTGATGATGTGCTCATTTACTCACGGGATCAGACACAGCACAGGCAACACTTGCAGATGGTTCTAGACACGTTGAGACGACGTAGGCTATATGCCAAATACAGCAAGTGCGAGTTTTGGTTGAGGCAGGTGACCTTCTTGTGTCATGTGATTTCAGGGGATGGATTGGCTGTGGATCCAGCCAAGGTAGAGGCAATACTCAGGTGGGAGAGGCCACGTACAGTGACAGAGATCCACAGTTTCTTGGGACTAACAGGTTATTACTGGCAGTTTATCAGGGGTTTCTCGCAGATTGCGCGTCCTATGACTCAGTTGACCTGGAAGGGCGTGCCCTTTGCTTGGACGGACACTTGTGAGGCATGTTTTTAGGAGTTGAAGGAGAGGCTGACTTCATCTCCTGTGCTCTCCATTCCAGATAGCAGTGGCGATTTCGTTGTCTACACGGATGCTTCGTTGCAAGGGTTAAGGGGTGTGCTCATGCAGCGGGGTCACATTGTCACTTATGCTTCATGGCAATAGAAGCCCCATGAGCATAGCTACCTTACCCATGACTTAGAGCTGGTAGTTGTTGTCTTCGCACTGAAGACATGGAGGCACTACCTTTACGGTGAGACCTTTGAAATATTCACGGATAATAAGAGCCTCAAGTATTTGTTTGATCAGAAGGAGCTTAACATGAGACAGAGACGTTGGCTAGAGCCCCTGAAGGACTATGACTGTAGCATCTCCTACCATCAGGGGAAGGCCAACATGGTGGCTGATGCCTTGAGCTGGAAGGCACCCACCCACTTGGCCAGCTTACGGGCATAGAGTTGGAGACTTATGGAGGAGTTGGGTAGTTGGTGACCCCTAGAGTTACAGGGGCATTGTGGGGTAGTGACAGTGACATGACAAACAAGACCAGAGCTAATAGACCGCATCATCATAGGACAGATGACTGATCCGTATCTGCAGTCGTTGAGAGACAGAGTACTGTCAGGGGACCCAGGAGACTTCTCTTTTTCAGATGAGGTACTACGCATGAGGGGACGTTTGTGCGTTCCCAGGGACGAGGAGTTGTTGAGAGAGCTCCTGACTGAGGCACACGGGTGCAGGTTCACCATACATCCTGGGTACACAAAGATGTACCATGATCTGAGACGTGACGTTTGATGGAGAGGGATGAAGCGGGATGTAGGTGAGTTCGTGCAGTAGTGTTTGGTGTGCCAGCAGGTGAAGGCCAAGCATCAAAGGCCTACAGGGCCGTTATAGCCACTTCCTATGCCAGAGTGGAAGTGGGAGAGCATCACCATGGACTTGGTGGTGGGCTTGCCCATTACCCAGCGAGGACACAACGCAGTATGGGTGATTATAGACAGATTGACGAAGATGACATGTTTCTTGCCGATCCGAGTCACCTTGGGACCAGCGCAGTTGGTAAAGAGGTATATTCATGATGTGGTACGTCTGCACGGAGTTTCGCTTGACATTGTATCTAACCGGGATACCCATTTTACTTCCTAATTTTGGGCTGAGTTTCAGCAGGCCTTAGGGACACGGTTGAGGTTCAGCACAGCGTACCACCCCCCAGACGAATGGACAATCAGAGCGCACGATACAGACACTGGAGGACCTTTACGTGCATGTGTACTTGACTGGAGGGGCTCTTGGGAGGAGCACTTGCCCCTGGCAGAGTTTGCATATAATAACAGTTATCACTTGAGTATCGGCATGGCACCCTACGAGGCTCTGTACGGACAGAGGTGTACTGTGCCCTTGAGTTGGGTTGAGGTGGGGACCAAGTGGGAGGTTGGCCCCAGGCTGATCCGGCAGAGTTAGGAGGTGGTTGAGCAGATTCACAGATGACTTCACACTATCAGGAGCAGACAGAAGAGTTATGCCGATCAAAAGCTTAGAGAGGTGCAATTCGAGGTTGGGGATCACGTCTTTCTTCATGTTTCGCCCATGAAGGGCCTACAGCGGATTGGTATGAAAGGGAAGCTTGCGCTGAGGTTTGTGGGGCCCTTTGAGGTCCTGGAGTGGGTAGGACCCGTTGCTTACAGGCTTGCCCTTCCTCCCCAGCTTTCTGGTGTACACGACGTGTTCCACGTGTCCAACCTCAGGAAGTATGCCACCAATCCCAGTCCCATTCTGAAACATGAGAGTGTCGAAGTGGGTGACAACCTGACCTACCCCAAGCGATAGTGTAGATACTAGATAGAGCCATCCGGAGTTTGAGACGGAAGCAGGTACCCCTGGTGAAGGTCTTGTGGAGGAGCCAGAGGTACGAGGAGGCTACCTGGGAGCCTGAGGAGACGATGCAAGAGCGATACCTAGAGCTTTTTGAGGGTACATCTTTCTGGAGCGGCTTCGGTTCTCTTTAAGTTATGCTTATATAGTTCTTTTTCCGCACCCTAGCTAGCTCAAGTTTCGAGGATGAAACTTCCTTTAAGTTTGTTATGATGTAAAGACCCGTTCTGTCCCAAGCCTTTTAAGATGTATAGATTGTTGGTCAGATGTCTGGTCAGACATCTAGACCCCTTCCCAGATGTCTGGAAATCAAATTTTTTTGGTATGAGCTTTGCATCTGCATGCGAGCTGTACGCAGATAGTACTCTCTCTCTCTTTCCCTCTTCCCTCCTCCATTGAACCCTAATGCACCTCAATAAAACCCCTCTCCCCCTCTTCTTTCTTCCTCACTTCACCCAGCCATCCACCTTCTTCTCTTCCTCTCCACCCCAGCGAGAGGAGCTAGCACGAGAGAGAGCGCGAGAGTGGCGACGAGGAGAGGCGGCCTAAGCAGAGGAGAGATAGCTTGAGCTCGCGAGCTCGAGGGAACTCTTCGGAGGGCGCACGGCCGGAGCGGCACGTGTGAAAGGTGGAGAGTGCCGAGGGAGTCATCCTCGACACTACTGCAGCTGGAGCTGTAGGGGAAGAGGCATGGTCGCGGCTGCACGTGACGACGGAGAGCAGAAAGAGGTTTTGGTTCTGGAATTTTCCCAGAATCAGACATCTGGCCTGACATCCAAACATTGGGGTGGATGTCTAGTGACTACATCGAACGTCTGAAAGCAGATCTTCACGAAGGTATGTTTCCTTTTGCGGATACGGCCATGCAGGCTGCTCCACAGCTACGTTTTTCATGGCTAATTTTGGGAGATTTGTTGTCGCGTGCAGGGATTGCTTCGGGAAGGCACGGGACACGCCATACCACATGTTTCGGACATTTGGATAGCTTACCAGATGACCGGAAGCACTCCCAGATGTCTGAGAGAGAGGCCAGATGTCTAGAGCTGGGCCCAGATGGTCAAGAGGAGGTTTTGGACGTCTGAGGTTGACGTAGAACCTGAGGTGAGTTCCTATTTACTTTTAAGATGTCTGGACCTTATGCCAGACATCTGATTTGAGTCTGTAGCTCTGTTTTTGACCAATTTAAGGTCCATTTGAGGTCTGTTTTACCCAAACATGTTATCGGTGTTTTCCTTGAGAAGTTCCTCTACTTGTTAAAAGGCCTTTTATACTGTTCTGAATGTTCCATTGTGATTGTTCCTTGTTATAGGACTTCGTTCCGTTGCGGGTTCGGGGCTTGCTGAGGCACATGATCCTACCGTTCGAGCCCCCAATACTCCTGGGTTGTCTGGTAGAGTGGCTTTCCCTAGCTTAATTATAAACCTGAGTACATACGCGGATTGAATAACTAGAACATAGGATATGGCATGAATCCTAGGATGAGAAATTACTTGAAATGTCTGTATGCGTGCTTGATTTGCAGTCTTGAATAAATAAATAGAAATGATAACAACTGCCTGTTAATGAACAAGAGCTACTTATGAAATATGAATTACCTGTGCTAGTTAAACAGTTACATGTGACATTACCTGTTTTATACGTTAAATGATAGAAATACGAGCCACATGTGTATAACCTAAGAGTCGAAATGTGAATGATAGAAATACAAGCAGCATGTGTATAACCTGAGAATGGAAATGTGAATGATGAAACCTGGTATGGAATGACATGAGAAATATGAGCATGAACCCTACAGGGAATTAGGAGTAGAGCTCCTGGAAATAAATGGAATGGATCTGGAAATATGAGTGAGGAAGTGTGCTGGCCCTTGAGTACGTGGTACCAAGGAGAGTGACTGTCCCCTGTTTAGTGTAGAGCAGAGCTAGTTACCCTTGGGTTGTGACCAGGGTTAGGATTGGCCACTCTGTACCGACTTCTTGGCCCTCGCGTACACTGTACCAGGGAGAGCTACTAGTGTAGGGAGAGAGCTAGCCACCCTACGAGGCCTGGGGTTCAGCTAGCCACCCTACACCGACTTGTTAGGCCCACTGGGTAAGCCAGGGTAGTCAGACGAGGGTGCGTGGACTATGGAGGGACGAGACCCCTGTTTGGTTCTGAGGGGCTAGACCCCTGTTACTGAGAGGGCTAGGCCCTATACTATTCCATGCTGTACTTGAGCATACTCGTTAGCAGAAATGACTGACCGCGTGCCAGTGCGGGGTAGTTACCCATGCGCTTATCACGAGTGCCGTAGTCACTGCTACATATGTCTGTGACTTTGGGGTGGTTGACTGGGTGTAGGATCACCACGGGGGACTCTCCTGGCCAGGAGAGCACCATGTACGACTTCTACTCTTTGGAAAAGACTGCAATCAAGATCGTTCCCATGAGGAACATTCGAGATCAAGAAAGAGATTGAAAATATAAACCAATTGGTGAAAAAGAATAACGTGTAAATTAAGAAATTGGAATAGCTAGTTTACCTGTTAGCTTTTACTTCTTTAGTTAGTTGGTTGCCACTCTACTCAACGTTCGCTGACTTTGTTACTCATAACCCTTTTCAGGTCCAAGTGTTGAGCAGCTCGAGTCTCCGGCTGCAGAGAGAGCTGGGCCCAGTAGAGCCCAGTAGCAGTAGCTTTTTTATTGTAGTACTTTCTGTTGTACTAAGTTTAGGACTCTTGTTACCTTTATGTTTCTGTACCTTATTTTCATTTTACTGTTGTGGTGGTGATATGCACTGTTAGCAGCTTTTCTTTCCTTACTGCTTATACTTTTTTTACTATTAGTTACATAGCATAGTGAATGTGGTTTGCTTTCCTGCTTTTTGATTATTTCTTGTTAGACGACTGGGTCTTGGGATTAATCGAGTCGGGCTGGTCTCGTGTCCTGTAGGGATTCAAGAACCGGGTCTTAACATCAACCAAGTGCACCGAAGGACAGTCATCCACACATCCTCCCTACTTCTATGGGATGGACTATGGATACTGGAAGAAGAGGATGCAAATCTTCCTCAAGGCAAGGGATGAGGAGTCGTGGACCCTCATTCAAGAGAAGTATTCGGATTCAGAGCCGCAAGATGGAGTAGCATGAATGGAAGATCAAAAGAAGAAAATTGCTGGCAACGCGAAGGTGATAAATGCACTTTATTGTGCATTATCAAGGGAAGAATTCAACCATATCTCGGCTTGCGAGTCCATGTACGAGATATGGAACACATTGCAAATCACCTAGGAAGGTACTAGTAAAGTTAAAGAAACACACATATCTATTTTAACAAAAGCTCTGAGTGTTTCAGAATGGAGAAAAGCAAGACGATCAAGGACATGTATACGAGGTTTTGGGAAATTGTTAACCCCGTGAAGAATCTTGGAGTAAAATTTATGGAAGAACAACCTGTAAGGAAGATCCTCAAATCTCTTACAAGTAATTGGAGTCCAAAGACCACAGCCATCCAAGAGGTGAAGGACCTCTCCACTCTCCCCTTAGATGATCAAGCTGATAGCCTTATGGCTCATGAAGTCCAACTAAAGAACATGAAGAAGAACGAGGAGAAGACTTCAAGCAAGAAGAAGAGTATTGCCTTTAGAGCAATTACGGAGGACACTGATTCAAGAACCTCAGAATCTGAAGATGAAGAGATGGAGATTCTCACAAGAAAGTTCCAGAAATTTCTTCGAAAGCAAGGTAAGCAAATCAATAGAGTTTCATCCAATATCATTTGTTATGACTACAAAAAAAAGGGCCACTTGTGAAAGGATTGCCCCATGAACAAGAAGATGGAAGATAATAGGAAAGATATAAAGGAGGCCAAGAAGAAGAAGAAAGTTTTAAAAGCAACATGGAATGATAGCGACTCTGACATTGACACCGATCCAGTAAGTCGGATGACAACGAGGTCGCACACCTTTGTTTGGTTGTAACTTCAAAAGACATGGAAGATGAGGTAGATCCTGATTTTTCTCTTGAAGAATTACTTGAAGCTTATGAAGAACTATATCATAAAGCTAGTTATTTAAAAAGGAAAATAAGATTTTAAAGAATAATTATCAAACATTAGAAGTAGACAAATCATGTTTAGAAATAGAATTAGAAATGTCAAAAGAGACTAATAATCAGTTGCATGCAAAGATAGTAGAACTAAAAGATATTTATGAGCATTTTGGGGAAACTTTAAATAATCTCAAAACAACTACTAGGGTAAACACTGAATTTTGTGATTCTTTAAAATCACAATTTAAGGGTAAAAAGAATACACAAAATAAATCACATGCACCTAGGCATGCATGGATGTACCAAAAGGCCAAAAATCCCAAGAATTATAGATCTAACACAAGAGAGGTCTATAAATCTTAGGGTTTGAAAGGTGCTAACCTGAAAGGACCCACAAGAAAATGGGTACCTAGAAAAGACATTTTACATTATTTTGCAGGAGTAGATCAATGGGATCAAAGTGATCAGTGGGTGCTCAAGGCACACAACGGAACACTTCAACCTTTCTATAGGTTGAATGAAGACCAAGAACGATGGCCTAACGAAGCTTGGTATCCATATTCATCATTCTACGATTGGTAAATTTTATGGTATACTATTCTTTACCCCTTCATTTTTTTGATGACTGACAAAAATGGGGAGAAAAATAAAGGGCAAATAATGATATTTTTAGGGGGAGCATATATTGAGGGGGAGGATTAAATTAGATATTTTTTCCTTCATAGAACATTACTAAAAATTATTTATTATCTATTTGGAAGATAGTTTTGTCAACATCAAAAAGGGGGAGATTGTTGAAACCTTATTCCACATCTTGTTTTGGTGTTAGCAAAATTCTTATGGATTAATGTTTGTAATTAAGTGCTTTTCAGATTTAGGTGAAGATCAAGGCAAATAGGTAATAATGGAGGCATGATGATGAGAAGGAGAAGATCAAGACATGAAGGAGGCAAGATGACAAGGAAGGATCGAGGAGGAGAAGATCATCTTCATCCTTTAGTTTTTAGATTAAGTTTTTATTTCATACAATGTATGCCTCTTAACAAAGAATCAACTTAGATTGTAAAATTAATTAGAGATAAACTAGGATTTATACTATGATCATTTTCAAAGAACGTAATTGATTTATTTAGCTAAAAAAGGTACTTATTAACCCATAAGTACCAATACTAAAGTTTAGTACCGATACATGTGAGTTACAGGTTTGGGTTTTTTCAAAGAAACAAACCTGTACCCCATGAGTACTAGTACTCATGACCAATACCGATATTGGATGGAACGAGTACCAGTACTCATGATCAGTACCGGTACAAGTGGGTTACAGATTTGTGTTAAGTGTTTGAAATCTAAATATGGAAGCAACGAGTACCGGTACCCATACTTTAATACCGGTACCAGGTAGCCGTTGGCTAAAAACTGAACGACTAAATAATTAATTTAGGCAATATGAATGTTGGGATTTAAACCCGAATGTCCAGTAGACATCCCAACTAGGTCCTAACTCTATAAATAAACCCTTAGACCCTTAGTTTGCATATAAGAAATAGCAAAGAAAAATTCTAGAACTATATTTCACATTTTAACAATATTTTCAAGAGAAGAAATAGTTTGGTGCTCTCAATCTCTTTGCGGATTTGCAAACACATCGACATGATTTCTTCATGCATTGTCAAGGCATTCACGTTCATTCTAGGCTCTCAAATTGGTAATATCATTTATATATATTTGTTGAGAGGCTTAGGTATTTAGTTGTAAGATTTTATTTGTCTTACACCAGTGCTATATTTGTTCTTGAGCATTTGCTCATTGGGTTGAAACAAACTCATCTCTTGTACTTGGGTTGAGGTAACACGTTAATTAACTCGTTTAGTAAATTGATTTCCACAGGGTCAAGGGAATCGGGTTAAAAACCCTAAGCTAGGAGGCTTAGGTAGTGGAGTACCCAAGCGAGTGGGGAACCACTATACATCTTGTGCCAATTTTTTTTATTGTGATTCTGTGTAAATCTTTCTTCTTATTACTGATATTGTGTTTGAGTATTTGTGCACTTAGCCATCTTTCTTTAGATCCTATCAGTGGCACCATTACAGCCCTCCAGGCCAACTACAGCCGCCCCACTCAAGCCACACTCATCAGATCTCGGTCATTGGATTCAAATCCAACAGACGCCAAGAGGCCATGTTGCCCTCATCAACTCATACAAAGAGAAGCTCCATGCAATCTCAACCATTGGATCAAGATCCAATGGTCATGGATGAGTGAGCCATGATTCCTAAATGAGACCCAAACTCACCCTCAACACATTGGTTAGTGACCCTGCTCCCAACACCCTGATGAGAGATTGAAGCCCCACACGCAAATTTAATCCGCTGAGCGTGCGTGGGTGAAAATTAAGCCATCGATGAGCGATCGAGTGGCGAAGGAAGTGGCGATATAGAGCTTTGAGCATCGCGTGATCTATACATGCGCCATACCATGCAGGTGCACGCCGAATCATACGTGCAGCGGAGGCTTAATCTAGAGTGTCCTCTCCCACAAGATCAAAGCCCTTCATCCACCATCCAAGGGAGGTGATTCACACCACTAGGGCTCAATGGACACTAGTTGATGGATGCATGCAATGGCAGTTGGAGATGCGAGATGGACGACCAGCAAAGCACCAGCACAATGAACGCACAAGATGGATGACTACTCACTATAGCGAGCATGTAAGCGAGCGTGTGTTGGATACAGCGACGCATGAGCGGGATCTACAATGATGTCCTAGAGGTCACTAAGGACCTACACACTTTAGCCCATACCCATTTTAGCCCCCTCTCATCCACTATATAAGGACCTACACACCCCTCTTGCCTACCCATCTCTAACTAGCTATTCCTCACCCACTCAAGAGCTCCAAGAAGCCTCCCAAGCTCCCAAGAGCTCATTCCCAAGCTCCACAGCCTCCTATTAGTGTAATACTCCCCTACTCCACCAAATACTCAACCTTACCCTCACCTCCTACATAGGAGTCCTTAGAGCCATCCCCTCACCTTCATTCAGGTAGACGATCACCTCCACCTCCTCATCACCATTCCCACAGCTCGGTCAAGCGGCTCTATACCTGGATTCCTCCTACACCTTATCCCCGACATCCAGTACCTCAACTCCTCAATCCAAGAAGCCGCTAAGTGTCGTCGTCTCGCCAAACATTCACTTTGGGAGATTTCTTCTCATTCTATTGTTATTTTTTTAGCATATCTCTGCTTAGTGTAATAAACATTATTCTAGATATATCAGATTCCTTTCATGTCTCTACTCTCTCTCTCTTTTGACTTATTTCCACTAGTAAATTACCTTGGCTAGTTCTTCATTATAAAAATACAAAAAATCACAAAACCCTAAAAATACCAAAAAGAAACAAAGTGAAATGTGGATTTCACGAAGCAAAACGTTTACCACCTTGTGTTCGACCCAGGACTCCCTTGGAGTTTTGGTATAAATTTTATCTAGTTAGCGGATTTCTACGCACTACGATGACAGGTTTTCTAACTCAAATCTTTTCACGTATGAAAACACGCTCACCATTTTGGTGCCGTTACCGAGGAGGCAACAGAATTTGCTTTCTTTTTCTGTGTTTCTTTGCATTTACTTATTTACTAACCTCTCTTGCCTCTGATTTGCTATCTTGCAGGTACCCTAGCAAGGTGATCCAAGTGGGTAGACCATAGTAAAGTATAGGTAAATTGGTTTGTAAGTGCCCCCACATTTCCCCCTACTAGTTTCTCATTCCACCACATAAATAACCAAGACCTAATATACTTAAGTGTTTGCATAAACCTTAGGATAGAAACTATTTATTGTGTTTGCCACCTCCACTCATCTCACCCCGTGCATAAAAATTTTTTTTTTTTAAATTCTGATTGTGGTACAAATTAACACACAGACTACACACACCCACATTTGAGGCACATAACCACGTTTGATTTTATCTACTCAACCGGGATTTCGACTTGTGGAACTGGTACATGCATCAACACACATAAAAGAGTAGAAATTAGATTAGGTTAATTATCTTTGTGTGCTTTAACTAGTGGTGCATCAAGGCCGATTGGTTGAATTGCTTGGGCTGCACCACCTAATTTAAAATGGATTCATCTTGTAGCTGCCCCATAGTATTCAAATAATTAGGTCAAGCCTAGAACTCGATATTTTCTTGATTTAGAAAGGAAAATACTTGAACTCATATTTTCAAATGTGGTTTTCCTTACAAAATTTTGTTGAATACACCTAATATTTGAATCCTAAAAGCTACCAAGCAAGATTTGAACTATAAAATTCACTTCATCCTTAATAATCTTCCTTGAAAAGTTTTGGTTGTGCACATACACACATTCTCAACAAATTATTAAAGGAACAACCCATTAGCACGGCCCATCACATTCCGAAAGCACTACTATCTCAAGCCTTAATTAAAATTGAGAAGACGTTGGCCCTAGGATTCATAGAGTCCATTTCAGGGTACTCTCTTGAACACACTTCGAATTAGTGATGTCTTCTTGCTTCAAAAGGTGCTAAGTTGGGGGGTTCGATTATCAAACGACTCAAGTAGGGGTTTGGCATAATTAGCAACCTTTGAGACACGCTCCCCCTACTTCACCGGCCCAACTTTACCATCTTCTAGAGTAAGGACAATACCAAATTCGTTGTGTGGTTGGAGATTATTTCTGAGGCATAAGTGCTTAGGCTACCCAAGTTAAGGGCATGCTTGCATTTTTGTGCTACAGGGTTCCATTTTCCCCATCCTTTCGATGTCCTTCCAGTGCATGCTTGGAAGGAGGTCATTGAATCCTCACTTGGAAGGACCTTCAGACCATTCCCAGAGGTGGAGGTTGAGTCATAGTTAAATTGATCCCATGGATGATCAACAACCACCTCCCCCACCCCCGAACCAGTAGGAGCTGGAAGAGCTACAGCAGATGCAGTAATGGTTCCAACGGATGAATGGTTAGGGTGCTCGGCCCTTGAAGGATTTCTATGATGCTTAAAATTACAGGGAACATCCCGGTGTCATGATTTCCACCGGAGACGTAGAAATCAAGCCCCAGCTTTTAAGCCTAATTAAATGTTTCCATGGGCTTGGCTCTGACGACCCATTCCAGCACTTGGAGGATCTGACCACTTTGGTTCAGACCACTAAAGCTAGGAATGTGAACGAAGAGCAAATGATCATGAAGCTTTTTCCCATTCTCTTAGGGATAAGGCCGCACATTGGTACCAGACCATTGGAAGGCCAATAGAAACTTGGGCTGCTCTTAAGTAGACTTTCTTGAAGAAATTCTTCCCAATTGGACAAACCAATGCTTTGCGATGGGCGATTACTACTTTCACCCAACAGTCGAGGGAACCATTTCATGGTGCTTGGGAGCGATTCCAGGATCTTTTGTAGAGATGTCCACAGCACGAGGTGCCAAAATGGCAACTCTTGCAGATATTTTACCATGGGTTGGTAGAACAACTCTGTAATCATGTGGATGCCTCCTATGGAGGCAATTTCCTCAATAGGGATGCAGATAGCGCATATGACTTGTTCAAGGAAATAAGCAAGAATTCGATAAATCACACCTCCATGGATACTTTTAACTAGCCCCAACAAGCTAGGTCAAATGCTAATGAAATTCAAAACTCATTCATTTGACATGGAATTGACTTGTAATAAATTAGATAAGGCTGACCTAGTTACGAAAAGGATGGAAGAGTAGATGGATACAAATTTAGGAAACACTTCTACACCCACTGATGAGAACCTCATCATGAGCCCTAACTAGCTCATTTTGACCTAAGAAAGAGAATAAGAGCTCCTACATAACCTAAAGAAAGGCCTAATTCAAGGAAGAACTGTTCTGAGAAGAAAACATGAAATAAAGGATAAAACTATAATTTTACCATTGCAGCACATCCACGGGATTTCTCAGAGGATAAATATAGGTCAAATGGTCTTAATAAGATAAAAAGTGAGTTGGTTCAATCAGAAATGGGTTATTGTGAGAGCTAGGAATTAAATGACAATCTATAACCCTAAAACAGACTCACATAATTTCATAAGGTTCTGGTTAGGATAAAAATCAACTAAAACCTCTAAAATTCATGGAAAAATATCCCATAGGGCTTAGAACCTTCAATTTGACCTTTGGAATCTATTTTGACCTAGATTGGGGTCCTAGCTCATTATTTGACCTAATTTGGGTTTTTGTGTAAAATGTCCTGTCAAGCGTGGTCAAACCTAAATTCCAACTTCACCATTGGATTCCTTAGGTCAAAATTAGGTTTTTACCAAAATTTAGACCTAAGGGGAGGTCATCTTGACCTACTTAGCAAAATAGTCCACTCAATTACATTCTGGCCCCTAGCTTTTGAAAATCCTTGCATAGACCCCCATAACTTGCTCACCACCATTGCAATTAGGTCCCTCCACCATTAAAGCAGAGGAATCCTACTTCGGCGAGGAATTGAGTGGGATTACTCCTAGATTCCTCAGAGATCTCCCAGATTTGGAAGGGAGATTCTTTGAGGAATTCCCTTCCATTTGAGCATGATCCCATGACTTGAGTCGCACCCAATCTCTCGTGTGAACTAAGGAGAGATATGGGTATCTCCCTGAAATCCTTCTCTAGCAAGGACTCTCACACTTGGAAGCTTGTCCTCCAAGCACAAGAGTCCCTGCCAGCACCTATAAAAGGACCACCACCTCTGGCCACTCCCATTCAGGTTGACATGGCTGATTGAAGAGATCTAACAAACCCTAAAAATTGAGCTCTAAAAGCACTTGAATCTTAAAAACATTGGACCTAATAACTGGGAGTCAAATCAGGGTGACTTCTAGGTCTTGACCTAGAATCATTCTACCATCTTTAGGACAGGTCAGGTGAAGTTGACCCTCTGGGTCAACAAACCTTGAAATTAGGTTACAAGACCAAAAAATCTATAGTTCAAGTGAAAACCCTAAAGCATCTTTGATCTTAAAAGTGATAGACTTAAGAGGTCAAGGTCCCCATTCTGCTCTACCTGGAATCTCAGTGACAGGAGAGGTCAGGTGGGGGAAACCCTGTAACCCGTGGGGACACTCTACCGTGTAGGGGTCTTTGTGGGACTCTCCCTCTCTGGCTGCCCAGGTAATTCTCAGGTGGATGACCTTCTGAACCAGGGGTATCATTCGCCCTGAACCTCCATAGTCATCCAACATCTTTGGGTGCCTTGATTGGATCAAAAACACCTCCAGTCCCTCACCTTTTTTCTTTAGAGCACACACATACATTTTCAGTGGGACTCTCTACTCAGATTTAATCGCTTCATAACTTGATTCTACATCTTGATTCAAACTCTAATTCTACATCATGATTCCACCAATTGATCCAAATATGCAACCAAACCACTTAGGACTACCATTCAAGAAGCCTGAATCCCAGAGATCCATGAGAGATAAGAAGATTGAGGATGCCTTGAAATTCTATGAAAAAGAAGACAAAACCTCAACACCAGTAGAAAACATTCAGGTTAGTGTACCAACAACCACAACCTTCATCATAACCTGTGCCTAAGTGTTATTGACCGAAGCCACAAATGGATCAACTCGAGACATTCTCATCACAGGATATATTGAGATAGAAAAGTTGCACAACCTTGAATACATCCAATGCATGACAAATCCTGTACTTTGGGAACAACACCTAGATGATCTTGAAAAATGGGAAGAGATAATGAGATTATTAAAACAAATTATCTACCAGAAATACCCGTATATGCCACAAACAGAGGATGAACCATCTTGGAACAATAATGAGGATCAATCTGATTTTCCAAATCTCGGGCTTGAGGCACAAAGTGGTTGTGAATTCCCAACCCAGATAGAATACAACATGCCTGATATTGAATTAGGCTGGGAAATTGCAGGAGAACACAATGTTGAGCCAACCCTAGACCCTAGATCACCAAGCTTAGAATTCCAAGGCTCCTACAATAATGAGATTAGAACTGAACCTCTCGAGGGTGTAAATTCCGTCCCTTATTCTGATAAGGTGACCCTCGAAGGTAATTCAGACCTAGATCATAGTGATTTAACCCACATCCCAAGCCTAGAATCTGGATCTAAAACCTATTGGGAAGAATATGAGGCCACATATGAAGAAAATCAAATTTTCAATGAAGAATATGATTTTGGGCCTCTATTTGATGAATATCCCTCGCCAACATCCTCAGAGAGACAAATCAATTTTTCGGAAGTCATGCCAATTTACGATATAGAAATCAAGGAGTTGGACGAGTGGGGTTTCAATTGGGTCTGTCCTACCAGCTCAAAACTTGAGCCTAGAACAAATAAGAACACCTTTTTAAGCTCAGAATTGACATCTATGCTAGACCCCAGTCAGGCTGCTGAATCTACATCATGTGATTTATTCTATGGTGGAACTCATGATTTTGAATCTCATTCAAAACTTGATTTTTGTAATATCTCTGATGATTTTGAATCTAACCATGATTTCGAAGAAACTCTGCTTCCTGATTACAACAAGCCAATCTACGACCTCAGCTCACATGATTCATTCCCCAATTTCGACTCTGAGATCTCGGTTCCTAAGATCACTGATTTAAGATCAGGTTCCAATGACATGGAATCATTTCTTTTCGATCCGTAGGAAACAAAAACAGAAAATGCTGAGAGTAATTGCAACCTAGAATTTGAATCTTTTCTCGACTCAGATTTCCATCATCCTGTAGACACTCTTCAGGCATTCACTTTTGACTTTGAAAGCTACTACGAGGACTCTTTCAATGAAACCACCTGTAACTACTTTCTAGAAGAGCCCCCATACTCAATCCTCATAGAAGCCACCTCTTTCACATATACAGAACTAATTAAAGCCCGTTTTCAACCCCGACTCACAATCGAACTCAATTTCTATTCTGATTCACCTCTCACTGAGTCGATTGCTGATGATTCAATTCCACATATATACTGGGTGTCAAACATTGATCAGACTGAAAATAATGATCCATCATTCTCTGATCGCCCCTGTAGGGTTTCCACATTATTCACTGATCATTTCACGGATCCCTACTCTGATCGGGCTGATTCGACTCAGCCAAAACCTGAATTTTCACTTCCATATCCGTTCGAGCTTCATTGCATATGGTGGGCTCCACATCTATTAATCTACACCTATCAACCCACCAGATTAATAGGGTTTGGGCTACATCATCAGCCCTCTGACCTTAACAAGCACTTGGTTGGACCAACCAGCCTCTTAATCAAAGTGCTTGTTTTACAAAATTCTGCTGATTTGACCATTCCCTCTCCATCCCATGTTCCACTCGGCTGAAGGTGTAAATTTAGCACTTAATGGGAGGCAACCCGTCATTCCATAAACCTGAGATCCGTCTGATTATCCATCTATACTCCACGTCTATTGCACCTTGAGTTCAACCTTAGACAGTCTATCCTACCTCTGGTACACATACTAGAGCTTGAAATCATTCGCATTAGTCACTTCCTAACCCACCTTCACAGCCACAGAGTGACCTAGGCATGAACGCCTAGGCCGCCTCGTAGCCAGCCACCCACTGCCTCACCTTCGCTATGTCACGGAGAAGCTCCTCATGTGTTTCAATGGGGCCGATAGGCCATATTGAGTTTAGTGCAGGACCGACCCTCTCCGCCATTGATGCACAAGCACAGAGCTTGCAAGCTCACTTCAGGCCACTTCGCTCCAAGTGCTGCGCTCCAGGTGACGCGCGTTGAGTGCGCGAACACATCCTGACAAAGAACGAGCCTGGAGAGCGACTGCAGCAGCGGCAGTTAGGCAAAGCCTCCTGCGGGCGCGCAAGCGAAGCGGGTGGGACTTTTAGTCCCACCTCGTGAACTCAAGATCGTGGTGAGTGCTTTATATTGAATTTATGTTTTTAGCTTATCACCTTAAGTGACACGGGGCGAGGTCCCTTGCCTTTACATCGTGGTGAGTGCTTTATATTGAATTTATGTTTTTAGCTTATCACCTTAAGTGACACGGGGCGAGGTCCCTTGCCTTTACACCCACCGCATCTACAACCTATGCCCCGCGGACCAGGCTGACTGACCCGATTGGCCTCGCACTCCTCGTGCACCACCCACGCCGATGCACCTAGACTCGGGCACGCGAAACCTGGCCCGATTACTCGACCCTAGGAGAGCGAAGCCAAGAGAGAAACAGAGAGGGTAGGGGTAGGTTTTGCTCCACTGTGTGCAGGAAAAGAAGAAAGGAAGGGGAAGGTGCAACTGAAGCCAAGAAGGAAGAAGAAGGCAGGAGGAATCAAGGCAGAAGAAGAAGACAAGGAAGGAAGGAAGAAGCACTACAATCCTAGAGGAGAGCTAAGGAAGAAGCACTGCAGCAGAGGTGCGGCTGAAGAAGAGAAGGAAAGGCTAAGGTAGAGGAAAGGAAGAAGAAAGGTAGTGGAAAGGCAAGCCAAAGAAGAAGACAGAAAGAAGAGTCAAGGAAGAAGAGAAGTAAAAGAAGGAAGAAGAAATTGAAGGCAGAAGAAGAAGACAAGGAAAGAGAAAGCACTGTAGCCAAGAGAGGGTATGGCAAAGGCAGAAATCAAGGCAGAAGAAGAAGGCCAAGGCAAGCACACAGAGAAAGTCAAAGAAAGAAAGAAGACATCAGAGAAAGAAGAAAGAGAAGAACCAAAGAGAAAGAAAAAGAAGAAGAAAGAGCCAAAGCTAAAAGAAGAGAAAGAAGAAGAAAAGAGAGAAGAAAGAAGCTGAAGCACAAGAAGAATCAACTTTTTTCTATTCCTCTCAATTTCTCTTCTATTTTTGCTACATTTTAATTCATAAACTCTTGCATTCTATTTTGAATTAGATTTTGAGTAGATTTAAGTGTTCAACTACATTGATTGAGATTAGTGAATAAATTCCATTTGCTCCCTATGTTCGACCTCGGATACTTAGGTTTCCGAGTAATAAAAGCTTCTTATTTGTTATCAACGCTTGATCACCTATACTACAATGTGACTAATTTACTCCTTTAAAACCCCCGATCAAGTGCTGTTAACATCAGTCATCCTCGACCCATTCACCCACCCAATGTATCCTGTTCTAAGTCCCTATACCCAACACTATTTCACGCCCTCCATTTACAATGAGGACATTGCAAAACTTAGGCATGGGGGGTGGTAAAAGTGCATACATATAGAAATTAAGAAAAGTGAGAAGGATTCTCAAAAAAAATTCACATATGTCAAAAATACCAAAAAAATAGAAAATTAAGAAAAAGAACAAAAAAAATGGGGGGAAGGAAATTTTGTAAGCCATATAATCATGAGGAGGAAAAGAGCAAAATGAAAAAAAGAAGCACAAAATGAAAAAGAAAAAGAGATAGTCATTAGTAAGAGATTAAGGAATTAACCGAAGTTTTAGACCACATCAAGAAAAATAAGATAAAAAGAAAAGTGCTAATGAGACACAAAAAGAGATTAGCAGGAATGCTGATATTAGGCCTCTTGGGCTAGACTCTTAGGCTAAAAAATTCAAGTATCTGCTAAGATCTGGATAATCCTCAAGAGATTAAGGAAAATGCGAAGCTTAAGTATTAGGTCTAAGGCTTAGGGAGTATTCGGCCTCGTTAACTAACCTTTGGCTTGTAGGACTCGGTAACCTAAGCACCCCAACCCACACACAGTTTGGTTCAGTGCGCATAACCATCAAAATCACGCAAAAGCATTTAAATGTTCCGAAAAAGGTTTCCAAGATTAGGAGCAACCGATCAACACAAATTGATTTGGATGAGTTCCCAGCGTAGAGAGGTGGGAAATTCCCCTCGAAGATGCATAACAACATATCGTCTCCTCAGTGCTTGTCTCTTAGGATATTTAAATATCCTACCGGAGGCATGTAAGCACTCTGCTGGTTCAGATACCATGGGCAGCATTATCACGAAATGTTGATTGCCAGGGTCTGGATTCGGCCATGAAATGCCATAGGCGGGATTATCTCAAAAGCCAGGGTTCTGGGGGTTGCTATGGGCAGTGCTATCACGAAGCATCGTTTGCTAGGGACCTTTGAGGATTGATGATGGGGACGAGGAATCTGATACAAACCGTGTTAAGAAGCCAATCCGAAGCTAGAAATAAAAAGAAAAAGGTGAGAAAACTCTCCAAACAAATAAATCATCTGTCTCTCTCTTACAAAAATGCAATGCAAACTAAACCAAGGCTAAAAATGTCTCAAGCACGGGTGCTTTAACCGTGGAGTCCAATGAACTCTAGGATAGTTTTTGCAGGCCTTAAAAACCTTTGCGGAGGACTGAGGCTAAAGTTGGTCAAGTTCGGATCTTGGTCGATACTTGAGTACCTCTTGACCTACTGTCAGCATTTTAACCTAATCAAAAGAAAAAGAAAAAAAGCACTTACCATAACTAGTGACAGAAACTTAGAGTCTAGAACAGAAGTTAAAAGCTTGAAATTTTGCTAAGGGACTAGCAAAAGCTAGGCATGGGGGTATGATGAGAACCTCATCGTGAGCCCTAACTAGCTCATTTTGACCTAAGAAAGTGAATAAGAGCTCCTACATAACCTAAAGAAGGGCCTAATTCAAGGAAGAACTGCTCTGAGAAGAAAACATGAAATAAAGGGTAAAACTGTAATTTTACTATTGTAATACATCCACGCGATTTCTCAGAGGATAAACATAGGTCAAATGGTCTTAATAAGATAAAAAGTGAGTTGGTTCAATCAGAAATGGGTTATTGTGAGAGCTAAGAATTAAATGACATTCTGTAACCCTAAAATAGCCTCACATAATTTCACAAGGTTTTGGTCAATAAAAAAATCAACTAAATGCTCTAAAATTCATGGAAAAATATCCCCTAGGGTTTAGAATCTTCAATTTGGCCTTTGGAACCTATTTTGACCTAGATTGGGGTCCTAGCTCATTATTTGACCTAATTTGGGTTTTTGTATAAAATATCCTATCAAACATGGTCAAACCTAAAATACAACTTCACCATTGGATTCCTTAGGTCCAAATTAGGTTTGTACCAAAATTTGGACCTAAGGGGAGGTCATCTTGACATACTTTACAAAATGGTCCACCCAATTACATTCTGGCCCCTAGCTTTTGAAAATCCCTTCACAGACCCCCCTAACTTCCACGCCACCCTTGCAATTAGGTCCCTCCACCATTAAAGCAGAGGAATCCTACTCCGACGAGGAATTGAGGGGGATTACTCCCTGATTCCTCAAAGATCTCTCATATTTGGAAGGGAGATTCTTTGAGGAATTCCCTTCTATCTGAGCATGATCCCATGATCTGATTTGCATCAAATCTCTCGTGCGAACACACGAGAGATGTGGGTTGATGAGAACCTCATCATGAGCCATAACTAGCTCATTTTGACCCAATACAAAGGATAAAAGCTCCTACATAACTCAAGGAAAGGCTTAACTCAGAGAATTCTGAGTTTAAGGAGAAAACAAGTCATAAGGGGTAAAAATGCAATTTTACCAGTATAATCTGCATACAGGGTAATTCAGGGTCCAAACATAGGTCAAAGTAACTTAATAAGAATAAAAGTGGGATGAGATGATCTAGCAAGGGCTACAGCAATTCCAAGGAACTAAATGATAATCTGTAACCCTAAAACAAACCCACTTCAATTCACGAGGTTCAAGGCAAAGCAAAAATGGAATAAACCCTCTAAAATTCATAGAAAAATAATCTCTAGGGTTTAGAACCTTCAATTTGACCACAGGAACCCATCTTGACCTACATTGAGAACCATACCCAATTAATAACTTAATTTGGGTTTTTACGTAAATTGACCAGTCAAACAAGGTTTAATCTAGAAATAAAATTCACCATCAGATTCCTCAGGTCCTAATTAGTCATGTATAAAAACTTGAGCCTAAGAAGAAACCTTCTTGACCAACTTTACACTTTGGTCCTCATATGTTTACTTTTTGGCCC
Source organism: Thalassia testudinum (assembly GCA_037157565.1). Classification (NCBI taxonomy): domain Eukaryota; kingdom Viridiplantae; phylum Streptophyta; class Magnoliopsida; order Alismatales; family Hydrocharitaceae; genus Thalassia; species Thalassia testudinum. The sequence continues at coordinate 1,670,269 of JAZHRO010000046.1, forward strand.
TCAACTTTTGAACCCTCGCATTTTGGCCCCTAACTCTCCTTCGTTCTTTGCGTTCAGGTCCCCCCTGCAAAACCTGCCAGCACCATGCTCCGGCGACCTTGCGCGGAGCATGGCGCCGCGCAGGGTAAGGGGGAGAGCCTGGCAAGTAAACCAGGGGTGCCCTGCGTCGTCAGCCGTCGCAGGGACACCCCCCTGGTCGCTGTAACCCACCATACCGGCCGTGCGAACGCACGGACGGTATGGGTTTCCATCTCCGGCGTCTCCGGCGAGGGAGACACGTCGTCTCCCTCCGCCTTCCTCCCTGATTCGGTCCCTATAAATACCCCCGTCGCTCCACCGTTCTTCGCAGCTCGGTCCTGACGGAGAAAGACCCCCACTTCCTCTCTTCCCACTCCGACAGGAAGCCCTCCAGCTCCGGCGGCCTCCCCTCTTCCTCCTCGTCGCTCTGCCGCACTACCAGCTGCAGGGTTGCTCTCCCTCCCTCTTCCCGCGCCACGCCGTACCCAGCTGGCGCCTCTCCGGCCCTCTGCTCGCCGCCACCCCTTCCCTCAGGCATCTTCTTCTCCGGCGACAGTCGATACGACTGTCGCCCGCTCCGGCCCCTCCTCATCCTGCTAAGTAGGTAGAACTCCTCCTCTTCCTCCCCTCTTCCTTTTCCTCACTTTAAACATCTACTGTCGCCCTCGATCCCGACAAATCACCCTCACCTTCTCCGCCTCCGGCCATCCTCCGGCGAGCCGCTCCCATCACTCCAGCAACCCACACGACTCGCCGACCACCGCAGAACCTCCGCCTCCTCACCCTGATCAACCTCCGCCCTTCCACTTCCCCCAAATCACCCTCTGCAACTCCACCGAACAAACCCATCTCCCGACCCACAGTCCGACCTAGGGCAGCCCTTAGGCTCCACCCCGCCGCCTGCACACCCCCCGACCACCTTCGCCGTGCCACGGCGAAGGTCCTCCGCATTTCTGATTGGGCCGAGAGGCCATTTTTCTGTGGGCAGGTACCTGCGCTCGTCGCCGCCATTGTTGAAGCGAAGCAGCTTCTTCACCTGCTGCCCCAGGTGCGCCACGCCCAGGTTACGCTCCCAGACAGCGCGAGGCGCCTTCGCGAAGTACCAGGCTGCAGTCGAGTCGAAGCTCTCGCGCAAAGCCCCCGCGCTTCGCCTCGACGGTCGCTGCTTCCTCCGCGCAGGCATCGAAATTGGGGTGGGACATTTAGTCCCACCTCGTAACCTTTCAAAGGAGAGCGCTCGCATAAAGGCAAAAAGTGCCTTATGCTAGTTGCCTCCTGAGCACGGGGTGAGGTCCCTCTCACTCACTCGCTCTCTCGACCCGGTCTCGTCCGTGACCACGCCCTGCGGACCTGGCCTGACCCAACTTAGACTGACCTGCACTCCTCGCCCACCACGCACGCCGGTGGGCCTGGACCCGGGCGCGACCCGTACCCGGCTACCCGGCAGCTCTGGGAGAGCTATCCTATGAGCGGATTCTGTGAGAGAGAGACGCGGGGGAGGGTAGAGATAGGTTTTGCCCCTCTCTGATCAAGCTGTGTAAGTGTGCAGGCACAGGTGAAGAAGAACCGTGGAAGAAGACGAAGGCTGAAGGAAGGAGGATCACCGAGCGGCACTGTAGCAGCGGCAGTTTAAGTCGTCTGATTGGAAAATCAGATGACGTCCTGAAGGAAAAGAAGGAGAAGGAAGGCGAGGCAGAGGAGAACACAGAGAGACAAGCAGAAAGAGCTGAAAGAAGAAGGAGAAAGCAGAGAGGCCAAGACAAGAACTGAAAGAAGAAGAGCACGAGAAGAAGGTCTGAAGAAAGGAAAAGAAGAAAGAAAGAAGAAGAAGAAGAACAGGACCACAAGGACCGCTCTGCAGAAAAAGAAAGAGACAAAGCAGAAACAAGAGTTGAAAGACGAAGAAGAACATCACACCCACTGCTGCAGATAAAAAAGACAGAAAGAAGAAGAAGAAGACCACAAGGAGATAAAGAAACCAAAAGCCAAAGAGAAGAGAAAAGAAAGAAGAAGACAGACGAGAAAGAAGAAGCCAACAAATTTTCATCTCTCTCTCTCTCTATCTATATTTTTTTGTAAAAGAAACTTTGTACCTCTAGAATACAACTTGCTCCCTGAGTTCGACCTCGGGAACTCTTTTCCGAGTAACAAATTGTATTAAATTGGTAATCACCTCGCTCTATACTATACTACGACGAAATAATAAAACTATAGAGGAAGGTCGACACCAGTTTTTGGTGCCGTTGCCGGGGAGCAACGACTATTCTAGAGGTAAACATTCCTGTTTCTTTTTAATTTCTGATAATCTCCTCTCTTTTGTGCAGCTACAGGAAATCAAGAAGACAAGCAACCGCACGACAACCACTCCGAGGACAGGTAAATTTTTCCTCTCGCTATTAACCCCTAAACTCTAAAGAGGAAGAAAAGAAAAGAACAAGCAATATAGGGCTAACCTGTCTTCCATACTTAGTAACCATAAAGAGTTGCATGTTTTCAACTCATTAGTCCTGCACACTATTAAGGGTATTTAAGGGCTAACACATTCTTGCTTGAGCCCTAATTACCCAACAAAGAACTAACTGGACCAAGTAGAGCCAACATAAGATTCAACATTAGGGTTTTAGAGACACACTACTTAAATCAAGAATGGAGAAAATCCAAAAGAAGTGTGCCTAAACCATTGATTGAAAATACCTATTCAAAGAAAACCTAAAACAATTGGCTCTCTAAACACTTGAACCCCAAAAAAAAAAAAAAAAAAAAAAAAAAAAAAAAAAAAGAAAGGACCCAACAGCTCTCAAAGGGAACAAGAGGTAAAGTTGACCCCTTGGGTCAACCAACCTTAAAATTAGGTCACTTTCTCACTCAAAATACCTAAGAGTTCAAGTGTAACTTTAGGCACCCTGATCTTAAACTAAAATTGGTAGACTTAAGAGGTCAAGATCCCCATCCTGGTCTACCTGGAACCGCAGTGACAAGAGAGGTCGGGTGGGGGAAACCCTGTAACCCGTGGGGACGCTCTACCGTGTAGGGGTCTTTGCGGGACTCTCCCTCTCTGGCTGCCCAGGTAATTCTCAGGTGGACGATCTTTCTGATCAAGGGGTCCATCTGCCCCGAACCTCTATAGTCACCCAACAATTTTTGGGTGTCTTGATTGGGTCCAGCACCTACTTATCTCATCCAGTCCTTCAGTATTTTGCAGGAGGTCCTTGAAACCTCCTATAGAAATTCACTCTCCCCGAGGCTAAGCCTCGGCTCCCTTGTTTTTGCAGAAATCATTCACATAGCCCCTCTTTCCTCTGATTTTGAACAAAATCCCCTTCTTCCATCTCGATTCAAACTTCTGATTCTATATCTTGATTCCACCACCTGATTCGAAGATGCAGCCTAATTACCTAGCAAGACTACCATGTAAAAAACCTGAATATCTGAGATCCATGAAAAATAAAATGATTGAGGATGCCCTTGAAATCTATGAAATCAAATATAAACCCTCAACACCAATAGGAAACATTCAGGTTGATGTTCCAACAACCACAACTTTCATCATAAACTGTGCCCAAATTCTATTGACTGAAATTTCAAAAGGATCAACCCGAGATATGCTCATGACAGGATACATTGAGATAGAAAAATTACACCAATCTGAATACCTTCAATGCTTGACAAATCCTGTACTTTGGGAACAACACCAAGATGCCCTTATAAAACGGGTAGAAATGATGAAATCAGTGGAACAAATTATCAACCAGAAATACCCGTATATACCAGAAATAGAGGATGAACCATCTTGGAACAGTATTAAGGAACAATCCAGTTTCCCAGATCTCGGGATTGAGGCACAAAGTGGTTGTGAAATCCCAACCCAGATAGAAGACAATGTTGAATTAGGTTGGGATATTGCAGGAGAACACAATGATGAGCCAAACTTAGACCATGAATTGCCAAGCCTAGAATTTCAAAACTCCTGCAATAATGAGATCACTACTGAACCTTTTGAGGGTATAAATTCCGCCCCTTATTTTGATAAGGTGGCCCTCGAAGGTTATTCAGACTTAGGTTCTAATAATTCTACCCACATCCTAAGCCTAGAACCTAGATCTGAAACTTATTGGGAAGATTATGAGGCCCCTTATGAGAAAGATCAAATTTTTACAGAATATGATTCCGGGCCTCTATTTGTTGAATATCCCTCTCCAACATCTTCAGAAAATCTGATCGATTTTCCAGAGAACATGCCAATTTATGATACAGAGACTGAGGAGTTGGACGAGTTGGATTGTAATTGGGTCTATCCTACCAGCTTGGAGCTTGAGCCTAGACAGAATACCTTTTCGAGCCCAGAATTGACATATAGGCTAGACCCCAATCAGGCTGCTGATTCCACATCTGAGGATTTTTGCTGTGGTGGAATTCATGATCATGAATCTCATTTTCGCCAACTTTCCGACAATTTCAGATCTGACTATAATTGTGGAGAGATTCCCCTTCCTGAACACACCAGGCCTATCTACGACCTCAGTTCTCATGACTCTGACTCCGACTCTGAGGTCCTGATTCCCGAGATCACTGATAACACAGAATCATTCCTTTTCGATCCTCAGGAACCAAAAATAGAAAATGCCAAGAGTGATTATAACCCAGAATCCAAATTTTTTCTCGAATCCGATTTCTTTCATCCTACAGACACTCTTCCGGCATTTGATAGTTACCCAGAGGACTCTCTACAAGAAACCACCTATCATCCGTTTCTAGCAGAGCCCTCGTACACAATGGCCACCTCGTCCGCACACACAGAACGGATCAAAACCTCTTCCCAACCCCAACCCGCAACCGGACTCAATTTCTATTCAGATTCACCTCTCACCGAGCCGATTGCATTTCCACATCGGGTTTGGAACACTGATCAGACTACATACCACGCTCCATCATTCTCTGATCACCCCTGTAGGGTTTCCGCGTCATTCATTGATTATTCTACGGATCCCTACTCTGACCAGGCTGATTTGACTCAGCCAAACCCTGCGTTTACACTTCCACATCCATCTGAGCTTCATAGTATATGGTGGGTTCCACACCTTTTTATCCACATCTATCAACCCACCAGATTGATTGGGTTTGGGCTGCATCATCAGCCTGTTGATCTGAACAAGCACCTGGTTGGACCAACCAGGCTCTTAATCAAGGTGCTTGTATTACAAAACTTAGCTGATTTGACCATCCCCTCTCCATCGCATTTCCCGCTTGGCTGAAGGCATCAAATTTAGCGCTTAACGGGAGGCAACCCGTCATTTTCCTAAAAATCCAAAACTTTTTCTGACACCTTTTTGCACTTAAGGTTCACCCTTGTAGACAGCCGACCCCACCTCAGATGCTTGCATCTGGGATTAGAAATCGTCCGCAAAAATTCAACCCGACCCATTCACGCATCCAAATTTATGTCTTAAGGAATGAACTAAGCTAAATAAAAACCCCCTAGGTTACAATTAGGACATTGCAAATCTTAGGCATGGGGGGGTATGTAGTGCAAAACTTGTAAGAAAAGGTTTCAAACAAAAAATTCACATATGCCAAAAACACCATAAAAATTAAAAAATTTTCGAAAAAGAATAAGAGGAAAAGAGGAGAAGGAAATTTTGTGAAGAAAAAAAAAAAAAAAAAGAGAAACAAAAGAAAAAAAAAAGGAGCACAAAATATAAGAAAAAAGTGATAGTCATTAGTAAGGAACTAAGGAATTAACCTAACTTCTAGACCTCATTCAAGAAAATAACTGAAAAGTGCACAATGAGATTAGTAAGAACGCAAACCTTAGGCATTCTTGGATAGACTCTTAGTACCCATTAAGATCTGAACATTCCTCAAGAGGTTGAGGAAAATGAAAAGCTGAAGTATTAGGTCTAAGGCTTAGGGAGTATTTGGCCTCGTTAACTAATTTTTGGTTTACGGGACTGTTGAGCAGAGAATCTACGCTAACGTGTTTGGTTTTTGGAAAAACCCGTCGTTGTAGTTCGAAAGCGAAGGATTCGTGTTCAACAAATAAAATTTATACCGAAATAAGAATTCCGGGTCGAACACAGGGAGGCGAACGTTTGATTTAAAAACTCCGCGTTTCTTTTTATTTTGTCACAAAGAAATTCAATTTAAACTATCTAAGTATCTACAACAAATAAAAGAGAGAGAGGGAGTAAGAGAGAGCGAAGGAATACTATACATGGAAATCAAAATGAGATGTAGAATAGACAAGGAATTTATCATAAAAGAGTTCTTTCATTACAACTAGAAAACATAAAACAATTACTCTAGAAAGCATTAAAAGAATGGAGGGAGAAATGTCCTCCTCGACGATCGCTCGGAGGACGAATAGACTACTCTAGAAAGCAGTAAATCTATACTAGAAAGCAGTAAAAAGAATAGGGAGAGAGAAATCCTCCTCGACGGTTGCTTGGAGGACGAGCCGGACGGGACGACGCCTGGATGAAGGAGAACGAAGCGGGACGAAGGAGGACGAAGCAGAAGAACGGGAACGAAGCAGCACGCCGTCGTCGTCGCGGGATCCACTTCCGAAGGGGGACGAAAATTTGGACTTTATCTCGCGAGAAGCATCCCGGGTGTGGGACAAGCTTCTCTTGAGCTTTGGAGAGGTAGAGAGGAGAAGGAAGGGATGAAAATTTCGTATGGAGGGGGTCTCCTTTTATAGTTGCAAGGAGTGGGGGCAAAATGGACATTACATCTTCAAAATAATAAATAAGGGGTCTTTAGTGACGGATAAAACCGTCGCTAAAGCCCCGCCATCGCCGTCGTCGCCGCGCCCACGCGCGCCCGCTCGGCTGGCCTGCGCGTGTAACGCATACGCACGTCCGCGTCGTCTCAGCCGTCCGATCGCGAGATCGGACGGCTTAGATCGCGTCCGCGCCCGCTGCGTAGCGCGCCCGCCCGCGTGCGATCGAGCGTTCACCAGAGCGTCCAATTGCGCGTCGGCGCTATCGGGCGCGCGCGGCCGTTGGATCTTCATCTGACGCTCGTGCGCGCCCGCTCGCCCGCGCCTTCCACCCCCTCACCGCGGCTCGAACCCGCGACCTCCGCTTCGCCCGCAGCTGCGTCGCCGCTGCGCTACGCGGGCGAAATGGTCGCGCGGACGTTTTTAAACGTGAGCGACCGCAGCCGTTGGATCGAGATCCAACGGCGGAGAGGAGACGGTGCGCGGTCTTCACCAGACGCATGCGGCCGATTGGGCGGCTGAGATGGCACCACGTGGCGCCATCTTAGCCGTCCATCTTCTGGAAGTTGTAGATGGTGCCACGGATGTCGGATTGACTCGATTTTTGTGTCGTTCGGCTGCGATCGTCGATCCGAATTCATCCGTGTGGTCGGATTTGCCATCTGAAGTGCGGATTTACACCATCCTGGCCCTTGATCTTCTAGGGTTCCCCGGTCTCTATCTGATGCTACGGATGCCTGATTAGGGCGATCTTGGAGTCGTTGAACTCCAATCGTCGCCCTGATCATATCCATACAGTTGGATCTTTGATCCGAGGCCCCGATAAAATATTTGCCCTGTCCAAGCACATAAAAGGAGACAATTAACCTCCATTTTATTCAAACTACTCTAAATGCAAGATGATGCATGTAATGCAATATTTATATCATGAAATGCAATCCTATGCTTAAGAACATGCATAAATAGACATTTTAAGTAGTGTAAATGTATTTACATCATACCCCCATGCCTATCTTTTGCTAGTCCCTAGCAAAAACTATATGCTATTTATAAAAGAATTAGTTAGATTATTTGGACCTGAGTTATTTTCAATCATTAAGAAATTGTCTACTTAAGAACTGAACTTTCAAAGACACAACAGTGCCCGGGTATCAGCCAAAATGCAGACCGTCTCAAGCCTCGCCTTATTCAAAGAAAAATTTCTTTTTCTGTTTTTACTCTCTTTTTTTTTTTTTTTTTTTTTTTTTTTTTGGATTTTCAAATTTTAGGGTTTAAGAGTGGCTTTCTACGGCCATTCAACTCACCTAAGATTTGATGAGAACCCTAAGTTTTAAGCATCTTATTGTGATTGTGATAGACTCGTTGACCGGCAATTAAAACGGACTTCGGATTTCTACGCCTCTAGGTGACCTCAAAAAGAATTCTGCCTAAAGGTGTATCTTTACAACCGGTAGCTTTCTCCCTACTTTTATTTTTATTTTTTTTTTTAACGGGGTCAACACAAGGGTGAATCCAGTGTATATCTCCCCGATTTATTCTACTTCTCCGCTTCTTCCTAAGTGTTTTGGGAATTTTTAGTGCATTTTCTGAGCTGGGTTCTGGACAACCGGTCGATGAGCTGTTACCACCGACAACTTGCCAGCCATACTCGTGCGGCGAAGTGTGGCTTATTTCTTTTTGTTCTTTTCTCCTTTTTGATTTTTTTTTTTTTTTTTTTTTAAGTAGGTGGCTTCCCTGGTCTAAGATTTACCTAAAGGCAGCAAAAAGAGAAAGGTCAGTGACTGGGCTCTGGACAACCTACCTATGGGCTGTTACCCACGATAACTTGCCAGCCATATCACCCTAGAAGGTTCATTAGCTACCCAATTTCCGTTAAAATCGCCAAACAACGAGTTAGTGCAAAGAAAGTGTGTAGATGCTTAAGACTCAAAATTCCCTCACATCAGAGGGCGGGTTGATAAGTCGTGTACTTATCACCCAAACTTATTTACTCCAATTAAAATAAAATTCAAGTTGGCGAGAACTCGAAAAACAAATCCACATTTTAGTGGATATACGGGCTGATTAAGTCCAAAGACCTGAAGGGTCTTTGTGTTCAGAACATAATATAGTATTTCTTAAGATCGAAAATTTTCTTAAACCCAAATTCTCTTTCCTAATTTTGATTTCTTTTTTTTTTTTAAAAAAAAAAAATAAAACAAATCTACGGAGCTGACGAATGAATTCAAAGATAAATATCCATCCCCCCATGCCTATCTAATGCAATGTCCTCATTGTATTAAAAAGACAAAACCGAGTGGAAAAGCGTAGAAAGCACCTGAATTGCGTGGATATCGGGTCCGCTCCGAGATGAAAATGAAAAAGAACTGTATATGTGCTGAGTTTAGTGCCTTCAGCTAGGCACACTATACAAAGAAAAGAAATGAAGAATTCACTTGTGCAGGTCAGAATTAGAATGAACAGAAGAATCCTCTGACCTGTCAGCAGAGGTCCACAGATGTGGACCAGATTGTGGTGCAAACCCACACCCCATAATCGAGAATATCTTAGGTTCTGGATAAAAATTACCCAAAACCTAAAATCAGAATGCAAGCAGGGTCGGGCCTGCGATTTGTGAGGATGCAACCCAAGGCCAAAATGTCGGGTTACAGAGAATTGAAGCTCAAAAGGATAATCGTTAAATGTGTGCTTGAGTTTGACATCCTCGAAACAAATGTCGTAAGGGTTCTGATTTGATGGTTTCAGCTTAAAAGGAACCCTTCGACTCAATCTTCCATTTCCTCCAAAATTGACTTCCCAAATCAAAATTTCCCAGCTCCTATCCTCCTCATTCGGCATATCAAATTCCATGACCTCTTGTATATTCATCACCCCGTCTGAAATCTCCAAGTCTAGATGATGTGGCAAAATCAAAATTGACTTGGGTCTAATTATCTTAGAATTAGAATCATCAATAAGCTCAACAGGGTGTAACTGATAATCAGGGCATTGAATTAATTCCTCCAGAAAATGCGATTCTGGATCCGTATCGTGTGCCCTAATAAGATCAGTTTCCTCAGTTATTGGGCTATCAAATGATCTATCAGATTCCTCAGGCCCAATCGTCTCACAAAAATCGTGATCTGAAAACTCGTGTGAGACTTCGCAACTTGAATCTTCACCATCAGGATCCGTATCAATGTATGTCCCAAAATCATTTGTCACTTTGCGTTCCAAGGAGACATACGTTTCCTCGTCACCCGGCTCAGGGATTTCAGGTGAAGAAATCAAATCATCCTTAATTGGTTGTTTTAATTCAATCTGGTCAGCTTCGTAACACGTGTCCCCCCCAACAGGTGCCTGAGCGGGTTCTGTCATTGGCTTTCCTGAAGAGAGTTCATCCTGGGAATTATTCCAAGATTGAATCAAAGCAACCACGAATCTCATCCTCAATTTCGCTAATTTCCCAAGTAGAAACTCACCCGGGTTCTTATCCTTAACATCCTGGAGCCAATCCAACAAAGACTTGTTTAAATCATCAATCATTTCAATCAGGGGCTCCAATCTCTCAATGTAAGGTATTGGCTGAACTTCTAAAGATTGAATGATATTCCTCAAGTTAGCCAGAACCTTATCTTGAACCTGATTAACCTGAACCAAATGAGTTGGTTCAGGGTTGGGCGGGTTTGACATCAATGTAGAGGAATTAACGAATTGAGATTCGTTATACCCATCCTGATAATAGGTCATTTCAGATTGTTCAAAAGATGGAGATGACCTAAAGGCAGTGAAATCAGAGGATGGGTAAGGATCAGTGTATCCTTCTTGATTGTAGATCGCATTAGGTTGTTCATGAAAGGAGGACGATCTATAATCGATGCAACTCTGAGAAGGATAGAATTGAGAATCAAAGTGTTCAGGGTTAGACCCTAAACACGGGGGTCCGGAATTGTATCCCCAATCCGAATTATCCCAACTAACTGATGGTCGATTACAATACGAGTTGGGATAATCGTCATGTTGAGGATAATTTACAACAGGAGGGAAAGAGCGGGAATGCGTGAAATATGTGGAAGGATTCATGAGACACGGGAGGAAGAAAGGTACCCTGCAATACAAACAATCAAACCTGTCCTTAAATGGGTTAGCCTACAGACCTACAGACTCCCAAAACCTGTCTTGAGATAAAGGAACGATTTGATCTACTTCTGTCTGTTCAATCCAACCAGTTAGAAGGAGGGACTGGGGAGAAGGTTCTTCCTTCGGCTTGCGCCTCCGGTTCCTAGTGTACCCCCCAGCCGCGATCGTTTGACTCTGCTCCCCTAGCTAGACATCAGATTGAACAGTAGAAACAGACTAATCGAAAATAATCTCGTTCTGAGTTCTGAAGAGCGAGTCCAATCCTTAAGGCCAACGTCTACTCTGTTTTATTTAGGGCTAGGTTTGAATGTGCTTTGGAATGTGATGGGCCCTTTAAATGGGTTGTGCCCTTAATGATTGATTGCTTTGTGTGTGCGTGCACAACCAGTGGTTTTCAAGCAAGATTATTTTTGATGTGATGAATTTTAAGGTTCAAATCTTGCTTAGTAGCTTTTAGGATTCAACTTTAGGTGTTTTCAATCAAGTTTCATTGGCACACCAGGTTTTGCAAGCACAGGTGAAGATATTTTCCTTTAAAGTTTAAAAAGAATGTGGAGTGCCTGGTAGATCCCTAAGAGTTGAACCTAATTGGCAGCTACTAGATGAGTTGATTTTATTTGAAGTGGTGCGGCCCAAACAACTCTAACAACTGGCCTGATGCACCACCTAATTAGGCACACAAATGATTACCCAATCTGATTTCTACTCGATTATGTGTTTGGATGTGTGTACCGGCTCCTAGGATTGGTTTACCGGTTGAGTTAGAAAATCAGATGAGGTTGTGTACCTCTGTGAGATTTTTTTTATTTCTTTCTTTTTTAATGTGGGGGTTGGAGTGAGTATGGATGTCAAACAACAAACAATCTAACCTTAGAGTTTATAAGAACACCTAGGTTGATTGATGTTTGAATTATTATGTGATGAAATGAAATCTAATGGGTGGGAGGTGGGGGATAACTTACAAAACCTTCCACAGCACTTTACTCCGATCTACCGCTTTTTCCTGTCTCGAAAGAGTACCTGCAATTACAATAAGAAAGGAAAAAAAAAAGTGAGGTAAATGATTTGTAAGTTACAAAATGAGAAGAGAAATCAAAGAGCGTTGCCTCCCCGGCAACGGCGCCAAAATGTTGAGCAGAGAATCTACGCTAACATGTTTGGTTTTTGGAAAAACCCGTCGTTGTAGTTCGAAAGCGAAGGATTCGTGTTCAACAAATAAAATTTATACCGAAATAAGAATTCCGGGTCGAACACAGGGAGGCGAACGTTTGATTTAAAAACTCTGCGTTTCTTTTTATTTTGTCACAAAGAAATTCAATTTAAACTATCTAAGTATCTACAACAAATAAAAGAGAGAGAGGGAGTAAGAGAGAGCGAAGGAATACTATACATGGAAATCAAAATGAGATGTAGAATAGACAAGGAATTTATCATAAAAGAGTTCTTTCATTACAACTAGAAAACATAAAACAATTACTCTAGAAAGCATTAAAAGAATGGAGGGAGAAATGTCCTCCTCGACGATCGCTCGGAGGACGAATAGACTACTCTAGAAAGCAGTAAATCTATACTAGAAAGCAGTAAAAAGAATAGGGAGAGAGAAATCCTCCTCGACGGTTGCTTGGAGGACGAGCCGGACGGGACGGCGCCTGGACGAAGGAGAACGAAGCGGGACGAAGGAGGACGAAGCAGAAGAACGGGAACGAAGCAGCACGCCGTCGTCGTCACGGGATCCACTTCCGAAGGGGGACAAAAATTTGGACTTTATCTCGCGAGAAGCATCCCGGGTGTGGGACAAGCTTCTCTTGAGCTTTGGAGAGGTAGAGAGGAGAAGGAAGGGATGAAAATTTCGTATGGAGGGGGTCTCCTTTTATAGTTGCAAGGAGTGGGGGCAAAATGGACATTACATCTTCAAAATAATAAATAAGGGGTCTTTAGTGACGGATAAAACCGTCGCTAAAGCCCCGCCATCGCCGTCGCCGCCGCGCCCACGCGCGCCCGCTCGGCTGGCCTGCGCGTGTAACGCATACGCACGTCCGCGTCGTCTCAGCCGTCCGATCGCGAGATCGGACGGCTTAGATCGCGTCCGCGCCCGCTGCGTAGCGCGCCCGCCCGCGTGCGATCGAGCGTTCACCAGAGCATCCAATTGCGCGTCGGCGCTATCGGGCGCGCGCGGCCGTTGGATCTTCATCTGACGCTCGTGCGCGCCCACTCGCCCGCGCCTTCCACCCCCTCACCGCAGCTCGAACCCGCGACCTCCGCTTCGCCCGCAGCTGCGTCGCCGCTGCGCTACGCGGGCGAAATGGTCGCGTGGACGTTTTTAAACGCGAGCGACCACAGCCGTTGGATCGAGATCCAACGGCGGAGAGGAGACGGTGCGCGGTCTTCACCAGACGCATGCGGCCGATTGGGCGGCTGAGATGGCGCCACGTGGCGCCATCTTAGCCGTCCATCTTCTGGAAGTTGTAGATGGTGCCACGGATGTCGGATTGACTCGATTTTTGTGTCGTTCGGCTGCGATCGTCGATCCGAATTCATCCGTGTGGTCGGATTTGCCATCTGAAGTGTGGATTTACACCATCCTGGCCCTTGATCTTCTAGGGTTCCCCGGTCTCTATCTGATGCTACGGATGCCTGATTAGGGCGATCTTGGAGTCGTTGAACTCCAATCGTCGCCCTGATCATATCCATACAGTTGGATCTTTGATCCGAGGCCCCGATAAAATATTTGCCCTGTCCAAGCACATAAAAGGAGACAATTAACCTCCATTTTATTCAAACTACTCTAAATGCAAGATGATGCATGTAATGCAATATTTATATCATGAAATGCAATCCTATGCTTAAGAACATGCATAAATAGACATTTTAAGTAGTGTAAATGTATTTACATCAGGGACTCAGTAACCTAAGCACCCTAACCTCACACACAGCCTGGTTCAGTAAGCGTAAAAATCAGAATCACGCAGAAGCGTCACAAAATTCTGAAAAGAACACCTAGAATAGGAGCGGCCGATCAACACAAGTTGATTTGGACGAGTTCCAGCGCGGAGAGACGGGAAATCCCCTCGAAGATGCGTAACAAAATATCATCTCCTCGGTGCTTGTCTCTTAGGATATTTACATATCCTACTGGGGGCATGTAAGCACTCTGCTGGTTCAGATTCCATGGATGGCATTATCTCGAAGTGTCAATTGCCAGGGTCTGAATTCAGCCACGGAACACCACGGATGGGATTATCTCGAAATCTCAATAGCCAGGGTTCCGGGGGTTGCCATGGGCGGTGCTATCTCGAAGCATCGATTGCCAGGAACCCTTAAGGATTGATGATGGGAGCAACGAATCTGATACAGACCGTGTTGACAAGCCAATCCTAGGCTAGAACTAAAAAGAAAAAGAGAGAGAAAACTCTCCAAACAGAATAACTTTCTATCTCTCTCTTACAAAATGCACTGCGAACTGAGCCAGGGCTAAAATCATTTCAAGCATGGGTGCTTTAACCACAATGTCCAATAAACCTTAGGTTAGTTCTTGTGGGCCTTAAAAACCTTTGCTAAAGACTGAGGCTAAGGCTAGACAGATTTGGATCTTGATTGGTACTAGAGTACCTTTTAGGCCTTTGGTCAGCATTCTAACCTAATCTATGCTCAAATAAAAAAGCACTTATCTAAAACTATTAAAAACTTCATGGTCTAGAACAAGGGTTGAAACCTTAAGTTTTTGCTAAGGGACTAGCAAAAGCTAGGCATGGGGGTATGATGAGAACCTCATCATGAGCCATAACTAGCTCATTTTGACCCAATACAAAGGATAAAAGCTCCTACATAACTCAAGGAAAGGCTTAACTCAGAGAATTCTGAGTTTAAGGAGAAAATAAGTCATAAGGGGTAAAAATGCAATTTTACCAGTATAATCTGCATACAGGGTAATTCAGGGTCCAAACATAGGTCAAAGCAACTTAATAAGAATAAAAGTGGGATGAGATGATCTAGCAAGGGCTACAGCAATTCCAAGGAACTAAATGATAATCTGTAACCCTAAAACAAACCCACTTCAATTCACGAGGTTCAAGGCAAAGAAAAAATGGAATAAACCCTCTAAAATTCATAGAAAAATAATCTCTAGGGTTTAGAACCTTCAATTTGACGTTAGGAACCCATCTTGACCTACATTGAGAACCATACCCAATTAATAACTTAATTTGGGTTTTTACGTAAATTGACCAGCCAAACAAGGTTTAATCTAGAAATAAAATTCACCATCAGATTCCTCAGGTCCTAATTAGTCATGTATAAAAACTTGAGCCTAAGAAGAAACATTCTTGACCAACTTTACACTTTGGTCCTCATATGTTTACTTTTTGGCCCTCAACTTTTGAACCCTCGCATTTTGGCCCCTAACTCTCCTTCGTTCTTTGCGTTCAGGTCCACCCTGCAAAACCTGCCAGCACCATGCTCCGGCGACCTTGCGCGGAGCATGGCACCGCGCAGGGTAAGGGGGAGAGCCTGGCAAGTAAACCGGGGGTGCCCTGCGTCGTCAGCCGTCGCAGGGACACCCCCCTGGTCGCTGTAACCCACCATACCGGCCGTGCGAACGCACGGACGGTATGGGTTTCCATCTCCGGCGTCTCCGGCGAGGGAGACACGTCGTCTCCCTCCGCCTTCCTCCCTGATTCGGTCCCTATAAATACCCCCGTCGCTCCACCGTTCTTCGCAGCTCGGTCCTGACGGAGAAAGACCCCCACTTCCTCTCTTCCCACTCCGACAGGAAGCCCTCCAGCTCCGGCGGCCTCCCCTCTTCCTCCTCGTCGCTCTGCCGCACTACCAGCTGCAGGGTTGCTCTCCCTCGCTCTTCCCGCGCCACGCCGTACCCAGCTGGCGCCTCTCCGGCCCTCTGCTCGCCGCCGCCCCTTCCCTCGGGCATCTTCTTCTCCGGCGACAGTCGATACGACTGTCGCCCGCTCCGGCCCCTCCTCGTCCTGCTAAGTAGGTAGAACTCCTCCTCTTCCTCCCCTCTTCCTTTTCCTCACTTTAAACATCTACTGTCGCCCTCGATCCTGACAAATCACCCTCACCTTCTCCGCCTCCGGCCATCCTCCGGCGAGCCGCTCCCATCACTCCAGCAACCCACACGACTCGCCGACCACCGCAGAACCTCCGCCTCCTCACCCTGATCAACCTCCTCCCTTCCACTTCCCCCAAATCACCCTCTGCAACTCCACCGAACAAACCCATCTCCCGACCCACAGTCCGACCTAGGGCAGCCCTTAGGCTCTGCCCCGCCGCCTGCACACCCCCCGACCACCTTCGTCGTGCCACGGCGAAGGTCCTCCTCATTTCTGATTGGGCCGAGAGGCCATTTTTCTGTGGGCAGGTACCTGCGCTCGTCGCCGCCATTGTTGAAGCGAAGCAGCTTCTTCACCTGCTGCCCCAGGTGCGCCACGCCCAGGTTACGCTCCCAGACAGCGCGAGGCGCCTTCGTGAAGTACCAGGCTGCAGTCGAGTCGAAGCTCTCGCGCAAAGCCCCCGCGCTTCGCCTCGACGGTCGCTGCTTCCTCCGCGCAGGCACCGAAATTGGGGTGGGACATTTAGTCCCACCTCTTAACCTTTCAAAGGAGAGCGCCCGCATAAAGGCAAAAAGTGCCTTATGCTAGTTGCCTCCTGAGCACGGGGTGAGGTCCCTCTCACTCACTCGCTCTCTCGACCCGGTCTCGTCCGCGACCACGCCCCGCGGACCTAGCCCGACCCAACTTAGACTGACCTGCACTCCTCGCCCACCACGCACGCTGATGGGCCTGGACCCGGGCGCGACCCGTACCCGGCTACCCGGCAGCTCTGGGAGAGCTATCCTATGAGCGGATTCTGTGAGAGAGAGACGCGGGGGAGGGTAGAGATAGGTTTTGCCCCTCTCTGATCAAGCTGTGTAAGTGTGCAGGCACAGGTGAAGAAGAACCGTGGAAGAAGACGAAGGCTGAAGGAAGGAGGATCACCGAGCGGCACTGTAGCAGCGGCGGTTTAAGTCGTCTGATTGGAAAATCAGATGACGTCCTGAAGGAAAAGAAGGAGAAGGAAGGCGAGGCAGAGGAGAACACAGAGAGACAAGCAGAAAGAGCTGAAAGAAGAAGTAGAAAGCAGAGAGGCCAAGACAAGAACTGAAAGAAGAAGAGCACGAGAAGAAGAAGGTCTGAAGAAAGGAAAAGAAGAAAGAAAGAAGAAGAAGAAGAACAGGACCACAAGGACCGCTCTGCAGAAAAAGAAAGAGACAAAGCAGAAACAAGAGTTGAAAGACGAAGAAGAACATCACACCCACTGCTGCAGATAAAAAAGACAGAAAGAAGAAGAAGAAGACCACAAGGAGATAAAGAAACCAAAAGCCAAAGAGAAGAGAAAAGAAAGAAGAAGACAGACGAGAAAGAAGAAGCCAACAAATTTTCATCTCTCTCTCTCTCTATCTATATTTTTTTGTAAAAGAAACTTTGTACCTCTAGAATACAACTTGCTCCCTGAGTTCGACCTCGGGAACTCTTTTCCGAGTAACAAATTGTATTAAATTGGTAATCACCTCGCTCTATACTATACTACGACGAAATAATAAAACTATAGAGGAAGGTCGACACCATGGGTGTCTCCTTGAATCCTTCTTCAGCGAGGACTTTTGTGCTTGGAAGATTGTCTTCCAAGCACAAGAGCCCCTGCCAGTGCCTATAAAATGACCACCGTCTCAGGCTGCACCTTTTCAGCTTGACTTGGTCGGAGAACCACCTCCAATTCGTCCCTCCTCCTCCGGCCAAGTATCCAGCAGGCTCCAGTGACCTATCTCCCTCCTTCTGGTCACTCTGCAACAATACCAGTGGCAGAGCCATCTTCGTCTCTTTCCTCCGCATCGCGTAATACCCACGCACGTGCTCCAACCCCTTCGTCATCATCGTTCTCCCTCCTCTAGAAGTCTTCTTCTCCGGTGGTGGCAGGTACAGCCAACCGCCCTTCTACCCCCCTTCGTCCATTAAACTAGGTCAGAGCATTTCCTCTCTCTCCCCTCTTCATTTCCCCTCTCTTAATTTCTACTT
Source organism: Thalassia testudinum (assembly GCA_037157565.1). Lineage (NCBI taxonomy): Eukaryota > Viridiplantae > Streptophyta > Magnoliopsida > Alismatales > Hydrocharitaceae > Thalassia > Thalassia testudinum. The sequence goes on from JAZHRO010000046.1 coordinate 1,688,191, forward strand.
TCGACCCCTCGTCGCAGCTGACCACCACCACCTTCTCCATCTCCGGCCGACCACCGGCAATGGCGCTTCCACTGCTCCATACCTCCACATGCCTCTCTAGACCCCTCATCACCTCTGCCATCACCAACTGATCATCTTCCGCCCTTCCACTGACCGCCATCACCTCCCTAAATGCCCCTCGATCTAACCCACCTTCACGGCCACAGAGCGACCTAGGCACGCATGCCTAGGCCACCCCACAGCCAGCCACCCACCGCTTCACCTTCGCCTTGACACGGCGAAGCTCCCTATCTGGTTTAACGAGGCCGACAGGCCATATTGAGTGAAGTGTAGGTCCAACCCTCTCTGCCATTGACGCAGAAGCACAGAGCTCGCAAGCTTTGCTCCAGGTCACGCGCTCCAGGCATATGAGTCCCAAGTGATGTGCGAGGGTCTCACACACGCATCCAGCCAGAGAGCAGTCTTAGCGAGCGACTGCAGCAGTGGCAATTGGGCGAAGGCCTCTGCGAGCACGCAAGTGAAGCGGGTGGGACTTTTAGTCCCACCTCATGAACTCAGGAACGCGGTGAGTGCTTTATATTGAATTTGTGCTCTCTGCTATTTGCCTCAAGTGAGATGGGGTGAGGTCCCTCACCCACACACACACACGCCTCATCCGCGACCTATGCCCCCACGGACCTGGAGTGACCGACCCAATTAGCCTCGCACTCCTTGTGCACCACACTAATGCCGATGCACCTAGACGCGGGCACGTGAAACCTGACCTGATTACCTGGCTCTGGGAGAGCGAATTGAAGAGAGAAATAGAGAGAGAGTACGTGGGGAGGGTAGGGGTAGGTTTTGCTCTGCTGTGTGCAGCGAAAATAAGAAAGGAAGGGGAAGGCACAGCTGAAGCCAAGAAGGAAAAAAAAGAGAAGCCAAGGTTAAGCAAGGAAGAAGAAGGACTTGTGGCCAAGTAGAGAAGGAAGAAGAGGTTGAAGCAAGGAAGGTAGAAGCCAAGGGAAAGAGAAGGCACTATAGCAGAAAGGAGTCACAGCTGAAGAAAAGAGTTGAAGGCAGAAGCTTAAGGAAAGAAGAAGGAAGGAGGAGGAAGAAAGAAGAAAGAAAGAAATCAAAGTTAGAGAAAGAAAGAAGGAAGAAGAAGGCCAAAGAACAAAAGAAGAAGAAGAAGAAAGGCAGAGAATTTACCAAGGCAAGAGAAGGAAGAAGAGCTAAGGGTAGAGAAAGTCAAAGAAAGAAAGAGCCAAAGCTAAAAGAGAAGAAAGAAGAAGAAAAGAGAGAAGAAAGAAGAAGCTAAAGAAGAGAGCCAAGAAAAGAATCAACCTTTTTATTCTATTCCTCTCCGTTTCTCTTCTATTTTTGCTACATTTTAATTCATAAACTCTTGCATTCTATTTTGAATGAGATTTTGAGTAGATTTAAGTGTTCAATTACATTGATTGAGATTAGTGAATAGATTCCATTTGCTCCCTATGTTCGACCTCGGATACTTAGGTTTTCGAGTAATAAAAACTTCTTATTTGTTTTCAAGGTGATCTCATTTATACTACAACGCACATCTTTTTAAAATCGATTTCGCCCTATTAACACCCACTCAATCACATAACTCAGGATTCCATTCTTTACGAGCTTCCACAGGGCAAGAGTTCATCAACCAACTTAAGTTGGCTCAACCCATGAGCCGGAATTTCTCGGAACCTTATGGGTTCCAAACTAGGGCCTTTGATCCCAGTTTTTCTGATCATTCCTTTTCTCCATCCTCACCCTATGAGGATGTGTATGCTATATAAGAGAATACAATGTCCAACCCATATTCCAACACTTATAACCTGGGTTGGAGGAACCACCCTAACTTCTCTTGGAAGAATCAGGGGCAACAGACCCAGATACGACCCAACAACTACGCACCTCAAAGTCAATGGGTAAAGGTCAAGTATACACCTAGTTGCCCCCGAGACAGGTTAATCAACCATCTTGGAATGCCCAACAACATGCAAGGCAAGCTAATTTAAACCAATAGATGATAGAAATGCAAGGATCTATTCTCCAACTTATGCAACAAATGAAGATATCGCTGGACAACTTGTAATCCGGGCTTATTGCTAACACCCAACAACCTAGATCTCTACTGATGGGAACACCATCATGAGCCATAACTAGCTCATTTTAATCCAATTAAGTCAGTAAATGCTCCTACATAACTACCAGAGAGCCATAAGTTACTGCATAATCATTCTGAGGGAAAAATAAGAAATTAGGGTTAAAACTACAATTTTACCATCATATCATGAATGTAATACAACCACGAGTTTTCTTAGGGGTTAATTAAGTGTCAAATGGTCCTAAAAGGCTAACAAGTGGGTTAGAACAATCAGAAAAGGTTTTGTACGTGTTCTGAGAATTAAATAAATTTTGAAAACCTAAAAACAGACCTGCTTAATTAACTGAGGTTCTGCTCAAGATAAAATTCTCCTAAACCTTCTAAAATTCATAGAAAAATATTCTCTAAGGTTTGGAACCTTTAATTTAACCATCAAAACCCATTTTGACTCAGAATAGAGTCTCAGATAGATATTTGCCCTTATTTGGGTTTTTGCCTAAATTACATAGTCAAACATGGTCAAAATCAAAACCCAACTTCACCATTGGATTCCTTAGGTCAAAATTATGTTTGTACCAAAATTTGACACAAGATGAGTTTGTCTTGACCTAGTTTGCAACATGGTCCTGTCTAATTACCATTATGCCCTTAACTTTCAAAATCTTTTCAAATAGACCCTTAAGTTTGCCATTGTTCTAACAAAAAGATCCTTGCCACCATTAAACCTACTCCTAATTTCTCCGGCGACCTTGATTTGGAAAGAACCCCTTGATTTCTTAATGAATACCTTTCAAATTTAAAAGGAAAGTTCGTCAAGAAATTCGTTTTCTTTTGAGCCAAATCCCACACCCCAAAACCTTCCCAATTTCTCATATAAATGCATGAGAAATTTGGGTATCAAGGAATTTCTCAACTTCGGCAAGCTTTCCAAGCTTGGGAAGCTTGCTTCCCCATGCTTAGAACTTCTTCTTGAGGTCTATAAAAGAACCTCCTGATCAGACCGTTCTCCCTATGCCCGAAATCGACCAAGATCTCCGCTAATTCCTCTCTCTCTCTCGGTAGAAAGCTCCTCGACGTCCGGCGAGCTCCTCCATCCTTCTTCATCCTCTATTTGCAATACCAGCAGTGGAGTTATCTTCCTCGTTTCTTCCCACATCAAGCCATACCAATCGGTGCCCTAATCTCCATCTTCCTCGCCGTTTCCCTCTCTTCGGAGCTGTTCCCTTCTCCGATGCTGGCAACACCACAACTAGCGCCTTCTCCTTCCCACTTCGTCCGTTACTACATTCAACTGCTCCCTAAACTCTTCCTCATTACACCAGCACTTTTGACACACCGTTTCGACCTTGACCACCCCTTCGCAACTCCATCGTCTTCCACCGTTCCGGACACACCTCCGATGAGGTACATCTCGCTCCACACATCACGAAACCCCTCGCCGACTACCTCCAAACTCCAGAACACCTCTCCTCTCATTTCCCCTCTCTCATTTCGATCCATCATCCACCCAAACACTACCCCGAATAAACCCATCATCTCCGACCTAACCCATGATTGTTCGGCCACCATCCACACCCATCCACCACGCCGAACTCCTCAATGAACTCACCGTGCCACGGTGATACTCTCTGAACCTTTTGACGGAGCCGAGAGGCTGTTTGCTTGATTTCAGGTGTGTCCACTAGCTGCCATTGATGAAGAACTTCAAAGGAGCTTCGAGCTCACTCCAGATCTCGTCTGCCCTAGGTGGAAGTCCTAGGTCATGTGGACTTGCTTCAGGTATTGGCCCAGGAGGTCAATTAGACGCTGGGACCTTAGCAGCTACACCAATCAGAGGAATCTCCTTACTGCAGACGCACGTGAAGAAGGGACGTGGTTTACTCCCACATTGTCAGCTGAAGAGCACCCTACGGTGCATAAATTGCAAAAGGGCTATGGCCTTTCTGCCTCAGAACACGAGGTGAGGTCCCTCTCACCCATGCACCTATGCCTCATCTGTAACCTCTGCTCATGGACCTGGCTTGACCTGTTAACCAGCCTAAGCCTCACTCCTTGCTCATCACCCACTGCCAATGAGCCTAGACCCAGGTACGCTAGGTCCGATAACCCGATTACCCCTGTGGCTCTAGGAGAGCGAGTCCTAAAGAGAGAAAGAGAGAAGGAGAACATGCACAGGTAGGGGGAGGGTTTTGCTCTTGGTGAGAATCGGCTAACACTTAGCCGAATTTAGAAGCTTTTCCCCTACTGTGTGAAGAAAGCCAGAGAAAGAAGGGGTGTAGGAAGAAGAAGAGTAGTAGAGATAGAGAAGGAAAGTAAGAGAACACAAAGAAGAGGAAGGGTCATAGCTGAAAGAAGAAGAGAGGTAGAGAAGAGAAAGAGAAAAGAAGAAGAAGAACAGAGAAAGGCTTGAGTAGTTTAAGCCATCTGATTAGTAAATCATACGATTGGTTTGATTGCATTTCATACATATAGACATTGAGTTCATTAGCTATCATTGTAAGGAGTACTTGGTGATCTAAATCACCATTTTACTCCATTACTTTTGCAATCTGACACTTGATCCTAGTGCTACTCTTTTTTGAAACAGTTTTTGTTTACAATTTCATAGCTTTCTTTTCTTGAATTGCAATTTTGAGAACTTAATTCCATATTGCTCCCTGTGTTCGACCTCGAACTTTTTCAAGTAATAAATTTATTTGTTTGAGAGATATTTTGGCTACACTACAACACGACAATTTTAAAACACCAATTTAGTATGCAAACATTTTGGCGACGTTGCTAGGGAGCAATAGGCAATTTAGAACTCTTGATTGCAATTCTTGATTTGGATTCTAACTTGCTATATCTCTTTTGTTGTAGTTTGTTTCAGGAGGGATACATTCCAGGAAGATCAGCTGCACGTTAAACACGCCAGGGGCAGGTAAGTTCTAACTACTCTCTCTCTTAAGCCCCTGATTCCGAAAAGGATTAAAAGGAAAAAAATTAATTAGGGCTACTTGCATTCTATCCTTAGATAATTCATCAAGTTGCTTGATTTGATATATTCTATTTAGACAACAAATCTTGATCTGTGCACCCACTTGAAGCTTAAGGTATCAAGGGCTATCACATTCTTGTTTGAGCCCTAGGTACCACATTTTTGACAAATTAAATTGGACCAAATTAGAGCCAATTAAGAATTCCAGTTTAGGATTTTTAGAGACACACTTGCTTAATCAAGAAATTATCTCTCCAAAATAATATGTGCCTAGACCTTGATTGAAGTGATTTATTCAAGAAAAACCCTAAAAATCAGGCTCTTAAATTCATTTGAACACTAAAAGAGGGACCTAAAATTCTCAAGAGGACAATACAAGTGAAGTTGACCCACCTATTGGGTTAACCAATCTTCAATTTAGGTCACTTTTTCACAAAAATATCTTAAAAGTTCAAGTGAAATCATAAGCACCCTTGCTCTTAATTAAAACTGGTAGACTTAAGAGGTCAAGTCCCCATTCTGGTCTACCTGGAACATCAGTGACAGGAGAGGTCGGGTGAGTGAAACCCTGTAACCCGTGGGGGTGCTCTACCATGTAGGGGTCTTTGCGTGACTCTCCCTCTCTAGCTGCTCAGGTAATTCTCAGGTGGATGGCTTTCTGACTAAGGGGTATCATCCACTCCGAACCTCTATAGTCATCTTTTTTTTTTTTTTTTGGGTGTCTTGATTGGGTCCATCACATTCTACCTCTCATCTACTCCATCAGTGCATGTTCAGGAGGAGGTCTCTAATACCATGCTTGAGGCCTCCTTTAGCTACTCATTCACGTCGAGGCCAAGCCTCGACCTCCTTGTTTGTGCAACAAGCCAACCCAATCGATATTTCTTCTAATTCATTTGAACCTGATTCTCCTTCATCCATCATCATGCACAACCTGCAGAAGAAAATAATCTTGAAAATCAACTTCAGTGCCCAATGATCTATTTCAAGCCTTTTTGAACCAACCGCAGCGTCCAATGATGCAAGATCGGTACAATCCCACTGCGATGTCAATCAAACCTCGAGTACAAATCCCTGCTGGAGGTCCTGACACTGAACTCAAGCCCAACATGATTCATGCCATTCCCAAATTCCATGGGCGTAATTCTGAAGATCCTTTCCAGCATATCAAGCAACTCAAGAATTTAGCCCAAACCTTTGAGTCAGAAGCTCAAAATCGGGATGTTCTACTCATGACAATGTTCTCTTTCTCCCTCATGGATAAAGGTGCTCGCTGGTAACAAACCCAAACATGCCCAATCAACACCTGGGTCGAACTTCAATCGAATTTTTGAGAAAGTTCTTCCCAGTTGGTCGAACAAATGCTTTATGGCACTAGATCACACATTTTACACAGCAAGCAGGAGAACCACTTCACGAGGCATGGGATCATTTTTTGGATCTCATGTGAAAGTGCCCCCACTATGGAGTTCCTAAATGGGAACAAGTCCAGTCCTTTTACCAGGGACTCTGTGAGGATATTCGATTATTCGTCAATGCAACCTGCGGAGGAAACATCATGGATCAACATGAAGACATCGTGTGGGAGATTCTCGAGAATATGTGCGAGAACTCCATCAATAATGAATCCATGGGCATGTTCGACTAGATGAATGCCCGTGCATTGATGAATCTAGAGCACATGAGATGCATGGCCTGTCCCCTTCCGTTGACTTGGAACTGATGGCCAGTCATCTAAACAAGGTCTCTATTATTGAGAAGAAGGTGGATGAGCTAACTCGACATTTATAGTGAGCCACCTCTACGTAAAACCCATTCACGCAACCACCCTTTGGCAGGGAGGCCGTGCACAACATCTATCACTGACCTTCTCAGGGGATGGATCCGTATCCACCGTCATCTGATTTTGGTTTCAAAGGAAACTTTGGACCCACCTACTCTAGTTGGGGGAACTCTGAACCCTCGTATTCTAATTTTTCCGAGGTTCCTCAGACCTGCGAGGACCTCAACGCCATTCAGAATGATCCATTCTCAAACACTTACAACCCTAGATGATGTAATCATCCCAATTTCACATGGTCAGGCAATAATCAAAATCAGAGACCTCAATATCAGCTCCAACCACAAGCTCCTTGTCCATATCAGCCGCCTCAGCCTTGACCTAACCCAACTTATCAATCTGGGCTGACTCATACAGATCAAATGACTCTTATCCTTTAGACTCTAGCTAACATTTAGAAGATGAATGTGGCTATGTAAAAATAGCATAGAGACAAGATCATAGAGGTTCGTAATCAACTTACCCAGATGGCAAATCCTCGCCAACCTGGTGCACTTCCTTCACAACCTCTACCTAATCCGAATAACGTGCCAAACCAGAGGTGCGTTATGAACCCAAATCCGGACCAAGCTCAGTTTGTTTACCAAGCCCCTTCTACTCCATCACCCAATGGGATGGAAGCTTCGACATCATATACGGGTTACTAGCAACAAGCACCTCTTTTACCCACACCAAATCAGAACCAGGCGGGATTGAATTCTGTTACTACCCGCACTGGCAAAACAACACAGGACCCACCTTATCCAAGCCAATCCTAGCCTGGTAATACAAACCTTAACCCTATGATAGTCATCCAGGACACCTTTATCCCTAATCAAGAACCTGGACCCATTCAAGAGGAATCCTATATAACTACCGAAGAGCCATAAGTAACTGTATAATCATTCTAAGAGAAAAATAAGAAACTAGGGTTAAAATTGTAATTTTACCATTATATCATGAATGTAGTACAACCACGGGTTTTCCTAGGGGTTAATTAAGGGTCAAATGATCCTAAAAGGCTAACAGTGGGTTAGAACAATCAGAAAAGGATTTGCACGTGTTCTAAAAATTAAATGACTTTTGAAACCCTAAAAACAAACTCGCTTAATTAACTGAGGTTTTGGTTAAGATAAAATTCAGCTAAACCTTCTATAATTCATATAAAAATATTCTCTAGGGTTTGGAACCTTCAATTTGACCATCAAAACCCGTTTTGACCCAGAATAGTCTCAGACAGACATTTACCCTAATTTAGGTTTTTACATAAATTACCCAATCAAACGTGATCAAAATAAAAATCCAACTTCACCATTGGATTCCTTAAGTCCAAAATAGGTTTTTACCAAACATTGGACCCAAGATGAGTTTATCTGGACCTAGTTTGCAACTTGGTCTTGTCTGATTACATTTATGCCCTTAACTTTCAAAATCTTTTCAAATAGACCACTAACTTTGTCGTCGTTCTCACAAAAAGGTCCCTAACACCATTAAACCTATTCCTATTTGCTCCAGTGACCTTGAGTTGGAAAGAACCCCTTGGTTTCTTGACGAATCCCTTTCAAATTTGAAAGGAAAGTTCGTTAAGAAATTCCCTTCCATTGGAGCCAAATCCCATGCCCCAAAACCTTCCCAATTTCTCATGCGAATGCATGAGAAATTTGGGTATCAAGGAATTTCCCAACTCTAGCAAGCTTTCCAAGCTTGGGAAGCTTGCTTACCAAGCTCAAAACTTCTTCCTAAGGTCTATAAAAGAACCTCCTAATTAGATCATTTTCCCTATGCTCAAAATCAGCCACGATCTCCCCCAATTCTCTCTCTCTCTCTTAGCCGAAAGCTCCTCAAAATCCAATGAGCTTCTCCATCCTTCCTCGTCTTCCGTTCGCAATACCAGCAGTGGAGTTATCTTTCATTTCTTCCCGTGTCGAGCTGTACCAGTCGACGCCCTAATCTCCTTCTTCCTCGTCGTTTCCCTCTCTCTGGAGCTGTTCTCTTCTCCGGCGTTGGCAACACCACAACCGATGCCTTCTCCTTCCCACTTTGTCTGTTACTACATTCAACTGTGCCCTAAACTCTTCCTCATTACACCAACACTTTCGATGCTCTATTTCGACCTCGACCATGCCTCCATGACTCCATTGTCTTCCACTGCTTTAGACACACCTCCGGCGAGGTACATCTCGCTCCACACAGCACCAAACCCTTAGCCAACTACCTCCAAACCTCCACAACACCTCTCCTCTCATTTCCCCTCTCTCATTTCGATCCATCATCCACCCGACCACCGCCCCGAACAGACCCATCATCTCCGACCTAACCCGTGACCATCCGGCGACCTTCCATACCCATCCGCCACGCCAACTCCTCAACGAATTTGCCATGTTACGGTGATACTCTCTAAACCTTCTGACAAGGCCGAGAGGTCATTTCCTTGATTTTAGGTCTGTCCCCTAGCCGCCATTGACGAAGAACTTCAAAGGAGCTTCGAGCTCACTCCAGGTCTCGTCTGCCCTAGGTGGAAGTCCCAGGTTGTGCAGACTTGCTTCAGGTATTGCCCCAGGTGGTCAATTAGGTGCTGGGACCTTAGTAGCTATGCCAATCAGAGGAATCTCCTTGCTGTAGATGCACGCGAAGAAGCGACATGGTTTAGTCCCACATCATCAACTGAAGAGCACCCTGCGGCACATAAATTGCAAAAGTGCTATAGCTTTCTGCCTCAGAACACGGGGTGAGGTCCCTCTCACCCGCGCACCTACACCTCGTCCATGACCTCTTCTTGCAGATCTAGCCTGACCTGTTAACCCGCCTAAGCCTTAATCCTCACTCATCACCCACTACCAGTGAGCCTAGACTTGTGTATGCTAGGTCCGATAACCCGATTACCCCTGTGGCTCGGGGAGAGTGGATCCTAAAGAGAGAAAGAGAGAAGGAGAGCCTGGACGAGTAGGGGGAGGGTTTTGCACTTGGTGAGAACTGGCTAACACTTAGCAGAATTCAGAAGCTTTTCCCCTACTGTGTGAAGAAAGCCAGAGAAAGAAGAAGGGCTGAAGGAAGAAGAAGAGTAGCAGAGATAGAGAAGGAAAGTAAGAGAACAACACAAAGAAGAGGAAGGGTCGTAGCTGAAAGAAGAAGAGAGGCAGAGAAGAGAAAAAGAAAAGAAGAAGAACAGAGAAAGGCTTGAGCAGTTTAAGCCGTCTGATTAGTAAATCAGATGATTGGTTTAATCGCATTTCATACATATATACATTGAGTTCATTAGCTATCATTGTAAGGAGTGCTTGGTGATCTAAATCACCATTTTACTCCATTACTTTTGCAATCTGACACTTGATCCTAGTGCTACTTTATTCTGAAATAGTTTTTGTTTACAATTTCATAGCTTTCTTGTCTTGAATTGCAATTTTGAGAACTTAATTCCATATTGCTCCCCGTGTTCGACCTTTGACTTTTTCGAGTAATAAATTTATTTGTTTGAGCACTATTTTGGCTATACTACAATGTGGTAATTTTAAAACACCGATTTAGTGCACAAACATCTACCATCTCAACCTGTACCCAACCCCTGCAATGTACAAAATCAGGGCAATAGAGCCTAAGGGTACAGGAATCATAGGGACCCACATGCACATGCTTAGGTGGTTGAGCAGGGTCCTTCTTCTTCCTCTTCTAACCCTGGTTATCTGGTTAATTAATCCCCTCCTATCTTTCCTAACCCTCCCCATGACCCGAACCCATATGCGCCTGCAAATTCTGTCACCTTGAAGAGAGGGAAGCAAACCAAGGTCCTCGAACTACCTTCTTCTAGCAACCAAGACCCTGGTGAGCTTGAGGAAGAAAAGGAGAAATTTGAAGAAGAAAGCAATGCTCAGGAGCTTGAAATTGAGGACACCACCCACATCCTTTTCCCTGAGGCCTTATTAAAAACTAGGAGGAAGAAACTCCTAGACAGCAACGAGGAGCTCCTGAATTTATTCAAGAGTGTAGAGATCAATATCCTGCTCCTTGATGCTATTAAGCACATCCAGCTTATGCCAAGTTCTTGAAAGATTTATGTACTCAAAAGAATAAGCCAAAAACACCCACCTAGAGGAAGGTGACACTCTTTGAGTAGGCTAGTTATATTATCCTACACCACCTTCCTCAGAAAAAGAGAGATCCTGATGCCCCCTTGATTTCATGTGTCATTGAGGATTACACTTTTGATAGGTCACTATTGGATCCAAGTGCACCCAATCCCGACCTCTCTCTATGAAGGGTTTGGGTTAGGGGAACTTAGGCCAACCTTAGTGATGCTGCAGTTAGTGGGTCGTTCGATCACCATACCGAAAGGCATTATTAAGGATTGATTGTCAAGGTCAAGGACTTCTATTTTCCTATAGATTTCCTAGTACTTGACATGGATGTACCTGAAGATTTAAGGAACACGCCCAACATTCTGGGACACCCGTTCCTAGATACTGCCAAGGCCAACATAAATTGTGATAGCGGTAGTATGGAAATCACCTTTGGGGACAGGAAACTAACACTTTATACTTTTAAGGTGATGAATAAATTTGAGGATTGTGGATTTATTGAGGACTTCAAGGATTTGGATCATAACATTGAAACATGTTTAATGATTAATGCCCTCAAGGATTTCACCAATACTGACAATATTGACCCACAACCCTTTGCGGCAGACTTGCCACACCCTAAAGAGGTTGCTGATTTTATTCATTTCCAACCTCTTCCTCTAAATCGTCCTGATGAATCTTCATCGGCATCCTTCATACCCTTTATCCTAAAGCCACCCCAGCTTGAGCTGAAACCATTGCTTAAGAATTTAAAATACGAGTTCTTAGGACCTAAGAATACGCTCCCTGTGATTATTAGTGCTGATTTGACTAAGGATCAAGAACTGAGAATGATTAATGTCCTTAAGGATAATGAGGCAATTGGTTGGACTATCCACGACCTTAGGGGGATCGAGCCATCTTACTGTAATCATCGTATTTTTATTGAAGATGTATCCCGCCCTTCTCGCAAAATGCAAAGGAGACTAAACCCTAATATGCAAGAAGTGGTCAAGAAGGAAATAATCAAGTGGCTCAGTGCAGGCATTATTTACCTAATCTCAGATAGTCCTTGGGTTAGCCCTATTCAGATTGTGCCCAAAAAGGCAGGGATAACTGTAATAACTAATGAGAAAGGGGAATCCTTGACCACTAGTTCAACTTCCTCTTGGAGAGTTTGTATCAACTATAGGAAGCTAAACACTGCCACCAAAAAAGACCATTTTTCTTTGCCATTCATTGATCAAATCTTAGAAAGGTTAGCTAGACAAAAGTACTTTTGCTTCCTATATGGTTATTCAAGATATAAACAAGTCCTTATCCATCTCAAAGACTAGGCAAAGACAACTTTCACAAGTCCCTACGGAACCTTTGCATTCCATAGAATGCCATTTGGGCTCTACAATGCACTCGTGACTTTTCAAAGGTGCATGATGGCCATCTACTCTAACATGGTGGGAGATTGTCTTGAGGTATTCATGGATGATTTCTCCATTTTTAGACATTCCTTCGAATCATGCCTAGCTAACTTGGAATTGATCCTCAAGAGATGCATCAAGATAGGGCTGGACCTTAGTTCGGTAAAGAGCCACTTCATGACCCAAGAAAGCATTGTCTTGGGTCACGTGATCTCTAATTGGAGTATTGAGGTTGATAAGGCTACGGTGGATGCCATCTCTAAACTTCCTCCACCCACATCTGTGAAACAAATTCGATCATTCCTTGGTCATATGGGTTTTTATCAGAGATTTATTATTGACTTCTAGAAGATTGATCGACCCTTGAGTAACCCTCTAGCCAAAGACACGCCGTTCGAGTTTGGTGAATCATGCCATAAGGCATTTGATTTATTGAAAACAACAGTCACCTGTGCCCCAATGTTGCAACCACCAGTCTGGACAGCCCCATTTGAGATTATGGCTAACGAATTTGATTATGCTATTGGTGCTGTCTTGGGTCAAAAGATAGATAAGAAGCCCTTTGTTATCTACTACGCTAGCAAAACTCTAGATGAGGCCCAGAGGAACTACACCATTACTGAAAAAGAGTTGGTAGCTGTAGTCTTTTATTTGGAAAAATTTAGGGCTTATCTTTTAGGTTCTCGTGTTATTATCTACACTGACCACTCAGCTTTAAAGCATCTCTTGGCCAAAAAGGATGCCAAGCCCTGACTTATTCACTTGATTATTTTACTTCAAAAATTTGATCTTGAAATCAAAGACAAATCCGAGGCATAAAATGTAGTGGCAGATCACCTTTCAAGAATCCTGATTGATTCTCCTCATCCAAATATCCCTATCCTAGACACTATTCTGGATGAGACTGTCCTTACAGTCTCGGGTATTCGAACACCTTGGTCTGTGGATATCGTTAATTATTTGGACGTTGGTCAGATCCCCCAGGATTGGATTGATAAATGCCACTTTATCATCATTCTTATGCATTAAAACAAACCTAGCTCTTAGGATTTTGCTCTGCAAATGGGTTTTTGGGTTGCATTTGGGCATAAATTAGGTTAGGCATGCATTTTACTTTTTATTATCTTTTCACATGTTTTTGTGAGTGTAAGGGATAAACAGTTTGTCTAATCCCTAGAATCGTAGCACTCGAGAAGGCAACTGATGAAGGAGAAGCCCAAACCAGCTGGAACTCAGCTTGATCCAGCTCACCATAGCTGGAATCCAACTCACTTGAACTAGGGTTAGCTCCTCCCAGCTCCATTCAGCTCATCTCAGTTGAATGGCAGCTCAAGAGAGCTCATCTTAGCTTACCTTTTCTCAAGTCAACTCAGATCCAGCTCAACTTAGCTGAGTCTAGCTCATCTCAACTCCCATCAGTTCAATAGGAGCTCTAACTAGCTCAGTTGAGTTGACTGGAGTTCACCCCAGCTCAAGTCAAGCTACATCCAACTCCACTCAACTTCATACAGCTTAAGATGACTTCATTTTAGCTCAGGAAGCTCAAGTACAGCTCCCAGGGACTTAGCTTAGCTCAACTCAATTGAGCTAAGCTACCTTAGCTGCCTCAACCAGCTTGACCCTCCCCGAGAGCACCAGACCCAGCTCACCTCAGCTCCTTGTGGTAGAAGCCAGCTTACTTTAGCTTAGCTTAGCAGGTAGCAAAGAACTAGCAAGCTAAGCAAGCTAAAGTAGCTCCGTACCACCCTCTTCAGCAGCTGCCAGCTCCGGTTCAGCTCTAGACTTCCTCTAGCCAGCTCCTCTCCTCAAACCCTAGCTTCCTTATTCCTCCTCCTCTACTCCTCTACTCCACAACTAGCTAAGCTAGCTAAGCTAGCTGAGCTTAGCTAAATCCACCTCCATGGCACCAAAAACCTAACCCCAACTCCACCTACATGACCTTCCACTCCATGTCTACCTAAGCTCCACATAAGCTAACCCTAAGTCCACTTCACCTTGGCACCAACCTAGCCTACCCACTACCTCCAAAAGCCACCACAAAGTGGCACCAAAACCACCCATAACCACCTCCCAATTGGCTCCACTTTTTCCATCCAAAATCCCTTTCATCTCCACCACATATCTCCCCTTAAATCCATCTCCACCATCCACCTCACCTTCCTTCTAGAAGCCTTCAAGTTGGCGCCAACCCATGGCACCCTTCCATGGTTGGCACCACTTTGAGGTGCCGTTTGGCCACCATAACCACTACCCATCATGCCCTTTAGGTGGAGCCAACTTACCTCTCCCCTTGGATCACCTAACTACCCTCATCATCCAATCCTAGCCATCCATCCAAAGGTCACGCCATCCACCATTTCCCATCCTATAAACACCCTACCCCACCACCACATAATTCCCATCCTCCCTTTAGTTAAATCTACCCTATACCCACCTCATACCTACAACCAAGAAGAAGTAGAGAAGAAGATTAAGGGGGCACATCACCCGCCCCTTTGGTGCCTTCTTCTCCCCATTCCTTCACCTTGTGCCATGCCAAGAAGGAGGAGCATTCCACATCAAGGAGGACGGCCAGGCATTGGAGGAGAAAGGGTGGTGCATTCCCACCCTTGGGAGAAGTTTAAGGCATGCCCCCCTTAGGGTTTGCCTTGGAGGACATCAGCTAGGAGGAGCCTACAGCAAAGAGAAGGAGAAGGAAGGAGCCCTTTCTAACTACAGGAGTAGCCGTAGTTGGAGAAAGGGCATCTCTTCTTCACCAACATAATCATGATTTTTTGTTTCATTTGCCTTTAGTTTTAATTATTTTTTTTAGAAGCTTTCCTCTACAAGTGTAAACAAGAATCCATTTTTATAAAATTGACTTTTTAAATTTGGTACATCTTCTCACCTTAATTTTGTTTTAGCATTTTCACACCTTCTTCCCAATTATCCTAGGCCCTCACTTGCCTAGGGTGAGCTTGGGAAGAAGACATTCTTGTCACCTAGTGCTAAGATAGGTTTAGTCTTTTCCACTACCAATATTTGTAGTGCCCTGTTAAGTCAAAAACCCTAAAAAAACATATATTGAAAAACACCAAAAAGAAAGGTGATTTCCATGTTTTCAAGCAAGGGATTTATAATTGCAACAATTCCTCTTTGGACGACCCTAGATACTCCACTATCTAGGTTATAAATTTTAAAAGCGAAATGGATTTGCGCATTACAACGATTTCCAAAACCCTAATTAACAAATCGCGTATTTTCGCTATCATGGACCAAGCAACAACGAGATAGACTTATGTCTGAGGCCAAATATTATTTTTGGGATGATCCCGAGCTATACCGCATTGGCGTTGACCAAATTATTCATCGGTGCATCTCAGAAAATGAGTTCCTTAGTATACTTGAGTTTTGCCATGCATCTATGTGTGGTGGACATTTTTCTGAGAAAAAGACAACAGCAAAAATTTTGCAATCTAGATTCTATTGGCCGTCATTATTTAAGGATGCCAAGGAATTCTCGAGGTCATGCGCCCAATTCCAAGCACTTAGGAACATGGCCAAGAGAGACATGATGCCCCTAAACCTGATACTTCTCGTCAAAATTTTCAACGTCTGGGGCATCAATTTCATAGGACCCTTTCCTCCTTCATTTGACACCAGTATATTTTGGTTGTTGTGGATTACATGTCCAAATGGATTGAGGCAACTCCCACAGAACCAATTGACCACAAGGTGGTCATCAATTTTGTAAAGAAAAATATCTTCAGTTGGTTCGGGATTCCTCAAACTATTAACAATGATGGTGGCATGCATTTCACTCATGTTTAGTTCAGGAATCTACTGGTGAAATACGTGGTGAATCATCATATTTCCACACCCTACCACTCCCAGATAAATGGATAGGCTGATGTTGCCAATCGGGAGATCAAGAACATACTGTAGAAAATGGTTAGGCCTAATAGGAAGGATTGGACAATAAAGTTGGATGATGCTCTTTGGGCTTACCGTACGATGTACAAAATGCCTATCGGTATGTCTCTGTTCCATCTGGTGTTTGGTAAGGTGTGTCACTTCCCCATAGAATTAGAACATCGGGCATTTTGGGCCATCAAGAAATGCAATCTTGACCTAGAGTTAACCGGGAAGACTAGGAAACTCCAACTATCTAAGCTGGAGAAGCTTAGAAATGATGCCTACTAGAATGCCAAAATCTATAAGGCAAGGACCAATGCTCTTCACGACCAGATGATTTCCCGTAAGAGCTTTGAGTTGAACCAGAGGGTGTGGCTTTTTGATTATCAACTTAAGCTCTTTCCCAGCAAACTTAGGTCTAAGTGGAACGACCCGTTCATTATTGATTAGATTTTTCCCAATGGAGCATTTGAAATATCTGACCCAAAGATGGTAATTCCTTTAAGGTCAACAGACAACGTCTCAAACCTTATGTTGACCATGTTCTCCCTGAACCCATCTCGAACAAGATTGCTCTTGCCTTGATCTGATCTCTGTTGGCCGAATATCGCCTAGCTGAAGGCACTAAACTCAGCATGTGTATAGGTTGTTTTGGAGCTAACCATAGTTTCACAGAATACAGGTGATATTCTTCCTATTCTGCCCTCCTTTATGCTTTTATTTTTCAATGAGGACATTGCATTAGTTAGGCATGGGGGGTGGATACTTTATGATGTGATTATTTTGTCCTCCCGTAATAGTAATTTCCTATTTAAAAAAAAACACTAGAATTAGAAGAGAACTTAGGCCTTAGGAGTTATGAACTTTAGGAAATGATACTTTAGGACCTGAACACAAAGACTCTTCAGGTCTTTAGGCTTAACCAGCCCAGGTGTCTACTAAAATGTGAATTTGGTCTCGAGTCCTCGCCAAGTAATTTTATTCTCACTTGGTCAATAAATTAGGGTGATAAGTACACGACTTATCAATTTTCCTTTTAATTTGAGGGGACTTTAAGTCTAAAGCATCTACACATTATTTGCATTGACTCACTTTTCAATGATATCTACAGAAATTAGGTAGCTAATGAACCTTCTAGGGTGGTATGGCTGGAAAGTTGTCGATGGTAATAGCTCATTAGCTGGTTGTCCAAAGCCCAGCCATAAGACCATTCTCTTCCAGCTGCCTTTAAGTAAATCTTAGATCAGGGAAGCCACCTACTTAAAAGAAAAAAAGAAATACCTAAAAAAAATGAAAAGAAAAAGAAATAGAAAAGAAGAAAAAAATATAAATAAATAAATAAGCCACACTTCACCACATGAGTATGGCTGGCAAGTTGTCGATGGTAACAGCTCCTCGGCCGGTTGTCCAAAACCCAGCTCGCAAAATGCATAAATATTCTGAAACACCTAGGGAAGAAGTGGGAAAGTAGAATAAACTAGGGAGATATACACTAGGTTCGCCCTTGTGTTGACCCCATAACAAAAGCAAGTAGGGAGAAAGCTACCTATCGAAAAGATAAACCTTAAGGCATAAGTTTTAGGTCACCTAGGGTCATAGATACCTAAAGTCTATTTTAATGGCCACCTAGTGAGTCGATTACCATTCACAAGATTCTTAGATCATAAAGTTCTTTTCGAGTCTTGGGTGGGTTGGGTAGCCGTAGAAAGCTGCCCTGAAACCCTAAACTCAAAAATCGAAAAAAAAATAGAAAAGAAGAAAAATAAAAAAAATGTATCTTCCCTATTCAAATAAGGCGAGGACTTGGGCAGTTTGCATTTTGGAAGGCACTCGAGCACTGTTGAGTTTTTGTAATTAGGTCCTTAGTTGAAATTTTCTAATGTGATAAACAAATCTTTCCTAAGTGATTAGATCTTTATTCTATTTTATACATAGCATTTAGGTTAATTTTTGATAGGGACTAGCAAAAGATAGGCATGGGGGTATCATAGATACGCTTTTATTCATGGTAAAATGCCGAGTTATGATAGTTCCTAAGCTTAACATTGCATACAACATTGTGAATAATGCATAACATTCATTACATTGCATTTAGGATAATTTGTGTAGCTTGTTTATTAATCTCTACATTTTATATGGCCAGGGGGCAATGCGACATCTTTGCGGGCTTCGGATGGAAAATCTGATCATACTGATGGATCCGGAATGATAATCATAGTCCATCAGTGCAAAAACCACCCCGATCAGAGTTTCGTAGCACCCTCTACATGAAGAAGTTAGACGGCCACAATGGTGCCACGTGGTGCCATCGCAACCCTCCAGCTCAACTACAACCACCCCTCTCAAGCCATGCTCATCAGATCTTGGCTGTTGGATTCAAATCCAACAGACGTCGAGAGGCCACATCGCCCTTATCAGGTCATACAAAGAGAAGCTCCATGCAATCTCGACCGTTGGATCAAGATCCAACAGTCATGGATGTGTGGGCCTTGATTCCTAAACGAGACCCAAACTTGCCATCAATACATTGGTTAGTGCCTCGCTCCCAACACACAGATGAGAGATCAAAGCCCCACGCTCGAATTTAATCCGCTGAGAGCATGCAGGTGAAAATTAAGTTGTCGATGAGTAATCTAGTGGCAAAGGAAGTAGCGACGTAGTACTCTGAGCACCCTGCGATACCGTACTGGTGCATGTTGAATCACACGTGCAGTAGAGGTGCCATCCGAAGCGTCCTCTCTCATGCGATTAGAGCCCTTCATCTACCATCCAAGGGCAACGATTCACTCCACTGCAGCTCAGCGGACACCAGCTGATGGACGCACATGATGGCAGCTAGAGATGCGAGATGGACTACCAGTGAAGCACGAGCGCAATCAATGTGCAAGATGGATGGCCAGCATAGCTTGCTATAGCGAGCACGTGAGAGAGCGTGAGTTGGCTACAACGACGTATGAGTAGGATCTACAGCGACCTCCTAGAGGTCGCTAATTGTCCCATACCCATTTTTATTCCCCTCTCATCCACTATATAAGAACCTACACACCCCCCTTGCCTACCCATCTCTACCTAGCTATTCCTCACCTGCTCAAGAGCTCCAAGAAGCCTCCCAAGCTCCCAAGAGCTCATTCCCAAGCTCCACAACCTCCTATTAATGTAATACTCCCCTACTCCACCAAGTACTCAGTCTTACCCTCACCTCCTTCATAGGAGACCGCAGAGTCCTCCCCTCACCTTCCCTTAGCTAGACGATCACCTCCACCTCCTCATCACCATTCCTACAGCTCAGTCAAGTAGCCCTCTACTCGGATTCCCCCTGCACCTCATCCCTGACGTCCAGTACCTCATCTCCTCCGTCCAAGTCACCACCAATTGCCATCGTCTCACCAGATATTTGCTTTGAGAGATTTCTTTTCATTCTGTTGTTACTTTTTTAGCATATCTCTATTTAGTGTAATAAACATTGTTTTGGATATATCAGATTCCTTCATGTCTCTACTCTCTCTCCTTCGATTTATTTTCTCTAGTAAATTGCCTTGGCTAGTTATTCATTATAAAAAATCACAAAATCCTAAAAATACCAAAAAGAAACAAAGCAAAATGTGGATTTCAAGAAGCAAAATGTTCGCCTCCTTCTATTTGACCTGTGACTCCCTTGAAGTTTCGATATAAATTTTATCTAGTTAGCAAATTTTTACACACTACGATGAAGGGTTTTCTAACTCAAATATTTTCGCATATGAAAACATGCTCACCATGCACTACCTCACTGATCTCATGTATAGTTGCGCTTTTGATCGTGCCTCATCTAGTGCATTCATCCATACTGCCTCATCCAACACATCTTCTCACGCTACGCGACCCGCAGCTCGCCCTTCGATCTCCATCGCTGATGGGAACACCATCATTCTCCATAACTAGCTTAAATTAGTTGAAATCAAGAGACAAATGCTCTTGAATCATCGCCTAGGGACAATAATTACACTCAGATTTGTTTTGAGAAGAAAATATTATAATAGGGATAAATCTGCAGTTTTAATATCACATCACAAGTGTAGAATAACCACAGGGTCACTTATATGCTAATTAAATGTCATTTGAGCGTTAAAGGCCAAAAAGTGGGTCCACACCGACAGAAACAAGGTTTCACACACTTTAAGAACCAAATTAGTACATAGAACCCTAATTCTCAACCCTACCTGAATTGAAGAGGTTCTGGTCAGGATAAAATTCATATAAACCTCCTTAAAATCATATTAAAATAATCTAAGAGGTTTAATACCCTTGGTTTGACCATCTGAACCTATTTTGACCTAGAATAGAGTTTCATACAGGATTTTACCCTAATTTAGTCTTTTGTGCAAATTTCCTAGTCAAATGTGGTCAAAACTCAAATCCAAGTTCACCATTAGATTCCTTGTGTCCAAATTAGGTTAAGACAAAAATTTGGGCCAAATCGGAGCCCATCTTGACCTAGTTTTCACTTCAGTCCCTAAAACCTCTATTTCCTACAATAAGACCCCTAGCTTTCGAAATTCCTTGCAAATGGGTCCCCAACTTTGTCATCTTTGCAATAAGCCCCCTATTGCGTTCAACTCCATGGTTTCCTAGTCAACCCAACACCACCGACTGCAATCAGGAAAGAACTTCATGAAATCATCACCAAATCCCTCTAATTTTAGAGGGATTGGTGTTCAAACAGTGGGAAAGCATTTGAACCAGGTTTAGAATCCGATTTTGAAGTAAGGAAGCTCTAGCAGAGCTTGATTCTTCGTGATCTGAACTTTCCTAATCTACAAAATTAGCTCACGATTTTTCCCAATTCAAGCTCAAATTTGAACTCTCTAAAGGTCCCTCTAAATCCTAGGTTCCTCCTAAGTCTAGTTTGGCACCAAAATCCTCTTCTTCCTTCTTTCTCGACCACCTCCGCTGCAACCCCGGTGAGCCTCTTCAACCTCCTTCCTCTAGCCACTAGACGAACAAATCAAGCAGCCCTCCTTCCTCGCCTTCCTCCACTCCTCGCCAACCACAGCATGAGCCATCTCCCTCTTCATCATCACCGTTCTCTCTCAACGGAGAATTCGTCTCCTCTGACGTTGGCCAATCGTAGCCAGTGCCAATTCATCCCCTTTCCTCCCACTTAGGTAGTCATTCTTCCTCTTTTTCTTCTTTAGGTTAGAGTCAACTCCTCAGCTCCCCAATTCAACCGTCATTCATGTGCCTTTCCCCTCTTCTTCTCGACCTCTGGTGAGGTCGTACGATCGACATGCTCCACCAAAAATACAACCACCACCACCAAAACCTTCCCCACGATTCAGGGATCAAAAGCCCTCACTTTATTGAGAGCTTTGACCCCTGAATGCTTTGATTGGCCAACCCATGCCTTCCTTAACTACCCTTCCATCGTCCGGCCACCCTAGTGCTTAAAGCACCAAATTGTCACCACCATCACATTCCACTCCCTACGGCAGAGCTTCCTAGCTCCTTAATTGGCCCAAACATCGCCCCCTTTACCATATGCCATTACTGCTAACAGAGCTCCATCAAGCATCACCACCACCGTCATCTAACCACGATTGAAACCCATAAGGTTAGGGCTTCGCTCCGACGTGCTATGCTAGAGCTTTCTATGTGCTTAATCTAGTCCTAGAGACCATTCTATTTTTTAGGAACATCGCAGGTTTCTGCCATCGTGGTCATCATCTCCATTGCCGTCAGCCACCGCCCGACCATCAATCACCGTGCTACCACTCTCTTCACGCGCGAACCTTTCGCATGAACTTAGCTACAACTCTAATTAAGGAACAACACACGACAACAGCTTCAATTCAAAGCTCAAAGCTCAGCAGTAGCAACTGATGAAGAGACCCTATCTTAGTCCCTCCTTGTATGCAACAGGAGCAGAGTAGCGTATAAAATGCAAAGTGAAGAGGGCTCGTTGCCTCTTCACTGGGGGTGAGGTCCCCGTACCTCACTCTCCCTCACTCCTGACTCACTACCCACGTCGGTGAGCCTGGACCCAACCTAGATCTGATTACCTGATTAGAAGAGGTTTCTAAGGAGGGTGGAGGGTAGTTTTTCCTCGAGTTTCATGCCATGTGCCTCGGGATGCATGCCAATACTTAGGTGATTTTGAGTTTGCCTTGTTCTATGCTTGAGACTGCTGGTTCTCTGTGCTGGTGTTCTTGTCCCTTGTGCTTCTTGGAGACACTTAAGGCATCTGACCTTAGGTTTCGATGTCTGATTTGGGTACTGTTGATATATTGGAGGCTTGAATCAAATGCTTTTATAACGTGGAATTTGAGAATAAGTGGTTCAAAACCACTGTAGCAAAATTGAATTGGTTGAGAAATTGAGATATATTGGGATATGTGCTTGATTATGAGATTTAATTGGTGATTTAAATCACCATTTTTAGAGTTCTCTTATTCTTTTTGTCCCAGCAATTCTTGAGAGACTATTGCTACCATTGAATATTGATAAGTCCACTTTAGTGGATCATTATTTAGCCTAAGTACTTTCTAATTAGTTATTCTTAGTTGTTAATTAATTAGCAGTTAAATGATAATTCACCTTAGTCTGCATATAATTTTAGGCATCAATTTTACATTAATAACATATCATATGGTAGCATAATTTGTTTGATGGATGCAGGCTAGGTGGAAGAGTTTAGACGTCTAATCTTGCATCTATAAGACTTCTTAAGCTTAGATTGGACGTTTAGGAACCGCCAGCATGAACTCACTGACACTACATTTTTTAAGACATCTGAAGCTCGGATCAGATGTCTAATGAAGAACGGCTAGAGCTTATCCTACCATTCCAACCACTTGCGATCCTCGTTGAGTGCTTAGAGAACCCTTCAGTAGAAGAAAGAAACAAACAGAGGAGATCTCGGAGGGAGAACATTTAAAAAGAAGGATCTCTCCTTCCTCGCAGCCATGATCTTCCCCCCTCCGGGGACTTCCTCCATCTCCACCATTGTGCAACAAGCCTACATCGTGGAACTCCAGCGTGCACCGTAGCTTGAGCGAACTCCATCATCGCCTTTCCCATCGCACTGCACACTCGTGGTGACAGCACGAGCACCACCCACCCTCTCCTCTTCTCTGTTTCCCTTCTTCTTTCTCTTTTCCACCCGCAAAGCAACCCACCTTCACCACCTTCTCCCTTCCCATACCAACACCACCACCCCTCGACATTGCACCCACCGTACGAGCCCCTTACCGAGCGCACCAACCACCGATGCCCGCAGCCACAGACCCACTCACGCATGCGCAGTAGCGCAACCCCTCGCGCAGTAGTAGCACCCTTGCCCTCGCACCACACCAGTGCGCGTGCACGCCCGAGCCATCCCCCTCCTCCTTTTCGTCTTCATCTTCTTCTTCTTAGTCTTCTTCTCCAACAGAGAAGAACCCAACACCAATGCCGCCCCTCTCCATGCAACCATCACCACAACCATCCATTTGAGGCACCGTTGACTCCACCGCACTCTCCTCGACACCACAACCTCGACCACACCTTCAGTTGCACCAACCGACCACTCAACGCTCAACCAGGAAACCTCACCGCTAGTGGCTTCCATAGCTCCGACTAGTGAGCTCCAATTGTCTCCGTCGATGCCACGACCACCATTGCGAAGCTCTCCGCATGCTCGACCTCCTCAGAGCTTCTCACGGCCATCTATTCCCTCTTTCTCGTGCACCATCGAAGGAAAGAAATCCTCTATTTTGGGTATAATTAGAATTTACATTCAATGCCATTGCCCAGTTTTTATTTTTGATTTTTGGATTATTATATTGAGGTGAAGTTGCAATGGTGCACTTATGTTTTCTTATATTAGCTTGACTCATGTTATGTGAACCCTTTTACATTAGATTTGGATTCAGATTTGCACAATTCCTCGCGAGCATGCATGCAATTGGAAATTACATGAGGTGTCACTACTGATCGCATATTTATTGAGGAAAAATTACACATATAACCTTACAATCTCGAGTTATTGTGTATCTTCTTTTCATTGCATTTCGCATCCGATTTGAGTATGAATCTCGCATTTGATTGAACGAATACAAGACCAAAACATTTGTGAATTTATTGATCTGTTCCTCCCTGTGGATACGAACTAACTCTTCATGGTTAGTATTATTGATAAATATTTTTGTTCAGGATTTTTCCACCACGATTTACACATTACAACGACATATTTTTTGAATGGGTAGATTTTTGCCAAGCAAAAAACTACCCATTCAAAGGGCACCGTTGTTGGGGAGGCAACAGACGCAATTGGTTCACTTGGTTTATTTCTGATTATTTTTAGGTGAGCATTTATATGACCATTCTCTATTCTTTTGTGCGAGGTACATTCATGAGAAGGAGGAGCACACAGCGAAGACAATAAGGTTGGTGGACCTTAATGCCACCTGGAGGACAACAATAGGCGTCGTGTGGGCCTTGATCCCACACACGTGAAGACACACAAAGGCCCATCTAGGAGGATCCTGCCTCTTAGAATTTTGATTTAGAATTGTAGAGTAGACTCTTTAGGATTTAGTCTAATTATCTGTTTTCTCGCCCTTGTAATCTGGGGCCAATTTTTTGGGGGAGTGTCCCCAATTCTTTAGATTCTAGGTTTATTCTTAGTTAGTTAGTTCTTTTGATTGTGCATTTATTTTTTTAAAAAAAATTCAAGCTTCCTGATAGAAGCTACATATTCATAGGTTGACCATCTAGGAGTGCTTTAGCAGCATCTAGTTTATCTTAATTGCATCACAGACATCTTGCATTGAAGAAAGCTGGAGTAAGGTACATCTTTTCTTGAGCATCAAATACTTGTCATGCATCTACATTAGACTTAAATCCAAGACCACTAAAGTGTTTGAATAATTAATTCAGTGGTCACTTTAAGAAATTGGGACTGCTAAGAGGTTCGACCTTAAAATCAATGACTTGAAATTGTGTGCAAAAGGACTTGTTTGCGAGATTTCAAAATTCAAAATGCGTACGTGTGTTGCACACCTGAGACATTGTGCACATCACACATAAGGTCACTAGATCAATTTCTACCTCTCCTCTTTGCGCCACAAGGGATGTTAGTTGGAAATCAACAAGCCTATCCACCAAGTTACTTCGGTTCCTCGTGAGTGGGCTCGATTCAAGACTTCCATCCCTTGCAAGTAGGTTGTAGGCACCAATGAAAGTCGGCCTAGGAAGCGTAATTCTTGCAAAACTTGTTTGGCCACTAACTGAATACTTAATTCTAAGACCTAGAGTCTACTAAAAATAGATCCCACTGTATTTACGTTTGTTTTAATAGTGGTAGAACTCTCTAGGAAGTTTCTATTTTTATTCTGATTTCTTCTAAATCCTAAGAGAGTTAAACCTACTTGGCTTAAAGAAATGGATCACCCTTACTCCTTTCATTTAGATTATCAGAGTCAATACTTCCCATCTTTTAATCAGGATCCCATGCCCCGAGCATATCCATCCTTTGATGGGTACAATGACAATTCATGCGATCAATCATATTCCTATCCTGGGAGTACTAGCCTGATAACTTCCACTTTTGAGCAAAACCTTAGAGCGAGATTTTCCACCCCTAGAATCCCCACTACTATGCAAACATCCAACCCTCCCACCCTTCATGATTTTTCTTATCAGGGTTGAACTAACACTCCTAGGCAATCTGAGCCTGAGATTGACTATCCTCCCCAATCTAACAGTAGTCTCTCCTCTTTTATGATAAAAATGCAAAAACAATGACTAAATGAGAGATGTTGAGGAATAGTCAATGACTAAATGAGAAAATTCGTCAACTTAGATACTCTCTTACTATTGATTCAGATCCCTACCCATACAACCATGATCATCAAAAAGATTATGAGGAAACAACGGATAATAGGGATCCCATTTTGAGTAGCTATCACTTAGACTCTCCCCATGAGACACGACCACTACAGGAGAACTACCTTAATGATTATCTACCCGAGCTATATTGGAGTCAAAAGAGAGGGAAGATGGTACCCTGCTGATAGTATTTTTCTTACCCCTGATAAAGCAGGTCAAGGTCATAGCGTTCATTCCACTTCCCTTGTTAATCATGTGGTGGAACCCCATTCTACCCTTAGTGAGCCTAATCCTGACCCTCCACTTAGGGAACCAACACCTACCATTCATTATTCCGAGGATTTACATGTTCCCAATGAAGGTGACCCTAAGAGAATGGAGGATGAATTGGAACAATTTTGGTCCCAGGGATGCAAAGAGTCTATTTTAGAGGAGGAGGATGGTGACCCAATGAAGGAACTCAAGCATAGAGTTTGGAGTAAACCTTAGGGGGATATGTGTTATTTGAGGACTTACCCCCTGAGGATATAAATGATTTGGTGAAATCTGGATTCCTTCTTTTGATTTTGAAAATCATTCTCCCCAAAATTGGGAAGATACAGAGTCTAAGTTGGAGGAGGACTAGCATAAAATTGAGCAGCCTAGGAGAGACTCTTAGGGACAATACATACCAATTGAGGATTTATGCCCTGAGGAGAATAGATCACTGAGAGATATAGGCTTACTCCATAACATTGAGACTAATCCTCCTTCAGAAATAATTGCAGATACTGAAGCAACTCCTTCCCTTACTGATGAATCACATGTATACCCCGACAAAAATTTAAGTGAACCAAAAGAATCCGGGGATGAAATTGATGATAGTGATTCAGTTGCTTCAACCTTGCCATCAAATGAATTTGATTTGGAGTCCACCATTACTTCACCTCTACTGGAAGGTGAAAATGTGACTCCAATTCTTGAGGAAATCATTAATAATAGGTAGCGTGACTTGAATTTTTCTGCAACAACTATTAGGGAGAATAATACCAAATCTGAATTGTTGTTGGAGCTGGACTTGACACAAACTAAGCCCTCCTTGGACTTAATCATTACCACCCAACACCACATATAACCCTTACACTCCCTAACCGATCCTTGGCTTAGGTTTCTACTCACATTCTTTCTGGGGAGCATATCAGGCCAGTATATCTCCAAGTGGAATGCGAGTGTGGATTGATGCTTGTACTTTTAGTCTTGCCATTCAAGGGTTTGAAATAATTATGCATACATCTTTTAAAACCCTTCCTACTTTGGAGTACCCTTGTTATCCTCTACTTATTCCATTTCAGAAGGTCCCTTTTCATGTTCCTTTTGTTATTCCTAGACCTCCCCAGGTAGCCTACGAGGTTCTCTGCTTTCATGTCTTCTAGCGAGCATTTGGAATCACGCTGCATCATCATCTCTCCAACATCCGTGGCTACCATATTTTCTAGGCCCACATTGTTACACATATTTTTAGGGCCTAGCTCTTTTTGTTTGGAAGCAGACTTACAGATTTCCTATAAGTCTGGCTGCTGACAGAAAATGCAGTGCTTATTGGTAGGCAACCCAACGGCCAGAATAATGCCTTCATCAGGTGATTTCCTTCCTTTCTCCCCCTATTTTAATTTTACAATAAAGTCATTATAGGATTTAGTCATGGGAGGTACATTTTGCATTTTTAGGTAGTATTCATGCATTTAGGTTAGGTGCATTTGCAAAAAAAAATCTCTTTTATTTTCTTGAGCTAAATTGGTTAGCCCTAGCAAAATATCTTTATCAAAATACGACTTATGAGATGACTGAGTGTACATCCACTTTTCATGTCTTGAGAGATTGAGTTACTACAACTATAATTTACTACTAACATACATAACTTGCTTAATAGCTTAAATTACTACTAAAGCTTAAGTTTAATTACCTAAATTAAGAACTTAATTAATACTGAAGTTCTAAGTATAGCTTATAAATAACTAGAATAACCTTACTTAACTTAAATATACATAAAATTTACTTAACTTAGGCTAAAATAGAAATGAGTTAACTTAAGTTAGACATGTTGGTGCAAGAGTACATCGATCGTTGATTTTGATGATAACAAAACACTTGTTATTTAATATTTGAATTTAAGTTATAGTTTTAGGAATAATGAAAATGGATTCAAGGGTGAAGGAGCTCAAGCTCCCATCCATAATGGATTGGAGGAGCTTGATGGTGAATAGAAGATGGAGCTTTGAGTGGAGCGAAAGCTTGAAGAAGGAAGAAGAAGATGAAGAATAGGATAGAAGTCATTTTGTTCTTGTATTTATTTGTCCTTTATTTCTT
Organism: Thalassia testudinum; assembly: GCA_037157565.1. Taxonomy (NCBI): domain Eukaryota; kingdom Viridiplantae; phylum Streptophyta; class Magnoliopsida; order Alismatales; family Hydrocharitaceae; genus Thalassia; species Thalassia testudinum. The sequence continues at coordinate 1,716,644 of JAZHRO010000046.1, forward strand.
TGCTCTTTTCTTTCCTTAGAAATATTGTTAAAGAGCTCAAAAGTTCAATACCTTAGTCCTAGGAACACTAATCCATCATTAGGACACATTGGCAAACTTAGAAAATCAAAATAGGCTTCAGACAGCCCGATTAGACATACAATCTCTACTTCAAACATCTAATCTTGGACTTTAAAATGTCTGACCTTTTGTCCAGACATCCAAACAACTAGGTTGGAATTAGACTCTCTGTCTTTTACTTCCAAACGTCTAGCCCATAGTCGAGACATCTTAGAAGACATCAACACATTGTGCCAGACGTCCAACTAGAGGATCGTTGGCTTCTCAGACATAATCTTAGAAGATTAACCTATGATTATATTAACAACTCGTTTTAGATGTCCTTAGAGCATCCCAGACGCCCGATAAATTGACATTAGTCTAAGATATGACCCAAATCACTTTTGTCAGATGATTATAGCCGTTTGAGCCTCGGAAAATCAATTCCCGCACAAAATTATATTTCCAGACATCCAAACATCATACCAGATGTCTGACATGTCGTTTAACCTAAAATACCTAGAACCCTGTCTAAATCTCGACAACACAGGAAGATACCCATCTTAGAATTAGACGTTTGATATCTTGTCTAGATGTCTTAAAATGAATTGTTAGATGTCCATCTAGATCCAACCCAGTCTAGGATCATCAACCCTTCTAGAGTAGACATTTGACCTTCTGATTAAACGTTGACCCAGACATCTGACCATAAATCCAGACATCCGAAAACCCTATCAGACTCATAAATAACCCTGATTTTGGTGGGATTTTGGACCTCTCTCTTGAGCCTTGTTCCCAACAGCCATAAGAGGCTTCCAAAGCCTTCTAAACCCTTCTTAGGACCTCTATAAATAGAGGGGAACCCTTCCTAAGCTAAAAACACCTAGAGAATACTACTTCCACTCATATTGTGTTCAAGAAGAGATAGAAAAGTGATCTTGCTCTCCAATCCCTATTCAACAAATCTGAGAGCACCAAACATCTACCATGATCATGCCTACATACTTTTGACTAATGGAAGTTCCCTTTGCTTATAGAAGCTATATTTTATATATATACTTATTTGGGCTCTATAGGACTGTTGTAATTTTGCTTTTGGTTGGGTATTCGCTTTACGAATTCCCGTCTCCATCGCTAGACAAAATATAGGTTTGAGGTTACTCTACCCTCGGGTATGAAGTAGCATGGTTGTAAGAGGTTGAACTACCCTCATGTAAGTAGTTCGGTTAGTAGATTTGATTGACTAGGTCGATCGAGAAATCCTAAACTGAGAGGTTTATGTGGTGGTTTTTACCCGAGTTTGGGTTTCCACCTAAAAATCCATGTGTGCTTGTGAGATTGAATCTTTATGTGATTGTTGATTTATTTCCTCATTATATTTGTTTATCATGCACATCTCACCCCCCTCCATAAGGAATTACAATTGATATCAGAGAAGGTTCTTGCATTCATGGAGTCACACCCAATGAGATCATGGAGGGAAGCATCTTTGCTGCAAAACCATTCAAGGGGCAATTCACTCTCCGCTCGCTGCTCTTCAACGAGAGCAACTACCCGTATTGGAAGCTCCGATTGTAGACTTGGCTTGAAGCTAATGATTGCATGATATGGCACAGGTACAAAGTGCCATACGTCATCCTGGAAAAGCCCGAGGTAGGTTACTCCCAGCAACAAACTTGGGAGCTATCTCTCAATGCAAAGACGATGAACGTCTTATATTATGCATTGAGCCTGGAAGAATTTAACCTCACCTCATAGTGCGCCACCGCATATGAGATTTAGCATACACTTAAGGTAACGCATGAGGGTGCATCAACAGTAAAATCCTCAAAAATTAATATTTTATCTCAAGAATTTGAATCATTTTCTATGAAGACTAATGAAACTCTAAGTGATATGTACACTAGGTTCACTCTTATAGTGAATAATCTAAAGTCTTTAGGGAAGACCTTTATAAAAGGGGAGTTTCAAGGAAAGCTTCTTCATTCCCTTGGATCGGAATGGGAACAAAAGGTCACCACTATCGAAGAGGCAAATAAAGTAGAGGAGCTCAACATGGAGGATCTCCTAGGCAATCTCATGGCCTATGAGACAAAAATGAAGCAAAAGGACACACCAGAGCCAAAGCCAAGAAAGAGCTTGGCCTTCAAAGTTGCGTCAAATAGTGAGGTAAGTTCCAACGACAAAGTCCTTAAGATATTATTTAAGAAATTCTCTAAGTTTCGCAAGAACTCAAAGAAAGAGAAAGAGTGAGATAGCCCAGTATGTTGCTATCATTGCAATGAAAAAGGGATCTTAGACGCGAATGTCCTCTTGTCAAGAAGGAGAAGAAGAAAGGGAAGGAGAAGAAATACAAGAAGAAGGCTTTTCAAGTCATGTGGGATGATACAAGCTTAGAGGAGGAAGAAGAAGAAGATCCTGAAACATAGAACAAAATTGCTTGCATGGGCTTCATGGCATTAGCGGATCTTAACAAGGATGAAGATGATAATAAGGAGGTAAATTCATTTAATGAGTTGCAAGAAGCTTTTGAAGAACTATATGAACTTAGTAAATCATTAAAACTAGAAAATAAAAATTTGAAAAAGGAAACTAGTGCCTTAAAATGTGAAGTAGATCAACTAGTGCTCTTTAGTGCTTGTTAAGTCTAAAATGGGAACATTTTAGTGCCTTAAAATGTTTAAAGGTGCTCTTTGATAGAGTGCTCTTTGAACATTTTAAAATAAGGCACTAAAATGTGAACTGTCATCTAAAGGTGCTCTTTGAAAAAGGAAACTAGTGCCTTAAAATATTTTGTAGGTTTCAATGAAGATGTCAATGTGAAAGATTGGACCTACAAGATCAAGAATGATCAACTCAAATTGGGAGTACCAAAGAGTAGATCAACGAAAAAGACAAGGAGACCGACGAGACGACTGATGGGTGATCGAACCACCTTGCATCAACCATTCGATTGGAGATCGACACCGATGCCCAGACCTCTAAGCTTCGAATGGGAACCCCATCATTTTTTGGCATCCACCTCAAGGGTTGTTTTATTGGACATGGTAAGTGAGGTATTCCCTTTACCTTAGTTTTTGATAAATGGCATCTAGATAGGGGAAGTTAGAAATGTGCATGCTATATGTCCATCATTAAGGGGGAGAAAGATTTCCTTCAATTAGAAGGGGGAGATCTTAAAAGAAAAACATAGCTATATTTCCATTAGAAAGGGGGAGCTAATGGATAAAATGAATAGCTAACTTTTTATTACAAAAGGGGAATTAACCCAACTTAGAAGAGCATGTATTAAGGGGGAGTATGGGATAAATGAGCTAAATTGATTAAACCTTTTTGATAATGTCAAAACGGGGGAGAATTTTTTTGTTATTATTTGTGATTTTGTCATCACCAAAAAGGGGGAGATTGTTGGTACAAGAGTACTTTGATCATTGATTTTGATGATAACAAAACACTTGTTATTTAATATTTGCATTTGAGTTATAGTTTCAGGAATAATGCAAATGGATTCAAGGGTGAACAAGCTGAAGCTCGCATCCATAACAGATTGGGGGAGCTTGATGGAGAAGAGAAGATGGAGCTTCACATGGAGCAAAAGCTTGAAGAAGGAAGAAGACGAAGAATAGGATAGAAGTCATTTTGTTCTTGTTTTTATTTATCATTTATTTCTTTGCTTTTTTCTTTCCTTAAAAATATTGTTAAAGAGCTCAAAAGTACCATACCTTAGTCTTAGGAACACTAATCTATCGTTAGGACACTTTAGCAAACTTAGAAAATAAAAATATTCTTTAGACAGCCTAATTAGACGCCCAATCTGTACTTCAGACATCTGATCTTGGACTTTAAGACGTCTAACCTTTTGTCCAAATGTCCAAACACCTAGGCTGGAATTAGACTCTCTATCTTTTACTTCCAAACATCCAGCCCATAGTCCAGACATCTTAGAAGACCTCTGAACATCATGCTAGACATCCAACTAGAGGACCAATGGCTTCTAGGACATAATCTTAGAAGATTAACCTATGATTATATTAACAACTCTTTCCAGACATCCTTAGAGCATCCCAGACGTGTGATAAAAAGACATTAGGCTAAGATCTGACCTAAATCACTTTTGTCAGATGATCATAGCCGTTTGGGCTTCGGGAAATCAATTCCTGTACGGAATTATATTTCCAGACATCCAAACATCGTGTCAGACCTCCAACATGTCATCTGATCTAAAATACTTAGAACCCTGTTTAGATCTAGACAAAACAAGAAGACACCCATCTTAGAATTAGACGTCTGATATCTTGTCCAGATATTTTAAAATGATCTATTAAACATCCATCAAGATCTAACCTAGTCCAAGATCATCAACCCTTCTATAGCAGATGTCCAACCTTCAGATCGACATCTGACCATAAATCCAGATGACCAAAAACCTTGTTAGACTCATAAATGACCCTAATTTCGGTGGGATTTTAGACCTCTATGTTGAGCCTTGTTCCCAATGGCTACAAGAGGCTTCTAAAGCCTTTTAAACCCTTCTTAGGACCTCTATAAATAGAGGAGCACCCTTCCTAAGTTAAAAACAGTTATAGAATACTACTTCCACTCATATTGTGTTCAAGAAGAGATAGAAAAGTGATCTTGCTCTCCAAGTCCTATTCAACAAATCTGAGAGCACCAAAACTCTACCACGATCATGCCTACATACTTTCGACTAAGGGAAGTTCCTTTTGCTTATAAAAGCTAGATTTTATATATATACTTATTTGGACTCTATAGGACTGTTGTAATTTTGCTTTTGGTTGGGTATTCACTTTACGAATTCCTATCTTCATTGCAAGACAAAATACTCCTCGTGAAGAGGAGGGGTTTAAGGTTTTGCTACCTTCAGGTCTAGAGTGGTTGCAAGAGGTTGAACTACCCTCATTTATGTAGTTCGGTTAGTGGATTTAATTGACTAGGTCGATCGAGAAATCCTAAACCGAGAGGTTTAGGTGGTGGTTTTTACCCGAGTTTGGATTTCCACCTAAAAATCCTTATGTGCTTATAAGATTGCATCTTTGTGTGATTGTTGATTTATTTTCGCATTATATTTTTTATCACACACATCTCACCCCCCGCCGTAAGGAATTACAAGATATATACAAAATAATTAGATATAATTGCATTAAGACTTACTACTACTTAGATTATATTATGTTAATTAAGTTAGACTTACATAGCTTATTCTTAACTTATTAAGTTTATATAGGTTAAGTTAATTAATTAGTTAATTAGTATATAACTTATATATATTAAGCACATTAAGTTAATTGCAAAAAAAATAGAATAGAAACATGACAATTAACTTGCAAGTAATGATTAATCACAAAAGGTTAGAAGCATTAAAATCATGTTCCCTATTGCATAAAAGATATAAAAGAAAATTGCTTTTTATACAAGTGATGCATATGTTCAATCTCAATTCTTCGCTAAATAACAAGTTCTCTTTACACCAAAAATATTTGGCTCAATGGCCCACATTTATTCCACGTGTCAAGATCAGATTCACTCATCCACAAGTGACGTACGAAAATTCATCGCAAAAAGATTTGAGTTTTGAAAACCTGTTCTCATAATGTAATTTGCGAGAAAATCCGAACAATCAAATAATTTTTACTGAAACTCAAAAGAAATCTCGGATCAAACACAGGGAGGCTACGTCGATTCGAAATCCACAATTATATTTTTTTTGCAATTTTTGTTTAAAGACAACATAATCATAATGATTCTATTCTACTTGCAATATTAACACTAGAGAAAGAGAGTGAGAATAATTTTATATCAATGATAATGTCATACAATTACCACTAGAAAGTGGGAAATCAAATCTAGAAAAAGATAAAGAGAAGTGAGGTAAGAAATTATCCTTCTCGACGGCTGCTTAGACGATGAGCAGAAAGAGTGACTCTTGGAAGAAGAAGAGTAAAGATGGAGGACGGAGAACTAAGTGGGAAGAATCGAGGGCGAGGCAGACGTCATCATTGTGGGATCCACTTCTAGAATGGGGACAAGAAGACCACGACGGGTTGAGAAAAGGATAAAATTTTGATTTTTACTCTAGAGGAGCATCCTAGGTTTGGGACAAGCTTCTTCAGAGCTTTGAAGAGAGAGAGAGATGAAGGAAGGGATGAAGAAAATGTGGAGGGCATGGGGCCTTTATACTAAATTGCTTAAAGACTGTATGAATTAATCTAATGAGAATACTAAATTGAAAGCGAATGATTTAGCAATGAAGTAAACAATCTCCTTTGAAGATTTGTTGCAAAAAAAGAGTGGCCTTGAGAAGAATACAATAAATCAAGCTCCTTTGCAGCTAGAAAATTGGGAAATGGAGGTGTAGGCAAGGAGAGTATTTTTGGCTTGATGTTATTTTACAGAAGACACTCAAGGAGTGTTTATATAAGCTACTAAACACCTCCCCTATGAATACTAGTTGTTAAGGGCAAAATGGGAAGAGCAGGATTAACATTAATTGCAATATAGCCGTTATGATTAGGCACAATGGCTAGTTGGTACCGGTACTGAAGTTGTGGTATCGATACCGACTACTCACAGTCAACCCAACAATGCCTGGGGTACCAGTACTCATCATTGGTATTGGTACTCAGTGCATTCTGTTGAGTAACAAGAAAGTTACTTGGTACTGGTACTTATCACTAGTACCGGTACTTGTGACTCACAGGCAATGGGGCTGTGACCTACATGTACCGGTACTTGTAAGGTCCAGGCACACCAAAAGTCCACCAACTGTGAACACTTAATACTGATACTCATGATAAGTACCAGTACTTGTTGTTCACAGTTTGGGACTTAGGCCCAAACCTGTGCCTAACATGTATTGGCACTTATGACTAGTACTAGTACTTGCTACATGTACCTTGTTTTACAAGTTTAAACCAAGTTTTATGGAAATCCTAAATTAGTTATACGATAATATTTTCAAACAGTCAAATTTTAGTTTTAAAATGAATGTACGTGATTTTGATCCCTAATTATCTCTACTTTGATTTAACTCCTTAGATATCTTTTTCTTTTTAGGAGACATACAAAAGTTCTAAGATACAACAAACTAAACTAAACTATGGTCTTCAATCTTCATGTCTTCCATTCTTTCTTGCTTGCATACTTTCTAACTCATGTATTTTCCTGTAATATTTCATAAACTCATCTGATTTCAAAACAGTTTTGTTAACACCAAAACACAAAAGAGAAGTGGAACTAGGTTCCAACAATCTCCCCCTTTTCGGTGTTGACAAAACAAACAAGATACCCACATTTAAAATAAATAGAAACTTAATAAGAGAAGAATAAAAAACTCCACAAGGAGTGAAAGAAACTCCCCCTCAAACGAAGCTCCCCCTACTTTAAATATGAAGTATCCATACCATTTCTCCCCCTTTTTGTCAAGCAAGCAAAAAGATAAGCGAATATTATGTTTTAAGCAAGCAAATATCAAGCAAACATTTTAAGCAATCAATTTGTTAATTTTGAATTTCTTTTATTGTACAAAGTCCTAACTTTCTTCTTATAAAGCAAAATCTCTTTGCTGCAAGAGGTTTTGTAAAAATATCTTCTTGGTGATTGAGTGTCTACAAATTCTAATTGTATGGAACCTTGAAGCACATTATCACTATGGAAATGTTGTCTAACATCTATGTGTTTAGTACGTGAATGATATACCGGATTTTTTTGATAAATTTGTTGCACTTGTATTATCACATAAAATTTTGGATTACACAAAAACTAATCCAAAGTTGGACAAAGTTTGTCTTATCCAAATGACCTGAGAGCAAGCAAGTGAAGTAGCAATATGCTCTACTTCAATTGTAGAAAGTGAAACACAAGTCTGTTTCTTAGAGAACTATGAGACCAGGGATTCTCTAATAAAATGACACATGCCGCTAGTGCTCTTTCAGTCTGTCTGACTACCTGCATAGTCTGCATCACTATAAGATAATAGGTCTAATGTTTGTACTTTAGGATTAAAAAGACCAAGGTCTCTTGTGCTATTTAGGTATCTAAATATTCCTTTTACTTCATTAAAATGAGATTCCTTGGGTTCGGATTGGAATCTCGCACATAAACATGCAGCAAAGAGAATATCAGGTCTAAAGGTTGTAAGGTATAAAAGTGAACCTATCATACCCTGGTATTTCTTTTCATCTACCCTCTTGCAGGATAAATCTTCACCAAGAGAAGCAGATAGTGCAATTGAAGTCTCTTTTCCATTTACTTTTTCAAAGTCAAACTTCTTGAGAATTTCAAGAACATATTTAGTTTGACTAATGTATGTACCTGTGTCTAATTATTGAATTTGGAGGCCTAAAAAGAATATGAGTTCACCCATCATACTCATTTCGAACTCAGCCTTCATAGTCTCACAAAAATGCTAACACAGGGCCTCCTTGGTTGATCCAAATATAATATCCTTGACATATATTTGAACCAACAAGATCCCATCTCCTCCCTTTACAAAAAGAGTTGAATCAACAACCCCAATTCTATATCCATGATGGAGAAGGGAGGACCTAAGCCTCTCATACCAGGCCCTGGGAGCTTGTTTAAGTCCATATATTGCCTTATTGAGCTTGTATACATGCTCTGGGTGTGCCGGGTCCTTAAACCCAGGAGGTTGATGAACATAAACTTCTTCCTTAATGTAGCCATTAAGAAAAGCGCTCTTGACATCCATTTGATATAACTTGAAGCCCTTTGCACTTACAAAAGCAAGTAGCATCCGTATGGACTCCAAGTGTGGAACAGGAGCATATGTCTCATCGAAATCAATACCCTCCTACTGGTTATAACCTTGAGCTACAAATCTGGCTTTATTCCTGACTACTTAACCAGATTCATCCAATTTATTTCGGAACATCCACTCGATTCCAATGATGGAATTACCCTCAGGAGCAGGGACCAAGTCTCATACATTATTTCTTGTAAATTGGAGTAGCTCCTCCTGCATAGCTGCAATCCATGACTCATCCTTTAATGCTTCATCAACTTTCTTGGGTTCAAGTTGAGAAACAAAAGCATTAAGAACAAAATCATCTCTAAAATGTGATTGGGTTTTTACGCCTTGTTCAATATCACCTATAATCTATTTTTGAGGGTGATCCATGTGGTGTACCCATTCTTTTGGAAGATCATGTACATTCCGAGAACCTTCCATTTTTGATACATCGATGAAGAGGGTATCTTCATCATCAGAATCTAAATGATTTGGTTCAGGTTCTCCTAAGTTTGTTTCATCAAATGAAACATGTAGGGATTCTTCAATAACAAAGGTCATTTTATTAAAGACTCGATAAGCTTTTCTTCTTGTTGAATAACTAATAACGATGCTTTCATCACCTTTAGCATCAAACTTATCAAGTCGATCTTAGGCGTTTAATTAATAACATCGACTTCCAAACACCCTGCAATATGAAATACTAGGAGACTTTTCATAGTAAAGCTCATATGGAGTTTTCTTAATAATAGGCATTAAGAGAGTTCTATTAAGAACATAACATGCCGTATTAACTGCTTCAGCCCAGAAATATTTTTGAAGCCTAGACTCTAAGAGCAAAGTTCAGGCGCATTCTTGTAGAGTGTGATTCTTGCGCTCTATAACACCATTCTGAGACGGTGCCCAAATAAATGAAAATTCATGGGTTATGCTAGAATTGACACAAAAATTAGAAAATTTTTCATTTTCAAATTCACCCCCATTATCAGTCCAAAGTCTAAGAATTGAAGATGATTTTTCCTTTTGAAGTCTTCGAGCAAGACTTAGGAAGGAATCAAATCAGTCATCCTTATGTTTTAGGAAGATGACCCAATTGAACCTTGAGAAGTCATCAACAATAATTAGGCAAAATTTTGATCCATTTAGGCTCTCAAATCATGTTGGCCCAAATAAATCAAGGTGTAATAACTATAAAGGTCGTGTGGTTGAATCTAAGTCTTTTGATTTGAAAGAAGCCTTATGTATTTTTTCGAGTTCACAGGATTTGGACAATGCATCCTTTTTATAAGTTAGTTTGGGTAGGCCCCTTACTAACTCATTTTTGCCTAACTTATTTAGATGTTTGTGATTAATGTGACTTAGCCTATAGTGCCATAGATCTACTTCAACATGGGATGCAAGTAGACATTTTACAAATTTCTCTTGTGAAAAATGAAGAGCATAGATATTTTCATATCTAAGACCTTCAATTAAAATTGTGTTTGTTCCCTCTTTTAATATTTTAAAACCAACTTTAGTAAACAATACATCACATCATTATCACATATTTGACTAACACTAAGTAGGTTATGTTTTAAATTTTCTACTAAAAGAACATTACGTACTTGCTTAGAGGAATTACCTATTGTACCTTCACCAATAATGCGACAACGTTTGTTGTCGCCCAACCTGACATGTCCACCATCTTGGATTCTTCTCCACTTGATAAAGAGGTCAGAGTGTCCCATCATATACTTGGAACACCCACTATCTAGGATCCATTTATCCTTCTTGACCTGCAAAATAGTTTATCAAATCTGATTTAGGTACCCATTTTGTTTTGGGTCCTTGAAGGTTAGTACCCTTCAAATCTTTAGGTTTATAGATCACCTTTGTGTTAGATCTATAATTCTTAGGATTTTTGACCTTTTGATAAATCTATGCATGTCTAGGTGTATGTGACTTATTTTTTGTATTCTTTTTATTATTAAATTTGGCTTTTAAATTATTACAAAATTTTGTATTCAACCTAGTTGTTCTTTTTAAATTATTCAATGTTCCCTCAAAATGTTCATAAATGTCCTCTAGTTCTACTATTTTTACATGTAATTGTGAGTTAGTATCTTTTGCTATGTCTAACTCTATATCTAAACAAGTTTTTTCTATTTCTAGAGTCTTATAATTATCATGCAAGACCTTATTTTCCTTTCTAATCATCCTAGCTTTATGATATATGATATGCATACATCTAAATAGCCAAAAATGTCTATTAATGCATGTTCTTAGTGTCATATTAGCATCATACATTGTAAATATTGCATAACATGCATAATCATGCATTTAGGTCAAGTTGTATAGATTGTATAGTAATTGTCTCCTTTTATGGTCAAGGATAGGGTGACTTTTTATCTAGGCCTAGAATCAAAGATCCAACCATACGGATCTGATCAGGGCAACGATTGGAGTTCAACGACTCCAAAATCGCCCTTATCAGACATCTATAGCACCAGATAGAGATCGAGGAAGCCTAAAGATCAAGGGCTAAGATGGTGCCAATCCTCACTTCATACGACAAATCCAACTGCATGGATGGGTTCGGATCGATGATCGCAGCCTAACAGCACAAAAATCTATCCAATCTGACATCTTTGGCACCATCTACAACACACAGAAGATGGATGGCAAGATGGCACCACGTGGTGCCATCTCAACTGCCCAATTGATCGTAAGGACCCGCAGCTGCACTTCTGAAGGCAAAGGCATGGGCGATCTAGGCCGTTGGATCATGATCCAATAGCCACAATTGCGCGTGCCTAATTCCTAAGCGAGACAAAGAGGAGGCTATAGCGCATTAGTCGTGGGCACGCTCGTGAAGCAGAGGCCACGGAATTGAATCCTTGCAAGCCTCAAATTGAGGTGAAGGTGCGGGGTGCATTCAATTCAGTCGTTCGATGCAGATCGTGCAAACGAGGAGCGGGCAATGTCGCACAACGGATGCACGCAGTTCACGCACGCATGATCCTACACAGATGCAAACGCCTGATTAGACGTAGGGGGCATGATGCATTCTGAGCCGTTGGATGCGAGATCAGACGGTTGAGAAGAGGCACGCTTGTGCGTTGAGCTGACGAAGAGGCGCTGGCGAGGAGCATTTTAAGCTGTCTGATCTTGAGATCAGATGGCTGATCGTGTGAGAATGTGGAAGAGTGTCGGGCACAGGGAGGTGAGGAGGCATGCACGCTTCAGCCATGATCGGGCTTTAGTGATGAATAAATTCGTCACAAAAGACCCCTAATTTATTATTTTGAACTTAAAATTACCTTTTTGCTCCCAACCTCTACACCTATAAGAAGACCTACACCCCCTACATTTCATTCATCTCTTCCTTCACTTCTCTCCCTCTCCAAAGCTCAAGAAAAGCTTGTCCCACACCCGGGATGCTATTCTAGAGCTAAAATCCAATTTTCTCATCCCCATTCCGAAAGTGGATCCCGCGATGACGATAATGTACTACCTCATTCCCGCTTTTTCTTTCTTCATCCTCCTTCTTCCCTCTCCGTCCCACATCTTCCAAGCGTCGTCTCATCTGGCTCATCCTCCAAGCAATCGTTGAGGAGGATAACCTCTTTCTACCTTCTCTTTTACTACTTCCTAGAATAGGTTTCCCACTTTCTAGTGTAGATTTTCTGCTTTTTAGTGTAATGAATAGTTGTAATCGCAATGAACATCAACTTGTGATAATGAATTCCATGTCAATTCTATCTCTCTTTTGTCTTTATTTGTAATATTCTCTCTTTGTCTTCTATTCTTTATTCTTTAAGTAAATAGTTAGTTTAGATTTAATTTGACTTGCCAATCTGCTTCGCGACAATTAAACGTGGTTTTAAATCGAACGTATGCCTCCCTACGTTCAGCCCGGAAATCTTAGAATTTTGGTATAAATTTATTTGTTGACCGATTTCTTCGCAAATCGAACTACAATGGGTTTTTCGAAACCAACTTCGATCACGTAGTTTTCCATGTTCAACATTTTGGCGACATTGCCAGGAGGCAATGATTTTTTATTTTCTTTCCGCATTTCGCGTACGTTCTTGTTTTATAACTTGCTTTATTTCTTGTCTATTATTTTGCAGGTACCTTAACAGGGGATCTTCAAGCAGTAGATCGAAGTAAAGTGCAGTTGAAGACAACTGTAAGTGCTCCCCATTCTTCCCCCTCCGTAGATTCCATTTCACCACATTAATTCAACCTCTAATTAACCTAGGTGTTTGTATAAATCCTCGGGTTAGTTTGGTTGCTTGGATTTCCACTCACATCCATCTCACCCGCATATGAAAAATCAACAAAAAGATATTTTTGGTTGGGTAAATCAACATACACACTACATACACCCACATTCAAGGCACTTAACCTAATTGATTTTCATCTACTCAACCAGATTCTGATCTGTGGAACCAGTACACGCAAATCAACATATAAAAGAGTAGAAATTAGTCTAGGTTAACCATTTTGTGTGCCCAACTCAGTGGTGCAATTTAGGCCAATTATTTGAGTTGTTTGGGCCACACCACTTCAACTAAAATCAACTCATCAAGTAGCTGCCACATAGGTTCAACTTTTAGGGATTTACCAGGCACTCCACATTCTTTTAAGTTTCAAAGGAAAACATATTCACCTGTGCTTTTAAAACCTAGTGTGCTAACTAAACTTAATTGAATATACCTAAAGTTGAATCCTAAAAGCTACTAAGTAAGATTTGGACCCTAAAATTCACCGCATCCAAAGATAACCTTGCTTGAATGCCACTGGTTGTGCATGCACACACATATCATTCAATCATTAAGGACACAACCCAGATAAAGGGCCAATCACATTCCAAAGCACATTCAAACCTAAACTTAATTAAAATAAAGTAGACGTTGGCCTTAAGGATTGGACTTGCTCTTCGGAGCCCAGATCAAGATTATTTTCGATTAGTCTTTTTCTACCGTTCAATCTGATGTCTAGCTAGGGGAGCAGAATCAAACGATCATGGTTGGGGGGTACACTAGGAACCTGAGGTGCAAGCCAAAGGAAGAACCTTCTCCCCAGTCCCTCCCTCTAACTAGTTGGATTGACCAGAAAGAAGTAGATCAAATCGATTCTTTACCTCATGATGGGTTTTAGGAGTCTGTAGGTCTTTATGCTAGCCCACTTAAGGACAGGTTTGTTTGTTTGTATTGCAGGGCACCATTCTTCTTCCTGTTCTGTCATGGATCCTTCCACATTGCACATGCTTTCCCATTCTGATCCTCCTAATACATCTTATTCCCAAAATGATTATTATTCCAACCAAATTTATTCTCATCCATCTTCTAGTTGGGATAATCTTGATTGGGAATACAGTTCCAGACCTATGTGTTTAGGGTTTAACCCTGGACACCACGATTTTGATTCTTATCCTTCTTCAAGCGACACTGATGTTAGATCATAGCCCTCATTTGAACAACCTAATATGATCTACAATCAAGAAGGATACACTGATCCTTACCTCTTCCCTGAATACATTACCTTTAGGTCATCACCACCTTATGAGCAACCTGAAATGACCTATTATCAGGGAGGGTATCAAGATCCTCAATTCATTAACTCCCCTGCACTGAACCCAAACCGACCCCACCGTGAACCAAACCATGTGGTTCAGGTTAACCAAGTGCAAGAAAAGGCGTTGGCTAACTTGAGGAACACTATACAATCTTTAGAAGCTTAGTCAACACCTTGCACTGAAGAATTGGAGCCCCTAATTGAAATGATTGATTATCTGAACAAGTATTTGTTGGATTGGCTCAAGGATATTAAGGATAAGGGCCTGGGTGAGGATTTACTTGGGAAATTATTGAAATTGATGATGAGATTTGTGCTTGCTTTAGTTTAATCATGGGATGATTCCCAAGATGAACCCCCTTTAGGAGAGCTAATGTCAGAACCCTCTCAAGCACCTGTTGGGGGGGACACGTGTTACGAGATCGGGTTTAACCAAGTTATTCTAAAGCAATCAAATAGGGATGATTTGATTTTTGAACCAGAGATCCCTGAGCTGGGGTATGAAGAAACGTATGTCTTTATGGATTAGAAAGTGATTGATAATTTTGAGACATACATTAATACGGATTCAGATTTCTTTGATTCTGAAGGTAAAGAATCATTATACGAAGTCTCATATGAGTTTATAGAACACAATTTTAGTGAGACAATTGGGCTAGAGGAATTCAATAAATCATTTGATGGCCCTAAAATTGAGGAATTTGATTCTGTTAGGGCTCGCATGGCAGATTCGGATCCTATTTTGAAGGATTCAATTCATAGCCATGATCCTCAATCACACCCCATAGAGTTTATTGACGATTTTGAAATCACTAAACCCAAGCCCATTCTGATTCAGTCACATCTTTTAGACTTGGAAAATTCAGACGAGGTAATTAATATGCAGGAAGCCCTGGAATTTGAAATCCTGATTGAGGAGGATAGAGAGTGGAAAATAGTGATATGGGAAGTCAATTCCAGAGGAAGTGAAAGACCAAGTCTAAGGGTTCCAATTTGTCTAAAACCACCTTTCTACAGAGACCCTTATGACATCTTCTCAGAAGATGTTCAACCCAAGCAAACATTCGTTGATTATCCTTATGAGCCTGATCTCTCTGTTATCCAACTTTTTCGTCTTGGGCTGCATCCTCACAAATCGCAGGATCAACCCCACTTGCATACTGATCTCAGGTTCTAGGTAATTTTTATCCAAAACCTTAGATATACTCAACCATGGAGTATGGGTCTGCATCACAATTTGGTCCACATCTGTGGACATCTGCTAGCAGGTCTTGGGGTGAATCTTTTTATTTTGATTCAGACCTGCACCTATGAATATTTTGTTTCTTCTTTATTTGTATAGGGTGCCTAGCTGAAGGCACTAACTTCAGCACATATATAGGTTCTTTTCATCTTGGAGCGAACCCGTTATTCACGCAATCTAGGTGCTTTCTACTCCACTCTGTTTCATGTCTTTTTAATACAATGAGGACATTGCACTAGATAGGCATGGGGGGGTGGATATTCATCACTGAATTATTTTGTTAGCTCCGTAGATTCTTTTTGTCTTCTTTTGATTTATTTATTTAAAAAAAATTAGGAAAAAATACTTGGGCATTAGGACTTTTCAATCTTAGGAAATATTACAGTAGGATCTGAACACTATGACCCTTCAGGTCTTTGGGCTTAATCAGCCCAGGTATCCACTAAAATGTGGATTTGTGTATCAAGTCCTCGCCATCTTGAATTCTATTTTAATTTTATTAAATAAGTTTGGGTGATAAGTACACGACTTATCAACCTGTCCTCTGATTTGAGGGAACTTTAAGTCTAAAGCATCTACACACTATTCGTCACTGAATCATTGTTTGGCGATTTTAACGGAAATTGGGTAGCTAATGAACCTTCTAGGGTGGTATGGCTGGCAAGTTATCATGGGTAACAGCCCATAGGTAGGTTGTCTAGAGCCCAGTCACTAGACCATTCTTTTCCTGCTTCCTTTAGGTAAATCTTAGACCAAGGAAGCCACCTACATAAAAAAAAAGAGAGAAAAAGTAAGTCCAAAAAGAAAAAAAAAGAAAAGAAAAAGAAAAAGAAAAGGAGAAAAAGAAAATAAAAGAAATAAGCCACACCTCACCGCACGAGTATGATTGGCAAGTTATCGTGGGTAACAGCCCATTGGTAGGTTGTCCAAAACCTATCTCAAGAAATGCACATCAAATTCCTAAAACACTTAGGAAGAAGCGGAGAAGTAGAATAAGCCAGGGAGATATACACTAGATTCACCCTTGTGTTGATCCCATAAAAAGAAAAAGTAGGGAGAAAGCTCTTGATTGTATAGATACACCTTTAGCCAGAATTCTTTTTAAGGTTACCTAGAGGCATAGAAACCCGAAATCCATTCTGATTGCTGATCAACGAGTCTATCACTTTCACAAAAAGATGCTTAGAACTTAGGGTTCTCATCAAGTCTTAGGTGGGTTGAGTGGCCGTAGAAAGCCACTCTATAACCCTAAACTCAAAAATCCAAAAAATTAGGAAAGAAGAAAAAGGAGAAAAAGAGATCTTTCTTTGAATAAGGCAAGGCTTGAGGCAGTCTGCATTTTGGTAGATACCCAGGCACTATTGTGTCTTTGAAAGTTCAGGTCCTAAGTAAAAATTTCTTAATGTTGAAAATGACTTTTGCCCGAGTAATCCAATCCTAATTCTTTTATAAATAACATGTAGCTTTTGCTAGGGACTAGCAAAAGATAGGCATGGGGGTGTGATGTGCATACATCTAAATAGCCAAAAATGACTATTAATGCATGTTATTAGTGTCATATTACCATCATACATTATAAATATTGCATAACATGCATAATCATGCATTTAGGTCAAGTTGTATAGATTGTATAGTAATTGTCTACTTTTATGGTCAGGGATATGGTGACTTTTTATTGGGGCCTTGAATCAAAGATGCAACAGTACGGATCTGATCAAGGAGACGATTGGAGTTCAATGACTCCAAGATCACCCTGATCGGACATCTATAGCACCAGGTAGAGATCGGGGAATCCTAAAGATCAAGGGCTAAGATGGTGCCAATCCACACTTCAGACGACAAATTTGACCGTACGGATGGGTTTAGATCAATGATCGCAGCCTAACGGCGTGAAAATCAATCCAATCCAACATCTGTGGCACCATCTACAACACACAGAAGATGGATGGCCAAGATGGCACCATGTGGAGCCATCTCAACCTCCCAATTGGTCGTAAGGACCCGCAGCTGCACTTTTGAAAGCAAAGGCACAGGGGATCTAAGCCGTTGGATCATGATCCAACGACCATGATCGCACATGCCTAATTCCGAAGCGAGACAAAAAAGAGGCCATAGCGCATTGGTTGTGGGCGCGCTCGCGAAGCAGAGGCCGCGAGATCGAATCCTCGCAAGCCTCAAATTGAGGTGAAGGCGCGGGGTCCATTCAATTCAGCCATTCAATGCAGATCGTGCGAGCGAGGAGCGAGCAACGTGGCGCAACGGATGCACACGGTTCACGTACACATGATCCTACGTGGATTCAAATGCCCGATCAGACGTGGGGGTTGCGATGCATTCTAAGCTGTTGGATGCAAGATCAAACAGCTGAGAAGAGGTGCACTTATGCGTTGAGTTGACAAAGAGGCATTGGCGAGGAGCGTTTTAAGCCATCTGATCTTGAGATTGAATGGTTGATCGTGCGAGAACACGGAAGAGCGTTGGGCGCAGGGAGGCGTGGAGGCGTGCACACTTCAACCACAATCGGGCTTTAGTGACGAATAAATCCGTTGATTAGCCCATATTTGTGGGCTATTTAAGTATTTAAGTGCCTAGACATTAGGTTAATTCTAACATTTATTTAGGATAAATTTGGATGTAAATAGATTAATTACATAATTCATGCATTGCACTCATATTTTAAATGCATTTAGAATTAACTTAGAATGGCATTCATTTAATTAGTTAACCAATTAGGTACATTGTTTAAGTTAACATACAAGTTGAGGGTTTGTATAAAAATAACCAAAATATTTTAATAATATCCTTTATTCTTCTTCTTTTCAGCAACTACTCAGCTGCCGCTGCAACGCTTCCTACTGCACTAAAGCACATTCATGGATCAGCGGAGAAGGTGGATCTGCTCTCGCCTCTCCATTCAAATTCGTGTAGGCAACTACAAAAAGAGGAGAGAGGCTGCCGAGCGGAGGAGGCCTCCACCCCCAACCCACACTGTGCAGAGTCCATCTCTTCCATTCCACACCGCCAGCCTCAACCGTGGTGACGACCCTCCACCACCGTGGGCGTGTGGTGTGACAAGCCACATCGCCAACCGGAGGTCGCCCGCATTACCGTGAGCACGTCGCTGTGCACCTCCCTCGCCGTGGTCACCAACAACCACCGTCGCAGCTACTGCAATCACCCCTCATCCAGTTAAGACGTCCGGGAAGTTTCCCGGACGTCTGAAGCTTCGACCTCCCCACTCCAGCAACAACCACACTCGCCCACTTCACCGCCAACCGCCTGCCCTCGTCCGCACACCTGAAGCGCCTGCCCTCATCCGCACGCCCTCCAGCCTTCGTGCGCACTCGCGCCGACCGCCAACAGTGCGCGCACCTGCCTGTGCTTGCAACAATAGCCTACGCACCTTCTGCCTGCAGACTCCCTGCAGTGTCGCACCAGTGCGTGCGCGCACCCACGCCACCCGCCAGCATGCAGCACCGGTTACAGCACTCACCCGCATGCCTGCAGCAGAGCCGCCATCCTCGAGCGTACCCTCGCCTACAGCTCCTCCTGCCTGTGCACGCAACAACAGGCCACGCGCACCGCCCACCAGCAACGTCAAGCTCGCTTCCGCTCCAGTGCGCACACCTGCCTGCAGCACCTTCCACGAACAGTGTGCACACTCGCCTGCCATGCATTCCTCCAACAGTGTGCATCCCGCTTCCGCTCCAGCAGCTGCAGCCTTCTCACGCCCCACGCGCCCGCAAGCTTGCAGCACCGGCTGTAGCACTCACCTTGCTGCAGCAGCAGCCGCGTTCGCCAGCAGCGCCACCTCCGCACGCACAGTCCCGTGCACACCCGCCTGCAGCCTTCCCACGCCTGCGCACGCTTACTTCACCTCCAGCAGCTGCAGCACCGTTGGCAGCCACCTTCGCCAGAGCTCCGTCCGGCCGGCTCCGGCCAGCGCCTGACACGCCGCCACCACCGCTACGAAGCCCTCGTACCAAAGTCCGAGCTTCCTGCGTCCGGCCGTCCACTCTTCTTCACGCACGACCAAGGGGAATAAATCCCCCGCTTTGCTACAGTATCCATGCCATTAATAATTACATTTTCTACCATTGTCAACTTTTAATAATATTTTATTGATTCTGCATTGCAACAAATATCCTCTAGTTATTAAGAATTGCTATTTCAGCATGATTTCTTGATTCAAACTTAATCGGAAGGCAATTTTGTCTTGATTCTTGTCTAAACTAACTACGAACAAACGTTTCTAATCAGTGCGAATTTAAATACGTCATTGCCTCCCTGTGGATACGACATGCTCTTCTGCGAGTGGTTATTTCTTTTTAAATATTGATTAGTCGATTTTTCCACCACATAAAACTACAATCGACTTTAAAGCGAACAATCGACTCGTCAAATGGCGCCGTTGCTAGGGAGGCAACAGACGTAATAATTTCACCTAATTTTATTTTGATTATTTCTCAATTGCACAGTGATTTGACCATTTATTATTTTCTTTTCTGCGCGAGAAATTTGTGCAAGAATTAGCCATTGTGAGAGGCGACCCTTGACGTCTCCAGAGTAGAATTGGATGAGCTATTTTGAAAAGGAGGAGAAGGACGAGGACGTGACGGTCATCATTGTATATTTAGTCGCTAATCTAATTAGAATAGAATTAAGACTTTAGATTTAATTTTTCATTGCATTTGGTTTGGAACCCTTATTCTGGGGTATATTTTGAGGGGTTTGTTCCCCGATTTTGTTTTGGGCCCATGTTGGGTAATTTTTGGGAGCCTGTTCCCTTTTCTTTACATTTAGGTTTTTAGTTTATTGATTACTTTTATTTGCTTGTGCATAAGTAGTTTAAAAATTGAAAAATAAAAAAAAAGAGCTACCTGCTAGAAGCTGCCTGCCCTTAGGATGAACCATTTAGGTCTGTATGAGCACCCTCTAGATTTATTTCTCAGCATTGCATGCATTCTTGCATCGTTGATTGCTGGAAGCAAGGTACACATTCTCTTACTTTGCATCCTATTCTTGATCACGCATTGCATTTGGATTTAATTCAAAGACCACAAAATTTGTCTTGAAGCGATCTAACAAGTGGTCACATATATTCGAGAAAAAGGACTAATTATAGGAGGGACATCTAAAAATCAAGGACTTGATTGTAAAATGTGGTGTGTGATTCAAAATTCAAAATCCTTTTGCGGTGAATGCACACTTATGTCTTTTGCACCACAGCACTCATTTAGACACTCCTAAGTCTTGAAACGACTAAGACAAGAGCCCTCCTACTGTTGGATTCTGAAGTGTTTGGAACTTGAGATCAAAGGTTTTGTAAATCCAAAGAGGGGGATACCCTGTCACGGATTTTTGGGGGTAGTTGAGAAGCACCGTGAAAGCACAGCTTCAAAGGAAGGCTTAGGCCTACTTACATCCCTCGATCTTTCGTCTTTGGATTTACTTGACCATTTGAGTTTTAGGGAAGAATACTTAATCTCCAACTAGGTCTTTTTAGGCATTTCGAAGTTTGATAATAGGTGCGTAATTGATTGGGCAACTTGTTTTGTCACCTACAATTTGAACTAAAGTCAAAAGCCTAAATTTGTAAAGACCGAACAAGTCCTTTTGAATTGTGTTTGTAGTGCATGCTTGGTAGGCGTTCTCTTAGGAGACAACTTGTGTTTGATCCTGAACCTGAAAGAATCCTAAGAAGAGACCTTCCAAGGGTAGAAATGGCCGGTCAAAGGAGCCTTAAGGAATATTTCATCCCAACCAATCAAGCTGGCCCTGCACTACATAGACCTGGAGGGGACAATCCGTATGAGATCAAAAGTAGTACCATATCCTTGCTACCCTCCTTTTATGGTACTACTAGGGAAGACCCTTACAAGCATATAGAGGAATTCATTGAGGTCTGTTCCATGGTGAAGCTGCAGGGCGTTACTAATGACGCTCAAAGGCAGACCCTCTTTCCCTTCTCCCTTAAGGACAAAGCCAAGTATTGGTATCACACCCTTGATAATATAAATACTTGTGTTGCCCTGAAGAAGGAGTTTTTGAAGAAGTACTTCCCCATGAGCAAAACAAATCACTTTAGGAGGGAAATTATGAGTTTTGTTCAAAAGGATGGGGAAGCATTCCATGATGCATGGGAGCACTTTAACGACTTGCTGAGACTTTGCCCACATCACGAGGTGCCTAAATGGCAACTGGTTGAAAGATTCTACACCAGACTTAATGATTCGCATAGGCAAACTGTGGATGGTGCCTGTGCAGGAACCTTTCTATCTAAGACTGAGGATGAAGCTTGGAGCTTATTTGATACTTTGAGTGAGAATTCTATTCACTTGAATTCTACCTACATGGATAGAAAGCCCACTCTCATGCAAAGAAAGTTGGAGGCGAATGAGGCAAGGGACACCTAGAATTTAGCCTATCAGATTCAATTATTGAATCAAAACACGGAAAGGCTTATGTTGAACCTGAGTTCATTCGTACCTAACACCTCCAAATCCCAAGCTTTCAAATACTTAATTTGTCAAGGCAATACACATGCCACTGTGGATTGCCACTTGTCCTCCCAATTCCCTGAGCTTGTACAAGCGGATTTGAATGCCACTCAAGGGTTCCGTCCAAGACCTTGTAATGACCCTTTCTCCAACACTTATAATGAGGGATGGAGGAACCACCCAAACTTTTCATGGAGACAAGGAAATGTCTCAAATTCAAGGAATTACAAACCACAATCCTTTCAAAACCATCAAATGAACCAACCTCAGACCTTTGCCCAACCTAAAACCTCTGAGATGGATGAATTGAAGGCGATGTTGAAAACTATGCAAGAAAGTCAAAGCTCCATCATCCAATGTCATGACAAGGCTATACATGAGATGAAATCACAAATTGGACACCTTGTTGAGGCCGTTAGACAGAGGGAGACTGGGAAGCTCCCCAGTGCTGCTGAGGAAAATCCTAATGGAAAAGGGATCTTCTTTAGGGAGCATGCTGAGGCGGTGACTATTCTGAGGAGTGGGAAAGAAATATTCAAACCCGATGCTCCTATAGTCTCACCCCCTAGAAAACCATCCACCCTGACTTTCACCCCCACCGGAGAAGACTTGCCCAAATCTTCTCTACTTGAAATCACCTCACCAGAAGAAGTTGCCCCCGTTCCACCCCTTACTCGACTTGACAACCTTTCCACCCAGAGATCGAGAGTGCCTTTTCCAGAGCGCTTATCCACCTCTGGGTAGACTTCTGCTGGCTCATCTAGAGCCAAAGATAAGACGGATGAGATTATGGAAACTTTTAAGCAAGTGCAGATTAACCTACCTTTGCTTGAAGCTATCAGGTAGATTTTGTCTTATGGCCGCTTCTTAAAGGACCTGCGCACGAAAAAGCAGCAATCTAGAAAACAGGTCCAATCAAAAGTTGTCCTGCCTAATTCTGTTAGCTCAATTGTTCAACATGGCACACCCCCGAAACTAAAGGACCCAGGAGCCCCATACATCTCTGTAGTTATTGGTGACTTACAAATTGATGAGGCTCTACTTGATCTGGGTGCGGGGGTGAACATCCTTCTGAGCTACGTGTATGAACAACTTGGCGGAGGCAATCTGAAGCCTAGCCCTGTAATCCTTCAAGTTGCTGATCGATCACTTAAGACGCCACGGGGAATTTTGGAAGATGTCCTCATAAGAGTGGAGGATTTCTTCTTTCTCGTTGACTTCTTAGTTTTGGACACTGACCCTACCAACAAGCCAACCAAACCCTCCATCATTTCGGGCCGCCCCTTCCTTAAAACTTCGCACACTTCAATCAATTGCAATACTTGGGCATTGAAAATGGGCTTTGGAACAGGAAAATCTGGCTTAATGTGTTTGATGCTTACAAACAAGTCGGACTTGAGGATTGTTCTCAAGTTGAGGTGATAGATGACCTGATTTAAGAGGCAACTCCTGCAATGTTAAGTGATGGACCCCTTCAGCATGTCATGCTAAATGAGCATTCCCATCTCTTGGAGGAATGTGAAGGGGATATACTAGAACTTGAGGAATTGCTAGGAGTTTCTGCTGAGTCTCTTCCCCCATCATTTCCACCGAAGGTAGATTTGCTACCTGAGATGGGGACATCTATTATGAAACCCTCAATCATACAAGCCCCCGACCTTGAGTTGAAACCCCTCCCTGACACTCTCAAGTATGTTTTCCTAGGTGCCAATAATATGCTCCCCATTATCATTTCGGCTGTGTTATCTGAGTCATAGGAGGGATCCTTGATTGAATGCCTGTCTAGGCACAAGGAAGCTATTGCTTGGAGCATTGCTAACATTAAGGGTATAGACTCTACACTCTGCATGCACCACATCTATACTGATGATTCCATCAAGCCTTGTAGGGACATGCAGAGACGTCTGAACCTTAATATGAGGGAGGTGGTTAAAAAGGAAATCCTGAAGTGGTTGGACGCCGGGATCATATATCCCATTGCTGATAGTAAATGGGTCAGTCCCATTCATGTGGTGCCAAAGAAGGCAGGCTTTACTATGGAACTCAACGACCAAGGTGAACAAGTTGTCACTAGACCCTCAATTGGATGGAGGGTCTGTATTGATTACCGCAAGCTTAACACCGCTACCCAGAAGGATCACTTTCCTTTGCCTTTTATTGATCAAATTCTCGAAAAATTGGCAGGGAATAAGTACTATTGCTTTCTCGATGGATATTTTGGGTACAATCAGGTGGCAGTCTTTCCTGATGACCAGGAAAAGATGACATTCACGAGTCCTTACGGTACTTTTGCATTCAGGCATATGCCGTTTGAATTATGTAATGCCCCTGCAACTTTCCAGTAGTGTATGATGTCTATCTTTTCGGACATGATTGACGAGTGTGTTGAAGTGTTTATGGATGACTTCTCCATTTATGGCCTGTCTTTCGACCAGTGTCTCCTGCACCTGGAGAATGTGTTGAAACGATGTAAGGAGACTGGTTTAGTCCTCAGCTGGGAGAAAAGCCACTTCATGGTACAAAAAGGAATTGTACTTGGGCATGTTGTATCCGAGCAAGGTTTGGAAGTAGATAAAGCCAAGATTGGTTCTATTTCCAAACTTCCATTGCCTATGAATGTCAAACAGATTAGATCCTCTCTGGGCCATGCTGGCTTTTATAGGCACTTTATTAAAAATTTTAGTAAGATTTCTAGGCCACTTTGTGACTTGTTGACAAAGGAATCTTCCTTCAGTTTTGATTCAAAGTGTGCCAAGGCCTTTCAAACTCTAAAGGAGGCCTTGATCTCTGTGCCTATTCTCCAAACTCCTGATTGGACATTCCCATTTGAGCTTATGTGTGATGCTTCGGATTATGCAGTGGGAGCAGTCCTTGGACAAAGGGTTGAGGGAAGACCTCATGTGCTGCATTATGCAAGCAAGACTTTAACCGAACCTCAGCAAAACTACACTGTCACTGAAAAAGAATTACTCGCTATAGTTTTTGCTCTAGAGACGTTTAGGTCTTATCTACTTGGGTCTAAGGTGGTTATTTTTATTAATCATGTAGCAGTGAAACATCTCATTGCTAAGAAAGATTCTAAGCCACGTCTGATTAGGTGGATCCTACTCCTTCAAGAATTTGACTTGGAAATACGTGAAAAGAAAGGAGTAGAAAATGTTGTAGCTGACCACCTGTCTTGCCTTCCTCTTAATGACTCTCTTTCTGGAGACATTCGCGAGACATTTCCCGATGAAACTTTGATGGCGGTAACACCAACTTTACCATGGTATGCAAACACTGTAAATTACTTGGTCACTGGACAAACTCCTAGCTCTTGGGATGAGCAGAAAAGAAAGAGATTCATTTCTCAAGCAAGATATTTTCATTGGGAAGAGCCAGAATTATTTAGAATTGGACAAGACCAAGTATTGAGACGTTGTGTGCCAAAAGAGGAACAACAAAGTGTGTTGAGTTTTTGCCATGAACTTCATTGTGGAGGACACTTTGGTGCTAAGAAACTGCTTTTAAGGTTCTCCAGTCCGGAATTTGGTGGCCTTCTTTATTTAAGGATTCTCATAATTTTGTTAAGGCCTGTATTAGATGTCAACGGACTGGAATGATTGGGAAGAAGAATGAAATGCCTCAACATCCTATTCAATCTGTTGAAATTTTTGATGTGTGGGGAATTGACTTTATGGGCCCCTTCCCGTCGTCCCATGGTTTTGAATATATCTTGGTGGCAGTCGATTATGTCTCTAAATGGATAGAGGCCATTCCTATGCGCACAAATGACCACTCTGTGGTTTTGAAATTTGTGAAGTCCAATATCATATCCCGTTTCAGCTGCCCCAAGACTATTATAAGTGATGGGGGACCTCATTTCCAAAACCACCACTTCAATCGGTTAATCAGGAGTTTGGGAGTGACTCACAAGGTTGCTACCCCTTACCATCCTCAGACAAGTGGCTAGGTTGAAGTGTCCAATAGAGAGATAAAAAATATTTTGGAAAAGACCATTAGACCTGATAGGAAAGACTGGTCCCAAAATCTCGATGATGCTTTGTGGGCTTATCGAACGGCCTATAAGACCCCTTTGGGTACTTCTCCCTTTCGGATTATGTATGGAAAAGCGTGCCATTTACCTGTTGAGTTGGAACATAAAGCACTTTGGGCTATTCGAAGTGTTAACATGGATTTAGAGAAGGCAGGTAAGGCATGACTTCTAGAATTAAGTGAGCTTGAGGAGTTGAGGAATGATGCTTATGACACCTCTCAAGCTTATAAAGAAAGAACTAAGGTCTTCCATGATAAGTTTATTCTTCGAAAGACCTTTGAGCCCAACCAACAAGTCTGGCTTTTCAATTCCAGACTTAAGCTTTTTCCTGGGAAGTTAAAATCTCGTTGGGATTGGCCTTACATAATCACCAAAGTATTTCTGCATGGAGCTATGGAGATCAAAAATCCTTCCTCTTCAGCAACTCCCTTTATCATCAATGGTCAACGGTTAAAATCGTACATAACTTTAGATGGCCATCTGGTTGATGAAGTCAATCTTGAGGAGCCTTAGCTCCTACCATTCTCTGCCTCAAGAAATATCTTCCTTTAGCTATTTTTGTTTTCAAAGAGGACATTGTTTGAACCAGGCATGGGGGAGAGGACCTGAGGCATTTTTTTTATATCATGCATATAAAAAATGAAAATGACAAAAGAAAAAAAAAGTTTTGAGCTTATCTGGCTAAGTCTTGCACTCTTAAGCAAATCAGAACTCTAAGGTAGACTAAATTAATTCTAGGGTCAAACTTTAGAAGCTAAATGAGCTGCTAGCTTTAGACCTTTAGGGTCCTTTGTGGACTTAAAAACTTAAGTAGGAGTTAAGTTGTGGACCATTCCTTAAGAGGTTGAGGAAGGGAAGCTAGGGTTTGAGTTAAAAGGTGGGGTAGTACCTGGAGTCTTATTCTACATTTTGGTTTACGGGTCCTTGTAACCCAAGCATCCAAATTTCACACACTTGGTCTGGTAATTAACTTAATTTCTTTCTTTCTGAAAAGAGATTTGGTTCTCTTAGTTTTGACTTAGGAAAGGCTTGAAAACACATTTTGATTGGAAGAGTTCCCACCGCAGGAGAGGTGGAGTATATACTCTCCTTAAGGATGCGATGATAACATACTACCTCCTCAACACTTTTGTCTTAGGATATCCATCCTACTGGGGGCATGAAAGCGCATTGTGCGGTTCAGGTACCATGGGAAGCCCTATCTCGAAGTGCCGATTGCCATAGGCCTGAATTCGCTTAAGAAATCCATGGGTGATACTATCTCGAAGTGTCGATTGCCAGGAGTTCTTGGGGTCATTATGGGTGGTGCTATCTCGAAGCATCGAAAGCCAGACACCCTTCGAGGTATGGTAATGGGGACAATGAATCCGACACAGACCGTGTTGATAGCTGATCTGAGGTTAGACTTAGAAGAATCAAACAAAAAAAAAAAAAAAAATATATATATATATATATAAAAACTTTTTCCTTTAACTCAAATAACTCAAACCAATGCACAGGCATGGATGCTTTAATATCAGGGATCAATAAACTTTAGGGTAGAGTTAGAAATCAGGGAAACTTGTGCCTACAACTCATCTTTAGCCGACTTAGTCTGTAACTTAGCAACTACTTAGGAACCTTGGGTCTAGAGTCTGAACTTAATATGCTTCTTAAGGAAGACCAAGTGAGTTAACTAGTCTACTTGGAGTGCTAGGCTTCGCTTAATTTTGCTAGGGACTAGCAAAAACTAGGCATGGGGGTATTTGATTAGCCCATAGTTGTGGGCTATTTAAGTATTTAAGTGCCTCGACATTAGGTTAATTCTAACATTTATTTAACATAAATTAGGATGTAAATAGATTAATTCATATTTCTAATTTAATTACATAATTCATGCATTGCATTCATATTTTAAATGCATTTAGATTTAACTTAGAATGGCATTCATTTAATTAGTTAACCAATTAGGTACATTGTTTAAGTTAACATAAAAGTTGTGGGTTTGTATATAAATAACCATAATATTTTAATAATATCCTTTATTCCTCTTCTTTTTAGCAACGGCTCGGCTACTGCTGCAACGCCTCCTGCCACACTAAAGCACATTAATGGATCAGCGAAGAAGGTGGATCTGCTCCTGCCTCTCCATTCAAATTCGTGCAGGCAGCTACAAAAAGAGGAGAGAGGTTGCGGAGCGGAGGAGGCCTCCACCCCAACCCACACTGTGCAGAGTCCATCTCTTCCATTCCACACCGCCAGCCTCAACCGCGACGACGACCCTCCACCACCATGGGCGTGTGGTGTGATAGGCCACACCGCCATCCGGAGGTCGTCCGCATTACCGTGAGCACGTCGCTGTGCATTTCCCTCGCCGTCGTCACCAACAACCACCGTCGCAGCTACTGCAATCACCCCTCAGCCAGTTAAGACATCTGGGAAGTTTCCTGGACGTCTGAAGCTTCGACCTCCCCACTCCAGCAACAACCACACTCGCCCACTTCACCGCCAACTGCCTGCCCTCGTCTGCACACCTAAAGTGCCAGCCCTCATAAGCACGCCCTCCAGCCTTCGTGCGCACCCGCGCCCACCGCCAATAGTGCGTGCACCCGCTTGTGCACGCAACAACAGCCTGCGCGACTTCCGCCTCCAGACACCTCACCGCTACCTGCAGTGCCGCACCAGTGCATGCGCTCACCGATGCCTCCTGCCAGCGTGTAGCACCGGCTGCAGCGCTCACCTGCACACCTACAGCAGAGCCGTCCTCCTCAAGCGCAGCCGCGCCTGCAGCATCTCCCGCCTATGCACGCAACAACAGGCCACTCGCACCGCCCGCCAGTAGCCTGCAGCAGCGTCAAGCCCGCTTCCGCTCCAGTGCGCGCACCCGCCTGCAGCACCTTCCTCGAACAGTGCGCACACTCACCTGCCGCGCCTTCCACCAACAGTGTGCATCCCGCTCCGCTCCAGTAGCTACAGCCTTCCCGCGCCCCACGCGCCTGCTAGCGTGCAGCACCGGCTGCAACGCTCACCCTGCTGCAGCAGTAGCCGCGTTCTCCAGCAGCGCCACCTCAGCGCACACGTAGTCCCGTACACACCCGCCTGTAGCCTTCCCGCGCCTGCGCACGCTCACTTCACCTCCAGCAACTGCAGCACCGTTGGCAACCACCTTCGCCGGAGCTCCGTCCGGCCGGCTCCGGCCACCGCGTGACATGCCGCCACCACCGCTGCGAAGCCCTCGGTCCAAAATTCGAGCTTCTCGCGTCCGGCCGTCCACTCTTCTTCGCGCACGGCCAAGGGGAATAAATCCCCTGTTTTGTTACAGTATCCATCCCATTAATAATTACATTTTCTACCATTGTCAACTTTTAATAATATTTTATTGATTTTGCATTGCAACAAATATCCTCTAGTTATTAAAAATTGCTATTTCAGCATGATTTCTTGATTCAACCTTAATCTGATGGCAATTTTGGCTTGATTCTTGTCTAAACTAACTACGAACAAATGTTTTTAATCGGTGCGAATTTAAGTACGTCATTGCCACCCTGTGGATACGACTCGCTCTTCTGTGAGTGGTTATTTCTTTTTAAATATTGATTAGTCAATTTTTCCACCACATAAAGCTACAAACGACTTTAAAGCGAACAATCGACTCGTCATCTGTCATTAAAGACCCCTAAGTTATTGTTTTGAACTTAAAATGACCTTTTCGCCCCGAACCTCTACACCTATAAAAAGACCTACTCCCCCCACATTTCATTCATCCCTTCCTTCACTTCTCTCCCTCTCCAAAGCTCAAGAAAAGCTTGTCCCACACCCATGATGCCATTTTAGAGCTAAAATCCAATTTTCTCATCCCCATTCCGGAAGTGGATCCTGCGATGATGACGACTTGCTACCTCATTCCCGCTTCTTCCTGCTTTGTCCACCTTCTTCCCACTCCGTCCCCCGACTTCCAGGCGTCGTCCCATCTGACTCATCCTCCAAGCAATCGTCGAGGAGGATAACCTCTCTCTATCTCTCTTTTACTGCTTTCTAGAATAGATTTCTCACTTTCTAGTATACATTTCCTGCTTTTTAGTGTAATGAATAGTTGTAATCGCAATAAACATCAACTTGTGATAATGAATTCCATGTCTATTCTATCTCTCTTTTGTCTTTATTTGTAATATTCTCTCTCTGTCTTCTATTCTTTATTCTTTAAGTAGATAGTTAGTTTAGATTTAATTTGACTAGCAAATCTACTTCATGACAATTAAACACGATTTTAAATCGAACATATGCCTCCCTGTGTTCGACCCAGAATTCTTAGAATTTCAATATAAATTTATTTGTTGACAGATTTCTTCGCAAATTGAACTACAATAACGGGTTTTTCGAAACCAACTTTGATCGCGTAGTTTTCCACGTTCAACAATATAACTCTTCATAAGATTGTAATAATTCACCAAAGGTAATTTTAGAATCTACCTCATTTTCAAATCCGTCGCTATTTGCCATCAAGCAGAGATGTGCAACCTCCATTTCTTCAAATTCTTCAGAAGATGATTCCATGTCGGAATCACTATCATCCCAAGTCTCTTTGTATGTCTTTCTTGATATCTTCTTTTTCTTTTGATCGAGTTCTTTGTCCTCCTTTTCTTCCTTCTTCTTCTTGATCATTGGGCAATCTTTTTGTATGTGCCCCTTCTTCTTGCACTCAAAATAAATAATGTCATTTGAAAATTTATTGACTCTCTTACCTTATTTTTGGATGAATCTTCAGAATCTTCTTCATTGGAGTTGGAATCATCGAAGTCCAAATCCTCCTTCATGGCTTTGAAAGCAAACTCCTTCTTCTTGCTTACAGATCTCCCCTCATTCTTCTTTGTATTCTCCAATTGGACCTCACATGCCATGAGGCTTCCAATCAAGTCATTCAAGGGGAGAATGGATAAATCCTTAGCCTCTTGGATCGCTGTGGACTTTGGAGACCAATCACTTGTAAGGGATCTCAAGATCATTCTTATAAGATGTTCTTTCGTAAACTTCACTCCCAAATTCTTCATGGGATTGATGATATCCCCAAATCTCGTATACATCGCTTTGATTGTTTCTCCTTTTTCCATCCTGAAACACTCATAACTCTCGGTTAGAATTGAGATTCGTGTTTCTTTTACTCTATTTGTAAGTTCATATGTGACTTGAAGCGTATCCCATATCTCATATGCAGACTTGGATGTGGAGATACGGTTGAACTCCTCCCTTGATAATGCACATAGAGTGCATTCATTGCCTTTGCATTTCTAGCAATCTTTTGATCCACCGTCCAAACAACGCCTTCTTGCGGCTCTAGATCCATGTACTGCTTTTGAATGAGAGTCCACGAGTCTCCATCCATGGCCTTGAGGAAGATTTGCATCCTCCTCTTCCAGTATCCATAGTCCATCCAACCAAAGTAGGGAGGACATGTGGATGATTGTCCTTCGGTGCACTTGGCTGATGATGCCATTGCGAGAGAGAGTGCTTACTTCTTTTCGCGACTTGCTTTGATACCACCTGTAGGATATGTAGGGCACAAGCACACTAGAAGGGGGATGAATAGAGTGGTATATAAATAAAAATTGCAAGAATAAGCAAACCATAAAAAGCACAAAAGATGTATAGTGGTTCCCCTCACTCGGGTACTCCACTACCTAAGTCTCCTGACTTACGATTTTTAACCCAATTCCCTCAACCTAGAGGGAATCAATTTACTAATAACCTGAGGTAATTAACGGGTTACCTCAACCCAATTACAAGATAAAGGAATGAACAAAAGTACATGTGTAAGCAAGATATAATAAAGCTTACAACTAAATTTCCAAAGTCTCCAGCAACTATTTTACTTAAAGAGTGTATGAGTTAATCTAACGAGAATACTAAATTGAAAGCGAATGATTTAACAATGAAGTACACAATCACCTTTGAAGATTTGTTGCAAACAAAGAGTGGCCTTTCGAAGAATGCAAGAAATCAAGATCCTTTGCTCTAGAAAATTGGGAAATGGAGGTGTAGGTAAGGAGAGTATTTTTGGCTTGATGTTATTATACAAAAAAACTCAAGGAGTGTTTATATAAACCACTAAACACCTCCCTTATGAATACTAGCAGTTAGGGGCAAAATGGGAAGAGCAGGATTAACATTAATTGCAATATAGCCATTTTGATTAGACACAACGTTTAGTTGGTACCGGTACTGAAGTTGTGGTACCGATACTGACTGCTCATAGTCAGCCCAACAATGCCTGGGGTACCGGTACTCATCATTGGTATCGGTACTTAGTGCCTTCTGTTGAGTACCAACAAAGTCACTTGGTATCGGTACTTATCACTAGTACCGATACTTGAGACTCACAGGCAACAGGGCTGTGACCTACATGTACCGGTACTTGTAAGGTCCAGTCACACCAAAAGTCCACCAACTGTGAACACTTAATACCAGTACTCATGATGAGTACCGGTACTTGTTGTTCACAGTTTGGGACTTGGGCCCAAACCTATGCCTAGCATGTACCAGTACTTATAACTAGTACCGGTACTTGCTACAAGTACCTTGTTTTACAAGTTTTATGGAAATCCTATCTTAGCTATGCGATAATATTTTCAAAGAGTTGATTTTTAGCTTTAAAACGAATGATTGAACGTGATTTTGATCCCTAATTGTCTCGACTTTGATTTTAACTCCTAAGATATCTTTTTCTTTTTAGGAGACATACAAAAGTTCTAAGATACAACAAACTAAACTAAACTATGGTCTTCAATCTCCATGTCTTCCATTCTTTCTTGCTTTCATACTTTCTAACTCCTGCATTTTCCTGTAATATTTCATAAACTCATCAGATTTTAAAATAGTTTTGTTAACACCAAAACACAAAAGAGAAGTGAAACTAGGTTCCAACAGATCACGTGTTCGACCACGCATCAGATCATGCGTGCACGTCTACGCTCTTCCGTGCCATCATGTAGCACCCGCATTCACTGCCCGCTTGCGATACAGTAGTCAAATTGAGCCTTGCTCCGCTCACTCATTTGATTTGAGGCATGCAAGACTCGAACCTGCGCCTGTAACTTCGTGAGCGAGCTCATTACAAATGCGCCAAGCCCTCCTTTGAGGTGTGTTCTCAAATTTTCCTCTAAGCGCTCTTGGTCTTTGGATGGAAATCCAATGGCTGAGATTGAGAGGCTCAGATGAAGAAGTGGAAGACCGACAGCTATGGGTAGCTTGGATGGCACCACATGGCACCATCTAAGCCATCCATCTTCTTTTACTCATAAATGGTGCCACAGATATCGAATTGGATCAATTTTCACCCCGTTGGGCTGCGATCGTCGATCAAAACCCATCGTGTGGTTGGATTTGTCATCTGAAATGCGTATTTAACACCATCTGGAGCCTTGATCGTTGATCTTTCTCGGACTGTATCTGATGCTACGAAAGTCCGATCGGGGTGATCTTGGAGTTGTTGAACTCCGATCGTCGTCCAGATCAGATCGGTACGGTTGGATCTTGAATTTAAGGTCTTGATTAAATATTACCCTATACCTGGTCACCAAAAAGAGCAAACTACTATACAATTTGTATAATTTGACCTAAATGCATGATTATAGATGTTATGCAATATTTACAATGCATGATGCTTCTACGACATTAAAAACATGCATAAATAGACATTTTAGGCTAGTTAGATGCATACACATCTCACCCCTATGCCTATCTTTTGCCAGTCCCTAGCAAAAACTATATGCTATTTATAAAAGAATTAAGATTGGATTTCTTGGGCAAGAGTTAATCTTCAACACTTGGAAATTTTTGGTAAGGACCTAAACTGCAAAGACACAACAGCGCCTGGGTGTGTGCCAAAATGTAGATCGCCCAAGCCCTCACCTTATTCAAAAACAAAAGCAGTTTTTTTCTTCTTTTTTTTTTTATTTTTAAGTTTAGGGTTTCGAGGCAGCTTTCTACGACTACCCAACCCATCCAAGACTCAAAGATAACTCTAACTACTAAACAACTTTTTTGTGTATATGTGATAGACTTACTGATCGGCGATTAGAATAGACTTCGGGTTTCTACGCCCCTAGGTGACCTTGAAAAGGGATTCTACCTAAAGGTGTATCTATACGACCAGTGGCTTTCTCCTTACTTTTTATTTTTATGGGGTCAACATAAGGGCAAACCCAGTATATATCTCCCTAGCTTATTCTACTTCTCCACTTATTCTTAAGTGTTTGGAATTTTTTTTTTTTTAGACTAAAAGGAAAGCTATCGTATTATGATAGCGATTCGGAGGGCTTTTTATTCAATGTTATGAAAGAAAAATAACAAGAACTACCAATCAGATCCCCATCTATGTATGAGGGACCAACACTCATTTACAATTTGCTCACAGAACACTGGTCTCTCTTAAAATAATCTCTCATTCCTCGCCCTCCACACACACCAAAGGGTCACAGTCATGCACAGATGTGGTCTCCCCGATGTCACAAAACTCTGCCATAAGGAATCCCATGATGGGAGCAGCTCCTGACAAGTTTTTCTCCAGATCGTATCCGTGATCAAGCATAAAGAGAAAATGTTTGGAATTAAACATGCATTTTTTGTGAGCTGGGTTTTGGACAACCGACCAATAAGCTATTACCACCGACAACTTGCCAACCACACTCATGAGGTGAAGTATGGCTTATTTCTTTCCTCTTTTCTTCTTTTCTATTTCTTTTTCTTTTTCTCTTTTTGGATACTTTTCTTTTTCTTTTCCTTTTATTTTTCTCTAAGTAGGTGGCTTCCCTGATCTAAGAATTACCTAAAGGTAGCAAGAAGAGATTGGTCGTGTGACTGGGCTCTGGACAACCGACCAATGGGCTGTTACCCACGATAACTTGCTAGCCATGCCACCCTAAAAGATTCATTAGCTACCCAATTTTCGTTAAAACTACCAAAAAGTGAGTTAGTGAAAAGAGTGTGTAAATGCTTAGACTTAAAGTCCCCTCAAATCAGAGAGTGGGTTGATAAGTCGTGTACTTATTATCCCAACTTATTTAACCAATTTGAAATGAATTTTTAAATGGCGAGGACTTGAGAAACAAGTCCACATTTTAGCAGACACCCAGGCTGATTAAGCCCGAAGACCTGAAGTTTCTAAGTGTTCAAGTCTTACTATATTATTTCCTAAGGTTGAAATTTTCTAAAGCCCAAGTTTTCCTTTCCTAATTCGATTTTTTTTTTGAAAAAAGGAAAAATAAGGAACATTTACTAGAAATCCATAGAGCTGAAATATGATTCAAAAAATGAATCCACCTGCCATGCCTAACTCATGTAATGTTCTCATTGAAAATAAAAGGCATGACAAAAGGGTAGAATGGAAAATATCACCTATATTACATGACGCTCTAGTCAGCTATGAGTTAGACTATACAAGTGTTGAGTTTAGTGCGATAAGCTAAGCAAGGTCTTGCGAAAGAAAGTCAGATGAAGGTTAAAGCAACCATGTCTGAGACGTGTTCTGGAATAACACGGTCAACATAAGGTTTCAGATGTTGTCCGTTGACCTTAAAAGAATTACCCATCTTTGGGTCAGAAATCTCAACGGCTCCATTTGAGAATATCCGATCAATGATGAATGGGCCATTCCACTTTGACCTAAGCTTGCTAAGAAAGAGCTTAAGCCAAGAATTAAAGAGCTAGACCTTCTGGTTCGGCTCAAAGCTCTTTTAGGAAATCAGCTGGTCATGAAGAGCTTTGGTCCTAGCCTTATAGATCTTAGCATTCTCGTATGCATCATTTCTAAGCTCCAACTCAGATGGTTGGAGTTTCCTTGTCTTTTCGGCTAAACTTAAATCCAAGTTGCATTTCTTGATTGCACAAAATGCCCTATGTTCAATCTCAATGGGTAAATGACATGCTTAACCCAGACGAAATGGTGACGGGCTAATAGGCATCTTGTACGCCATACGGTAGGCCCAAAGAGCATCATCAAGCTTTTGAGTCAAGTCTTTTCTATCAGGCCTAACCATCTTTTGTAGGATATTCTTGATCTCCCAATTGGAGATCTTGACCTGTCCATTCGTCTGGGATGGTAAGGTGTGGAAATTCTATGATTCACCCAGTAGTTTGCCAGTAAATTGCGAAACGGCCATTGGTGAAGTGAGTACCACCATCGCTGAAGATGGCTCTTGGAATCCCGAACTGACTGAAGATATTCTTCTTGAAAAATTGATAAACACCTTGTGGTCATTGGTCTGGGTGGAAATAGCCTCAATCCACTTGGACACATAGTCAACAGCTACGAGAATGTACTGGTGTCCAAATGAAGGGAGGAAGGGACCCATGAAATCGATGGCCCAAATGTCGAAGATTTCGACGAGAAGAATAGGGTTTAGAGACATCATGTCTCTCTTGGCTATGATCTCGAGTGCTTGGCATCAGGAACATGACCTCGAGAATTCCTGGGCATCCTTGAATAAGGACGGCCAATAAAATCCAGATTGCAAAATTTTTGCAGCTGTCTTTTTCCTAAAGAAATGTCCACCACACATAGATGCATGGAAGAACTCAAGTATGCTTTGAAAGTCATTCTCTGGAACACATCTACGAATAATCTGATCAAAGCCGATGCGATTAGTTTAGGGTCATCCCAAAAGTAATATTTGGCCTCAAATATAAGTCTATCCCATTGTTGCTTGGTCCAATCTTGGGGGATTTGACTAATGGCCAAATAATTAACCATGTCTGCAAACCAAGGGATTTGGACATCTAAAACTTTAAGAATAGTCACATCCGAAAAATTATTAGTAATTGGAATATCCGAATAAGAAGAATCACTTACGAGTCTCGAAAGATGATCCACCACCACATTTTGTGCACCAGATTTGTCTTTAATTTCAAGATCGAATTCTTGAAGTAAAAGAATCCATTGGATGAGCTGGGGTTTGGCATCATTTTTAGCCAAGAGATGTCTCAAGGCTGAGTGGTCGGTATAGATTACGACATGAGATCCTAAGAGATAAGCCTTGAATTTTTCCAATGCTAATACTATAGCTATCAATTCCTTTTTGGTAATAGTGTAGTTTCTCTAGGTCTCGTCCAGAGTTTTGCTAGCATAGTAGATGATAGAGGGCTTCCTATCAATTTTCTGACCCAAAACAACCCTGAACGCGTAATTAGAAGCATCGATCATGATCTCAAATGGGGCTGTCCAGACTGGTGGTTGCAGCACTGGAGCATAAGTGACTGGCATTTTAAGAAAATCAAATGCCCTATAGCATGATTCATCAAAATTGAATGGCATATATTTGGCCAGAAGGTTTCTCAAAGGTTGAGCAACCTTAGAAAAGTCCTTCATGAACCTCCTATAAAATCGAACATGACCAAGAAATGAACGGATTTGTTTAACAAATGTGGGAGCAGGAAGTTTTGAGATAACATCCACCTTAGCTTTATCAACCTCAATTCCTCGTTCAGAGACTACTTGACCCAAGATGATGCCTTCTTGTGCCATGACGTAACTCTTTTCCCAGCTATGAATCAACTGTGTGTCGATGCATCTCTTAAGGATCAATTCAAGGTTAGCCAGGAAAGAATCAAATGAATCCCTTAAATGGAGAAATCATCCATGCAAACTTCCATAAACTCTCCCACCATGTCTGAGAAAATGACTCGCATACACCTTTGAAAAGTCACAGGTGCATTGCAAAGCCCGAATGGCATTTTACGGAATGCAAAGGTTCTGTAGGGACAATTGAAAGTCATCTTTCCCTTATCCTTGGGATGGATAGGAACTTGGTTATATCCCGAGTAACTATTCAGTAAACAAAAATGCTTTTTCCTGGCTAACCTTTCAAGGATTTGGTCAATGAAAGGCAGAGGGAAATTATCCTTTTTCATGGCTTTGTTCAACTTCCTGTAATTGAAACAAGCTCTCCAAGAGGAAGCTGAATGAATTGTGACAGATTCTCCTTTCTCATTAGTCACAATGGTAATCTCGGCTTTCTTGGGAATAATTTGCATGGGACTAACCCAGGGACTATTCGAGATTGGGTAAATGATTCCTGCGTCGAGCCACTTAATGACTTCCTTCTTGACTATTCACATATTAAGGTTCAATCTCCTCTGCATATGGCGAGAAGGGCAGGATCCATCTTCCATGAAAATTCTATGATTGCAATAAGATGGCTCAATCCCCTTATGGTCATGGATGGTCCAACCAATTGCCTCTTTATGTTCTTTTAAGACCTTAATCAATTTCATCTCTTGCTCCTTAGTCAGTTTTGTAC
Source organism: Thalassia testudinum (assembly GCA_037157565.1). Classification (NCBI taxonomy): domain Eukaryota; kingdom Viridiplantae; phylum Streptophyta; class Magnoliopsida; order Alismatales; family Hydrocharitaceae; genus Thalassia; species Thalassia testudinum. Next base: position 1,755,060 of record JAZHRO010000046.1, read on the forward strand.
TTATAATCACAGGGAGCATTTTCTTAAGTCTTAAAAATTGATATTCTAGAATCTCAGGAAATGTTTTCAGTTCAAGCTGGGGCGGGATTAGGATGGAGGGTAAGAAGGATGGTGATGAAGATTCATTAAGATGATCCAAAGGAAGAGGTTGGAAGTGAACAAAATCAGCAACCTCTTCAAGGTGTGGCTGGTCTGCCACGAAGGGTTGTGGGTTGAGTTCATCGATGCAGGAGGAATTCTCAAGGACAGTAAAAGCCATACAAGTTTCAACATTCAAATCATCTTCCTTAAGTTCCTCAATATATCCACAATCCACAAATTTATTAATCACCTTGAAAATATCAAGTTTCATTTTTCAATCCCCAAAGGTGATTTCCATGCTACCGCTTTCATGGTTAATATTAGCCATAGTGGTAGCTAAGAACGAATGCCCTAGAATGATGGTTGTGTTCCTTAAATCCTCAGTGTTGAGAGCACTTGATTGGGTTTTAAAAAGGTTGCATTGTAGTACAGTCGAAAAAGCATTCAAAACAAATAAATTTTATTACTCGAAGTTTAAGTCCGAGGTCGAACACAGGGAGCAAATGGAGTTCATACACTGATCTCAATAATAGATGCAATTTGAACACATAAAATTACTCAAAATCTAATTCAGAATGTAAAGTAGGAGTATATGAATAATAAAATGTAGCATAAAAGAGAAATTGGGAAGAATTGGGCGTCTGATTATAAAATCAGATGTCTTAAAAGTGATTGACTTTCTTCTTCTTTTGCTTCTTCTCTTTGGCTCGTTCTTCTCTTTCTCTTCTTTTCTTCTCTGTTCTTCTTAGCTTCTCTTCTTTCTTCTCTGGCTCTTCTCCTTCCTTCTTTGGCTTTCTCTTCTTTCTTCTCTTTCTTCCTTTCTTCTTTATCTTCCTCTCTATGCTCTGGCCTTCAGCTGCTTTCTTCTCTTTCTTCTTCTTCCTTCCTTAGCTTTTGATCCTCAGCTTCCTCTGTGGCTTCTTCTCCTTAGCTTCTTCCTTCTTCAGCTTCCGCCTTCAGTCCTTGCCATGCCTTTTGCCTTCAGCTTCCTCCTTCCTCTTTAGTTGCACCTTTGGCTTCCTCATCTTTTCTTCCCTAGCTTCACCCTTCAGCTTCTTCTTCTTCTTCCTTTCCTGTAAGAGCAAAACCTACCCCTACCCTCCCCCACGAACTCTCGCTTTTCTCTCTTAGGCTCACTCTCCCAAAGCCATCTTGCGTAAACAGGTTGGGTTAGCACACCCGGGACCAAATGCACAGATGTGGGTGGTGCGCAAGGAGTGCACAGGTAATCGGGTCAAGCTACCAGGTTCGCAGAGCATGGGCACGGACGAGGCGTGATGGAGAGAGTAAGACCTCACCCCGTGTTAGGAGGCGATAAGCCCCTGACACATTTACAATTTATACCACATAGCTTGCTCTAAACTTACTGAGGTGGGACTAAATGTCCCACCCACCTCTCGCGTGCACCTGCAGGAGGTCACGCTTAATTGCAGTGACTGCAGTGCCCTCCAAAGCCAATCTCCTGGCTGAATGTGTGCAGGAGACAAATCCACGTCGCCTGGGACTAAATGCCTGAAGCTTGGCGCCTAGAGTGAAGGTTGGTTGCTGCTTCAAGCCTGCTCTAATGGCGGCCAGGGTTAGAACTTGTGTTCAAGCAACACGGTCTACTGACCTTGTTAAATCACATAGGGGGCTTCGCCGTCGCACGACGAAGGTGTCTCGGTGGTTGGTGTGGCACGGGGCAACCTGGGCGTGCGTGCCTAGGTCGTTCTGTGGCCATGGAGATGGGTTTGATTAGGGGAAAGTGTGGAGGTTATGGCTTTTAATGGAGAGGGGGAAAGTGATCAGTGGAATGTGGTGGAGCTTCTGAGGTCTTTAGTGAGGTGGATGGGTGAGTGGGATGATGGAAGCACCTCGCCGGTGGTCTGGCAGAGGTGGAGAAGATGGTGGTGGTCTGTGAGCGTCGAGGGGTAAAAATTGAAATAGAGAGGGGGAAACAAAAGTGAAGAGAGAGGGGAAGTATCTGTCCTATTTTATGGATGAAGGGGGAGGATATGTCGGTCGGCTCGTATCTGTCGCTGCTGGAGACGAAGATCACAGTGGAGGGGGACGACGATGACGAAGAGGGTAGCTAGTGCGTGCGTAGGTATGGTGCGACACGGACGATGGAGGTAGTGACAACTCTGCCACTGGTATTGTGGCAAAGCGATGAGAGGAGGAGAAATAGGTCATCAGAGCTCACTGGGTGTCTGGTCGTAGGAGAAGAGACGAATTTGAGGGGTTGTCTCCAGCCAAACCAAGCTGGGGATGAATGGAAGGGAAAGGGGACCTTTAAATAGCCTCTGGTAGAAGACCTTGTGCTTGAAAGGCAACCTTCCAAGCATGGGTAGCCTCACCAGACTTGGAAGGTGAGAGATACCCAAATCTCTCATGCGTTCGCATGAGAGATTGGGTGGTAATCAGGACTTGAGATTGGGTTCACACAATCGGGAATTCCTTAAAGAATCTCCCTTTCAAATTTGAGAGGGAGTCTCTGAGGAATCAAGGAGAAATCCCCCTTGAATCCTTCCCGGAGTAGGATTCCTCCTTGTTATGGTGGAGGGACCTAATTGCAAGGAACAACGAGGAAGATAGGGGGGTGTCTGCAATGGTTTTCAAAAGTTAGGGGTCTAAATGTAATTGGGTTGTACTATTTTGCAAAATAGGTCAATGTGAACGCCCCTTAGGTCCAAATTTTGGTATAAACCCAATTTTGACCTAAGAAATCCAATGGTGAAGTTGGATTTTAGGTTTTACTACGTTTGACTGGGCATTTTACATAAAAACCCAATTTAGGGTAACTATTTAGCTAGGACCCCTATTTAGGTCAAAATAGGTTATAAAGGCCAAATTGAAGGTTCTAAACCCTAGAAGATATTTTTACATGAATTTTATAGGGTTTAGTTGAATTTTATCTTGACTAGAACCTTGTTGAATTAAGTGGGTTTGTTTTAGGGTTACAAGAAGTCATTTAATTCCCAGATTTCACATTAACCCTTTTCTGATTGAACCAACCCACTTTTTATCTTTTTAATACCATTTGACCTATATTTAGCCCATGAGAAATCCCGTTGTTGCACTGCAATGGTAAAATTACAGTTTTACCCTTTGTTTCTTACTTTTCTCTCAAACTGGTTATTCCTTGAGTTAGGCCCTTGATTTGGTTATGTAGGAGCTTTTGTTCTCTTTTCTAAGTCAAAATGAGCTAGTTAGGGCTCATGATCGTGTTCCCATCATACCCTCATGCCTAGCTTTTGCTAGTCCCTTAATAAAATTTTAAGGTTCTAACTTCTGTTCTAAACCATGAGTTCCTTTCATATATTATGATGAGTGCTTTTTCTTTTTATTTTTGATGAGGTTATAATTCTGACAGTAGGCCTAGAGGTACTCAAGTACCAACCAAGATCCAGACCTGACCAGCTCTAGCCTCGATCCTCCACGAAGGCTTTTAAGGCCTGCAGGAAGTATCCTAAGGTTCGTTGGACTCCGTGGTTAACGCACTCGTGCTTGAGACATATTTGAGCCTCGATTTAGTTTGCAATGCATTTTTCTGTAAGAGAGAACAAAGGATTTATTTGTTTGAAGAGTTTTCTCTCTCTTTTCTTTTTATTTCTAGCTTTTTATTAGCTTCTTAACACGGTTTGTATCTGATTCCTCGTCCCCATCATCAATCCTCAAAGGTCCCTGGCAATTGATGCTTCATGATAGCACCACCCATGGCAACCCCAGAACCCTGGCTTTCAAGATTTCGAGATAATCTGACCCACGGCATTCTGTAGCCAAATCCAGACCCTAGCAATTGACATTTTGTGATAATGCCGCCCATGGCATCTGAACCAGCAGGGTGCTTACATGCCTCCAGTAGGATATGTAAATATCCTAGGAGACGAGCACCAAGGAGACGATATGTTGTTACGCATCTACAAGGGGAATTTCCCACCTCTCCACGTCGGGAACTCGTCCAAATCAACTTGTGTTGATTGGCCGCTCCTAATCTAGACAACTTTTTTCAGAACATTAGACGCTTTTGCGTGATTTTGATTGTTATGCGCACTGAACCAGACTATGTGTGGATTGGGGTGCTTAGGTTACCGAGTCCCACAAACCAAAGGTCAGTTAATTAGGTCGAATACTCCCTAAGCCTTAGACCTAATACTTAAGCTTCGCATTTTCCCCAACCTCTTAAGGATTACCCGATCTTAGCGGATACTTAAATGTTTAAGCCTAAGAGTCTAGCCCAAAAGGGCTAAGATCAACATTCCTACTAATCTCTTTTTGTGTCTCATTAGCACTTTTTCCTATATTTTTCTCTTTTCATTAATGTGGTCTAGAACTTCAATTAATCCCTTAATTTTTTACTAATAACTATCTCTTTTTCTTTTTCATTTTGTTCTCCCTTTGACATTTTGATCTTTTCCTCCTCATGTTTATATGGCCTCAAAATTTTCTTCCCTTCAATTTTTTGTTCTTTTTCACAATTTTCTAATTTTTTGGTGTTTTTGACATATGTGATTTTTTTGTGAGAATCCTTCTGACTTTTCTTGATTTCTGTATGTTTGCACTTTACCACCCCCCATGCTTAAGTTTTGGAATGTCCTCATTGTAAACGGAGGGTGTAAAGCAGTGTTGGGTTTGGGGACTTAGAACAGGATTTATCGGGTGGGTGAATGGGTCGGGAATGACTGTTGTGGGCGATTTCAAGCTCTAGTACATGTACCAGAGGTGGGATCGACTGTTCTATTACTGAACTCATGGTGCAATAGATGTGCAGTACAAACGGATAATCAGATGGATCTTAGGTTTTTGGAATGACAGGTTGCCTCCCGTTATGCGCTAAATTCAATGCCTTCAGCCGAACGGGAAAAGGTATGGAGAGGGAGTAGTCAAATCAGTGGAGTTTTGTAGAATAAGCACCTTGATCAAGAGCTTGGTTGGTCCAACCAGGTGCCTGTTCAAATCCATAGGCTGATGATGCAGCCCAAACCCAATCAATCTGGTGGGTTGATAAATGTAGATCAAGAGATGCGAAACCCACCATATACTATGGAGATCAGATGGATGTGGAAGTGTGAATTTAAGGTTTGGCTGAGTCGAATCAGCCTGGTCTAAGTAGGGATCCATAAAATAATCAGTGCATGGTGCGGAAACCCTATAGGGGTGATCAGAGAATGATGGAGCATGGTCTTCAGTCTGATCAATGTCCGAAACCAGGTGTAGATGTGGAGTTGAATCATCTGCAATCGGCACAGTAAGAGGGGAATAAGAATAGAAATTGAGTTCGATTGCGGGTCGGGGTTGAAAACAGGTTTGGATAGGTTCTGTATATGCAGAGGAGGTGGCTTCAATAAGAACTGTGTATAAGGGATCTTCCAGAAAGGAGTTATAGGTAGTTTCATTGAGAGAGTCCTTGTAGTAGCTTTCAAAGTCAGAGGTGAATGCCTGAAGAGTGTCTATAGGATGAGGGAAATCTAAGTCAAGAAATGATTCGAACTCTGGGCTGCAGTCACTCTCAGCATTTTCTGGTTTTGATTCCTAAGGATCGAAAAGAAATGATTCCATCTCACTGGAACCTGAACTTAAATCATTGATCTCGGGATCAGGGACCTCAGAGTCGGAGTCGGAGAATGAATCATGTGAGCTGAGGTCGTAGATTGGCTCATTGTATTCAGGAAACAGATGTTCTCCGAAATCATGGTAAGATTCGAAATCGTCAGAGAGTTTGTGAAAATCAAGTTCTGAATGAGATTTGAGATCATGGGTTCCACCACTGAGTAAATCACATGATGTAGACTTAGCAACCTAACTTGGGTCTAGCCGATATGTAAATTCTGAGCTTAAAAAGGTGTTCTTATTTGGTCTAGGCTCAAGTTCTAGGCTTGTAGGAAAGACCCAATCAAAACCCCACTCTTCCAACTCCTCGTTTTCTGTATCATAGATTGGTGTGACTTCCAAAAAATCAATATGTATTTCTGAGGATGTTGGAGAGGGATATTCATCAAATAGAGGCCCAAAATCATACTCTTCATTAAAATTTTGATCTTCGTCATATAGGGCCTTGTAATCTACCCAATCAATTTCAGATCCAGATTCTAGGTTGAGGATGTGGGTTGAATTACTAGAATCTAGGTCAGAATTACCTTCGAGGGTCACCTTATCAGATTAAGGGGCGAGATTTACACCCTCGAGAGGTTGAGTCCTAATCTCATCATTGCAGGAGTCTCAGAATTCTATTCTTGGTGATCCAGTTTCTAGGGCTGGCTCCAAATGGTGTTCTCCTGCAATTGGAACTTCCCAACCTAATTCAATATTAAGCATGTTGTATTCCATCTAGGTTGGGAATCCACAACAACTTTTTGCCTCAGACCCGAGATTTGGGAAATCGGATTGATCCTCAATACTATTCCAAGATGGTTCGTCATCTGTTTGGGGCATGTACGGGTATTTCTGATCAATAACTTGTTTCAATAATCTCATCATCTCTTCCCATTTTTCAAGATCATCTTGGTGTTGTTCCCATAGTACAGGATTTTTCATGCATTGAAGGTATTCAAAGTTGTGCAATTTTTCTATCTGAATGTATCCTGTTATGAGAATGTCTCGGGTTGATCCTTTTGTGGCTTCTGTGAATAACACTTGGGCATAGGTTATGATGAAGGTTGTGGTTGTTGGTACGCTAACCTGAATGTTTTCTACTAGTGTTGAGGTTTTGTATTCAATTTCATAGAATTTAAGGTCATCCTCATTCATTCTATCTCCTATGGATCTCTGTGATTTAGGTTTCTTGAATGGTAATCCTAAGTAACCAGGCTGCATATTTGGATTAGATGGTGGAATCAAGATGTAGAATCAGAGTTCGGATCAAGATGTAGAATCAAGTCGTGAAGTGATTATATCTGAATAGAGAATCCCACTCAAAATCTATGTGTGTGCTCTAAAGAGAAGGGATGAGGGACTGGATGTGTTTTTGACCCAATCAAGGCACCTAAAGATGTTTGGATGACTATGGAGGTTCGAGGTGGATGATACCCCTGGATCGGAAAGTCGTCCACCTGAGAATTACCTGGGCAGCCAGTGAGGGAGAGTCCTGCAAAGACCCTTACATGGTAGAGCATCCCCACAGGTTACAGGGTTTCCCCCACCCAACCTCTCTTGTCACTGAGATTCCATGTAAACCAAAATGAGGACCTTGACCTCTTAAGTCTACCACTTTTAATATCAAAGGTTCTTAGGGTTCCTCTTGAACTTTAGATGTTTTGGTTTTGTGACCTAATTTGGAGGTTGGTTGGCCTACAATGTAGTCCAACTTCACCTGACCTGCCCTAAAGATGGCAGAATGATTCTAGGTCAAGACATCGAAATCACCCTGATTTGACTCCCAGGTTATTAGGTCCAAGGTTTTTAAGGTTCAAGTGATTTTTGAGAGTTTAATTTTAGGGTTTGCCTTGATTAGATCCTTTCAATCTGGGGCTTGGGTAGCACATAGTTGTGGGGGGGTTTATTTCCTTTTATGCAAGCACGTGTGAACTAGCACTCCAAAACCCCACTGTAGAAACCCTAATGTGGCTCTATTTCCAATCCTCTTTGATTTTTCATAGAAGTTCTCTTTGGACTTCAAACAAGAAGTGTGCAGTTCGCAGAGATTTAGAAATTAAGCATGATCCCTAGTAGGCATAGGAATTTTGGGGTCGAATCTCTAAAAATCACTTCAACTTCAATAGGATGTAAAAAAATATTTCACAAATCAGGAAACTAGCCTTTTAAATGATAATTACTATAAAAGAAGGCAAGTGATTCCTAATTTGATTACTTCCTTTTTGTCTTTCCAGGATTAGGAGATGGATTAGGGAAGAAGAGAGAAGCTACCAGCCTTGGAGTGGTTGATTTGCGCAGGAGATGTCCTTGTGAAATACCTCGCAAAAAACAGATAGGGCAAGTTAGTCCTTAAATATAAAAATAATGTAGAGACTAGTGCTGAATTGCACGCTGCTCCCCGGCAACGTGGTACATTCTCTCTCTCAACACAGTTAATTAAGTTAATTGAGCTTAATTATGTGTAGAAGAAAGTAACTTAGGTTAACTAGAATTTGTGTCAGTTAAGTAATGTAGGGTTAAGTTAACCTAACATTTTAGATTTTAATACTTTTAACTGGTTGAGTCTAGGTCGTTCGCTGGGAGGTATATGTTATTTCAAATTCACCAATTAATTCAAAACAACTCATAGGAGGTATAATTAAGTTAATTTTAATAACATGAATTTTTCCTAATGATTTAAACTTAAGAAATATGCAAAATTCCATATGCAGGGGCATTACATAATCTAAACGGCATACGCTTGAATGCAAAAGTACCATAAGGACTCGTGAATGTCGTCTTCTCCTGGTCATCAGGAAAGACTGCCACCTAGTTGTACCCATAATATCCATCGAGAAAGCAATAGTACTTATTCCCTGCCAATTTCTCAAGAATTTGATCAATAAAAGGCAAGGGAAAGTGATCCTTCTGGGTAGCGGTGTTCAGTTTGCGGTAATCAATACAGACCCTCCATCCAGTTGAGGGTCTAGTGACAACTTGTTCACCTTGGTCGTTGAATTCCACAGTAAGGCCTGCCTTCTTTGGCACCACATGAATAGGACTTACCCATTTACTATCTGTAATGGGATATATGATCCCAGCATCCAACCACTTCAGGATTTCCTTTTTTACCACCTCCCTCATATTAGGGTTCAGACGTCTCTACATGTCCCTAAATGGCTTGATGGAATCATCAGTATAAATGTGGTGCATGCAGAGTGTAGAGTCTATACCCTTTATTGTCAGCAATGCTCAAAGCAATAGCTTCCTTGTGCCTAGACAAGCATTCAATCAGGGCTCCCTCCTATTCCTCAGTTAGCACAGCTAAAATGATAACAGGGAGCGTATCATTGGCACCTAGGAAAACATACTTGAGAGTGTCAGGGAGGGGTTTCAACTCAAGGTCAGGGGCTTGTATGGTTGAGGGTTTCATAATAGATGTCCCCATCCCAGGTAGCAGATCTACCTTAGGCAGAGATGATAGGGGAAGAGTCTCCGCAGAAACACCCAGCAATTCCTCAAGTTCTAGTATATCCCCTTCACATTCCTCCAAGAGATGGGAATGCTCATTTAGCATGACATGCTGAAGGGGGTCATCACATAACATTGCAGGGGTTGCCTCTTCAATCAAGTCATCTATCACCTTAACTTGAGAACAATCCTCAAGTCCAGCTTCTTTGTAAGCATCAAACACATTAAGCCGAAATTTCCTGTTCCCAAAGCCCATTTTCAATGCCCCAGTATTGCAATTAATTGAAGCATGCGAAGTTGCAAATAAGGGGCGGCCCAAAATGATGGAGGGTTTGGTTGGCTTGTTGGTAGGGTTAGTGTCCAAAACTAAGAAGTCAACGAGAAAGAAGAAATCCTCCACTCTTACGAGGACATCTTCCAAAATTCCCCGTGGTGTCTTAAGTGATCGATCAGCAATTTGAAGGATTACGGGGCTAGGCTTCAGATTGCCTCCCCCAATTTGTTCATACACGTAGCTCGGAAGGTTGTTCACCCCTGCACCCAGATCAAGTAGAGCCTCATCAATTTGTAAGTCACCAATAACTACTGAGATGTACGGGGCTCCTGGGTCCTTAAGTTTCGGGGGTGTGCCATGTTGAACAATTGAGCTAATAGAATCAGGCAGGATAACTTTTGATTAGGCCTATTTTCTAGATTGTTGCTTTTTCCTACATAGGTCCTTTAAGAAGTGGGCATAAGGTGGAATCTGCCTGATAGCTTCAAGCAAAGGTAGGTTAATCTACACTTGCTTGGAAGTTTCCATGATCTCATCCGTCTTATCTTTGGCTCCAAATGAGCCAACAGAAGTCTGCCCAGAGGTGGATAAGCACTCTGGAAAGGGCACTCTCAATCTCTAGTTGGAAGGGTTGTCTTGTCGAGTAAGGGGTGGAATGGGGGGCAACTTCTTCCGGAGAGGTGATTTCAAGCGAAAAAGATTTGGGCAAGTCTTCTCCGGTGGGGGTGAAAGTCAAGGTGGATGGTTTTTTAGGGAATGAGACTATAGTAGCATCGAGTTTGGAAATTTCTTTCCCACTCCTCAGAATAGTCACTGCCTGAGCATGCTCCCTAAAGACAATCCCTTTTCCTTTAGGATTCTCCTTAGCAGCACTGGGGAGCTTCCCAGTTTCCCTTTGTCTAACAGCCTCAACAAGGTGTCTTATTTGTGATTTTATCTCATGTATAGCCTTGTCATGAGATTGGATGATGGCACTTTGACTTTCTTGCATAGTTTTCAACATCACCTTCAATTCATCCATCTCAGAGGTCTTAGGTTGGGCAAAGGTCTGAGGTTGGTTCATTTGATGGTTTTGAAAGGATTGTGGTTTATAATTCCCTGAGTTTGAGACATTTCCTTGTCTCCATGAAAAGTTGGGTGGTTCCTCCATCCCTCATTATAAGTGTTGGAGAAAGGGCCATTACGAGGTCTAGGACGGAACCCTTGAGTGGCATTCAGATCCGCTTGTACAAGCTCAGGGAATTGAGAGGCCAAGTGGCAATCCACAATGGCGTGTGTACTGCCTTGGCAAATTGAGCATTCGAAAGCTTGGGATGTGGAGGTGTTAGATACGAATGGACTCAGGTTCGACACAAGCCTTTCCATGTTTTGGTTCAATAATTGAAACTGATAGGCTAAATTCTGGGTGTCCCTTGCCTCATTCGCCTCCAACTTTCTTTGCATGAGAGTGGGCTTTCTATCCATGTAGGCAGAATTCAAGTGAATAGAATTCTCACTCAAAGTATCAAAAAAGGTTCCAAACTTCATCCTCAGTCTTAGATAGAAAGGTTCCTGCACAGGCACCATCCACAGTTTGCCTATGTGAATCATTAAGTCCGGTGTAGAACCTTTCAACTAGTTGCCATTTAGGCACCTGGTGATGTGGGCAAAGTCTCAGCAAGTCGTTAAAGTGCTCCCACACATCATGGAAAGCTTCCCCATCCTTTTGAACAAAACTCATAATTTCCCTCCTAAAGTGATTAGTTTTGCTCATGGGGAAGTACTTCTTCAAAAACTCCTTCAGGGCAGCCCAAGTGTTAATATTATCAAGGGTGTGATACCAATACTTGGCTTTGTCCTTAAGGGAGAAGGGAAAGAGGGTCCGCATTTGAGCGTCATCAGTAATGCCTTGCAACTTCACCGTGGAACAGACCTCGGTGAATTCCTCTATATGCCTGTAAGGTTCTTCCCTAGAAGTACCATAAAAGGAGGGTAGCAAGGATATGGTACTGCTTTTGATCTCATAAGGATTGTCCCCTCCAGGTCTACGTAGTGCAGGGCCAGCTTGATTGGTTGGAATGAAATATTCCTTAAGGCTCCTTTGACCGACCATTTCTACCCTTGGAAGGTTTCTTCTTAAGATTCTTTCAGGTTCAGGATGAAACACAAGTTGTCTCCTAAGAGAATGCCTACCAAGCATGCACTACAAACACAATTCAAAAGGACTTGTTTGTTCTTTACAAATTTAGGCTTTTGACTTTAGTCCAAATTGTAGGTGACAAAGCAAGTTGCCCAATCAATTATGTGCCTATTGTCAACCTTCGAAATGCCTAAAAAGACCTAGTTGGAGCTTAGGTATTCTTCCCTAAATCTCAAATGGTAAAGAAAATCCAAAGATGGAAGATCGAGGGATGCAAGTAAGCCTAAGCCTTCCTTTGAAGTTATGCTTCGCGGTGCTTCTCAACTACCCCCAAAAATCCGTGATAGGGTATCCCCCTCTTTGGATTTACAAAACCTTTGATCTCAAGTTCCAAACACTTCAAAATCCAACGGTAGGAGGGCTCTTGTCCTAGTCATTCCAAGACTTAGGAGTATCTAAATGCGTGCCGTGGTGCAAAAGATGTACGTGTGCATACACCGCAAAAAGATTTTGAATTTTGAATCACACACTACGTTTGAAAATCAAGTCCTTGATTTTTAGATGTCCGTCCTTTAATTAGTCCTTTTTCAAGAATATATGTGACCACTTGTTAGATCTCTTCAAGACAAATTATGTGGTCTTCGAATTAAGTCTAAATGCAATGCGTGATCAAGAATAGGATGCAAAGTAAGAGAATGCATACCTTGCTTCCAGCAATCAACGATGTGAGAATGCATGCAATGCAGAGAAATAAATCTAGAGCCTACTCATATAGACCTAAATGGTTCATCTTAGGGGCAGGCATCTTCTAGCAGGCAGCTCATTTTTTTTTTTTAGCTACTTATGCACAAGCAAATAAAGGGTAAACAATCCACAAAATAAATTAAAAAACTAAATCTAAAGAAAAGGGAACAAGCTCCCAAAAATCAGCCCCAATTACTACAAGGGCGAGAAAACAGAAATAAAACTTATGAAACAGGAAATCTCCTATAGAGGCAGAATCCAAGTCTCCTTCTTCCCCGCATGTAAGCGTTGCTCAAGGTCGACGTCTTCTCCCCGATGTGCTTGTCACCTCTCTCAAATTCCTCGCACAAATTCCTCGCACAAAAAAGATAATAAATGGTCAGATCATTATGCAAACAGAGATAATTAGAAATAAAATCAGGTGAAATTATTGCGTTTGTTGCCTCCCCAGCAACGGCGCCATTTGATAAGTCGATTTTCACTTTCGAATAATGTGATTAAGATGATCTATCGTTTTAGTAACAAAGTGGTGGAAAATCGCTTAACAAAATAATCACAATAAAAATTACCACTCACAGAAGAGCGGGTCGTGTCCACAGGGAGGCAATGATGCAATAAAATCTTGATTATTTCATATTCTTTCAATCAAGTGCGAAATCTATAATCAAATCCGACATGAAATGTGATGGAAAGAAGATGCACAATAACTAAAAAATATAAGGGTATATGTGTAATTTTTCCTCATTGAAATATTCAATAAATATGTGATGATTTTATGTAATTTTCAATTGACATGAATTAGAGAAAATTTATGCATATTTTAATCCCAAAACCAATGTTAAAACATGTGAATATCAATAACCACACAATTATCAGAAAGCTTGAGTATGCAGTCACAATTTTGCCATAATAAAATAATCATAAATTAAAATTGATTTTTGGTGGAAATGGCATTCAAATGTAATTTTTAATTAACACAAAAACAGGGGATTTTACCTCTCTGCTCCCTGCGCATGGGAGAGAGGTTCAATTGAGGAGAGACTCCTATAGGAGGTTGGCTGAAGCAAGGCCGTCGCAATGGTGGCAGCGGTGCGTCGTGAGATGGCCGGAGCTGGCCTGCTGGAGGAGAGGAATGGCAGCGGTGGAGGAGCTGCTGCTGCCGCGCGTGCTACAGGTGCAAGGAGAGTAGCGTGCGCGGGTGCTGGAGGTGCTGCAGATGCGTGGAGACGTAGAGGCGTGGGCACGTAGGTGCTCTGCAGAGCATGTAGGCACGCGCGGAGGTGCCGCGCTGTAGGTGCTGCGCGAGGTGATGGTACTGTTGGGGCCGCTGCAAGTGGGTGCTGGGCGCTCTGCAGAGCGTGTAGGCATGCGTGGAGGTGCGGCGCTGCATGGTGCGCACGAAGGTGCGGCGCTGCAGTGGCACTGCAATGCATGAATTATGTAATTAAATCAGAAATATGAATTAATCTATTTACATCCTAATGCATGCTAAATAAATGTTAGAATTAACTTAATGTCTAGGCACTTAAATACTTAAATAGCCCACAAATATGGGCTAATTAGGACCAGACCCTACTAAGTCCTTGCCTAGTTCAATTATGGTTTGGTTTAATTCCAGTTCAAAGTTTCAAGCCAAACATGCTCAACTCCTCCCAGGGCCACACATCCGCACGCCACACAAGCGCACACTTGCAGGCACATACGCACCCACACACACACATGCATGCTGGATCAAATGCTCATTCGTAACCGTGCACCGAGCACTGACGACTAAGAAGCCCACTGCACAAAAATGTTTTATGCTAAGGCGTCCACTCGTCACTTGCCGATGTGGGACTATCCTAGCCCCTTCCAGGGCGAACTTCAGATGGTGATATCTCCTAGCTCAGAGCTCCAATTCAAGCAAACAAAAGCTTATTGGAAAGCTCTTGAGTTGCTCTACTGGACTGTGATATCAATTTAATGCGAAGGGGAAGCTTTTCTCTTCAATTTAAAGGGTGAAACTATAGGTCTACTATGGTGAAAAATAGCCTAGATAGTGGAATTAATGTTAAAAAGTCCACAGACTGGACTTAAGCTCCTAGTTAAGGTTCTAAATAGTTTCTACAGGTAAGTCCACAGCTTCAGATGTAGTTTTCAAGTTCTTAGAAGCTTCAGGAAATGTAGAGAAAGTCAAAGCTTCTCTTAAAGCTTCAGGGAGTGAAATTAAACATGAAAAAGACTTAACAGACAGCAAAAGTCATGTTCAATAGATTGAAATAGATTCTAGAGGTTGTTATCAACACATCTGGGCAGAAATCACACTTGAAACTCATCCAAAATCCACTGCCAACAGTTTAGGTTCAAAAACAACCCAAACTGGCAGTAATTGAAATCCAAATGAATTAACCAACAAAGCTCATCCAATTTACTTTAAAATTGTTCAAATAAGTCTCAGAATTAATTCAAGCTCATCAATTAGTCTGATTGAATTCAAAATCAGAGAATCAAACTCAAGTTTGACTAGAAGGCTTCCAGATTTGACTTTCTGATTTGAATCTTTTTGAATGAAATTAAAGCCTCAAATGGCATCTTCTCAATCATAGGAACTTGCTCAGACCCTTGGATAATTGTTTGAACTTAGGACTCTAGGGTTTCAGGCTCATCGTCTGAGAGTCAAAAGGGATTTGTTTGTCAGAACAACCGAGAGGTTGTTACAGAGATTTGAGGGTAGGAATGACTTCAGTGCATTGCACTGAAGCTTCTAGATCCATTAAATGCATCTTAAAGCCTTCTATTAGACTTCTCCAACTCCGCCGAAGTTGGAGAAGATGAACTCCTAACTACAACTCCAGTTATTAAAAATTCAATTAAATGACCTCAAAATAATCAGTAATCCATATTTCATCAATCTGGAGTTTCTCATCAAATTCTATAGGTTGAAGAACATTTTTGACTCGTCAGAGCTTGTCGAAGCTCCGGTGAGTCCAGAAAAAGTGCCTTTTGTGTACAGAAAGAGTAATCATGCCATTAATGACTTGAAAAGATTCCTGAGGTCACAAAAAACCTCAAGATCAAGTTAAATTCCTCATTTGCTCTTTAGAATTAAGATTTAACAGTGAATTCATTTTATATGAAATCCGAATTGGTTGAAGCTCAGGACTTGCTTTCCCACTCAATTGAGTGGTCAAAACAAGTCAACAAGTAATTGCAATCATAAATATATAGTTAATTTAAGGTTTCAACTACTCCTGAGCCGCCATTGACAGTGAGCTCAAGAGCTTAAATAAATTTAGGCGTTTAAGTTCTATGTGGTATTACTCTAATTATAGTGATGATTAGGATCCTTTAGTGATGAATAGGTGATGGAGGATCCAATGGAGGTGAAGTTTAGGTCAACTACTGCTGCCATGGACAGCAGAAGTAGTCGGTGGAGGTGGAAGTGGATTAGGCGAATTAATGATTAATTAAGTAGTTAAATGAAATAGAAATGATCGTGGAAGATAGAGGAGGATGATCAGTGGTTTAAAAAGACAAAATTAAGGCTCTGGCAAGCTCAAGGAGCTCACCGGAGTCGAGGAAGATGAAATTTGAAATCAACATTACAGCTAACCTACCTACCTAACTAACTATCTAAACTATCCTACTCCTACTCCTTTCCTACTGTTACCTAAACGAAGGGGTCAGAGGATCTCCGTTGACGGCTCATGACGGAGGAGTAAAATCAGAGGGTAGTTGGAAGATCTCCGACGGCGGTTGTCAGGTGAAGCAGAAGATCTCCTCAGTCAGCACTTGTGTCCAGAGACACGGCTGACCTCGACGAAGTTCCAGAGCTAATAAATGTGGATGGAGGAAGTTGAAAGGTGTGGTGGAAGATTGCTAGAGTTGTGGAGGGAATAGCCTATCGAAGTAGGCTACAGTGAAGAAGAGGGAAGGGAGCCAACTTGGAAAAAATCAGGGGGTATTTATAGTCGACGACAACTATGAAGGAGGTAGAATCTGGACGCGATTTTGGCTAGGAGGAAGATAACCACCGGCGTATTCTTCAACGCCGATGAAGTCATCTCCAACCCTAAATTAGGATATCAAAGTCATCCAAACCAGTGGATGAAGATGAGATAGTGAGCGCAAGCTCCAAGAGATTGGAGAAGAAGAAATGACGTCAGATGGGCGGTGATCGTACGGTAGCTGCACCTTCAGTCGTCAGCCATTCAATCAGTTGAAGAGAAGAAGAAGAAGAAGTCAGGGACATGTTCGCAGTGAATCCTAAGGACCTAAATAGAAAATATGGACTCGATTGAAGTGAAATATAAGGACCAAAATATAAACTCAGGTTTTCAAGGTTTATTTTAATTTAGATCTTTTTCAACTTTTTATATATGATTGTAAATAAGGTAATTACTATATTTAGACCTTGAATTTATATTTTTGACCTTTTTAGATTAATTTATTTAATCAAATAATGTTACTTAAGTTATTACATACTTAGGTATATATTATACTTAAATTAGTTAATGTATTAATTAGATGAATGATTAATAATATTTTCAGTCCAATTATTAATTAGATTATTATTAATATCAATTGGATGATAAAATAGCATTTTAAACTTATTTTAAGGTCCTTTACTATATATCCCTTATTTAAAAATTAACCCATATATTCACATAATCCTAGCTAATTAACTAGGAAGACTAGTTAATTAGGGGTAATTAGAGATCATGATGAGCTTCTCATCACAACGGCGCCAAAATGTTGAGAGCGCTTGATCGAGTTTTAAAAAGGTCGCGGTGTAGTACAGTCGAAAAAGCATTCAAAATAAATAAATTTTATTACTCAAAGTTTAAGTCTGAGGTCAAACATGGGGAGCAAATGGAGTTCATACACTAATCTCAATAATAGATGCAATTTGAACACATAAAATTGCTCAAAATCTAATTTAGAATGTAAATCAGGAGTATATGAATAATAAATGTAGCATAAAAGAGAAATTGGGAAGAATTGGACGTCAGATTATAAAATCAGATGTCTTAAAAGTGATTGACTTTTCTTCTTCCTTTGCATCTTCTCTCTGGCTCATTCTTCTCTTTCTCTTCTTTCTTCTTTGGCTCTTCTCCTTCCTTCTTTCTCTTTCTCTTCTTTCTTCTCTTTCTTCCTTTCTTCTTTATCTTCTCTACGCTCTGGCCTTCAGCTACTTTCTTCCTCCTTTCATCTTCTTCCTTAGCTTCTGATCCTCAGCTTCCTCTGTGGCTTCTTTTCCTTAGCTTCCTTCTCCAGCTTCCCCCTTCAGTCCTTGCCGTGCCTTCTGCCTTCAGCTTCCTCCTTCCTCTTTAGCTACACCTTTGGCTTCCCCCTCTTTTCTTCCCTGGCTTTGCCCTTCAACTTCTTCTTCTTCCTTTCCCTGCAAGAGCAAAACCTACCCCTACCCTCCCCCACGAACTCTCTCTTTTCTCTCTTATGCTCGCTCTCCCAGAGCCATCTTGGGTAAATGGGTCAAGTTAGCGTGCCCAGAACCAGGCACACCGACATGGGTGGTGCGCGAGGAGTGCACAGGTAACTGGGTCAGGCTACCAGGTCCGCGGAGCGTGGGCACGGACGAGGCGTGATGGGGAGAGTGGGACCTCACCCCGTGTCAGGAGGCGATAAGCCCCTAACACATTTACAATTTATACCACACAGCTTGCTCTAAACTTACCAAGGTGGGACTAAATGTCCCCCCCTCCTCTCGTGTGCACCCGCAGGAGGTCATGCTTAATTGCAATGACTGCAGTGCCCACCAAAGCCAATCTCCTGGCTGAATTGTGTGGGTGACAAATTCATGTTGCCTGGGACTGGATGCCTGAAACCTTGCACCTGGAGTGAAGGTTGCTTGCTGCTTCAAGCTTGCTCTAATGGCGGCCAAGGTCAAAACCTACGTTCAAGCAACGAGGCCTTGCGGCCTCGTTAAATCACATAGGGGGCTTCACTGTGGCATGGTGAAGTTGTCTCAGTGGTTGGCATGGCGTGGGGCAGCCTGGGCATGCGTGCCTAGGTCATTTTGTGGCCGTGGAGATGGGTTTGATCGGGGGAAATGTATGGAGGTTATGGCGGTTAATGGAGAAGGGGAAAGCGATCAATGGAATGTGGTAGAGCATCTAAGGTGTTTGGCGAGGCGAATGTGTGCATGGGATGATGGAACCACCTCGCCAGTGGTCTGCCGAAGGTGGAGAAGATGGTGGTGGTCTGTGAGCGTCGAGGGGTAAAAATTGAAATAGAGAGGGGGAAACAAAAGTGAAGAGTGAGGGGAAGTATCTATCCTATTTTTTGGATGAAGGGGGAGGAGATGGCGGTCAGCTCATATCTATCGCCATCGAAGACGAAGATCCCAGTGGAGGGGGACGGCGATGACGAAGAGGGTAGCTGGCACGTGTGTAGGTATGGCATGACGTGGACAACAGAGGTAGAGACAACTCTGCCACTGGTATTGTGGCAAAGCGACGAGACGAGGAGAAATAGGTCTTTGAAGCTCGATGGGTGTCTGTCCGAAGGAGAAGAGACGAATTTGACGGGTTGTCTCCAGCCAAACCAAGTTGGGGATGAAGAGTAGGGTTAGGGGACCTTTAAGTAGCCTCTGGCAGAGGACCTTATGCTTGAAAGGAAAGCTTCCAAGCACAAGCAGCCTCACCGGACTTGGAAGGCAAGAGATACCCAAATCTCTCATGCATTCGCATGAGAGATTGGGTGGCAATCAGGGCTTGAGATTGGGTTCACACTATCAGGAATTCCTCAGAGAATCTCCCTTTCAAATTTGAGAGGGTCTCTGAGGAATCAAGGAGAAATCCCCCTTGAATCCTCATCGGAGTAGGATTCCTCCACTGTAATGGCGGAGGGACCAAATTGCAAAGAATGACGAGGAAGAGAGGGGGTGTCTGCAATGGTTTTCAAAAGCTAGGGGTCTAAATGAAATTGGGTTGGACTATTTTGCAAAGTAGGTCAAGGTGAACTCCCCTTAGGTCCAAATTTTGGTATAAATCTAATTTGGACCTAAGAAATCCAATGGTGAAGTTAGATTTTATGTTTGATCATGTTTGACTTGGCATTTTACACAAAAACCCAATTTAGGGTAAATATTTAGCTAGGACCCCTATTTAGGTCAAAATAGGTTCTAAAGGTCAAATTGAAGGTTCTAAATCATAAAGGATACTTTTTCATGAATTTTAGAGGGTTTAGTTGAATTTTATATTGACCAGAACCTTGTTAAATTAAGTGGGTCTGTTTTAGGGTTACAAGAAGTCATTTAATTCCCAGATTTCACATTAACCCTTTTCTGATTGAACCAACCCACTTTTTATCTTGTTAAGATCATTTAACCTATGTTTATCCCTTGAGAAATCCTATTGTTGTACTGTAATGGTAAAATTACAGTTTTACCCTTTGTTTCTTATTTTTCTCTCAAACTGGTTATTCCTTGAGTTAGGCCCTTGATTTGGTTATGTAGGAGCTTTTGTTCTTTTTTCTAAGTCAAAATGAGCTAGTTAGGGCTCATGATGGTATTCCCATCAATCAGGCACATCCATGTCAAGGACAATGAAATATAAAGGAAAGTAGAAGTCCTTAACCTTGACGATAACATCCTCAATAATGCTTTTCAGGTTTGTGACCGAACGGTCCGCTATTACAATGTTATTGAGGTCAGCCTTAGTCCCCCTAATCTAAACTTTTCATAAAGAGAAGTTAGAATTAGATTAATGGATTCACCTAGATCCAAAAGTGCCTTATCAAAAGTGTAATCCCCGATAACACATGAAATTAATGGGGCACTTGGATCTCTCTTTTTCTGAGAAAGGTGATGTAGGATAACAGAACTAGCCTGTTTGGATAATATCACCTTCCTTGGGACAAATTCCCTCAGCTTATGCTTCTGAGTGCATAAATCCTTTAAAAATTTAGCATAAGTCAAAGTGTGTTTAACAACATCGAGGAACGGGATATTGATTTTAACATTCTTGAATATATTCAAGAGCTCCTTGTCACTATCAACAGACTTCTTCCTGGGTTTAATCAAGGCTTTAGGGAATGGAACATGAGTCAGATATTTGGAATCAGGTTCCTGAGCCTTGATTTCTTCTTCAGTGTTCTCCTTTCCTACTTCTTACTCACCAGGGTGTGATTGACTAGAAGAGGGTAATTTTGGGTCCTGGGTTTGCTGTCTGCTCCTCAAGGTAACAAAATTTGTAGAAGAGTATGGGTTTGGGTCTTGGGGAGGGTTAGGAAAGATCAAAGGGGCTTGATTCCCCAAATAACCCAAATTGGATAAAGAAGCAGAAGAAGAAGGACCCCTCTCTACCACCTGAGCAAGTGCGTGTGGGTTCCTTTGATTCCCGTACCTTGGACTCGATTGCCTTGATTCTGTATGTTCTGAGGGCTGGGTACGGGTTGAGATGGCAGAGATCCAGGCTGATGAGAATTAACAACGAGCCTAGATTGCAAATTATCCAGGAGGTTTTCATTTGTTGCATGAGCTGGAGCATGGATCCTTGCATCTCTACCATCTTTCGATTCAAATCAGCCTGCCCTATAGGTTGACAGGCATTCTAGGTTGGCTGGTTGACCTGGTTAGGGGGTAGATGAGTGACACTGACCCATTGATCATTGCGGTGCATAGTTGCTGGGTTGGATTTGGGTCTACTGCCCCAGATTTTTCCAGGAGAAGTTAGGGTGATTCCTCCAACCTAGATTATAAGAGTTAGAATATGGGTTGGACCTAACATTCTCCTGTACAGCATACACATCTTCATAGGGTGAGGATGGTAGGAAAGGAGAGAGATTAGAGGCCCTAGTTTCGAACCCATGGGGTTCT
Source organism: Thalassia testudinum (assembly GCA_037157565.1). Classification (NCBI taxonomy): domain Eukaryota; kingdom Viridiplantae; phylum Streptophyta; class Magnoliopsida; order Alismatales; family Hydrocharitaceae; genus Thalassia; species Thalassia testudinum. Next base: position 1,776,117 of record JAZHRO010000046.1, read on the forward strand.
GAGTAATGCTAGCTCACAGGTTGAGCTGCTTCCAATTGATTCACAAACTCCCATCTAGTAGTAGCCCATGAAGAATGGAATCCCAAGTTCTGGGATTGAGTGGATCAAGAAGTATTTGCAGAGTTTCCAGCCATCCACTGTTCCATTCTTTTGGTAACTAGGTCCACCTTATCAAGTTTATTGTAAATTAGTTCCATATCAAATGAATGAGAGTCATGGACCTCATTAACATTCGATCTGGGTTGTTGGGATTGGTTAAAAGTATCCATGGAGGCATGATTGATGGAATTTTCACTCATTCCTCAAACAACTCATGTGCACTATCTACATCCTTGTTAAGGAAATTTCCTCTACAAGAAGTGTCCACATGGTTACGGAGTTGCTCAGTCAACCCATGATAAAAGATCTGCACGAGTTGCCATTTTGGCACCTCATGCTGTGGACACTTCTGTAAGATATCCTGGAATCGGTCCTAGGCACCATGAAGCGGCTCCCCTGACCGCTGGACAAAAGTAGCAATCTCCTGTTGCAAAGCATTGGTATGCTTGACTGGAAAGAATTTCTTTAGGAAAGCCGATTTAAGACCATTCCAAGTTGCGATCAGCCTTCCAATTGTCTAGTACCAATGTACGGCCTTATCCCTAAGAGAGTGGGGGAAAAGCCTTATGATCATTTGCTCCTCATCCAAAGTTCGAGATTTGGTGGTCTGGACCAAAGTGGTCAAGTCCTCCAAATGCTGAAGTAGGCCTTCAGAGCCAAGCCCATGGAAATGTTTGATCAAGATTAACACTTGGGACTTGATTTCTACGTCACCGACCGGAATCTACACATCAGTACGTTCCCTATAATTTGAAGGATCATAAAAATCCTTCAAGGGTTGAGCGCCCTAACCATGCATTCACTGGAACCATTCTTGCATTTGTTGCATTTGTTCCAACTACCTTTGTAGCATCTCTTGTGGATTCTAAGGCAAAGGAGGTGGTTGATTAGCCATGGGTTCAATTAAATTAAAATTCAACCTACGCCTCCTTGTATGGTCTAATGTCCTTCCAAGCATAAACTAGGAAGAGGTCGGAAGGACTAGGGATAAGAATCGTGTAGCACAACAAAAGAAGTTTGTCCTTGAGTTGGGTAGTCTAAGGACCTATGCTCCAAAATAAACTCAAACCACAACACGAATTTTGTGTTGTCCTTAATCTAAAAGCTGGTTAAGTTGGGATGGCGAGATAGGGGGAGCATGTTCCGAAGTCCTCTAATTATGCCAAACTCCTACCGGCTTAAGTTGTTTAACAATCACACCACCCAACTTAGGACCTTCTGGAAAAAGCAAACGTCACAAATTTGTACCACTGTATGAGAAATATCCTAAAACGAACTGATGAGTCCTAGGGCCAACGTCTACTTGATTTTAGATTAGGCCTAGGATAGTAGTGCTTTTAGAATGTGGTGGGCTCTTAAAATGGGTTGTGCCCTTAATGATTGATTGAATAATTATGAGTGCGTGGACAACCAAGGTTTTCAAGCAAGATTATTTGGATGAGTGGCTTTTAAAGTTCAAATCTTGCTTAAGTAGCTTTTAGGGTTTAAATTAAGGTGATTTCAATCAAATTTAGGAAGCACACCAAGATTTACAAACACGAGTGAAGAAACTCCTTTAAAATCAAAATAAAGTGGAGTGTCTGGTATTGACCTTAATTGTTAACCCTAATGAGCAAGCTACTTGATGAGTTGTTTTTATATAAGATGATGTAGCCCAAACAACTCAAAAAATTAACCTTAATGCACCACTGAGTTAGGCACACAAGTGGTTATCTAATCTTATTTCTACTCAATTATGTGTTTGGTTATGTGTACCGATTCTAAAGATCGGGTTACCACCTGCGTATAAAGAATCAGAAGAGGTTGTGTACCTTTGTAGTTTTTTTTTTACATTCCTTTTAAACGGGGGTGAGGTGGGTGGAGGTGGAAATCAAAACAACCAAACTAATCCTAGGGTTTATGAGAGCACTTAGGTTAATTAGGGTTTGAATTAGGGTGTTAGAATGAAGTCTATGGAGGGGGAAAGAATAGGGGAGCACTTACAATTGTCTTCAACTGCACTTTACTCCTTTCTATTGCTTGAAGATTCCTAATTAGGTACCTACAAGACAATAGAAAAGAAATAAAAGAGAGTTAGAAAGCAATTAAGTGCATGGAATGCAGAAAAGAAATCGAGTTCCGTTGCGTCCCCAGCAACAATGCTAAAATGATGTACGAAAATTCGTTGCAAGAAGATTTGAATTTTGAAAACCCATCGTCATGTAATTTGCGAGAAAATCCGAACAATCAAATAATTTTTACCGAAACTCAAAAGGAGTCCTGAGTTGAACACAGGGAGGCTACGTCGATTCGAAATCCATAATTTCTTTTTTGTAATTTTTGTTTAAAGATGAGATAATCACAATGATTCTATTCTACTTGCAATATTAACACTAGAAAGAGAGAGAGAGAAAACAATTATATATCAATGATAATGTCAAACAATTACCACTAGAAAGAGGGAAATCTAATCTAGAAAGGAATAAAGAGAAGAGAGGTAAGAAATTATCCTCCTCGACAGCTACTTGGAGGATGAGCCGGACAGGCAACACCTGGAAGAAGAAGAGGAAAGATGAAGGATGGAGAACGAAGTAGGAAGAATCAAGGGCGAGGCAGGGCATCATCGTTGCGGGATCCACTTCCGGAATGGGGGCGAGAAGACTACCACGGGTGCTCCACGAATGGGGTGAGAAGATGACAAAATTTTAATTTTTACTCTAGAGGAGCATCCCAGGTTTGGGACAAGCTTCTTTAGAGCTTTGGAGAGGGAGAGAAATGAAGGAAGGGATGAAGAAAATGTGGAGGGCATGGGGCCTTTATATAGTTGCTTACATAGGGGCAAAAGTGACATTTTAATTTTTAACACATTAATTGCTGGGGTCTTTAGTGACAGATATAACCAACACTAAAGACCCCAAGTCGCTAAAGCATGAAGTCACCCCTGCCTCTTGAGCTTCATATGTTGAGTGTGCAGACCACGTTCAACTCATCTCAACTGTCTAATCGAGAGATCGGACGACTGAGAATCCACACGTGCCTCTTTTTCTTCGTTGCTTAAGCACGTGTACGCATGTGATCGTGCATTCGACCGCACGTCAGATTGCACGTGGACATCTGTGCTCATCTGTGCCGCCACGTAGCGCCCATATCCACCACCCGCTTATGATCTAGCGATTGAATTGAGCCACACCCTGCTCGCTCATTCGATTTGAGGTGTGCAGGACTCAAACCCACACCTTTGACTTCGCGAGCAGGCATGTTACCAGTGCGCCAAGCCCCCCTTTAAGGTGTGTTCTCTAATTTTCCTTCAAGTGCTCTTGACCATTGGATGGAAATCCAACGGCTAAGATTGAAAGGCTAAGATGAAGAAGAGGAAGATCGGTGGCTGTGGGTGGGTTGGATGGCACCACGTGGCACCATTTGAGCTGTCCATCTTCTTTTACTCATAGACGGTGCCACGGATGTCGAATTGGATCGATTTTCATGCCGTTGGGATGAGATCGTCGATTTGAATCAATCCATGTGGTTGTATTTTTCATCTGAAGTGCGTATTTAACACCATCTGGCCCCTTGACCTCTGATCTTTCTCTGACTATATCTGATGCTACGGAAGTCTAATCAGGGCGATCTTGGAGTCATTGAACTCCAATCGTTGCCCTAATCAAATCCGTATGGTTGGATCTTCAATCTGAGGCCCCAATTAAATATTGCCCTATCCCTGGCCACCAAAAAGAGCAAATTATTATACAATTTGTATAATTTGACCTAAATACATGATGATGCATGTTATGCAATATTTACAATGCATGATGCTTCTACAACACTAAGAACATGCATAAATAGACATTTTAGGCTACTTAGATGCATACACATCAAGAGGCCACCCCTCATGGGCCCAATGGTATGTTTAGAGAGAGTGACTATATACACATGCTATTAGTGGAGCCCACCCTCAATCGAGTGAATAGCCTACGGAAGTGAATACTTATATTTACAGTCGAACACGCTTCTACTACTGAGGTAGGACTACCCATTCCCACTTTCTTTCAATGCATTAACGAATCCCAATGACAGCTCCTCAGTGGCTCAATTCTTCTTCAAGTCTTCACAATGAGAGCAAGTCCTCTCAATTGGCTCCAATACGATCTCTAAAGCTAATAAGTGAATGAGGAACTATTTGCTTGAAAAGACAACATCAAAGAAATAATGCATTGTCGTGGTACAAAGTGTGGTGGAAAAATCCTCAATCAAAGATTATTAGAAATATATTGAAATTGTACCACAAATTCAAGTCGTATCACAGGGAGGTGTAGAACCAATAGGCTCGCAAATAATTTCTATTTATGCTCATCAAATCACAAAGGAGGTTTGTTGTCCACGTCAATAAAATGAAAAGATAGTGAGAGAGAGTGAATAAGAAAGATCATGAGAGATAGAGAAAAGATGAGGGAGCAACTTGCAATTTCACCCAATATATTTAACCATTAAATGAAAATAAAATCACTCACAATGGCATTGAATGTAAAAAGAAATAGGCCTTATGTTGTAGCAAAATAAGGGAAGATCTTCCCTTGCTTGGTCCAACAACATGGAGCTACAGCTACCAACAAGAAGCTCTGTGGAGGGAGGCTTGAGTAAGGATGTCGCATTGGTGGTGGCACGTGTCTCAAGATGGCCAAACAAGGAGGAGAATGCCAACAGCATAGGGTCCTACCGATAGTGAGGTTGTGTGCTGCAGACGACGGTGTAGACGGCAGGGGTGTTCGGAGGCTCGAGCTCATTACTGCTATGATGTTGGTGAAGAAGATGGTCCATGGTGTTGCATTCAAGGTGGAGTTGTAGAGGAAGAAGAACGAAGAAGAAGATGAAGATTGGTGGTGGTCGCGGTCGCTGCTATCGAGGGTGGAGGGCATGGTCTTAACCGCTCTCGAGGAAGAGAATGAAGAAATCTGGTGGTCGATCGTCGGCTGTTTATGTGCTGAATGGTGTTTTAGAAGTCGTGTTGTAGTATGGGTTGTAATGGCGTGAAAATAGATAAAATTTATACTTGAATAAAATCCAAGGTTATTCACTGGGAGCAAGTAGCAAAATAAATCTCAAGAGTGCAATTGTTTCGCAAGATATCAATATATGATGAAATTTCCAAGCACAAATGATATGTATATAAGCGCAAATGTTAATAGTGCAAAAAGATTAGGGTCAAATGGTGATTTGAATCACCAATTTACCTTAGTTACAATAATATCAAATAATGCAATAGTTTCAATCAACCAAAGCCATGTAATCAAATAATGAAATAGTGTCAGACAGCTGAATTTCCAATCAGACGGCTTAACTGTCTCTTGCTACAGTAACAAAGGGACACTGTTCCTCTTCTTCTGCCTTGGCTTTTCCTTTCTTCTTCTTCTTCTCTTCTTTCTCTGCCTTGGCTTTTCTTCTTTTGGCTTTTTCTCTTCATGCATAGGGGGAATACTTCACAAACTTCGCTAAGTGTTAGGATCTCTCTGAAGCAAAATCACCCTCAACCTACGCTCTCTCTCTCCCTCTTGGTCTCCTCTTCTCTTTCTATCAATCAGGAAGGTATTCGAGCAATCGCGTATGTAGATACCTGACACCAAGTCCGCATCACGTGGGTCGCGAATGAGGTGTGAGAGAGTAGGTGGGCAAGTGAGAGGGTAATGGGGACCTGACCCCCATGTATTTGGTGAGGGTTCAGGGTAACTTTTGCATAATATACAACTTCAGCTGCTCAGTGACTTCCGATGTGGGACAAAGTTCCCCTTCTTTCTTGCGTGCAGTAGTAGGTAGCTTCTTCCAGCTAATTCGTAAAATGCGAATAGTAAATGCCACAATTGTTGGTCTCTTCACGCTCCTAGGTCGTTTCCGCAATTGCTGGAGTCGGTACCTAGAGCGAGTGTGTGCTAGAGCAAGCTTCAAGCTTTGCTCGAAGCTTCCGTCAATGGTGGTGAAGGAGCAAGCACCTGAAACAGTGAAAATAGCCTAAAGGCCATGTCAGAAGTGCCCAGGAGCTTTGCACGATTGTAGCGAAGGTGTTGGTGGCAGTGGCATGTGGTGAGAGTGGTCGGAGATGGCTGGCGAAGGTGGAGGAGGTTGGAAAAGGTGGGTTTGTTCGAGGGGTTGTGTGAGTGTGTAATAGGACGAATAGGTAGAGGGCTTTGGTTGGTGGAGTCGAGGTGGAGGTAATGGGAGTGTTGGTGAGAAGAATGGAGGTGTATAGCTCACAAAAGTCCTCGCCGAAGTGTTCACAGGAGGTGGAAGGATGTAGGTGAACAGGCTGTGTGGTCGTTGTGTGATTGTGTAAGTTCGTGGACAGAGAGTAGGGACAGAGAGCGATTGATAGAGCTAACTAACGGATGAAGTGAGACGGAGGAGACGCCGGGTCTGGTATGGCAGGCATCGAAGATGAAGGCATCTCTGGTGAGTTGGATGGCGACGAGGATGGGGTTAGGAGATGTCTCATTGGTATGTTGAGATGCGAAAGACGACGAGGAAGAAGATTCAACCACTGGTATTGCGAATGGATGAAGAATGAAGTCGGAGGGAGTCGCCGGACATCGTGGAGCCTTTCGGCCTAAGAAGAGGGAGGAAGGAGGGGTATTCCAGGCCGAAAACGAGTGTAGAGAAGACAGTTTGTCCTCAGGGGTCGTTAAATAGGTCTCAGGGAGTGCTTGAAGCTTGGAAACCAAGCTTCCAAGCTTGGAATGTTCACCGGAGTAGGAAACCCACATCTCTCATGCGGTCACATGAGAGATTGGGAAAGAGTTGGAGCCCACGAATAGGTTCAAATCGTAGATAAATCTCTTAAGAATCTTCCTTCCAAATTTGGAAGAGATTGAGTAGGAAATCCGGGAGAGATCTTTGATTGAAGATCGTCAGAGTTGTAGGAATAGGACTTTTGCATTCATTGAGGTGGCAGGCACCTTTTGGCGAAGAAGACAACAAAGATAGGGGCCTATTTGTAATGAATTTCAAAAGCTAGGGGCACTTGTGAAATGGAAAGAATCAGACAGGATTGAAATGCAAACTAGGTCAAGACGATCTTTGATTGGACCCAAATTTTGGTACAAACCTAATTTGGACCCAAGGAATCTAATAGTGAAGCCATATTTAGGTTTTTGCTAAGTAACTGAGTAAATTGCATAGTTACCCAAATTAGGGCAACTTTCCGTCTGTGACTCTATTTTAAGTCAAAACGGGTTTTGATGGACAAATTGAAGGTACTAAATCATAGAGAATATTTTTCTATGAATTTTAAAGGGTTTAGGTGAATTTTTTCTTGACCGAAACCTCAGTTAGTTAAGCCGGTCTATTTTTAGGATTTCAAATGTCATTTAATTCTTGAAGTGCATGAAAAACCCATTTTGTTCTTCATGGACCCTTTTGTTAGACTCTAAAGCACATTTGACTTTTAGTAAGCCCCTGAAATAACCCGTGGTTATTCTTTTCTTTTGTGGATTATTGGTAAAATTGTAGAAATAACCTTTTATTCATTTCTTCTTCTCAAAACAACTCAACCTACCCAAGAGACCTTCCGACTGATATGTAGGAGCCTTTATTGACTATTAGATCAAATTGAGCCAGTTATGGCTCATGATGGTGTTCCTATCATACCCCCATGCCTATCTTTTGCTAGTCCTTTAGCAAAACTTTATGAATCAAACCAATTATCTAGGTCGGATGTAACCGTCAGGATGCCCTCCTCAGCGACATCTCTAGGAATCAGATCTTAATACCATCAATAGGAATAAAGGTACTTAAGTACCATCACAGATTCAGACCTGACTATCTTTTGCCTCAGTCGGCCGTGAAGGTTCTTAAGGCTCGCAGGAACTAACCTTAGGTTCGTTGGACCCAGCAGTTAAAGTGCCCGTGCTTGTAACATGGTTAGCCTAGGTTCAGTTTATTAGTGCATTTTTTGTAAGAGAGATATAGTAGGATATTTTTATTTGTGGAGAGCTTTCTCTCTCTTTTTCTTTTCATTATATTTTTCCTTAGATCCATCTTCGGATTGGCCCTAAACACGGTCTGTATCGGATTCTTTGTCCCCACCATCAATCCTCGCAGGGTCCCTGGTAATCGATACTTCGAGATAGCACTGTCCATGGCAACCCCCAGAACCCTGGCTTTCGACACTTCAAGATAGTGCCGCCCATGGCATTCTATAGCTAAATCCAGACCCTAGTAATCAAGATTTTAGGATAATCCCGCCCATGGCATTTGAACCAGCACAGGGTGCTTACGTGCCCCCGGTAGGATATTTAGATATCCTAGTAGACAAGAATCAGGGAGACAATATGTTATTATGCATTTTCGAGGGGAATTTCCTACCTCTCCGCACCAGGAACTTGTCCAAATCAACTTGTGTTTTCGAGCCACTCCTAATCTATATCTTAGGACCATTTTCAGAACAAATTAAATGCCCTTTGGCATGATTTTATTATTTAAAGCTCATTGAACCAGACTATGTGTGATTTAGGATGCTTAAGTTTTCGAGTCTTGCAAACCAGAGGTCAGTTAACAAGGTCGAATATTCCCTAAGCCTTAGACCTAATACACAAGCTTTGCATTTTCTCCAACCTCTTGAGGATTAATCCGGATCGTGACAAGTACGTGAATGTTTAAATCAAAATCAATCCAAGAGGCCTAAGGTCGGTATTTGACACTAATCCCTTAAGCTTTAGCCTTTCAGGTCTTAATTCATCATTCGATCCAACCTAGAAGGTAGGTAGGTTCCATATTACTTTGAAGGAACTCAATTTCTTTCTTTATCTTTTTGCTCATTTCTTTTCTTTTCAATTTTTTCTCCCTCCTTTTCTCATTTTTCTCTAAAATGGCTCTTCTTTTTCCTTTACCTCTTTTTTTCCATTTTTCTATTTTTTTAAAAAAAATCATTTTTATGATTTTTTGGAATGTATAATTTTTTTGATGAAACCTTTTTTTGTGAATTGATTCTCACAACATTTTGCACTTTAATACCCCCCATGCCTATGATTTGTAATGTCCTCATTGTAAATTAGGTGGGTTCGAGTTCAACTTAGATAGTACATTAGAATAGGTTCAACGGGTGGGTGGACGGGCCGAGATGGTTGTTGGGGATGATTTCAAGCTCTGGTACGAGTGCTAGAGGTGGAGTCAGTTATTCTAATGGATGAACCCTAAAGTGCACTATGAGTTCAATAAAGAGATGTATCAAAAGGGTTTCAGGTTTTTTAAAAGATGATGGGTTGCCTCCCGTTAAGTGCTAAGTTTAACACCATCAACTAGGCATAATAAGCTCAGGGAGATGTGATTGGCTGCATTAGTGATCTGATGGTTGAGAATCTGATGGCCACAGATAAGTATTAAAGCATGGTGAAGAGTCATTCTAGGATGTCTCTGATATGGGTCAAGTTGATTCATCTCTGGATGATCTTTCTTGTAATCTTGCATAGGAATCATTCAGAAGGTGTAGTGGTCATGGTATTTAGAAAAAGGTTTGTCAAAGGTCCAAGAATCAATAGAGAAGGATCTAGTATCCCAGACGACGGGGAAGAAGATCCAGCCACTGGTATTACGAACGGATGAAGAATGAAGTCAGAGGGAGACACTGGATGTCGTGGAGCCTTTCGACCAGAGAAGTGGGAGGAAGGAGGGGTATTCTAGGCCAAAAATGAGTGTAGAGAAGATGATTTGTCCTCGGGGGTCTTTAAACTAGTCTCAGGGAGTGCTTGAAGCTTGGAAACCAAGCTTCTGACCTTGCTATGTTCGCCAAAGTAGGAAATCCACATCTCTCATACGTTCGCATGAGAGATTGGGAAGGAGTTGGAGCCCACGAGGTTCAAATTGTAGAGAAATCTCTTAGGAATCTTCCTTCCAAATTTGGAAGAGATTGAGCATGAAATCAGGGAGAGATCTCTGATTGAAGGTCGCTAGAGTTGTAGGAATAGGACTTCTACGTTCATGGAGGCGATGGGGAGGAATAGAACTTCTACGTTCATGGAGGCAGTGGGGACCTTTTGGCTAAGTAGACAACAAAGATAGGGGCTTTTTTGTAATTTATTTCAAAAGCTAGGGGCACTTGTGAAATGGAAAGAATCAGATAGGATTGAAATGCAAACTAGGTCAAGATGATCCCTGATTGGTCTCAAATTTTGGTAAAAACCTAATTTGGACCCAAAGAATCTGATGATGAGGTCAGATTTAGGCCTTGACCAAGTTTAACTGGGTAAATTACGTAGGTACCCAAATTAGGGTAACTTTCCGTCTATGACTTTGTTTTAGGTCAAAATGGATTTTGATGGTCAAATTGAAGGTACCAAGCCCTAGAGAATATTTTTATATGAATTTTAAAGGATTTAGGTGAATTTTATCTTGATCGAAACCTCAGTTAGTTAAGCGGGTCTATTTTTAGGGTTTCAAATGTCATTTAATTCTTGAAGTGCGTGAAAAATCCATTTTGTTCTTCATGGACCCTCTTGTTGGACTCTAAAGCACATTTGACTTTTAGTAAACCCCTGAAATAACCCATGGTTATTATATTTTTTTTTGTATTACTAGTAAAATTGTAGAAATAACCTTTTATTCTTCTCTTCTTCTAAAAACAACTCAACCTACCTAAGAGACCTTCTGAATGATATGTAGGAGCTTTTATTGACTTTATTAGATCAAATTGAGCTAGTTATGGCTCATGATGGTGTTCCCATCATTGGCCCACTGTCGCAGTGGGGGGAAAGCTGCTTGCAGTCGAGACTGAAGTTATCACCGACGTCGAGAGGTCATCGCGGTCAAGGAGATGAGGGCAGAGGAAAGGAGCACGGGTAGGCTCTACGAGAAGAAGAACAAATGTAGGAGGCTGCAGCAGGAAGGTGATCCCTATGTGATGAGAAGGAGACTGATGGTGGGTCTATTGGGTTGCCTTTGGGTGGTTGCAACAAGAGAAGAAAATGAAGAAGTCGCTGTGATTCTAAAGTTGAGGTGTGGAGAGGGACACAGTTAGTGGTGGTGGCATGGTCGTGAGGAAGAGGTTGCTCCTCTACTTGGAGCGAAGAAGATGGCTCGTAGTGATGATATGGAGTAGATGCCCGGTGGAGGTTGCAGTGATGAGGATGGCACGGTCGTAGTGGTAGAGGAGGAGAGGTCACTTGTGATAGCCGTGTTGGTGCTTCACGTGGTATGTTGCAGTTGTAGCATAGTTGTAGATGTCAGTGCTATCACCATTGAAAGCAGTGATGGTCGATCGGGGAGATGCTCACGGTTGAGGGGTGGATGAGACGTAGTGGTGAAGGGCTTCACTCAGTGCAATTCCGGCAAAGAGTCGGGGACAAGGAGAGTCGCAGTGGAGCCCTATTCCCCTCTCTGTGGGAGGGAGATTATTCCCCGTCCCATTTGTGCGTGCCCTTTTTAGAGGGAAATGTCCACCGTTGATTGCGGCTAAGAGGAGAAAATTTGGTCTTTCCATTCCAGCCTTCCGATCGCATCAAAGAAATGAGGGTTCCTGTGGATCTTAATGGATAAAAGAGGAGAGGGGTGAATAGTATCATCTTTTATAAACTTAAATATCATAGTAGCAAAGAAAAATCAAATCACAAAAATTCATGCACAGAAGACACATGGATTTTTAGTGGAAACCCTTCTCGGGTGAAAACCACTACCTAAGCCTCTCAGCTTAGGATTTTCCTGACTAGTCTAGGCTAATCAATCCACTAATGCACCACTTAAAATAAGGGTGGTATAATCTCTTACAATGATCCCTTCTCTTTATAACTAGAAGAGAAGCACAACCATAATTGATTTCTCCCAACAGCATAGGATCCATAATCAAAAGCAACAAGTAATATAAAAATAGTATAAACCTATGGAACCTCAAGGAGAGTCAAGCCAAATTTCAATAGAGGTTTGAATCATCGTGCTTTGAAAGTCATGAAAAGAGAAGTGCAGAAGCACTTAGAAGGAGGCACGAAAAGCTCTTTCTTTAAGATGGATTTCTTGTTGAGAGTGTGTGTGAAAAAGGCTACGTACGACCTCTATTTATACTAGCAAATCGACCAGAAAAGGAAATCAAATTGGTCGATCAATTAAGGTAGTTTATTCGATCAAAATGAGTTTTGGTGGGACAAACTAGTTATTTGATCGATCAAAAGTGTATTTATCAACTTCCTAAACTGGGCTAATTTGATCGATTAATTTATTTGGTTGGTTAATCAATACATTTGGTAGATCAATTTTATTATTTGGTCTATCAATAACCCTAAAAACTTATTTTTTATCAAAAGTGTGAAAATATGTTTGAAACTTATTTTAAGGTTCCTTACAAAATAATCTAGACTCAATAAAGATAAAAACACACTGAGCAAAGTAAATTGTCTTCTAGATTTAATTCATGAGAGAGTCTTGAAAGATTAGTCTTGCAAAAAGTGTAATTTTGGTGCATCAAAATAGAGGTACTTACGTTCTCCCCCTTTTTGATGATAGCAAAATTATAATTATGTAGAGAGATATAAATAGAAAAGTTATGCATAATATCTCCCCCTTTTTGTTTCTGCAAAAAGTAAAACATGCAGCTATCAACTTTAGTTATCTCCCGCTTAAACAAGTAATTGAAGCAGGTAATTTTTAAAATGCAACTCAATTTTGAAATAATAACATGCAATTTATATAAGAAGAGATAACTATGTATCTGATATAAGACAAGATAAACATGCATCTGATAGATATATAGAGATGAAAAGCAAGATAAAACAATCCACATGATATAAAGAGTACTACAGGCCAAAGAGCTATAAAGGTACTATTCAAAACAGAAAGAAACTAAGTAAAACTACTCCAAAGAAGCCATAAAGGCATCCATCGTGCTCTGGAGGTCTATATTTACCTTGAGGTCCATCGAGTCAGATCTCTCTGGTGAAGTAGGGAGGACAAGACAAAGGCATCTCTGAGTTGATGATTTGGGCATCGGCTACCAAGATGCCCGATAAGAAGGTGTCACCTGCTAGTTTGTCACTACTGTAGTAGGAGGAGGAGGTGCTACTGATGAGGGAGGCACTGTAGTAGATTGGCGAGGATGAGGAGGCCTGTGAAGCATCTACTAAATCCTGTGAATAAACTATCCAAGTCTATCCAAAAATTGGCCTTGAGCATTTAGGTATTCATATACCTGATGCCCATGTCTCATCATCACCAAATTTGTCTCTCGCTACTGATGTATCATGAAAGAAATATTATCAATAACATCCTGAATATTGACGTAGTCCCTGCTTGTAAGTGGTCTGTTGAGAAGTCCCCACTCCTAGTCGTAGAATGACGAAGCAGGTCACACTGGAGGAGGACAGGTCGCTGTGAAATGCTCATACAATGAGAAAGGAGGCAGTACGGCAAAAGGTCTGTTTGGCTCCTAAGGTTGCTGTTGGTTTGCATCCTCACCATGGGCTCCCTAAGCTTGCTCCATCTTGTTATAAGTGAGCTTATCAAAAATGGAGACTCTCGTAATGAACTATTTATGGTTAATATCCATTGGACCATTAAAATGTAGAAAGATGTGAGAGAGGAGTGTCCCAAATTGGAAGGAGCTGGTGGGTTGCTTGCTCATCAAATAAAAAATCAAGTGGTTCCAAGTGAACCGCTTGTTCTTAATAAATAAGTAGAGGGTGATGAACATGATACCAGGATAGTTCTCAAAGGAGGTAGACTTAGACAAAAAATTCCACAGAAAAACTCTATTAAGAAAACGTGGAAGATGACAAAAATATGGTGACTTGGCAGAACAGCTGATAAGTCCATGTTAGTGGACTAAATTAGAGCTTAAGTGCCTCATTACTGGAATGAAATTGTAACCTAAATCATGCTTTGCATGGATAAATTTAATAAAGCTGCAAAATTATCATTTCATGCATCGCATTAGTTTTTACATTTTTTCCATTTAGTATGGAAGGAGCAATCTGGTTGAAATTATACCTCAAATGAGAATACCATTCTCAGAGATTTAACATGGTACATATAAAGGAAAAAACTCTTCAATTTCCAATTGAAAATCTTTCCCAAAAGAGGTTTTGGAAATCACTTGACTTTTTGGAATCTCTACACACACAAGCTTGGCTAAGAGAAAAGGAAAGAAAGAAAAAGGAATAAAAAGAAAGAGAGAACAAATAAAGAAATTGTCCACCATCCTTTCTTTCTCCTCCAATCTCTCTCCCTTACGAATATTCTCTCTCTGATTACTCTCTTTCCATTCTCTTTAATTCTCTATCTATATATGTGCAGGAAAAAAAAGAGACAAGAGAATCATCTCCCCTCCACAGAGAGGAAGCCCCCTTCACATCTCCTCCCCACAGGCAACCTCTTCACTGTGTGCCACCACCACCGTGAGCCTCCATCGTCAGCCACGTCCACGACTACGACCTTCAACTACCACACTTCCACTGCCAACGGACATAATCGCCACCGTGTTTCACCCACGATGACAATCACCACTGTGTCTCGCCTCCAACGACCATCACTGCGCCTCACCTATGCCAAATCCATCACCACAGTCGGTGGTGACTGCACCGACACCTGCAACCGCGATGAAAAACCACCACCACAAGCCTTAGTACTCAACCGTGCCCCCTACTACCACTACGAACCACCATCAGCACCTTCAACCGCATACCTCTTATGCAGTTAAGTCATCCAGGAATCTTCCCAGACTTTTGAAGACCACCACCATGCTACATCCTCAACCTCAGCAACAACTCCCACCATGCGCAACAGGAGTGCACGGCCAGCAAGCCAAAGCAGCCAACTTTTACCATCTTCTTCATTCTTCCACTACTGCACTCGAAGAACCCAACACCTTGACCAACCTCTTCGACACTCAACCACCCACCCGCACACTCACTCGTGCCTTGTGCATAGCCACGCATGCGCATCAGCCACCTCGCCATCAGCCCTTGCGCTCATGCACTAAGCCTCACGCAACCACAAGCCCTTGCGTGCGTGCCCTTGCACACGCATCTCCAGCCCCAGCAGCCTACTCCTCTTCCTCTTCCTCTTCTTCTTCTTCTCCATCAATGGCCAACAAAGAGGAACCCAAACTTCCACCAGTCACCTCTCCACCCAGCCATGACCACATGCCTCGAAGCTTCGCACCTTCGACGCCAACGACCTTGCCTTTACCCTATAAGGGAAACCATGCCCTAAGAACTGCCCACGACAACCCGTGCACGCCGGCGAGCTGCCACCACCACGGCCAGCCTTCCTTGTTTCCGATGGCATCTTGTACCACTGTACGCCGCCATTCCACCACCAAAGCATTTCTCTCCACTGTCCCAACTCCTTCGATGAGTCTCACTGGCAACTGCGCCCTCCTTCGTCCACACAGCCAAGGGGGAGCACATCCCCTATTTTGCTATAGGAGAGCCCCCATTAAGTTAAATGAAGATGATTGAAGGGAAGGAATTTTTGGATTTAATATTTTATATTATGTAGCATTTGCATGTGTGCTCCTCTGATTCTTTATATTTCATGTGAATGCACATTCAAGCCATCTTTAACCTCATTTGATGCTACAACTTATCACCGAATCAATTTTTGCATCATTTAGACTCATCCAACATATTCAAAAAATCCACTACAAATAATTGGTAATTTATTGGTTTACGCCTCTCCATGGATGTGACCTGATTTTGTGGTTCAATGTTAGTATAGTAATTTTTGATCAAGGGTTTTTCTACCACATTATTTACTACGACGCAATATTTTTCTAACATTACTTCTACAAATGAAAATCCCCTATTCAAATGACACCATTTCTAGGGAGGCAACAGATGCAATAGTTCACCTAACTTTATTTCTGATTATTCTCAGTTACTTATTTATCTAATCATTCTTTATCTTTCTGTGTGAGGAATCTGACGAGATGACAGGAATAGCTGAGCGATGACGTCGACCATGAGCGATCCCACACACACGTAGAGAAGACGCAGGAGATCTGGATCCCACTTTCACAGGGATTCTCCTTCATCGTGAATTTTATTTCGAATTTTTCTTCTCGCCCTTGTAGCAATTAGGGCTGACTTTTGGGGGTCTGTCCCCACATTCTTTAGCTACTAAGGGCTATTCTTCTACATGAGTGATTCATTTTTTGCCTACTTACCCTAAAAGGAAAAGACAAAAAAAATATCAAGCTACCTATTTACGAATTGCATGCCCTTAGGTGCGCGCATTTAGGGGTGATTGAGCAGCATATTAGATCCTTTTCCCTGCATTGCGTACATATTTGCACAAAGATTACTGGAGATAGGTATTGCTTACGCGACGAGATTGTGGTTTAAAAAGACATTCATTGCAGTATAGTTGAAATCGTCATATAAACAAATAACAATTTTATTACTCGAAAGTTAAAATATCCGAGGTCGAACTCAGGGAGCAAATTGGTATTTTAGAAACTAAAATCACAACTCTCAAAATATGATATTTAACAATAATATAATGAGAGTCCATGTATAAGAGAACTAAAAAGAGAGTAGAAATGGAAGAGGAAATTGAATATTCTCTTGTTGGCTTTTTCTTTTCTTCTCTTTCTTCCTTTTCCTTCTCTTCTTGGCTGCACCTTTTCCTTCTTTCTTTCTCTCACTTTCCTTGTGAATCAGACGTCTGATTTTTTGAATCAGATGCCTTATCTTGTGATTGCTACAATGCTCACTTTTTTTCTTCTCTTCTGTCTTCCCTGTTCTCCCTCCTTTCCTTCTTCTGTCTTCTTCTTCTGCAGCTCCTTCTTCTTCTGTTCTTGATTGTCTTCCCTTGTCTTCTTCTTCTATTCTTCTCTGCTGCGCCTCTTCCTTCTTCTTCCTTGGCCTCTACAGTCTTCTTCTTCTTCTTTTTCTTCACTTGGCTTTCCTCCTTCTGTCTTCTTCCTCTGCTATTTCCTCCTTGGCTTCTTCTTCTTCTTCAGCAGCTGCCTCCTCCTCCTTCTTCCCTGCACAACACCACACAGCAAAACCTACCCCCTACCCTCCTTGCATCTCTCTCTCTATTTCGCTCTCTCAGAGCTAGAATTGGGTAAACGGGTCAGGTTACGCGTGCCCTGGTCTAGGCGCACTGGCGTGGGTGGTGCACGAGGAGTGTAGGGTAAACGGGTTAGCCAGGTCTGCGTAGGGGTGACCGCGGATGAGGCGGGGGTGTGGGCAAGGGACCTCACCTCGTGTCATTGGGAGGCGAAGAGCTAATACCAAAAATTCAATATAAACCACTCACTATGCTCTTGAGTTCACGAGGTGGGACTAAAAGTCCCACCTGCTTCTTCGCGCACACCCGCAGGAGACTTTCGCCCAATTGCTGCAGCTAGGCTCTCCTTCGAGGCGAATTGCCTACTGAATGCGTGTGCGAGTCCAACCTGCACCTCCTGGACCTAGAGACCTGGAGTGAAGTGCCTAGGTTGAAGCTTACGAGCTCCTTCGAGCCAGTGCTAATGGCAGCGGAGGCTCAAACCTGCAGTCACTCAATACAGCCTTGCAGCCCCATTAAACCACATGGAGAGGTTTGTCGTGGCACGACCAACGTGCCTATTTGCGTGGCTGGCCGTAGGGCAGTCTAAGCGTGCCTAGGTCGCTCTGTGGTCGTGTTTATGGGTTTGTTCGGTGGGCATGTGTGGAGGTGTTGGTGGTCAGGGGAAGGGCTGAAGATGATCAGTGGGTAACGGTGGTGCTTCTGAGGGGTCTGACAAGGTGCATGGGTGTGGGGAGGTGACAGAGACACCTCACCAGTGGTCTGCTGGAGGTGGAGAAGATGGTGGTGGTCTGCGGTTGTCGAGGGGTTGGAAATAAAAATAAAGAAGGGGAAAATGAAGAGGAGAGGAGGAACTTATCTGTGGTGATTGGAGTGAAGGGGAGGCAAAGGGGCAGACGGCACGTATCCATCGTCGCCAGAGACAAAGGCCCTGAGATGGAGAGGTGGCAACGATGAGGAGGTCGGAGAGGCATGCACTGGTGCGGCACAACGTGGAGGAACGAGGCAAAGCGAACCCTGCCATTGGTATGGTGGCAGAGTGATGAGATGAGGGAGAGGAGGTCATCGGAGCTTGCGGACGCCTGACCGGAGATGAGGACAGAGGAGATTGAGAGGGTATCTCAGGCTAGAATAAGCTTGAAAGATATGGCTGAACCTGAGGCAACATTTAAAGGCACAAGCAGAGGGCCTTGTACTTGGCAGGTGAGCTTCCAAGCGTAAGACTCTCATCGGAGGTATGGTCAGAAATGATACCCATACCTCTCGAGCATTCACACGAGAGGTATGGTGCAAATCAAGGCATGAGGAGCTGCTCAGGAAGTAGGGGACTTCTCAGAGAACCCCCCTTTCAAATCTAAGAGCTGCTCCCTAGGGAAGAGAGGGGAAATCCTCCTCAAAACTTTGCCAGAGGTATGGGTCTCTGCTGCAATGGCAGAGGGACCAGAATGTGAAAAGTGACGAAGAAGTTGAGGGGATTTTCGCAAGGGTTTTCAACAGTTAGGGCCAGAATGTAATTGGGTGGACTACTTTGCAAAGTAGGTCAACATGACTTTCTCCTAGGTCCAAATTTTGGTACATAATTTGGACCTAAGGAATCCATTGGTGAAGTTGGATTTTGGGTTTGACCACGTTTGACTGGACATTTTGCATAAAAACCCAAATTAGGTCAAATATTGTGTTTGGACCCCAATCTAGGTCAAAACAGGTTCCAAAGGCTAAATTGAAGGTTTTAAATCCTAAGGGATATTTTTCCATGAATTTTAGAGGATTTAGTTGATTTTTATCCTACTTGGAACCTTGTGAAATTAAGTGGGTTCGTTTTAGGGTTACAGAATGTCATTTAATTCTTAAATTTCACAATAACCCTTTTCTGACTGAACCATCCCACTTTTTCTCTTATTAAGTCTAATTGACCTATGTCTAGACCCTGATAAATCCCGTTGATGTATTGCAATGGTAAAATTATAGTTTTACCCTTTATTTCATATATTCTTTTCAGATCAGTAATCTCTCGAGTTAGGCCTTCCTTTAGCTTATGCGGGAGCTTTTGTTCACTTTATTAGGTCAAAATAAGCTAGTTAGGGCTCATGATGAGGTTCTCACCATACCCCCATGCCTAACTTTGGATAGTCCCTTAGCAAAATTTCAAGGTTTTAACTTCTGTTCTAGACCATGTGTTTCTTTCACCAGTTATGATAAGTGTTTTTTCTTCTTTTTCTTCTGTGATTAGGCCAAAATGTCGACAATAGGCCTAGAGGTACTCTAGTACCAACCAAGATCTGGACCTAACCAACTTTAGCTTCGGTACTTCGTGAAGGTTTTTAAGGCCTGCAAGAACTACCCTAAGGTTCATTCGACTCCGTGGTTAAAGCACCTGTGCATGAGACATATTTAGCCTTAGTTCAGTTTGCAGTGTGTTTTTGTAAGAGAGAGACAGAGGATTTATTTGTTTGGAGAGTTTTCTCCTTCTTTTCTTTTTATTTCTAACTTCTGATTGGCTTCTCAACATGATCTATATCGGATTTCTCATCCCCATCATCAATCCTCAAAGGTTCCTGGCAATCGATGCTTCATGATAGCACCCCCCAAGGAAACCCCCAAAACCCTAGTTTTCGAGATTTCGAGATAATCCTGTCCATGGCATTCCGTGGCCGAATCCAGACCCTGGCAATCAACATTTCGTGATAATGCCACCCATGGTATCTGAACCAGCAAAGTGCTTGCATGCCCCCAGTAGGATATGTAAATATCCTAAGAGATAAGCACCGAGGAGACGATATGTTGTTACGCATCTTTGAGGGGAATTTCCTGCCTCTCCATGTCGGGAACTCATCCAAATCAACTTGTGTTGATCGGCCGTGATGAGAGCCTCATCATGAGCCATAACTAGCTCATTTTGACCCAAAAAAGAGAATAAAAGCTTTTACATAACTTAGAAGAGGGCTTAATTGAAGGAATAAGTGTTCTGAGAAGAAAACATGAAATAAAGGTTAAAATTGCAATTTTACCATTGCAGTACATAAACAGGATTTCTCAGAGGCAAAACATAAGTCAAATGGTCTGAATAAGATAAAAAGTGGGTTGGTTTAATCAGAAATGGGTTTATGTGCAAACAAGGAATTAAATGACATCTTGTAACCCTAAAACAGACCTGCTTAATTCAACAAGGTTCTAGTCAAGATAAAAATCAAGTAAACCCTCTAAAATTTATTGAAAAATATCCCCTAGGGTTTAGAACATTCAATTTGGCCTTTGAAACCTAGTTTGACCTAGATTGGGGTCCTAGCTCATCAATTGACCTAATTTGGATTTTTATGCAAAATGTCTAGTCAAACATGGTCAAACACAAAATCCAACTTCACCATTGGATTCCTTAGGTCCAAATTAGGTTTGTACCAAAATTTGGACCTGAGGGGAGGTCATCTTGACCTACTTTGCAAATTAGCACACCCAATTACATTTTGGCCCCTATCTTTTGAAAACCATTACATAAATCCCCCTAACATCCTCGCCACTCTTACAACCAGGTCCCTCCACCATTAATGGTGTGAAATCCTACTCCGGCTAGGAATAGAGGGGGAATACTCCCTAATTCCTTAGAGATCTCCCAGATTTGGAAGGGAAGCTTGTCTTCAAAGCATAGGAGTCCCTACCAGTGCCTATAAATTGACCCCCAACTTCGGCTGCACCTCCTTAGCTCGACTTGACCGGAATTCCACCTCGATTTCCTCTTCTTCTCCTCTGGCCGCACCTCCTTAGCTCGACTTGGCTGGAACTCCACCTCGATTTCCTCTACTTCTCCTCCAGCCAAGTGCTCCAGCAAGCTCCGGCTAGCCTCCCTCCTCTTTCTCATCGCTCTGCCACAATACTAGTGGCAGAGCTGTCCTCCCCTTCCTCCTTCGCGTCACACAACACCCGCGCGCACATCCCTAGCCCCGTCGTCGCCGCTGTCTTCCTCCACTGGATGCCTTCTTCTCCGACGACAACAGGTACTACCAGCCGCCCTCTCACCCCCTTTGCCCACCTAGTTAGGCTAGAACCACTCTTCTTGATCCCCTCTCCAATTCCCCTCAACCTATTTCACAAAACACCCCTCGACAGCCACGGTCCACCGCCATCTTCCCCATCTTCGGCCACTCTCTAGCGAGATGCATCCGTCACTCTGCACCCCCACACATCTCGCCACCCACCTCACAACCTCCGCCACACTCCATTGAACATCCTCCACTCATCCACAGACCCTCTACACCACCACAACCGCCCCCCAACCTAACCCATCAATCTGGCCACAGAGCGACCTAGGCACGCACGTTTATGTCTCCCCGCAGCCTGCCACCTACCGCCTCACCTTCGTCGTGACATGGCGAAGGTCCTCCTATAGTCTGATAGAGCCGCAAGGCCCTTTTTGTGTCATGCAGGGTCCGAGCACCAGCCGCCATTAGCGACAGCTCAAGGAGGTTGCAAGCTCGCTCCAAACTGAAGCGCTTCAAGATTCCAGGTCCAGCAGGTTCGGGGAAGTCTCGCGCATCCAGTTGTCCAAGCAATTAGCGCTGCGAGGCCTGCAACTACTGCAATTGGATAGAAGATCTCCTGCAGGCGTACGAACGAAAGTGGTGGAACATTAGTCCCACCTCGGTAAGTTGTGAGGTGTTTGCGTAGTTTAAATTGAATTTGTGATATTAGCTATTCCTCTCGAGAACACATGGGGTGAGGTCCCTCACCTATACACGTGCCTCGTCCGTGACTTCATCCCGCGGACCTAGTGACCCGACCTAAATACCCTCTTGAGCACTCCTCATGCACCACACCCATGCCGATGCACCTGGACCCAGGTGCGCGACCCGACCTGATTACCCAGCTCTAGGAGAGCGTACCAAAGAGAGATTCAGAGAGAGAGACGCGTGGGAAGGGTAGGGGAATAGGTTTTGTTGCATGGTGCTTGTACAGGAAGAGGACGCTAAGGAAGAAGCAGCAAGAGAAGGAAGCAGGGACTTAGCTGCTGCAAGCGAAAGAGAAGAAGAAGAAGGAAGGAAGGCTAAAGAAGGAAGCTTCGTAGTGGAAAAAGAGAAGGAACGGCAAGGCAGAGGGAAGAGGCAAAGCCAAAGAGAAGAGGAACTTAAGAATGAAAAGAAGAAATAAAGAAAGGGAAGGACAAGCAGAAGAAAAAGAAAAGCTGAAGCCAAGGGAAGCAGAGCCAAGGAAGGAAGAAGAAGAAGACCCGCAGAGAAAAGAAAGAGAAAGAAACTATAGAAGAGAGGCAAGGCCGAGGAAAGAAGAAGGGCAAGAGCAGAGAAAGGAGCTGCAGAGAAGAAACAAGGAAAAAGAAGCACATGGCCAAAGAAGAAAAGAAGAACAGAGGAAAGTTAGAAGTCAAAAGAAGAACAAGAAGCAGACAAGAGAAAACATCTTTTTAGTCCAATTTCTCTATTTTTGCCACAATTAACTTTTAAACTCATGCATATATATTCTAAATTAAGTTTTGAGTAATTAAGTGTTCAATTACATTATTGAGAGTAGTGAATAGATTCCATTTTCTCCCTGTGTTCAACCTTGGATACTTATGTTTTCGAGTAATAAATTCTTATTTGTTGACAATGCTTGGTCACCAATACTACGACGTAACTGACTATTAAAACACGATCAAGCCACACCAACAGGCCGCTCCTAATCTAGACAACATTTTCAAAACATTAAAACTCTTTTGCGTGATTTTGATAGCTATGCGTACTGAACCAGACTGTGTCTGGATTGGGGTGCTTAGGTTACCGAGTTCCGCAAACTGAAGGTCAGTTAACGAAGCCGAATACTCCCTAAGCCTTAGACCTCATACTTAAGCTTTTCATTTTCCCCAACCTCTTGAGGATTATCCAGATCTTAGAGGGTACTAAGAGTCTAGCCAAAAATACCTAAGGTCAGCATTCCTAATAATCTCTTTTTGTGTCTCTTTAGCACTTTTCTTTACTTTTCTTGATGTGGTCTAGAACTTTGGTTAATCCCTTAATTTCTTACTAATGACTATCTCTTTCTTTTTCATTTTGTGCTCTTTTTTTGGCATTTTGCTCTTTTTCCTCCTCCTATTTTGTATAGCCCAAAATTTTTCTCCCACTTCTCAATTTTTTTTTTTTTAGATATGTGATTCTTTTGTTGAAACCTTTTCTTGATATGAGTTTTCATAGATTTTGCACTTTCATACCCCCCATGCCTATGATTTACAATGCCCCCATTATAAATTAGGTGGGTTCGAATTCAGCTTAGTTCATTCATTTGGATAGGTGTTTGGTGAGCTAACGGGTCGAGGTGACTATTACGGATGATTTCTAGACTCGAGTACGGGTACTTGAGGTGGAGTCGATTATTTTAATGGATGAACCCTAAAGTGAAATATGAATTTAGCATAGACATGTTAGGAAAGGTTTCGGGTTTTTCAAAGAATGACGGGTTGCCTCCCGTTAAGCGCTAAGTTTTACGCCATCGGCTGGGCGCAATGAGCTCAGGGAGAATGGAGAACAAAGGATAACTCAGCCAAATCTATATTGGTCATGTCAATGAACGGTTTGAGTCTCTGATGGTTCACGATGAAGGGTTCAGAATCGTGGTTGTGTGGACTAATCTCAACGGCTCCATTTCCAAAGATTCATTGGACTAAGTATGGTCTAATCCATTTAGATCGTGGCTTCCCTGGGAATAGTTTGAGTTGGGCATCAGAAAGTAGGACCTTTTGACCAGGATGAAAGATCTTTCTAGATATGTGCTTGTCGTGAAAGGCTTTAACCCGCTCTTTGTAGATTTGCGAGTTCTCATACGCGTCGTGGCGTACTTCATCGATCTCGCTCATCTGAAGCTTTCTATGGGTTCCACCAGCCTTAGAAAGATCTAAGTTGCAGTTCTATACTGCCCAATAGGCTTTATGCTCCAATTCGATGGGGAGGTGACACGCCTTCCTGTACACTAGTTTGAAAGGAGACATGCCAATTGGGTCTTGTGGGCGATCCTATAGGCCCACAAAGCTTCCGAAAGCCAGGATGACCAATCCTTCCTATCAGGTCGAACAGTAACCTAGAGGATTTTCTTGATCTACCAGTTTGATAGCTCAGCTAGACCATTAGTTTGGGAGTGGTAAGGAGTAGAGATTCGGTGCGACACCCCATATTTGGTCATCAGTGACCTGAATTAAGTGTTTGTGAAATGGGTCCCTCCATCAGAAATGATTGCATGTGGAATCCTGAACCATGAGAAGATGTTTTGGTGAATGAATTTGATAACAACTTTGTGATCATTGGTTCGGGTCAGAATGGCTTCGATCCATTTGGACACATAGTCAACAATGAGTAAAATGTATTCGAAGTCGTCCAAGATAGGTAAGGGTCCCATAAAATCAATCCCTCAAATGTCGAAAATCTCGCATACCAGAATTGACTGTAAAGGCATCATGTCACAATGGCTCATGTTGCCTAAGGTCTGGTAACAAGTACATGCCTTATAGTGATTGTATGCATCCTTAAAAATTGTGGGCCAATAAAAGCCACACCGGAGGACTTTTGATGCGGTTTTTTGTCCTGAAAAATGTCCACCGCATGCCTGGTCATGGCAGAAAGAGAGTATGTATTTGATTTCCGCTTCCGTGACACACCGTCAGATAATTTAATAAGCACCAATGCGGAATAAATACGGGTCTTCCCAAAGGTAATACTTGGCATCGGAATGAAATTTTTCCTTCTTGGCCTTCGACCAATCAGACGGGATCTGATGTGATGCCAAGTAGTTCACTACGTCAGCAAACCATGGAAGCTTGGTATTGATAGTCAGGAGGTGCTCATCAGGAAAGTGTTCTGTGATGGGTCCGGAAGGGTCAATGATCTCAAAAGGAAGGCGGGATAAGTGATCAGCTACCACATTCTGTCTTCCCGCTTTGTCACGAATCTCGAGGTCAAATTCTTGCAAAAGCAAGATCCATCGGATTAATCGAGGTTTCGCATCCTTCTTTGCAAGGAGATACCACACAGCTGTGTGATCCGAGTAGATAATAACATGGGAACCTAGGAGGTAAGATCTGAATTTTTCTAGGGCAAATATTACAACTAGTAGCTCTTTCTCAGTAATAGTGTAGTTACGCTGAGCCTCGTCAAGTGTTTTGCTAGTGTAGTAAATAACCATGTGTTTCCCGTCAATTTTCTACCCCAAAACCGCTCCTACAGAGAAGTCGATGCATCGCACATGATCTCAAAGGGTTGAGACCAATCAGGGGACTGTAGGATCGGGGCCTGGGTAACTCAGTCACGAAGGATCTCAAACACTTGAGTGCGTTCCTTGGAGATTTCAAAAGGTACATCCTTGGAGAGAAGAGTGGTCAAGGGGCACATGATTTTCGAAAAATCAGGGATAAATCGACGGTAAAAATCGATGTGCCCCAGAAAAGATCGGATGTCCTTGATCAAGCTAGGCATAAGGAGTTTGGAAATCAAGTTAACCTTGGCTCAATCGACTTGGATGCCTTTCTCCAAAATAAGATGTCCCAGGACGATTCCCTTAGGCACCATGAAGTGGCTCTTTTCCCAGGAAAGAACTAGATTCACGTCAATGCATTGCCTAAGTATTTGGACCAAGTGCTGGAGGCAATCGTCAAATGATGCTCCAAATACTGAAAAGTCATCCATGAAGACTTTCGGATAATCACCTACCATATCTGAGAATATGGAAAGCATGCACCTGAGAATTACCTAGGAAGCCAGAGAGGGAGAGTCCCGCAAAGACCCCTGCACTATAGAGCGTCCCCCACGGGTTACAGGGTTTCCCCCAGCCGACCTCTCTTGTCACTAAGATTCCAGGTAGACCAGAATGGGGACCTTGACCTCTTAAGTCTACCTTTTTTACTTAAGATCAAGGTGCTTAGGGTTCCACTTGAACTTTAGGTCTTTTGAGTGCAAAGTGACCCAATTTTAAGGTTGGTTGACCCAAAGGATCAACTTCACCTCTTTGTTCCTTTAAGAGCTTTTAGGTCGTTGCTGTTAGGGTTCAAATGGATTAAAAGCCTAATTTTCTTAGGGTTTCTCTTGGATAGGTCTTTTGAAACAAGGCTTAGGCACACCTCTTTTTAAAATTTTTGATTCTTTGCTTAGAAGAAGATGTGTCTCTAAAACCCTAGCTTGTAATCCTTAGGTTGGCTCTAGTTGGTCCAATTTAGTTGCCTCAAAAATGGGTATCTAGGGCTCAATCAAGAAGGTTTTAGCCCTAGTTACCTTAAGTGGATGTGCAATTAAAAATGTGTTGAAATGAAAATTAGGAAACTTTTGTGAATTACTAAATATGAAACAGGTAGCCCTAGATTGATTTTTTCTTTGTTTTTTCCTTTTCAGTCTTTGAGGGGATTAAGAGAGAGGGCTAATAAAAGTTTACTTGTTCCTTGGGGTGGTTGTTGTGCGGCTGCTTTTCCTTCCTCGGCTTTCCCTGCGATAAACACAACAAAAGAGAGAAATTAAGTCAGTATTGAATCAGAAGTTGTGATCAAAGCTTCTAAAATGCCCATTGCTCTCCAGCAATGGTGCCAAAAATGCTTACGCGACGATGTCGTGGTTTAAAAAGACATTCGTCGCAGTATAGTTGAAATCGTCGTATAAACAAATAACAATTTTATTACTCGAAAGTCAAAATATCCGAGGTCGAACTTGGGGAGCAAATTGGTATTTTAGAAACTAAAATCACAACTCCCAAAATATGATATTTAACAATAATATAAATGAGAGTCCATGTATAAGACAACTAAAAAGAGAGTAGAAATGGAAGAAGAAATTGAATATTCTCTTGATGGCTTTTTCTTTTCTTCTCTTTCTTCCTTTTCCTTCTCTTCTTGGCTGCACCTTTCCCTTCTTTCTTTCTCTGACTTTCCTTGTGAATCAAACGTCTGATTTTGTGAATCAAACACCTTATCTTGCAAATGCTATAGTGCTCACTCTTTTTTCTTCTCTTCTGTCTTCCCTGTTCTCCCTCCTTTCCTTCTTCTGTCTTCTTCTTCTGCAGCTCCTTCTTATATTCTTGATTGTCTTCCCTTGTCTTCTTCTTTTGTTCTGCTCTGCTGTGCCTCCTCCTTCTTCTTCCTTGTCCTCTGCAGTCTTCTTCTTCTTTTTCATTACTTGGCTTTCCTCCTTCCTATCTTCTTTCTCTGCTGTTTCCTCCGTGGCTTCTTCTTCAGCAGCTACCTCCTCCTCCTTCTTCCCTACACAACACCACGTAGCAAAACCTGCCCCCTACCCTCCCCACGTCTCTCTCTCTATTTCGCTCTCTCAGAGCCAGAATCAGGTAAATGGGTCGGGTTACGGACACCCGGGTCCAGGCACATCGGTGTGGGTGGTGCACGAGGAGTGCAGGGTAAACGGGTCAACTACGTCCGCATAGGGGTGACCGCAGATGAGGCGAGGGCATGGGTGAGGGACCTCACCCCTTGTCATTTAGAGGCAAAGAGCTAATAACAGAAATTCAATATAAGCCACTCACTGCGCTCTTGAGTTCACGAGGTGGGACTAAAAGTCCCAGCTGCTTCTTCGTGCACACCTGCAAGAGACTTTCACCCAATTACTGCAGCTGGGCTCTTCTTCGAGGCCAATTGCCTGCTGAATGCGTGCGGGAGTCCAACCCACACCACCGGGACCTGGAGACCTGGAGTGAAGTGCCTGGGTTGAAGCTTGCAAGCTCCTTCGAGTCAATGCTAATGGCAGCGGAGGCTCAGACCTGCAGTCACTCAATACGGCCTTGCAGCCCCATTAAATCACATGGGGAGGTTCACCGTGGCACGGCAAAGGTGCCTAGGTGGGTGGCTAGCCGTGGGGCAGCCTAGGCGTGCGTGCCTACACTACAAGAAATTAGGGTTTTGGTCACAGTTAAAAATCGTGACCAAATGACTCATAACCGTCACCAATTAGCGATAGCAAAAGTTGCGTTGTGAAAGGATCTTTGGTGACGGTTCCACGCAAAACTATTACCAAAGGCTTTGGTAACGATTCCACCCAAAGCCGTCACCAAAGCCACAGGGTTTTGGTGACGATTCAACTAAAACCGTCACCAAATCCCTAATCTTCGATGACGGTTCCACCCAAAATCGTCACCAAATCCCTAAGCTTCGATGACGGTTCCACCCAAAACGGTCACCGAAGCCCACCGTTAGCTACGTTCTATAACTTCTGTCATGGGGCTTTGGTGATAGTTTTAGGTGGAACCGTCACCAAAGCCCTAAGCTTCGGTGTCAGTTCCACACAAAATCATCACCGAAGCACACTATTAGGTAGGCTAAGCAGCTTCGTTCACGACCCTTTGGTGATGATTTTGGTGGAACCATCACTGAAGCATAGGGCTTTGGTGACGGTTCCAACTTGCCACCATCACCAAAGCCCACCGTTACCTACGTTCTGCAGCTTTAGTCATGGTTATAAACTATGACCAAAGACTTAAAAAAGGTACTTGTTAGCCCACAAGTACCGATACTAAAGTTTAGTACTGGTACATGTGAGTTACAGGTTTGGGTTTTATCAAGAAACAAACTTGTACCCTACGAATACCGGTACTCATGATCAGTACTGGTACTAGAGGTAATGAGTACCTGTACTAACCATGACTACCGGTACAAGTGGGTACAGATTTGTGTTAAGAGTTTGAAACCCAAATCTGGAAGCAACGAGTACCGGTACCCACACTTTAGTACCGGTACCCAAATATGTGATTTTACCAATAAAAAAAAATATTAAGTTCCCTATATATGCTTAAGAGATTTTAATTATGCTTTGTAGAACCTGGAAAAGAATACAGTTGTTGAAATAGCAAAAAACTTAGAAATTAGGAATAAAAG
Source organism: Thalassia testudinum (assembly GCA_037157565.1). Taxonomy (NCBI): domain Eukaryota; kingdom Viridiplantae; phylum Streptophyta; class Magnoliopsida; order Alismatales; family Hydrocharitaceae; genus Thalassia; species Thalassia testudinum. The sequence continues at coordinate 1,805,008 of JAZHRO010000046.1, forward strand.
AAAGGGAATGTAGATGGTATATGGAAGTATACCATAACAGCAGGAAAAGTAAATCCAAAATTAGTCTGTCACATCAACTTGGAAGCAAGGTTATTGACTGGAGAAGAAAATGGAATGTAGATGGCATATGGAATTATATAACAAATCCATACAAAGGACAAGGATCAATAAAATAGGTTAGAGATGAAATACTCAGTTCGATAGCAATCTTCAAAATTTGATACATTTAACTAAGTCTAGGGCTTTGTTTTGATCTTTTCACCTTTACTTAAACGAATTTTAAAGCTTTCAAAGAGAGACTTTACTGTGAAAGTGCATCTTCTACTGTGAAAGCTCAAAGTAGAGAAATAAAAAGCAGACATATAGATATAAGCAGACATAGATAAAAGCAGAGAAATACCAGTTTGCCTAGTAGGTTCACTTAAAGGTGATATCATAAAATAGAAGACATAGAAATAAGCAATTTTAAGGAGTAAACATAATTGGGAAGAGGTACTAATTGGCATGCAGTACCTCTTTGTCAACTTATAAGCTATGGTAAAGAGATAATTGAATACATTAGTGAGTTGAATTCTACAATAAACCACACAAGGTACTGATTGGCAGAGGTGCACGCTCTTGGACAAATGTGGGAATCAATAAATACCAAGATAAAAAGCTGATATACCAAGCTATGGCCCTATAACGATTTCAGTTGTTTTTGAACAGAAAATTCAAGAAGATATAAAATATAGGTTGGATAGATTAACAAGTACTTTGATAGTGTTCAGTGCCCGTGACAGGAGAAATTGGGATGAACTGAAAGCTCCAAATCCAACATTGGACAGAACACAAGTTGTAAGGTGCATTATAATTCTCATGTATGCATACTTTCTAAGGTAGAATATGGCTTGCTTTGCAATGTGCAGATGCAGTTAACAAACTAATAAGAGTTCTATATAATAACACCTCTGCTGGAAAACCCCCATTGAAAGCTGCAGGTTCAAGTCTCATGCCCCCTACTGATACTGTATTGAAAATTATATGTTTCAAGAAAACAAGTTCGATGAACTTTTTAAAATTCTCCCTTAAAAATCTCCAAAGGAGGAATATTTCCTGTTAAGATGATCAGCCTTCAGCACACTCTTCCATGAAACTTTTTCCCCAGCAACAGGTGGAAGGAGCAGAACAGTTGGAAGATGGTATATTGACAAAACTTGTTTTTGCCTTTACCCTTCAAATAAACAGAACTGTGAGTTTAAAATTTGGAATTACATAAATTCAAAGCAAAAGTCCACATACATGAGGGTGGACTTCTCAAAGAAATATATGCTTAAAAGGACCACATACAGGAGGGTGCATTTTCTAGTGAAGTTACAAAGCAAAGAGAGGTAACAAGAAACTACATGGATTTTTTTCCCTCCATTTAGATCGGTTTTGTGTCATCAATGTCATAGTTTCTACTTCCCTCCCTCTCTGTTTTGTGTGTTTTCATGTTTGCCCATCCAAGTTGAGCCACCAGTTTACCTAACTCAACCTATCCTACTCAACCTGGATAATGATGCTCCTCTCTTCCACCCTCTCTTCCCAACATTTACGATTCTATCGGGATAATATAAATGCAGCAATAACATTCATAAACTTTAAAAAGTTCATGATGTACATTAGGGAAAGAAAACAAAGGAAACAAGTTCTTTTGTTTTAATGGGCCAAAAAAACCCAACCAAATCAAGAAGTATTTGAATTGTATCAAATGCTAAGATAAGTTTTTAGAATAGTGGACACTTGGATCATATTACGTGAACTTCATGGCAAATTGTATTCAGACCTTATAAGCAAGACCAATTTTTCATTTGCATCCAATACATGATTGCAAGACAGATACCCTTTACCCACAGAATATTAGATGCATGGTCCACCCTAATGCAAATCAAAAGATCCAAGTCATTTTATCTTTTTTCTTCTGCTGCCCAGACGCTCTTCCATAGCCTTATCAACATGGCTAAGGGACGTTGCCTAGATCCAAGCTTCGAATTACATGAAGGGCCACACTTTCCAAGCTTGAAATAATATTCCTTACATACACCTCCTTGCTGCCACCCAACTTAACAGCCATTCATAGAGACATCACACCTTAACACCCACCTCTTAGCACACAGTAACCATGCATATGATTATCAACTCACAAGAGATGGTCAAAAGGGCCACTGACAATTTTAATTACTTCTTTGCAGAATGTTCCATTTCTCATGGCTAACATTTTTTTTTTTTGTAGGCTATAAGCTAGCTTTGATTCCTGTCTCTCCATGGATCAATGGCATAACATTTTAAGTAGACTTCATGTCTGACTCTTCCATTAACAGATTTGGAGGTACCATCCAGATTCCTCCCCTCTGGGATCAGCTCCAACCAATGGAGATCTCCCCTCCTCCCATCACAATCTCCCTTACCCTTTCGGCCCCCCCCCCGACCCTCCACCACCCACGCATTGCAGTTGATCTCGAACTTTATTCCTTTATACTTTACACCTCATTAATTACATGATACATCCATCCACCACGTCCACCAATCAACAACCCCCCTTGGAGATATTTCAAAGCACACACACACACCACCAAATAGCAGCAATAATAGAATCAAACACACAAACCCTTGTAAAGACCTAAGATTGGAAACTCATCATGTGACCTCTAGAAAACTAGAAGAGAAAAAAAAAAGAAGGCAACAAGAGGATTTCCTTGTGCTCTTGAGCAACAAACACCCTCTTCTTCTTCATCTCCACACTAACAAAACACATCATTGGTAGAGGGATTAACCATCTAATAATGTCTGGTCTGTGGCAAAACTACCATGATGTAGATAAGATTATCTAAGAAGCTTCCTAGATGCATGTTGTTTATGACCAAAAAAAGCTTCCTAGTTTGAAAACTTGTTCGCATACCATCAAACACCTTGTGTGCGTGTAAGCCCTTAAGCCAATCCAAGATCAATAGATCTCGTTGAGCCACCCCATAGCTAATAAATCCACCAAGTATTGCAACAACAATAATAACAGGAGATAAAGATAAGTGGAATTGGAGGAGGAGGTATGAAATAAGCAAATAAATAAAATGAAGGAAGAGTGGCAGATTAACCCTACTTGTACGTAGCAGCAGCAGTGGTAATGGAGGTGTTGTTGGGGAAGATGAGGGAGGGAGAGAGGTAGCGGTCTTGAAGGGGAGGAGACGTGCTACTGGGGAGGGGATGGTCAGGGGAGGGAAGGGGGTTGGGGATTGTTCAGGGAGGTGACGTCGTCGAGGATTAAGTCGGACAGTCGAGGGAGGGGGAAGGTAATGGCAACGGGAGTTGGTTTTCAGTGGTGATCGATCTTGAGGGGTAGGCGAGGTGTGGCGAGTGACCTTGAGGGGGAGTCAGGTGAAGCACCGTCATCGAGAGAGGGAAGGGGGCAGGCGATGGTCAGGGGGGCTGATGCCATCGAGGAGGGGGTCAAGGAGTCGGGGGAGGGAGAAGGTGAAGGGGGCAAAACAGGCGACGGCAAGGAATTTCGAAGGAGGGTGCATGGGAGGGATGTGAAAAATTTAAAACCGTCGCCAAAGGGAAATGTAGGAGGGGGTGGGTAGGCGAGGGAAGGGTATGGTGACGGTTTCACTTGAAACCGTCACCAAAGGGATATGCAGAGAGGGCGCGCTCACGAGGGAAAGCTATGGTGACGGTTTCAAGTGGAACTGTCACCAAAGGAAAGGATATAGTCACAGTTCCACGTGAAACCGTCACCAAAGGTATACTATGGTCACGGTCCCACTTGGAACAATCACCAAAGTAGAAATAAAATCACACTCTCCCTCTATGGTCATGGTTTTGAGTGGAACTGTCACCATAGGTTACTTTTGGTAACAGTTTCCAAAATCGTCACCAAATATCCATCAGAAATCTCCCTTCCCTAGTAGTTCTACGTCGCTCTGTGGCCGTGTTTATGGGTTTGTTCGGTGTGCCTGTGTGGAGGTGTTGGTGGTCAGGGGAAGGGCGGAAGATGATCGGTGGGTGATGGTGGTGCTTCTGAGGGGTCTGGCGAGGTGGATGGGTGTAGGGAGGTGACAGAGACACCTCGTCGGTGGTCTGCCAGAGGTGGAGAAGATGGTGGCGGTCTGCGATTGTCGAGGGGTTGGAAATAGAAATAAAGAAGGGGAAAATGAAGAGGAGAGGAGGAACTTATCTGTCGTGATTGGAGCGAAGGGGAGGCAGAGGGGAAGATGGCGTGTATCTGCCATCGCCGGAGACGAAGGCCCTGAGATGGAGAGGCTGCGATGACGAGGAGGTCGGAGAGGCGTGCGCTGGTGTGGCGCAACGCGGAGGAACGAGGCAAAGCGAACCGTGCCATTGGTATGATGGCAGAGTGATGAGATGAGGGAGAGGAGGTCGCCGGAGCTTGTGGGCGTTTGACTGGAGATTAGGACAGAGGAGATTGAGAGGGTATCTCAGGTTAGAACAAGCTTGGAAGATACGACTGGACTTGAGGCAACATTTAAAGGCACAGGCAGAGGGCCTTGTGCTTGGAAGGTGAGCTTCCAAGTGCAAGAATCTCGCCGAAGGTATGGCCAGAAATGATACCCATACCTCTCGAGCGTTCACATGAGAGGTATGGTGCAAATCAGGGCATGGGGACCTGCTCAGGCAGTAGGGGACTTCTCAGAGAACTCCCTTTCAAATCTGAGAGCTGCTCCCTGGGGAAGCGAGGAGAAATCCTCCTCGAAACTTCACTGGAGGTATGGGTCTCTACTGCAATGGCAAGGGGACCGGAATGCGAAAAGTGATGAAGTTGAGGGGGTTTTCATAAGGGTTTTCAAAAGTTAGGGGCTAGAATGTAATTGGGTGGACTATTTTACAAAGTAGGTCAAGATGACTTTCCCTTAGGTCCAAATTTTGGTACAAACCTAATATAGACCTAAGGAATCCATTGGTGAAGTTGGATTTTAGGTTTGACCACTTTTGACTAGACATTTTGCAAAAAAACCTAAATTAGGTCAAATATTGAGTTCGGACTCCAATCTAGGTCAAAACAGGTTCCAAAGGCCAAATTGAAGATTATAAACCCTAGGGGATATTTTCCATGAATTTTAGAGAGTTTAGGTGATTTTTATCCTACCTAAAACCTTTTGAAATTAAGTGGGTTTGTTTTAGGGTTACAAAATGTCATTTATTTCTTAAATTTCACAATAACCCTTTTTTGACTGAACCATCTCACTTTTTCTCTTATTAAGTCCAATTGACCTATGTCTAGACTCTGAGAAATCCCGTTGATGTATTTCAATGGTAAAATTACAATTTTACCCTTTGTTTCATGTATTCTTTTCAAATCAGTAATCTCTTAAGTTAGGCCTTCCTTTAGGTTAGGCAGGAGCTTTTGTTCACTTTATTAGGTCAAAATAAGCTAGTTAGGACTCATGATGAGGTTCTCATCAAGTATACCTTTCTATCTTTGCATCCAGCTCCTATTCACACATTTGCATTTGGATTAAATTTCAAGACCACCAAACTGATTGAATTAACCTAATTCAATGGTCACCTAACTGAAATTGGGACAGCTAATCAAATTCAACCTAAAAAATAAAAATCACATTTGCTCTGATTAAAAGGGACTTGTCTGCGATTCTTTTCAAAATCAAAACTGATTTGCGGTGTGAAGCACACTTCTTACACTGAGCAAGAACATTAGGCACCACACTACGGCTTGATCCCTTAAGGCTATAGGCACCGATCTCTTTATCGATGCAGACCCTTCCATTTTGCTTTGTGGAGGTGGTACTATCTTCTAACCAAGTGTTTTGATACTTCACAGAGGGGGATACCCCTTAAAGGAACAAAAGGGTAGTTAAAAGGCATCGCTTACTCATCGCCTCAAAGGAAGGGTTCACTCTACTTGCATCCCTTTGTTAATCCTTGGAGTAACTTCTCACTTAATTACCTAAGAGTATCATTATAGCAAGGTGTAAGTGCTAGGGCACACGAAGGCACATAATTGATTGTGAAACTTCTTTTGCCACCAAGAGAGAATGTAAACAACCTCTGTTCTTCTACAAAGAGCTTGTTAGGGATCTCAAGTCACAACTCCCTCTTATACCACTGACTTGGGAATGGATGGGTGCAAACTTGATCCCATTTGATAACTTTAAGGAGAAGGTTAGTGGTTAGCTCAAATCTACTCTAGGAAAAAGAAAAAACAGATAGAGTCCCATTGCCTTGCATTTGATTGGGGTTTGTTGTTCAAAGTCATGTTTTCAAATGGATTACAATAGCTACTGCACTTCTTACTTTCATCCCAGAACAACAAATCTCAATCCCATAACCTATAGTTATCCATCATCTGATGAGCATTGGGATCCTATCTACTCCTATTATAGGAGCATTGGATTGATTATTCCCTAATCCTGTGATCTTGAGCAGAACCTGGGAGAGGGATACACCATCCCTAACCCATTGATGAGAACATCATCATGAGCCCTAACTAGCTCATTTTGACCTAAGAAAGAGAATAAAAGCTCCTACATAACCTAGAGAAGGACCTAATTCAAGGAATAACTCTACTGAGAAGAAAACATGAAACAAAGGGTAAGACTGTAATTTTACCATTGCAATACATCAACAGGATTTCTCAAAGGCTAAACATAGGTCAAATGCTCTTAACAAGATAAAAAGTGAGTTGGTTCTGTCAGAAATGGGTTCAAGTGCAGTCTGAGAATTAAATGACATCTTGCAACCCTAAAACAGACTCACTTAATTCAATAAGGTTCTAGTCAAGATAAAAATCAAATGAACCATCTAAAATTCATGGAAAAATATCCTCTGTGATTTAGAACCTTCAAATTGGCCTTTGGAACCTATTTTGACCTAAATAGGGGTCCTAGCTAATTACTTGACATAATTTGGATTTTTACATAAAATGACCAGTTAAACGTAGTCAAACCTAAAATCTAACCTCACCTTTGAATGCCTTGCATTCAAATTAGGCTTGTACCAAAATTTGGACCTAAGGAGAGGTCACCTTGAAAAACTTTGCAAAATAGTCCATCCAATTACATTTTGACGCCCAACTTTTGAAAACTATTGCGCAGACCCCCTATCTTCCTAGCCACTCTTGCAATTAGGTCCCTCCGCCATTACAGCGAGGGAGCCCTACTCTGGTGAGGAATTGAGGGGGATTTCTCCCTAATTCCTCAGAGATATCCTCTCAGATTTGAAAGGGACATTCTCTGAGGAATTCCCTTTCATCTGAACGCAATCAAATGCCGTGATTCGCACCCAATCTCTCGTGCAAACACTCAAGAGATTTGCATCTCCCACTGATTCCTTCTCCAGCGAGGACTCTTTCGCTTGGAAGGTTGCCTTCCAAGCACAAGAGCCTCTGCCAGTACCTATAAAGAGACCCCCTAATCCAGCCACTCCCATTCAACTTGGCTTGGCTAGAGAACCACCTCCAATTTCTTCCCTTCTCCTCCGGCCACGTATCCAGCAGGCTCTGGTGACTCATCCTCCTCCTTCATGTTGCTCTGCCACAATACCAATCGCAAAGCTGTCTTCATCTCCTTCCTACGCGTTGCGCCATACCCGCGCGTGCACCTCCAGCCCCTTCATCGTCGTCATTCTCCCTCCACTGGAAGCTTTCTTCTCTGGCGACGGCAGGTACGGCCAACCTCCCTCCTATCCTCGTTCATCTACTTAGGTTAGAATGCTTCCCCTCTCTCTGCTCTTTATTGCCCCCTCCTTTATTTCTATTTTTATCCCCTCGACGCCGCAGACCACCACCGTCGTTCCCATCTCCGACCGACCACCGGCAAAGGCACTTCCATCACTCCACGCTTCCACACGCCTCGCCAGACTCCTCAAAACCTCCACCATCATCCACTGAACATCATCCACACCTCCATCGACCGCCAACATCTCCCCAAGTGCCCACCGAACACACGCACCTTCACGGTCACAGTCCGACCAAGGCATGCACGCCTAGGCTGTTCTGCACCACGCCACCCACCGCACCACCTTCGTCTTGACACGGTGAAGCTTCCCACGTAGTTTGCCAAGGCCACAAGGCCATATTATGGAGTTTCAGGTCTGACCCTCTTCCGTCATTGGAGCAAGCGTGAAGAAGCAAGCTTACTCACTCCAGGCTCCATCGCCCCAGGTAGAAGAGCCACAGGTGCGCGGAAGCCTTCCACGACTCTCTCGCACCTAGCAATCGAAGGCTTCGTTGACTGTAGCTGCATCAATTGGGCAGGAGTTCTCTCAGCACGCGGGCGAAAAAGTGGGTGGGACTTTAATCCCACCTCGGAAGTTTTCAGCACAGGTGCGTAGTATAAGTTCACTTTGTGTTTCTTGTTGGTCGCCTCAGAACACGGGGTGAGGTCCCCTCGCCTGCTCAGCCACCTCGTCCGCGACCCACACCTACGTGGACCTGGCTGACCCATTTACCCTACATTCCTCGCACACCACCCTTGCCGATGCGCCTAGACCCAGGTGAGCATAACATGACCCGATTACCTGGCTGCCTTTGAGAGAGCGAACCCAAGAGAGAAATAGAGAGATAGTGTACGCGGGGAGGGTAGGGGATAGGTTTTCCACTCTCGTGTGTGCAGGATGTGGAAGAAGCTGAAGGTGCAGCTGCAAAGGAGCTAAGGTAGAAGAGCAAGGGCTAAAGCTGAGGAAGCTGAAGGAAGGAGGAGGCGTAGCTGAAGGAAAGTAGAGAAGAAGAATAAAGAAGAAAAGAAGAAGAAAGAAGGCACGGCTAAAAGAGCTAAAGTCAGAGAAGATTCAAAGAAGAAAGAAAGAGAAAGAAGAGAAGCCAAGAAGGAGAAAAAGGAAAGAAGAACCAAAGAAGAAAAGAAAGAGGAAGCTAAAGAGAGAGCCAAGAGAGGAATCAACCTTTTTATTCTATTCCTCTCAATTTTTCTTCTATTTGATACATTTTAATTCATAAACTCCTGCATTATACTCTGAATTAGATTTTGAGTAGACCTAAGTGTTCAAATTACATTGATTGAGATTAGTGAATAAATTCCATTTGCTCCTTGTGTTCGACCTCGAACTCAACATTTGAGTAAAAAAATCTTCTTATTTGTTTATAACGCTTGATCGATTATACTACAACGCGACTTACTTAAAACCCCAATCAAGCATCTATTAACATTTTGGCACCGTTGTCGGGGAGCAACGCACAATTTATCACTATCTCTGCATTCTTTTTTATTATAATTTGAACACTAACTTGCCCTATTTTATTTTGCTATGATTGTGCATGGTATTTCACGAGGAAATCTCCCACGCAAATCAACCACTCCAGGGCAAGTAATCCCTCTTCTTCCCTAAATCCATCTCCTAATCCTGGGAAGACAAAAAGGAAGTAATCAATTAGGAATCAGTTGCCTTCCTTCTATAGTAATCACCATCTTTAAGGCAAAAGTTTCCTGATTTTGCGAAATTTTTCAAAACCTATTGAAGTTGAAGCAATTTTTAGAGATCCTATCACACAATTTTCTGTGCCTAGTAGAGATCACACTTAATTTCTGAATCTCTGTGGACTACACACTTCTTGTTTTGAAGTCCAAAGAGAACTTTTGAGAAGAAAAGAGGATTAGAAATAGAACCAAATTAGGGTTTCTACAGTAGGGTTTTGGAGTGCTAGTTCACACATGCTTGCATAAAAAAGGAAATAAACCCACCCGCATCAGTGTGCTACCTAAGCCCTTCATTGAAAAGATCTAAGCAAGACAAACCCTAAAAATTGAGCTCTAAAATCACTTGAATCTAAAAACATTGTACCTAATAACCTGAGAGTCAAATCAGGGTGATTTCTAGGTCTTGACCTAGAATCATTCTGCCATCTTTAGGGCAAAATTAGGTGAAGTTGACCCCTTGGGTCAACCAACCTCCAAATTAGGTCACAACACCAAAACATGTAAAGTTCAAGTGAAAACCCTAAAGCACCTTTGATCTTAAAAGTGGTAAACTTAAGAGGTCAAGGTCCCCATTCTGGTCTACCTGGAATCTCAATGACAAGAGAGGTCGGGTGGGGGAAACCCTGTAACCCGTGGGGACGCTCTACCGTGTAGGGGTCTTTGCGGGACTCTCCCTCTTTGGCTACCCAGGTAATTCTCAAGTGGATGACTTTCTGATCCAGGGATATCATCCACCCCGAACCTCCATAGTCATCCAAACATCTTTGGGTGCCTCGATTGGGTCAAAAACACCTCCAGTCCCTCATCTCTTCTCTTTAGAGCACACACATTTTCAGTGGGATTCTCTATTCAAATCTATTCGCTTTACAACTTGATTCTACATCGTGAGACAAATTCTGATTCTACATCTCAATTCCACCATCTAATTCAAATATGCAGCCAAATGACTCAGGATTACCATTCAAGAAACCTGAATCACAGAGATCCATGAGAGATAGGATGATTGAGGATGCCCTTGATTTCTATGAAATTGAATATAAACCCTCAACACCAATAGAAGACATTCAGGTTAATATACCAACAACCACAACCTTCATCATAAACTGTGCCCAAGTTTTGCTAACAGAAGCCACAAAAGGATCAACCCGAGACATTCTCATAACAGGATACATAGAGATAGAAAAACTACACAACTTTGAATACCTTCAATGCATGACAAATCCTTTACTATGGGAAAAACACCAAGATGATCTTGAAAGATGGGAAGAGATGATGAGATTGTTGAAACAAATTATCGATCATAAATGCCCGTACACGCCCCAAACAGATGATGAACCATCTTGGTACAATATCGAGGATCAATCCGATTTCCCAGATCTCAGGTCTGAGGCACAGGGTGGTTGTGGATTCCCAACCTAAATAGAATACAAAATGCCTGATATTGGATTAGGTTGGGAAATTGCAGGAGAACACAATGTTGAGCCAACCCTAGACCCTAGATCACCAAGCATAGAATTTCAAGACTTCTGCAATAATGAGATTAGAACTAAACCTCTCGAGGGTGTAAATCCAGCCCCTTATTCTAATAAGGTGACCCTTGAAGGTAATTTGGACCTAGATTCTAGTGATTCAACCTACATCCTCAACCTAGAATCTAGATCTGAAACTTATTGGGAAGATTACGAGGCCCTGTATGAAGAAGATCAAATTTTCAATGAAGAGTATGATTCTGGGCCTCTATTTGATGAATATCCCTCGCCAACATCCTCAGAGAATCAAATTGATTTTTCGGAAGTCACACCAATCTACGATACAGAAACCAAGGAGTTGGATGAGTGGAGTTTTGATTGGGTCTTTCCTACAAGCCTAGAACTTGAGCCTAGACTAAATAAGAACACCTTTTTGAGCTCAGAATTCACATCTAGGCTAGACCCAAGTTAGGCTACTGAATCTACATCATGCGATTTATTCTATGGTGGAACTCATGATCTTGAATCTCATTTAGAACTTGATTTTTGCAACATCTCCGACGATTTTGAATCTGACCATGATTTTGAAGAAAATCTACTTCCTGAAAACAACGAACCAATCTACGACCTCAGCTCACATGATTCATCCTCTGACTCCAACTCTGAGGTCTTGGTTCCTGAGATCACTGATTTAAGTTCAGGTTCCAATGACATGGAATCATTTCTTTTCGATCCTCGGCAATCAAAATCAAAACATGTCGAGAGTGACTGCAACCCAGAATTCAAATCTTTTCTCGATTCAGATTTCCAGTATCCTATCGACACTCTTCAGGCAATCACTTTTGATTTTGAAAACTACTACAAGGACTCTCTACATGAAACCACCTGTAACTTCTTTTTAGAAGAGCCCTCATACACAATTCTCATAGAAGCCACTTCTTCCAAATATACAGAATCGAGCAAAACCCGTTTCCAACCCCGACCAGCAACCGGACTCAATTTCTATTATGATTCCCCTCTCACTGTGCCGATTGCAGAGGATTCAACTCCACATCTATACCGGGTATCAAACATTAATCAAACTGAAAAACATGATCCATCATTCTCTGATCACCCCCATAGGGTTTCCACACCATTCACTAATTATTTTTCAGATCCCTACTCTGACCGGGCTGATTCAACTCAGTCAAAACCCGAGTTTACACTTCCACATCCATCAGAGCTTCATAGCATATTGTGGGATTCACATCTTTTGATCTACCTCTATCAACCCATCAGATTAATAGGGTTTGGGCTACATCATCAGCCTGTTGATCTTAATAAGCACCTGGTTGGACCAACCAGGCTCTTAATCAAGGTGCTTGTTTTACAAAATTCTACTGATTTGACCACTCCCTCTCTATCCCATTCCCTGCTCGGCTGAAGGCGTTGAGTTTAGCACTTAACGGGAGGCAACCTGTCATTCCAAAAACCTGAGATCCATCTGATTATCCGTTTGTACTCCACGTGTATTGCACCCTAAGTTTAGCCTTAAACCAGTCGATCCCACCTTTGGTACACGTACCAGAGCTTGAAATCATCTGCAACAGTCATTCCCGACCCATTCACCCACCCGATAAATCCTGTTCTAAGTCCCTAAACCCCATACTATTTCAAACCCTCCGTTTACAATCAGGACATTGTAAAACTTAGGCATGGGGGGGTGGTAAAGTGCATACATATAGAAACCAAGAAAAGTCAGAAGGATTCTCACAAAAAAAAAATCATGTGTCAAAAATACCTAAAAAATAGAAAATTATGAAAAAGAACAAGAAAATGGAGGGAGGAAAATTTTAAAACCATATAATCATGAGGAGGAAAAGAGCAAAATGCTAAGAAAAAGGAGCACAAAAAAAAAGAAAAAAGAATAGTCATTAGTAAGGGATTAAGGAATTAATCGAAGTTCTAGACCACATCAAGAAAAAAGAGAAAAAAGGAAAAAAAGTGCAAATGAGACACAAAAGAGATTAGTAGGAACGCTGATCTTAGGCCTTTTGGGCTAGACTCTTAGGCTTAAAAATTCAAGTATCTGCTAAGATCTAGATAATCCTCAAGAGGTTGGGGAAAATGTGAAGCTTAAGTATTAGGTCTAAGGCTTAGGGAGTATTTGATAAACATGTATAAATTCATCGTAAAATGCTTATTTGTGATAGTTCCTAGGCTTATCACTGCATATCATGATACAAATATTGCATAGCATGCATCATTCTGCATTTAGAGTAGTTTATATTTTAGGTTAATTAGGTCCTTTTTATGGTTAGGAGAAAAGAGGATTTATTTCAGGAACTCAGATGGACAATCAAACCATACGGATCTGATCGGGACAACGATCGGAGACTAACGCCTCTGAATTCGTCCAGATCGGAGTCCCATAGCATCACATTAAGCTCGAGGAAGATCAACGGACAAGGGGGCAATGCGACATCCATATGAGTTTCGGATGGATAATCCGACCGTACGGATGGATCCGGAGCAACGATTGAAATCCGGCGTCGTGAGAACCATCCCGATCTAAGCACCGTGGCACCCTCTACAAGAAAAAAGAAGATGGACAGTCCAGATAGTGCCACGTGGTGCCATCCAGGCTGCCCAACACTAGCCAGCAGCGTTGCCCAATTCCTTCTTCATTTGCACCCTTGAATCCTACCCGTTGGATCAAGATCCAACTGCTGGGAAGCTTTGCACCAAGCTCCTCCTCACGATGCATCCACACACTTGGCGCAATGGTCCAAACTACAGTTCTCAACCCCCAATTTCCAATTTGGCTGGCCGCTTAGCAACAGCAGCGCAGTGCGCAGCAGCAGCAGCGCAGCGTACGCGCATGCGCATGCCAGCGCACACTAGCGCACGCGCGACACGGGTGCGCGAAGTGCGCAGCACTAGCGGAGTGCACGCCAGTAGGGAGACGCGCGGATCTTCGACAACATTTATGAGGGCCTTTAGCGACACTCACAGCTCTCACTAAAGGCCCGCACATGCCAGCAAGAGGAATTGAAGGGCGGATCTTCAGCGACAGCAGCAACGACATTTGTGGATGTCACTAAAGGCCCATGCACGCTAGCAAGAGCAATTGAAGGGCGAATCTTCAGCGACAGCTGCAGCAACATTTGTGGACGTCAGTAAAGACCCAGATACGATTTTTGCCTCTCTTCCTCCACTATAAAAGGACCTACACCCCCTTCCTTCCAAGCCATCTCTACTTACTATACTCCCACCTACTCCCAAGCTCTAGCAAGCCTACCAATGCTCCATTAGAGCTTGTTCTCAAGCTCCCAAGGTGCCTATTAGTGTAGCGAACCTCTACCCCACCAAATACTCCTCCATCTTCCCATCTCCCTTCATAGGTCACCTTGGAGCTGTCCCCCCACCCCCATTCCGGTAGCAGATCACCTCCGTCTTCTCACCTCCATTCCGGAGCCACGTCGAAGCTTTCCTCGACACGACATCCTCCTGCATCTCACCTCCATCGTCCCACTCCTCACCTACTTCATCCGAGCTTCCGCCAGGCACCGTCGTCTCACCAAAAAGCTGATTCAGGAGATTTCCTCTCACCTCCCTCTCTTTTTATGCTTTCATAGTAGATTATAATAAACATTGGATTGATATATATACCATTTTTGTTCCTCATCTCTATCTTGTGATTCATTTGCTTGCCTTTTATTTCAAAAAACACAAAAAAATAACAAAACCCTAAAATACCAAAAAGAAACGAATCAAAGCGCAATTTTCACGTAAAGTAAACATCGCCTCCCTGTGTTCGACTCGGGACTCCCTTGGAGTTTCAGTATAAATTTTATCTGATCGATGTGTTTTGCAACTACAATGACAGGTTACTTGTAACCTCGATTTCTAACACGTGAAACACGCCCGATCATTTTGGCGCCGTTGCTGGGGAGGCAACGGAATTTACTTTTTTATTTATTGCATTTCTTTGCATTTACATAGCACTAACCCTACTTGTCTTTGATCAACTATCTTGTAGGTACCCTATCATGGAGATCCAAGTGTGGTAGATCGGAGTAAAGTGCAGGTAGAGTACTCTGTAAGTGTCCCCCACATCCCCCCACTAGTTCATTTTGCCACACTCATAACTAAGACCTAATCTACTTAGGTGTTTGCATAAACCCTAGGATAGAATTGTTTGTCTTGTTTGCCACCTTTATCCATCTCACCCCCGCATTTAAAGAAAAAACAAAAAAAAAAGAGATACTTGCTGTGGGACGAATCAATATACACACTCGATACACCCACATTTGAGGCACATAATCGGACTTGATTTTTATCTACTCAACTGGGATTCCGACCTGTGGACCCAGTACACGAATTCAACACATAAAAGAGTAGAAATCACATTAGGTTAATCACCTTTTTGTGTGCCTTAATCGGTGGTGCATTTGAGCCGATTGATTGAATTGTTTGGGCCGCACCACCTAATCTAAAAGAGGTTCATTGTGTAGCTGCCCCATAGGATTCAATACTTAGGTGAAGCTAGGCACTCCATATTTTCTTGATTTACAAAGGAAAAATACTTGAACTCATGCTTTCAAAACTTGGATTGCCTCACAAACTTTGTTTGAAAACACCTAATATTTGAATCCTAAAAGCTATTAAGCAAGATTTGAATCCTAAAACTAACCTCATCATTAATAATCTTGCTTGAAAACCTCTTGGTTGTGCACATTCACACATTATCAAACGAATCATTAAGAGCACAACCCATTAAGGGCCCATCACATTCCAAAAGCACCAATATCCCAAGCCTAACTAAAATTGAGTAGACATTGGCCATAAGGACTGGTTCACTCTACGGGATCCAGATTGAGATTATTCACGATTAACCTACTTACACTAGTCAATCTGATGTCTAGCTAAGGGAGTAGCGTCAAACGACCGCAGCTGGGGGATACACTAGGAACCGGAGGCGCAAGCCAAAGGAGGAACCTTCTCCCCAATCCCTCCTAACTGGTTAGATTGCCTGGACATAAGTAGAGTAAATCATCCATAATCTTAGGATGGATTCTGAGAGTCTGTAGACCTTTAGGCTACCTAACCTAAGGACAGGCTTGTATTTTTTGTGCTGCAAGGTCCCTTCTCTTCCTCGTCCTTCCGACTTCCTTCCAGTGTATGCTTGGAAGGAGGTCATTGAACCCTCGTTTGGAAGGACCTTTAGACCATTCCCAGAGGCGGAGGTTGAGCTTTAGCCAAGTAGATCCCATGGCTGATCAACAACTACCTCCCCTGCCTCCGAACCAGCAAGAGCTAATTCAGAGGTAGTTGGAAGAATTGCAGCAAATGCAGCAATGGTTCCAACGAATGAATGGTTAGGGCACTCGGTCCTTGAAGGATTTTTATGATCCTTCAAATTATGAGGATCGTCCCGGCATTGTGATCCCCGCCAGAGATGTTGAGATCAAGCCCCAGGTTTTGAGTCTAATTAAACACTTTCACGGGCTTGGCTCAGATGACCCATTCCAGCATTTGCAAGACCTGATCACTCTGGTTCAGACTACCAAATTGCGGAATGTGGATGAAGAACAGATGCCCATAAGGCTTTTCCCCCATTCACTCAAGGATAAGGTCGTACATTGGTATCATACCATTGGAAGACCGATTACTACTTGGACAGCTTTGAAATCGACCTTCCTGAAGAAATTCTTCCCAATTGGGCGAACCAATGCATTGCGACAGGCAATTATCACTTTTGCCCAACGATAGGAGGAACCATTTCATGAGGCCTGGGAGAGATTCCAGGATCTGCTGCGGAAGTGTCCACACCATGAGGTTCCTAAATGGCAGCTTGTGCAGATTTTTTATCATGGGTTGAATGATCAACTCTGTAATCATGTGGATGCTTCTTGCAGAGGCAATTTCCTCAACAAGGACGCAGATAGTGCGTATGATTTGTTTGAGGAAATGAGCGAAAATTCTTTAAACCATGCCTCCATGGAAACCTTCAACCGATCCCAACAAATTAGATCAAATGCCAATGAGGTCCAAGATTCTCGTACATTTGATATGGAATTGATCTGCAATAGATTAGATAAGATGGATCTGGTTACTAAACAAATGGAAGAGTGGATGTCTGGAAACTCTAATTTTTCTAGATCTGCTCAATCCCAGGGATCGGGATTCCATTCTTCGCAAACTCCTACAGGACGAGAGTTTATGAACCAACTAGAGATGGCTCGACCTTCGAGCCAACTCTTCTCGGAACCTTATGGGTTCCAAACTGGGGCCTTTGATCCCAGTCTTTCTGATCCCTCTTCATCATCATCTTATGAGGATGTTTATGCTATGCAAGAGAATGTTAGGTCCAACCCTTATTCTAATTCCTACAATTCTGGTTGGAAAAATCATCCTAACTTCTCTTGGAAAGATCAAGGGTAGCAGACCCAATATCGACCCAACAACTATGTACCGCAAAAACCAATGCATCAGGGCCATGTATATACTCAGTTGCCCCTGAATCAGGTTAATTAGCCCATGTGGAATGCTCAACAACCCACCGAGCAGGCTGACTTGAACCTAAAAATGGTAGAAATGCAAGGGTCAATGCTCTAGCTCATGCAACAGATGAAAACTTCGCTGGACACCTTGCAATTCGGACTTAGTACAAACAACCGGCAGCCCGAATCTCTACCATCACATTCTGTACCAAACCCAAGGAATGTTCAGAACCGAGGTGCTGGGCCTTAAGGGTTTGGTAATGATGGGGAGTCGCATGCTCAAGCTCATGCTATCTATCAGGCTACCCCAGCCCCTCCCGGAGCTAACCAAGTTCTTACCATAATCAACCGGGAGCCTCCTATTTTGCCCAACCCTCCCTAAGGCACTAACCAATAGCATTTTGCCACAGCAAACACCATCACCTTGAGGAGTGGTAGTAAACGCAAGGGACCTACCCAACCCCATGTCAACCCCATTAGGCCCCATACCAAGAATTCCAAACTCCCAACTAAGAATGTGATCAACAAAACATCAGGGTCTGATTTTGGAGTATGTTGTTGTATGGGCAAATAGAAAAAGTCAGAGGAGAAATTGGAGGAAAGGATGTCCTTACTTCAGACTTTCAAATTAACAATCATTTTACTCCTCGTGGCTATCGGATCAATCCCTGCCTACGCCATAGGTTTACTGAATGCATATAAAGAAAGGCGTAGAGCAAAATCTGAAATCAATAGGAGAGTAGTTTTGTCCGATAATACAAGCACATTGATCATAAACAAGCTACCTCCTAAGAAGTAGGACCTGGGAGCCCCGCTAATTTCTTGCACAATAGGAAACGTTACTTCTAACAGATCCCTCCTCGACTTAGGTGCTTCCATTAATGTGATCCCCACCTCACTACACATGGAATTGGGTCTAGGCTACCTAAAACACACTGACATAACCTTGCAGTTAGCCGATAGATCCATTACAAAACCAAGGGGTATTTTGGAGGATGTTTTAGTCAAGGTTAATGATTTACATTACCTTGCTAATTTCATGGTCCTGGACATGGAAGCCCCAAAACAGCTCAACCACACCTCGATTATTTTGGGAAGACCTTTCCTGGCTACTGCTAAGGCGAGGATTGATTGTGAATCAGGAAATATAGAAATGGCCACAGGGGATAAGACAAATCGATTCAATATTTTCGAGCTCTCAAAGAAGAATAAAACTAAGTGTGGTTCGATGGAGGAGCTTGGTAGAATAGAGGAAGTAATGGCTATACATACCTTAGACAACCTTTTAATGGCCAACTCAACCCAAACTCAAGAAGAAGATCACACAGTTGCTGAAATAATCGAGGACAAAGAAAAAATGCGACCAATTGTAGCAACACGGGATGAGGAAGATATACATGAAATCAAAAAATTGTTGGATGATTCACGTGATCAAGATAAAATCCAACAATATCCTTATCCTGAATGCTTAGAGTTTGAGGTCCAACTTATGGGTGGGAATTATGAGGATCAGGATGGTTGCTTTAAGAACCTAGAGTGTGAGGATGAAATTGAACATTGGGTAAGAACTCTTCAAACATTAGGTATTCTAGAGTACCCACAAATCCCTAGCACATCACAAAACCCTCATCGTCCTTTTTCACTCAACCAATGCATAAATTCTATACCCAACTACACTTCCTCTGTAATAAATCAACAAAACTACTATTGGAGACCATTTGGGCTCTCCCTGCACCACCAGCTTACCACTTTCATTGTTCATCTCTTTGGTAAGCCCATTTTCACTCTTCGGGACCCATACCTGGGGGCCTGGAAACTGTGCTGTTGTGGCATCAATGTTTAGTTATTGTTGATTGAGAACCTCACCTAGCTAAAGGCACTAAACTTAGCACATGTAAAGACTGTTCCAAGCTGACCAGTGTCCCACGGAAACCAGGTGCTATTCTTCCACTTCTACTCTCTTGCATGCTTTCATTTTTTTTCATAATGAGGACATTGCAAAAGCTAAGCATGGGGGGGGTAGACATATTTTATAACCTTTTTGTCAACTGTAACAGTAATTTCCTGTTATTTGATTCTTGTTGAAAAAAAAATTAGAATTAGGAGATGAGAACTTAGGCATTAGGAGTTGTAAACTTTAGGAATTGATTCTTTGAGACCTGAATACTTAGACTCTTCAGGTCTTCGGGCTTAATTAGCTCGGGTGTCCACTCGAATGTGGATTTAGTCTCGAGTCCTCACCAATTAAAATTTATTTTAATTTCGTAAATAATTTAGGATGATAAGTATGCGACTTATCAACTCACCCTCTGATTTGGGGGGACTTTAAGCCTAAGCATCTACACACATTATTTTGCACTGACTCACTTTCCGATGATTTTTACAGAAATTGGGTAGCTAATGGACCGACTTGGGTGGTATGGCTGGCAAGTTGTCGGTGGTAACAGCTCATCGGCCGGTTGTCCAGAGCCCTGCCACAAGACCATTTTCGTTGTATTGTCTTTAGGTAAATCTTAGATCAGGGAAGCCACCTACTTAGAAAAAAAAAATAAAAGAAACACTCAAAAAAAAAGAGAGAAAAAAAGGAGAAAATAAAAAAATAAAAAAAACCACACTTCACCGCACGAGTATGGCTGGCAAGTTGTCGGTAGTAACAGCTCATTAGCCAGTTGTCTAGAACCCAGCTCACAAAAAATGCACAATAATTCCCAAAACACTTAGGGAAGAAGCGGGGAAGTAGAATAAACCAGGGAGATATACACTGGATTCACCCTTGTATTGACCCCATAAATAAAAGTAGGGAGAAAGCTACCGATCGTAAAGATAAACCTTTAGGCAAGGTCACCTAGGGTCGTAGAAACCCGAAGTTCGTCTTAACGACTGTTTTGTGAGTCTATCACTTTTTCACAAAGATGCTTAGCACTTAGAGTCCTTTTCAAGTCTTGGGCAGGTCGAGTAGCCAAAAAAAGTTATCCCGTAACTCTCAAACTCCAAAAGTACAAAAAAATTAGAAAAGAAAAAAAAATTTCTTCTCCAATAAGGCGAGGGCTCGGACGGTCTGCATCTGGCAAGCACCCGGGCACTGTTGAGTTTTTGTGATTAGGTCTTGGGGATGAGATTTTCTAAAGCAATCAATGAATTTTGCCTAAATACTCAAACCCTGATTCTATTGTTATACATAACATCTAGGTTAATTTTGCTATGGACTAGCAAAAAGGTAAGCATGGGGATATAATAAACATGTATAAATATATCATAAAATGCTTATTTATGATAGTTCCTAAGCTTAGCACTGCATATCATGATACAAATGCTGCATAGCATGCATCATTCTGCATTTAGAGTAGTTGTTTATATTTAGGTTAATTAGGTCTTTTTTATGGTCAGGAGAAAAGAGGATTTATTTCAGGGCCTCGGATGGACGATCAGACCATATGGATTTGATCGGGATGACAATCGGAGAATAACACCTCTGAAATCGTCCAGATCGGAGTCCTGTAGCATCACATTAAGCCCGAGGAAGATCAACAGACAAGGGGGCAATGCGACATCCATGTGGGTTTCGGATGGATAATCCGACCGTACAGATGGATCCGAAGCAATGATTGCAATCCAGCACCGCGAGAACCATCCCGATCTGAGCACCGTGGCACCCTCTACAAGAAAAAGAAGACGGATGGTCCAGATGGCACCACGTGGTGCCATCCAGGCCACCCAACACCAGCCAGTAGCACCGCCCAATTCCTTCTTCATCCGCGCCCTTGAATCCTAGCCGATGGATCTTGATCCAACGGCTGGGAAGCTTTAAACCAAGCTCCTCCTCACGACGCATCCACACACTTAGTGCAATGGTCCAGACTGCAGTTCTCAAGGGTGGGGCGCGGGTTCGAATCCTCGCAACCCCCCCAATTTCCAATTTGGCTAGCCACTCAGCAACAGCTGCACACCGCACAGCAGCAGCAACGTAACGTATGTGCACGCGCATGCCAATGCACGCTAGTGCGTACGCGACACGGGTGCACGAAACGCGCAGCACTAGCGAAGCACACGCCAGTAGGGAGACGCATGGATCTTCAGCAACATTTATGAGGGCCTTTAGCAACATTCACACCTCTCACTAAAGGCCCATGCGTGCCAGCAAGAGGAATTGAAGGGCAGATCTTCAGCGACAGCTGCAGTGATGTTTATGGACGTCACTAAAGGCCCGTGCGCGCTAGCAAGAGCAATTGAAGGGCGGATCTTCAGCGACACCTCCAGTGACGTTTGTGGACATCAGTAAAGACCCAGATATGATTTTTGCCTCTCCTCCTCCACTATAAAAGGACCTACACCCCCTCCCTTCCAAGCCATCTCTACCTACTCTACTCCCACCTACTCCCAAGCTCTAGCAAGCCTACCAATGCTCCATTAGAGCTTGTTCTCAAGCTCCCAAGGTGCCTATTAGTGTAGCGAACCTCTACCCCATCAAATACTCCTCCAACTTCCCATCTCCCTTAATAGGTCTCCTTGGAGCCGTCCCCCCACCTCCATTCTGATAGCAGATCACCTCTATCTTCTCACCTCCATTCTAGAGCCACGCCAAAGCTTTCCTCAACACGACGTCCTCCTGCATCTCACCTCCATCGTCCCACTCCTCACCTCCTTCGTCCGAGCTTCCTCCAAGCACCATCATATTACTGAACAGCCGATTCGGGAGATTTCCTCTCACCTCCCTCTCTTTTTATGCTTTCATAGTAGATTGTAATAAACATTGGATTGATATATATACCATTTTCATTCCTCATCTCTATCTTGTGATTCATTTGCTTGCCTTTTATTTCAAAAAACACAAAAAAATAAAAAAAACCCTAAAATACCAAAAAGAAACAAATTGAAGCGCTATTTTCACGTAAAGTAAACGTCGCCTCCCTGTGTTCGACCCAGGACTCCCTTGGAGTTTCGGTATAAATGTTATCTGATTGATGTGTTTTGCAACTACAACGATAGGATACTTGTAACCTTGATTTCTAACATGCGAAACATGCCCGACCGGTATTCGACCTCGTTAACTGACCTTCGATTTGCAGGACTCGGTAACCTAAGACCCCAATCCACACATAATCTGGTTCAATGAGCATAAATATCAAAATCACGCAAAAGCATTTAAATATTCTGAAAAAAGTTTCTTAGATTAGGAGTGACCGATCAACACAAGTTGATTTGGACGAGTTCCCAGCGTAGAGTGGTGGGAAATTCCCCTCGAAGATGCATAATAACATATCGTCTCCTCGGTGCTTGTCTCCTAGGATATTTACTTATCTTATCGGGGCATGTAAGCACCCTGCTGGTTCAGATACCATGGGCGGCATTATCACGATATGTCAATTGCCAGGGTCTGGATTCGACCATGGAACACCATGGGCGGGATTATCTCAAAATCTCTAAAGCCAGTGTTCTAGGGGATTCCATGGGTAGTGCTATCATAAAGTATCAATTGCTAGGGACCTTTGAGGATTGATGATGGGGATGAGTAATCCGATAAAGACCATGTTGAGAAGCCAATCCGAAGCTAGAAATAAAAAGAAAAGAGAAAAAAAACTCTCCAAACAAATAAATCCTTTGTCTCTCTCTTACAAAAACATACTGCAAACTGAACCAAGGCTAAAAATATGTCTCAAGCATGGGTGCTTTAACCGCGGAGTCCAACAAACCTTAAGATAGTTCTTGCGGGCCATAAAAACCTTCGTAGAGGATCGAGGCTAGAGCTGGTCAGGTCCGGATCTTGGTCGATACTTGAGTACCTCTAGGTCTATTGTCAGCATTCTAACCTAATCAAAAGAAAAAGAAAAAAAGCAATTATCATAACTGGTGAAAGAAACTCATGGTCTAGAACAGAAGTTAAAACCTTAAAATTTTGTTAAGGGACTAGCAAAAGCTAGGCATGGGGGTATGATGAGAACATCATCATGAGCCCTAACTAGCTCATTTTGACCTAAGAAAGAGAATAAAAGCTCATACATAGCCTAAAGAAGGGCCTAATTCAAGGAATAACTATGCTGAGAAGCAAACATGAAATAAAGGGTAGGACTGTAATTTTATCATTGCAGTACATCAATGGGATTTCTCAGAAGCTAAACATAGGTCAAATGGTCTTAACAAGATAAAAAGTTAGTTGGTTCAGTCAAAAATGGGTTCATGTGCAATCTGAGAATTAAATGACATCTTGCAACCCTAAAATAGACTCATTTAATTCAATAAGGTTATGGTCAAGATAAAAATCAACTAAGCCCTCTAAAATTCATGGAAAAATATCCTTTAGGGTTTAGAACCTTCAAATTGTCCTTTGAAACCTATATTCACCTAAATGGGGGTCCTAGCTAATTACTTGACTTAATTTGGGTTTTTACATAAAATGACCAGTCAAACATAGTCAAACCTAAAATCCAACTTCATCATTGGATTCCTTAGGTCCAAATTAGGTTTGTACCAAAATTTTAACCTAAGGGAAGGTCACCTTGACCTACCTTGCAAAGCAGTCCACCCAATTACATTTTCACACCTAGCTTTTGAAAACTATTACGCAGACCCCCCTATCTTCCTCACCACTCTTGCAATTAGGTCCCTCCGCCATTACAGCGGAGGAGTCCTACTTCAGCAAGGAATTGAGGGGGATTTCTCCCTGATTCCTCAGAGATCTCTCATATTTGAAAGGGAGATTCTCTGAGGAATTACCTTTCACCTGAATGCAATCAAATGCTGTGATTCACATCCAATCTCTCGTGCGAACGCTCGAGAGATTTGGATCTCCCACTGATTCCTTCTCCAGCAAGGACTCTTGCGCTTGGAAGCTTGCCTTCAAAGCACAAGAGCCTCTACCAGCACCTATAAAGAGACCCCCTAATCCGGCCGCTCCCATTCAGCTTTGCTTGGCCAGAGAACCACCTCTAATTTCTTCCCATCTCCACTGGCCATGTATCTAGCAGGCTCTGATGACTCATCCTCCTCCTTCTCGTCGCTCTGCCATAATACCAGTTGCAGAGCTATCTTCATCTCCTTCCTCCGCGTCGCACCTTACCTGCGCACGCGCCTCTCGCCCCTTCATCGTCGCCGTTCTCCCTCCACTGGAAGCTTTTTTCTCCGGCGACGACAAGTACGGCCAACCACCCTCTTATCCCCGTTCATCTACTTAGTTAGGTTAGAATGCTTCCCTTCTCTCTTCTCTTTATTTCCCCCTCCTTTATTTCTATTTTTATCCCCTCGATGCCGTAGACCACCACCATCGTTCCCATCTCCGACCGACCACTGGCGAAGGTGCTTCCATCACCCCATGCTTCCACATGCCTCACCAGACCCCTCAAAAGCTCTGCCATCATCCACTGAACATCATCCACACCTCCATTGACCGCCAACACCTCCCCAAGTGCACACCAAACACACGCACCTTCATGGTCGTAGTCCGACCTAGGCACGCATGCCTAGGTCATTCTGCGCCATGCCACCCACCGCACCACATTCGCCTTGACACAGTGAAGCTACCCACGTAGTTTGACAAGACTGCGAGGCCGTATTGTCGAGTTTCAGGTTCGACCCTCTTCCACCGTTGGAGCAGGCGTGAAGGAGCAAGCTTGCTCGCTCCAGGCTGCATCGCTCCAGGTAGAAGAGCCCCAGGTGCGCGAAAGCCTTCCACGACTCTTTCGCACCTAGAAATCGAAGGCTTCATCGACTGTAGTTGCATCAATTGGGTAGGAGTTCTCTCAGCACGCGCGCGAAGAAGTGGATTGGACTTTAGTCCCACCTCGGAAGTTTTCAGTGCAGGTGTGTAGTATAAGTTGAATTTGTGTTTCTTATTGGTCACCTTAGAACATGGGGTGAGGTCCCCTCACCTGCTCACCCGCCTCGTCCGCGACCCATGCCTACGCGGACCTGGTCGACCTGTTTACTCTACACTCCTCGTACACCACCCATGCCAGTGCGCCTGGACCTAGGTGTGCATAACCTGACCCGATTACCTGGCTGGCTCTTGGAGAGCGAACCCAAGAGAGAAATAGAGAGAGAGTGTACGCGGGGAGGGTAGGGGATAGGTTTTGCACTCTCATGTGTACAGGAAGAGGAAGAAGCTGAAGGTGCAACCGCAAAGGAGCTAAGGCAGAAGAGCTAGGGCTGAAGCTGAGGAAGCTGAAGGAAGGAGGAGGCACAGCTGAAGAAAAAAATGAGTAAGGAGGAAAAGCAAGGCAAAGCTGAAGGAAAGTAAAGAAGAAGAATAAAGAAGAAAAGAAGAAGAAAGAAGGCACGGAAAAAAGAGCTAAAGTCAAAGAATATTCAAAGAAGAAAGAAAGAGAAAGAAGAGAAGCCAAGAAGGAGATGAAGGAAAGAAGAACCAAAGAAGAAAAGA
This sequence comes from Thalassia testudinum, assembly GCA_037157565.1. NCBI lineage: Eukaryota > Viridiplantae > Streptophyta > Magnoliopsida > Alismatales > Hydrocharitaceae > Thalassia > Thalassia testudinum. The sequence goes on from JAZHRO010000046.1 coordinate 1,830,758, forward strand.
AAGAGGAAGCTGAAGAGAGAGCCAAGAGAAGAATCAACCTTTTTATTCTATTCCTCTCAATTTCTCTTCTATTTTGGTACATTTTAATTCATAAACTCCTGCATTATACTATGAATTAGATTTTGAGTAGATCTAAGTGTTCAAATTACATTGATTAAGATTAGTGAATAAATTCCATTTGCTCTCTGTGTTTGACCTAAGACTAAACATTCGTGTACTAAAAACTTCTTATTTGTTTATAACGCTTGATCGACTGTACTACAATGCGACTTACTTAAAACCCCAATCAAGCATCTGTTAACACCCATCTATGACTATGCCCAACCCACCCGTGATGATTCTTAACTCCCAGTTGAACAGAAACTCCTAGGTATTATAACCTTGAGCTTGACTATCCTCCCTAATCTGATAGTAGCCTCTCCTCTTTTTCGATAGAAATGCAAAAATAACAGAAAGAAATGATGGATTCTATGGGAGAGATTTTGACGAATAGTCAAAGATTTCCGGAAGAGATTAGCCAACTTAGTGACCCTCCTACAGTCAATTCTGATCCCTAACTCTATACGCCCAATTACCAGATAATTTTGAGGAAAACAATGACAATAGGGATCTTGTTTCGAGGAGTAGCTATTACTTAGACATTCCCCATGAGATAGACCCCCCAGAAGGCAACCCTGGTGATAATCCACCTAATCTTAATTAGAGTCAGAAGAAGGGGAAAATGGTCCCATTAGTATCTTTATTACAATTGATGAAATAGGTCGCAATCAAATAGTCAACCCAACTCCCAATCCGAATTTTGAGGTGGAATCTAAACCCCATCCTAGGGATGCTGAACATATACCCTACACTTCTGAGGACCTTGCACCTCAGTTAGATCTCCCTGAAGATTAGGATTCGAAAATTAACAAATTCCAGGAGTCTAGGATGCCGAATGAAGCCATATTGGAAGAAAGGGGACCAACACCTGTCATTAACCATTCTGAGGATTTACAAGTACCCAACACAACTGACCATGAGAAAATTGAAACTGAGTTGGAAGAATTGGATCAATATTGGTCTTAGGGACATGAAGAGTTGATTTTTGAGGAGGCACTTGATCCTGATGTGAAAGATTTTCCTGAGTCTCAGAGTCATGAGGGATGAAACATAGACGAGGATGATGATGAATTTGAGGGGCTTGGACACAAAGTATGGAGTGACTCTAGGGGAGATTATGTTTTGTTCGAGGACCTACCCCCTGAGGATCTGACTGAATTAGCCAAATCTAGATTCCTACATACCTTTGATCATCCTCTCAAACATTCGGAAGGACTGGAAGCAATGACTACTATTGAGGAAGGAATCTATACACCCTAGGGGCAGGATCTTAGCATCAAGCAAGAACTTGGGGATGTCGTTATTGAGGACACTCACAACCCTATTGCTTCCCAACCACTTCTACATGATAATGAAATGGGCGACACCCTCAAGCGGTTCAATTCGAAAGATGAACATTTGGGCCCATTCCAGGACACACACACAAATGATATGCAGTATGAAAGGCAATCAGTAACTAGGGCTGTGACGAGTCGATTTTTCATATCCGAAGGTAGTTAAAATGATTTGTCATTGTATTTCTAAGTGGTGAAAAATCAACTAATCAAAGTATTGAATTAAACCACTCGAGAGAGTTGGTCATGTCCAGAGGGAGGCAATGGCTTATTAAAACTCACACTAGTCAAAAATCGATGTTCGTAATTAATTTCACAAAGAAACTTAATCAAAATTGCCTTTCAATTAAGATAATAAGACATGAATCAGCTGATATTGTATTTTCATGAAAGATGAGGGAGTTCTCACAAAATCACCAGATTAGATTATTATTAACTAAAAAATCCGACATCTCACAATGGCATGCAAATGTAAATAAAAATCAAACCCAAAACAAAGCTTTTCTTGCCTTCATGCATGCGTGGAGAGGCGATGGCAGACCGTGGGAAGCTTAGAGAAGGTTGGCTACGATAAGGGCTATGCGTGGGCAGTGATGGCACGTCGAACAATGGTCGATGGCAGTCGCCGGAGAGAAGGATGCTGCCGGCGATGGGAGCGGCTCTGTGCTTGCGCAGGGTTGCAGATGGCGCGATCGAGGGTATGGCTGATCTCGTGGAGTCGAGGCAAGCTCAATGGAGGTGACAGCGTGGAGAACAGAGGTTTGTGGCGGTGGCTGTGTGTAGAGGAACTATGATGGTTGTTGGGTTCCTCCTCCCTATTGATGGAGAAGAAGAAGAGGATGTGGAGGCCGACTACTATTGTAGCTGTGGGTGGAACCCGTGTATGCGCACGCGAGGAGGGTGCGTATAAGGGTGCGCTGGATGCGCGAGGAGGAGGTGTACTAAATGGTGGTGCCGGTGATGGCTAGGCATTGTGCGCACTGCTGCTGTGGGTGCGGAGAGTCACTAGCCATGCGTGGAACGTGGGAAGGCACGGTGCACCGGAGGGTGCGCTACTGGAGCTGACGCACTCTGCTGGAGGTGATGCAAGAGGGAGAGGGTGGAGCATGCTGTTGTTGTGCGTGCATGGGAGAGGTGGCAGTGGCGAAGGGGCATTGGTGAAGGTGATGGCTGTTGGTAATGGTGGTGGTGGGTTTCGTTGAGTTGGAGGAAAAAAAATAGAGGAAGAGGAAAATGGGGAAGGAGAAGAAGATGAAGATGGTAAAGAGGCTTCAGATGTCTAGGAAACTTCCCAAACAACTCAACCTTACATGAATGGTTGCTGGCGTGTGGTTGCAGTGGTGGTTGCTGGTGATGGTGCTGAGGGTGGTGCACACTGTGGTGCTCATGGTAATGCAAGCAAGCTTCAGATGGCGGTGTGTCCTGTCACACCACACACCCACGGTGGTGGAGGCTCGCTGCCACAGTTGAGACCGATGGTGATGGAGTGGTTTGTGGTAAACTCTCTACACAATGGTGAATGGGGTGGAGGCCTACTCCGCATGGCAAACTCTCCTCCACCTTTGTAGCTGTGGCTGCATGGATTTGAAATGAGCGAGAGCATTAAAGGCTCCAGATCAACTTTTCACGAAGGATGAATGCTCGCAGGTGTGGCTGGAGAGAATGGCCACAGGAGGAGGAAGTGGAGCCGTTCCTACGGAATAAGAATAATAAAGTAATAAAATATTAGGATTATTTATGCACAAATCCTTAACTTCTATGTTAATTTAAAAAATGCATGTAATGCATCTAATTGGTTACTAATCAAATGCATGCAATTCTAAGTTAAGTCTAAATGCATTTAGATATGAATGCCACACATGAATTATGCCATTAAGCTAAAAATATTAATTAATTTATTTACATCCTAATGTATGCTATCTAAATGTTAAAATTAACTTAATGTCTAGGCACTTAAACACCTAAATAGCCCACAAATATGGGCTAATGAAATACCCCTGCCTAGTTTTTGTTAGTCCCTAGCAAATTCAAGCATGACTTAACACTCCAAGTTATCCAAGCTAACTCAATTCACCTTTTCATAGAAATTAGGTTGAACCATCTAACCCTAGATCATAAGGTACCCAAGTAGTTATTGAGTTACAAACTAGGTTAGCAAAAGACGAGTTGTAGGCACAGGTTTCCTTAATTTCTAACTTTTCCCTAGGGTTTATTGATCCCAGAGATTAAAGCATCCATGCATGTGCATTGGTCTAATTTATTTGAGGTTGATATGATTGCCAACCTACAAAGAGAGTAAGAGGTTTTTTTTTTAATATATACTTTTGTTTGATTCCTCTAATTCTAACCTTGGATCAGCTATCAACATGGTCTGCATCGGATTCACTGTCCCCATCACCGAACCTCGAAGGGTGCCTGGCTTTCAATGCTTCGAGATAACACCACCCATAGCGACCCCAAGAACTCATAGCAATCGACACTTCTAGATAGTATCGCCCATGGATTTCTTAAGCAGATTCAGGCTTGTGGTAATCGACACTTCGAGATAGTGCCACCCATGGTACCTAAACCACACAATGCACTTACATGCCCCTAGTAGGATGGACATCCTAAGAGACAAGCACCGAGGAGGTGACATGTTATCATCGCATCCTCAAGATGAGTATATACTCCACCTCTCCTGTGGTAGGAACTCTTCCAATCAAATTGTGTTTTCAAGCTTCTCCTAAGTCAGAACTAAGAGAACCAAATTTTCTTCAAGAAATGAATTAAGGTGATCACTATTTACATAAGACCAAGTGTGTGTGAAATGTGGATGCTTAGGTTACGAGGACCCATAAACCAAAAGGTAGAAAAAGACACCAGGTACTACCCAACCTTTAACTCAATCCCTAGCTTTCCTTCCTCAACCTCTTGAGGACTGGTCTGCAACTTAACTCCTACTTAAGTTTTTAAGTCCAAATGGACCCTAAAGTTCTAAAGTCAGTAGTTCAACCCTAGCTCCTATAATTAGATAGCTAGAGTCAGCTTAGGCAAACCTAAAGTCTTGGTCTCATGCCTAAAGATGCAGAACCCAGCCGGTTAAGCATAACACTTTTTTTTTTAATGCAATATGCATGCAGGAATGCAAAATGTAGACATACAATAAACAGATGCCTCAGGTCCTATCCCCCATGCCTGGTTCAAACAATGTCCTCATTGGAAACAAAAACAGTTAAGAGAAGATGTTACCTGAGGCGAAGAATAACAGGAGCTAAGGCTCCTCAAGAGTGACCTCATCAACCAGATGGCCATCCAAAGTAATGTACGATTTCAATTATTGGCCATTGATGGTAAAGGGCATTGCTGAAGAAGAGGGGCTCTTGATCTCCATAGCCCCATGCAGAAACACTTTGGTGATTATGTATGGCCCATCCCAACATGATTTCAATTTTCTTGGGAAAAGCTTAAGCCAGGAATTGAAAAGCCAAACTTGTTGGTTGGGCTTAAAGGTCTTTTTAAGGATATACTTATCATGCAAGACATTAGTTCTCTCTTTATAAGCTTGAGAGATGTCATAAGCATCATTCCTCAATTCCTCAAGCTCACTTAATTCCAGAAGTCATGCCTTACCTGCCTCTTCTAAATCCATGTTGACACTTCAGATAGCCCAAGGTGCCCTATGCTCCAGCTCAACGGGTAAATGGCACACTTTCCCATACATAATCCGGAAGGGAGATGTACCCAAAGGAGTCTTGTAGGCCGTTCAATAAGCCCATAAAGCATCATCAAGCTTTCAGGACCAGTCTTTCCTATCAGGCCTAATGGTCTTTTCCAAAATATTCTTTATCTCCCTATTTAACACTTCAACCTAGCCACTCGTCTGAGGATGGTAAGGGGTAGCAACCTTGTGAGTCACTTCTAGACTCCTGAGTAGTCGATTGAAGTGGTGGTTCCGGAAATGAGGTCCCCCATCACTTATAATGGTCTTGGGGCAACCAAAGCAAGATATGATATTGGCCTTCGCAAATTGCAAGACCACAGAGTGGTCATTTGAGCATGTAGGAATGACCTCTATCCATTTAGAGACATAATCAACTGCCACCAAGATATATTCATAACCATGGGACGAAGGGAAGGGGCCCATAAAGTCAATTCCCCAAACATCGAAAATTTCAACAGGTTGAATGAGGTGTTGAGGCATCTCATTCCTCTTACTAATCGTTCCAATCCATTGACATCTAATAAAGGCCTTAACAAAATTATGAGAATCCTTAAATAACGAAAGACACTGATATAGACACATCTATTTAGGTTAAAATGCCTATTCATGCATGTTCCTAGGCTTAGATTTGCATTTCATGTTATAAATATTGCATAGCATGCATCGTTATGCATTTAGAGTAGTTATATATATTTTAGGTTAATTAGGTCCTTTTATGGTCAGGAGAGAAGAAGACTTATTTCAGGGCCTCGGATGGATGATCGGACCATATGGATCTTATTAGGACGACGATCGGAGTTTAACGCATCTGAAATCGTCTAGATTGGAGAATCGTAGCATCACACGAAGTCTGAGGAAGATCAATGGCCAGGGGGCAATGCAACATCCATATAGGTTTCGGATGGAAAATCCGACCATATGGATGGATCAAGAGAAACGATCGTAGACCAACAGCGCGGGAATCATCTCGATCTGAGCACCGTGGCACCCTCTACAAAAGAAAGAAGATTGGATGACCCAGATGGTGCCATGTGGCACCATCCAGGCCACCCAACGTCGGCTAGCAACAGCGCACCACGCACAGCTGTAGCTGCGAACAATAGCAGCACAGTGCATGCCAGCGTGTGCACGTGCGACACGGTGTGGGGAGCATGGGCGTGAAAAGCACGCAGCGCACCAACGAGCAGGTGCCAGCGGAGGATAGGCGCGGATCTTCAGATACGCGGGCCTTTAGTGACGCCTACAGCTGTCAATAATGGTCTGCATGCACTAGCAAGAGGAATTGAAGGGCAAATCTTCGACGACAGTTGCAGGGATCTGTAGCAACATTTACGGACATCAGTAATGACCCAGATGCGAATTTGTTCTTTCTCCTCCGGTATAAAAGGACCTACCCACCACCATTCCAAACCATCTCTTCCTTTCTTCCTTTCACCACCTCCAAGGCTCTAGAGAGAGCTTGTCCCAAGCCTAGGATGCTCCTCTGGAGTAGAAAACCAAATAGTTTTCCCTCCCATCATCCCCATTCGTGGAGCATCCCATGGCTATCCTCTCACCGCCTGATGGGAACACCATCATGAGCCCTAACTAACTCATTTTGACCCAATGAAGAGAATAAATGCTCCTACATAACCAATTGAAGGTCATAATTCACTACGCAACCATTCTGAAAGTAAAACAAGAAACTAAGGTTAAAATTATAATTTTACCAATGCAGTACAACCACAGGTTTTCTCAAGGGCTAAATAAAGGTCAAATGGTCTTAATAAGATAACAAGTGGGTTGGATTTGAGAGAAAAGGGTTTTTGTGAGTTCTGAGAATTAAATGACTTTTAAAATCCTAAAAATAGACCCACTTAATTAACCGAGGTTCTGGTCAGGATAAAATTCACCTAAACCCTCTAAAAATCATAGAAAAATATTCTCTAGGGTTTAGTACCTTCAATTTGGCTATTGGAACCCATCTTGACCTAGAATGGGATCTCAAACAGATATTTACCCTAATTTGGGTTTTTGCATAAATTACCCTAGCAAACGTGGTAAAAACCAAAATCCAACTAAACCATTGGATTCCTTGGGTCCAAATTAGGTTTATACTAAAACTTGGACCTAAGGGGAACATGTCTTGACCTAGTTTGCAATAAGGTCCTATCTGATTACATATCTACCCCTAACTTTCAAAAACCCTTAAAAATGGGCCCCTAGCTTTATCTTCATCTTAACAAGTAGGTCCCTCCACCATTATCGTAGAGGAATCCTACTCTAGCGACCTTTGAAAGGAGATTTCTCCTTGATTACTTGGAGAATCCCTTCCAAACTTGGAAGGGAGATCCCCTGAGAAATTCCCTCCAATATGAACTCGTTGATGAGCCCTGATTCCTTCCCAATCTCTCATGCGAACGCACGAGAGATTTGGGTCTCTTGAGGGCTTCCATCTCCAGCTAGCCTTCCTTGCTTGGAAGCTTGTTTTCTAAGCACAAAACCCTCTCTGAAGACCTATTTAAGAAGCCTCAAATCCAACCGCATTCTCCTAGCTTGAAATTGGGCTGGAATCCTCCATATTCTTTTCTCCCCTCCGGTCGCAACCCTCTGCAAGCTTCGATGGCTTTTCCCTAGCTCTCTCGTCACCCAACCACAATACCAGTGGCAAGGTTATCTCTACCACAGTCCTCCGCGTCACGCAATATCAGCCAACGTCAACCCTGCTCCATCTTCGATGCCGCCTCTTCTACTGGGGTTTCGTCTTCCTCACGTCTGGCAACCATACCGTCATGGGATTCCTTCCCCTTTCGTCCCTTAGAAGTAGGTTTTTAGGCTCCCTATCTTCCCCACTTTCTTTCCCTCACTTTATTTCCCAAAATTGACCATCGAAGCCACTGACCACTGTCACCTCCTCCATCCCTGACGACACCTCCAGAGAGGTGCTCCCGTCGCTATGCACCTCCATCCACCTCGCCGACCACCCTACAACCTCCACCACACCTCACTAATCATTTCCCCTCAATCCAATCACCCATCGACCACCCAAACACCTCCCCAAACAGACCCACTCTCACCATCCATTACCTTCATCGTCCGTCCACCACAGCCACCCTCGCTCCACACCAATGATGAGTCCATTTTAATGGACTAATATTACGCCTAAGTAACTTTAATCGTACTGTTTAGGTGTGTTAATAACTGCAATTAAGTTGTAGAATATTTGTATGCATCATGATTTAAGTTTATAACATTCTATAACTTAATATGTAATGATTTTGTTGTTTTTATGATTGCAGGAATAATATTCAGAAAGAACAAGGGTGGGGGGATAAATTTCCCCAACACATATTTGATAACAGCCGCAACTCCCCCCACACATTGGGTTAATCTTCCACCTCCCTTCCTCAACAAATAAGGCCAGAAATAGTTAAGGGATTTGAAAATCCCTTAACGCACGCACATCCAAAGGAGAGGAGTTAAAAGAAGAGGCAAGGAAAGAGGAGAAGATTATTCAGGAAAAGAAGAACGGGCACCATCTTCTCCAGCGTGCACTGTGGATCATCTTCCCCCTTGCGGGGAAAAACCTCCCTTCAGCCTGCACCGCACCACACTGCCTGCAAGTGCCCGCAGGCACTCCCTTCTACAGTGCCCGTAGGCACTCCCTTCTCCAGCGCCCGCAGGTGCCGCTGCCATCTACACCGCCAAGCCACCGCACCCTAGCGTAGCATCGCTCAATTGCGCCATCTGCAGGCGAACCTACCTCCCTTCAGCCTGCAGAGCACCCACAGTGCCTCCCCACGCCCGCACGCCTCAGCACGCCTGCCCTCCTCTATCTTGCTCCTGCACCGCACCGCATCAACACCACCAACCTACACCGCGTCGCACGCCTCCCCACAGCCAACCTCTCCAACACTCCCTGCAGAGTGCCCTCTCACCTGCACGCATCCGCTCGCACCTTCTCCAACTCTCCCTGCAGTCAACGCCACCAACTGCAGTCGCTGCATGCAGAGCACGCCGCACCAAGCGTGCAGCTGCACCACACGGCTGCAGAACGCCTCCCCCTCACAGTGCCTCTCCACGCCCACACGCTGCACGGGAGGCCACCCCCTTCCGGCCGGACCTGCAGACATGCATGGGCGCGCACCCGCGCGGCCACCCACCAACAAGCTGCTGCAGACGCACACGGGCATGCACCAGCGCGCGGCCACCCACCAACAGACTGCCCAGCAGCAGCCGCTCTACCTTCTTCTCAAATAGGCCAGCGCTCCTCCTCCACTTGCCAGCCACCTCCGTCGACGCCGCAGCCACCATCAGAGAGCCCTCGTCATCGCCGTCCTCCTTAGCCTCTCCAAAGCCCCACCGGTGCTCCCTTTCTCTCGCGAGGAGAGAGCAAAAATGCTCTGTTTTTTGCACCAATTAGTATTTACATTCATTACCATTGCCACTAATTTGATTTTATTTATTATTATTATATTGTGGCAGAATTGCACATGAACACTCATATTTCCTTATAATTGCATGTTATTGATATTCACTAGTTTTAAGATTGATTTTTGGGCTTAACCTGAGCACTAATTTTCTCTAGTACACGTTATGTGAAAATTGCATAAATTCATCATAGATTTATTGAAGATTTCTATGAGGGAAAACTACACATACACCCTCATCCTTTTCAGTTATTGCGAATCTACTTTCCTTCGCATTTTAGGTCAGATTTGAATAGGGATTTCGTACTATCCGAAATAATACTAAATAATTAAGAACCTATTGCATAATTGCCTCCCTGTGGACACGACCTGCTCTTCTATGAGTGGTTATTATTATTTTTGATTAGTCAATTTTTCCACCACTTAAATACTACAACGCAAAGCGAAAAGTCGACTGTCAAATTGGCATCGTTGCCAGGGAAGCAACAGATGCAATAGATTTACTTTATTGTTTTTAAATCTTCTGAGTTGCGAAATTATCTAATCATTTTTATTATTGCGCGAGGAATCTAAAGAGGCGACGAGGCGCAACAAAGCAGCGATAGCAACCACAAGTTAAGCCACACGAGGAAAAGAGAAGGAGACCAAGATCCTATTTTCGCAGAGGATTCTCCGTCGTCATAGATTTAATTCTGTATTTTCTCCCTTGTAGGAATTGGGGCAGAATTTTTGGGGGTTTGTCCCCGCATTGTTTAGCTACTAGGGCTTACAATATTTTTGGTGCATGCGTGGTTATATTTTCTGCTTGGTTGCTTCAAAAAGCCAATAAAGAAAATATCGACCTGCCTATTTAGAAGTTGCATGCCCTTAAGTGCGTGAATTTAGGGGTGATTGAGCAGCATATTAGATCTTATTATTGCATTGCAAGCATATTAGCACGAAGATTGTTGGAGACAGGTATATCTTTCTAACTTTTGCATCTAGCTCCTATTCATGCATTTGCATTCAAATTTAAATTCAAGACCACTAAGTTGTTTGAATTTACTAATTCAGTGGTCACATAACTAAATGCGGAACTAATAATCAGATTCAACCCTAAAAGCAATTCACATTTGATCTGATTCTAAGGGACTTGTCTGCGATTTCAAAAGAAATTACAAAGACTTGCGGTGTGTTGCATACTTTTGACACTAAGCACACACATTAGGCACCGCACTAAGGCTCGATCCCTTAATGCTATAGGCACCGATCTCTTTATCGGTGCAGACCCTCCTATTGTTCTTTGTGGTGGTGGTGATACTATCTTTTGATCAAGTGTTTTGATACTCCATGAAGGGGGACACCCCTTAAAGGAACAAAAGGGTAGTTAAGGGGCACCGCATACGCATCGCCTCAGAGGAAGGGTTCGCCCTACTTGCATCCCTTTGTTTGTCCTTGGAGTAACTTCTCACTTGATCACCTGGGAGTGTCATCCAAGCAAAGTATAGGTCCTAGGGCACTCGAAGGTTGAATTAAGGCACGTAATTGCAATGAAAAACTTGTTTGGCCATTTATATTAACTAATTCGACATCCACAATAAAGAAGGTTAAGATTTCAAGTCCACACCCCTCTTATACCACTTACGTGGGAACGGAGGGATAAGTCTTGATCTTTTGACTTATCTTTGGAGTGGAGGTTTGACTTACTCAAAAAAAAAAAAAAATCTGAATTGTGTTTTGTATGCTTGGTAGACGCTCTCTTGAGGGTAGTCTAGTATTTGATCCTGAGCCTGAGAGAATTCTTAGGAGAGCTCACCTAGGAGAAGAAAAAGAAGGAATGGCTGAGCAAGGTGCAAATCAATAAAAGACCCTAAGGGACTATTTTATTCCTACTAACCAACCTGCACAAGCACTAAGACGACCGGCAGGGGATAATCCGTATGAGATCAAGAGCAATACCATATCTTTATTGCCCTCTTTTTATGGTACTACTAGGGAGGACCCCTACCAGCATTTGCAGGAATTCACCGAGGTTTGTTCCACGGTGAAGCTCCAGGGCTTTACTGATGAAGCCCTGATGAGGACTCTATTTCCTTTCTCCGTAAAGGATAAGGCCAAGCACTGGTATCATACCCTCGATGCAAGGGTTAATGATTGGGCTACCCTTAAGAGAGAATTTTTAAAAAAGTATTTTCATATGAGTAAAACCAACCATTACAGAAGAGAGATTATGGGTTTTACTCAATAGGAAGGGGAGCAATTTCATGAGACTTGGGAGTGCTTTCATGACCTTCTTAGGTTATGCCCCCACCATCAAGTGCCAATATGGCAGTTGGTCGAAAGGTTCTATAACGGATTATCTGAAAGACATAGGCAAACCATTGATGCAGCCTGTGCAGGAACCTTCATGACCAGAACTAAGGATGAAGCCTGGGCATTATTTGAAACTTTAAGTGACAACTCCATACATCTGTCCTCTGCATATCAAGAAAGAAAACCATCAATCTTGTAGAGGAAGATAGAGGCCCATGAAGCTGGGGCTTCTCAGGATTTGGCTTATCAGATTCAACTATTGAATAAAAACTTTGATAGGCTTTTAGCGAACCCCGGCATGAACCCGCAAGCGGCCTCTATTTTTTAGGCTTCAAGAGAATGCTCCATTTGCCAAAGCACAACGCACGCCACTACGGAGTGCCATCAGGCAACCCAATTCCCTGAGTTGATTTAGGCCGACTTCAACGCAGCCCAAGGTTTCCGCCGCCCTCGCAATAACCCTTACTCCAACACTTATAATCCAGGGTGGTGGAACCATCCAAGCTTATCTTGGAAGCAAGCTAATGCTTCTAACTCAGGGAATACAAGACCCTTACCTCCCCATCCCACATACCAACCTTCTTATGAAAACCCTCCTCCGAGTAAGCCCTCTGAGATGGATGAACTGAAGGCCATGATGAAAGCAATGCAAGCGCATCATAATATGGTTATCCAATCTCAAAATAAGATGATTACTGATATGCAATCCCAAATTGGTCATCTTACTGAGGCAGTTAGGCAACGTGATCCAAGGAAGCTGCCTAGCTCTTCTGAGAACCCTAAGGGCAAGGGGGTTGTATTCAGGGAACATGCCCAAGCATTGACCGTGTTGAGGAGTGGAAAAATGATTGACAAGCCTGATAACACTCCTATAGTTACATCTCTTAATTCCCCTTCCACACCTGACCCGATTTCCATCTCACCCGATGAAGAGCCACACCACTCTCCCTCACAAAAAAATCACACACAATGAGGATGTCGTCCTTCCACCACCCCTTTCCCGCCATGACAACCCCTCTACCTAGAAGTCGAGGGTGCCCTATCCAGAGTGCCTATCTGCACCTGGGGAATCTTCTGTTGGCTCATCTGGAGCCAAGGATAGGACGGAAGAGATTATGGATACTTTTAGGCAAGTCCAGATTAACTTTCCTCTGTTGGAAGCGATTAAACAGATTTTGTCCTATGCCAAGTTTCTGAAGGACCTGTGCACCCAGAAGCGTCGATCTAGGAAACAGGTCCAAACCAAGGTCATCCTGCCTGACCATGTTATCTTAGTTCTTCAGCATGGAACACCCCCCAAAATGAAAGACCCAGGGGTCCCGTATATTTCAGTGGTTATAGGTACCCAACACATTGACGAGGCTCTGCTCGATCTGGGTGCGGGGGTAAACATTCTACCGAGCTCTGCTACGACCTTTTGGGAGGAGGAAAGCTGAAGCCTAGTCCAGTAATCCTCCAGGTTGCAGATAGATCACTTAAGACACCGCGGGGATTATTGGAAGATGTCCTTGTGAGAGTGGAGGATTTCTTCTTCCCTATTGACTTTCTGGTACTTGATACTGACCCATCTAATAAGCCCACTAAGCCGTCCATTATTCTGGGATGCCCCTTCTTGGCCACAACCAATGCCTCAATAAATTGTAGATCCGGGGCACTTAAAATGGGCTTTGGGAACAAGAAGATCCGGTTGAATGTTTTTGATACTTACAAGCAACCTAGATTTGAAGATTGTTCTCAGATTGAGGTCGTTGATGAAATAATTGAAGAGACTACTCCAGCACTCTTATGTAGAGATCCCCTTCAGAAGGTCATATCTCAGGACCATCCCTCAATTATTAAAGAAACTGAAAGGAAAATGCCTGAACTAGAAGAGTTGCTAGGGGTACACACTGAGTCTCTGTCCCCACCCTGGACAGTGAAGGTAGATCCACTGCCTGAGGCGGGGACATCTCAACTAAAACCCTCAATCCAGAAGACTCCTGAATTGGAGTTGAAAACCCTCCCGAGCACATTGAAATATGCTTTCCTTGGCCCTAATAACATGCTCCCCATTATTATCTCGTCTACATTATCTAAATTGCAGGAGGGAGCTCTACTTGAGTGTTTACAAAGGCACAAGGAAGAAATTGCCTGGACAATTATTGATATTAAGGGTGTTGATCCCTCTCTTTGCATGCATCATATATACACAGACGAGTTTGTGAAGCCCTTCCGAGATATGCAGAGAAGGCTCAATCCAAATATGCTGGAGGTTGTTAAAAAGGAGATTCTGAAATGGCTGGATGCAGGGATTATCTATCCCATTTCAGATAGTAAATGGGTCAGTCCTATTCACGTAGTTTCGACAAAGGTAGGAATCACTGTGGAGGAGAATGACCAAGGAGAACTAATGACCACTAGACCCTCAACTGGTTGGAGGGTCTGCATTGGTTACCACCATTTAAACACGTCGACCCAGAAAGACCATTAACCCTTACCGTTTATCGATCAAATTTTGGAACGATTGGCGAGGAACAAGTACTTTTGTTTTCTTGACGGGTACTCTGGGTATAATCAGATAGCCATTTTTCCTGATGATCAGGAGCGTACCACCTTCACGATTCCTTATGGCACTTTTACATTCCGCCGAATGCCATTCAGGTTATGTAATGCTCCTGCCACTTTCCAACGTTGTATGATGGCTATCTTTTCTGATATGATCGATGAGTTTGTTGAAATTTTCATGGATGACTTCTCCATTTATGACTCATTGTTTGACCTATGCCTTTCGCACCTTGATAAAGTCTTAACCCGTTGCGAAGAGGCAAAGCTGGTGCTTCGATGGGAGAAAAGCCACTTTATGGTCCAGCAAGGCATTGTGTTAGGGCATATAGTTTCCGAGAAAGGATTAAAGGTGGACACCGCAAAATAGATTCCATCACTAAGCTTCCATTGCCCGCTAATGTTCGTCAGGTTAGATCTTTCCTTGGCCATGCTGGATTTTATAGGCACTTCATTAGAGATTTCAATAAAATCTCTAAGCCACTCTACGACCTGTTAGCGAAGGATATCTCCTTCGATTTTGATGATAGATGTGGCGAGGCTTTCCAAGCCTTGAAGAAAGCCCTCATTACCATGCCGATTCTCCAAGCACCAGATTGGACCCTCCCGTTTGAGCTTATGTGCGATGCTTCTGATTTTGCAATCGGAGCGATCTTAGGTCAAAGGGTTGATGGCAAACCTCATGTGCTGCATTATGCCAGCAAGACCCTTACGGATCCTCAACAAAACTACACGGTCACTGAAAAGGAATTACTTACTGTAGTATTTGCTTTTGAAAAGTTTCGGTCTTATCTTTTGGGATCCAAGGTTGTGGTGTTCACTGATCATTCAGCCCTTAAGCATCTTCTGGCTAAAAAGGACACCAAACCTCGCCTAATTTGTTGGATTCTGCTACTCCAAGAATTTGACCTGGAAATTAAAGACAAGAAAGGAGTTGAGAATGTGGTAGCAGACCATTTGTCTAGGATCCCTATTGAGGCATCAAACCCTGCTGGTGATATTCAAGAGACTTTCCCTGATGAGTCTCTAATGGCCGTAGAAGCTAAAACTCCTTGGTCGCTGACATAGTGAACTATCTGGTTACAGGCATCACCCCTAGTACTTGGGACAAGTAGAAGCGAGACAGGTTTCTCGCCAATGCTAAATTTTATCACTGGGAGGAACCTGAGCTTTTTAGAATAGGCCCTGACCAGCTATTTCGCCGTTGCGTCCCTGATGAGGAACAAAGAAGTGTTCTGAGTTTCTGCCATGACCTCCACTATGGGGGACATTTTAGTGGGAAGAAGACTGCCCATAAGGTTCTTCAGTCTAGTTTTTGGTGGCCCACATTATTCCGAGATGCACATATGTATGTGGGCGCATGTCTATGTTGCCAGCAGACGGGAACCATTGGAAAAAGGGATGAGATGCCCCAACAACCTATCCTCCCTGTTGAAATCTTTGATATTTGGGGCATTGACTTCATGGGTCCCTTTCCTGTGTCCTTTGAATATGAATACATCCTTGTGGCTGTTGACTATGTATCAAACTGGATAGAAGCCATACCCACGCGAACCAATGACCATTCCGTGGTCTTGGGCTTTGTTAAGGCTAATATCATTTCTCAGTATGGGTGCCCAAGGACGATCATAAGTGATGGAGGACCTCACTTTAAGAATGTACACTTCACAAGACTACTCCAAAATTTGGGAGTCAACCACATGATAGCCACACCTTTTCATCCCCAAACGAGTGGACAAGCTGAAGTGTCTAATAGGGAGATTAGGCGAAATTTAGAAAAACTGTCCAGCCTGATAGGAAGGATTGGTCTAAAAAACTAAATGACGCTCTTTGGGCCTATAGAACTGCGTATAAGACTCCCTTGGGCATGTCTCCTTTCCATCTTGTCTACGGAAAAGCGTGCCACCTTCCCATTGAAATCCAACATAAAGCTTATTGGACTATTAAAAATGTTAACTTAAATTTGGATAAAGCGGGAAAAGCACATATGTTAGAATTAAGTGAGCTTGAGGAGCTTCGTAATGAAGCTTATGAAACTTCTCAAGCTTACAAGCAACATACAAAAGTCTTCCATGACAAGCACATCATTAGAAAGACTTTTGAGCCCAACCAGTGGGTCTGGCTTTTCAATTCTAGACTAAAATTATTTCCTAGAAATCTCAAGTCCCGTTGGGATG
The DNA here is from genome assembly GCA_037157565.1 of Thalassia testudinum. Classification (NCBI taxonomy): domain Eukaryota; kingdom Viridiplantae; phylum Streptophyta; class Magnoliopsida; order Alismatales; family Hydrocharitaceae; genus Thalassia; species Thalassia testudinum. The sequence continues at coordinate 1,847,313 of JAZHRO010000046.1, forward strand.
GGCCATACGTTGTTATCAATACCTTCCCTCATGGAGCTGTAGAGATTAGGAACCCTATTTCAGGTGCGAGCTTTAAAGTAAATGGCCAGCGACTTAAACCGTATATTACTCTTTCGATGGCCAGGTTTTGGATGCACTACGGCTTTTGGAGCCTTAGCTCCTCCCACTCTCCTCCTCAGGTGATATTCTTCTATGTCTATATTTTTCCAATGAGGACATTGTCAGTCTTAGGCATGGGGGAGTATAACCTGAGAATGTTTATAGTGTTTATAGCATTTATAAATATTTGCATACATATTTATATATATTAAAAGAAAATTCTTTTCTTGAGCTGATTGGGTTAGTCCCTAGCAAAATACCTTTGTTATTGGAGATTTTTCTTCCAGAATTATTTCTTAAGTTTAGAATCCAGTACATTTATTTCATGTGCACGTAGACTTGGTAATGGATCCTTGAGGAAAACCAATAAGCATTTGTAGTTCACTGAACCCTTGGACAATTCATAGGGAGTCAGGCATACTATCTTCTAGTAAATCCACCTCATATTTGTGAGAAGTAGAGAGATTACTGGTGCTCTAAGTCTAGTGCAAGGACTCTTAAGTTCTGGATAATTAGATGATGATACTTCAGAGTTAGGCGTAGTTTTCACTCTCTGTTCCTGTGTGCGTACTTTGAGTGAATTACTGAGAGTCACCAAATAAGGCAGATACACAAAGATTGAGTCTTAATAAAGCTATGACTATGGTGGATGGTGATGACCGTCCTTCATAGAGTCCTCGGCTGAAGGAGGGTAATAATGTCAAAGGTCAGAAATATGCCTGTCCTATCCATTCCTTCCCGGTGCCGAGAATAGGCACTTCCACCAAATAAGCCACACAGCTTCCTCTTGACCATCATCATCCCTAATAATGCCTCGTAAATAAAAGTCCGTATCGTGTTGTGTTGATTGAAAAAGAAACAAAAACAAGAAGAAAAAAAAGGAAGAGAGAAAAGAAGAAAAAGAAGAAATAGTTATATTACAAAAAAAAAAAGTCCAAGTTTCTAACGTAATATTGTTTCTGAGGCAACAAAACACCTTTCGCGTTCCACCAAATATGACCCATACCTACCTTTTAGTATTTCTGATCGCCCGAATACCTGTTGAGGACTCTAACTTAGTTGTAGAGTTATTAAGACTTTAAGTGTGGATGCCATGTGAGGCCAGCAAATAGTGAGTACAATTTCTAAATCTGGTGAGATTCATGATCTCAAAAAGAAAGAAAAGAGAGAGTGCCCAGGAACATCAAGCGAGCACAATTGTGTAGCCTCTCTCAGAGTTGACTTGTCTAATAGTCTAGAGATCTAGAGTCTGTAGTACTAGACTATATGTAGCACCAGATGAGTGTGTGTCACCAAATACAAATCCATTCAACTTGATATCTCCTACCTAAGCCAAACGCCGGGGTCAAATTATAGATTACCGTCTGCTTTATCCCCGAGGGAAGTAGCTGCCTATCTCGACAAAAATATTTGCCAAGGGTGATGTATGAACTCCCAATGCGAATTGGCTCTTTCATTTGGATCTGTTACCTAGGCTATCAGCACTTCACATTTGTCTAGATCTCTAAAGTTTTGAAATAAGAAAAGAAGAAATCTTCTGATTACTTCTATTATTTTTTTATTTTTGCTAAGGACTAGCAAATCTTAGGCATGGGGGTATTTGATGAGTCCATTTTAATGGACTAATATTACGCCTAAGTAACTTTAATCGTACTATTTAGGTGTGTTAATAACTGCAATTAAGTTGTAGAATATTTGTATGCCTCATGATTTAAGTTTATAACATTCTATAACTTAATATGTAATGATTTTGTTGCTTTTATAATTGCAGGAATAATATTCAGAAAGAACAAGGGTGGGGGGATAAATTTCCCCAACACATATCTGATAACAGCCGCAACTCCCCCTGCACATTGGGTTAATCTTCCGCCGCCCTTCCTCAACAAATAAGGCCAGAAATAGTTAAGGGATTTGAAAATCCCTTAACTCACGCACGCGCAAAGGAGAGGAGTTAAAAGAAGAGGCAGGGAAAGAGAAGATCATTCAGGAAAAGAAGAACGGGCACCATCTTCTCCAACGTGCACTGTGGATCATCTTCCCCCTTGCAGGGAAAAACCTCCCTTCAGCCTGCACCACACCGCACTGCCTGCAAGTGCCCGCAGGCACTCCCTTCTCTAGTGCCCGCAGGTGCTGCTGCTATCTACACCGCCAAGCCACCACACCCTAGCGCAGCACCACCCAACCATGCTATCTGCAGGCACGCCTACCTCCCTTCAGCCTGCAGAGCGCCCACAGCGCATCTCCACGCCCGCACGCCTCAACACGCCCGCCCTCCTATATCTCGCTCCTGCACCGCACCGCATCAACACCACCAGCCTGCACTGCACCACACGCCTCCCCGTAGCCAACCTCTCCAGCACTCCCTGCAGAGCACCCTTTCACCAGCACGCATCCGCTCGCACCTTCTCCAGCGCTCCCTGTAGTCCGCGCCACCAACCGCAGGCGCTGCGTGCAGAGCGCACCGCACAAAGCCTGTAGCCACACCGCACTCCGGCAGATCGCCTCCCCCTCACAGTGCCTCTCCACGCCCGCACGCTGCATGGGAGGCCACCCCCTTCCAGCTGGACCTGCAGACGTTCACGGGCACGCACCTGCGCGGCCACCTGCCAACAGGCTGCCCTGCAGCAGCCGCTCTTCCTTCTTCTCCAACAAGCCGACACTCCTCCTCCTCCCGCCGGCCACCTCCGTCGACGCCGCAGTCACCATCGGAGAGCCCTCATCCTCACCGTCCTCCTTAGCCTCTCCAAAGCCCCACCGGTGCTCCCTTTCTCTCGCGAGGAGGAGAGAGCAAAAATGCTCTGTTTTTACACCAATTAGTATTTACATTCATTGCCATTGCCACATAATTTGATTTTATTTATTATTATTATATTATGGCAGAATTGCGCATGAACACTCATATTTCCTTATAATTGCATGTTTTTGATATTCACTAGTTTTAAGATTGATTTTTGGGCTTAACCTGAGCACTAATTTTCTCTAGTACACGTCACGTGAAAATTGCATAAATTCATCATATATTTATTGAAGATTTCTACGAGGGAAGACTGCACATATACCCTCATCATTTTCAATTATTGCGAATCTACTTTCCTTCGCATTTTAGGTCAGATTTGAATAGGGATTTCGTACTATCTGAGATAATACTAAATAATTAAGAATTTATTACATAATTGCCTCCCTCTGGACATGACCTGCTCTTCTATGAGTGGTTATTATTATTTTTGATTAGTCGATTTTTCCACCACTTAAATACTACAACGCAAAGCGAAAAGTCGGCTATCAGCCAACACCCCCGTCAAATTCACCGTGCCACGGTGACCCTGGTGAGCATTCTGATGCGGCCATTAGGCCCCTATTCTTGATTTTAGGTAGCAGGTCAACGACCACCATTGTTGCTAAAGCTTCGAGCTTGCTTGTTGCGGTCCCAGGTGCTGTTGTCCCAAGGGCTACCTCTAGGCTACGCGGATTAGACGCCCGCACGCATCCAAGTCTTCACGCAGGGGCTCCAACAATCGTAGCCTTGCCAATTCGGCCACACACCCTACTGTGGTGCGTGAAAGAAAGGTGGGACATTTAGTCCCACCTCGGAAGTGAAAGAGCGCTTTCGTCGCATAAATTGTAAAAGTGAAGAGGGCTATTCACCTCCAACACTGAGGGTGAGGTCCTCCTCCCCCCCTTCACCAGACTCGTCTGCGGCACTGCCCACGTGGACCTGGCTGACCTGGCTACCTAACTTGACTTCACTCCTCACTCACAACACGCCGATGAGCCTAGACTCGGGTATGCGATAGGTTCGATTACCCGACCGGCTAAGGCTCTGGGAAAGCGAGAACTGAAATAGAAAGAGAGGAGAGAGGAGAGCTACGCAGGGGTAGGGGGTTTTTCTCTGAAGAGATTGCTCCAACACTTAGCCAATTCAGAGGAAGAAGAGGAGGTCAGGCAAAAGAAGAGAAGAAGAGAAAGAATAGGACCTCAGAGGAAGAGAAGGCCAAAGACAAAGAAAGAAGAAGGAAGCCAAGGTAGAAGAGAGAAGAAGAAGAAGAAGAGAAGGCTGAAGGAAGAAGAAGAAGCCAAAGATAGAAACTAAAGAAGAAGAAAGGAAGAAGACAAAAAGCAAAGGAAAAAAGAAGAAAGACAGAGAAGAAGAAGTGAAGAAGAATCAGAGAAATCAAAAGAAGAAAGGGACCGTAGAACAAGTCATTTAAGATGTCTGATTGCAAAATTAGACGTCTGATTTCCATATGCTCTCCATTATTTTATCTAAATTTCTTTTTACTCTTCATATACTCATGCTCTACATTCTTAATTAGATTTTGAGTAGTATTATGTGTTCAATTTGCATTAATTGCTAAGTTTAGTGTGTGAATTCCATTTTCTCCCCGTGTTCAACTTCAGAAGATATTCGAGTAATAAAATTGTATTTGTTTTGAATGCTATTTCGACTGTACTACAATGCAACACTTTTTGAACCCCGACTTAGCGACGATTAACACCGCCCTTCAGGAAGAAGATCCTTGCCACGACGCCATCCTACCCCATCCTCCATCCTCCGGCTCCATCCCCGTTCGTCCCGCTCCTCACTACTTTCCTTCAGGCGATGTCATACCGAGTCATCCTCCAAGCAATCGTCGTGGGGGATTTTCTCACCTCTTTCTATCTTTCTTTCGCCTTCATAGTGTAGATTTTCCTACTTTCATAATTGTAGAAAACATTCATGAGATAAATAGATAATTGTTCCTCTCTCTCTTTTCTTTTTATTTTTGCAAGTAGATTAGCTAGATTTCATCGACCTAATCTCTTTCCCTATTAGAAAATACCAAAAAATTAGAAAAGACAAAAATGACCAAAAACAAATAAAAGCAAAGCATGGAATTTTTATAAAATCAAACGTTCGCCTCCCCGTGCTCGACCTAGGACTCATCTCGAGTTTCGGTTATAAATTTTATTTAATAGACCGTTTTACGAGCTACGATGATGGGTCCTTCAAACCTCAATTTTTCAATTAAAGTAAACGTCGCCTCCCTGTGTTTAAAAAACCTGGGACTCCCTTGGAGTTTTGGTATAAATTTTATTTGATCACGAGTTTTGTAACTACAATGACGAGTTACTCATAACCCCGATTTCAAACACGCGAAACCCGTGCAATCAGCCACCAAAAACCAGACTGGAGAACCTTAAAAGAAGTTTTCCTAGTGATGGGAACACCATCATGAGTCATAACTAGCTCATTTTGACCCAATTGTGTCAATAAATGCTCCTACATAACCGCCAAAGAATCATAACTCACTGTATAACCATTCTGAGAGAAAAATAAGAAACTAGGGTTAAAACTATAATTTTACCAAGTTATCTTGAATGCAGTACAACCATGGGTTTTCTCAAAGGCTAAATAAAGGTCAAATGGTATTAATAGGATAATAAGTGGGTTAGATCAGACAGAAAAGGGTTTGCGTATGTTTTAAGAATTAAATGACTTTTAAAACCCTAAAAATTGACTCAATTAAACGAGGTTCTAGTCAGGATAAAATTCACCTAAACCCTCTAAAAATCATATAAAAATATTCTATAAGGTTTAGTACCTTCAATTTAGCCATCAGAACCCATCTTGACCTAAAATGGAGTCTTAGACAGATATTTACCCTAATTTGGGTTTTTGCATAAATTACAGTCAAACATGGTCAAAACCAAAATCCAACTGCATCATTGGATTCCTTAGGTCCAAATTAGGTTTGTACCAAAATTTGGACCCAAGGAGAACTTGTCTTGACCTAGTTTACAAAATGGTTTTGTCTGATTACATTTATACCCCCAACTTTCAAAAACCCTTGCATTCAGCCCCCTAACTTCTTCATCATCTTCACAATTAAGTCCCTCTACCATTATCGCGAAGAAAACCTACTCCAACAACCTTTGACTGGGGATTTCTCCCTGATTGATTGATCAATCCCTTCCAAAATTGGAAGGGAGATTCATCAAGTAATTCCCTTCAATCTGAACCCATCCATGTGCACTAAATCCTTCCCAATCTCTTATGCGAACGCATGAGAGATTTGGGCCTCAAGAAGCTCCCAAATCTGATGAGCATTCCTAGCTTGGAAGCTTGGCTTCCAAGCACAAAACCCTCTCTGATGACCTATAAAAGACTCCCCAAGGTTCGAGCATTCTCCGAAGCTTGAAATTCAACCGGAACTCCCCCTCTTCCTCTCTCCTCTTCGGCCGCAACTCTCTGCAAGCTCCAACGGTCTCTCTCCGACCCTTCTCGTCGTCCGACCACAAAACTAGTGGGGGATTCACCTTCCCCACTGTCCTTCACGTCGTGCAATACCAGTCGTCACCGTCCCTTCCCCATCTTCGCCGCCGTCTCTCCTACAGAGGTTCATCTTCCCCATGTCTGGCAACCACACCAGTATGGGAATCTCCTTCCTTTCATCCATTAGAGTAGCTAGCTAGGTTTAGTTAGACTCATAGGTTAGTTTCCCACTCTCTATTTCTCAATTCAACCCCTCAACTACACCGTTCACCCTCTTCCTTCTCCGCTCCAGCCACTCCTCCGGTGAGGTGTTCCCACCACTACGCACCTCCATCCACCTCGCTGACAAGCTCACAACCTCCACTGCACCTTCTCTCTAATTTCCCCTTACTCCATTCGCTCCATCATCCACCCAAACACCTTCCCAAATAGACCCACTCTCACCAGCCATAACCGCATCCATCCAGCCACCACAGCCACTCTCGCTCCACGCCACTACCACCGTCACATTCGCTGTGCCACGATGATCTTGCTGAGCGTTTTGACGTGGCCATAAGGCCCGTTTTCTTGAATTTCATGTGTCATGTCAGAACCGCCATTGCTGTCGTGCTTCAAGCAAGCTTCAAGCTACTCCAGGGTGCTTCTGCTCTAGGGGATAGCTCCAAGCCGTGTGGAATTGAAGCTGCAGGAGTCCAAGTCCTCACACAAGGGCATTAGCAGCCGTAGCCCCAACAATTTGACCAAGTGCCTTGCTGCTGCACTGTGTGAAAGATAGGTGGGACATTTAGTCCCACCTCAAATATGAAGAGTCACCTGTAGCCACATATTACCTAAAAGTGAATGGGGTTGTTTGCCTCCAATCACTGAGGGTGAGGTCCTCCTATACCTTCACTGGTCTCATCCGTGACACCTCCCCCGTAGACCTAACCAACCCGATAACCTGCCTGACCTGCACTCCTCGCTCACCACCACACGCCGGTGAGCCTGGACCGAGGTATGCACTAGGTCCGATTACCCGACTGACTGTGGCTCTAGGAGAGCGAGCCTGAAATAGAAAGAGAAGAGAGGAGAGTTATGTGGGGGAAGGGGGGTTTTTGCTTTGAGAAGTTTAGCTTCGACACTTAGCCGGATTCAGAAGGTAGAAAAGCCCGAGAAGGAAGAAGAGAAGAAGAAGAAGAGAATTAAAGGCACAGTGGAGAAAGGAGAGAAAGAAGAATAGAAGAAGAAAGAGCAAAGAAGGGGCCAGAGAAGAAGAAAGCTTGAGGAAGAAGAGAAGAAGTGAAGAGAAAGAAAAGGAGAAAGAAAGAAGGAAGAAGCATGCAAACCTTGGAAAGAAAAAGGGGTACTGTAGCAAACATCATTTAAGACATCTGATTGTAAAATCTGACATCTAATTTCATACTCCCTCCTTTAGTACATTTGAGTAATTATTCTATGTATTAAACTTATAATCGGTGATTCAAATCACCATTATTTTGTCTAAAATTCTTTTTACTCTTCATATACTCATATGCTCTATATTGCAAATTAGTTTTTGAGTAATATTTTGTGTTCAAATTACATTAATTGTTGAGATTAGTGTGTGAATTCCATTTGCTCCCTGTGTTTGACCTCGGAACTTATTTGAGTAATAAAAATTGTATTTGTTTTCAAAGCAATTTTGACTATATTACAATGCTTCATTTAAAACATCGATCTCGCAACGGTAAACACTTAGCACCAAAGTGTCCTCTACAATGAAGTTCATGGCAAAAACTCAGCACACTTTTTTGCTCCTCTTCAGGCACACATCATCTCAATACTTGGTCTTTTCCAATTCTAAATAATTTAGGCTCTTCCCAATAAAAATATCTAGCTTGGGAAATGAATCTCTTCCTTTTTTGCTCATCCCAATAGCCAGGAGTCTCTCTAGTGACCAAGTAATTGATGGTATCAGCATACCAAGGTGAAGTTGGTGTTATCGCCATAAGAGTTTCATAAGGAAATGTCTCGCGGATGTCTCCAGATGGAGAGTCAACAAGTGGAAGGTGAGACAGGTGGTTAGCCACTACATTTTCTACTCCTTTCTTTTCACGTATCTCCAAGTCAAACTCTTGAAGGAGTATGATCCACCTAATTAAATGTGGCTTAGAATCCTTCTTGGCAATGAGATGTTTTACTGCCACATGATCAGTGAAAATAACCACCTTAGACCCAAGAAGATAGGACCTAAACTTCTCCAGCGCAAAAACTATAGCAAGTAATTCTTTTTCAGTGACGATGTAGTTTTGTTGTGGTTCAGTTCAAGTCTTGCTAGCATAGTGTAGAACATGTGGCCTTCCCTCAACCCTTTGACCTAGGACGGCTCCCACTGCATAATCCGAAGCATCACACATCATCTAAAATAGGAGTGTCCATTCTCGAGCTCAGAGAATAGGTGCAGAGATCAAGGCCTCCTTCAAAGTTTGAAAGGCCTCGGTACACTTTGAATCAAAATTGAAGGAAGATTCTGATGAGAGCCTCATCATGAGTCATAACTAGCTCATTTTGACCTAATAAAGAAGATAAAATCTCCTACATAACCTGGAAGAAGGCCTAACTGAAGGAACAAGTGCTCTGAGAGGAAAACATGAAATAAAGGTTAAAACTGTAATTTTACCATTGCAGTACGTAAACGGGATTTCTCAGAGGCAAAACAGAGGTCAAATGGTATAAATGAGATAAAAAGTGGGTTGAGTCAATCAGAAATGGGTTCATGTGCAATCTAAGAACTAAATGACACTTGGTAACCCTAAAACAGACCCGCTTAAATTAACAAGGTTCCAATCAGAAAAAAAAGCAAGTAAACCATCTAAAAATCATGGAAAAACATCCTCTAGGGTTTGGAACACTTAATTTGGCCTTTGGAACCTAGTTTGACCTAGATTAGGGTCCTAGCTCTTCAATTAACCTAATTTGGGTTTTTACGCAAAATGTCTAGTCAAACGAGGTCAAACCTAAAATCCAACTTCACCATTGGATTCCTTAGGTCCAAATTAGGTTTGTACCAAAATTTTGACCTAAGGAGAGGTCATCTTGACCTACTTTGCAATTTAGTACACCCAAATCACAAATTGGTCCCTATCTTTTGAATACCGTTGCAGAGAACCCCCTAGGTTCTTCGCCTCCTTTGCAAACCGGTCCTGCCGCCATTGCTAGGGCAGAACCGAGCTCCGGCGAGGTTCGGAGAGGGATTGCTCTCTAATCCCTCAGAGATTCCCTCCCAAAAATGGAAGGAGGATTCTCTGAGGAATTCCCTTCCTTATAAAGTCAATTACAATCGCTGGTGTGAACTCAATCTCTCGTGCGAACGCACGAGAGATTTGGGTATCCTAACTCCTTTCCATCTCCGGCGACCAACCTCAGGCAATTACGTGCCCTTCACGCTCTGCACACCCAGTCCAGCGCCTATATAAGAACCCACAACTCCGGCCGAAGAGGCTAAGCTTGATTTTGACGGAGATCCCTTCCAAATTCCTCCCTCTCCCATCTCCGGCCAAACAACCCACAAGCTCCGGTGACCTCCTTCCCTCCTCGTCGCTCTGCTGCCATACCAGCAGCAGAGTCCTCTCCGCCGCTTCCTCCCACGTCGCGCTGTACCCCGCGCGTGCGCTTCTGACCTCGTCTTCGTCGCCACTTCCTCCCTCAGGGTCTTTCTTCCCCGACGACGGCAGTTACGAGCCATCCTCTCCGCCGCCTCCCTTCCCTCCAGACAACCCCAGATACGTTCTCTACCCTCTCCTCTCTCTTTTCCCCCAACTATTTTACTTGATTACCCCTCGACAGTACCTAACCGCCTTCATCTTCCTCGCCTCCGACCGCACTCCGGCGAGCCGCCCACACCACTCCGCCACTCCACACGACTCGCCAACCACCTCGGGAGCTCCGCCTCACCACCAGGAACTCGCTCCACCCCACAACTGCCACTCCAGACCTCCATAACCACCCCCCGAACAACCCACCATCTCCGGCCACAGGTTGACCTAGGCGCGCACGCCTAAGCCGACCGACAACCTGCAGCATCACCCACCGCCTTCGCCGTGCTACGGCGAAGGTTTCCAGCTATTCTGATTGGGCCAATAGGCCGTTCTGTGGAATCTCAGGTGAACGCCCCGACCGCCATTAACAGCCGAAGCAGCAGGAAGCTTGGAGCAGCAGCAGGCGTCAGGCTTCCCAGGCGGAAGGTGCAGCAGGCTCTCGCAAGTGTCGCGAGGTGACTGAGTTCAGCAAGGAGCACCAGCAGGGCCTTCAGCGTGGGCGATTGCACACGAGAGTCTGCGGGCGCGCGTGAGGGAAGGCCGAAACCTTTAGTCCCACATCGTGGGATTACAAACCTCAGGTACACTATAAATTTCTTTTGTGATATATTCTTATCGCCTCAGTAAGCACAGGGGTGAGGTCCCTCACTGACCCCACCCGCCTCGTCCGCGACCTGACCACGCGGACTTGGCGGATCCGACCCGACCTAGACCAACGCACTCCTCGCGCATCACACCACCTTCAGGTGCGCCTGGTCCCGGGTACGATCCGACCCGATTAATGCCTGTGGCTCTGGGAGAGCAGCTCCGAGTGAATTGCTTGAGAGAGAGAGACGCGCGGGTAGAGGGAGAAGGGTTAGGTTTTGCTCCTGTGCAGGCAGGCTGATCGCAGGAGAGGGACTTGGCCGCTGCAGAAGAAGGAAAAGCAAGCCAAAGAAGAAGACAGAGGAAGAAGAAAGAAGCCTTCGCAGGAGAAGGAAAGCAGAAAGATTAGAAGTCTTCGCAGAGAAGAAGAAGAAGGATAAAGGAAGATTGCAAAGAGATCAGAAAGGCAAAGCAGAAGGAAAGATACAGAAGCAGAAAGGAGAAGAAGGAAGAAAGAAAGAAAGATCACATTTAAGACGTCTGATACATAAATCAGACGTCTAATTCTACTTTTTCTAAAAACTCTTTGAATCAATTATATTTGCATGTAACAGTTGTATTCTTGGGTTTTACAAAGTATTGAGATTGCTCCCTGTGTTCGACCTCGGATACTCCGGTTTTCGAGTAATAAAAATCTTTATTTGTTTTGAACGCTTTAGCGGCTATATTACAACGCGATATTATCTTTTAACAAACCGCACAAAAGCGCGACGAACATTTTGGCGCCGTTGCCGGGGAGCAACGGGCACTTTTAAAACTTTTGAGTACAACTTTTCTATCTAATATCCGACTTGACTTCTCTCTTTTGCTGTGTTCATTCAGGGAAAGCAAAACAAAAAGGAAAGAATAGCAACTGCACAACAGACTCTCCAAGGAATAGGTAATCTCCATAAGTCCTCTCTCTTAACCCTCTCACAATCTAAAAAAAGGAGGGAAATCAACTTAGGGCTACCTGTCTCATATTTAGTAACTCATCAAGTTGCCTGATTTTCATTTCAACATATTTTTATCTGTTCATCCAACTAAGGCAACTAGGGCTAAAACTTTCTTGATTGAGCCCTAGGTGCTAATTTCTACGGCAACTAAATTGGACCCACTAGAGCCAAGTTAGGGATTGCAAAGCTAGGGTTTTTAGAGACACATCTTCTCTAAAACAAAGAAACAAACTTTCTGATAAGCGTGGGTTTGACCGGGTTGTGTTATATCGTTGTAGTAAAGCCGGTTGTTACCAACGTTTTCATATAAAATTTTTTACTCGGAAAAATAAAAGAGTTCCCGAGGTCGAACTCAGGGAGCAAGTTGTATTCTAGAGATATACAAGTTCTATTACAAAAATAAAGAGAGAGAGAGAGATGAAAATTTGGCTTCTTCTTCTTTTCTTCTTTTTTTTTCTCTTTGTCTTTGGTTCTTCCTGTTCTTTGTTCTTCTTCTTCTTCTTCTTCTTCTTCTGCTTTCTTCTTCTGCTTTCTTCAGATCTTCCTCTTTGTCTTTGGTTCTTCCTGTTCTTTGTTCTTCTTCTTCTTCTTCTTCTTCTTCTGCTTTCTTCTTCTGCTTTCTTCAGATTTTCCCCTCGTGCTCTTCTTCTGTTCTTCCTTGTTTCCTTTCTTTCTTTTTCGTCAGATCGTCTTCTTCTTTTCTTGCTTCTTGCTTCTCTTCATTCCTTCTTCTTCTTTGTCTTCACCTGCCTTGACCTCTCTTTTTCTTCTTTCGCGATGGCCGTTGCTCTTCCTTTTTCTTCAGCGGGTCTTCTTCTTCTTTGGCTGCTGACCTTCCGTCGTCTGCGCCAGTGCTGAGACGACTTAACAATGCCTTCGCTACAGTGCAGCAGCTCCTTCTTCTTCAGCGGGTCTGCTTCTTCTTCTTTGGCCTGCACACTTCAGAGTTTATTCGTCAAGGCAAAAACCTACTCTACCCCCCTCCCCCGCGTATCTCTCTCTCTGAAATCACTCTTCGGAAGCTCTCCCACAGCGCTACCGGGTAATCGGGTTCGGGTCAGGCCCGGGTCCAGGCCCACCGGCGTGCGTGGTGGGCGAGGAGTGCAGGTCAGTCTAATCGGGTCGGGCCAGGTCCGCGGAGCGTGGTCACGGACGAGGCCGAGTCGGGTCGGGTCGGGTGAGAGGGACCTCACCCCGTGGTAACTGAGGCAAACAGCATAAGGCAGTTTTTGCCTTTATGCGTCCGCGCGCCTTCGAGAGGTTCCGAGGTGGGACTAAATGTCCCACCCCAATTCTCTCACGCCTGCAGCAGGGATGGTGCTCCCAATTGCATCGGCTGTTGAGGCGCACAGCTCCAATTGAGGGCCAGGGTGTGTGCGCGAGACTCTTCCGCGCTGGCCGTGGCTTTTCAACCTGGGATATCTCGGCTTGAAGCAACCTCGAGCAGGCTTCGAGCTTCCTCGCCAATGGCGGTCAAGGCCTGGAACCTGAAATCAATAGCACGGCCTCTCGGCCAAATCAGACAGGCGGGGGACCTTCGCCGTGGCCCGGCGAAGGTGGTCAGGGGGTCTGCAGGGGGCGAGATGGGGCTGTCTGGTCGTCCTAGGTCAAACTGTGAGCGAGGGAGTGGGTGTGTTCGGTGGGTCTGCAGAGGGTGTTTGGTGGGAAGTGGAGGGGCGGAAGAGGATCAGGGTGAGGAGGCGGAGGTTCTGCGGTGGTCGGCGAGCCGTGTGGGTCGCTGAGGTGATGGGAGCGGCTCGCCGGAGGGTGGTCGGAGGCGGAGAGGATGAGGGTGAACAGGGTCGGTAGAGGGCTTAATTGACTAAATCGAAAGCGGGGAAAGAAAGAGGAGGAGAAGGGGAGTAAGTCTAACTTAACTGCAGGGACGAAGGGGGAGGAATAGGGCGACAGTCGTATCGACTGTCGCCGGAGAAGATGATGCTCAGAGAGAGGGGCGGCGGCGAGCAGAGGGCTGGAGAGGCGCCAGCTGGGTGCGGCGTGGCGCGGGAAGAGCAGGGGAGGAGGTCTCTGCTGCTGGTAGTGCGGCAGAGCGAAGAGGTGGAGGGGGAGGAAGTCGCCGGAGCTGGTGAGCGTCTGCCGGAGAAAGAAGAGAAGAAAGCTGGGGGTTTTCTCCGTCAGGTCCAGGCTGCCTTCGTCGGTGGAGCGGCGGGGGGTATTTATAGGGTTGAAGCAGGGAGGAAGGCGGAGGGAGACGACGTGTCTCCCTCGCCGGAGGATGGTCGGAATACGAACCCATACCGTCCGTGCGTTCGCACGGCCGGTATGGGGGGCTACAATGACCATGGGGGTGCTCCTGCGACGGCTGACGACGCAGGGCACCCCCGGTACACTTGCCAGGTCCTCCACCTCACCCTGCGCGGCGCCATGCTCCGCGCAAGGTCGCCGGAGCATGGTGCTGGCAGGGTTTTGCAGGAGGGACCTGTTTGCAAAGAACGAAGAAGAGTTAGGGGCCAAAATGCGAGGGTTCAAAAGTTGAGGGCCAAAGAGTAAATATATGAGGACCAAAGTGTGAAGTCGGTCAAGGAGGTTTCTTCTTAGGCTCAAGTTTTTATACATGACTAATTAGGACCTAAGGAATCTGATGGTGAATTTTATTTTCATATTAAACCTTGTTTGACCGGTCAATTTGCGCAAAAACCCAAATTAAGTTATTAATTGGGCATGGTTCTCAATGTAGGTCAAAATGGGTTCTAAAGGCCAAATTGATGGTTCTAAACCCCAGAGATTATTTTTCTATGAATTTTAGAGGGTTTATTCTATTTTTACTTTGCCTCGAACCTTGTGAATTGAAGTGGGTTGTTTTAGGGTTACAGATTATCATTTGGTTCCTTGGAAGTGCTGTAGCCCTTGCTAGATCATCTCATCCCACTTTTATTCTTATTAAGCTGTTTTGACCTATGTTTGGGCCCTGAATTACCCTGTATGCAGATTATACTGGTAAAATTGCACTTTTACCCCTTATGACTTGTTTTCTTCTCAAACTCAGAATTCTCTGAGTTAAGCTTTTCCTTGAGATATGTAGGAGCTTTTATCCTTTGTATTGGGTCAAAATGAGCTAGTTATGGCTCATGATGAGGTTCTCATCATACCCCCATGCCTAGCTTTTGCTAGTCCCTTAGCAAAAAAAACTTAAGGTTTCAACCCTTGTTCTAGACCATGAAGTTTTCAATGGTTTTAGATAAGTGCCTTTTTATTTGAGCATAGATTAGGTTAGAATGCTGACCATAGGCCTAAAAGATACTCTAGTACCAATCAAGATCCAAATCTGTCTAGCCTTAGCCTCAGTCTTTTAGCAAAGGTTTTTAAGGCCCACAAGAACTAACCTAAGGTTTATTGGACTTCGTGGTTAAAGCACCCGTGCTTGAAATGATTTTAGCCCTGGCTCAGTTCGCAGTGCGTTTTGTAAGAGAGAGATAGAAAGTTTTTTTTCTGTTTGGAGAGTTTTCTCTCTCTTTTTCTTTTTAGTTCTAGTCTAGGATTGGCTTTTCAACACGGTCTGTATCAGATTCCTTGCTCCCATCATCAATCCTCAAGGGTTCCTGGCGATCGATGCTTCGAGATAGCACCGCCCATGGCAACCCCCGGAACCCTGGCTATTGAGATTTCGAGATAATCCCATCCATGGTATTCCGTGGCCGAATCCAGACCCTGGCAATTGACACTTCGAGATAATGCCATCCATGGAATCTGAACCAGCAGAGTGCTTACATGCCCCCCGTAGGATATGTAAATATCCTAAGAGACAAGCACCGAGGAGATGATATTTTGTTACGCATCTTCGAGGGGATTTCCCGCCTCTCCGCGCTGGGAACTCGTCCAAATCAACTTGTGTTGATCGGCCATTCCTATTCTAGGTGTTCTTTTCAGATTTTTGCGACGCTTCTGCGTGATTCTGATTTTTACGCTTACTGAACCAGGCTGTGTGTGAGATTAGGGTGCTTAGGTTACTGAGTCCCGTAAACCAAAAATTAGTTAACGAGGCCGAATACTCCCTAAGCCTTAGACCTAATACTTCAGCTTTTCATTTTCCTCAACCTCTTGAGGAGTGTCCAGATCTTAATGGGTACTAAGAGTCTATTCAAGAATGCCTAAGGTTTGCATTCTTACTAATCTCATTGTGCACTTTTCAGTTATTTTCTTGAATGAGGTCTAGAACTTAGGTTAATTCCTTAGTTTCTTACTAATGACTATCACTCTTTTCTTATAATTTTGTGCTCCTTTTTCATTTTGTTTCTTCTCTCCTTCACAAAATTTTCCTTCTCCTCTTTTCCTCTTATTCTTTTTCGAAAAATTTTTTAATTTTTATGGTATTTTTTGGCATATGTGAATTTTTTTGTTTGAAACCTTTTCTTACAAGTTTTTGCACTTTCCTACCCCCCCATGCCTAAGATTTGCAATGTCCTCATTGTAACCTAGGGGGTCTTAGTTCAGGGTGAACTTCGAGTGCTGAAAGGTGTCAGAACAAGTTTCAGGTTTTCAAAGAGAATGACGGGCTGCCTCCCGTTAAGCGCTGAGTTTTACGCCATCGGCTGGGCGCAATAAGCTCAAGGGGAAAGGAGGATATGAGATGCCTCAGCCAAATCAGTAGAAGTTACATCAATGAACGGCTTGAGTCTTTGACCATTCACGATGAAAGGTTCAGAATCGTGGCTGAGTGGACTGATTTCGATTGCTCCATTTCCAAAAACCTGTCGGACCAAATATGGTCCGACCCACTTAGATCTCAGTTTTCCTGGGAAGAGTTTGAGTCGGGCATCAAAGAGTAGGACCTTTTGACCAGGATGAAAGATCTTTCTCGAGATGTGTTTGTCGTGGAAGGCTTTAACCCGCTCCTTGTAGATTTGCGAGTTCTCGTACGCGTCTGTGCGTAATTCATCGATCTCGCTGATTTGGAGTTTTCTGTGGGTCCCAGCCTTGGAAAGATCTAGATTACAGTTCCGTACTGCCCAATAGGCTTTATGCTCCAGTTCGACGGGAAGGTGGCATGCCTTTCCGTACACCAATCTAAAGGGAGACATGCCCAATTGGGTCTTGTGGGCGGTCCTATAGGCCCACAATGCTTCCGGAAGTCGGGACGACCAGTCCTTCCTGTCAGGTCGAACAGTGACCTGTAGGATTTTCTTGATCTCCCGATTCGACAGCTCAGCTAGACCATTAGTTTGGGGGTGGTAAGGAGTAGAGATTCGGTGAGACACCCCGTATTTGGTCATCAGTGACCTAAACTGAGCATTTGTGAAATGGGTCCCCCCATCAGAGATTATTGCACGAGGAATCCCGAACCTTGAGAAAATGTGTTGATGAATGAATTTGAGAACGATTTTGTGATCACAGGTTCGGGTCGGTATGGCTTCGATCCATTTGGACACGTAGTCCACAGCCAACAGAATGTATTCGAAACCATCCGAGACAGGAAAGGGGCCCATAAAATCAATCCCCCAAACATCAAAGATTTCGCATACTAGAATCGGTTGCATAGGCATCATGTCGCGATGGCTCATGTTGCCCAAAGTCTGGCAACGACTGCATGCCTTGCAATGACTGTATGCGTCTTTGAACAGTGTGGGCCAGTAAAAGCCGCACTGGAGGACTTTTGATGCGGTTTTATGCCCGGCAAAATGGCCACCGCATGCCTGGTCATGGCAGAAAGAGAGGATATTGTTGACTTCCCCTTCCGGGATACATCTCCGGATGATCTGATCGGCACCTATGCGGAAGAGGTACGGGTCTTCCCACATGTAATACTTGGCATCGGAGCGTAATTTGTCTTTCTTGGCCTTCGGCCAATCGGACGGGGTCTGATGAGATGCCAAGTAATTTACAATATTAGCAAACCATGGAAGGCTAGTACCAATAGTCAGCAGGTGCTCATCGGGAAAATGCTCAGTGATGGGTCCGGAAGGGTCTATCATTTCAGAAGGAAGACGGGACAAGTGATCAGCTACCACGTTTTGTTTTCCCGCTTTATCGCGAATCTCGAGGTCAAATTCTTGCAACAGCAAGATCCATCGGATCAATCGAGGTTTCGCGTCCTTCTTTGCAAGGAGATGCCTCACAGCCGTGTGATCCGAGTATATGATGACATGGGAACCCAGAAGGTATGATCTGAATTTCTCTAGGGCAAATACTACAGCTAGCAGCTCTTTCTCAGTAACTGTATAGTTACGCTGAGCCTCATCGAGTGTTTTGCTGGCGTAGTAAATGACCACAGGTTTCTTGTCATTTTTCTGCCCCAAAACCGCTCCTACAGCGAAGTCGGATGCATCACACATGATCTCAAAGGGTTGAGACCAATCAGGGGACTGTAGGATCGGGGCTTGGGTGACTCGGTCACGCAGGATTTCAAATGCTTGAGTGCATTCCTTGGAGATTTCGAAGGGAACATCCTTGGAGAGAAGAGTGGTCAGGGGGCGTGCGATTTTTGAAAAATCAGGGATAAATCGTCGATAAAAACCGACATGCCCTAAAAAGGATCGGATGTCCCTGATCGAGCTAGGCATGGGAAGGCGAGAAATCAGATTAACCTTAGCTCGATCCACTTGGATACCTTTCTCCGAAATTGAGTGTCCCAGGACAATTCCCTCAGGCACCATGAAATGGCTCTTTTCCCAGGAAAGAACCAAATTCACGTCGATGCACCGCCTGAGTATCTGGACCAAGTGCTGGAGGCAATCGTCGAATGATGCTCCGAAAACTGAAAAGTCATCCATGAAGACTTCCAGATAATCACCTACCATATCTGAGAATATGGCAAGCATGCATCGCTGAAAAGTAGCGGGTGCATTGCAAAGACCAAAAGGCATCCTTCGGAAAGCGTATGTTCCGAAGGGGCAGGTGAATGTGGTCTTTTCTTGGTCCTCAGGATGGATTGCCACCTGGTTATAACCGGAGTACCCGTCAAGAAAGCAGAAGAACCTATTTCCCGCTAGTTTTTCGAGAATTTGATCAATGAAGGGTAGTGGGAAATGATCCTTCTTCGTGGAGGAATTGAGTCGACGGTAATCTATACAGACTCTCCACGAGTTGGCTAATCGGGTAGGAATGATTTCTCCGGTCTCAGTCGTTATAGTGGTGAGTCCTGCCTTTTTAGGCACGACCTGAATCGGGCTCACCCAACGACTATCGGAGATCGGGTAGATGATCCCGGCATCTAACCACTTGATGATCTCCTTTTTCACGACCTCCTGCAGATTGGGGTTTAAGTGTCTCTGCATTTCACGAGAAGGTCGTGTGCCCTCTTCTGAGTAGATATGATGAGTACAATAAGAGGGACTTATTCCAGTCAAATCATCGAGGGTCCATCCGATGGCTCTGCGATGTTGCTGGAGGACAACAATCAGACGGTATTCCTGTTCAGGATTGAGGTTGGAATTGATGATCACAGGAAGGGTCTGATTAGAACCCAAAAAGATGTATTTCAAATGAGCAGGAAGGGGTTTCAGTTCAAGGATGGGGTTTTCAGCAGCAGCGGGTGGTTCAGTATAGATGTGAGGTTCAAGGGTGGGAGTTACTGGGTTGTTCACATCCGGATTGGACTCCTCTATTTGCTGGTCAAGATCCTTCTGTGGTTGATGAGGAATACTCAAGTCATTCTGGAGGTGTGATTCATCAACCAAAGTCTTGATGTCACAAATTTGCTCGATGACGCCGCAATTAATTCCTTGTTGGGCCTTAAATATATCAATTTTCAGTGTTTGATCTCCAAACTTAAGCTCTATTTGGCCCTCCTCACAGCTGATATTGGCTCTAGCAGTAGCCAAGAAAGGTCTCCCTAGAATGATTGGTGTATCCCTAGGGCTCTCAGGTGCATCCATGTCTAAGACTATAAAGTCCACTGGAAAATAGAAATCCCGCACTCTTACGATAACATCCTCGAGAATCCCTTTTGGTGACTTTATAGATCGATCTGCTAATTGTAATGTCACCTCAGTTGGTTTCAGCTCAGATTCTTCCAGATGGTCAAGTAAGGATGTGGGTATCAGATTTATAGATGCACCTAAGTCTAATAATGCTCTGTCCAATTGGGTACCACCTATCTTACAGGAGATCAGGGGAGTTCCAGGATCTTTTGCCTTGGGTGGGAGTCTACTAAGGATTACAGAGCTGGCTTGCTCTGACAGAACAATTGGGCTCCCTCCCTTGGTTCGCGGCTTACGCTGGGGTGTACATATATTCTTTAGAAATCGTGCGTAAGCTGGTACGTGGCGGATTGCATCCATCAAGGGGATGTTTATGTGGACCTGCTCAAAGAGCTTGACCAGGTCCTCCTCAGGGGCCACGGGTTTGGTGGTCTTCTTTCCCTTGGTCAGGGCTTCGGGAAACGGGATCTTGGTTGGTTCCTCTAGGATAGGTCCTGGTTGTGGGTCTGGAACAGCGGTACCTTGGATAACTATCCTAGGGTCATGATTATCAGGCTGGGCGTGGTTTGGATAATGCTGGTCCTGAGTTGTCTTACCACTACGTGTTGTTACAGAATTTAATCCGGCCTGATTTTGGTTTGGATTTGGTAGGAGGGGTGGCTGCTGCTGAAATCCCGTACGAGAAGTAGAGGCTTCCATCTCGTCTGGAGATGGAGCAGTGGGGGCCTGATAAATCCATTGAGCTTGGCCTAAATTTGGATTCATAACGCGCTTCTGGGTTGGCACGTTATTTGGGTTAGGAAGGGGTTGGGAAGGGAGTGTGCCTGGCTGGCGAGAATTTGCCAACTGGGCCAGCTGAGTTTTAACTTCAGTAAGCTCGTCCTTGTGCTGTTTTTGAATGGCCGCATTCGATTTTTGAATGTCAGCCAGAGTCTGAAGGATTAAGGACATTTGATCTTGATTTGGCCCTGATGGATAAGTAGGGTTGGGCCGAGGCTGAGGCGGCTGGTAGTGGTGAGAGGGCTGTGGGCGGGACTGAAAAGGTGGTCTTTGGGTTTGAGAATTTCCCGCCCACTGAAAATTTGGATGGTTTCGCCATCCAGGGTTGTAAGTGTTGGAGAATGGGTCGTTCTGGATGGCGTTGAGGTCCTCGCAGGTCTGAGGAACCTCCTGAGAATCAGGGAAAGGGGGAATGGAGTTCCCCCGGCTGGTGAAGAAAGGATCGGATGATCTTCCAGTCCAAGAATCAGATGGGGATGGATATGGATCCATCCCAGGGGAGGATCGGTGTAGGATGTTTTGCACAGTCTCCTGTGTGGAAGGAGGTTGTGCAAAGGAGTTACGCGCAGAGGTGGCTCGCTGCAAGTGCTGAGTCAGCTCATCCACCTTCTTTTCAATGATTGAGACCTTGTCCAATCGACTGGCCATTAATTCCAGGTCGACTGATGCGGACAGGCCCTGCGTCTCATGTGCTCCCTTAAGATTCGTCGCTGCGCGGGTATTCGTCCTGTCGAATAATCCCATGGAGTCATTGTTGATGGAGTTCTCGCACATGTTTTCGAGAATCTCCCATACGGTGTCTTCATGTTGACCCATGATGTTTCCTCCGCAGGTTGCATTGACGAAAAGGCGGATGTCCTCACGGAGTCCCTGGTAAAAAGATTGGACTTGTTCCCATTTAGGAACTCCGTGATGGGGGCACTTCCTCATGAGATCCTGAAAACGATCCCATGCCTCATGGAGAGGTTCTCCTGATTGTTGAGTGAAGTGTGTAATCTGATGGCGCAAGGCGTTGGTCCGACCAACGGGAAAGAACTTTTTCAAAAACTCGGATTGAAGTTCTTCCCAAGTGTTGATCGGCCGGGTCTGAGTTTGATACCAATGGGCGGCCTTGTCCATAAGAGAAAAGGAGAACATCTTCATGAGAAGAATATCCCGATTTTGCGCATCTGATCCAAAAGTGTGGGCCAGATGCTTAAGCTGTTTGATGTGCTGGAAGGGATCTTCAGAATTAAGCCCATGGAATTTAGGTATAGCGTGAATCATGTTGGGCTTTAGTTCGGAATCAGGTCCTCCAATCGGGATTCTAACTCGAGGCTCAATTGCTACCGCAGCAGGATTGTAGTGGTCCCGCATCATAGGACGCTGTGGTGGGTGCACGAAGTTTTGGAAGAGGTCATTGAGTCGCTGGAGCTGGTGTTCCAGATTATTTTCTTCCTCAACTGGCTGAGCCATGATGGGGGAAGAAGAAGAGCTTGGTTCTGAATCAGAAGAGAGAATAATGTGAGGGTGTTGCTGCACAAACACGGGCGTCGAGGCTTGGCCTTGACGAGAGTAAATTTCTAAAGGAGGTCTTAAGGGTGGTCTTAGAGACCTCCTTCCGTACATGCACAGTTGGGAGAGGTAAGTTTAGAAGGTGATGGACCCAATCAAGACACCCAAAAATGTGTTGGGTGACTATAGAGGTGCGGGGCAGATGGACCCCTTGATCAGAAAGATCGTCCACCTGAGAATTACCTGGGCAGCCAGAGAGGGAGAGTCCCGCGAAGACCCCTACACGGTAGAGCGTCCCCACGGGTTACAGGGTTTCCCCCACCCGACCTCTCTTGTCACTGCGGTTCCAGGTAGACCAGAATGGGGATCTTGACCTCTTAAGTCTACCAATTTTAAGATCAGGGTGCTTAAGGTTTCACTTGAACTTTAGTCTTTTTAAGTGCAAAGAGTGACCTAATTTAAGGTTGGTTAACCCAAGGGGTCAACTCTACCTATTGTTTTCTTTAAGAGCTTTTAGGTCCTGTCTTTTAGGGTTCAAGTGTTTAGAGAGAGCCAATTGTTTAGGATTTTTCTTGTATAGGTATTTTCAGACAAGGGCTTGGGCACACTTCATTTGGTTTTCTCAATTCTTGAGTTAAGTAGTGTGTCTCTAAATCCCTAGTGTTGGATCCTAGGTTGGCTCTACTTGGTCCAGTTAATTCTTTGTTGGGTAATTAGGGCTCAAGCAAGAATGTGTTAGCCCTTAAATACCCTTGATAGTGTGCAGAAATAATGAGTTGAAAACATGCAACTTTTATGGTTACTAAATATGGAAGACAGGTTAGCCCTATATTGCTTGTTCTTTTCTTTTCTTTCTCTTTAGAGTGTAGGGGTTAATAGTGAGAGAAAAGATTTACCTGTCTTCGGAGTGGTTGTCGTGTGGTTGCTTGTCTTCTTGAGTTCCTGTAGCTGCACAAAAGAGAGGAGATTATCAGAAATTAAAAGATACAGGAATGTTTACCTCTAGAATTAGCCGTTGCTCCCCGGCAGCGGCGCCAAAATGATAAGCGTCTGGTTTGACCGGGTTGTGTTATATCGTTGTAGTAAAGCCGGTTGTTACCAACGTTTTCATATAAAATTTTTTACTCGGAAAAATAAAAGAGTTCCCGAGGTCGAACTCAGGGAGCAAGTTGTATTCTAGAGATATACAAGTTCTATTACAAAAATAAAGAGAGAGAGAGAGATGAAAATTTGGCTTCTTCTTCTTTTCTTCTTTTTTTTTCTCTTTGTCTTTGGTTCTTCCTGTTCTTTGTTCTTCTTCTTCTTCTTCTTCTTCTGCTTTCTTCTTCTGCTTTCTTCAGATCTTCCTCTTTGTCTTTGGTTCTTCCTGTTCTTTGTTCTTCTTCTTCTTCTTCTTCTTCTTCTGCTTTCTTCTTCTGCTTTCTTCAGATTTTCCCCTCGTGCTCTTCTTCTGTTCTTCCTTGTTTCCTTTCTTTCTTTTTCGTCAGATCGTCTTCTTCTTTTCTTGCTTCTTGCTTCTCTTCATTCCTTCTTCTTCTTTGTCTTCACCTGCCTTGACCTCTCTTTTTCTTCTTTCGCGATGGCCGTTGCTCTTCCTTTTTCTTCAGCGGGTCTTCTTCTTCTTTGGCTGCTGACCTTCCGTCGTCTGCGCCAGTGCTGAGACGACTTAACAATGCCTTCGCTACAGTGCAGCAGCTCCTTCTTCTTCAGCGGGTCTGCTTCTTCTTCTTTGGCCTGCACACTTCAGAGTTTATTCGTCAAGGCAAAAACCTACTCTACCCCCCTCCCCCGCGTATCTCTCTCTCTGAAATCACTCTTCGGAAGCTCTCCCACAGCGCTACCGGGTAATCGGGTTCGGGTCAGGCCCGGGTCCAGGCCCACCGGCGTGCGTGGTGGGCGAGGAGTGCAGGTCAGTCTAATCGGGTCGGGCCAGGTCCGCGGAGCGTGGTCACGGACGAGGCCGAGTCGGGTCGGGTCGGGTGAGAGGGACCTCACCCCGTGGTAACTGAGGCAAACAGCATAAGGCAGTTTTTGCCTTTATGCGTCCGCGCGCCTTCGAGAGGTTCCGAGGTGGGACTAAATGTCCCACCCCAATTCTCTCACGCCTGCAGCAGGGATGGTGCTCCCAATTGCATCGGCTGTTGAGGCGCACAGCTCCAATTGAGGGCCAGGGTGTGTGCGCGAGACTCTTCCGCGCTGGCCGTGGCTTTTCAACCTGGGATATCTCGGCTTGAAGCAACCTCGAGCAGGCTTCGAGCTTCCTCGCCAATGGCGGTCAAGGCCTGGAACCTGAAATCAATAGCACGGCCTCTCGGCCAAATCAGACAGGCGGGGGACCTTCGCCGTGGCCCGGCGAAGGTGGTCAGGGGGTCTGCAGGGGGCGAGATGGGGCTGTCTGGTCGTCCTAGGTCAAACTGTGAGCGAGGGAGTGGGTGTGTTCGGTGGGTCTGCAGAGGGTGTTTGGTGGGAAGTGGAGGGGCGGAAGAGGATCAGGGTGAGGAGGCGGAGGTTCTGCGGTGGTCGGCGAGCCGTGTGGGTCGCTGAGGTGATGGGAGCGGCTCGCCGGAGGGTGGTCGGAGGCGGAGAGGATGAGGGTGAACAGGGTCGGTAGAGGGCTTAATTGACTAAATCGAAAGCGGGGAAAGAAAGAGGAGGAGAAGGGGAGTAAGTCTAACTTAACTGCAGGGACGAAGGGGGAGGAATAGGGCGACAGTCGTATCGACTGTCGCCGGAGAAGATGATGCTCAGAGAGAGGGGCGGCGGCGAGCAGAGGGCTGGAGAGGCGCCAGCTGGGTGCGGCGTGGCGCGGGAAGAGCAGGGGAGGAGGTCTCTGCTGCTGGTAGTGCGGCAGAGCGAAGAGGTGGAGGGGGAGGAAGTCGCCGGAGCTGGTGAGCGTCTGCCGGAGAAAGAAGAGAAGAAAGCTGGGGGTTTTCTCCGTCAGGTCCAGGCTGCCTTCGTCGGTGGAGCGGCGGGGGGTATTTATAGGGTTGAAGCAGGGAGGAAGGCGGAGGGAGACGACGTGTCTCCCTCGCCGGAGGATGGTCGGAATACGAACCCATACCGTCCGTGCGTTCGCACGGCCGGTATGGGGGGCTACAATGACCATGGGGGTGCTCCTGCGACGGCTGACGACGCAGGGCACCCCCGGTACACTTGCCAGGTCCTCCACCTCACCCTGCGCGGCGCCATGCTCCGCGCAAGGTCGCCGGAGCATGGTGCTGGCAGGGTTTTGCAGGAGGGACCTGTTTGCAAAGAACGAAGAAGAGTTAGGGGCCAAAATGCGAGGGTTCAAAAGTTGAGGGCCAAAGAGTAAATATATGAGGACCAAAGTGTGAAGTCGGTCAAGGAGGTTTCTTCTTAGGCTCAAGTTTTTATACATGACTAATTAGGACCTAAGGAATCTGATGGTGAATTTTATTTTCATATTAAACCTTGTTTGACCGGTCAATTTGCGCAAAAACCCAAATTAAGTTATTAATTGGGCATGGTTCTCAATGTAGGTCAAAATGGGTTCTAAAGGCCAAATTGATGGTTCTAAACCCCAGAGATTATTTTTCTATGAATTTTAGAGGGTTTATTCTATTTTTACTTTGCCTCGAACCTTGTGAATTGAAGTGGGTTGTTTTAGGGTTACAGATTATCATTTGGTTCCTTGGAAGTGCTGTAGCCCTTGCTAGATCATCTCATCCCACTTTTATTCTTATTAAGCTGTTTTGACCTATGTTTGGGCCCTGAATTACCCTGTATGCAGATTATACTGGTAAAATTGCACTTTTACCCCTTATGACTTGTTTTCTTCTCAAACTCAGAATTCTCTGAGTTAAGCTTTTCCTTGAGATATGTAGGAGCTTTTATCCTTTGTATTGGGTCAAAATGAGCTAGTTATGGCTCATGATGAGGTTCTCATCACTTTCCAAAAAGAGGTGTGCCTAAACCGTGTTTGAAAAGATTTATACAAGAGGAACCCTAAGCAAATCAGGCTGATAATCCATTTGAACCATAAAAGGAAGGACCTAAAAGCTCTCAAAGGAACAAGAGGTGAAGTTGATCCCTCGGGTCAACCAACCTTAATATTAGGTCACTTTTGCACTCAAAATACTTAAAAGCTCAAGTGGAACATTAAGCACCTTGATCTTAAAATAAAAAAAAAGTAGATTTAAGAGGTCAAGATCCCTATTCTGGTTTACCTGGAACCGCAGTGACAAGAGAGGTCGGGTGGGGGAAACCCTGTAACCCGTGGGGACGCTCTACCGTGTAGGGGTCTTTGCGGGACTCTCCCTCTCTGGCTGCCCAGGTATTTCTCAGGTGGACGATCTTCTGATCCAGGGGTCCATCTGCCCCGAACCTCTATAGTCACCCAACAATTCTTGGGTGTCTTGATTGGGTCCAGCACCTTCTAATCTCATCACATCTTTCGGTGCATGTTCGGTAGGAGGTCCTTAAGACCACCTTTAAGACCACCCTTAGAAATTCATTCTCGTCGAGGCCAAGCCTCGACGCCCTTGTTTGTGCAACAACCCCGCCACATAAATCTTTCATCTGACTCAGACCCTGATTCCCCTTCTTCTCCCATCATGGCACAACCCATTGAAGAGGAGAATAACCTTGAACACCAACTTCAACGCTTGAACGATCTCTTTCAAAACTTTGTAAACCCACCGCAGCGACCTATGATGCGAGATCACTATAATCCTGCTGCGGTGGCAATCGAACCCCGAGTACGAATCCCAATTGGAGGACCCGATTCTGATCTGAAGCCCAATATGATTCATGCCATACCGAAGTTCCATGGGCTTAACTCTGAGGATCCATTCCAACACATTAAACAACTCAAGCATTTGGCCCAGACCTTCGGGTCAGATGTACAAAACCGGGATATCCTACTCACGAAAATGTTTTCGTTCTCCCTCTTGGACAAGGCTGCACACTGGTATCAGACTCAGACCCACCCGATCAACACATGGGAGGAATTACAGTCCGAATTTTTGAAAAAATTCTTCCCTGTTGGCCGGACAAATGCCTTGCGCCACCAGATCACTCATTTCACTCAACAACCGGGAGAACCTCTTCATGAAGCTTGGGATCGATTCCTAGATCTCATGCGAAAGTGCCCCCATCACGGAGTTCCTAAGTGGGAACAAGTCCAGTCTTTTTACCAGGGACTCCGTGAGGATATTCGTCTATTCGTCAATGCAACATGTGGAGGAAACATCATGGGCCAACACGAGGACACGGTATGGGAGATTCTCGAAAACATGTGCGAGAACTCCATAAACAATGACTCCTTGGGCTTATTCGACAGGATGAATGCCCGCGCATCGACGAATCTAAGAGGGACACATGAGACGCAGGACCTGTCCACTTCTGTCGACCTGGAACTGATGGCCAGTCGGTTGGACAAGGTCTCTATCATAGAAAAGAAGGTGGACGAGTTAACTCGACATTTGCAGCAAGCCACCTCTGCACAAAATTCTTTTACACGACCTCCTCTGGCAAGGGAAACAGTGCAAAGCATCTATCACCAACCTGCCAAGGGGATGGACCCATATCCACCCCCGTCTACCTCTCGGACCGGAGTGACCTCTGATCCCTTCTATTCGAGTTGGGGGAACTCTGAACTCTCGTATTCTGACTTTCCTGAGGTTCCTCAAAACTGCGAGGACCTCAACGCCATCCAGAATGACCCATACTCCAATACCTACAACCCTGGATGGCGAAATCATCCTAACTTTCAGTGGGCAGGAAATTCTCAAAAACCACCATATCAACCCCGCCCACAAGCTTCTCGTCCATATCAGCCGCCTCAGCCTCGGCCCAATCCCACCTACCAATCCGGGCAAAATCAGGATCAACTGACTCTTATCCTTCAAACACTGGCTGACATTCAAAAGAAGAATGCGGCAATGCAAAAATAGCACAAGGACGAGATCACAGAGGTTCGCAACCAACTGGCCCAGATGGCAAATTCCCGCCAACCTGGCACTCTTCCTTCGCAACCTCTGCCCAACCCAAATAACGTGCCGACCCAGAGGCGCGTTATGAATCCAAATCCAGGCCACGCACATTTGATTTATCAGGCCCCTGCTACTCCATCACCAGACGGGATGGAGGCGTCAACATCTTATGCAGGATTGCAGCAGCAGCCACCCCTCCTACCTAACCCAAACCAAAGTCAGGCCGGATTAAACTCTGTAACAACACGCAGTGGTAAAACAACACAAGACCCACACTATCCGAACCACTCCAAGCCTAATAATCGCCAAGACCCTAGGGTAGTCATCCAAGATACTACTGTCCCAGATCAAGAACCTGGACCTATCCTAGAGGAACCAGCTAGGATCCCATTTCCTGAGGCCTTGACCAAAGGAAAAAGGACAACCAAACCTGTGGCTCCTGAGGAGGATCTGGTCAAGCTCTTTGAACAGGTCCAGATAAACATCCCGTTGATGGATGCAATCCGCCACATACCGGCTTACGCAAGGTTCTTGAAAGACATATGTACACCTAAACGTAAGCCGCGAACCAAGGATGGGAACCCAATCGTACTATCAGAGCAAGCTAGCTCTGTCATCTTGAGCAAACTCCCACCTAAGGCTAAAGACCCAGGAACTCCCTTGATTTCTTGTAAAATTGGTGAAACCCAACTTGATAGAGCCCTACTAGACCTAGGTGCCTCCATAAATTTAATACCTACATCCCTCCTTGACCACCTTGAAGAATCTGAACTTAAACCCACTGAGGCGACATTGCAGTTAGCCGATCGATCCATCAAGTCACCCAAAGGAATACTCGAGGATGTCATTGTTAGGGTACGAGATTTTTATTTCCCAGTGGACTTCATAGTACTGGACATGGATGCACCTAAGAACCCAAGGGACACACCAATCATATTAGGGAGACCCTTTTTGGCCACTGCTAGGGCCAATATAAACTGCGAAGAGGGCCAGATAGAATTAAAATTTGGGAATCAAAATCTGAAGATTGACATTTTCAAGGCCCATCAAGGGATTAATTGCGGGGTGATAGAGGAAATTTGTGATGTCGAAGCCGTGGTTGATGAACTGCATATAGAGGACAACCTGATTATTCCTAATCAACCACTAGAGAATCAAAAACCGCTAACAGAGGAGTGCGGACATGATCTAGTCACACCTATGACTCCTACCATTGCTCCCGATACAAACCCCGAACCACCCGCTGCTGCTGACAATCCTGTCACGGAACTCAAGCCCCTTCCTGAACATCTAAAATACGTCTTTTTGGATTCAAATCAGACGTTTCCTGTGATTATCAATTCTCGACTCACACCTGACCAGGAACTCCGTTTGATTTCTGTTCTCCAACAACATTGTAGAGCCATTGGATGGACTCTAGATGATTTAACTGGTATAAGCCCTTCATACCGCACACATCGAATCTACACGGAAGAAGGCTCACGACCTTCAAGAGAAATGCAAAGACGCCTAAACCCTAACCTACAGGAGGTCGTGAAAAAGGAGATCATTAAGTGGTTAGATGCAGGGATCATCTACCCGATCTCCGACAGTCATTGGGTGAGTCCAACACAAGTGGTACCTAAGAAGGCAGGACTTACCATCATCACGACTGAAACCGGGGAAGTCATTCCTACCCGAATAGCTAATTCGTGGAGAGTCTGCATTGATTACAGAAGACTAAATTCCTCCACGAAGAAGGATCATTTCCCACTACCATTTATTGATCAGATCCTCGAGAAACTAGCGGGAAATAAATTCTTCTGCTTTCTTGACGGGTACTCCGGTTACAATCAGGTGGCAATCCATCCAGAGGACCAAGAAAAGACCACATTCACCTGCCCCTTCGGGACGTACGCGTTCCGAAGGATGCCGTTCGGTCTCTGCAATGCACCTGCAACTTTTCAGCGGTGCATGCTTGCCATATTCTCAGATATGGTAGGTGATTATCTGGAAGTCTTCATGGATGACTTTTCAGTTTTTGGACAATCATTTGACGATTGCCTCCAACACTTGGTCCATATACTCAGGCGGTGCATCGAGGTGAATTTGGTTCTTTCCTGGGAAAAGAGCCATTTCATGGTGCCTGAGGGAATTGTCCTGGGACATTTAATCTCAGAGAAAGGCATCCAAGTGGATCGAGCTAAGGTTAACCTGATTTCCAAGCTCCCTATGCCTAGCTCGATTAAGGACATCCGATCTTTTTTGGGGCACGTCGGTTTCTACCGTCGATTCATCCCTGATTTCTCCAAGATCGCGCGCCCCCTGACCAATCTTCTCTCCAAGGATGTACCTTTCGAAATTTCCAAGGAATGCACTCAAGCATTTGAAATCCTACGTGACCGAGTCACCCAGGCCCCAATCCTACAGTCCCCTGATTGGTCTCAACCCTTTGAGATCATGTGCGATGCATCTGACTTTGCTGTAGGAGCGGTTTTGGGGCAGAAAATTGACGGGATACCTGTGGTCATTTACTACGCTAGCAAAACACTGGATGAGGCTCAGCGTAACTATACGGTTACTGAGAAAGAGCTGCTGGCCATAGTATTTGCCCTGGAAAAATTCAGATCACACCTTCTGGGTTCCCGTATTATCGTATACTCGGATCACACAGCTGTAAGGCATCTCCTTGCCAAGAAGGATGCGAAACCTCGACTAATCCATTGGATCTTGCTATTGCAAGAATTTGACCTCGAGATTCGCGACAAGGTGGGAAAGCACAATGTGGTAGCTGATCACTTGTCCCACCTTCCTTCTGAAATTATTGATCCTTCCGGACCTATTACAGAACATTTCCCTGATGAGCACCTCCTGACTATCAGTACAAGTCTTCCATGGTTCGCCGATATTGTTAATTACCTGGCATCACATCAGATTCCGCCCGATTGGTCGAAGGCCAAAAAGGACAAATTGCGTTCCGATGCCAAGTATTACCTATGGGAAGACCCGTATCTTTTCCGCATTGGTGCTGATCAAATAATCCGACGGTGCGTCACGGAAGTGGAAATCAAAGACATACTCTCATTCTGCCATGACCAGGCATGCGGTGGACATTTTTCTGGACATAAAACCGCATCGAAAGTCCTCCAGTGTGGCTTCTACTGGCCCACAATTTTCAAGGATGCATACGATCACTGTAAGGTATGTTCCCGTTGCCAGACTCTGGGCAACATGAGCCATAGAGACATGATGCCTCTACAGCCGATCTTGGTATGCGAAATTTTTGATATTTGGGGGATTGATTTCATGGGACCCTTTCCGAACTCGGATGGCTTCGAATACATCTTACTCGCAGTTGACTATGTGTCCAAGTGGATAGAAGCCATTCCGACCCGAACCAACAATCATAAAGTCGTTATAAAATTCCTCCATCAAAACATTTTCTCAAGGTTCGGGATTCCGCGTGCTATAATTTCCGACGGAGGGACCCATTTTACGAACGCTCAGTTCAGGTCACTGATGACCAAATACGGGGTGTCACACCGAATCTCTACTCCTTACCACCCCCAAACTAATGGTCTAGCTGAGCTATCTAACCGAGAGATCAAGAAGATCCTTCAGGTTACTGTTCGACCTGATAGAAAAGATTGGTCTTCTCGGCTTCCGGAAGCATTGTGGGCCTATAGGACCGCCCACAAGACCCAATTAGGAATGTCTCCCTTCAGACTAGTGTACGAGAAGGCATGTCACCTCCCCATCGAATTGGAGCATAAAGCCTATTGGGCAGTACAGACCTGTAATCTCGACCTTTCTAAGGCTGGAACCCACAGAAGATTTCAAATGAGCGAGATCGATGAATTACGCCACGACGCGTATGAGAACTCGCGAATTTACAAAGAACGGGTTAAAGCTTTTCACGACAAACACATTTCTAGAAAGGTCTTTCATCCTGGTCAAAAAGTTTTACTCTTTGATGCTCGACTCAAACTATTCCCAGGAAAGCTAAGATCCAAGTGGGTCGGACCCTACCTAGTCCGCCAAATCTTCGGAAATGGAGCTATTGAAATCAGCCCACTCAGCCACGATTCTGAACCCTTTGTCGTGAACGGGCAGAGACTCAAGCCGTTCATTGACATGACCGATATAGATTTGACTGAGTCATCCTTTACCCTCCATTCCTCTTGAGCTCATTGCGCCCAGCCGATGGCGTAAAACTCAGCGCTTAACGGGAGGCAACCCGTCATTCTTTGAAAAACCTGAAACCGTTTCTGACATCTCTATGCGGAACTCATATTGCACTTTAGGGTTCATCCATTAGAACAGCCGACTTCACCTCAGGTATACCTACCCGAGATTAGAAATCATTCGCAACAAGTCGCTTCGACCCATTCACTCACCACACACCTGTCCTAATACATGAACTAAGCTGAATTCGAACCCACCTAATTTACAATGGGGACATTGCAAATCTTAGGCATGGGGGGGTATGAAAGTGCAAAATGTCAGAAAATTCATATCAAGAAAGGGTTTCACATAAAAAAAAAAAAAGACTTGATAGAGGGGAGGAACAATTCAAGGTCATACAAATGAGAGGAGGAAAAGAAGAAAAAATGACAAAAAGGAGCACAAAATGAAAAGAAATAGTCATTAGTAAAAGATTAAGGGGTTAACTGAAGTTCTAGACCGAATCAAGAAAAAGAAAAGAAAAGTGCCACGGAGATATAACAAGAGATTAGCGGGAACGCTGGTCTTAGGCTTTTTGGGCTAGTACCTTTAGCTTAAAAATTCACGTATCCATTAAAATCTGGATAATCCTCAAGAGGTTGAGGAAAATGCGAAGCTTGAGTATTAGGTCTAAGGCTTAGGAAGTATTCGGCCTCGTTAACTGACCTCCGGTTTGCGGGATTCGGTAACCTAAGCACCCAAATTCACACACAGTCTGGTTCAGTGCGCATAAACATCCAAATCACGCGAAAAGCGTTTAATGTTCTGAAAAAGTCACCTAGATTAGGAGCGGTCAATCAACACAAATTGATTTGGACGAGTTCCCAGCGCGGAGAGGCGGGAAATTCCCCTCGAAGATGCGTAACAACATATCATCTCCTCGGTGCTTGTCTCTTGGGATATTTAAATATCCCACCGGGGGCATGTAAGCACTCGGCTGATTCAGATACCATGGGCGGCATTATCACGAAATGTCGATCGCCAGGGTCTGGATTCGGCCACGGAACGCCATGGGCGGGATTATCTCGAAATCTCGAAAGCCAGGGTTCCGGGGGTTGCCATGGGCGGGATTATCTCGAAATCTCGAAAGCCAGGGACCCTTGAGGATTGATGATGGGGACGAGGAATCCGATACAGACCGTGTTGAGAAGCTAATCCGAAGCTAGAAATAAAAAGAAAAGAGAGAGAAAAGCTCTCCAAACAAATAAATCTTCTATCTCTCTCTTACAAAAAAAAATGCACTGCAAACTGAACTTAGGCTAAAAATATCTCAAGCACGGGTGCTTTAACCGCGGAGTCCAACAAACCCTAGGTTAGCTTCTGTGGGCCGTAGAAACCTTTGCGAAGGACTGAGGCTAAAGCGGAACAGGTCTGGATTTTGGTTTGTAGTTGAATACCTCTAGGCCTATTATCAGCATTCCTACCTAATCACAAAAGAAAAGGAGAAGCACTTATCATTGTTGACAGATATTCAGGGTCTAGAATGAAAGTTAAAACTTTGAAATTTTGCTAAGGGACTAGCAAAAGCTAGGCATTGGGGTATGATGAGAGCCTCATCATGAGCCATAACTAGCTCATTTTGACCCAATAAAGAAGATAAAAGCTCCTACATAACCTGGAAGAAGGCCTAACTGAAGGAACAAGTGCTCTGAGAAGAAAACATGAAATAAAGGTTAAAACTGTAATTTTACCATTGCAGTACGTAAACGGGATTTCTCAGAGGCAAAACAGAGGTCAAATGGTATAAATGAGATAAAAAGTGGGTTGAGTCAATCAGAAATGGGTTCATGTGCAATCTAAGAACTAAATGACACTTAGTAACCCTAAAACAGACCCGCTTAAATTAACAAGGTTCCAATCAGAACAAAAAGCAAGTAAACCATCTAAAAATCATGGAAAAACATCCTCTAGGGTTTGGAACACTTAATTTGGCCTTTGGAACCTAGTTTGACCTAGATTAGGGTCCTAGCTCTTCAATTAACCTAATTTGGGTTTTTACGCAAAATATCCAGTCAAACGAGGTCAAACCTAAAATCCAACTTCACCATTGGATTCCTTAGGTCCAAATTAGGTTTGTACCAAAATTTTGACCTAAGGAGAGGTCATCTTGACCTACTTTGCAATTTAGTACACCCAAATCACAAATTGGTCCCTATCTTTTGAATACCGTTGCAGAGAACCCCCTAGGTTCTTCGCCTCCTTTGCAAACCGGTCCTGCCGCCATTGCTAGGGCAGAACCGAGCTCCGGCGAGGTTCGGAGAGGGATTGCTCTCTAATCCCTCAGAGATTCCCTCCCAGAAATGGAAGGAGGATTCTCTGAGGAATTCCCTTCCTTATAAAGTCAATTACAATCGCTGGTGTGAACTCAATCTCTCGTGCGAACGCACGAGAGATTTGGGTATCCTAACTCCTTTCCATCTCCGGCGACCAACCTCAGGAAATTACGTGCCCTTCACGCTCTGCACACCCAGTCCAGCGCCTATATAAGAACCCGCAACTCCGGCCGAAGAGGCTAAGCTTGATTTTGACGGAGATCCCTTCCAAATTCCTCCCTCTCCCATCTCCGGCCAAACGACCCACAAGCTCCGGCAACCTCCTTCTCGTCGCTCTGCTGCCATACCAGCAGCAGAGTCCTCTCCGCCGCTTCCTCCCGCGTCGCGCTGTACCCCGCGCGCGCGCTTCTGACCTCGTCTTCGTCGCCGCTTCCTCCCTCAGGGTCTTTCTTCCCCGACGACGGTAGTTACGAGCCGTCCTCTCCGCCGCCTCCCTTCCCTCCAGACAACCCCAGATACGTTCTCTACCCTCTCCTCTCTCTTTTCCCCCAACTATTTTACTTGATTACCCCTCGACAGTACCTAACCGCCTTCATCTTCCTCGCCTCCGACCGCACTCCGGCGAGCCGCCCACACCACTCCGCCACTCCACACGACTCGCCA
The DNA here is from genome assembly GCA_037157565.1 of Thalassia testudinum. Classification (NCBI taxonomy): domain Eukaryota; kingdom Viridiplantae; phylum Streptophyta; class Magnoliopsida; order Alismatales; family Hydrocharitaceae; genus Thalassia; species Thalassia testudinum. The sequence goes on from JAZHRO010000046.1 coordinate 1,882,265, forward strand.
ACCACCTCGGGAGCTCCGCCTCACCACCAGGAACTCGCTCCACCCCACAACTGCCACTCCAGACCTCCATAACCACCCCCCGAACAACCCACCATCTCCGGCCACAGGTTGACCTAGGCGCGCACGCCTAGGCCGACCGACAACCTGCAGCATCACCCACCGCCTTCGCCGTGCTACGGCGAAGGTTTCCAGCTATTCTGATTGGGCCAATAGGCCGTTCTGTGGAATCTCAGGTGAACGCCCCGACCGCCATTAACAGCCGAAGCAGCAGGAAGCTTGGAGCAGCAGCAGGCGTCAGGCTTCCCAGGCGGAAGGTGCAGCAGGCTCTCGCAAGTGTCGCGAGGTGACTGAGTTCAGCAAGGAGCACCAGCAGGGCCTTCAGCGTGGGTGATTGCACACGAGAGTCTGCGGGCGCGCGTGAGGGAAGGCCGAAACCTTTAGTCCCACATCGTGGGATTACAAACCTCAGGTACACTATAAATTTCTTTTGTGATATATTCTTATCGCCTCAGTAAGCACAGGGGTGAGGTCCCTCACTGACCCCACCCGCCTCGTCCGCAACCTGACCACGCGGACTTGGCGGATCCGACCTGACCTAGACCAACGCACTCCTCGCGCATCACACCACCTTCAGGTGCGCCTGGTCCCGGGTACGATCCGACCCGATTAATGCCTGTGGCTCTGGGAGAGCAGCTCCGAGTGAATTGCTTGAGAGAGAGAGACGCGCGGGTAGAGGGAGAAGGGTTAGGTTTTGCTCCTGTGCAGGCAGGCTGATCGTAGGAGAGGGACTTGGCCGCTGCAGAAGAAGGAAAAGCAAGCCAAAGAAGAAGACAGAAGAAGAAAGAAGCCTTCGCAGGAGAAGGAAAGCAGAAAGATTAGAAGTCTTTGCAGAGAAGAAGAAGAAGGATAAAGGAAGATTGCAAAGAGATCAGAAAGGCAAAGCAGAAGGAAAGATACAGAAGCAGAAAGGAGAAGAAGGAAGAAAGAAAGAAAGATCACATTTAAGACATCTGATACATAAATCAGATGTCTAATTCTACTTTTTCTAAAAACTCTTTGAATCAATTATATTTGCATGTAACAGTTGTATTCTTGGGTTTTACAAAGTACTGAGATTGCTCCCTGTGTTCGACCTCGGATACTCTGGTTTTCGAGTAATAAAAATCTTTATTTGTTTTGAACGCTTTAGCGGCTATATTACAACGCGATATTATCTTTTAACAAACCGCACAAAAGCGCGACGAACAGATTCCATCACCAACAAGTTGCAAAGTGGCTTAGAAATTTTAGTGAAATTCTTAATAAAGTGCCTATAAAAGCCAGCATGGCCCAGAAAGGATCTAATCTATTTGACATTCGTCAGCAATGGAAGTTTGGAAATAGAATCAGCCTTGGCTTTATCTACTTCCAAACCTCACTTAGACACAACATGCCCAAGTACAATTCCTTTCTGTACCATGAAGTGGCTTTTCTCCCAGCTGAGGACTAAACCAGTTTCCTTACATCACTTTAGCACATTCTCTAAGTGTAGGAGACACTGGTCGAAAGATGAGTTGTAAATGGAGAAGTCATCCATAAACACTTCAACACACTCGTCAATCATGTCCGGGAAAATGGACATCATACACCGTTGGAAAGTTGCCGGTGCATTACATAGTCCAAACGGCATATGCTTGAACGCAAAGGTACCGTAAGGACTCATGAAAGTTGTCTTATCCTGATCATCAGGGAAGACTTTAACCTGGTTGTACCCAGAATATCCATCAAGAAAGTAATAGTACTTATTCCCTGCCAATTTTTCAAGAATCTGGTCAATAAAAGGCAAGGGAAAGTGATCTTTTTGGGTAGTAGTGTTCTGCTTGCGGTAATCAATGCAGACCCACCATCCAGTTGAGGGTCTAGTCACAACTTGTTCACCTTGGTCATTAAACTCCACAGTAAAGCCTGCCTTCTTTGGCACAACATGAATAGGACTTACCCATCTACTATCTGCAATGGGATATTGATCCCAGCGTCCAACCACTTCAGAATTTCCTTTTTAACCACCTCCCTCATATTAGGGTTAAGATGTCTCTGCATGTGCCTAAATGGCTTGATGGAATCATCAATATAAATGTGGTGCATGCAGAGTGTAGAGTCTATACCCTTAATGTTAACAATGCTCCAAGCAATAGCTTCCTTATGCCTAGACAAACATTCAATCAGGGCTCTCTCTGGTGTCTCAGATAGCACAGCAGAAATGATAACTGGAAGCGTATCATTGGCACCCAGGAAGACGTACTTGAGAGTGTTTGGGAGGGGTTTCAACTCAAGGTTGGGGGCTTGTATGGTTGAGGGTTTCATAGTAGATGTCCCCATCTCAGGTAGCAGATCTACCTTGGGAAAAAATGATGGGGAAAGAGACTCAGCCGAAACACCCAACAAACTCCTCAAGTTCTAATATATCCCCTTCACATTCCTCCAAGAGATGGGAATGCTCATTTAGCATGACATGCTGAAGTGGGTCATCACATAACATTGTAGGGGTTGTCTCTTCAATCAAGTCATCTATCACCTCAACTTGGGAACAATCCTCAAGCCTGACTTGTTTATAAGCATTAAACACATTAAGCCGGATTTTCCTATTCCCAAAGCCCATTTTTAATGCCCTAGTATTGCAATTGATTGAAGCATGCGAAGTTGAAAAGGAAGGGGTGGCCTAAAATGATGGAGGGCTTGGTTGGCTTGTTGGTAGGGTCAGTGTCCAAAACTAAGTCAACGGGGAAGAAGAATCTTCTACTCTCACAAGGACATCTTCCAGAATTCCCCGTTGTGTCTTGAGTGATCGATCAACAACTTGGAGGATTACCGGGCTTGGCTTCATATTGCCTCCCCCAAGTTGTTCATACACATAGCTCGGAAGGATGTTCACCCCCATACCCAGATCAAGTAGAACCTCATCTATCTGTAAGTCACCAATGACCACCGAGATGTATGGGGTTGCTAGGTCCTTAAGCTTCAGGGGTGTGCCATGTTGAACTATTGAGCTAACGAAATCAGGCAAGACAACTTTTGATTGGACTTGTTCCTAGATTGCCACTTTTTCATGCACAGGTCCTTTAGGAAGCGGGAATAATATGGAATATGCCTGATAACCTCAAGCAAAGGCAAGTTAATCTGCACTTGCTTGAAAATCTCCATGATTTCATCCGTCTTATCTTTGGCTCTAGATGAGCCAGCAGAAGTCTGCCCAGAGGTGGATAAGCGCTCTAGAAAGGGCACTCTCAATCTCTGGGTGGAAGGGTTGTCATGTCGAATAAGGGGTGGAAAGGGGGCAACCTCTACTGGTGAGGTAATTTCAAGCAGAGGAGATTTGGGTAATTCTTCTCTAGTGGGGAGGAATGTCAGGGTGGATGGGTTTTCAGAAAGTTAGACTATAGGAGCATAAGGTTTGGAAATTTCTTTCCCACTCCTCAAAATAGTCACCGCCTAGGCATGCTCCCTAAAAATAATCCCTTTTCCTTTAGGATTCTCCTCAGGAGCACTGGGAAGCTTCCAAATTTCCCTCTGTCTAATGGCCTCAATAAGGTGTCCTATCTACGATTTCATTTCATGTATAGCCTTGTTATGAGATTGGATGATGGCACTTTGACTTTCTTGCATAGTTCTCAACATTGCCTTCAATTCATCCATCTAAAGGTCTTTGGTTGGCTAAAGGTTTGAGGTTGGTTCATTTGTTGGTTTTGAAATGGTTGTGGTTTATAATTCCCTGAATTTGAGACATCCCTTGTCTCCATGAAAAGTTTGGGTGATTCCTCCATCCCTCATTATAAGTGTTGGAAAAAGGGTCATTACGAGGTCTAGGACAGAACCCTTGAGCGGCATTCAAGTCTGCCTATACAAGCTCAGGGAATTGGAAGGCCAAGTGGCAATCCACAGTGGCGTGCGTATTGCCTTGGCAAATGGAGCACTCTGAAGCTTGGAATGTGGAGGTGCTAGATTTGAATTGGCCCAGGCTTGACATAAGCCTTTCTATATTTTGATTCAATAATTGAATCTGATAGGCTAAATTCTAGGTGTCCCTTGCCTCATTTGCCTCCAAATTTCTTTGCATGAGAGTGGGTTTTCTATCCAAGTAGGCAGAATTCAAGTGAATAGAATTCTCACTCAAAGTATAAAAAAGGTTCCAAGCTTCATCCTCAGTCTTAGATAGAAAGGTTCCTACGTAGGCACCATCCACAATCTTCCTGTGCAATCATTAAGTCCAATGTAGAACCTTTCAACCAGTTGCCACCTGGGCACCAGGTGATGTTGGTAAAGTCTCATAAGGTCATTAAAGCACTCCCACGCATCATGGAAAGCTTTCCCATCCTTTTGAACAAAACTCATAATTTCCCTCCTAAAGTGATTTGTTTTGCTCATGGGGAAGTACTTCTTCAGAAACTCCTTCAAGGCATCCCAAGTGTTAATACCATCTAGGGTATGATACCAATACTTGACCTTGTCCTTGAGGGAGAAAGGAAAGAGGGTCTACATTTGGGCATCATCAATAACACCCTGCAACTTCACCGTGGAATAGACCTTGATGAATTCCTCTATATGCCTGTAAGGGTCTTCCCTAGCAGTACCATAAAAGGAGGGTAGCAAATATATGGTACCGCTTTTGATCTCATAAGGATTGTCCCCTCTAGGTCTACATAGTGCAGGGCCAGTTTCATTAGTCGAAATGAAATATTTTTTAAGGCTCCTTTGACTAGCCATTACTCCCTTGGGAGGTTCCTTCTTAGGATTCTTTCAGGTTCAGGATCAAACACAAGTTATCTCCTAAGAGATCACCTACCAAGCATGCACTACAAACACAATTCAAAAGGACTTGTTAGGTCTTTACAGGTTTAGGCTTTTGACTTTAATTCAGATTGTAGGTGACAAAGCAAGTTGCCCAATAAATTATGCATCTATTGTCAACCTACAAAATGCCTAACATGACCTAGTTGGAGCTTAGGTGCTCTTCCCTAAAGCTCAAATGATAGAGCAACTCCAAAGATGAAAGATCGAGGGATGCAAGTAGGCCTAAGCCTTCCTTTGAAGCTTTGCTTTTGCGGTGCTTCTTAACTACCCTCAAAATCCGTGGTAGGGTATCCTCCTCTTTGGAGTTACAAAACCTTCGATCTCGAGTTTTGAACACTTCAGAATCCAATGGTAGGAGGGCTCTTTTTGTAGTAGTTCCAAGACCTAAATGTGTTTATATGCGTGCTTCGGTGCAACAAAATAGCAAAGTGTGCATATACTGAAAAAAATGTTTTTGAATTTTTGAAATGCATGGAAGATTATCGAATCAAGCCCTTGATTTTAATGTCCCTCCTTTAGTTAAGTCCTTTTCCGAATTTAAAGGCGACCACTTATTAGATTGTTTGAAATAAAAATGGATGGTCATGCAATTACATTCAGATGCAAATGCATGATCAAGATATGGATGCAATGTAAGAGGATGCGTACCTTGCTTCCAGCAATCTTTAATGGGATAGATGCAAATGCAAGCAAAATAAATCGAGAGGCTACTCATTCACTCCTAAATGGTCCTCCTAGGGCATGCAGCTTCTAGCAGGTAGTTCATGATGGTTTTTTTATGTTTTATATCTAACCTACTTATGCACAAACAAGAAAAATAAAATCAATCCACAAAAGAAAATAAAAAAACTAAGTCTGAATAAATGGGAATAGACTCCCACAAAAATGCCCTCCACAATGGGCCTAAAACAAGTTCGGGGAAAAACCCCTTAAAATGAACCCCAGAACAAGGGTCCTAAACCAAATGTGTAAGGAAAATTAAGTCTAAAGTCTGAATCTTACTCTAATCAAATCAAAGACTAAATGTGCCGAGATGATCATCACATCCTCGTTCTTCCTCTCCTGGCAATTTGGTTCTTTGCAAGGTGGCTCGAACAATTTCTCCTCTGTTGATGTCAAGGATCACCCCTCACGATGGCTGGTGTGGTGACGAGTCATAGAATGTCTGTCACAGAACGTACGCACTCGCACCAGAATATAAAGATCCAGAGTTAAATATACTTCCAAAATTTAAATCAATGTGAACAAATGAATGAATGCAATTTTATTAAGCCTGTTGCCTCCTCAGAACCAGAGCCATTTGACGAGTCGATTTTCCTCTTTCGAAGATGATAGTTAAAATGATTTGTCATTGTATTTCTAAGTGGTGGAAAATCGACTAATCAAGGTATTGAATTAAAACACTCGAGAGAGTGGGTCGTGTCCAGAGGGAGGCAATGACTTATTAAAACTCGCACTAGTCAAAAATCGATGTTCGTAATTAATTTCACAAAGAAACTTAATCAAAATTGCCTTTCAATTAAGATAATAGGACATGAATCAGCTGATATTGTATTTTCATGAAAGATGAGGGAGTTCTCACAAAATCACCATATTAGAATATTATTAACTCAAAAATCCCACATCTCACAATGGCATGCAAATGTAAATAAAAATCAAACCCAAAATAGAGCTTTTCTTGCCTTCATGCGTGCGTGGAGGAGAGGCGATGGCAGACTGTGAGAAGCTCGGAGAAGGTTGGTCGCGACGAGGGCTACGCGTGGGTGGTGATGGCTCATCGAATGGTGGCCGATGGCGGTCACTAGAGAGAAGGATGCCGCCGGTGGTGGGAGCAAATCCGTGCTTGCATAGGGTTACAGATGGCACGATCGAGCATATGGCTGGTCTCGTGGAGTCGAGGCGACCTCAACGGAGTCGACGGCGTGGAGAACAGAGGTCTGTGGCAGTGGCTGCGTGTAGAGGAATGGCGATGGTTGTTAGGTTCCTCCTCCCTGTTGACGGAGAAGAAGAGGATGTGGAGGCAAGCTACTGTTGTTAATGTGGGTGGCGTGCATGTATGCGCACGCGAGGAGGGTGCGCGCAAGGGTGCGCTAGACGCACAAGGAGGAGGTGCACTCGATGGTGGCGCTGGTGATGGCTAGGCGCTATGCGCACTGTTGTTATGGGTGCGGAGAGCCATTGGCCGCGCATGGAACGCAGTAAGGCACTGTGCACCGGAGGGTGCACTACTGGAGATGGCGCACTCTGCTAGAGGTGATGCACGAGGGAGAGGGTGGAGCACACTATTGTTGCTCATGCATGGGCGAGGTGGCAGTGGCAAAGGGGCTTTAGTGAAGGCGATGGCTATTGGTAACAATGGTGGTGGGTTTCATTGAGTTGGAGGAAAAAAAATAGAGGAAGAGGAAAATGGGGAAGGAGAAGATGAAGATGGTAAAGAGGCTTCAGACGTCCAGGAAACTTGCCGAACGACTCAACCTTGCATGAATGGTTGTTGGCGCGTGGTTGTGGTGGTGGTTGCTGGTGATGGTGGTGAGCATGGTGCACACTGAGGTGCTCACAGTAATGCAAGCAAGCTCCTGACGGTGGTGTGTCCTGTCACACCACACGCCCATGGTGGTGGAGGCTCGCTGCCACAGTTGAGGCTGGTGGTGGTGGAGTGGTTGGAGGTCAACTCTCTACACAATGGTGAATGGGGTGCAGGCCTACTCCGCATGGCAGACTCTCCTCCACCTTTGTAGCTGTGGCTGCATGGATTTGAAATGGAGCATAAGCATTGAAGGCTCAAGATCCACTTTTCATGGAGGAGGAATGCTCTCAGCTGTGGCTGGAGTGAATGGCTGCAGGTGGACGAGGCGGAGTCGTTCCTACAAAATAAGAAGAAGAATAAAATAATAAAATATTAGGATTATTTATGCACAAATCCTTAACTTCTATGTTAATTAAAACAATGCATGTAATGCACCTAATTGGTTACTAATCAAACGCATGCAATTCTAAGTTAATTCTAAATGCATTTAGATATGAATGCCACACATGAATTATGCCATCAAGCTAAAAATATGAATTAATTTATTTACATCCTAATGTATGCTATCTAAATGTTAAAGTTAACTTAATGTCTAGACACTTAAATACCTAAATAGCCCACAAATATGGGCTAATCAAATACCCCCATGCCTAGTTTTTGCTAGTCCCTAGCAAATTCAAGCATGACTTAACACTCCAAGTTATCCAAGCTAACTCAATTCACCTTTTCAAAGAAATTAGGTTGAACCATCTAACCCTAGTTTGAAAGATCACCATCAAAGATCTCAAATTGGAGTTTAGAGATGGAACCCTGAGCACCATCAAAGATCTCAAATTGGAGCACACAACCCCGGTGAACTCATGAGATCAAAGGATCTTTTTTTGCTTCAATTGCATGGAATTCACAAGGATTCCTTGCAATTGAAGGCCTAGAATGCCTCTATAAAATCTCCCCTACATTCCCCAATTCAAACCATCCAAGAATAGGCCGAGAATCCTATTCTTCCTCCTTCTCTAGCCACCATCCTCTTTGGCTCTGATGAGCTTCTCTACCTCCCTCTTCCAGCCAACCAACCACTAACTTAGAAGGTTCATCCTCTTCCCCTCTTCCTCACATGCCTTACCAACCAAAATAAGGGCACCGCCGACCTCTTCTTCCACGCCGATACCTTTGCCAGACCTCTTCGTCTTCTTCGCGTCTGGCCAGTCAACACTAGACACTCCTCACCACCACTAGTCCAAAATCCCATCCCTTTCACTCCTCCCTCTCTAGCCACTTCCTACACCCCTAGATTCTAATTTTAGCTACTACCACTTCTAGTCCACCATCGTCTTCCACACCTCTGGCACGAGCCCTAGCAAGCTCGTGCCGGCACCACATGCAACCAAACCACTTCACAACACGTCCACAACCTCTGCCTCACCTCAGAGATCAAAAGCCCTCAACTTATTGAGGGCTTTTATCACTCAAACCTTTGGCTGAACACTACACCTCGCCATCATCAACACCGATTTCGAACAACCATCTTACATGCTCATTCATCAAATTAACAAAACCACCACACTCCACAAGCTCCAGCAATACTCCTGAATGTCCTAATTTGGGCTAATAGGCCGTATTCATGATTGTAGGTTCCGTCGTCTCCGATCATCATCTCTAGCGTCGTTCAGCTACCATCTGACCATACTCCACCTCGCCACTAGCCTCCTCAGGCATGGAATCCCTCCATCAACTCATCTAGGCCCTCAATTGAGCAAACCCATCATAGCAATAGACACAATCAAGCCCAGCAACCTGTCATAGCTGTAGCAGAGGAAGAGTGTGGGAGATAATCCCACATCGTTAAAAGAAGATTTGGAAATCTCTTCATAAAGCAATTCATGCATATGTTATTTGCCTAAGACACGGGGGTCAAGTCCCCTCTCACCTACTCGCTCACTTCTTGCCCGTGGCCAAGCACGCAGGCCTAGACCCTGGATCCGATAACCTGATAACCCATATACCCATACCTAGTCTGGATTGAGAGAGAAAGGATTCCTATGAGGGGAGAAGGGAAGTTTTGCACTGTTCCACATTGGGTTTTATGCCCAATAATTGGGAAAATTCAGAGTTCTGAGGCTTGCTACTTAAGGCATCTGAGCCTTATATTTGATGTCTAATCTGAAGAGAAATGTTGGTTCTGACTTTGGTTGAGATATTGGCTTGAGTATTGTTGAAACATTAAGATTTGATTGGGGTATTGGGTTTAATTGTTGGGGATATTTGGTGGTTTCAACCACCATTTTTCTCTTCTTATTTTTATTTTGAGATGCATTTTTGAAGCATTAATTGATTATTCTATTTGAGATTCCATTACATTATTATTCCTGATTGTTCTGATTAGTGAATTGATTTGCTACACTTGCTCCCTGCAAACGACCTTGGAACTCACGATTTTTTGAGCTTTATAAATTTAAATGTCATATCGATTTTCGTTGCTATACTACAACATAATGTTTTCCTAACTACAATGATTTTCGATCACAATAGGACTCTTTTTCTTAGAGTAGATTTCAATCAACTTCCAACCTACCTGTCACAGTTGTCAAATGAGGTCAAGTTTATGGCCATTTGTTCCCACTTTAGTGGTATAAGAGGAGGAATGTGACTTGAGATCCCTAACGAGCTCTTTGGAGAAGAAAGGAGGTCGATTATGTTATATCTTGGTGGCTAAACACGTTACAAATTCACTAACGTGCCCTAAGCTGTGGACTTTCAAGTGCCCTAAGACCTACACCTTGCGTAAATGATATTCTCAAGTGATCTAGAGAAAAGGTATTCTAAGGACAAAACTGAGGAATTCAAGTAGGGCAAACCCTTCCTTCGACGCGATGCATATGCGGTGCCTCCTAACTACCCTTTTGTTCCTTTAAGGAGTGTCCCCCTCCTTAAGACCTACACCTTGCATAAATGATATTCTCAAGTGATCTAGAGAAAAGGTACTCTAAGGACGAAACTGAGGAATGCAACTAGGACGAACCCTTCCTTTGAGGCGATGCATATGCGGTGCCTCTTAACTACCCTTTTGTTCCTTTAAGGGGTGTCCCCCTCCTTAAAGTTTCAAATCACTTGATCATAGGATAATCCACCACTAGAAGGTGAAGTAGGAGGGTTTGCACCGATAAAGAGATCGATGCCTATAGCCTTAAGGGATCAAGACCTAGTGTGGTGCCTAAGGTGTGTGCTCAGTGAAAGAAGTGTGCATCACACAGAAAATCCATTTGTTTTTGTAAAGAATCACACGCAAGTCCTTTGATCAGATCAAGTGTGATTTTGTTTTTAATGTCGAATCTGATTAGCAAACCCAATTTTAGTTAAGCAACCACTTAATTAGGTGAATTCAATCAGTTTGGTGGTCTTGAAATTTAGTCTAAATGCAATGCGTGAACAAGAGCTAGATGCAAAGATAGAAAAATATACCTGACTCCAGCAATCTCCGTGAAGATAATGGACACAATGCAAATAAAGTAGATCTCATGTGCTGCTCAACCACCCCTAAAATGCGTGCACCTAAGGGTATGCAACTTCTAAGTAGGCAGCTCAATTTTTTTTTATAAGAAGTAGGCAAGGAAAATATGAGACTAGATTCTAAGTCTACCACATAATAGTCCACACCATAGAGGAATAATCCTAACAACTAAAGAAAGTGGGGACAAACCCCCGAAAACCAACCCTGATGCTACAAGGGTGAGAAAAATGAAATATGAAACTAGTAACTAAACTCCTAAGCCAATCAGTGCCGAAAGAGAATCCCCTTTGCTGTGGGATCCAAGTCTCCTTTCGTCTAGTCGCGTCTTCTTGTGGGCGCAGCTCAAGGTCCATGCCAGGGCTCTATTGCATGTTGTCTCAACCCATCAAATCCTCATACAAAAACATAAAATGAGTCAGGACAAATTTTATCTCAAAGTAGATTAGAAATAAAATTAAGTGAACCTATTGTGTTTATTGCTTCCTCTGCAATGGCATCATTTGTATGAGGAATTTTTCACTTGAACAAGATAATATTGAAGAAAAAATGCGTCATCGTAGCACAAAGTGTGGTGGAAAAATTCTCAATCAAAGATTACTAGAAATATACTGAAATTGTACCACAAATTCAGGTCGTATCATAGGGAGGCGGAGAACCAATAAGCTCACAAATAATTTCTATTTATGCTAATCAAATCACAAAGGAAGTTCGTTGTCCATGTTAGTAAAAAGAAAAGACAGCGAGAGAGAGTGAACAAGAAAGAACACGAGAGATAGAGAAAAGAAGATGAAGCAGCCTACAATTTCACCCAATATATTTAACCATTAAATCCAAATAAAATCACTTGCAATGGCATTGAATGTAAAAAGAAATAGACCCTTATACTGTAGCAAAATAGGGGAATATCTTCCCTTGCTTGGTCGCACGATGAGGAGTTGCAGCTGCCAGTGAGAAGCTCGGTGGAGGGAGGCTTGAGTAAGGGTGTCGCGTTGGTGGTGGCGGCGTGTCTCGAGATGGCCATACATGGTTGGATGAGGAGGAGAACGCCGACAATGTAGGGTCCTGTTGGTGGCAAGGTTATGTGCTACAGGCTATGTTATAGATGGAAGTAGTGGTTGGAGTCTCGAGGTCGTTGCTCCGATGACGTTGGCGGAGAAGATGGTGATCGGCAGTGGTGGCTGCAAGTAGGTGGCTGTCGATGGTGTTGGGTTCGTGGTGGAGTTGCAGAGGAAAAAGAAGAATGAAGAGGAAGAGGAAGATTGGTGGTGATCGCGGTTGCTACTATCAAGGATGGAGAACTCTGTCTTGGCCTCTCTCGAGGGAGAGAACGGAGAAAATAGATGATTAATCGTCGACCCTCTGTCATGGTGGAGGGCAAAGCTGCTCGCAGTCAAGACTAAAGCTGTCGCTAGCATCTAAAGGTCGTCGTGTTCAAGCAGATGAGGGCAACGGATAGGAGCACGATCATGGGCTCTTGTAGGAAGAACAAACATAGGAGGGGGAAGCAAGAAGGTGATCCCTACGCATGGAGAAGGAGGCCGATGTTGGGTCTGTTGAGTTTACCTTTGGGTGGTTGCAACAGGAGAAGAAAACGAAGAAGTCATGGTGATTCTAAAGTTGGGGCACAAAGAGAGACACGGTGGATGGTCGTGGCACGGTTGTGAGGAGGAGGTCGTGACTAGTTGGAGTAACCTTAATCTGATTATGGAGATTTGTAACAACACAGGTTACCTTCGACATTTAATTTTGCATCCCCTGTAGGGTTTTCATAACCTGGGCATTGAAGCCTTCTTGGGATGGTCCAGGTTGATAGAAAGCCTGGTTCTGCCCATACCCTCCAAATTGGTTTTGTTTCTAAGAGGGCACCTGATTAGAAAGGAGTGAGTCGGGTAATTCCTCCAATTGGAGTTGGAGGGAGTTCTAAATTGCTCCTGGAGGGTGAAAATATTCTCAGTTGTGTTAGGATTTGGATAACTGCAAGTCCTTGGGGAACCATATAAAACCTCAAAAAATTGATTATACTCAGCAAGGATAGAATTAAGATTATGCAAGTTCTCTCTCTTTAGATTGTTAGGCAGGATCAAATGTGGAACCTGGGTGGGTGTAGTAAGTCTTTCCACGATTTTCTTTTGATTTAATTGCATCTGGTCGAGTCTGTAGGAAATCAATTGAAGATCATCTTGGGTAGCGAGGATTGGTTGAGTGCCTATCTCATGAACATGGAACTGCGAGTTGGTAGTTCTGCCAAGGTGTTCATGGACACATGGTTAAATGAGTTTTCACTCATTTCCTCAAAAAGATCATAGGCACTCTCAAAATCTTTATTCAGGAAGTTGTCGCCACACGAGGTGTTAACGAAACGTCAAAGTTGATCTTCTAATCCATGGTAGAAGATCTGCATGAGCTGCCATAATGGAACCTTGTGGTACTGGCAACTTCTTAAAAGATCCTGGAATCGCTCTCAAGCATCATGTAAGGTCTCACTAGGATTTTGTTGGAAGGTCATAATAGATCGTCGAAGGGAAATCGTACGACAAATGGGGAAGAATTTCTTTAGGAAAGAGCATTTTAGCTAAGACCAAGTGGTAATGGGTTTGCCAATGGTTCTAAACCAGTAGGCGACCTTGTCCTTGAGGGAAAGTGGGAATAACCGCATCAGCCATAAATCCTCTCTCACATTGTGAGAATGGGTCATCTATGCGAGGGGAGTAAGTTTCTAAAGGGGGCTGAACAGGTCTTTTTGAGGAAGGCCATGGAAGTCTTAATTAAGGTCAGAACGACAGGATTGATCTCAAAGTCCCCTTCTGGTATGACCACCCTTGGTCTATCCTCAAAATTGGAAGCATCATAAAAATCCTTAAGAGGAATGGCAGGCTGCTAACGAGGTAGCGGGTTTTGCCCTTAGTTGGCTAGGTTCGTTATAGTCCTAGCCAACTATTGTTGGTTTGATTGTAGTTGAGCCAGATGCTCAACCATCATAGATAAGAGATTAGGTGAGGGGGCTTGATGTTGTTGTTGTGGCATCTCAACATTAGGTAGCTCCAGGCTGGGTAAATGAGGGAGGGGCAAGTCAAAGATTGGGTGGAAGGGTCGGAGACGGGATTAGATGTGGATGTGGATGGGCTGTCAAACCTATTTTGTTGCTTTTCCATTTTTTTATGCAAATGAGAGGAAGAATGAGAAAAAAGAGATCTTTTTGTGCAGGGGTCAAAATCAAGTGGTCCCTCCAAGTGTGGAGTTTAGGATCGCCGCTCATGCATACAAAGGAATACATGGGGAGGAGATGAGAGAAAGATGAGAAGAAGTGTGCAATCAATCAATACAAAATTCTAGACCTAACTTTGAGGGTGACTCCCTAAAAATTACCTAAGACTTGGTCTACCTAGGTAATAAGAAATCAATAGTGGATAACCATTCCCTCAACAAATCTGGCTAGGCTGAATAACGAGAGGGTTGGGCCCAAGCATGTTCCAGGAATTGTATAAACTGGGGACTTGTATAAACTTGTGCCTAGTCGTTTGACACTACCCCTCAGCCTGGCACCAGATATAGATGAAGGAATTGATACCAACTAAAGAGAACTTAAAACCTAGGTAGCAAGCCTAAGTTTGATGAAACTTAGGGGCCAAGTTGCTACAAAATTTTAATTAAGTCTAGGAGTTTAAAGTGCACAAGGAATATGATGGGTGTTAATTAGGGTAATGCCCGATTATTTCAATTTTTGTGTGTGTGAAAATTGGGTAGGAATTGTGCCCCAAGCTAAAACAGGAGTTTACAAACAAGGATTTTTGTGAAAAAATTTTAGGGTTTTGATAAAATTTTTATAGATTTTAAGATTCTCTCTTTCTAAATATTCAAACAAGTTTGAAGGTGATCACACAATAAGACAATCAAGTTGTAAGTTGGTGAGAATCAATTCCTTTGAGTCTATATGTGACTACTGGAGAATAAAATCAAAACCCTATAATTGAAAATCCTAGTTATGCATCTCCTAAATGAATCTATTTTTTATGAGATTTTTAAAAGTGGTGATCCAAACAAGAAAAAAAACACCACCACTTGATTTAAAATCAAACAAGGAATCCAAAAATAATTTTTTTTAGATTTTAAGAAATTATTTAATATTTGTTTGGAATTTTTCTTCTTAATGGTGTCAAGAGTCAGAAATGATAAATTTAGAAGAATGATTCTGCAGAAACCTTAATTGGCCTAAAAAATTTTTGAAAAATTTATATAATGTAGATAATTTCTCATGGTTTTCAGCAATATAAAGTTTACATAAATCTAACGAGTGTAAAAATTTATAAAATTCATGAACCATAAGAAAATAATAAGTAAACAAGGTTTGACCCTTGTCTAGTCCACGAATTTTTTAATTTTTTATATTGTAAAAATTGTTTAAAAATTGGATTCAAGGTTTCTGACTTAAAGGGGCTTCCCTGGGTGAAATTTGGTGATTTTAGAAAGCTCCTAACTGGCCTAACTTGATTTTTGAATATCAAGATAGAAGTTTGGATTTTCAAAAATCAAACACCAATAAGACTAAGGTGGTGGAAAAATGAAACAAGCAAGCAACAAAGTGATTTTTAGGGTTCCACCACTCTCAATTTTTCTTTTTTTTGAATTTTTTTGATAATTTAAAGATTTTTTTAAAGAGATTTTTGTGATGATGAAAGAGATGGTCGGGGTACTAACCTGAAGTACGCGGGAAGACAAGTTCACTTGAAACCTTCTCTCCAAGCAAATCTGAATCTCGCTTCCACTCTTGATTCGCACCTAAACAACACTAAAAACAAAATTTTGTGAAGATTATATAAAGCAAGAGAGAGACTAAATGAGACTAAGCTATGCCTCCCCAACAACGGTGCCAAAAAGTGATGTGAAAAATATGCGATTTGTTAAAAGTGGTTTTTGTCGTTGAGATGCGTAAAATCGATCAACTCTTAAATTTATAACCTAGATAGGGTGAATATCTAGGGTCTTCCAAGGAGACCAATTTGTTAATCACAAAGATGGTTCTCTCTCTCACCTCTTAAATCAACACATGTATTTTTGTATTTTTCATTTCGATGTTTTTATGAATTTCAAAACAATCGGGTATTCACAAGCGAAGAGTACGCTAACAAGTAAACCTAAGTGACATGAATGAATCTTCTCTTCTAAGCTCACCCTAAGCAAGTGTGCCTAGGGTAATTAGAAGAAGAAGATGTGGTTCACTAATTAACTAATAGCATGAAAGACAAACTAAGCTAGAAAACATAAATTGGAAGGCAATTGAAATTTGTATTATTAGTAAGTTGATTACAAGTAGAGGAATGCTTCTACAAGAAAAATAGTAAATTACTAGCTAATACAAAGATAAAATAAAGATGAAGAAGGGAAAATCCTCTGCTTGAAGATTTGGTTGGCCCTTGCTCCAAGTGCAGTTGCCCCACACTTGAAAAGGGTTCTCCTTTTCTTCTTGAAGCAGTCCTCCTCCAAGCAGTCCTTCAAGGTGGACGTCAACCACCTTGCTCCTCCTCTCGCCTGACTGTTTATCATGCAAAATCGATGTTTTAAAATCATTGTGTTGTAGTATAGTCAAAATCACACGAAAATAAATAATATTTATAACTCGAATATCTAGATATGAAGTCTGAGGTTGAACATAGGAAGAAAATAGGAATTCACACGATAATCTCAATTAATAAATAAATGAGCACGAGAAATTGAGCACAATAATGATATTTCAATGAATATTAATCTTTCACATTAAGATATTCAATAAAGCTCAATGTATTTCGAGACCAAAAAGATAACTAAGACAAAATAATGGTGATTTAGATCACCAACTATTAGCCTAAGCACATGTATTAATTATTCAAATAGTGCTACAGTATCAACTTAGGTACTTAAATGTTTCAACAGTACCAGCATTAAACCCAAATCAGACGTCTGGCAGGTGTATCAAACAACTTAACTATCGCCTTGCTACAGTGCTTTGAATGTTCTGTTCTTCTCTTTCTCAACCCTTTCTCTTATTCTCTTGATGCACAAGGACTTCGCACCTTTCCTTACGGCTAACTATTGAGCCTCCTTCCTTCAGAGCAAAACCCACCCTCCCCCACTCTCTCTTTCCTTTCCTCCTTTCTCTTTCTCTAAAACCAAGGTAATCGAGTATTCGGGTATGCGCACTCAGGTCCAGGCTCACCGACGATGGGTGATGAGCGAGGAGTGAGGGCTTAGGTCAGGTCGGTTGTGTCGGGTGTGCGGGGACCTCACCCCCAAGTGTCTAGGGCGATAAGCCTTAGACACAAAAATAATACATGTGCCTGCTACTGCTTTGTCCCACACGATGTGGGACTATATTCAAGCCTTCTCTTCGCATGTGCCTACAAGTGAAACCTCATCGAATTAGAGTAGTGGCTGAGGTCCTTCTACCTAATTGTGGTTGTAACTGGGTATGCGGATGAATTCTGCAGCACCTGGAAGTGGGATTGACGTGTCTCAATGCTGGAGGAGCTTGGTCGTGGTCGGAGATGAAGGCGACAATGGATGGCAAACGATGAGACCTGAAATCAAGCTCACGAGCTCAAAAGCCCTAATTAGAAGGTCTAGGAGCTTCGTCGGAGGATGGATAATGTGGTCATGTGCTTCATGTGGCGCGGGAATGCATGTAGGGGTGTGTCAAAGTTGGAGGAGGAGCATGAAGGTGTGTGAGTTCGGTGAGTAGTTTGGGTGGGTGGAGTGGCGAATAGGTAGAGGGGTTTTGTGTGGGGATGCACGGTGATGCTGGTGGAAGTTGTAGCTGGGCGGATGGTGGCATGTAGCGGGCTCGCGACCTCGCTGGAGCTTGGCCAGAGCGAAGGAAGATGAAGGGGGAGAGGCATGGTTGGTGGTCTATTTGATGAATAAAGAAGTTGAGGATGATCTAGAGAAAGAGAGGAAGCTAATAAGACCTAAAGTAATGGATGAAATGGGCAAGGAAGGCGTCAGCTTTGATTGGCTGATGCCATAGAAGATGAGGGCTCCAGGGAGGGAGACGGTGGCGAGGAAAGGGAGAGGACACCCTCGCTATGGCTAGTGAAGTGCGAACAAATGTGAGGAAGAGGTTGGATGGGCCAATTTGGCCGTTGGCCATCCGTAAGAAGATGGGGAAAGAGGCCACTGGAGCTAAGGTGGATCTTGGCCAAAGATGGAGGAAGAAAGGGTATTTGGCCTAAAAACCTTGCTAAGGAGAGAAGGCATGCCTTGGGTGTGCTTTAATAGGGCTTAGGATGGAGTTCCAAGCTTGGAAACAAGCTTGGAAACTCCGAGCTTCTTGCACATGTAGGATACCCACATCTCCCATGCGTTCGCATAGGAGATTGGGAAAGAATTAGAGCCTAAGAATAGGTTTAGATCGTACAGAATCCTCTCATGAATCTTCCTTCCAATTTTGGAAGGGTTTGGCCACGAAATCAAGTTGTAATCCCCGATTGAAGGTCACCGGTGAAGTGGGTTTAGGAGTTGAAGGTGGTGGGGACCTGTTGGTGAAGAAGATGATGAAGTTAGGGGTGTTTTTGCAAGGGTTTCAAAAGTTAGGGGTGTGTGTGTGAGAAAAGAGTCAGATAGGACCAAAATGCAAACTTGGTAAAGGTGATCTCTAATTGGGCCCAAATTTTGATACAAACTTAATTTGGACCCAAGAAATCTGATAGTGAAGTCAGATTTAGGTGTTGACCATGTTTGACTAGGTAAATTGTATAGAAACCTAAATTAGGGCAACTATCTATCCGAGACTCTATTTTAGGTCAAATAGGGTTCAAATGGTCAAATCAAGCTTACCAAACCTTAAAGAAATTTTTTATGATTTTTAGAAGGTTTAGATGAATTTTATCCTAACCAGAACCTCAGTGAATTAAGCGGGTCTATTTTTAAAGTTTCAATGTCATTTAATTCTCAAAACACATGAAAACCTATTTCGTTCTACATGAACCCACTTAATAGACATTTATGATCATTTGACCTTCAATAAACCCCTGGGAAACCCTATGATTATTCTGCATTTATGATATTATGTTAAAACTATAGTTTACCCTTGTTTTAATGTTTACCTCTCAAAATGGTTATGCAATGAATTACGGTCTTCTGACGATTATGTAGGAGCATTTATCTGTGGATTCTAACTAATTAAAGCTAGATATGGTTGATGATGACGCTATATCAATAACCATCCCCTCTAGGTGTGAAGACCTCCTCCTTTGGCATGGCTAAGGGAGACAAAGGAGAGGAAGATGACACCAAGGGGGCAGGTGTGTGCCCCCTTGATCTTCTCCTCTTCTTCTTCCTTGGCATGAAGATGTAGTGGCTATGGTGGAACCTAACTAATGGAAGAGATGGGAATATGGTGGTGGTTAGATGGGGTATTAATAGGAATGGAGAAGGGGTTAGTTGGCGTGGATTGATGGAGGGCTAGGATTAGGTTTAAGGATGTGGTTATGGGATGAATGGCTAGAATTAGGTGGCACCACCTAAAGGGATGCTAGGGTTGGTGGTTATGGGTTGGAGGCTACCTTTGGTGGACATCCATGGGTGTAGGGATGTGTGCATTTGGCGCCAAAAGGGAGTGGGATCTAGAAGGATTGGTTTTGGAGGGAAAATGGGTGGTTGGGACGAATTGGGAGGTGATGTGTAGGGTGGAGATGACTTGGTGTTTTAGCACCAATTGGAGGGTGGTTAAAGGAGGTTTTGGCACCAATTGTAGATGTTTCTTGGTGATGGTTGATGGGCCAAAGGGTGCCTAGTTTTGGCACCAAAAAGGATTGGGAATAGGAGAGCTTAGGTGGACTAGGTTTAGGGCTAGTTGGTGGAGCTAAGGTAGGTGGGTTTTAGGGTTATGTAGGGATGCCATGGAGGGGGACTAACTAAGCTAAGCTAGCTTAGCTAGTAGAGAGTAGGGTAGGAGGTAGAGGGATCTAGAGTTTTGAGGGAGAAGAACTGGAGGGAGTTTCCTTGAGCTGCACTAGAGCTAGTGGTTGCTGAAAAGAACTGCAGGGAGCTACCTTAGCTGGCTTAGCTTGCTAGTTCTTTGCTAGCTGCTAAGCCAAGCTAAGATAAGCTAGCTTCTGCTAATATGAGCTAAGGTGAGATGGGCCCGATCTTCCCGAAGAATACCTAGCTAGCTAAAGTATCTAGCTTAGGTCAAGTAGCTCAGCTCAACTAAGTTAAGCTGTGTTAAGCCTCTGGAAGTTGGACTTGAGTTGACCTGAGCTGGTTGATGACTTCTTCAGCTGACTAGGTCTAGCTAGTTGATAGTAGTAGCTAGTCCTAGTCAGGTTGAGCTTCCAGTGAACTGTTCTGAGTTGGAGGAGCTAGAATGGAGCTGGAATCAAACTATCTTGAGCTATTTTGGGCTACTATCCAGCTAAGGTGAGCTGAATGGAGCTGAGGTAAACTAGTTAGAGTACCATTCAGTTGAGATGAGCTGAATGGAGCTAAAGATAAGTTGATCCAGCTAGAATGAGATGGGATCTAGCTGGGATGAATTGGATTTAGTTGGTATCCAGCTGGGATGAGCTAGATCTAGGTGGGATTAAGCTGATAGGAGCTTCTCCTTCATTTTCTACATTCCTGAGTGCCAAGGTACGTGGGATCTGACTTTCTCTCTATCCCTGACACTCAAATAGATGCATTAAAAATACAATAAAATGCAATGCATGCCTAACCTAGGTGAATGCCTAAATGTAGCCCAAAAACCTATTTGTGGAGTTATAACCCTAAGAGCTAAATCTATTTTAGGGCATAAGAATGATGATAAACTGGCATTTATTAGATGGTGAAGGGCTTCACGCGGTGCAGTTCCGACCAAGAGTTGGGGAGGTCAGTTGCAGTGGAGCTTTGTTCCCCCCTCCGAGAGAAGGTGATGATTCCTTGTCCAGTTTGTGCATGCCATTTTTAGAGGGAAACATCCACCGTTGATTGCAACTAAAAGGAGAGAAATTTGTCTTTCCATTCCAGCCTTCCAGTCACATCAAAGAAAGGGAGGAAATATCTTGGTTTCCTTTTTTCTTAAAAGGCCAACAAACCAATCTCTCTTTTGTTTCTTTTGGTAAAAGATAATGCCAAGATGGCATTCTAATTAAGGAGGAACTCTTGTCATTAAAATGTATTTCCCAAAATGTCCCTGCATCCAAATAAATAATTAATCAAATCACTTAAAAATTAATAACATGCATGGTATGATAATTCTAATGCTTAAATAATTTCATCAATATAATGTACGCTTTAAATTAACTTCTCATTCCAATAATAATATACTTAGGATTAATTATAGCCCACTTAAGTGGACCTATCAATAAGGAACAAAAAACATCCTCTGAAATCCTTAGAACACTAATCAAACCTAAGACAACTGGAGTGCTTGCTTGAATACTTTGCTTGAACAAAGGAAAAACATCTGTAGACTTATGCTAGAATCTAGAAGCACTCTCTCTCGCATCTCTAAGTAGTTCTCAGTGGTTCTTTATATCCTAAACTACTCGTGGAACCTTAGAAGCAACTTTGAGGCTCAATCTTAGACCTAGAGAACTCTTCACAATACTGATGAACCCAAAACACAGACTTCTCAGTAGATATCAAACTGACTTGCACAATTACGAACCTTACTAAATAATAGATTGTAATTAACCCTAAAATCTTCTAAAATGTGTTAAAACCTCAAAATCAAGCTTTAGAGCTCTGAGAACTCTAATAGCTGTAGAGTTTGACCCAATTCAGGTTGAGAGTTGACTTCAAGCAATAAAACAATTCAAACCTAATCAATGGTGCTAACAAACTCAAATAAGCTTCCTGAATCTATTGAACTCAAGAACAGGAAGAATTGGGTGCTTCTATGGGATTGACAAAGTTGCCACCTCTGCTTAAGAGTGAATCTATTCGACAGAACAAACGAGAGCACTATTAAGCTTGCATTCATGAATTTAAGCTCAGTGGAGCTTGCCAATGCTCACAAACCTATCACTAAAGTCTGAAGAGTCAGATAGAGTGCTATTGATCTCCGCCAGAGTCGGAGAAGGTGGTGATGGTTAGAGATAGGTAGTTGTTGGAATTCAAGAATGAAGGTAGAAATTTATTGCTTACATGATATGGAATAAGTTAAGATTATTTGGAGATTGTTAGGTATTGTGTAGTGGCAATTCAAGATTGCCAAAGTTGCTGATGATGATTAAATGCTGGCGAAGTTTCCCAGAAAACTGACAGAAAGCTATATTTCACTAAACTACTCAAGAACAAGTTCAAAAGCTTCCTCAAGATCTCAAGAAACTCAAGATCATCTCAATTTCATCAAACAAAGCTTGAAACGTTGTTGCAAACTCAAATTATCTAAAATCAAAACTGGAGTTCATCCAATCAATAAAGTTTAGGAATTTATCAATTACTTGGGGTGAAATGGCCCTTGAAGTGAAGCAAAGGTGAGCATAGGACCTATTGGATGTGGAAAGCTCAATAAAGCTCCACCATAGACAACGGAGCTCCAGTGGATGTGAGAAATGGGCATTTGTTGTAGGATAATTACTTAAGAGGGGAAGAAAGTGGAAATGAGTCGCGAAGAGGTGGGAAGTGTGATTAGATGATCAATTTGATGGAAGGATGACTGGAAAACATCAAAATGGTGTTGCTAGAGATAGAGAAGGAGGTAAGAGGATAGAGCTAAAGGTAAGCCTGATCCTACTAATTAACCACACTAAACTACTCTAAACAGCTAGCTAAAGAGTTAGAGCTACTTACCTAGACAAAATGGTGAGGGTAGCTTCGTCAAGGCCTCGTTGAAGCAAAGAGTGAAGAGGTTGGGTTGAGAGGAGAAGTTGGGCGATGAATAAAAGCGAAAAGGAAGGAGATTTGATGAAACTCCATCGTTGGCAGGGCGAAGTTGAGGAAGAGGAGGTAAGGGAGATGATCAGCTCTGTCAGAGCTAATTTGAGAACAGAGGGAGGTGCCACCGGAGTGTAGAAGAATCCTACTAACCACATCAAGTTGGGGAAGGAGGGAAGGGACATGATGGCCATGATTAGAGGGGTTGGAGAGCTATTTATAGGCACGACGATGAATAAGAGGAAAGTGTATGGACGGAAAGTGGGCTGGATACGTCAAAACTATCATTGTCGTCTCCAACAACGATGAAAGTTGGCACGTTGATGAAAGTTGTTATTGGCTAATCAGAGCTGATGGATTAGAGGAGTTAGTTACGCTCTTTCTTGGCGATCATAAAAATATCAATCTGCCGTTGGATGAGTCGTCATTGGAGACTGAGAAGATGGGCTATCACTGGCCGTTAATGGAGAAGAAGAAGAAAATGAATGGAGGACCTAAATGCAATATATAAAGGACCTATTTGAAATAAAAAAGGACTTAAATGTAATAGTTTCTAGGGATTGAAATGCAAATTCCTGATTTAAACATGCAATTTAATTTATTTGCTTTTCAACATTTTATAATAGCTTATATATATGTTGACGAATAATATTATGGGATGAAATTATATTTTTTTGTCCCTATTTTTTATATATATAACTTAATGCTTAATATTAAAGCTTAATTAGTAACTTAGTTCTAAATTAAGTATTAGCTTAATTAGCTTAGTTATAATTAACTTAGTTAATGATATTAAGTCATTATTAAATTAATATAGAGGAATGCTTAATATAAAATGATAATGCTAATTTAGGGTATAATTAAGGTCTAAGCCAATTATTAACTTATTTACTAATTAACCATGTTTATATGATATTTAGTGTTAGCTAACTAGGTAAACTAGCTAATTTTAGTGAATTAGGAGCCATGATGTCTCTCATCAACGATGATAACATGTTACCTCCTCGGCACTTGTCTCCTAGGATATTTAAATATCCTATAAGGGGCATGTAAGCGCATAGTGCTATCTAGGTGCTATGGATGTCATTATCCCAAAATGTCGATTGCCACGGCCTGGATTGGCTTAAGTATACTATGCGTGGCACTATCACGAGGTGTCAATTGCCTTAGGTTCTTGGGGTTGCCATGGGCGGTGCTATCCCGAAGCAACAACGGCCAAGGAACCCTTCGAGGATTGGTGATGGGAGAAAGGAATACGACACAGACTGTGTTGAGGGCCAATCCGAGGTTGGATTTAGAGGGATAAAACAAATTACAAAAAAGAAAAATTACAAAAACATCATTCCCTTCTCTCATCTAATACACTTATAATATAAATAAAGATCATGTACACATGTGCACAGATGCTTTAATTTCTGGGGTCAACAAACCCTTAGGTAGGCTTGGGGGCCTAAGAAACCTTTGTCAGCAACCCAAAACAACAGCTGATTGGAATCTAATAGGATGAAGAGGTCTTTAGCTTGGTCGATACTAGAGTACCTCTAAGTCTACATCTTAAGATTCTGAACTTATTTCCTTAGGGTTGAGTAGATGAAGGTGACTTGACTTCTATACCCCAGCTTAGGGGACTGTTCTCATTGTCATAATGTTTTGCTCAGGATTAGCAAAAGATAGGCATAGGGGCAGGTGGCACAACTAGTTCTCTTGTACTCTCTAAGAGAAGTCACAATAACCTCAGGAATCCCTACACAATGGGTCCCAAAAATTAAATTGAAGAAATAAAGTAAATACTAAAATTAATCCTATGGAACCTCAAAAGTAAAAGTTTCCAAACCAATTTTTCTCGAGGCAAGGAAACATGTGTTGGAAAATGAACGTTGAAGAAAGCATGAAAGAACGAGAGCTTTTGGAGATGAATGGAGAAAAACAGTGACTCTTTTTCTAATGGAGTTTGCTTTTAATTGTTGTGTGTTGAAAAGGCTACCAACTGCTTATATAAATAGGTGATAGCAAACCATTTTAGAAATGTTTTTGAATTAAATTAATCGATCAATTTAACTGATTGACCAATCAATTTGATATCTAATCAATCAATTAATTAGATTGATCGATCACTAATTAATTGATTAATTTCCTAATTGGTCAACCTTTTTGTACAGAAAAAATATTTGAATTTTGAAACCACTTGGTCAATCAATCTACCAATTTTGATTGATCAATTCTAATATTTTGGTTGATCAATTGATAATTGTACTTAGTCACAAAAAGATTTTGATCTAATAGCTAACAACTAAAAAATGCGTGAAAATATTTCTAAAGTTCTTATGTAATTTCTAGACTCAAGACATTTATAGTAAAAATTACATTGACTCTTTACAATAACCTTCACTTTGACCCATGCATAGAATAATTTGATTTGATTTGCGCAAGCATGATCCTGAAAGATTAGTTCACAGTAAAACATAATCTTATTTCACTAAAATAGATGTCTCAATAGTATCTAAACTGAATGACTACATTCACAGTAGCCGATCTTATTGAACTTTTTATGCTTGGGCAAGCCATCCGAATAATGTAATGAGTTCAATTTCATTTAAATAAAAGAATTAGATTATTTTCCAATCAGTGAATCGGGTCCCTTAATACAAACAGGGTAACGTACTTAGCCAGATCAAATAAATCTAATGCACATTGATCGAGAGATCTAAACGGTTTAGAGGATCCCATAGCACATCATAAAACAATCTAATTCGATCATTTATTTTAGGTCTGAATTGGGATGGCAACCTTCTCATGAGACCATTGCATAATTAATCTACTTGAATAGAGATTCAAAACTATGACATAGGTTGGGTTAAAGAGTTAACCTAATGAGACAAAAGATAGTGAAAGTCCATCTCCAATGCTATCATGGATAAGGCATATTGTTTAACTTGAGACATATGTCTAATAATAGACAAAGTCTCTGTTCGCAAACCATACATTTAGTAGACTAATAATAGATGCACCCACTTTGGTGTTGATATTGAAAATTAGTATTTGTGGGCAGAGATAGGAGATACATGATCTCTCAAAAGGATTACACAAATCTACCCCATAAGCATATGTGGCAGATTAGAGGAAGGAGCTTACTTTGAGTATGTTGAGAAATGCAATTCCACATGTGGTCATGGAGTCCTCATCAGACTCAAGCAAGAAAGAGAGGAAGATAGCTCTTTAGGAAAGAAATTGGTCTTCATCCTCATCCCAATGATATAAAGAGATGTTGAAAATAATATTATCCAAGGGGGAATGACAACTGCTCAATGTGATTTGACCTCGAGGAAAACATTATCCTCCACATGTGAAGTATTCACGAGTATTTGAAATACCTAGGGAGGCATAGTGCCATAATTCCTCAAGTCCTAAATGTTTCATTATTGCCATAATGAAACCAATAATGATTTTGGTAAGTTCCTAATTGTAGAAAAGATCAAATGTTATTTAAAGAGTTAAATTACATTTGATTTAACATTTAATTAGGCCTAACCTGATTGGGTTTGATCCAAAAGGTTTGGATGGCAATTAAATAATGTTGGAGTACCAAATCCAAAGTCCCCATAATTTGTTATGGGCCAATCATGCAAAAATCAAGTATGATTTAATCCAATCCCTTAGATGGACATCTAAGGGATCCATCATATTATGAATTGATTGGAATCCCTATAAATATGTCCTATGGTAAACCTAAACCCAAATTAATCATTATTATTCTCCACAAATCATTCCACCAGAAGAGAGAGAGAGAGAGAGAGGAGAGCATCGTCATCGCTCTCTCCCTGTTCTCTTATATATAGGATCTCCAGGAGTTCTTGGAATCCTTCTGGTAGCCCAAACCCATTGTTAGGCATCAAAATTGCAGTAGGTTGGACATCCACATCGTGTTATGGAGATCCATATCTAATTGGAAGGACTTCAACTGCAATTATGGTTGGTGGAGATTGTGAGGGTCGCATGGAGGATTTGTGAAGGTGTTCACATATTCCAAAGATTAATCATTCTCAACATGAAGGATCTCATCTACTCTCCAAGGGGGAGGGTTATGGGGTGCGTTAGGACTTATTATGGGAGGCACTACCTGTTCGGTGCTATACTTCGTCGCCCACAAAGTTATAAGTCTAACTCGTGGGATCTTGGAACAATTGGAAATTAATTCCAAATTATTAAGGCATTTATCATTTAATGGCATGATATTTTTTGGCATTAATTCAATCATGCTTTAAAATTTTAAAAAATTCATGATTCACACTTTTACAAAGCATGGTGCGATCTAATCACACACCAATAGTGAAATCAAAGCCTAGTCGGCCTAAGTTTTACAGGAAAATGCGAGGATTTGGGTTTTGATCGCACATAAGTGATCAAAATCAGAAAAGCAAAACCTAAAAGTCGTTCATGTTCACTCGATAGACAACTAACAATGCTATCAGACATTTGATCGGTAGCATGTAAGATGTCTGATAGCCAGACCAGACACCCTATAGGCTCATTGGACATCTAACATTGGATGTCAAACGATCAAAGAAGTTTATTAGGGTATAGGACATTTGCTGTGTGCACATCTAATTGGCCTAAAATGTCTATTTATGCATGTTCCTAAGGTCATAGAAGCATCATGATTTATAAATATTGCATAACATGCATCATCATGCATTTAGATTAATTTGTACAAATTGTATGGTAATTCACCTCTTATTGTGGCCAGGGGACAAGGCAACATCATTTCAAGGCCTCAGATTGAAAATCCAACTGTACAAATCTGATCAGGGCAACGATTGGAGTCCAACGCCTCTGAGATCATCCTAATCAGACCTCCGTAGCATCAAATGCAGTCCGAGGAAGATTAGAGGTCAAATAGCAAGGTGGTGAAAATCCAAACTTCAGATGATAAATCCAACCACACAGATGGGTTCAGATCGACGATCATAGCCCAACGGCACAAGAATCTGTCCAATCTGACATCTGTGGCACCACCTACGAGCATTTGAAGATGAATGACTAAGATGGCACCACGTGGCACCATCCCAGCCACCCAAATGGCCCAAGCACGCCCACAACACTTCTTCTTCAACTGATCAACACATCTCAACCATCAGATCCAAGATCCAACGGCTGAGATGCATCTCAACCACGTCGCGCCTTTTCCAAAGAGGTGGCCATCTTGAGATCACAGCCATTGATCTTTGATCAAACAGTTGTGATTGCAAGTGCAGATGATGACCTTCTTGACAATTCACAAGCACTAGCGTAGCGGTTCACTGTCATAAGCAAAGTTGGAGACACGAGTTCGAGTCTCCACACCCACACCAATCCCCAACACTGATGCTCGCATCGAAATTCGGTCGTTCGATCTCGATTGAACGACGCTGAAGGTGGCAACATGTCACGCTAGATGAATCCGGATGAGCACACGTGAGATGATGTCCCGATGGACACGCGATCAGACACACACCCTCTTTATAACACGAATCAAGGAAACTTGTAAGCCATTTAATCACACGATCAGACGGTTGATCCTAATCCATGAACACACAGTGCTTGGTTGCACACGCGAACAGCTGAAGATGAGGTGCCGCATTATGTGGCACAATGAGAATGGTTGGATCAGTGACAAGCAACCAAGATCGAAGGCGCGGCTTCATCGACATTTAGCTTCAGCGATGTGTGCGTGTGTTACTAAAGGGTTGTATTTAATTTTTAAAGATGTGAAGTCCTTCTTTTGCTCCCATATCCTCAAGTATAAATAGGACCTCATACCCACTCATCACAGCATCCCTTCCCTCTTCTCCCAACCCTCTAAAGAGCTAAGAATAAGTTATTGAGCTCACTCTTGTGGCCCCAAGCTATAGGAAGCTCCACCAGAGTAAAACAACAAATTTTTCCACTTCTTACCCCCTTCATGGAGCTCTCGCTAGCCATCCGCTTGCCCCCATTCCAGAAGCAAATCCCGTGACTTTGATGCCCTGCCTCATCCTCAATTCTTCTATATTCGTCCTCCTACCTCTGTCTCCACTCTCCTTCCTCCAAGAGTCGCTCGTCTGGCTCGTCCTCCAAGCATTCGTCAAGGAGGATAATTTCTCATCCCCTATCTTTTTATTACTTTCTAGTGTAGATTTTCAACTTTATAGTTGTAGCAAGTAGTTGTAATTAACATTATCATACTTCTAAAAGTTGTTATTCTCTCTCTCTCTCACTCTTGTTTATATTGCAAGTAGATTAGCATTGTGAATGATTTCTTTATAAGAAAATTATAAAAAAATATAATTATAGATTTAGAATTGATGTAGCCTCCTCATGTTTGACCTGGGACTCACCAGAGTTTCGATTAAAAATTTATCTGATAGCGGATCACACAGCAATGATGGGTGGTTAACTCAATCATTTTCGTGTATAAAATCTAGCTAATCATTTTGGCATCATTGCCCGGGAGACAACGGATCCTGATTATTTTTTGCATTCCTCACACTTATTTCTTCTCTAACCACTCTTTTCTTTCTTTTATTGTCTTGCAGGTACTCCGATAAGGAATCTACAAGTGTTAGAAAGGAGTGAAGTGTGGTTGAAGACCGTTGTTAGTGCTCCCCCATTCTTTCCCCCTCCATAACTTTCATTTCATCACCTTAATTCAAACCCTAATTAACCTAGGTGCTCTCATAAACCTTAGGTTAGTTTGGTTGTCACCTCCACCCACCTCACCCTCCGTTTAAAAAAAAAATCTAAAAAATATATGATCTGATTCTGGGATTTATTTGCCATACACATCTCATACACCCACAGAGGTACTGACCTCTTCTAGCTTTTCATACTCAACCGGTAAACTGATCTTTAGAATTGGTACACTCATACAACACATAATTGAGTAGAAATCAGATTAAGTAACTGCTTGTGTGCCTAATTCAGTGGTGCATCAAGGCCATTTGCTTGAGTTGTTTGGGCTGCACCACTTAAATTAAAAACAACTCATCGAGTAACTTGCTCCTTAGGGTTAACATTAAGGTCAAGAACTAGACACTCCACCTTATTTTGATTTCAAAGGAAAACATCTTCACCTGTGTTTGCAAATCTTGGTGTGCCTCCTGAACTTGATTGAATCAACCTGAATTCAAACCCTAAAAGCTACTTAAGTAAGATTTGAACCCTAAAATCTATTCATCCAAATAATCTTGCTTGAAAACCCTGGTTGTGCACAAGGTTTTCTATAACTATCATGTATAATTGGTACACAACGATTTTCTATAACCGTTGTGTATATATGTGTATTTTTTTTCAATATATATAATGTAGGTATTATAAAATCTTATAACACCTTTAACAACATATATATACAACATACACAACATACAACATAAAACATAAAACATTCAACATACGATAAATATATGTATAAATCAAATGAAAAGAGTATGTCATAAGGTCAAAATATACATATAACTAAGCAGAATACAAAACCTAACTAAGGAAAAGATAAATAATCTAAATCTATGCCTCGGCTCCTACCCCCTGTCTTGCTCCACCACCACTGAGGTCGTCGTCGTCTTTGCAATGCGAGTAGTGATAGGAAGTGTGATCCCGACTGCTACCCTGTAATAATGCCATCATCTCCTCTCTCTACTGTTCCATCTCCTTCCTCTACTCCATGAATTTCTTGGTATCTTCCCAAGCGTGAGTTTGCTATTGGAACTGTGAGGTGACATCATGGAACTGTGTCTACGTCTGCTAGACAATGGCTACTAATGCTAACCCCTTCCACCCATACCAGCTAGAG
Source organism: Thalassia testudinum (assembly GCA_037157565.1). Classification (NCBI taxonomy): domain Eukaryota; kingdom Viridiplantae; phylum Streptophyta; class Magnoliopsida; order Alismatales; family Hydrocharitaceae; genus Thalassia; species Thalassia testudinum. The sequence continues at coordinate 1,912,763 of JAZHRO010000046.1, forward strand.
ATTGTCTAACTCCTTCCACCACTATGAATGAAGCCTCCGTGCTCCAAAGGCATGATGCTCCTAAAAGCCTCCTCAGGTGTCATAGGAGGGTGTTGCTGAGTGTCGAAAGCTGTGTCTGGAGAGGGATTGATTAAGTTCATCATTTCTCCCTACAAATTACAATAATTTAATGTCATATTAAAGTAAGTATAAAATTTAAAGTTGTTGATAAATAAATGTTACTTACATGCTTTGTCCGATATGTCTCATGTATCCATGTTCGCCTACCATTAGTGGTGTCCTTGCTATGAGTAACCTCATACACACCAACCTAATCAAGCGTGACACCATTATGTGAATGTTCCTGTAAATATATTTCAAATTGCAAGTAATAGTTATAATTAAAACTTTAATTAAAAATATATAAGTGACATAATTATAAGGAATTACTGACATATTTTACCTTAACTCTATCTCTACTAGTTCGACCCAAACAGTGGATCTGTGGTGGAGCTCTGGCCCTATTGGCCTTATTCCTCTTCGGCTGATCCTATACATATAACATATTGTAATGGGAAACAATTAAATCATTTATCTCCAAATTCCCTTAAAAGTATTTATAACTACCTCTGTCTCAGGCTTATTCCAGTTCTCACAACATTGTTTCCACACATCTGCTACCATTGTCGAAGGCACGCTCCTCAATGCCTCCTCATTAGATGACATTTATTATAAAACTAAATTATACAAATAAATTGTCAAAAGAAATTAATTAAGTAAATAATAAAAAATGAAAAGTATTACAAATTTCACCTTTCTCTTCATTGCCATCCTCCAATCACGATGTCGTCTCACAACATGATTGAGGATGTACTTGGTGATGTTCGGATCGTCACCCCAATCAAAAATCACCTGTAATAATAAAAAATCGTATAAGTGAATTAAATATTATTAAAGTAAACTTATATATATATACATTAATATATAATTATTTACCTCCATTTTACGAATAAGATGCCTCTTGATCTCCTTGGAGACCCTCCTCCAATTAAAACAACAAAGGGAGATGAGCTCCTTTACCATCCCAGATAGTCTGCTGGTGAAACGAGGATAGTTTAGATCTTCTCCAGCTTTATTGATATGCACTTTGATTCTCGTCCCCTCTGAAAGTGCATCTAGATGTGCATTTCTTGTCGAACCCCTTCCTTTTTTTATTACATGGTAAGAAAAATATAATTAAAAATTAAAACATTACAAGTAAATTTTAATAAGATATTTCCAACCATTTTTACCAAAACTGGTCCCTGCTGAGGTGGCCTCTGTACCTCAGCATCGTCCTCACCCTCCTCCTCTTCCTCATCCTTGCCGCCACTGCCACCCTCGTCCTCATCCTCATCATCATCAAGGTAATGGGTGGCAACCTCTAGCTCTGGCTCTAGATCTCGCACTACATTGGTAACCACCCTCTTTCCCTTGTTGTGGTACTGTCAGGCAAGATCACCAAGCCGGACAAATTCACGATGCCTCATAAATGCAGGATTAGGTACCATGATCATCAAGAAATTTCGCTTAGCAGAATGATGTATCAGAAAAATACGTCATCGCAGAATTTTAAATCATGGTGGAAAAATCCCAGATCAAAAATATTTATCAGTGAAAACTAACCACGAAGAGTTAGGACAATCCACAGGGAGGAACAAACCAATAAATTCACAAATATTTTTCCCTTATATTCCCCCAATCGAGTGTAGGATTTTTGCCTAAATACGATGCGAAATGAGGCAAAAAGAAGAAGACACAATAATTTAAGCATGCGAGGGTTATGTGCATAATTTTTCCTCAATAAAATAACCCACAATGGCATATAATGTAATTAGACTTCAAGACATTGGGATTTCTCCTTTGGGTCATGTGAGTGCTTTGATGATATTTTATGCATGCATGTTAAAAATCAAATTCAACATATAAAGAGTTAAGTGCATGAAAGAAATAGAGTGAAAACTTAAGGGCATGCATACAATTTCAATCATTAAAAATAATCAAATCCAAAATTCATGGGTTGGCAATGGCAAAAAATGTAAATTTTATTGCATGCCAAAAGAGGGGAATCTATTCCCTTTGCAGGTGCGTGGAGGAGTTGTGGCTAGTCATACAGAGCTCCGAGAAGGTCGAGGATGTAGAGAGCTTCATGATGGTGGTGGTCCCTTGGCGAAAGGCAACTAGAGCTCGCCGGATGGTCTCTTGAAGTTCGTTGGCCATGGGTTCCTCTGTAAGTGCGCGAAGGCTACCATCAACGATTTTGATGGCTTGGCAAGGTTCATGGAATCAAGGCAAGAATGGGAGAGTCAACAATGCGAAGGATCTTGTCTAGAGGTGATGACTACATGAAGAGGTGACCGGCTGTTGTTTGTGTTCTTTTGTCAGTGTTCGAGAAGACGAAGAAGAAGAGAAGGAGGAGGCCAGGTGCACGTGGTTGGTCGTGCACGAGGGCATGGTTCTACTGGCTGTAGGCACATGAGGTTGGTGCATGCGCGACCATGTGGGAGGGCACTGGTGCTTGTGCATGCGTAAGGGGTTGCAGCGTTGATGGCTGGCGATGCATGCAGTCATACGACGGTGCGTTGGCCACGCATGGTGGGGCTTGTGCGGTCAGGAGCTGTGTGCACGGCTGAAGGGGAAGGTGCCTGTGGCTGAGGCGTGCACGACTGGTGGCCGACGGTGGCTTGCCTAGCTGTTGTGCACGGTGGAGGTGGCGTTGGACGTCAAGGAGGAGCCAATCAAGGAGAAGCATAGTGGATGTTGTGCTCGCGGAGTATGAGGCACACAGTCACAGTGAGGACACAGTGTCGAGGAGTGCACTATGACCACGCTCATCACGAGGAAGCACAGTCGCAGTCGGATGGCTCACGGTGGAGTTGTGGACCCGTGGTAGAGGTTACTGGAATGCAGTTGTGGCAAGGGAGAAGTCGCGGTGTAGACGGAGGCTCGCAGTTGTGGGTATGTGGGGAAGGAGATGAAGGTGGATGCTGTGTTCCCTCTTAAGGGAGGAGGAAGATGTGGGGAGGGAGTTCCTCCCGTGAGGAAGATGATCCTCTATCCATCAACCAATGTCCCTATTTATAAAGAGAGAAAGAGAAAGAATCAGAGAGAGAACCATGATTTCATGTTACCGAAAGAGAAGAGAGAGATTTGAGGGAGAGATTTGAGGGAGAGAAAAAGAGGAAGGCATGACTGATATTTTATGTGACCAAAAGAAGCAAGAGAGAGGTTTTAGGGAAAATAAGGAAGGGAATGCTATTGATTAATTGAGAGATATATAGGAATGCACCAAAAATGATTCCCTTGTTATTTTTGCTAAAACAAAATCCCAACATTATGGTATCTCAAATTGAGATTGATGTGATGCCCTTGCCTCTAAAGTGAATAATTAATCCCTCCATATAATGTTAATGCAATTAATTAATGAAATAATAAATCTAACGTTCACATGATTTTGTCAATAATGATCATGCTTTAAATTAATCTCTTCTTCCAATTACAATATTCTTAGGCTCTAATTTAGTCTATTAAAGTGGACATATCAAATACCCCCATGGCTAAGTTTTTCTAGTCCTGAGCAAAATCATACGAAACAGACCAGGTCTCTAGGCTGGACTTTTACCGTCAAGATGTCCTATTGTGCCGCTTCTCAAGAGACTAGATTGAAATACCAACTATAGTCCTAAAGATACTTAAGTACTAGCTAAGATACGGACCTCACCAGCCTCAACCTTTGGTCTGCCATGAAGGTTTGTAAGGCCCACAAAAACTACCCAAAGGTTCATTGACCCCAACGGTTAAAGCACCCGTGCGCATGTGCAGCAAGTCTAGGTTCAATTTGCCAGTGCATTTTTAATAAAGAGAGATAAAAAGATATTTATTTTGAGAGTTTTCTCCTTTCTTTTAATTCCTCTATATCCAACATCGAATTGGCCCTAAACACAATCTGTATCGAATTCCTTGTCCCCACCATCAATCCTTGCGGGGTCCCTGGCAATTGATGCTACGGGATAGCACCGCCCATGGTAAACCCCCATAACACTGGCTTTCAACACTTCGGGATAGTGTCACCCATGGCGTTCTATAGCTAATTCAGATCATGGCAATCAACATTTCGGGATAATGCCGCCCATGCCACCTGAACCAGTACAAGGTGCTTCCGTGCCCCTGATAGGATACTTAGATATCCTAGGAGACAAGCACCGAGGAGACGATATGTTATAACACATCTGCGAGGGAAGTATTTTCATTCCTCCTCTCCACGCCAGGAACTTGTCCAATCAACTTGTGTCTTTGAGCCACTCTTAAGTCGACTTTTTGAGAAAATTTTTTTTAAACAGACACTTTTTGGCATTATTCTTCATTATGAGCACTGAACTAGACCGGTGTGTGATTTTCTAGGTGCCTAGGTTACCAAGTCCCACAAACCAAAGGACAAGCAATATGGTCAAATACTCCCTAAGCCTTAGACTTAATACATCAGCCTCGCAACTCCCTCAACCTCTTAAGGAATAGTCTAGATCTTAACAAATACGTGAGTGTTTAAGCCCTAAAACAGACCTAAGTGGCCTAAAGTCGGTATCCCTCACTTATGTCCTTTCTAGCACTTCAGGATGTAATTAATCATTCATTCTAGCCCAGAACTTAGGTAACTCTTCCATAATAAAATGTTAGGACTGACATAATTTTGCACCTCTTCTCTTTGTCTCTCTCTTCTCTTTCCTTTCCCTTCTCAACATATTTGCAATTCAGCTTACAAAGATTCCATCTCCTTTCTCACTCTTCTTGTTTTTATGTTTTTATCTTTTTTATACAAGATGGTGCCCTAACTACATGTAGAATATGAATACATGCTATAAACAACCTCAGGTTATACCCCCCATGCCTAAATCTGACAATGTTTTCATTGGAAAGAAAAAGCAAGGAAAGATATTACCTGAGGTGGAGTTGTGATGTCTCGTAAATCGGGCTCTAGAAGTGAAGAAGGAGACCTAAAGAAGATACGTAACAAACTTGGCCTAGTGACTAAGTAATCCAAGATGTTGGCAAGCTGGTGATGGAGAGTGATGCCAAATGCTCACCAAATGCAGGTGAAAATAGGATACTCCAAAGCTCTTGTTGGAGGTTTTACATAATACACGAGTAGTGACCTCTAGGAGTATGCAGTGAGGAGGCAAAAACTCCTCAAGCAGTTATGTGTGAGAAACAGAGTGTGCGAAGAAGGACACCCTAATGATGATGGGGTGACATGGACAAGCGTTGATCCAAAATCACCACTCTACCACAGGAGCCAAAGCTTTGAGCTTGCTTGATGTTGCTCTAGGTCCTATTATGCCCCAGGGCTATCTCCAAGCTGCGCGGAATAGAAGCCCGCATGCATCCAAGTCTTCACGCAGGCGCTCCAGCAACCGCAGCCTTGCCAATTTAGCCACACACCCTGCTGCTATGTGCGCGGAAGGAACGTGGGACATTTAGTCCCACCTCGGAAGTGAAGAGGCGCTTTCATGCGCATAAATTGAAAAAGTGAAAGAGGTTGTTTGCCTCCAACACTGAGGGTGAGGTCCTCCTCTCCCCTTCACTGGACTCATCCGTGGCACTACCTACGCGGACTTGGCCGACCTAACTACCCGCCTGACTTCACTCCTCGCTCACCACACATGTCGGTGAGCCTAGACCCGAGTATGCGATAGGTCCAATTACCCGACCGGCTGTGGCTCTGGGAGAGCGAGACTGAAATAGAAAGAGAGAAAGAGAGAGGAGAGTTGCATGGGGGAAGGAGGGTTTTTGCCCTAGAGAGTTTGGGGATTCAGAAGGTAGGAAGGCCAAAGAAGAAGAAAGCCTAAGGAAGAAGAAGAAGAGGAGAATTGAAGGCAGAAGAAAGAAGAGAAAGAAGAAGAGAGGGCTCGCAAAAGCAAAGGAAGAAGAAGGAAAAAGAAGAAGAGAAGGGCCAAGGAAGAAGTGAAGAAGAAGAAGGAACAATGAAGAAGCAAATCAGAGGCAAAGAATAAGAAAAAGAAAAGAGAAATCAGAGAAAGAAATCAGAAGAAGGAAAGAAGGAAGAATACTGTAGCACAGGACATTTAAGATGTTTGATTGCAAAATTAGATGTCTGAATTCCTATTCTCTTCTCTAGTCAATTTGAATAACTATTCTATGTATTAGACTTATAATTGGTGATTCAAATCACCATTATTTTATCTAAAACTCTTTTTACTCTTCATATACTCATATGCTCTACATTCCTATTCTATTTTTGAGTAATATTATGTGTTCAATTTGCATTAATTGCTAAGTTTAGTGTATGAATTCCATTTGCTTCCTATGTTCGACCTTAGAACATTTTTCGAGTAATAAAATTGTATTTGTTTTCACAGCGATTTCAACTATACTACAGTGCGACTATTTAAACATCGATCTCGCTTTCGAACAACAAATATTTGTCTTTGGAAAGAAAATATCAATGGCTCCATACAGATAAGTTTTAAGAACGATGTAAGGACCGATCCATTTTGATTTTAAATTAACTGGAAAAATGAGTAACCTTGCGTCAAAAAGCCAAACGTGTTGATTGGGTTCAAAAGTTTTCTGAACAATGTATTTATCGTGGAAAAGTTTAGTTCGGTCTTTATAAATCCTCATTTTCATACGCAAAATTACAAATTTCTTCCAGTTCAGCTAATTATGGTTTTCAATGTTTGCTAGCTTTAGTTAAATTCAAATTGAATTGCTTAATCGCCCAAAAAGCCTTGTGTTTGAGTTCAATCGGGAGATAGAATGCCTTTCCATAAACGAGGCAAAACGGGGGCTACCAATTGGAGTTTTGAAAGCAATACGATAACCCCATAAAGTGTAATCCAATCTGTTGGATTAGTCTTTTCGGTCAGGCCAAACCATTTTTTGCAAAATATTTTTAATTTCTCGGTTAGAAACTTCTGCTTGGCCATTTATTTAGGGGTGGTATGGAGTAGAAATTTTATGATTAACCCCATAATTAGATAATAGCTAATGGAATTGAAAGTAAGTAAAGTGAGATCCTCCGTCACTGATAATGGCCTTGGGAACTCCAAATCTTGAGAAAATATTATCCTTGATAAAGTCCATGACAACCCAATCATCATTAGTGTGGGTGGGTACTGCTTCGATCCATTTGGAAACAAAGTCAACTGCAACTAAAATGTATAGGTACCAACAAGAGTTGGTGAATGATCCAATGAAATCAATGCCCTAAACATCAAAAATTTCAACTTCCAAAATTGGGTTAAGGGGCTTCATATTCTTTTGAGTCATGTTACCGATGCTTTGGCAATGCACATAGCACTGAACAAAGTTTTGAGCATCTTTATGTATGCTGGGCCAATAGAATCCAGAATTTAGAATTTTGGTTGCGATTTTCTTGCCAGAGAGGTGTCCACCACAGGCCATCATATGACAGTGTGTCAAAATATGATGAAATTCTACATCGGGAATGCACCATCAAATGACCTGATCAACACAGATTTGGAATAGATCGGGCTCCTTCTTGAAATAATATTTAATGGGGAAGTTAGGAGGGATTCGTCCTGTTTCCAAATAATTTGCTATAAGACCAAACTAAGGGAGGTTAGTAGCATTTAAAAGGGATTCGTCAAGGAAAATATCAGGCGAGGTAAGCATGTCATTCATCATGAGATGAGAGAGATCATCAGTCACTACATTTACGAGGTTGCCTTATCCTTAATTTCTAGGTCAAATTCCTAGAGCAAAAGGATAGGGTACATAATGCCAATGTTTAGTCACTTGATGATCTCCTTTTTTACCTCCTCTTGCATGTTAGGATTCAATCTCCTTTGAGGCTGGCGGGAGGGGCGAGAGTCATCCTTAAGATAAATACGATGAGTGCAATTGGATGAATTGAATTCCTTAAGATCAGTTAAAGCCCAACCAATGGCTTTGAGATTTTTTCTCAATACTTAGAAAAGTTTTTCCTCCTGATCCCTGGTAATATTGGAATTTATAATCAGGGGCATAGTTTGGTTTGGTCCACGGAAAACATATTTTAGAGGGTCAGGCAATGGTTTTAAATCTAATTGTAGGCCCAGCTTGAAAAGATATTCAAAAGTGAGGTCCAAAGAGGAGGATAGAGAGGAAGAGTTAAGGTGAGAGTCAGATGGGGAATGTGAAGTTAGGGTAGGAGGGTGAGGTGACTCAGGAACGGATTCTACTACAAAACAAGTGCCCATATGTGAAATTTGCATGGTTTCTTCCACTAAATTATCTATCTCCAAATTTGAATCATTAAAGTAATAAGGTTCTTTGAATCTCCTTGATGCTTGAAAAATATCTAAAGTAATTGGTTCACCACTACAAGTGATTTTCATCTTTCCAGAATCACAATCAATATTTGCCTTGGTGATGGTTAAAAAGGGTCTTCCAAGAATAATTGGGCCATTTTTTAATGCTTCTGGTACCTCAATGCCCAAGACTAGAAAGTCTACAGTGAATAGACAATTTTGAACCCAGACAATGACATCCTCAACAATCCATTTTGTTTAAATTGTAGATCGGTCCGCTAATTACAATGTAACCTCGATGGGTTTTAATTCACCAAATCTAAATTCCTCAAAGACAACAATGGGGATGAGATTTATGGAGGCACCAAGATCAAAAAGGGCGCAATCAAAAGTGGTGTCATTAATGACAACCTGAGTGCCTAGATATTTCTTTTACAGAGGCAGTTTGCTCTGCACAACTGAGTTAACTATCTCTGAGAGGATCACATTTCTTAGGTTTCTAGACTGTCTTTTGGGAGTGCATAAATCCTTAAAAACTTAGCATAGGCAGAGATGTATTTAATTGCATCTAGGAGAGAGATGTTTATTTCTACTTGCCCAAAAATTTTTATTAATTCTTTATCATAAGGCTTGGATTCCTTTTCCCTTTTGTTGGTGGAATGAAGTTCTTGTGAAAAAGGGATGGGGCTTCGATAGTGAAAAAGCATGATTTGTAAATTAAGATTTTTATCGTTGTAACACGCAATTCCGATCGCTTTTGAAATTTGTAAAATTCGAGTATTTAGAAAATATTTGGGTCATCCCACAAGAGGCAGAAATGCAACTATGAAATCTCTTAATTGGCAAATGGAAATCAACTTTTCTTGTCTTTTTGAATATGTAATTTTTTAGGGTTTTTGTTTGGGCAAAAAATGGATGCGAAAATAAGAATTAGAAAAGCTAAAAACAAAGCAACAAGTGCTTTGTTTCTCCAACTCACCCGTTGCCTTTTTAGTTGGATAAGACGTCTGGAGTTTCGGTTAGACGTCTATCCAAACGTCTGGACACATGCCTGGACATCTGAAAGTGAGATTTGCATACCTACCTTTTTCTCTCTACGCACGGGTGGAGCACAGAGGCCTCTCTCTCTTCCACGCCCCCACCACTAAACCTTAACTCCCCTCCTATTTAAACCCCTCTCCTCTTCTCACCCCCTCACCACCAGTCACCACCACCTCCAGCATCCCCTGTGCAGCTGTGGCGAGGCAAGACGAGAGTGACGAGAGGGGGCGAGTGAGGGAGAACGAGAGAGAGGAAGGAAGAGTACGTGGAAGGTTGGAGGACCTTCGAGAGCTCAGCGGAGCTCGCACTGTGAGCGGAGGTGCAAGCGGAGAGAGCTGCATGGAGGAGTTCTGGTACTGGAAGTTTCCAATATCAGACGTCCGAAGTGATGTCCATACGATTGGCAAGGCATCAAGACGTCTGGAGCTAAGGCTGGACGTCTGAAAGCACAATATCACACGAGGTACGTGCTTCCTACGCTACTTTCCACCATGCAGATCGTAGCGCTAGCGTATGGAATGTCAGGCTAATTTTTGTGCCTGCATTGTTCGTACGCAAGTGAAGGCTTTGGGAAGGCACTCGATGTGCTTTCCCAAGTACTTTTGGACATCTGATCATGTCGCTAGACGTCCAGAGGTACTTTGAGATGATCAGAGGCCTTATCCGACGTCTGGAGCTACCCCCAGACGGTCGTAGAGAGAGTCTGGATGTCTGAAGCAACCACAGGAAGAGTAAGGTGAGTTCTATCATCTTTTAAGACGTCTGGGATTAGTCCTAGATGTTTGATATTAATCAGTAACAGTGTTTTTGGCCCGTTTAGGACCCAAACAAAATCAGATTTCTGTAAATGAAGTACCGCTGTGTTCCACTCGAGTTTCTCTATGTGTTCATGTTGAGTATCTACTGTTTTGAGCTTGTCTGATGTAAGTTAGTCGTTGGTACAGGTTACCAACCGGTTGCATGTTCGAGGCCCACGAAGACGACGAGATCTGCGGCACAAGCCCCATTCCTCCCGTGATACCCGGTAGAGTGGTTTAATGCATTTATTAAGACATGAATAAAGAATATGCTTGCTTAGATTAAATTGATTGAAACTCTAGGATGTGGAATGAACCTAGGGTAGAAATGTATGAGCATGATGTTGAACTACTCTGGTTTACTTGAGATGCATGTTAAAACATGAGCTACCTGTATGTAATTAAGAAATTGAATAGTGAAACCACAAGCTGCATATATATGATTGAGAATTTAAGTGTGAAAACAGGAGTTGCCTGTATATGAATGAGAAATGAGTTTTGGAAACATAAGGTTTGAATATGGATAAATGAGATGAATATGAGCATGAACCCTATGGGGAATTAGGAGTAGAACTTTTGTGGATGAAAGGAATCTAGAATGTAGACAGGAAGTGAGCTGGCCCTTGTGTACACGATACCAAGGTGAGCAACTATCCCTTTTTAGTGTAGAGTGGAGCTAGCCACCATTGGATCGAGACCCAGGGTTAGGATTGGCCACTCTACACTGACTCTTGTTGGCCCTTGCGTACGTGGTACCGAGGCATGCTACTAGTGTAGGGAGAGAGCTAGCCATCCCACGAGACCAGGGGTTAAGCTAGCCACCCTACATCAACTTTGTTAGGCTCTCTGGGCAAATCAGGGTAGTCGGACGAGGGTACGCGGACTATGGAGGGGCGAGACCCCTGTTTGGCTTTGAGGGGCGAGACCCCTATTCTAAGAGGGCAAGGCCCTATACTATTCCATGCTGTACTTTGGGTATACCCGTTAGCGAAAATGACTGACCGCATGTTAGTGCGAGGTAGCTACCTGTGCACTTATCACGTGTGTCGTACTTACCGCTATGTCTCCATAGTGACCTCGAGGTGGTTGACTGGGTGTAGGACTACCATGGGGGACCCTCTCAGCTTGGAGAGCACCGCATGTACCTTCTACTCCACAGAAAAGACTGCAATCAAGATTGTTCCCATGAGGAATAAGCATGATCAAGAAATTCTTGGATACTTTGGGAAATAGATAAATCAGAAATACATAAATGAGATAAATAGAAATGAGAATGAAACCTGCTTATTATTTTTACTTTACTTGTACGTTGATAATATAAACACCACTCTACTCAACGTTCACTGACTCTGTCTTTTCATAACCCTATTCAGGACAAGGAGTTAAGCAGCCTGAGTTTCTAGCTGCAGAGGGAGCTGGGCCCAACCGAGCCCAGCCGTAGTTGTTTCTCTTTCCAGCTCTTTAGTTCTTGTTGTAGTTGTGAGTACTAGACCCTTGAGCTATTATTTCTATTATTTTTTATTTTCTTTCTGCTATTGTTGTTGTGGTGGCATATTCTATTTTGAGACAGTTGTTCTATTTTTGTTTACTGCTTTGTTCTTTCCTTCTGCTTAGTTGTATTGCATGTGTGAATGTGGTTTATTTTTCTACTTTTGGTTATTCTCGTTGGACAACTAGGTCTTGGGATTAGTCGAGGCGAGCTGATCTCGGGTCCTGTAAGGATCCAGGAATCGGGTCATAACAAGATGGTATCAGAGCAAGGTCATCCCGAGAAATGAACCAATTGGTCCGAGAATAATTACTCACGTGCATATAACTAGGATAGCCACCACAACATATCGCTTTGATATTCGTTTCTAAGTCTTTTCCCGATGTAATCCTGTATCATTGACAATGCTTGACCTATCTCTTGCATCTCCTTACAGGAGATGCCTCGTCAGGGAGTTCCCGAGGTAGGCCGTGGTCATGACCGTGGACGAGGTCAGAGGGGCGGACGTGCCGAACCTAAAGCACCAGTTGACCCACCACTCCTCCCGAGCATTCAAGCCCAAGATCTCGCCCAACTGATCAGAGACATCGTGCGAGAGGAGCTCCACCAGCCTCCACAGGCACCTCTCCCAGAGGACATGGAGGGGGAGTCCTCGGTGGGACAAAGAGACCGTCACAGTGTAGGACGAGCAGGAGGGGGAGGGGGTGATCCTCCACCACCCCCACCACACTCTGACACTTTCGAGCACAAGCTTTCCTTTCCTGGAGGCATGCTCGTTCCCCCACTACAGTTACACCATGAGCTTTTCGAGCAGTTCTGGAAGCTGAAGCCCCCCTCCTTCAAGGGGGACAAGAGCCATCTGAGGCAGAGGACTGGCTGGAGCAAATAAAGAAGGTGTTTGACACCCTTCGCCCTCCCAAGAAGTGTCGTGTGGCCTTTGCCACATACCAGCTAGAGAGTGCAACACACAAGTGGTGGAGGGCAGTCAGAGGCCAGTGACGTGGTCTCGTGCGTGTGTGTTAAGAGGTGTCGCTATAGTTGCACTTGATACGTCGATTTTAAAAGAAGTAAACGGAGGTGAGTCCGAGTGTCGATCTCAGGGAGGCATGGAAATCAGATTTTGTTTACCACTTGTTGTCACGAAAAAGGCGGAGTTTTGCTTGTGAAAGAGACGGTTTTGAAAAGCGAGAGATAGAGAGAGTTTAGGGTTAGAAAGCTCTTGGTTTTGATCATGCACTTTAAACAGAAATTAAAATGGCGACTAAACGGAAAATAGTTCATTAAACATGCATTCATAGTTCATGGTTTACAACATTAAATACATGCTTCAACAAAAGTAAATGAAAGCTTAAAAGAGAGAGAGAGAGAGGTAGAGAGAGAGTGGAGAGCGACGAGGCAGCCACGGCAGTGGAGGAGGCTCCGTCGGTGGCTCGTCGTCTCCGGCGATTACAAGAGTGCCTAAAACTAGCTATGAGAGGAGTGGAGTAGTTGCAAGTGGGAGAGGATCCCTTGAATGGTGGTAGAAGGGGGTTTAAATAGAGTTAAGGGCTTCCTAAAAGAAGAATGTGCTTTAGCGACATCTAGAACGTCGCTAAAACCGCTTCCAGATACGTCGGTGAAGCCCTCCTGCCGCCGGTCAGCTGCCCGCCCCGCTCTCTCTCCATGCACGATCCGTGGACGTTGAACGAGAGTCGTCCGATCGAAGATCGGAAGGCTGAGATCCTCCTGCGCCCGCGCTGAGATCGCACCTCGGGCGCGCGTGCGCGCCCGCGTTTCCGCCCGGCGTGCGCGTGCGCGTGGGCGCTCGGGAGCTGTCATCGCGCCGCGTGGCGCGATCCTGGCCGCCCGCTGCTGATCGGGCGGTCCAATTTTGCCGCGCCCTTCGCTCTCGCTTGATTTCCGCTCCGCGCGATTCGAACGCGCGTCGCTGCAATGCGGGCGTGCGCGCTAGCCGTTGCGCCACGCCCACGCTTTGTCGCGGCGACCGCGGGCGAGCGCGCGGATCTCGGCCATTCGATCGAAGATCAACGGCCGAGATTCGTCCTTGGCTGGCTTGAGGGGTGCGAGCAGTGGGGGCGGGGCGATGTGGCGCTTTCTGGGCCGTTGATCTCCTGATCAACGGTCAGAATTTCTTGGGCCCATTGTGGGAGCTCCGGATGTCGGATTTGGCTGATCTTGAGTCCGTTGGACTCCGTTCATCATTCTGAATCCATCCGTGCGGTCCGATTGCTCATCTGGGGCCTGTTTTGACACATGCTTTACACAAATGGCCATTAATGTAGTTTATAAGTAATCTTGGTACTTAATGCATGCAATGCTCCTATTCTACTTTATGTTGTGCCTTTTATTCTAAAGATGGGCCATATTCAATCTAATTACTACCCCCTTGCGTGGTGTTATCAGCCAGGAGGGGAGAGAGCCGACGTGGGACCAGTTCGTGGCTCTCTTCTGAGAGCAGTACTTCCTCAGACCTGGTAGGATCAGAGAGGCGAGAGTTCCACACTCTCCACCAGGGGACATTGATGGTTAGCGCGTACCACACGCATTTTCTGGAGATATCACGTTTCGCCCCGACAGCTGTGTCTACCAAGGAGGAGCGCCTTTGGAGGTTTATTGAGGGGCTCCAACCTGCTATTCGGGGGTATGTGAAATTCATGAAGCTGCCAACTTTCTCTCGTATGGTTAAGGTAGCCATGACTTACGAGGAGACCAACCCGGTCGCACGAGACATTGACAATGGACGGAAGAGGCCCTACCAGCCAGAGTACTCTCAGGGCCGTCGAGAGAGGAGGCACATGACGCCTGCAAAAGAGCCATCTCGTTCTGCAGGACCACCAGTGGCCTTTGGGGGCCCCAGACAGGGACCAGTTGCTAGCACCGGACCCCCGCCCAGCCATCAGCAGGGATCTACTAAGGGAGGAGGTCATGTACCCCTCTGCTACCAGTGTGGCCAGTCGGACCACATCAGGAGGGACTGCTCATCTAGGGCCAGAGCACAGCAGATGCTCCCCGCACCGAGCGCTGGAGGCTGCGTTGGTGGTCGTGGTCACTAGGCACATGGGGGAGGACAACGGTCACGAGGAGGGTACCGGCCTACTACTGCTCGCCCGACCCAAAGTGTAGCTGCTTCATCTGCATCAAGAGCTGAGGAGCATATCAACGCCTTGACACACTGAGATGCCAGGGCTTCATGTTCAGTGGTGGCAGGTATGGTTACTATTTCTGGCAAATTAATATACGTACTTTTTGATTCCGCACTACCCACTCCTTCGTCGCTACGAGTTTTGCCATCAGTTTGAGGCAATGCAGTGTACTGTTAGAGGATCCATTTGTGATCAGAGGCCCAGGTGGCTAGTTGTTTGTAGCTGAGGAGGTCTACATGGACTGCGAGGTCAGTAAAGGGGGACACACCCTCTCCGCTGACCTGATCGTGATTCAGATGGAGGACTTTGGCATGATCTTAGGGATGGACTAGCTGTCCACCTATCACACCCTAGTAGACTGTTTCGCGAGGAAGATTGTCTTCTCCATACCGGAGTTACCTCCCTTTGAGTTTCACAGTCAATCGGTGGACGGAGGTTTCAGGTGCATCTCCACTCTTCGAGCAGTGAGGCTTTTGAGCCAGGGGTGTGAGGGCTTCTTGGTCTGTGTAGTAGCAGAGCCTAGCTCTGTGACTGACTTTCAGAGTATTCCGGTGGTCTGCGAGTACCCTAAAGTTTTACTAGAGGAGCTACCAGGACTACCGCCTGAGCGTGAGATCGAGTTTGAGATCTCACTCGTATCGGGGACCAGCCCCATTCCTACTGCACCTTACCGAATGGCACTGCTTGAGCTGTGAGAGCTCAAGTCACAGCTACAAGACCTGTTGGAGAAGGGCTTTGTGAGGCCCAATGCATCCCTGTGGGGAGCACCTGTGCTGTTTGTGAAGAAGAAGGATGGTACCCCGAGACTTTGTGTCAACTATCAACAGCTGAATAGGGTCACCATCAAGAACAAGTATTCGCTGCCAAGGATTGACGACCTCTTCGACCAGTTGCAAGATGCTACCGTGTTCTCCAAGATAGATCTGAGGTCAGGTTACCACCAGTTGAGTATCAGGGAGACCGACGTCTCCAAGACAAATTTCCATACATGGTATGGGCACTACGAGTTCTTGGTCATGCCGTTTGGGCTGACCAATGCCCCCGCTGCCTTTATGGATTCGATAAACCTCATTTTCAGGCCATACTTAGACCAGTTTGTGGTGGTGTTCACCGATGACATACTCATTTACTCGCAGGATCAGGCACAGCATGGATTGCATTTATACATGATCCTGGATACCTTGAGGCAACTCAGGCTGTATGCCAAGTACAGCAAGTGTGAGTTTTGGTTGAGATAGGTGACTTTCTTGGGCCACATGATTTCAGGTGATGGACTGGTTGTGGATCCAACCAAGGTAGAGGTCGTACTCAGGTGGGAGAGGCCACACACAGTGACAAAGATACGAAGCCTTTTGGGATTGGCAGGTTACTACCAGTGGTTTATCAGAGGATTCTCTCAGACTGTGCATCCTATGACCCAACTGACCCGAAAGGATGTGCCCTTTTCCTGGACAGATGAGTGCGAGGCATGTTTTCAGGAGTTGGAGAGACTGACTTCAGCTCCTATGCTTACCATTCCAGATAGCAGTAGCAGTTTTGTGGTTTACACCGACGCTTCGTTGCAGGGGTTAGGGGGTGTGTGATAGCGAAAATACGCGGTTTGTTAATTAGGTCGTTGTAATGTGTAAATCCGCTTTCTCTCTTAAATTTATATTCCTAGATAGGGGAGTATCTAGGGTCATCCAAGGAGGCAATATGTTTGCAAAATTAATTCTCTTGCTTGGAATATAAATCTCAACTTTCTTTTTGGTATTTTTCAATATACCATTTTTTTGTTTTTTAAACTAAGGCAACATGCAAACTTATGGAGGAAAGGTGTTTACACTTCGAATTCAATAAACTACTTCTAAAGTGGCAAGTAGAGCCTCTCCCTAAGCTCACTCTAGGCAAGTGGAGGCCTAGAATAATTAGGGAGAGGGAGTGAAGAATGCTGAAAATAAGCAAATAGAAATGCAAACAAGAAATGCAAAGAAGGCAACTAGATAATTGAAAAAGTGTTTAACAAAAATGCCTAGTAGAGGAAAGCTTGTACTACTAGAAAAATGCAAATAAGAAAGGAAAACACAAATCCTCTAGATAGATGGTGAAGAAGAGGGCTTCTCGCTCCAAGGTTGGTGGCTCCCAATCTTGAAAAGAGTCCTTCAACTCCTTCCTTGCAGTACTCCGCCAAGGTGATGTCCTCCAAGGCAAGCCTTAGGGCGGCGTGCCCTAAGTTTTTCTCCAAGGGTGGACGTCCACCCTAAGTTTTTCTCCTTTGCCTGGCCGTCCTCCTTGAAGTGGGAGAGTCCTCCTCCTTGGCGTGGCTCAGGTTGAAGAGAGTGGGGAGAAGAAGGCACCAAAAGGGCTGGTGATGTGCCCCTTTAATCTCCTCTACTCCTTCTTCTTGGCCGTAGGTATAGGTGGTTTAGGTAGAAAATATACTAAGGGAGGATGCCCAAAAATGGTGGTAGGTGGTGGCTTTTTATAGAATAGGAGGGGGGCTATGGTGACCTTTGAAATGGATGGCCAAGATGAGTTGATGGAGGTGGTTGGAGATCCCATGGCCAAGGAGAGTTGGTGCCACCTTAAAGGGCACCAAGGGGTAGTTATGGGTGTTGACACCCTTTGGTGTTGGCGCCAAAATGGGCATTCTAGAAGGTCATTAGGTGGCGCCACCTTAAGGTTCTAGAAGGGGGGGTATGTGGATGGCTAGGATGGCTTATGTGGGTAGGTGTAGGGTGGATTAAGGGGCTGAAAGTGGCGCCAATATAGAGGTGGTTAGGGGTGGTTTTTGGCGCCAACTTGAAGTGTCTTTTGGTGGAGATAATGGGGTGAAGGGATGGCTAGGAGGTGGCGCCAACTTAAGTAGGGTAGCTAGCTTAGGTAGGCTTGAGTTGGTGGAGCTAGCTAGGGTTGATTTTTAAGGTAATGGATGGCCAAGGAGCTGGTTGTTGGCTAAGCTAAGCTAAGCTAAGATAAGCTAAGCTAGCTTAGCTAATGGAGGAGTAGAGGAGAAGGTGTTGGAGCTAGGGTTTGGAGGGATGAGCTAAGGAGGAGAAGTCTGGAGCTGGAGCTGGAGCTAGCTGCTGCTGAAGAGGCTGGCATGGGGCTACTTTAGCTGGCTTAGCTTGCTAGTTCTTTGCTAGTTGCTAAGCCAAGCTAAAGTGAGCTAGCTTCTACCAAAATGAGCTGAGGTGAGCTAGGTCTAATGCTCCCGGGGAGAATCAAGCTGGTTGAGGCAGCTAAGGTAGCTTAGCTCAACTGAGTTGAGCTAAGCTAAGTCCCCGGGAGCTGGACTTGAGCTTCCTGAGCTGGGATGAGTTCTTCTTCAGCTGGCTGGAGCTGAGTGGAGCTGGATGTAGCTGGATCTGAGCTGGGGTGAACTCCTGTCAACTTAGCTGAGCTAGCTAGAGCTCCCTGTGGACTAGTGGGAGCTGAGATGAGCTAGACTCAGCTAAGTTGAGCTGGATCTGAGCTGACTTGAGCTAGGGTGAGCTAAGGTGAACTCTCTTGAGCTGCCATCCAGCTGAGATTAGTTGAATGGAGCTGGGATGAGCTAACCCTAGTTCAAGTAAGCTAGGTTCCAGCTGCGGTGAGCTGGATCAAGCTGAGGTGAGCTGGATCAAGCTAAGGTGAGCTGGATTAGGCTGAGTTCCAGCTAGTCTGGGCTTCTCCTTCACCATTTGCCTTCTTGAGTGCTAGGGTTTTAGGGATCTATATATCTGTACATCCCTAACACTCACAAAAACATATTAAAAAGACAATAAAAAATGCAATGCATGCCTAACCTATTTAATGCCTAAATGCAGCCCAAAAACCCGTTTGCGGAGTAAAATCCTAAGGGCTAGGTTTGTTTTAATGAATAAGAATGATGATAAACTGGCGTTTATCAGTGTGCTCATGCAGCAGGGTTACATTGTCTATTACGCTTCGCGGCAACTGAAGCCCCATGAGCATAGCTACCCTACCCATGACTTAGAGTTGGCAGCAGTTGTATTCGCACTGAAAACATGGAGGCACTACCTTTATGGTGAGACTTTCGAGATCTTCACAGATCATATGAGCCTCAAGTACTTTTTTTACTAGAAGGAGCTTAACATGAGATAGAGACATTGGTTAGAGCTCCTGAAGGATTACAACTGCAGCATCTCCTACAACCCAGGGAAGGCCAATGTGGTGGCCGACGCCTTGAGCTGAAAGGTGCCCGCCCACTTGGCCAACTTACAGGCACAGAGTTGGAGACTCATGGAGGAGTTGGGTAGTTGGTGACCCCGGGAGTCACGAGGGTATTGTGGGGTAGTGACAATGACGTGGTAAACACGACCAGAGTTGATAGACCGCACCATCGCAGGACAGATGGCCAATTCGTACTTACAGATGCTGCGAGATACGGTGCTGACAGGGGACCTAGGAGACTTTTCCTTCTCGAACGAGATTCTGCGTATGAGATAACGTCTGTGCATTCCTAGGGACGAGGGTTATTGAGAGAGCTTCTGACAGAGGCGCATGGATCTAGGTTCACCACACATCCTGGGAACACAAAGATGTATCATGATTTACGACGCGACTTCTGGTGGACAGGGATGAAGCAAGATGTTGGTGAGTTTGTTCAGCAGTGTTTAGTATGCCAGCAGGTGAAGGCTGAGCATCAGAGGCCTACAAGGCCATTACAGCCACTTCCTGTGCTAAAGTGGAAGTGGGAGAGAGTCACCATGGACTTGGTGGTGGGTATACCAGTTACCCAGTGGGGACACGACGCAGTCTGGGTGATAGTAGACAGGTTGACGAAGATGGTGTGTTTCCTGCCGATCCGAGTCACCTTTAGACCAGCACAGCTAGTAGAGAGATACATTAGATATGTGGTGCACCTACACGGAGTTCCATGTGAGATGTATCTGATAGGGATACTCATTTTACTTCCCAGTTCTGGGCTGAGTTTCAGTAGGCCTTGGGGACACGTTTGAGGTTCAGTACCGCTTACCACCCCCAAACGGATGGACAGTCAGAGTGCACCATTCAGACACTTGAGGACCTTCTGCGTGCTTATGTGCTAGACTGGAGAAGCTCCTAGGAGGAGCATTTACCCCTGGCAAAGTTTGCATATAAAAACAGTTACCACTCGAACATCGGCATGGCACCTTACGAGGCTCTATATGAAAGGAGGTGTACTGCACCCTTGAGTTGGGTCGAGGTGGGGACCAAGTGGGAGGTTGGTCCTAGGCTGATCCGGTAGAGTCAGGAGGTGATAAAGCAGATTCACAGACGACTCTACACTGTCAGGAGCAGGCAGAAGAGCTACGCTAACCGGAAATGCAGAGAGGTGCAGTTCGAGGTTGGGGACCACGTCTTTCTCCATGTTTCGCCCATGAAGGGCTTACAGCATTTTAGGGTGAAAGGGAAGCTTGTGCCGAGGTTTATGTGGCCCTTTGAGGTCCTAGAGCAAGTAGGACCCGTTGCTTACCAGCTTGCCCTTCATCCCCAGCTTTCTGGAGTGAACGATGTGTTCCACGTGTCCAACCTCAGGAAATACGTCGTCGATCCCAGTCACATTCTGAGCCATGAGAGCATCGAGGTGGGTGACGACCTGACCTATCCCTAGAGGCCAGTACAGATACTAGACAGAGCTGTCCGGAGTCTGAGATGGAAGCAGGTACCACTGGTGAAGGTTTTATGTAGAAGCCAGCGGTACGAGGAGGCAACCTGGGAGCCTGAGGCGGCAATGCGAGAGTGGTACCTAGAGCTTTTTGAGGGTACGTCTTGTCGGACCTACTTCGGTCCTCTTTAAGTTTGTTATGCATTTTCTTTTACATTCCTTTTTCCACACCCTAGCTAGCTCAAGTTTCGGGGATGAAACTTCCTTTAAGTTTGTTATGATGAAATGACCCATTGCCTTTTTAGTCTAATAAGACGTCAGGAGTTTCGATCAGACGTCTATCCAGATGTCTGGACACATGCCTAGATATTTGAAAGTGAGATTTGCGTACCAACCTTTTTCGCTCTGCACACAGGAGGTGCACAGAGGCCTCTCTCTCTTCCACACCCCCACCACTAAACCCTAACTCCCCTCCTATTTAAACCCCTCTCCTCTTCTTCTCACCCCCTCACAACTAGTCACCACCACCTCCAACATCCCCTGTGTGGTCGTGGCGAGGCAAGATGAGAGTGACAAGAGGGGGCGAGTGAGGGAGAATAAGAGAGAGGAAGGAAGAGAGCATGGAAGGTCGGAGGACCTTCAGGAGCTTGGCGGAGCTCGCACTGTGGGCGGAGGTGCTAGCGGAGCGAGTTACGTGGAGGAGTTATAGTACTGGAAGTTTCCAATATCAGACGTCTGGAGTGACATCCAGACGGCTGGCAAGGCATTAGAACGTCCAGAACTGAGGCCAGACGTTTGAAAGCACAATATCGCGTGAGGTATGTGCTTCCTATGCTACTTTCCACCATGCATATCGTAGCGTAGGGGATGTCAGGTGAATTTTTGTGCCTACGTTGTTCGTACGCAGGTGAAGGCTTTAGGAAGGTGCACGGTGCACTTTCCCAAGTACTTTTGGAAGTCTGATCACGTCGCTAGACGCTAGGGGTACTTCCAGATGACCGATGGCCTTATTCGACGTCTGGAGCTACCCCCATACGACCGTAGAGAGAGTCTGGATGTCTGAAGTAGCCACAAGAAGAGTAAGGTGAGTTCTGTCGTCTTTCAAGACGTCTGGGATTAGTCCCAACATCTGATATTGATTAGTAACCGCGTTTTTGGCCCGTTTAGGACCCAAATAGAATCAGACTTCTGCAAACAAAGTGTCGCTGTGTTCCACTCGAGTTTCTCTACGTGTTCATGTTGAGTATCTACTGTTTTGAGCTCATCTGATGTAAGTTAGTCGCTGGTACAGGTTACCAGCTGGTGGCATGTTCAGGGCCGTGGAGATGGTGAGATCTACGGCATAGGCCCCCATTCCTCCCTTGATACCCGGTAGAGTGGTTTAATGCATTTATTATGACATGAATAAAGAATATGCTTGCTTAGATTCAATTGATTGAAACTCTAGGATGTGGAATGAACCCTAGGGTAGAAATGTATGAGCATGATGTTGAACTACTCTGGTTTACCTAAGATTCATGTTAAAACACAAGCTGCCTCTATGTAATTAAGAAATTGAACTGTGAAACCACAAGCTGCATATATATGATTGAGAATTTAATTGTGAAAACATGAGCTGCCTATATATGAATGAGAAACGAGTTTTGGAAACATGAGGTCTGAATATGGATAAATGAGATGAATATGAGCATGAACCCTATGCGAAATTAGGAGTAGAACTCCTGTGAATGAAAGGAATCTGGAATGTAGACGGGAAGTGAGCTGGCCCTTGTGTACACGGTACCAAGGAGAGCAACTGTCCCTTTTTAGTGTAGAGCAGAGCTAGCCACCCTTGGGTCGAGACCCAAGGTTAGGATTAGCCACTCTACACTGACTCTTGTTGTCCCTCATGTACGTGGTACCGAGGCATGCTACTAGTGTAGGGAGGGAGCTAGCCACACCACGAGGCCTGGGGTTAAGCTAGCCACCCTACACCAACTTTGTTAGGCCCTCTGGGCAAACCAGGGCAGTCAGACGAGGGTACGCGGACTCTAGAGGGGTGAGACCCCGGTTTGGTTTTGAGGGGTGAGACCCCTGTTCTGAGAGGGCAAGGCCCTATAATGTTTTGTGTTGTACTTTGGGCGTACCCGCTAGCGGAAATGACAGACTGCGTGTCAGTGCAGGGTAGCTACCCGTGCACTTATCACACGTGTCGTAGTTACTGCTACATCTCGACAGTGACCTCGGGGTGGTTGATTGGGTGTAGGACTACTACGAGGGACTCTCCCAGCTAGGAGAGCACCACGTGTACCTTCTACTCCATGGAAAAGACTGTAATCGAAACCGTTCCCACGAGGAACAAGCAAGATCAAGAAATACTTGGATACTTTAGGAAATATATAAATCAGAAATACATAAATGAGATAAATAGAAATGAGAATGAAACCTACTTATTGTTTTTACTTTACTTGTACATAGATAATATAAACACCACTCTACTCAGTGTTCGTTGACTCCATCTTTTCATAACCCTATTCAGGACTAGGAGTTGAGTAGCCTGAATTTTCGGCTGCTAAGGGAGCTGGGCCCAGCCAAGCCTAGCCGTAGTTATTTTTCTTTCCATCTCTTTAGTTCTTTTTGTAGTTGTGAATACTGGACCCTTGAGCTATTGTTTCTATTATTTTCTGTTTTCTTTCCGCTGTTGTTGTGGTGGCATGTTCTATTTTGAGACAGTTGTTCTACTTTGTTTACTAT
Source organism: Thalassia testudinum (assembly GCA_037157565.1). Taxonomy (NCBI): domain Eukaryota; kingdom Viridiplantae; phylum Streptophyta; class Magnoliopsida; order Alismatales; family Hydrocharitaceae; genus Thalassia; species Thalassia testudinum. The sequence continues at coordinate 1,935,826 of JAZHRO010000046.1, forward strand.
TTCATTCTTTCCTTCTGCCTAGTTATATTGCATGTGTGAATGTAGTTTATTTTCCTACTTTTGGTTATTTCTCGTTGGACGACTAGGTCTTGGGATTAGTCGAGGTGAGCTAGTCTCAGGTCCTATAGGATCTGAGAATCGGGTCGTAACACTCCAACCATGGGTGGCTTGGAGTAATGGAGGAACAACACAGATGAAGAGAACAACACAAGCTAACTACAAAGAAATAGTAGTGGAATGCTTCTTTAAATAAAGATTGTTTTACAATGGGGTTGGAGAACTCACAAGTGAGAAGGATTCTCCTTCTAATCTCCAACACAAAAAATGTGAACAGTACACTACAATGAAAAAAAATACAAAAGATAGAGGAAAGCTTATGATGAAGAAGGTGATGCTGCTGCAGAACTCCCGCTCCAATTCTGGTTGCCCCAAAATCAAAGGAAGTTTTCTCCTGGATTTTCTCCTCTTGGCAAGCCCTGGTGTGCCTGGCTCTTAGCAAATCTAGATGGCCTGCTCTTGACTCCTCCTAGGGTGGACGTGGACCATCCTATATGCTCATCCTCCTAGACATCCTCCCTGCCTGGCTAACCCCTTGGTTTGGCATGGACACAAGGTAGAAGAGGATAGGAAGTTGAAGGCACCAAAAGACAAGAGCACCTCCTTAATCTTCTTCTTCTCCTCCTTTTCTCCTTGGTCGTTGGTATTGGTGGAATATGGGTGGAAGAATGCTATGAAATGAAGTAGCCAAGTGTAGTTTGAAATGGGTAGTTAATGGCATTTTTATAGATTGGATGGGTGGTAGTTGGTGTTAACTAGGGTGGGTAGTTAATGGATGGATGGTGGATTAGGGTTGGTGTGGAGTGTAGGGTTGTGTTTAGTGGTGGTTATGATGGGGTTGAGTGGAGTTGGCTCCAACTCTTGGTGGTTTTAGGAGGGTTGGCATGGAGGTGAATGTAGGGTTAGGATGATTTTGTAGGTGGCAGTTGGGTTAATCTATGGTTAATCCATATGGGGAAATGCATGGGTGTGTGGTTGAAGTACGTTGGGTTAAGGATGGCACCAATTTTGGGTTCTAGAAGTTGGCACCAAAAGGGATGGCTAGGATTGATTTTTGGGGAGGTGGTTGTGGGATCTAGGGTTAAGGATAAATGGCTCCAAGTGTAGGGTTGCTTAGGTGGTTGGTTAAAGTTTGGAGGCCACTCTTGGTGGCCATCCATGAGGGGTAGGGATGCCTTAAGTTGGCCCCAAGTGAGGGCTTCTGGAAGGGGGGTTCTTGGAGGGAAAAATGAAGGGTGGTGATGGCTTGGGCGATGATGTGTAGGGCTAGGATCAGGGGTATTTTGGAGGGAGATTTTGGTGCCAATTATGGGTAGTTATAGGAGGTGGTTGGCGTGGGTTTATGGTGGCTTTTGGAGGTGGTGGTGTGAAGGGATATGGGTGTGTTGGTGCCAAATTAGAGTGGAGGCAGCTTAGGTTTGAGTAGAGTTAAGGTGGAGCTACTTTAGGGTGGAGTTTAAGATTAAGGTTGGTAGCCAAGGAGGTGGACTTCAATAGAGCTAAGCTAAGCTAGCTAAGCTAGCTTAGCTAGTAGATGATTGGAAGGAAGAGCTAGGGTTTGAGAGGAGCTGAGAGAGAGTTGTCTGAAGTACATCCGGAGCTAAAGTAAATTTCCCGAAGTTGATGATGGTTGAAGAGGTCTTCTTAGGATCTCAACTACGTAGCATAGCTAGCTAGTTCTTCTGCTAGTAGCTAAGCTTGAGTAGTGGGGCTAAGTTGAGCTGGTCTCAACTTATCTGGAGCTGGGTTGAGCTTGACTTGCTTCTCTTGAGAACTCCTAAGCTAGCTTAGCTACTAAGCTAACAAGTAGTAGCTAAGATGGAGGGAGTTCAACTGGCATGAGTTAAGTAGAGCTGGGGAGAGCTGGATTTGTGCTGAGGTGAACTCCCTTCAACTAAGTTGAGTTAGCTAGAGCTCCCAGTGAACTATTTGGAGCTAGGATAAGCTAGACTCAACTAAGTTGAGCTGGATCTAATCTGAGTTGAGCTTAGTTAAGCTACCCTAAGCTGCCATCCAACTGAGATGAGTTGAATAGATCTGGGATGAGCTAAACTCAGCCTAGTTGAGCTGATATCTAGCTGCGATGAGATGGATTTAGCTAGGGTTCAACTGAATTGATCATCTTCTTTACCTTCTACCTTCTTAAGTGCTAGGGTTTTAGGGGTCTAGCTATCTGCTTATCCTTAACACTCAAGTAAACATGTTAAAAACATAAAAAATATGCAATGCATGCCTAACCTAAGTAATTCCTAAATACAACTCAAAAACCCATTTGCAGAGTTAAAACTCTAAGATCTAAATCAGTTTTAGAGCATAAGAATGATGATAAATTGGCATTTATCAGGATTTGCTTGTTTACAATTGAAGGTTCCTGAGTTGGAGTAGAGGAAGAGTTAACTTGCATTTCTCTGGAGTGGGTTTCTTGTGTGGAAGTAGAAGGCCCAGGATCTTGAGTTGTCTTCCTACTCCTCAAGTTGACTGCATTAGCAGTATGATTATTGCTAGGAGGAGGTCGGGGGGCCTAATTTTAATGGAAACCTGGGGGGTGTTTACAGGCCGGGTGAATGGGATGATTGGGATTCCCGCCTTGATATTGGTTCCTTTTGTTGTTGGGATTAGGCATGGGTTGATGAGAAGGTAAATTACCTATAGGTCTTTGGTTAGGGGTGACTCCAATTTGATTTTTCAAGGTAGTAACAATGAGGGTCACTTCAGACATTCGGTTTTGCATGCCTTGCAGGGTTTTCATAACTTGGGTATTGATATCATCTTGAGATGGCCCAGGTTGGTACTGATTCTGCCCATAAACCCCAGTTTGATACTGTCTTTGGAAAGGAACAAAATTAAGAGCCTTCCAAGAAGGATTCGGGTTATTCCACCAATTTTGATTAGAAGAATTTCTAAAATGTTCTTGGAGGGTCGAGATATTCTCAGTAGTAGGGCTAAAGGAATTTTGATTTAGAAAATCATATGTCCCGATCATTTCCTGTGTAACAACAGGGAAGTAATTTTGCTTAGCTGGGACAGCACCAATGTTGTGCAAGTTTTCTCTTTATGATGTTAGGTGGAGTTCGATGTGGAGCTTGTTTTGAAGTAAATTTTTCTTTCAATTTCTTCTGGTGAATTTGCATCTGATCCAGTCTTTGTGCTATCATTTGGATGTCATCCTGGGTTACAGGGATAGATGTATATTTGGAGTCAATTTCACTAACTTTAGTTCTTGGGTTTGAAGTCCTACCAAAAGTGTCCATTGAAGCAAGATTGAATAAATTTTCACTCATTTCTTCAAATAATTGGCAGGCACTTTCAGCAACATTATTTAAGAAGTTGCCACCACATGAGGCATCCATAAACTGTCTCAATTAATCTTCTAATCCATGATAGAAGATCTACACTAGCTACCAAAGTGGAATCTCATGATGTGGATAACTCCTCAATAATTCTTGAAACCTCTCCTAAGACTTACGGAGAGATTCACCATGGTTTTGTTGAAAGGTCGTAATAGATCTTCTCAATGCATTAGTATGATCGATAGTGAAGAATTTTTTTAGAAAGGTGCTCTTAAGTTGCTACTAGTTGTTATCAGTCGGCCAATTGTCCTGAACTAGTAGGCTGCCTTGTCCTTGAGGCTGAGAGGAAAAAGTCTCATTTGCCATAAGCCTTCCCGCACATTGTGGGAACAAGTGGTTTGAGTGAGGATGGTTAGTTCCTCCAAGTGGATAAAAGGATCCTCTCTTGGATGGCCATGGAAGTGCTTAATCAGGTTTAGAATAACTGGCTTGATCTCAAAATCCCCTTTTAGAATTACCACTCCAGGTCTCTCCTCATAATTGGAAGGATCATATTTAGAATAGCTAGCTTGATCCCAAAAATCCCCTTCTAGAATTACCACTCCAGGTCTCTCCTCATAATTGGAAGGATCATAAAATCCTTGAGAGGAATGATAGGCTCTACAAGTGGTAACTTCCCTCTTTGATTGTCTTGGTTCATGACAGTCTTAGCCAATTGTTGCTGATTATTTTGGAGTCGAGCCAATTGCTCGACCACCATGACTAGAGGATTGGGCGGGGGATTCTGATTCTAATTTTGCAACTCAGGGTTTTGAGGTAGCTCCAAGGGAAGTTAGGGATGGGGATGTTAGGATTTGGGTCAACTTGTGGATTCAGAATAGGAGGGTTGGGTTGTGAGTGGGAAACAGAAGCATAATTGGACCAATTTTGTAGGTTTTCCACTTTTTTTTGCAAAGAGGAAGAAATAAAATGAGAAGTCAAATGCTTTGTGTTGGGGGTGTGATTGCACCGCAAAAATACACCTGCAATTGTGCCATCTTGTGCTATTTCCTAGCATTACCAGTGCATATTAGATTTCCATAGTCGCATTTGTAAAAATACATGCATGCATGCATTTAATTGAGAGGGGAGGAGAGTGAATAAAATGGCCTTGCAATTAACATTTTTCCTCAAGTGCATCTTTGTAAAATTCACCATCTTTTTATTTTTTATTTCTACTTGACTTTGAAACTCTTCCCGTGGCTGCATGGCAACCTCTTCTTGTTCGCGCCATGTCCTGCTCAGCCTCTCCCTGCCAGCCGCATGCAGCCTCTCCCTGCCAAGCCATGCGCAAGCCATACATAGCTAGGGCATGGCTGTGCATGCTTTCTTCTTCTATAAAAAGAGCTCAGCTCCTTCTTTGCAGAGAGTCGGGTCTAGCCAATAAAACCCAATGCAGCTCTTCTTCTCCAAGCCACCATCCCCTCCCCTCTCCCTCCATACGCAGGACCTCCTCCTCTGAGGAGCCACTCTGCGGGCAAGTGACCATCACTGTGGTGCACACCAACCACCGTGAGACCACCACCGCCCAGCTCATCAAAGAGCCAATGGGCGTGGTGGTCTTCTCTTCCCTGACTTCTTCGTTTCCAGCACTTCCGCCATTGCTGCAGGCTTCAAGGTCAGAAGCTCCGTGGCAGCAGACGCGCAGGCCACCGCACGCCCGCATGCAGGCCACCGCGCATGCCAGTAGGCTGCCCTTGCCTCCCGCTTCTTCGCGCAAACACAGCTTCTCCCTGCAGCCCAGCCGGTGCAGACCTTCTTCCACATGCGCCGAGCCAGCCGCAAGCCACCCGCACTAACAGCATTGGGCACAAGCGGTTGCGCGGCTCGCCGGCCACTGTAGCCACTGTTTACGCGTTTCTGCGGAACACTGTGGCTATAGTGGGGTGACCAGTAAGTTTCTCACATATCCGGTCACCCGGCGCACCGCAACCGGCCTTCGCCCGCGCACGCATTCCGCCCCGCGTCCTGCTCCAGCACCCGCCCGCACGTCTGCGTGCAGTCCTCTGCCAACACCCGCTCCCGCCCACGTCTTCACCCGCGTGCAACTGCCAGCGCCCGCTCCAGTCCTTCACGCAACACGGTGCGCTGCGTTCCTTCCTCCGAGCCCACTCCCCTACGTGGCATGCCTCAGCGTGCCTACGCGCCTGCGCGTGCGCTTGTGGACACAGACGTCGGCCCCTGATGCTACAAATGGCTTAACTCTCCAGCCTTCTTCATAGTGGGGGCTCTCTCTCGCTCTCTCTCTCTCTCACACAGAACTCTCTCACTCTCTCTCTGCACACACACACACACACACTCACTCACACTCTCGTACACACACCAATACACTAATATATACATGCATATATATATATATATATATATACATATATACATATACTTATATACGTATACATATATATATACATATATATACACATATACTTATATATATATATATATATACATATATATAAATATACATACATATATACATATCTATATATATATATATATACATATCTATCTACATATATCTATACATAAATATATTACTATATACATACACACATATATATATACATCTATATAGTATTATATACATACATATACATACATACATATATATATATACATATATCTATCTTTACATATAGCTACATACATATATATATATACTTATATATATACATTTATACATATATATGTACACACATATATATACACATATAACTACATATATACCTATATATTTATAACCATATATACATACAGATATATTTACATATATACATATATATATATATATTTTCACATTACTTACCATACGTTGTATCGTGGGAATATCTGCACCAGTTGCTGATATTCCCCGATACATGCGTACAAAAAGCGTGGTCACACTCATCTTCCATCAATCCATCTTACACTCCACGCGGCACCTCATCACGTTGGTTGCATCTTTCTAGACGACAACTGACTCGACACCATGCTACACAAGAACGAGATTACAGAGGTCCAAAACCAATTGGCCCAGTTGGCAAATTCTCTCCAGCCAGGCACACTTCCTTCCCAACCTCTTCCTAATCCAAATAACGTGCCAACCCAGCGGCACGTTATGAACCCAAACCCGAGCCATGCCCATATGATTTATCAGGCCCCCTCTGTTCCTTCACCAGACGGGATAGAGGCCTCCACTTCTTTTGCGGGTTACCAGCAGCAACCCATCTTACCCAATCCCAATCAAAACCAGGCAGGACTTAATTCCGTAACAACCCGTAGTGGTAAGGAAACCCAAGACCCACCTCATCCAAACCACTCCAAGCCTGGTAGTGATCCTAAGACTAGGACTGTAATCCAGGACATTCCCACCCCTATCCCAAATCCAAAACCTGGACCTATCCTAGAAGAACCAACCAAGATCCCGTTTCCCGAGACCTTGACCAAGGGAAAGAAGACCACCAAGCCCGTGGCACCTGAGGAGGACCTGGTCAAGCTCTTTGAGCAGGTCCACATAAACATCCCCTTGATGGATGCAATCCGCCACATACCGACTTACGCACGATTCTTAAAGAATGTGTGTACACCCCAACGTAAGCCGCGAACCAAGAGTGGGAGTCCAATTGTTCTGTCAGAGCAAGCCAACTCTGTAATCCTAAGCAGACTCCCACCCAAGGCTAAAGACCCTGGTACTCCCCTGATTTCCTGCAAGATAGGTGATACCCAATTTGATAGAGCTTTGCTAGACTTGGGCGCATCCATAAATCTGATACCCACATCCTTACTTGACCATCTAGAAGAACCTGAGTTAAAACCAACCGAGGTAACATTACAATTAGCAGATCGATCTATAAAGTCACCAAAAGGGATTCTCGAGGATGTTATTGTGAGAGTGCGGGATTTCTATTTTCTTGTAGACTTTATAGTCTTAGACATGGATGCACCTGAGAACCCTAGGGATACACCAATCATTTTAGGGAGACCTTTCTTGGCTACTGCCAGAGCCAACATTAGCTGTGAGGAGGGCCAAATAGAGCTCAAATTTGGGAATCAAACTCTGAAAATTGATATATTTAAGGCCCAACAAGGAATCAATTGGGGTGTCATTGAACAAGTTTGTGACGTTAGGGCTTTGGTTGATGAAACACACTTCCAGAATGGCCTGATTATACCTCATCAATCGCAGAAAGATCTTGACCCGCAAACTAAGGACTCGAATCCAGATATAAACAACCCAGTAACTCCCACCCTTGAACCTCACATCTATACTGAACCACCCGCTGCTGCTGATAACCCCATCCTCGAACTGAAGCCACTTCCTACTCACTTGAAATACATCTTTTTGGGTTCTAATCAGACCCTTCCTGTGATTATCAATTCCAACCTCAATCCCGAATAGGAATCCCGTCTAATTGCTATTCTCCAGCAACATCGCAGAGCCATCGGGTGGACTCTCGATGATTTGACTGGAATAAGCCCCTCTTATTGTACTCATCATATCTATTCAGAAGAGGGCGCACGACCTTCTCGTGAGATGCAGAGACGTTTGAACCCTAATCTGTAGGAGGTCGTGAAAAAGGAGATCATCAAGTGGTTAGATGCTGGAATCATCTACCCGATCTCCGATAATCGTTGGGTGAGCCCAATTCAGGTTGTGCCTAAGAAGGCAGGACTCACCACCATAACTACTGAGACCGGAGAAATCATTCCTACCCGATTAGCCAATGCGTGGAGAGTCTGTATAGATTACCGCCGACTCAATTCCTCCACGAAGAAGGATCATTTCCCACTGCCTTTCATTGATCAGATTCTCGAGAAACTAGCGGGAAATAAGTTCTTATGCTTTCTTGACGGGTACTCCGGTTATAACCAGGTGGAAATCCATCCTGAAGACCAAGAAAAGACCACGTTCACCTGCCCCTTCGGAACATACGCTTTCCGAAGGATGCCTTTCGTCTTTGCAATGCACCCGCTACCTTTCAGCGGTGTGTGCTTGCCATATTCTCAGATATGGTAGGTGATTTTCTGGAAGTCTTCATGGATGAATTTTCAGTTTTTGGAGAATCTTTTGATGATTGCCTCCAACACTTGGTCCAAATACTCAGGCGATGCATCGAGGTGAATTTGGTTCTTTCCTGGGAAAAGAGCCATTTCATGGTGCCTGAGGGAATTGTCCTGGGACACTCAATCTCGGAAAAAGGCATCCAAGTGGACCGAGCTAAGGTTGATCTGATCTCTCGCCTTCCTATGCCTAGCTCGATCAGGGACATCCGTTCTTTTTTGGGGCACATCGGTTTTTACCGTCGTTTCATTCCAGATTTCTCGAAAATCGTGTGCCCCTTGACTTCTCTTCTCTCTAAGGATGTACCCTTTGAAATCTCCAAGGAATGCACACTAGCCTTTGAAAACCTGCGTGACCGAGTCACCCAGGAACCTATCCTACAATCCCCTGATTAGTCTCAACCCTTTGAGATCATGTGCGATGCATCTGATTTCACTGTAGGAGCGGTCCTAGGGCAAAAAGCTGACGGGAAACGCGTGGTCATCTACTACGCTAGCAAGACACTTGACGAGGCTCAGTGTAACTATACAGTTACGGAGAAAGAGCTGCTAGCTGTAGTATTTGCCCTAGAAAAATTTAGATCTTACCTTCTGGGTTCCCGTATCATCATATACTCAGATCACACAGCTGTGAGGCATCTCCTTGCAAAGAAGGATGCGAAACCTCGATTAATCCAATGGATCTTACTGTTGCAAGAATTTGACCTTGAGATTTGCGATAAAGCGAGAAAGCAAAATGTGGTAGCTGATCACTTGTCCCGCCTTCCTTCTGAAATGATTGACCCTTCCGGACCCATCACAGAGCATTTTCCCGATGAGCACCTGCTGACTATTGGTACTAGCCTTCCATGGTTTGCTAATATAGTAAATTATTTGGCATCTCATCAAATCCCGTCTGATTGGCCGAAGGTCAAGAAAGACAAATTGCGCTCTGATGCCAAGTATTACATTTGGGAAGACCCGTACCTCTTCCGCATAGATGCTGATCAGATCATCCGAAGATGTGTCCCGGAAGAGGAATTCAACAATATCCTCTCTTTCTGCCATGACCAGGCATGCGGTGGCCATTTCTCTGGGCATAAAACTGCATCAAAAGTCCTCCAATGCAGCTTTTACTGGCCCACACTATTCAAAGACGCGTACAATCATTGCAAGGCATGCAGTCGTTGCCAGACTTTGGGCAACATGAGCCATTGCGACATGATGCCTATGCAGCCGATTCTCGTATGCGAAATCTTTGATGTTTAGGGGTTTGATTTTATGGGCCCCTTTCCTGTTTCGGATGGTTTTGAATACATTCTGCTGGCTGTGGACTACGTGTCCAAATGGATTGAAGCCATACCGACCCGAACCTATGATCACAAAATCGTTCTCAAATTTATTCATCAAAACATTTTCTCAAGGTTCGGGATTCCTCGTGCTATAATCTCTGATAGGGGGACCCATTTCACAAACGCTCAGTTTAGGTCACTGATGACTAAATATGGGGTGTCTCACCGAATCTCTACTCCTTACCACCCCCAAACCAATGGTCTAGCTGAGCTGTCTAATCGGGAGATCAAGAAAATCTTGCAAGTCACTGTTCAGCCTGACAAGAAGGACTGGTCATCCCGACTTCCGGAAGAATTGTGGGCCTATAGGACAGCCCACAAAACCCAGTTAGGCATGTCTCCCTTTAGACTGGTGTACGGGAAGGCGTGTCACCTTCCTGTAGAACTGGAGCATAAAGCCTATTGGGCAGTACGGAACTGTAATCTAGATTTTTCAAAGGCTGGAACCCACAGAAAACTTCAAATCAACGAGATCGATGAATTACGCCTAGACGCGTATGAGAGCTCGTGAATCTACAAGGAGTGGGTTAAAGCCTTCCACGACAAGCATATCTCGAGAAAAATCTTTCATCCTGGTCAGAAGGTCCTACTCTTTGATGCCCGACTCAAACTTTTCCTGGGAAAGCTGCAATCCAAGTGGGTCGGACCATATTTAGTCCGACAAGTTTTTAGAAATGGAGCTATCGAAATCAGTCCGCTCAGCCACGATTCCGAACCTTTCATCGTGAATGGTCAGAGACTCAAGCCGTTCATTGATGTGACTTCTATTGATTTGGCTAAAGCATCTTATATCCTCCATTCCCCTTGAGCTTATTGCGCCCAGCCGATGGCGTAAAACTCAGCGCTTAACGGGAGGCAACCCGTCATTTTCCTAAAAATCCAAAACCTTTTTCTGACACCTTTTTGCACTTAAGGTTCACCCTTGTAGACAGCCGACCCCACCTCAGATGCTTGCATCTGGGATTAGAAATCGTCCGCATTCTGTCTTAAGGAATGAAGTAAGTAAATAAAAAACCCCCTAAGTCACAATGAGGACATTGCAAACCTTAGGCACGGGGGGGGAGTATAAAAGTGCAAAACTTGTAAGAAAAGGTTTAAAAAAAAAAAAAAATTGTGGAGGAAGGAAAGAAAAAAGATGAAAAAGGAGCACAAAAATATGAGAAAAAAGTAGTCATTAGTAAGAAACTAAGGAATTAACCTAAGTTCTAGACCTCATTCAAGAAAAGAACTGAAAAGTGCACAAAGGGATTAGTAAGAACGTAAACCTTAGGCATTCTTGGATAGACTCTTAGTACCCATTAAGATCTGGACACTCCTCAAGAGGTTGAGGAAAATGAAAAGCTGAAATATTAGGTCTAAGGCTTAGGAAGTATTTGGCCACGTTAGCTAACTTTTGGTTTACGGGACTCAGTAACCTAAGCACCCTAACCTCACACACAGCCTGGTTCAGTAAGCGTAAAATTCAAAATCACGCAGAAGTACCGCTAAAAAAAAAAATTCTGAAAAGTACACCTAGAGTAGGAGCGGCTGATCAACACAAGTTGATTTAGACGAGTTCCCAGCGCGGAGAGGCAGGAAATCCCCTCGAAGATGCGTAACAAAATATCATCTCCTCGGTGCTTGTCTCTTAGGATATCTACATATCCTACTGGGGGCATATAAGCACTCTGCTGGTTCAGATTCCATGGATGGCACTATCACAAAGTGTCAATTGCCAGGGTCTGGATTCGGCCACGGAACAACATGGATGGGATTATCTCGAAATCTCAATAGCCAGGGTTTCGGGGGTTGCCATGGGCGGTGCTATCTCGAAGCATCGATTGCCAGGAACCCTTGAGGATTGATGATGGGGGCAAGGAATCTGATACAGACCGTGTTGAAAAGCCAATCCTAAGCTAGAATTAACAAGAAAAAGAGAGAGAAAACTCTCCAAAACAGAAAAATTTTCTATCTCTCTCTCTTACAAAACGCACTGTGAACTGAGCCAGGGCTAAAATCATTCCAAGCACGGGTGCTTTAACCACAAAGTCCAATAGACCTTAAGTTAGTTCTTGTAGGCCTTAAAAACCTTTGCTAAGGACTGAGGTTGAGGCTAGACAGATCTGGATCTTGATTGGTACTAGAGTACCTTTTGGGCCTATGGTCAGCATTCTAACCTAATCTGAGTTCAAATGAAAAAGCACTTATCTAAAGCTATTAAGATAAGTCTGGAACAAAGGTTGAAACCTTAAGTTTTTTGCTAAGGGACTAGCAAAAGCTAGGCATGGGGGTATGATGAGAACCTCATCATGAGCCATAACTAGCTCATTTTGACCTAATACAAAGGATAAAAGCTCCTACATAACTCAAGGAAAGGCTTAACTCAGAGAATTCTGAGTTTAAGAACAAAATAAGTCATAAGCGGTAAAAATGCAATTTTACCAGCACAATCTGCAAGCAGGGTAATTCAGGGTCCGAACACAGGTCAAACAAACCTAATAAGAAGGGAAGTGGGATGATCTGATCTGATAAGGGCTACAGCAACTCAAAGGAATTAAATGACAATCTGTAACCCTAAAACAAACCCACTTCAATTCACGAGGTTCGAGGCAAATAAAAAAATCGACTAAACCCTCTACAATTCGTAGAAAAATAATCTCTAGGGTTTAGAACCTTCAATTTGGCCTTAAGAACCCATTTTGACCTACATTGAGAACCATGCCCAATTAATGACTTAATTTGGCTTTTTACGTAAATTGATCGGTCAAACAAGGTCTGATCTAGAAATAAAATTCACCATTAGAATCCTTAGGCCCCATATAGTCATGCATAAAACTTGAGCCTAAGAAGAGACCTTCTTGACCGACTTTGCATTTTGGTCCTCATTCATTACTTTTTGACCCTCAACTTTTGAAGCCCTCACATTTTGGCCCCTAACTCTTCTTCATTCTTTGCATTTGGGTCCTCCCTGCAAAACCCTGAGCAGCGCCATGCTCCGGCGACTTTGCGCGGAGCATGGCGCCGCACAGGGTAAGGGGGACCCTCTGCCAAGTCAACCGGGGGTTCCCTGCGACCTCTACCGTCGCAGGGACACCTCCATGGTCTCTGCAACCACCCATACCTTCCGTGCGAATGCGCGGAAGGTATGGGTCCCCATCTCCGGCGTCCTCCGGCGAGGGAGGCACGTCGTCTCCCTCGCCCTGCTCTCTGATTTCGACTCTATAAAAGCCCTCGACGCTCTGCCGCACTCTCCAGCTCAGATCTGACGGAGAAACCCCCCGCCCTTTCCTCTCTTCCCACTCCGACAGAAGCCCCCCCTGCTCCGGCGGTTCTTCCTCCTCCTCCTCGTCGCTCTGCCGCACTACCAGCAGTAGAGCCGCCTTCACCTGCTCTTCCTGCGTCGCGCCGTACCCAGCGCGCGCTCTCTCGCTCTCTCCTCGCCGCCGCCCTCTTTCTCTGGGCACCTTCTTCTCCGGCGACTGTCGCCCTGCTCCGGCCCCCCTCATCCCTCCAAGTAGGTACAGTTCTTCCCTTTCCTCCTCTCTTTCTTTTCCCTACTTTAATTTGCTCAACCGCCCTTCGACCGCGCTTAATCACCCTCACCTTCTCCATCTCCGGCCACCCTCCGGCGAGACGTTCCCATCGCTCCGCAGCCCCATACGCCTCGCCAACCCTCACAGAACCTCCGCCTCCTCACCCTGATCAACCTCCGCACACCCATTGCCACTCCACACCCCCACCATACTCCACCGAACAAACCCATTCTCGCGGCCACAGTCCGACCTAGCCTCGCCACCAGACGCCATCCCAAGACCTGCCACATCCCGCACCACCGTCGTCTTGCCTCGGCGAAGGTCCCCCGCGTGTTTGATTAGGCCGAAGGGCCGTATTCCTGTCTAACAGGTTCACTGCTCCATCCGCCATTAGCGACGACTGAAGCAGCTTCGAGGCGAGCTCCAGGCCCTGCAGCCCCAGATTCCCAGGTGCTGCAGGTTGGGGCGAAGTCCACGAAGGCTTCTGCCTCTTCAGTTGGCCCAGACATCGACTGCAGCTGATCAGAGGGTGAGGTGGAGTCGTCCTGCGGGCGCGCGCGAAGGCAGCAGAAGTTAGTCCCACATCGTGGGATTTCGAAGCCGCGCACCCGCATAAAGGCAAAAAGTGCCTTAGCCTGTTTGCCTCCTGACCACGGGGTGAGGTCCCTCTCACCCACTCGACTCGGCCTCGTCCGCGACCACCCCACGCGGACCTGGCCCAACCCGTTTACCCGACCTGCACTCCTCGCCCACCACCGCACACCGGTGGGCCTGGACCCGGGCATGACCCGTACCCGACTACCCGGCAGCTCTGGGAGAGCTATCCTACGAGTGAATTCTGAGAGAGAGAGAGACACGGGGGAGGGTAGAGTAGGTTTTTGCCTTCTGACCAAACTGTGAGTGTGCAGGAAGAGAAGAGAAAAGAAGAAGAGAAGGCAGACCGCAGAGGAAGGAGAAGAAAGAAGGAAGGAGGACGCACTGTAGCAGCGGGTTACCTAAGTCGTCTGATTGCAAAATCAGACGACGCTCCGAGGACGAAGAAGAAGGAGAAGAAGAGAAGAACAGGACCGCAAGGAAGAAGAAAAAGAAGAAGAAGAAGCTCTGAAGAACCCAAGAGAAGAACAGAAGGAAGAAGACAAAAGAAGAGAAGCAGAACACGAGAAGAAAAGAAGAAGAAGCTCTGAAGAAAAAGAAAGAAGAAAGCAAGAAAAAGAAGAATAGAGGAAGAACAAGAAGAAGGAAGAAAACTGAAGAACCAAAGAGAAGAGAAAAGAAGAAGAAGCCAACAAGACAAATTTTTCTCTCTCCCTCTCTTTATTTTTGTAATAGAAACTTTGTATCTCTAGAATACAGTTTGCTCCCTGAGTTCGACCTCGGGAGATCTTTTATTTCTGAGTAAAAATTGTAATAGTGGCAATGACTATCTGTACTACAATGCCATTTCTATAACAAAACAACAAAACCTAGTCATACTGCCACTAATGACACATCTGACGAGGACATGGTCGTGAGCACGTGTATCGGACTAATTGGGACTTATTCTGACTGCTGCGGATTACCTGTAAACATTGATGACTGCCTAACCAACACATATTTTGACGTTCCCCCATCCCTCCCTTGTCCCGTACCTTCTCCTAGCCAGACTTCTGACGAGGTTTTCTCCGCTTCCCATACCTCGTGGTCTGAGTCATATCCGGGCTACTCACCACCGGTCCATACTCTTGAAGAACGGATTGCCCTTTCTTTCCCGCCAAATCAGGTGGATTTGCAAATCCACACTGGGACCTTGAGCCCACATACTTCTCGCTGGGGCTATTCCTTTTTGGATCCATCTATCCAAGAAGTGCCTCTTCTTGGCCAATCTAGGGGCCAATTTCTCCCTCCTGACCTGTTCTCCAACCCGCCTGGGACACTCTCATCCCAAGAAATGCTAGATCTTTCACCATCCACTCCCGAGCTGAAAGAGCTGCCTAGTACACTTAAATATGTTTTCTTTGGACCAAATGAAACGCTCCCCGTAATCATCAGTTCAAAATTGACTAGGGAGCAAGAGTGCAAACTAACTAAGGTCCTCATGGAACACAAGGCAGCCATTGGATGGTCTCTATCAGACTTATCTGGCATTAGCCCCTCCTACTGCACTCACCATATATATACGGAGGAGGAGGCTCGACCTTCCTGCAAAATGCAGCGACGTCTCAACCCTAACATGCGGGAGGTCGTTAAGAAGGAAATCATTAAGTGGCTAGATGCGAGTATAATCTACCCGATCAGCGATAGCCCTTGGGTGAGTCCGATTCACGTTGTGCCCAAGAAGGCAGGACTCACCATCCGTGTCAATGACAGGGGTGAATCCATCCCTACACGCACTCCTACATCTTGGAGAGTGTGTGTAGATTATAGGAAACTCAATGCTGCAACTAAGAAAGATCACTTTCCGCTACCTTTCATTGACCAAATCCTGGAGCGATTAGCGGGAAATAAATTTTTCTTTTTCCTGGATGGATTCTCAGGATATAACCAGGTGGCAATTGACCCCCGGGACCAAGAGAAAACCACTTTTACCTGCCCCTTCGACACCTTTGCATTTAAAAGGATGCTGTTCGAACTTTGCAACGCACCAACAACTTTCTAGAGATGTATGCTGGCGATATTCCATGACATGGTGGGTGACTTTCTCGAGGTCTTCATGGATGACTTTTCGATCTTTGGACCATCTTTCGATGACTGTCTTGCCAACCTGACTCGTATCCTTAGATGTATTGATGTAAACCTTGTGCTTTCTTGGGAAAGAAGTCATTTTATGGTGCACAAGGGAATTGTTCTCGGACATATCATCTTCGATAGGGGTATTGAGGTTGACAGAGCTAAGCTTGACGTAATTGTTGATTTACCTATGCCTAGCTCTGTCAAACAAATCCGCTCCTTCCTGGGACACGTCGGTTTCTATAGGAGATTCATCAAAGACTTCTCCAAAATTTCTCGTCCCTTAACTCATCTCCTATCGACCAACGTACCCTTCGATATGGGCCCCGACTGCATACAAGCATTCACGCAGCTGCGTAATGCTGTCACCAAGGCCCCTGTTCTCCAGCCAGCTGATTGGTCCCTCGACTTTGAACTCATGTGTGACGCTTCCAACCTTGCAGTCGAAGCCATCCTGGGACAAAGACGCGATAGACACCCCTTCTTGGTGTACTACGCCAGTAAGACGTTGGACGAGGCCCAACATAATTATACTACCACTGAAAAAGAACTACTGGCGGTCGTCTTTGGGCTGGAGAAATTCTGCTCCTACCTTCTGGGATCACACGTTATTGTTTTCACTGATCACGCGGCCATTCGCCATCTCATGCTCAAGAAGGATGCCAAGCCTAGACTTATTCGTTGGATCCTTCTGCTCCAAGAATTTGACATTGAGATCCGCAATAAGGCCGGAGCCCAGAATGTTGTAGCTGATCATCTTTCCAGATTGGACCCTGACCATATTGGACATACTCTGCCAATCAATGAGATTTTTCCTGATGAGCACCTATTGGCAATAAATGTGGCAAGTGGACCATGGTATGTCGACATTGCCAATTACCTTGCTTCTGGATCTCTTCCACGTGGCTGGCCTAAAAACCAGTGTGAGCATCTCATGGCAGAAGCAAAGTATTATTTCTGGGATAATCCACTTCTTTTTTGCATAGGTGCTGATCAAATCATCCGTCACTGTGTTCCTAATAGCAAATTCCACAGTTTGCTATCCTTCTGCCACGATCAGGCCTGTGGAGGCCATTTCTCTCGGAGGAAAACTGCAGCCAAGGTGTTGCAGTGCAATTTCTTTTGGCCCTCCCTTCACTAGGATGCACACGATTATGCCAAGCATTGCACTAGGTGACAGTCGTTAGGGTCAATGTCACGTCGTGACATGATGCCCTTGCAACCCATCCTAGCTGCAGAAATCTTCAACATTTGGGGAATTGATTTCATGGGTCCCTTTCCTCCTTCCAATAGCTTCGAATTTATTCTCGTGGCGATTAACTATGTTTCGAAATGGATTGAGGCTATTCCCGCGCGTCATGCTAACCATGTTATATCCACCCGATTTGTCAAAGACCACATCTTTGCGTGCTTTGGGATCCCTCGAGCCATTATCTCGAATGGAGGAAGCCACTTTACCCATGCTTCTTTTCGGGCACTTCTGAGGAAATACGGAGTCCACCATCATATCGCATCCCCGTATCATCCTCAGACGAACGGCCAGGCAGAAGTGTCGAACTGGCAAATCAAGCAGATTCTCCAGAAAATGGTTCCGCCTGACTGTAAGGATTGGTCTGACAAGCTGATTGACGCACTTTGGGTGTATCGGACCGCCTGCAAGGCTCCCCTTGGTATGTCTCCGTATAGAATCATTTACGAGAAGCCTTATCATTTGCCCGTAGAGTTGGAGCACCGTGCTTATTGGGCGATTCGCCAATGTAACCTCGACCCAGACCTTTATGGTCGAGAAAGGAAACTCCAACTCCAGGAGCTGGAAGAGCTCCATCGTGAAGCCTATGATTCTGCTTTAACTTTCAAACAACGCACTAAGGCTTTTCACGATAGCCGTATTCGGCGGAAAGAATTTGAGTCATCTCAGCAAGTTTGGCTCTATAATGCCCGGCTCAAATTCTTTCCTGGGAAATTGAAGTCCAAATGGACTGGTCCTTTCCTGGTATCAAGACCATTTCCCAACGGGGCCGTCGAGATAGAAGATCCTAAATCTGGGCATAAATTTACGGTCAACGAACAGCATTTGAAACCCTATTTGACTCATGAACCTGCCCTCTTTGGAGAAACCATTGCCCTACTGGAGGGTAACTAATTCTTTGCCTCATTCTGAGTCCAGCTGGGGACGTTAAATTCAGCGCTCGTTGGGAGGCACCCCAACAACACTCACTATCCACCATCACTTTTCACTTCACTGTCACGCTCACTTCACTTTTCACTTCACCACCCACCATCCACCCACCCTACCACCCTGTTGTATACCCTGCACTTCAGCTCTCGTTACCCGATCTTTCGTCCTTTCTCTACCCTTCCCTGCATGCATATGAGGACATAGCATCGTTTGGCATGGGGGGGTGGATAGGCATCCTCAGGATCTGGGTATTTTATGGTATCATGTAGTTTCTATCTATATATATATATATATATATATAAATGAAAAATGAAAAAGGGTGTTTAGAAATGATCTGAAGGCTGAAACAAAAATACAATAAGTGTTTATGGATATTCAACCTCTGTTTTGAAGACTTTCCAGGCCACAGAAGCTTGATTTGCTCAGGCTTGGCTTAATTCACTTGAGCATTGACAAGATAGATCGGAATCTCTCCTAACTAAGGATGTATTCTTGTTCTTGAGACACCAATACAGGATTCGTTGGTTTGCTTATACTTGAGAGCTTAAGTAAACTTAGTTCACACTAAACATATCAAGAAAGACCAGGTGAACATAAGATCCAACCCTAGTGTTCATTAGGGAAGGTGGAGTCCTTACCTCTGCGTGCAAGTAGACTTTTTATCCCAGACTTTAGTCTTGTGTTTAGGAGCGACTCTTTCCACCAAAAAGGAACTCTCCCACCAAAAAGAAAAAAGTGTGCTCCTCCAAATAATGTTGTAAGAGATATATTGATGCGTGTTTCAAAAAAAAAAAAAAGATGCAAATAAGTCAGTATATCTCACAAATGTCTGTAAAGTCTTCTCCCTATAAGAAGTTCTTCACGACAGGTTACAAATACCTTGTTTTCTTTGAGCTACAAATGCCAGAAAATGGGAGTTGAGTTTCCATCATCTTTTTAAGGGTCAATCCAAAGACATGAGCTGAAACTGGGACCAACTTGTAAATTCGTGAAACCCAGGGCTTGAGTCTTAATGTTCATCTGGTCAGTCTTGATTCTTCACTAAGCACAAGTCATAACCTCTTGAGCTCTCGAGTACGGCAAAAACCTCCTGGGTCCCGGAAATCGTACTTAAGGTTTAAATATCAAGAGTCCTGGTTAGTCGAGAGATGATCTATGTTATGTGAGACTTAAAGTACTGGTAGTCTTCTCTACAATTGGTTCTCACAATATCCAACAATAAACACACCTATGTTGCCTCAGGAGAAAACCTTCAGCTAAAGATCATTTCAAAATACAATACAAAAAAATGTTTTGCTAGGGACTAGCAAAAGATAGGCATGGGGGTATGATTGCATCACAAAAATACACCTCCAAGTGTGCCGTCTTGTGCTATTTCCTAGAATTACCAGTGCGTATTAGGTTTCCATAGTCGCATTTGTAAAAATACATGCATGCATGCATTTAATTGAGAGGGGAGGAGAGTGACTAAAATGGCCTTGCAATTAACATTTTTCCTTAAGTGCACTTTGCAAAATTCACCATCTTTTTATTTTTTATTTCTACTTGACTTTGAAACTCTTCCCGCAGCTGAATGGAAACCTCTTCTTCTTCGCGCCATGTCCTGCTCAGCCTCTCCCTGCCAGCCGCATGCAGCCTCTCCCTGCCAAGCCATGCGCAAGCCATGCACAGCCAGGGCATGGTTGTGCATGCTTTCTTCTTCTATAAAAAGAGCTCGGCTCCTTCTTTGCAGAGAGTCGGGTCTAGCCAATAAAACCCAATGTAGCACTTCTTCTCCAGGCCACCATCCCCTCCCCTCTCCCTCCATACGTAGGACCTCCTCCTCTGAGGAGCCACTCTGCGGGCAAGAGACCATCACTGTGGTGCACACCCACCACCGTGAGACCACCACCGCCCAGCTCATCAAAGAACCAGTGGGCGTGGTGGTCTTCTCTTCCCTGACTTCTTCATTTCCAGCACTTCCGCCATTACCGCAGGCTTCAAGGTCTGAAGCTCCACGGCAATAGCAGCAAAGTAGCAGCAGCAAGGCGACAGCAGGCACGCAGGCCACCGTGCGCCCCTATAGGCTGCCCTCGCCTCCTGCTTCTTCGCGCAAACACCGCTTCTTCCCGCAGCCAGCCGATGTAGACCTTCTTCCACACGCGCCGAGCCAGCTGCAAGCCACCCGCACTCACAGCACCGGGCGCAAGTGGTTGCGTGGCTCGCCCGGCCACTGTAGCCACTGTTCACGCATTGTTGCGGAACACTGTGGCTACAGTGGGGTGACCGGTAAGTTTCTCACTTATCCGGTCACCCGGCTCATCGCAACTGGCCTTCTCCCGTGCACGCGTTCTGCCCCGCGTCCTGCTCCAGCGCCAGCTCGCACGTCTACGTGCGGTCCTCTACCAGCACCTGCTCCCGCCTGTGTCTTCGCTCGCATGCGCCTACCAGCGCCCGCTCCAACCCTATGCACAGTGCGGTGCGCTGCGTTCCTTCCTCCGTGCCCACTCCCATGCGTGCGCGTGCCTCAGCATGCCTACGTGCCTGCGCGTGCGCGTGTGGACACAGACGTCTGCCCCTAATGCTGCAGACAGCTTAAACTCTCCAGCCTTCTTCACAGTGGGGGCTCTCTCTCTCTCTCTCTCACACACACACAGAACTCTCTCACTCTCTCTCTGCACACACACACACACACTCACACTCTCGTACACACACCTATACACTAATATATACATATATATATACATATACTTATATCTATATATATTTATATACATATAGATATATCTATATATATATACTTATATCTATGTATAGTAGTACCTATATAACTAGGTATTATTATACATATATATATATATATATACATATATCTATCTATACATATAGCTACATACATACATATATATATATATATATACTTATATATATATACATTTATACATATATATATACACACATATATATACACATATAACTACATATATACCTATATATTTATAACCATATATACATATAGATATATTTACATATACATATATATATATATATATATATATATATATATATTTTCACATTACTTACCATACGTTGTATCACGTGAATATCTGCACCAGTTGCTAATATTCCCCGATACATGTGTACAAAAAGCATGGTCACACTCATCTTCCATCAATCCATCTTACACTCCACGTGGCACCTTGTCCCGTTGGTTGCGTCGTTCTAGACGACGACCGACTCAACACCGTGCTACACTCCATCTCCGCCTCCACCCCCACCCCTTTATACATATATAGTATATACATATATATCTATACTATATTTACTTTATTTCTATTTCTCTTGCATGCCAATAAAAAGATAAAAAATATATATAAAAGAGAAATGATAATCCTTGACTTGCAGGTACTCCGTTTTGCGAATAGCAAGACCCGTTTAGGAACCCTATTTTGGCTCAAAGCCAAGAACCTAATTTTGAGTGTGTGCCTCAAGGACAAGAATTATCAGAAAAAAATCTAAATAGAAAAAACACAATAAACGAACGGAAGAGATTCGTTGTAGGAAAGGTGTAGAAACTTGACTTTTAACCCCACTTCCCTGAGTGCGACCCTAGGCCTAAAAGTGACCAAGATAAAATCAAGTAGGCCAGGTAAAAAACTTTTGTAAAGAGATGGTTAGGCTCGATTTAGGTTAACCACTATACACATTATAACAATAAAATCACCATATTAACACACCTATCCGGGCCCGACCAGGGTGAAATCAAGTGGTCCCTTTAACTGCAAGTTCTAGGACCATCACCCTTGCATACACTTCAAGCACTTCAAGCAATCAAGCCAACTTTAGGGTTCCACCACCCTTGATTTTCTTGTTTTTGTTTTTTTTTTATTTAAAGATTTTTTTGAGTTTTTTCTTAGGATTTCTGAGAGGTATATGCTAGGCACTTACATGAAATCCATAGGAAGACAAGATTATCTCCAAGTTACTCCAAATCCTGCTTCTCCGTTGATTCGCACCTAATACCAAACACACAACAAAACTAGTGAAGACTCAAGTATGCAAGAGAGAGAAATAAATGAATAACTAAGCTGTTTCACCTTGGCAACGGTGACAAAATGTGATACGAAAAATTGCGTGATTTGTTAAAATGAGTTTTTAATGTCATTGTAACACAAATTCAATCAACTTTTAAATTTGTAAAACCTAGATAGTGGGAGTATCTAGGGTTTTCCAATGAAGCGAATGTTATTTATCAAAATAATGCTCTCTCTCTTACTAACTTAAATCTTCTTTCTTTTTGGTTTTTAGGCTTTGATAATTTTTAAGGTTTTAGAATACGAACAACAAAAGATGGAAACACGCTGAATTAATTGGTAAAGGTAAAGTAGAAAAACTAAACCTTCCTAAGCTCACCTTAGGCACATGTGGCTTAGGGTGATTAGGGAGGAAGTGTGGGCTAAAGAAACTAAAGAAGCATAAAATTCTAAAGGTGAAATTTGAAAGGCAAACAAACTTTTTATATAAAAATGATGTTGCAAAAAATTGTTGCACTTGAGAAGCTCACTTGTGTGGAGGATCCCACACAAGTAATCCTCAAGTGTAGAGGAAAGCTTAAAGACAAAAAAATGCAACTGCAAAAAGATAAAGAAATAAGAAAGTTGCATGCTCCAAAATGGTAGAAGATGCCCTTGCTCCAAGAATGGTTGCTCTAAACTTGAAGAGGGCTCTGCCTTTGATCCTAAGCTCCAAGATAGTGATGTCTCGTTCAAGCTCCCAAGGGTGGATGTCCAACACCCTCCTCTTTTTGCCTGGCCATCCTCCAAGGTTCCTCCTTGGCTTGGTTCCAAGGAGGAAGAAATTAGGGTGTAGAGACTAGAATGGCATGATAATGGACCCTCCTAATGTGCACATCTAACTTCCTCCTTGGCCTTGATGTGGTGTTTTTGGTGGCAGAATTAAAGTAGCGAAGCATCACTTTTTGGTGGTGGTTATGGGTGGAATATATAGAGTACGAGGGGGTAGGTTGGCAACAACCTAGGTTAACTAGGGTTAGGTAGCATGGTGGGTAGATGGAGGGCTAGGATGTGGTCTTTGGATGGTGGTTATGGGATCTATGGTGGAGGATGGATGGCACCATATGAAGGGTTGTAGGGAGGTGAGGTTAAGGTGTGGTTAGGTTACTTTTGGCACCAACTATATGTTCTAGAAGTTGACGCCAAAAGGGAGGGTTAGGATTACGTTTTAGGGTTATGTGTAGGGTGGAGATGGGCCCATAAGTTGGCACCAATTTGAAGGGTTGTAGGGCCATTTTTGGCACCAACTTAAGTGGTGGTTGTGGGTGGTTATGGTGGTGTAAGGGTGCGATATGTTGGTGCCATTAGTGAGGGGGTGTAAAGGGTTGGTGTAGTTATGTTTTTGGCACCAAATAAGAAAGGGGTCGGTGATGTTTTTGGTGGAGCGAAAGAGGGAAGTGGTCAAACATGGTAGAAGCTAAGGTAGCTAGCTAGGTATGGAGCTAGGTTAGCTAACTAAGCTAGCTTAGCTAGTAGGGAGTAGAGGTAGGAGATAGAGTTGAGTAGAAGGAGTTGTCTTGAGCTTCATGGAGTTGTACTGTAGCTAAAGGTGATCTTCTTGAGAGCTTAACTATTAGCTTCACTACTAGTTCTTTGCTAATAGCTTTGCTAAGTAGGGTGAGCTAAGTTGAGCTGGACTCAACTAATCTGGACATGAGGAGAGTTGAGTCTGATATGCCTAAAGACTTCCTAGATAGCTAAGCTAGCTAGCTTAGGTCTAGTAGCTAAGCTCAACTAGGTTGAGCTAAGTTGAGTCTTCATGAGTTGGAGATGAGTTTCCCTATGCTGGTTGGTGACTCTTCAGTTGACTTAGCATAGCTAGTTGAGGACTAGTAGCTAAGCTAAGTTGAGTTGAGTTGCCATGAGATGGGAGGAGCTAGAATGAGTTGGATCCAGCTAAGATGAGCTAATTCGAGCTAGAATCCATCTAAGGTGAGCTAGATTGAGCTCGGATCTAGCTAGAATGAGCTTCCATCTTCTTCTGTGGTGTGTGTCTTTTTAATTGCCAGGGTTTAGATGTTTTCTACTGTATCCTCATCCCTGGCAATCAAATGAATCAAATAAATACATAAAATGATGAGAAATATGCTAATGCATGCCTAAACCTAAAAAGCAAGTGAATGCCTAAATGTATCCTAATACCATAAGGCAATGTAGAAAACCTAGGAACTAGATGTGATTTTGGGCTTAAGAGTGATGATAAATTGGTGTTTATCATCAACCTAAAGGAAATCGAGATGGAGGATTTTGATGCCATTCTCGATATAGATTGGCTGTCAAGGCACCATGTGTCAGTTAACTATTTCGAGATGAAGGTTACCTTCTTGATTCCAAGGGTGCCACAGTTTTAGTTTCACAACATATCAGAGAGTATCCCAGTCAGGTGTATCTCGGCCCTACAGGCAGCAAGATTACTGAGGAATGGATGTAGCGGATACCTCGCCTACATATCTATAGCCCCAGGGGAGAAGTCGGAATTGGGGGGTGATTGCATAGAAATCATGCAACCTAAATCACTTGAATTAAGTTATATTCAAGCATAACTTAGGAGCAATTCATGCATAAGTGTCGTAATTTGCATAATAGTTAGTTTGTTAGCTGCAAAGATAATATTATCATTTTATGACCTAAAAGAGAGATGAAACAAATTACAAATGATTCAAGGCTGCAGATGACAGATCAGACCATACAGATCTGATCAGGATGACCACGAGAGTCCAACACTTCTGGAATCGTCATGATCGGACATCTGTAGCACCATGTGCAGTCCATAGAAGAATGGAGGCCACAAAGCTAGATGACAAAGATCAAAGACTTAGATGAAAGATCCTACCACCTAGATGGATCCGAATCAACAATCGCAGTCCAATGTCGCAAAAATCAACCTGATCGGAGGCTTACATCACCAGTTACAAAGAAAAGAAGATGGACCGCCACGATGGCGTCGCTCCAATTTCTGAAGGGAATGCCCCACACTTTGTGGGCCGTTGGATCGTCATCCAACGGCCACAAAGTGGCCACGACAATGCCCTGCCCCCACACCATCAAGGAAGGAAGATTATCAGTCGTTGAATCTTCTTCCAACAGATGTGAGCAGCGATGCAAGAAGAGTAAACTCGACACAAACCTGCCCTTAGCACAGTGGTGAGCTCACTCAATCGCAAGCGAAGAGCGCAGGTTTGAGTGACACTGAGAGCGAAATTGGGAAAGTCAGTGGGCACGGGCGCTATTGACCATCAGATGGTGATCGAAGGGCATGGATACAGCCACGTGGTGTGATCAAACCTCTTCACGGTAGCACGCATAATGCATGATCTCACGTGCTTTTCAAAAGGCGATGCAGGTGAGCTCTTTAACGATCAAATGGCTGAGATCATTGGGCGGGATTTGAATTCGCGAGGGCTCGTGCAGGAGAGAGAAAAAGTTGTGCGGGCATTAATGGAAAGAAGTAGACACGCGAAGAGGAGGAAAGCACGTGCAGAGGCATCCGATGGTCATCTAAGGGTAGCAAGGGCCGACACATGGAGCCATCTAGTGCACTCCCAGTGTAGAAGGTGCAAATAAGGTGATTTTGAGGCTAGATCTGATCCGTTGATCTCTCGATTGATGGATCTGATCATAAGGGAGTTGTTGCACAGTTTTAAGTGCCAAAAAGCCCACTTTTCCCCTCATCAAAGCTATAAAAAGAGGCCTAGGGCCCCCTGTTGCAGGCATCTTCCAGATACTTCCACCATCTCTCTTCTAGACCCTCCAGACATCTCTCCCTCTACAACTCTACTCCGACCTTCTTCCTGGTGCTCTGGATCTGAAGTGCTACCATGCTTCACACAAGAATCCCACAAGCAACGTCGTCTTATCTCTATCTCTCTCTATCTATCTACCTTTTAGCATAACCCTTTCTACTTTGAAAATTTGTTTATGAATGCAATACAATTCTAATCTTCTGATTGTCTAATATTTATCTATACATATATACATATATAAATATCTGTCTAGAATGAGTTTTATTGAAAAGCTTCCATATAAATCATGATTGCCTCCCTGCGAACGACCCAGTACTCCCGGTTCTTATAAATTTATTTGTTCCATCGTGATTCGCACTACAATGATAATATCATTTTTTTTTAACACGTCTAGCGACAACGAACAAGTTAGCGTCGTTGCCGGGGAAGCAACGGAAATTTTTGAAGCTTTTCGGTGCTCATTCGAGACTCTAACTTGCTATTTTTCTGCTGATTTCAAGAAGCATGGAAATCTGAATAGGAAATGACAAACAGAGAAATCGTGGGTTCGAATCTCAGGTAAGTACCCGTAGTTTAGATTAGTTAGATTTAGAAAAAAAGTAGGATTTGCTTGAACCTTGGGATTAGTTAGAATTTTCTTGCTTATTGAAAAAAAGAAAAAAATTCTCTCATGTTAGTGATTTTTGAGCTGAAAGAAACTCTTAACTTATAAATTTAATTTTCGAAGATCCACAATCTAAAAATTCTCAAATTTTTACTAGATCTGAGTTTTAAAGTTAGGAACAACATATCCAAATTTTGTACAAATTAGAGTTAGCAAAAAATTTTAAAAATTCTCTTATTGATCTATTATCAAAATGGCTATTGTCCCTGATTTTTCAGAGTTAAAAATATCATACAAGTTTTTATACAATTCGATTGAATTGAAATTTATAGCACTAAATTTATGAGATAATCAAGAATTTAGAAAAAATCTGAAAAAAATATTTCTTGCACATTTGATTGCACGAATTATTCAATCACAAACTAAGGGTCAAAATAGACTATAAAACCCCCAGTACACTTTAAATCAGAAAAAAATAGAAAATGTGCATTAAAAATTCTTGAAAAATATTTTCTAAGTGCCTAGTTAGTGGTGCAATAGGACCAATTAATTGTGTTGCTTGGGTTACACCACTAATCTGATTTTTGGACTTAAAAGAATCATCTAGAACTATCTGTGCTTAGGGTTTCCAATTAAGGATAAAGCACACCTGCATTTCCATACTTAAAGGAAACATATCCAACAATTGGGATCTACAAAACTCTTGTGTGCCTCATCAGAACCGTGGTTAAAGATATTAACTTAAGTGAACCCTAAAACGCATTAACACAAGCATTTGAATCTTAAAAGATACTTCATCATAAAAAAAAATTGCTTGTGAACCCTTCGCCTGAGTACTTCACACATCTGAAATCAATTTTAAGGGTAAACAGCCCCCTAATGCCCATCATATTCTAAATGCACATCAAACCCAAGCCTAAAACTAAGTAGACGCACTTTATGCAGGACTAATAGTCTTGGGGACTTGATATTAGATTAGGCTAAGGTCAAGGCCTTTTCTACTTGGACCCACTAGTGACAAGAAAGGTCAGTACGACAACTGCATTAACCCTTAGTGGTGTCCCACTGTGCAGGGTGTCTTAAGGGGTCCCACCCTTCTGGCCAACCAAGTAATTCAAGGGTTGATCTAACCTAGTCATGTTTTGGGCAACCAAGATCAAGTCTATTTAGGGTTAACACTCTAAGGACCAGTTTGATTGCTTGCATTGAAAGGGTAGGTGAAACGTGGTTTTTTTCACCGGGTTTGTTATAACGTTGTAGTAAAGCCGGTTATTACCAACATTTCAAATATAAATTTTTTTACTCGGAAAAATAAAAGAGTTCCCGAGGTCAAACTCAGGGAGCAAGTTGTATTCTAGAGATATACATGTTTCTTTTACAAAAATAAAGAGAGAGAGAGAATTTGTTGTTCTCTTTGTTCTGCAGAGGGGGGTGCTCTTCTTTCTCTCTTTCTTTAGATCTCCTTCTTTCTCTCTGTTCAGGTGATATTCTTCTCTTGCAATGGTGGTGCTCTTCTTCTTCTTCCTGCTGTTCTTCCGTTGGTGATGTTCTTCTTTCTTCAGAGCTCCTTGTTCTTCTTCTTCTTTGGTTTTCTGCCTTGACCTCTCTTCTTCTTCTTTTGCGTTGGCCGTTGCTCTTCCTTCTTCTTCAGCCTGTCTTCTTTCCTGCTCTGGCTGCTGACCTTCCGTCGTCTGCCCCGGTGCTGAGACGACTTAACGATGCCTTTGCTACAGTGCAGCTCCTTCTTCTTCAGCGGGTCTGCTTCTTCTTCTTTGGCCTGCACACTTCAGAGTTTTTCGTCAAGAGGCAAAACCTACTCTACCCTCCCTCCCCCGCGTCTCTCTTTCTCTCTGAAACCACTCTTGGGAAAGCTCTCCCAGAGCTACCGGGTAATCGGGTTCGGGTCACGCCCGGGTCCAGGCCCACCGGCGTGCGGTGGTGGGCGAGGAGTGCAGGTCGGTTTAATCGGGTCGGGCCAGGTCCGCGGAGCGTGGTCACGGACGAGGCCGGGTCGGGTGAGAGGGACCTCACCCCGTGGTCAGGAGGCAGACAGCATAAGGCACTTTTTGCCTTTATGCGTCCGCGCGCCTCCGAGAAGTTCCGAGGTGGGACTAAATGTCCCACCCCAATTGAGCGCCCGTCGCAGAGGGAGCAGTGGGCGATTGTGTCTTCACGCGCGGCCTTCGCTCCATCTGCGAGCCTGGGACGTTTCGCCGAGACTCCCCGCGCAACCTGGGAGTCGAACCTGGGCGAAGGCGTGCCTGCACCTGCAGGTGAAGCAGCTCTGCCTGCTCAGTAATGGCGACGGCGGGCGAGTCACCTGGTCACAGAAGAACGGCCTCTCGGCCAAATCAGACAGGCGGGGGACCTTCGCCGTGGCACGGCGAAGGTGGTCAGGGGGTCTGCAGGGGGCGTGATGGAGCCAACAGGTCGTCCTGGGTCAAACTGTGAGCGAAGAAGTGGGTGTGTTCGGTGGATCTGCAGAGGGCGTTTGGCGGGAAGTGGAGGGGCGGAAGGGGATCAGGGTGAGGAGGCGGAGATTCTGCGGTGGTCGGCGAGCCGTGTGGGTCGCTGAGGTGATGGGAGCGGCTCGCCGGAGGGTGGTCGGAGGCGGAGAGGGTGAGGGTGAACAGGAGTGGTCGAGGGTTTAATCAACTAAGAGACAGTGAGGAAAAGAAAGAGGGGGAGGTGGGGAGGAGTTCTGACCTAGCTATGGAGACGAAAGGGGCCGAGACAGGGCGACAGTCGTATCGACTGTCGCCGGAGAAGAAGATGCCCAGGGGGAGGGGCGGCGGCGAGCAGAGGGCTGGAGAGGCGCCAGCTGGGTACGGCGTGGCGCAGGAAGAGCAGGGGAGGAGGTCTCTGCTGCTGGTATTACGGCAGAGCGAAGAGGAGGAGGGGGAGGAAACCGCCGGAGCTGGTGAGCGTCTGCCGGAGAAAGAAGAGAAGACAGTTGGGGATTTTCTCCGTCAGATCCAGGCTGCCCTCGTCGGTGGAGCGGCGGAGGGTATTTATAGGGATGAAGCAGGGAGGAAGGCGGAGGGAGACGACGTGTCTCCCTCGCCGGAGAATGGTCGGAACATGAACCCATACCGTCCGTGCGTTCGCACGGCCGGTATGGTGGCCTACAATGACCAGGGGGGTGCTCCTGCGACGGCTGACGACGCAGGGCACCCCCGGTTTACTTGCCAGGTCCCTCACCTCACCCTGCGCGGCGCCATGCTCCGCGCAAGGTCGCCGGAGCATGGTGCTGGCAGGGTTTTGCAGGAGGGACCTGATTGCAAAGAACGAAGGAGAGTTAGGGGCCAAAATGCGAGGGTTCAAAAGTTGAGGGCCAAAGAGTAAATATATGAGGACCAAAGTGTGAAGTCGGTCAAGGAGGTTTCTTCTTAGGCTCAAGTTTTTATACATGACTAATTAGGACCTAAGGAATCTGATGGTGAATTTTATTTTCATATTAAACCTTGTTTGACCGATCAATTTGCGCAAAAACCCAAATTAAGTTATTAATTGGGCATGGTTCTCAATGTAGGTCAAAATGGGTTCTAAAGGCCAAATTGAAGGTTCTAAACCCTAGAGATTATTTTTCTATGAATTTTAGAGGATTTATTCTATTTTTACTTTGCCTCGAACCTTGTGAATTGAAGTGGGTTGTTTTAGGGTTACAGATTATCATTTGGTTCCTTGGAAGTGTTGTAGCCCTTGCTAGATCATCTCATCCCACTTTTATTCTTATTAAGCTGTTTTGACCTGTGTTTGGTCCCTGAATTACCCTGTATGCAGTTTATACTGGTAAAATTGCATTTTTACCCCTTATGACTGGTTTTCTTCTCAAACTCAGAATTCTCTGAGTTAAGCTTTTCCTTGAGATATGTAGGAGCTTTTATCCTTTGTATTGGGTCAAAATGAGCTAGTTATGGCTCATGATGAGGTTCTCATCATACCCCCATGCCTAGCTTTTGCTAGTCCCTTAGCAAAAACTTAAGGTTTCAACCCTTGTTCTAGACCATGAAGTTTTCAATAGTTTTAGATAAGTGCCTTCATAGATTAGGTTAGAATGCTGATCATAGGCCTAAAAGGTACTCCAGTACCAGTCAAGATCCAAATCTGTCTAGCCTTAGCCTCAGTCTTTTAGCAAAGGTTTTTAAGGCCCACAAGAACTAACCTAAGGTTTATTGGACTTCGTGGTTAAAGCACCCGTGCTTGAAATGATTTTAGCCCTGGCTCAGTTCGCAGTGCGTTTTGTAAGAGAGAGATAGAAAGTTTTTCTGTTTGGAGAGTTTTCTCTCTCTTTTTCTTTTTAGTTCTAGCCTAGGATTGGCTTTTCAACACGGTCTGTATCAGATTCCTTGCTCCCATCATCAATCCTCAAGGGTTCCTGGCGATCGATGCTTCGAGATAGCACCGCCCATGGCAACCCCCGGAACCCTGGCTATTGAGATTTCGAGATAATCCCATCCATGGTATTCCGTGGCCGAATCCAGACCCTGGCAATTGACATTTCGAGATAATGCCATCCATGGAATCTGAACCAGCAGAGTGCTTACATGCCCCCCGTAGGATATGTAAATATCCTAAGAGACAAGCACCGAGGAGATGATATTTTGTTACGCATCTTCGAGGGGATTTCCCGCCTCTCCGCGCTGGGAACTCGTCCAAATCAACTTGTGTTGATCGGCCGCTCCTATTCTAGATGTTCTTTTCAGATTTTTGCGACGCTTCTGCGTGATTCTGATTTTTACGCTTACTGAACCAGGCTGTGTGTGAGATTAGGGTGCTTAGGTTACTGAGTCCCGTAAACCAAAAATTAGTTAACGAGGCCGAATACTCCCTAAGCCTTAGACCTAATACTTCAGCTTTTCATTTTCCTCAACCTCTTGAGGAGTGTCCAGATCTTAATGGGTACTAAGAGTCTATTCAAGAATGCCTAAGGTTTGCATTCTTACTAATCTCATTGTGCACTTTTCAGTTATTTTCTCGAATGAGGTCTAGAACTTAGGTTAATTCCTTAGTTCCTTACTAATGACTATCACTTTTTCTCATAATTTTGTGCTCCTTTTTCATTTTGTTTCTTTTCTCCTTCACAAAATTTTCCTTCTCCTCTTTTCCTCTTATTCTTTTTCGAAAAATTTTTTAATTTTTATGGTATTTTTGGCATATGTGAATTTTTTGTTTGAAACCTTTTCTTACAAGTTTTTGCACTTTCCTACCCCCCCATGCCTAAGATTTGCAATGTCCTCATTGTAACCTAGGGGGTCTTAGTTCATTCCTTAAGACAGAAATTTGGGTGAGTGGATGGGTCGGGTTGAATTTTTGCGGACGATTTCAAATCTCAGATGCGAACATCTGAGTTGGGGTCGGCTGTCTATAAGGGTGAACTTCGAGTGCTGAAAGGTGTCAGAACAAGTTTCAGGTTTTCAAAGAGAATGACGGGCTGCCTCCCGTTAAGCGCTGAGTTTTACGCCATCGGCTGGGCGCAATAAGCTCAAGGGGAACGGAGGATATAAGATGCCTCAGCCAAATCAGTAGAAGTTACATCAATGAACGGCTTGAGTCTTTGACCATTCACGATGAAAGGTTCAGAATCGTGGCTGAGTGGACTGATTTCGATTGCTCCATTTCCAAAAACCTGTCGGACCAAATATGGTCCGACCCATTTAGATCTCAGTTTTCCTGGGAAGAGTTTGAGTCGGGCATCAAAGAGTAGGACCTTTTGACCAGGATGAAAGATCTTTCTCGAGATGTGTTTGTCGTGGAAGGCTTTAACCCGCTCCTTGTAGATTTGCGAGTTCTCGTACGCGTCTATGCGTAATTCATCGATCTCGCTGATTTGGAGTTTTCTGTGGGTCCCAGCCTTGGAAAGATCTAGATTACAGTTCCGTACTGCCCAATAGGCTTTATGCTCCAGTTCGACGGGAAGGTAGCATGCCTTTCCGTACACCAATCTAAAGGGAGACATGCCCAATTGGGTCTTGTGGGCGGTCCTATAGGCCCACAATGCTTCCGGAAGTCGGGACGACCAGTCCTTCCTGTCAGGTCGAACAGTGACTTGCAGGATTTTCTTGATCTCCCGATTAGACAGCTCAGCTAGACCATTAGTTTGGGGGTGGTAAGGAGTAGAGATTCGGTGAGACACCCCGTATTTGGTCATCAGTGACCTAAACTGAGCGTTTGTGAAATGGGTCCCCCCATCAGAGATTATTGCACGAGGAATCCCGAACCTTGAGAAAATGTGTTGATGAATGAATTTGAGAACGATTTTGTGATCACAGGTTCGGGTCGGTATGGCTTCGATCCATTTGGACACATAGTCCACAGCCAACAGAATGTATTCGAAACCATCCGAAATAGGAAAGGGGCCCATAAAATCAATCCCCCAAACATCAAAGATTTCGCATACTAGAATCGGTTGCATAGGCATCATGTCACGACGGCTCATGTTGCCCAAAGTCTGGCAACGACTGCATGCCCTGCAATGACTGTGTGCGTCTTTGAACAGTGTGGGCCAGTAAAAGCCGCACTGGAGGACTTTTGATGCGGTTTTATGCCCGGCAAAATGGCCACCGCATGCCTGGTCATGGCAGAAAGAGAGGATATTGTTGATTTCCCCTTCCGGGACACATCTCCGGATGATCTGATCGGCACCTATGCGGAAGAGGTACGGGTCTTCCCAAATGTAATACTTGGCATCGGAGCGTAATTTGTCTTTCTTGGCCTTCGGCCAATCGGACGGGGTCTGATGAGATGCCAAGTAATTTACAATATTAGCGAACCATGGAAGGCTAGTACCAATAGTCAGCAGGTGCTCATCGGGAAAATGCTCCGTGATGGGTCCGGAGGGGTCAATTATTTCAGAAGGAAGACGGGACAAGTGATCAGCTACCACGTTTTGTTTTCCCGCTTTATCGCGAATCTCGAGGTCAAATTCTTGCAACAGCAAGATCCATCGGATCAATCGAGGTTTCGCGTCCTTCTTTGCAAGGAGATGCCTCACAGCCGTGTGATCCGAGTATATGATGACATGGGAACCCAGAAGGTATGATCTGAACTTCTCTAGGGCAAATACTACAGCTAGCAGCTCTTTCTCAGTAACTGTATAGTTACGCTGAGCCTCATCGAGTGTTTTGCTGGCGTAGTAAATGACCACAGGTTTCTTGTCATTTTTCTGCCCCAAAACTGCTCCTACAGCGAAGTCGGATGCATCACACATGATCTCAAAGGGTTGAGACCAATCAGGGGACTGTAGGATCGGGGCTTGGGTGACTCGGTCACGCAGGATTTCAAATGCTTGAGTGCATTCCTTGGAGATTTCGAAGGGAACATCCTTGGAGAGAAGAGTGGTCAGGGGGCGTGCGATTTTTGAAAAATCAGGGATAAATCGTCGATAAAAACCGACATGCCCTAAAAAGGATCGGATGTCCCTGATCGAGCTAGGCATAGGAAGGTGAGAAATCAAATTAACCTTAGCTCGATCCACTTGGATACCTTTCTCCGAAATTGAGTGTCCCAGGACAATTCCCTCAGGCACCATGAAATGGCTCTTTTCCCAGGAAAGAACCAAATTCACGTCGATGCACCGCCTGAGTATCTGGACCAAGTGTTGGAGGCAATCGTCGAATGATGCTCCGAAAACTGAAAAGTCATCCATGAAGACTTCCAGATAATCACCTACCATATCTGAGAATATGGCAAGCATGCATCGCTGAAAAGTAGCGGGTGCATTGCAAAGACCGAAAGGCATCCTTCGGAAAGCGTATGTTCCGAAGGGGCAGGTGAACGTGGTCTTTTCTTGGTCCTCAGGATGGATTGCCACCTGGTTGTAACCGGAGTACCCGTCAAGGAAGCAGAAGAACCTATTTCCCGCTAATTTTTCGAGAATTTGATCAATGAAGGGTAGTGGGAAATGATCCTTCTTCGTGGAGGAATTGAGTCGACGGTAATCTATACAAACTCTCCACGAGTTGGCTAATCGGGTAGGAATGATTTCTCCGGTCTCAGTCGTTATAGTGGTGAGTCCTGCCTTCTTAGGCACGACCTGAATTGGGCTCACCCAACGACTATCGGAGATCGGGTAGATGATCCCGGCATCTAACCACTTGATGATCTCCTTTTTCACGACCTCCTGCAGATTGGGGTTTAAGCGTCTCTGCATCTCACGAGAAGGTCGTGTGCCCTCTTCTGAATAGATATGATGAGTACAATAAGAGGGACTTATTCCAGTCAAATCATCGAGAGTCCATCCGATGGCTCTGCGATGTTGCTGGAGGACAACAATCAGACGGGATTCCTGTTCAGGACTGAGGTTGGAATTGATGATCACAGGAAGGGTCTGATTAGAACCCAAAAAGATGTATTTCAAATGAGCAGGAAGGGGTTTCAGTTCAAGGATGGGGTTTTCAGCAGCAGCGGGTGGTTCAGTATAGATGTGAGGTTCAAGGGTGGGAGTTACTGGGTTGTTTACATCTGGATTTGACTCCTCTATTTGCGGGTCAAGATCCTTCTGTGGTTGATGAGGCATACTCAAGTCATTTTGGAGGTGTGATTCATCAACCAAAGTCTTGATGTCACAAATTTGCTCGATGACGCCGCAATTAATTCCTTGTTGGGCCTTAAATATATCAATTTTCAGTGTTTGATCTCCAAACTTAAGCTCTATTTGGCCCTCCTCACAGCTGATGTTGGCTCTAGCAGTAGCCAAGAAAGGTCTCCCTAGAATGATTGGTGTATCCCTAGGGTTCTCAGGTGCATCCATGTCTAAGACTATAAAGTCCACTGGAAAATAGAAATCCCGCACTCTCACGATAACATCCTCGAGAATCCCTTTTGGTGACTTTATAGATCGATCTGCTAATTGTAATGTCACCTCGGTTGGTTTCAGCTCAGATTCTTCCAGATGGTCAAGTAAGGATGTGGGTATCAGATTTATAGATGCACCTAAGTCTAACAATGCTCTATCAAATTGGGTACCACCTATCTTACAGGAGATCAGGGGAGTTCCAGGATCTTTTGCCTTGGGTGGGAGTCTACTAAGGATTACAGAGCTGGCTTGCTCTGACAGAACAATTGGGCTCCCTCCCTTGGTTCGCGGCTTACGCTGGGGTGTACATATATTCTTTAGAAATCGTGCGTAAGCTGGTACGTGGCGGATTGCATCCATCAAGGGGATGTTTATGTGGACCTGCTCAAATAGCTTGACCAGGTCCTCCTCGGGGGCCACGGGTTTGGTGGTCTTCTTTCCCTTGGTCAGGGCCTCGGGAAACGGGATCTTGGTTGGTTCTTCTAGGATAGGTCCAGGTTGTGGGTCTGGAACAGCGGTACCTTGGATAACTATCCTAGGGTCATGGTTATCAGGCTGGGAGTGGTTTGGATAATGCGGGTCCTGAGTTGTCTTACCACTACGTGTTGTTACAGAATTTAATCCGGCCTGATTTTGGTTTGGATTTGGTAGGAGGGGTGGCTGCTACTGAAATCTCGCACTAGAAGTTGAGGCATCCATCTCGTCTGGAGATGGAGCAGTGGGGGCCTGATAAATCCATTGAGCGTGGCCTAAATTTGGATTCATAACGCGCTTCTGGGTTGGCACGTTATTTGGGTTAGGAAGAGGTTGGGAAGGGAGTGTGCCTGGCTGGCGAGAATTTGCCAACTGGGCCAGCTGAGTTTTAACTTCAGTAAGCTCGTCCTTGTGCTGTTTTTGAATGGCCGCATTCGATTTTTGAATGTCAGCCAGAGTCTGAAGGATTAAGGACATTTGATCTTGATTTGGCCCTGATGGATAAGTAGGGTTGGGCCGAGGCTGAGGCGGCTGGTAGTGATGAGAGGGCTGTGGGCGGGACTGAAAAGGTGGTCTTTGGGTTTGGGCA
This sequence comes from Thalassia testudinum, assembly GCA_037157565.1. NCBI lineage: Eukaryota > Viridiplantae > Streptophyta > Magnoliopsida > Alismatales > Hydrocharitaceae > Thalassia > Thalassia testudinum. Next base: position 1,972,239 of record JAZHRO010000046.1, read on the forward strand.
TTTCCCGCCCACTGAAAATTGGGATGGTTTCGCCATCCAGGGTTGTAAGTGTTGGAGAATGGGTCGTTCTGGATGGCGTTGAGGTCCTCGCAGGTCTGAGGAACCTCCTGAGAATCAGGGAAAGGAGGAATGGAGTTCCCCCGGCTGGTGTAGAAAGGATCGGATGATCTTCCAGTCCAAGAATCAGATGGGGATGGATATGGATCCATCCCAGGGGAGGATCGGTGGAGGATATTTTGCACAGTCTCCGGAGGTTGTGCAAAGGAGTTACGCGCAGAGGTGGCTCGCTGCAAGTGCTGAGTCAGCTCATCCACCTTCTTTTCAATGATTGAGACCTTGTCCAATCGACTGGCCATTAATTCCAGGTCGACTGATGCGGACAGGCCCTGCGTCTCATGTGCTCCCTTAAGATTCGTCGCTGCGCGGGTATTCGTCCTGTCGAATAATCCCATGGAGTCATTGTTGATGGAGTTCTCGCACATGTTTTCGAGAATCTCCCATACGGTGTCTTCATGTTGACCCATGATGTTTCCTCCGCAAGTTGCATTGACGAAAAGGCGGATGTCCTCACGGAGTCCCTGGTAAAAAGATTGGACTTGTTCCCATTTAGGAACTCCGTGATGGGGGCACTTCCTCATGAGATCCTGAAAACGATCCCATGCCTCATGGAGAGGTTCTCCTGATTGTTGGGTGAAGTGTGTAATCTGATGGCGCAAGGCGTTGGTCCGACCAACGGGAAAGAACTTTTTCAAAAACTCGGATTGAAGTTCTTCCCAAGTGTTGATCGGCCGGGTCTGAGTTTGATACCAATGGGCGGCCTTGTCCATAAGAGAAAAGGAGAACATCTTCATGAGAAGAATATCCCGATTTTGCGCATCTGATCCAAAAGTGTGGGCCAGATGCTTTAGCTGTTTGATGTGCTGGAAGGGATCTTCAGAATTAAGCCCATGGAATTTAGGTATAGCATGAATCATGTTGGGCTTTAGTTCGGAATCAGGTCCTCCAATCGGGATTCTGACTCGAGGCTCAATGGCCACCGCAGCAGGATTGTAGTGGTCCCGCATCATAGGACGCTGCGGTGGGTGCACGAAGTTTTGGAAAAGGTCATTGAGTCGCTGGAGCTGGTGTTCCAGATTATTTTCTTCCTCAACTGGCTGAGCCATGATGGGGGAGGAAGAAGAACTTGGTTCTGAATCAGAAGAGAGAATAATGTGAGGGTGTTGCTGCACAAATACGGGCGTCGAGGCTTGGCCTTGACGAGAGCGAATTTCTAATGGAGGTCTTAAGGGTGGTCTTAGAGACCTCCTTCCGTACATGCACAGTTGGGAGAGGTAAGTTTAGAAGGTGCTGGACCCAATCAAGACACCCAAAAATGTGTTGGGTGACTATAGAGGTGCGGGGCAGATGGACCCCTTGATCAGAAAGATCGTCCACCTGAGAATTACCTGGGCAGCCAGAGAGGGAGAGTCCCGCGAAGACCCCTACACGGTAGAGCGTCCCCACGGGTTACAGGGTTTCCCCCACCCGACCTCTCTTGTCACTGCGGTTCCAGGTAGACCAGAATGGGGATCTTGACCTCTTAAGTCTACCAATTTTAAGATCAGGATGCTTAAGGTTTCACTTGAACTTTAGTCTTTTTAAGTGCAAAGAGTGACCTAATTTAAGGTTGGTTGACCCAAGGGGTCAACTTTACCTATTGTTTTCTTTAAGAGCTTTTAGGTCCTGTCTTTTAGGGTTCAAGTGTTTAGAGAGAGCCAATTGTTTTAGGATTTTTCTTGTTAATTATTTTCAATCAATGGCTTGGGCACACCTCTTTTGGATTTCCTTAATTCTTGATTAAGGGGTGTGTCTCTACTGAAATCCTAATGTTTGACCTTATGTTGGCTCTACTTGGTCCATTTAACTCTTTGTTGGGCAATTAGGGCTCAAGCAAGAATGTGTTAGCCCTTAAATACCCTTAATAGTGTGCAGGAGTGATGAGTTGAAAACATGCAACTTTTTATGGTTACTAAGTATGGAAGACAGGTTAGCCCTATATTGCTTGTTCTTTTCTTTTCTTCCTCTTTAGAGTTTAGGGGTTAATAGTGAGAGGAAAAATTTACTTGTCTTCGGAGTGGTTGTCGTGTGGTTGCTTGTCTTCTTGAGTTCCTGTAGCTGCACAAAAGAGAGGAGATTATCAGAAATCAAAAGATACAGGAATGTTTACCTCTAGAATAGCCGTTGCTCCCCGGCAGCGGCGCCAAAGTGAAACGTGGTTTTTTTCACCGGGTTTGTTATAACGTTGTAGTAAAGCCGGTTATTACCAACATTTCAAATATAAATTTTTTTACTCGGAAAAATAAAAGAGTTCCCGAGGTCGAACTCAGGGAGCAAGTTGTATTCTAGAGATATACATGTTTCTTTTACAAAAATAAAGAGAGAGAGAGAATTTGTTGTTCTCTTTGTTCTGCAGAGGGGGGTGCTCTTCTTTCTCTCTTTCTTTAGATCTCCTTCTTTCTCTCTGTTCAGGTGATATTCTTCTCTTGCAATGGTGGTGCTCTTCTTCTTCTTCCTGCTGTTCTTCCGTTGGTGATGTTCTTCTTTCTTCAGAGCTCCTTGTTCTTCTTCTTCTTTGGTTTTCTGCCTTGACCTCTCTTCTTCTTCTTTTGCGTTGGCCGTTGCTCTTCCTTCTTCTTCAGCCTGTCTTCTTTCCTGCTCTGGCTGCTGACCTTCCGTCGTCTGCCCCGGTGCTGAGACGACTTAACGATGCCTTTGCTACAGTGCAGCTCCTTCTTCTTCAGCGGGTCTGCTTCTTCTTCTTTGGCCTGCACACTTCAGAGTTTTTCGTCAAGAGGCAAAACCTACTCTACCCTCCCTCCCCCGCGTCTCTCTTTCTCTCTGAAACCACTCTTGGGAAAGCTCTCCCAGAGCTACCGGGTAATCGGGTTCGGGTCACGCCCGGGTCCAGGCCCACCGGCGTGCGGTGGTGGGCGAGGAGTGCAGGTCGGTTTAATCGGGTCGGGCCAGGTCCGCGGAGCGTGGTCACGGACGAGGCCGGGTCGGGTGAGAGGGACCTCACCCCATGGTCAGGAGGCAGACAGCATAAGGCACTTTTTGCCTTTATGCGTCCGCGCGCCTCCGAGAAGTTCCGAGGTGGGACTAAATGTCCCACCCCAATTGAGCGCCCGTCGCAGAGGGAGCAGTGGGCGATTGTGTCTTCACGCGCGGCCTTCGCTCCATCTGCGAGCCTGGGACGTTTCGCCGAGACTCCCCGCGCAACCTGGGAGTCGAACCTGGGCGAAGGCGTGCCTGCACCTGCAGGTGAAGCAGCTCTGCCTGCTCAGTAATGGCGACGGCGGGCGAGTCACCTGGTCACAGAAGAACGGCCTCTCGGCCAAATCAGACAGGCGGGGGACCTTCGCCGTGGCACGGCGAAGGTGGTCAGGGGGTCTGCAGGGGGCGTGATGGAGCCAACAGGTCGTCCTGGGTCAAACTGTGAGCGAAGAAGTGGGTGTGTTCGGTGGATCTGCAGAGGGCGTTTGGCGGGAAGTGGAGGGGCGGAAGGGGATCAGGGTGAGGAGGCGGAGATTCTGCGGTGGTCGGCGAGCCGTGTGGGTCGCTGAGGTGATGGGAGCGGCTCGCCGGAGGGTGGTCGGAGGCGGAGAGGGTGAGGGTGAACAGGAGTGGTCGAGGGTTTAATCAACTAAGAGACAGTGAGGAAAAGAAAGAGGGGGAGGTGGGGAGGAGTTCTGACCTAGCTATGGAGACGAAAGGGGCCGAGACAGGGCGACAGTCGTATCGACTGTCGCCGGAGAAGAAGATGCCCAGGGGGAGGGGCGGCGGCGAGCAGAGGGCTGGAGAGGCGCCAGCTGGGTACGGCGTGGCGCAGGAAGAGCAGGGGAGGAGGTCTCTGCTGCTGGTATTACGGCAGAGCGAAGAGGAGGAGGGGGAGGAAACCGCCGGAGCTGGTGAGCGTCTGCCGGAGAAAGAAGAGAAGACAGTTGGGGATTTTCTCCGTCAGATCCAGGCTGCCCTCGTCGGTGGAGCGGCGGAGGGTATTTATAGGGATGAAGCAGGGAGGAAGGCGGAGGGAGACGACGTGTCTCCCTCGCCGGAGAATGGTCGGAACATGAACCCATACCGTCCGTGCGTTCGCACGGCCGGTATGGTGGCCTACAATGACCAGGGGGGTGCTCCTGCGACGGCTGACGACGCAGGGCACCCCCGGTTTACTTGCCAGGTCCCTCACCTCACCCTGCGCGGCGCCATGCTCCGCGCAAGGTCGCCGGAGCATGGTGCTGGCAGGGTTTTGCAGGAGGGACCTGATTGCAAAGAACGAAGGAGAGTTAGGGGCCAAAATGCGAGGGTTCAAAAGTTGAGGGCCAAAGAGTAAATATATGAGGACCAAAGTGTGAAGTCGGTCAAGGAGGTTTCTTCTTAGGCTCAAGTTTTTATACATGACTAATTAGGACCTAAGGAATCTGATGGTGAATTTTATTTTCATATTAAACCTTGTTTGACTGGTCAATTTGCGCAAAAACCCAAATTAAGTTATTAATTGGGCATGGTTCTCAATGTAGGTCAAAATGGGTTCTAAAGGCCAAATTGAAGGTTCTAAACCCTAGAGATTATTTTTCTATGAATTTTAGAGGGTTTATTCTATTTTTACTTTGCCTCGAACCTTGTGAATTGAAGTGGGTTGTTTTAGGGTTACAGATTATCATTTGGTTCCTTGGAAGTGCTGTAGCCCTTGCTAGATCATCTCATCCCACTTTTATTCTTATTAAGCTGTTTTGACCTGTGTTTGGTCCCTGAATTACCCTGTATGCAGTTTATACTAGTAAAATTGCACTTTTACCCCTTATGACTGGTTTTCTTCTCAAACTCAGAATTCTCTGAGTTAAGCTTTTCCTTGAGATATGTAGGAGCTTTTATCCTTTGTATTGGGTCAAAATGAGCTAGTTATGGCTCATGATGAGGTTCTCATCAGTAGGATATTCTCTCATCTGTCTTCTCCCTCTTGTCTACAAACATTCTTCTGGTGCATGAAAGGTAGAAGATCTCAAAATCCTGATTTGCTACCACCATTAGAAAAAAATCCTAGGAGAAGACCTATTTATCCAAAATCTGAATCTGACCCCTCTGCAATGGCTATTCACCATGAGGAAGATGAGATCGAAGAGGAAGAACAAAATCTATATATAATGACCCTTTTACAGAGACAGATCACTAAACAGGGCCAGCACCATGACAGGCAGATGCAGGTCATTGTGCAGGCCATCACCCGACTCCAAACTAAGAGAGCTAACCAGCCTCTCCATGAGTTTTACAACCCTCATAACATGGAAACAAATATCTCGATATATCAGCGATATATCGACCATATATCCGTATCTCTAACATGACTCATATCGATATCACAGGAATATCATTTTTAGAGGATATCAATGATATTTGAATTATATCAATGGGTCTTAATCAATATCCCTAAATATTGCCGGATATCGTTGTGGTTGATAGGGATCTCATAAAAACATCTTTTGAGCAATGAAAGAGATGTCACAACATATCTGTATACGTCTTCGATACGTTGATATCGCCAACAATACCCATGTCGACATTGCCAAAATGTCTTCTTTCCATGATGTTAGAAGAAATATTTCCCATGTTGATGTGTGTCGGCAATATATCATTGAAACTAAAGCACATATGTGCAATTTGTCTTAAATATTGCTAATCTCTAATGATATTGGATGATACCTCTGCAGTTGCTCTATAGTCTCCTCTTTCTTTGCTTTCTTTCCTCTCCTCTCCTTCGTTCTCTATTGCTGGTCGCTATGAGATTCATCGATCCATTCGCCTCAATTATTAGGTGATTTGGAGTCCTTGTTCATCTCTCAATAAGATAATCACCTTAATCTTACCATTTTTTTGCATCATTAGGCCTAAATCATCTCAATTTAACCTCAGTTACTATTTATATCGAGGTTAAATCTTGTGTTACACTTGATTATTGCATAAATTGATGTGATCTACACATATTAAGGCAAGATCCCTAATTAATCCTCAATTTGGTGATGATTTGTCTCCTAAATCACTATAGTTTAGCATGTTTCTATTATATTTTCATTCAAAAATTATGATTTTTGTCTTTTAGGCATTTCTCTGTGCATGTATTACTTATTAAAATGTTAATTTTCATCAAATTTGTGACATTTTACGTCATTTTGGATTTTTTTGAGCAATTTCCCCAAAATTCACCAATATCAGTGATATATCCCTGATATATCCCAGACATATCCCCTTTTGGACCTGTCGATATGACATCGATATCGATATTTAAAACCTTACCTCGTAATGCCCAACCTGAAACCATTGTTAGGGTACCTTAGGATGGGGAAGATTTTGAACTCAAACCTCAGATTATCAATCTGATTCCCCACTTCTATGGTCGCGATTCTGATGACCCCTTCCACCACCTTGAAGAACTTCTACACATAGGAAGGACCTTTGGCCCTAAGAGCATGATGAGGGTACCTTGATGATGAAAATGTTCTCATTCTCGCTGTTCATTGGTTGAGGACTATTGGTAGACCAATCCTGACCGGGGAAGATCTGAGAAGCACATTCTTGAAGAAATTCTTTCCTGTAGGAAAAACCAACGCCCTTAGATGTGCCATTACAACCTTTAAGCAGAACCCTAGGGCACAACTACATGAGGCTTGGGAGAGGTTTAATGATTTAACTAGGAAATGCCCTCATCATGGGATTCCAAAGTGGCACTTAACCCATATTTTCTATTATGGGTTAAGTGATAATTTGAAGAATTTTGTTGATGCGGCATGTGGGGGTAATTTCTTAAGTAGAGACGTTGAGGGAGCCTTTCAATTATTTGTGAATATGAGAGAAAATTCTCTTAATAATGCCTCAATGACTACCTTTAACAGAGCTAATCAACCAAGAAGCAGAGTTTATGAAGTTAACAATAATTCACACTCAGTTGATTTAGATTTAATTGCACAACAATTAGACAAGGTGGAACTTGTGGGAAAGAATGTGCAAAGTTTGGATAAGAAATTGGCTAATCTTATGAAGGGTGGGAGTTCCTTAAGTACACAATCCAAAGTAAATCCTATGCCTACCCAAGTAGTGCCTATGTTAACCTGCAACTTGCTCCCCAACCCCCTAGGTCAGGAATTAGTGCACAACATCAATGACCTAACCATGGCTCCACCTATGAGCCAACTGTACTTGGACCCATATCTTTCTAGGTACCAAGGAGGGACCTTGATGTCCTCGAATTCTGAACTAGACATCCTGATGCCTAGTTATCCTGAGGATGTGAATGCACTCCAAGGTTACACTAGAAATGAGCCTTACTCAAACACTTACAACCACGGATGGCACAACCTTCCTAACTTTGCTTTGTCAAGTTAGAAACCCGCCTGATGTAAACACATTTACACTATTTAAGATGTCTATTTTTGCATGTTCTTAAACATAGGATTGCATTGCATGATATAAATATTGCATAACACGCATCATCTTGCATTTAGAGTAGTTTGAATAAAATGGAGGTTAATTGTCTCCTTTTATGTGCTTGGACAGGGCAAACTTTTTATCGAGGCCTCAGATCAAAGATCCAACCATACAGATGTGATCAAGGAGACGATTGGAGTTCAACAACTCCAAGATCACCCTAATCAGGCATCCATAGCATCAAATAGTGACCAGGGAACCCTAGAAGATCAAGGGCCAGGATGGTGTAAATCCACACTTCAAATGACAAATCCGACCGCACAGATGAATTCAGATCGATGATCGCAGCCTAACGATGCAAAAATCGAGTCAATCCAACATCCATGGAACCATCTACAACATCCAGAAGATGGACGGCCAAGATGGCACCACGTGGTGCCATCTCGGCTGCCCAAACGCCTGCATGCATCCATTGAAGCCTCCGCATCCGCTCCTTCTTCATCGTTGGATCTCGATCCAACGGCTGTGAACAACTGCACCACAAATCGCTCGCGCGACAATCCGTGCTCCGCAGCGTAGTGGGCAAAGGCGCTATCGCGAGCAGCGGACGCGGGTTCGAGCTGCAGCGAAGGGGCGAAGGGCGCAGGCGAGCTGGCATGGGCGCGCATTGGATCGTGATCGGGCGACTCAGATCTTCCAATAGCGGCCACGTGCTATTTCACGCGAGGCGGGAACGCGCCATGGCACGCGTTGGGGCGGGCGCGCAGTAGCGGGTGAAGGCGTAATCACAGCCGTCCGATCTCGCGATCGGACGGCTGTGGTTGGTTGAACGTGCAGATGCATTGAGAGAGAGAGCAGCTGAGCGGGCGCACGTGGGGAGCGCCCACTACACCCATGTTGGGCTTTAGCGACAGTTTTATCCATCACTAAAGACACCTTATTTAATGTTTTAAAGATGTAATGACTAATTTGCCCCCACTCCTTGCAACTATAAAAGGAGACCCCCTCCACACGAAATTCTTATCCCTTCCTTCTCTTCTCTACCTCTCCAAAGCTCAAGAGAAGCTTGTCCCACACCCGGGATGCTTCTCGCAAGATAAAGTCCAAATTTTCGTCCCCCTTCGTAAGTGGATCCCGCAAGGACGACGATGTGCTACTCCGTTCCCGTTCTCCTGCTTCGTCCTCCTTCATCCAGGCGTCGTCCCATCTGGCTCATCCTCCAAGCGACCGTAGAGGAGGATATCTCCCTCCCAATTCTTTTTACTGCTTTCTAGTATAGATTTACTACTTTCTAGAGTAGTTCTGCTCGTCCTCCAAGCGATCGTCGAGGAGGGCATTTCTCCCTCCATTCTTTTACTGCTTTCTAGAGTAAATTTATTGCTTTCTAATGTAATTGTTTTATGCTTTCTAGTTGTAATAGTGAAATGAACAATCTCCTTAATGATAAATTCCCTATTTATTCTACATCTCATTTTGATTTCTGTGTGTAATATTCTCTCTCTCTCTTACTCTCTCTCTCCCTCTTCTATTTATTGTAAATAGTTAGATAGTTTTAAATTGAATTACTTCGTGACAAATAAAAATAAACATGTAGTTTTTAAATCAAACATCCGCCTCCCTGTGTTCGACCTGGAATTTTCATTTCGGTATAAATTTTATTTGTTGAACACGAGTTCTTTGTTTTCAAACTACAATGACAGGTTTTCTAAAATCGAACATGTTAGAGTAGCAATTCGAGCGTTTAACATTTTGGCGTCATTGCCGGGGAGGCGACGCTTTTTGGTTTCTCTTTACGTTTTCTAACTTACAAATCATTTACCTCACTTCTCTCCTTTCTTATTGTGATTGCAGGTACTCTTTCAAGACAAGCAACAGCGGTAGATTGGAGTAAAGTGTTGTGGAAGGTTCTGTAAGTTATCCCCCACCTCCCACCCATTAGATTTCATTTCACCACATAATAATACAAACATCAATCAACCTAGGTGTTCTTATAAACTCTAAGGTTAGACTGTTTGTTGTTTGACATCCATACTCACCCTAACCCCCACATTAAAAGAAAAAAAAAATAAAAAATCTCACAGAGATATACAACCTCATCTGATTTTCAAACTCAACCGGTAAACCGATCTTTGGAGCCAGTACACACATCCAAATACATAATTGAGTAGAAAGCAGATTAGGTAATTATTTGTGTGCTTAATTAAGTGGTGCATCAGGCCAATTGTTTGAGTTGATTGGGCCGCACTACTTCAAATAAAATCAACTCATCAAGTAGCTGCCAATTAGGTTCAACTCTTAGGGATTTACCAGGCACTCCACATTCTTTTTAAGCTTCAAAGGAAAACATTTACACCAGTGCTTTCAAAACCTGGTGTGCCAATGAAACTTGTTTGAAAACGCCTAAAGTTGAATCCTAAAAGCTACTAAGCAAGATTTGAACTCTAAAATTCACCACATCAAAAATAATCTTGCCTGAAAACCACTGGTTGTGCAAGCACACACAAATCAATCAATCATTAAGGGCACAACCCATTTAAGGGCCCATCACATTCCAAAGCACATTCAAACCTAGCCCTAAATAAAACAGAGTAGACGTTAGCCTTAAGGATTGGACTCGCTCTTCAGAACCCAGAACAAGATTATTTTCAATTAGTCTGTTTCTACTGTTCAATCTGATATCTAGATAGGGGAGCAGAATCAAATGATCGCGGCTGGGGGTACACTAGAAACCGGAGGCGCAAGCTGAAGGAAGAACCTTCTCCCCAGTCCCTCCTTCTAACTCGTTGGATTGAACAGACAGAAGTAGATCAAATCGTTCCTTTATCTCAAGACGGGTTTTGGGAGTTTGTAGGTCTGTAGGCTAACCCACTTAAGGATAGGTTTGATTGTTTGTATTGTAGGGCACATTTCTTCATCTCGCTTATCATGAATCCTTAAACATATTACACACATTCCCACTTTTTCCCTCGTGAATTATCCTCAACATGACGATTATCCCAACTCGTACTGTAATCAACCATCAGTTAGTTGGGATAATTCAAATTGGGGATATAGTTCCAGACCTCCGTGTTTAGGGTCTAACCCTGAACACTTTGATTCTAATTTCTATCCTTCTCAGAGCTACATCGATTATAGATCGTCTTCCTTTCATGAACAACCTAATACGATCTACAATCAAGAAGGATACACCGATCCTTACCCATCCTCTGATTTCACTGCCTTTAGGTGATCACCATCTTTTGAACAATCTAAAATGACCTATTATCAGGAAGTGTATAACGAATCTCAATTCGTTAATTCCTCTACATTGATACCAAACCCGCCCAATCCTGAACCAACTCATTTGGTTCAGGTTAACCAGGTTCAAGATAAGGTTCTGGCTAACTTGAGGAATATCATACTATCTTTAGAAGTTCAGCCAATACCTTGCATTGAGAGACTGGAGCCTCTGATTGAAATGATTGATGATTTGAACAAGTCGTTGTTGGATTGGCTCCAAGATGTTAAGGATAAGAACCTGGGTGAGTTTCTACTTGGGAAATTAGCAAAATCGAGGATGAGATTCGTAGTTGCTTTGATTCAATCATGGGATGATTCCCAGGATGAACCCTCTTCAGGAAAGCCAATGACAGAACCTGCTCAGGCACCTGTTGGGGGGGACACGTGTTACGAGGCTGACCAGATTGAATTAAAGCAACCAATTAAGGAAAATCTAATTTCTTCACCTGAGATATTAAATGATTATAGACCTCAGGTATATGATGAATCATATGATGAGGAGAAAGGCGAATTATATAAGGAACCTACATTCAAGATTTGGAGTGACATTAAGGGTGATTATGTCTTATTTGAAGAGTTAGCCCCTGAGGATGTCACAAATTTGACCAAATTAGGTTTCCTTAGCACACCCATTGATGATATTTCTCCTCATGATGAAATGATGGAAAATTTAGAAGCAACTTTTAAGATTTATGTGGATTCACATATAGACTCCGGGGAAGATTTGAGTAAAGAACAAAAACCCGGGGATAACATTGATAGGATAATCCCTAGATCTGTTGCTTCCTTCCTGCCTTCATTTATTTCGAAGTCACCCTCTGATTCACTTATGTCTGAAGGCGAAATTGTGACTCCTGATGAAGGGCAGGAAGATACATGTGATGGTGCAAGGAATGCTAGGGATGCAATTGAGGATTTAGAAAGAGTGTTAGGGATGGACACCGAGCTGATTAAACCCAACCTAGATCTTATGGCCATCCCGCAACCTCGAAACTTGGACACCCTAGACGATCCTTACCTTAGAGAATTGCTCACTTTTGTTCTGACCGGGGGGCTTAACAAACCAATATTTCCCATAATGGAGTATCGGGTATGGATTAATGATTTCTTTAGTCAGTCCATTGCCCTGGGGGTTTATCTCTACACCATTCCTTCCCTATTAGATCCTTGTCATCCTCCCCCTACTCCTTTGGAGGTTGTTATACTAGTTTATCCTTTAGAACCTCCTCTAGTGACCTGGGAAGATTTCATTCCCATCTTAGTTGGGCGAGCATTTGCTATCAGGATTCATCATCAGCTTGCCAACATCCTAGGTTACCTATTTTCTAGGCCAGCATTACTTTACTCATTTTTAGGGCCTATTTCTGCAATCCTTGAACCTGACTTGCAGGTTCTTTGGCTATTCGGCTGCTAACAAAAGAACAGCAGCCCAGCTCTGACCCAGGTAATATCCTTCTATGCAATGAGGACATTGTAGATTTTAAGCATGGGGGGTGTACTTGGGGATATACATAGCATAGTGCATTCATTGCATACATTTGCATTAAAAAAAAATCTAAATAAATAAAAATAAAAAAAATAATTTAAAAAAAAATTTTGGGCTTAACTGGCTAGGTCCAGCATTCTTAAGCAAATCAGAACTCTAGGTTAGACTAAGTTAATTCTAGGGTCAAACTTTAGAAGCTGAGAGAGCTACTAGCTTTAGACCTTTAGGGTCCTTTGTGGACTTAAAAACTTAAGTAGGAGTTAAGTTGTGGACCATTCCTCAAGAGGTTGAGGAAGGAAAGCTAGGGTTTGAGTTAAAAGGTGGGGTAGTACCTGGAGTCTTGTTCTACCTTTTGGTTTATGGGTCCTTGTAACCCAAGCATCCAAATTTCACACACTTGGTCTGGTAATCAACTTAATTTCTTTCTTTATTAAAAGAGATTTGGTTCTCTTAGTTTTGACTTAGGAGAGGCTTGAAAACACAATTTGATTGGAAGAGTTCTCGCCGCAGGAGAGGTGGAGTATATACTCACCTTGAGGATGCGATGATAACATATTACCTCCTCGACGCTTGTCTCTTAGGATATCCATCCTACTGGGGGCATGTAAGCGCATTGTGCGGTTCAGGTACCAAGGTGGCCCTATCTCGAAGTGCCGATTGCCACAGGCCTGAATTCGCTTTAGAAATCCATGGGCGATACTATCTCGAAGTGTCAATTGCCAGGAGTTCTTGGGGTCGCTATGGGCGGTGCTATCTCGAAGCATTGTAAGCCAGGCACCCTTCAAGGTATGGGGATGGGGACCATGAATCCGACACAGACTGTGTTGATAGCTGATCCGAGGTTAGACTTAGAGGAATCAAAAAAAAAAAAAAAAATATATATATATATATATATATATAATTTTAAAAAAATCATTTTTCCTTTGATTCAAATAATTCAGACTAATGCACATGCACGGATGCTTTAATCTCAGGGATCAATAAACCTTAAGGTAGAGTCAGAAATCAGGGAAACTTGTGCCAACAACTCGCCTTTAGCCGACCTAGCCTATAACTTAACAACTACTTGGGAACCTTAGGTCTAAAGTCTGAACTTAATAAGTTTCTAAAGGAAGACCGATTGGGTTGACTAGTCTACTTGGAGTGCTAGGTTTTGCTTGGATTTGCTAGGGACTAGCAAAAACTAGGCATGGGGGTATTTGATTAGCCCATATTTATGGGCTATTTAAGTATTTAACTGCCTAGACATTAAGTTAATCCTAACATTTATTTAGCATAAATTAGGATGTAAATAGATTAATTCATATTTCTAATTGAATTACATAATTCATGCATTGCATTCATTTTTAAATGCATTTAGAATTAACTTAGAATTGCATTCATTTAATTAGTTAACTAATTAGGTGCATTGCATGCATTAATTTAAGTTAACATAAAAGTTGAGGGTTTGTATATAAATAACCATAATATTTTATTATTATTTTTATGCTTCTTCTTTTAGCAATGGCTACATTTCCTTCAGCTACCGCTCCAACGCCACCAGCTGCCGCACTAAAACCTGCAATCAAGGACGAGCGGAGAATGTGGATCTACTCCCACCTCTCCATTCAAATCCATGCAGGTGGCTACAAAAAGAGGAAGAGGCAGCCAAGCTTCGGAGGCCACCACCCCCGACCCACCACTATGCAGAGAGTTCATCTCTCGACCATTCCACCACCACCGGCCTCAACCGTGGCGACGAGCCTCCACCACCATGGGCGTGTGGTGTGACAGGCCACACCGTCATCTGGAGCTCGTCTGCATTACCGTGAGCACCTCAGCGTGCACCTCCCTCGCCGTCATCACCAACAACCACCACTGCAGCCACTGCATTTTCATCTCCTCCGTCAGTTAAGACGTCCAGGAAGTTTCCCGGACGTCTGAAGCTTCATCCCCACACACAACAACAACCGGCCGCTCACTTCACGCCCGTGCCCCTTCGACTACACAAGCCTTGCAGCCTCGGTGTGCCGCACCTCCTGCAACATCCACGACGCATGCCCTTGCTGCGCCTCACCTCCTTCACGCTCGCGCCCCTCCGGCTACACAAGACGCTAGCACCGTGCACCACCACCACGCACACCTTGCAATCGCCTCCAGCCATGCACACAACCGGCGCGCCCGCCAGCGTGCAGCACGCCCACCAGCTCCCCTTAGCGCACCTCATCTCCTCCAGCACGTCCACTTCCGCGCGCCCACTCCCACACCCGCGCATGCCCCTCCTGCGCCTCACCTCCTTCAGCCCCTAGCGCACCTGCCTCACCTTCTGGAGCAGTGCCTCCAGCCCACCCTGTAGTGCGTCATCAACGCTTGCAGTGCACGGCCAGCAACATCCAACAGCAGCGGCGTGTCCACCAGCAGCACCAACCTCCGCGCGCGTGTAGTCCAGTGCGTGCGCCTCCTCGCCAGGACCTCAGCCGCGCCTGTCCACGTCGCACGGCCTACAGCACTTCAGCCCACACTGGAACCCACCACCACCGTTCCTCCGTCCGGTCACCTCGGAGCATCTCGCACGTCGCCACGACCGCCATCACGGAGCCCTCTGTCTAGAGATCCTCCTCCGAGCTTCACGTCTCCGACCGTTCCTTCCTCCTCGTGCACAGCCAAGGGGAAGAAGATCCCCTGTTTTGCTATAGTACAAGCCCTATTAATATTTACATTCTACGCCATTGTCATCTTTTATTAATATTTTATTAAGCTGCATTGCAAAAAATATCCATTAGTTGTTCAAAATTGCCATTTTAGCATGTTCTCTTGATGCTTTCTTAATCTGAAGGCAGATTTGGCTCGATTCTCATCGAAACTAACTGTGAACATACATTTTTAACCGGTGCGAGTTTAAATACGTCATTGCCTCCCTGTGGACACGACCCACTCTTCTGCAAGTGGTTATTTTAATTATTGATTAGTCAATTATTCCACCACATAGAACTACAAACGACGCGTCATTTTATGTAATAAACAACTTTAAAAGCGAAGAATCGACTCATCAATAGCTTTGGTCCTTTAGATTTGTTCTAGGCTGGTTTAGGGATTTGTTGTCCTCCCTACAACTCTTTGGTTAGGCTTAGTGGCCAACTCAGATAGCAGGATGCATGGCTCGAGGGTTGGAGTTGTTTTTTCTCTATCGATTGATAGGTCATTGGTTGTCTGTGGTTCAACGTGCATAGTGCTTGTGCGTGTTCACACCACATGATGTAGTCACCACCCCTTTCCGCTATGACCCTCGGGAGATGGATTGAGGAGACTCTATGGGTATAAGTCAACTTCTAAGCCAAGAAGATGCTTATACCTATCTTGCATCTCAGAAAGTTACATGAGATCGCCTCGTGCCTGAGGCGTCAATTAACATATTTTGGACTGTAATAATTTAGGCTTACAACACCTAAAATGAATGGAATAATTAATGAAAAATTAATGAATAAATGATGATACAATACCCAGTTTCTCTTGTTCTTATTTACTGCTCTTTCATGGTTGTGTTGTCCCTACTCTACTCAATTTTTGCTAACATATTTTCTTGGGTTCCGTACTCATGGTGTTGCTAAGCAATCGGGTGCAACAGCTGTTGTTGGTCTGTCTTCTGTAGGAGAGAATCCTACTGTAGGAGACGATCCATTTTGAGTGCTATGGTTGTTTTGTTCTATTTCCTTTTCCATTGTTAGATTTTTAATTCCTGTCTGTTGGTGATTATACTCGAATGCTCATTACTTTCTTGCTTTCTACGATGGATTTTCTTTATATTTGTCAACACCTTATTTATTTTTCATTTAATGCATTATGAATAAATGTTTGGCTATTGTGTTCTATGATGATGTGCTGGGTGACTGCGATCTTGTGGTTGCTTGTGCTTGTTATTAGCACTCGACGACTTGGGTTTCGTCGATTGGTGGAACTCAAGTTGTCACAAAGCAAGTAGAGGACTAGAGCACACCTTAAAATGGAGAATTGGAGTGCCAATG
Organism: Thalassia testudinum; assembly: GCA_037157565.1. Lineage (NCBI taxonomy): Eukaryota > Viridiplantae > Streptophyta > Magnoliopsida > Alismatales > Hydrocharitaceae > Thalassia > Thalassia testudinum. The sequence goes on from JAZHRO010000046.1 coordinate 1,988,463, forward strand.
GACTCTCGAAACTCCTTTGGAGGTAAGGGAAAGGATAGGCTTAGATGGTTTGAAGGTAGGAGCAGTGTATGGGTATCTATAAGTGAAGCTAAGGGTGGTGGTGGGAGAAAAAAGGGCTTCCCACACATAAGGTGCATGCAATCCACGCACAAATCGCACGTGTGGAATGATTTCTATGTGTGGACCGTGCTGTTGGGCTAGAGGCAGGATGCACAGGTAGGGTCGCTCACCAGCATGTAGGCGGGCGCAGGTTGGGCATGTTGGCCATGCCAGATCCGCGTTAGTGAAGGGTGTAGGCTGCTGGAGCACATGTGAATTGCATGGTGGTGTGATTTGGGGTGTGTGGGTCACACACTTGCTGGAACTGATGTGGTCAATGATGCTCGTGTGCGGAGGGCAAGTGAGATGCGCATTGAGTGATCGTGGCACACATGTTTTGCATGCGGCTTGTACGTGGAGGCTGGATTTGACTTGTGGTCCCCTCCTCTTGAAATTTTATAGAGATGCTAGAAGGAACTTGGAATTTCTTTAGAGGCACAGGCTTTAATTATTTGTTTGTCAAATTATGCCTAAGCCCTCGTAGCTTGGCAAAATTACATTTTACCCCTCATAATATATGTTTTCTCTTAATTTTCCTCTACAGCCTTCCATTCTTAAAATCCACCCTCGCATTTTATTTATGTATATATTATAATAATTTTTATTTATGCATAAATAAAAATTATTATAATATATACAAATTATTTATAAATGCAATTATGAGCTTATTATGCTTAAAATAGCTACGATGCACCATTTACACCCTAAATATGTTATGTTTGCTTAGGAATTAGCCTAATTTAGACATATTAAGTGCATTAACTATGTAGTTATCACATTCCTAATCATTTTTAGGACCCGTACAATTTCCATACCCCACATCATTCCACATATGCCCCCACCACCCATTACTTATATCACCTTTTTGAGTTGCCACCATCGTCATTCGGCAATCACCTATATTTATCTTTCCTTCTTCTACAGCATCTAGCTACAAATCATTCCGAGCCCCATCCTTTAATTTTTCCAACTCTTTGAGCTCAAAATTCATGTCCAATTGGTTTGTATTTGCCAACCACTTCTAGTGACTAAATTGCAACTGATTATCATTTTAATTGTCGTTGTACAAATCCTTCTTCATAATCCATTTTGAGTTTATGCCCAGCCAGAGGCATTAAACTCAGTGCTCATTGGGAGGCACCCCAACATAACCAATTAAAAAAAAACCCATTTTATACATAGCATATTTTCCGGCTATTTTCTACTTTTATAGGTATTGGATTTACTAGATGCCAAAACTCAGATATTATTCCAAATGATCTCTTTCCTTTTCTTTATTTTCATTTCATCCATGAGGACATGTAAGAAACTATGCATGGGGGGCTGGGTAGCATACATGTTGAGTTGCTTTTTTACCAGTACTTAGAAATTTTTGCAATTTTACTTTTAAGAAAAATTTTTTTGGAAAATTTTGAGAAAAAAAGCTTTGTAAATAGCATGTTTGCATGTCTCCGAATAAGTTAAGTGAAAAGACTAAGTTCTTAGAATTAATCAAACCAAGAGGATTGTAAGGAACTTTATACCTTACGGCTCAACATGCTATAGCTAACTCAATTAGTTAAGGACATTCTACTAGATTTGGGTTTGGTCTGATTCTTAATGAATTAAGCTAGCTAAAACCAATGGCCAACAAGGAAGAAAGTATAGTGCTTTGTTGTCCACTCTTCAGATTGAGAGAAATAATCTAAGCATCCAACTTTCCCACACATTTGAATTGAGTTACAGGCATTCGAAGTTGTGAAAACACAGGCATCAGTGGGATCAGCTTTAATTCCTTATCACCCCAAAGATTACCGTGGGGCGACTCTTGAAAGGAGGAAGGATGAGACATTCACTTAGAAAAATGGGTTGGAGAACAAAAAGGAAAAAGAAGTTAGGAAATAATAAATAAGCACCTCGTTACAAATGGGTGCCACAATTGAACACCTCACTACCTATATGGGTGTTCTCCTTTCCAAAAATAGAATAAGTAGAAAAGGAAAAAAAAGATAAAATAGTATGAAAAGAAGCCTAGAGTTCAGCCAGGGAGATATATGCCAAAGAGTCTTGACCTCGGGACAGAAATGGGTGAGGTGAATGCTACCAAATCTGAGTAAGTGTTCAATCGTGAGACGTGTTAAAAATTAATTCTGTCATTGTAGTGCCAATCACGATGAAACAAAAAACATTTATAAAGATTTCGGTGAGTACCAAGTCATTCGCAAGAAGGAAAAACATAATTTTTATGCGAAATCTTTTCAAAAAGTCATTCTAAACAAATATTTATATATTTATACATGTATATATAAAGACATCAGATATCCAAAGAATCATAGTTTTATTGCTATTTGGAAACAGTTTTCAAATTAGAAATCACTATGCTAAAGAGTAGAGAGAGAAATAGAGAGAGATAAAGAGATAGAAATAGATAGCAGATGACGTTGCTACTTGAGGGATGCTTGTGGGAAGTGCGGTAGCACTTCAAATCCAGAGCGCCGGGATGAATGCTAGAGAGGAGTTGCAGAGAGAGAGAGAGGCTAGAGATCTATTTGGTGGGAGTTTTTTCTCAACTGGCAGGCCCTGGGCTTTTATTATAGCTTTAATGAGGGGTAAAGTGGGTATTTAAGTCCTCCAACTCATGCAACAACCTCAGGTTGATTAAATCCATCAATCGAGAGATCAACGACTCTAATCTGGACTCAAAATAACCTCATATGCACCTTCCACGCTCGGATGCATTCTAGTACTGACACGTGGTGGCTCCATCGCCCTCGAATTGCCATCGTGCAGTCCTCAAGCCTGCCTTCCTCTTCTTCGCATGCCTGCCTCTCATTTTCTCGCACCTCGCATTCTGAATTCACGCATGCTTGATCTCAGCTGTTTGATCTCACGATCGGATGACTTAAATTGCGCGTGCCACCGCCTTAAGGAGAACATGTGTAACGACGTGTCAGATTCGGTGTCAAAGATTGTGTGATCGCACCACCTGAGCAGACGTTCCGCTTCAAGCCACGCGTCCACATCTGTGCCCTTCATTCTGATCCAACAATCGAATTGTGCCCGTGCTCCACCGCCTTTCCTAATTTCAAGCTAAGCGAGGCTCAAACTCACATCTCACGCTCTGGTGCGGAGGTTATGACCAACACGCTACACTCACCATTATGTCGTGATTTGGGTTTAGTGCACGGCTGTTCTCAGCCGTTGGATGGAAATCCAATAGTTGAGATGGACTCGGCTGATGAAGGTGTGGAGACAGGGGCGACGTGGCCACTTTGTGGCTGTTGGATGACGATCCAATTGCCCACAAGGCATAGGGAACGTATTCAGAGATTGGGGGCATGACGAGGGGTGGCTGTGATGGTGCCACATGGCGCCATCATGGCCGTCCATTTTCCTTGCTTTGTAGATGGTGCTGTAAGCCTCAAATTAAGATGAATTTTGCACTGTTGGATTACGACCATTAACCCGAATCCATCCATGTGGTTGGATTTTACATCTGAGGCTTGGATCTCTATCATCTTGCCCCTTGGTCTTTGTTCTTCTATGGGCTGCACGTGATGCTACGGATGTTTGATCAAGACGATTTCGGAAGCGTTGGACTCCCGTCATTGTCTTGATCAGATCTGTATGATTGATCTATCATTTGCGACCTTGAATCATCTACAATCAATATCATCTCTCTTTTAGAGCATAAAACGGTAATATTATCTCTAAGGCTACTAAACTAACTATTATGCAAATTATGATGCTTATGTATGCATTGTTCCTAAGTTATGCTAGCATCTAACTTAATTCAGGTAGATTAGGTCGTATGATTACTGTGCAATCACACCCCCATTCCCGAATCTTGCTAGTCCATAGCAAATGCAAGACTAAATGCAGAGTAGTCCTAAATGACTGATTTCTATCAAGAGTTTGACTACAGATTTATTTCTTTTATTTCATCCAAAACTTTAGAAATCCAGTATGTCATGAAAGTGTATTGTTATAGCCTATGCAACAAATCCAAGTGAAGAGCCAATCCACATCTAAATCTAGTACTTGACCCTTAGTAAAATTCTATTGAGATAGGCAAACTTCTTCCCTTGGGGTGTTAAAATAAACTATAAATTTAGCCCCGGCTTTTTGGCTTAGGTAGAAGATGTTTTAGTCAAGTAGGTTTGTATTTGGTGGCTCACACTCTTCTGGTGCTACACATAGACTAGTATTATAGAACCTAGATTTTCGGATCATTAAATAATTTAACTCAAAGAGAAGCAGAGAAACTATGCTCTCTTTAGTTCATTTGTACTCATTCTCTCTCTTTCTCTTTTTTTCTCTTTTTCTTTTTTTTTCTTCTTTTTTTTCCTTTTTGAGCTCACAATCTCACCAGATTTATCAGTATATTTAGTGGCCTCTCATGGCATTAACACTTTGATTAAGTTCTGAAAACCTTATGACTAAGTCAGAATTCCTCAGCTCGTATTCAGGCAGTCAGAAATATAGAAAAGTAAGTCAAGGATGTATTTGGTGGACTGTGAAGGGAATGGGTGTTGTTGCCTCAATGTGCTTGACATGAAATAGACACAATGCAATTAACATTTTTTTCTACTCTTTTTTTTCTATATATATATATTTTTTCTCTTTCTTTCTTCTCTTTGTTTTCTCTTTTTTTTCTTTCTTTTTCTTTTTTTTATTCATATATATTTTATTTTTATCAACACAACATACTGCAGCACTTATGCACATTTTTATTCACGAGGCATTATTCAGGATTGGGGGTGTTCAAGAGGATATCAGGTAGCTTATTTGGTGGAAGTGCCTACTCTCGGAACCAGAAAAGGAATGTGTGGGACATCGTATTTCTGACCTTGATATTAATACCCTCCTTTTGTTGAGGATTCCGTAAAAGACAGTCATAACCATCCACCTTAGTCCTAGTTTTATCAGAACCCGCTCTCTGCATATTTGCCTTATTTGGTGCTCTCTAAAAATTCGCACAAAGAATTTGTATGCATGGATCGAGAGTAAAAACTATGTCTAACTCCGAGTATCATTATCCAATTACCTAGAAACTAAGATTCCTTATACTAGCCTTAAAGCACCAGTAAACTCTCTACTCTAACCTCACACTTGTTTGGTGGATCTACTAGAAGATGGTTTGCCTGACTCCCTAATTACTATCCAAGGACTCAAGAGAAACAGTAGTGCTTCTTCTTGACAAACTAAAGATATTTATCGGTCTTCATAGAGGATCCATTGGAAATTCTACATGTAAGTGTGAAATTTTATTGGATTCAATAATCAACTTAAAAATAAATCCATAATAAAATCTTCTTGATAAAAAATTCTTTATTTATGAATGCAATTTTTTTTTTGACATAAAAATAAGACATGCAATGTCCACCCCCCCCCCAATGCCTATTCATTACAATGTCCTCATTGAAATGTATGCAGGAAAATCAAAAAGTAACAAGCAAGAGGAGGGGTTATCACCTGACTGAGCTTGTTAATTCTGGTAAGCTTGGATAGAGAAAATGCAAAACTACCTGTAAAGAATACTGAGTTACCTTCTAGCCAGTGCTAAGTTTAATTTCATTTGTTGGACCTAAACCCAAAAGAAATATGTAATTCGATATTGTCAATCAAGAGAAGGAACAATAACTATTGTTGAGAGATTCAGAATTAGTATAAAGATATGATTGTTTGGTCCAAGAATCAGTGATCCACAAATGCAGACCAACTGATGATGTAGTTGTACTTTGAAGAGTTTTTTTGATTTGAAATAGAAAATAGGGTCAGATAGATGAGGTTCATGATGCAGAGCCTGTACATTAATCCAGTTCCATAATTCAAGAAGAGGTGGTAGAGGGTCTAGATTGAAATCATGATTGAGATTTAAATATGGTCCTGAATTAGAATGATAAGGATCATCATAATGGTAGTTGATGTCAAAAATCATGACTTCTCTAAGCTCTGGGTCATACGAGGACAAAGGTAGAGTTGTGCTGAATTCCTCAAAATCCTCATCAGAAATTACCTCTTCATTAGAAGTCATTTCTTTCTCAGATTCAAACCATCCATTTGAACCAGTTGGAGTATAAGTTCTTCCCCATTCCATCATGTTTTGAACTTCTTTTTCTGAGGTTGTTTCTTCATTTACCTAGTTCATGTCCTTAGATTATCCAATTTCTTGAACCCCCTCAAAGTTCAATAGTCCTTGAATTTCAGGGTGGATGTATTGAGGATTCTTTATGTTGTCATCTAATTCATCATAAGATATTCACAAGAGTTTCTCAATCTCACTAATGTCTTTTTCCATTTGATTTTCTATAGGAGGTGGTAGATCAGAATCATCCTCAAGTACATCACTTTCTTGTCTTTCATGTTTATCTTGAGATTTGGTAGGATTTCAATCATCTTTAGTGTGAATTGCCAAAACCTCTTCAATTGTTCCTGCGACCTCGATGGAACCATAATTCACCTTATTCTTTTGGGAAGCTTTAAAGATATTGAGTTGACAAGTTTTCCTTCCAAAAGTGATTTGCATAATCCCCATCTCACAGTTGATTAGGGCCTTGGCTGTGGACAAGAAAGGTCTTCCTAAGATTATCGGCGTGTGGTTCAAGTTTTTTGATGCCTCCATATCTAAAACTATAAAGTCCACAGGGTACTAAAAATCCCTCACTTTTATACTCACATTTTGTAAGAGTCCCTTTAGAATCTTGGTTGATCTATCAGCAAGCTTAAAGGTAACCTCAGTGTGTTGCAAGGGAACTAAATCCAACTCTTCATATAATTCCATGGGGATTAGATTGATGGAGGTACCAAGGTCTAGTAAGGCTCGATCCAAGATAAAACCATCTATCTTACATGAAATTAAGGGGGTCCCTTGATATTTCTTTTTAGGAGAGAGATTATTTAAGATGTTGACACTGGCTTGTTCAGAAATTATGACCCTTTTTGATAATTTGGCCTGGTGTTTTGGTGTGCATATTTCCTCAAAAATTTTGCACAGGTCAGGATGTTTTCAATGGCTTCAAGGAGTGATATATTTACCTAGACTTGCTTTAAAATCTCAAGCCACTCCTTTGATTGATTGGTTTTCTTTTCCCTAGATTTGTTCAAGGCTTCAGGAAAAGGTGCTTGAGAGAAATCATGAGTGTTCAAATCTTGAGTCTTGTTTTCTGGATTACTTGGTCTCCCAGGTCAAATTCAAGCTCCTCAAGATCTTGGTAAGATTTAGATGTAGAAGGATAAGGATCTTGGATTTGTTTCCCACTTCTCAAAGTGACATCACAAGCATAGGCATTGGGGTTAGAAGGGTAAGGTGGGTTTGGCAATATAGGCTGAGCCTGGGTTGGGTTGGGGTTAACAAAACCAGGTGGGTGCTGGGGAGTAGGTTGAACTATATGTGCCTATTTCTCTCGTGTGTTGTGTTGGTTAACCCTATTGAATTTCCTTGGGTTAGGGATGGGTTGGGATGGCAGCATCCCGTGTTGTCTAGAATCAACTAGTTGGTCTAGTCGTCCCATCAATTATGTCCTCAATTGATTAATTTCTTCCTTATGTCTTAGATTCATTTCTTACATTTCCTTGAGGACTAGACTTAGATCAGAAGGTTGGTTTTCCTGAGTAAGTTGTGGCTGATATGTGTGTGGTTGTGTGTACCTACTGGGTTGCCTGTAAGTGTTTGGCTTAGTCAAGTTAAGACTTTGGGTGGGTTTCTGACTTGACCAAGCAAAGTTAGGATGGTTGCGCCATCCAGCATTGTAAGTGTTTGAATAGGGATCATTTCTAGTGTAACCCTGGAGTGCATTCACATCCTCAGGATAACTAAGCATCGGGATGCCTAGTTCAGAATTTGAGGGCATCAAGGTCCCTCCTTGGTACTCGAAAGAGATGGGTCCAAGTAGAGTTGGCTCATAGGTGAAGCCATGGTCAGGTCATTAATATTGTGCAACATTTCCTAACCTAAAGGGTTAGGGGGTTGGGTATGGGTTATCATAGAAACTCCTGGGGCAGGCATAGGATTTACTCTGGAAGGTGTACCTAAGGAACTCCTGCCCTTCAGAAGGTTGTCCAGTTTCTTATCCAAACTCTCTACGTTCTTTCCCACAAGTTCCACCTTGTCCAATCGTTGTGCAATTAACTCTAAATCAACTGAGTTTGAATTATCCTTAACTTCATAAACTCCGCTCCTTGGTTGATTTGCTCTGTTAAAGGCAGACATTGAGGCATTGTTGAGGGAATTTTCGCTCATATTCTCAAATAATTGACAGACTCCCTCAGCATTCTGCTTAGGAAATTGCCCTCACATGCTGTATCAACAAAATTCTTCAAATTGTCACTTAACCCATAATAGAAAATATGGGTCAAGTGCCACTTCGGAATCCCATGATGAGGGCATCATAGCTAAATCATTAAATCTCTCCCAAGCCTCATGTAGTTGTTCCCCAGGGTTCTACTTAAAGGTTGTAATGGCACATCTAAGGGCATTGGTTTTTCCTACAGGAAAGAATTTTTTTAGGAATGTGCTTCTCAAATCTTCCCAAGTTAGGATTGATCTACCAAAAGTCCTCAATCAATGAGCAACTTTATCTTTTAAGGAGAATGGAAACATTTTCATCATTAAGGTACCTTCATTCATGTTCCTAGGGCCAAAAGTCCTTCCTATGTGTAGAAGTTCTTCAAGGTGGTGGAAGGGGTCATCAGAATCGTGGCCATGGAAGTGGGGAATCGGATTGATGATCTGTGGTTTGAGTTCAAAATTTTCCCCATCCTAAGGTACCTTGATAAAAGGTTCAGGTTGGGCATTAGGAGGATTATAAAAGTCACAGAGAGATCGGTCTACTTTTCCATTTTGGAGTCGAGTAATGGCCTACACTATGACCTCCATTTGTCTATCATGATGCCGACCCTACTTAGTGATTTGCCTTTGTAAGAGAGTCATTGGATCCAGATTTTATTCTTCCTCTTCGATCTCATCTTCGTCATGGTGACTAGCCATTAAAGAGGGTTCAGATTCAGATTCTTGACAATTAGGTCTTCTCCTAGGATTTCTTTCTAAAGGTGGTAGCAAATCAGGATGTAGAGATCTACCATGCATGCACCAGATGAATGTACGTAGATGAGAGGGAGAAGACAGATGAGAAAATACCCTACCCTTTCAATGCAAGCAATCAAGCTATTCCTTAGAGTGTAAACCCTAAATAGACCTAATCCTGGTTCCCCAAAACACGACTGGGTTAGGTCAACCCTTGAATTTCTTGGCTGGCTAGAAGGGTGGGACCTCCTAGGACACCCCTCATGGCAAAACACCACTAACGGTTAACGCGATTATCACACCAACCTTTCTTATCACCAGTAGAGGTCTAAGTAGACAAGGCCTTGACTTTAGCCCAATCTAATTTCAAGTTTCCAAGAAGATTAGTTATGCTTAGGGCATGTCTACTCAGTTTTAAGCTTAGGCTTGAGGTACTTTTGGAATATAATGGGAATTAGGGGGTGTTTCCCTTAGAATTGATTTTAGAAGTGTAAAGTGCACAGGCAAGGGTTTTACAAGCAATTTCTTATGATGAAGTGTATTTTAAGATTCAATTGCTTGTATAATTGTGTTTTAGGGTTTCATATTTAGATGAATTCAGGAAAGGTTTTGATGAGCACACAAGAGTTTCTTTGCAAGTGCCAGTCTATGAGATAGATTTCCTTTAGAAGTATGCAATGCAAAGGGTACTCTACCTTAAGGTTTGAAACCCTAGAAGCAGATAATGCTAGGATGATCCTTTTAAGTCAAATTTAGGGAAGTGGTGCAACCCAAACAATGCAATAAATTGGTCCTATTACACCACTAACTAAGCACTCAGAAAATATTTTTTTCAAGAATTTTAATGCACGTCTTCTATTTTTTTCAAATTTAAAGTGTACTAAGGGTTCTATAGTCTGTTTTGACCCATAGTTCATGATTGAATAATCTGTGCAATTAAACATACAGGAAATATCTTTTTCAGATTTTTCCTAAATTCTTGATTTTCACAGAAATTCAGTGCCACAAATTTCAAGTCAATTAGAGTTGTATAAAACCTTCCATTCTTAAAATCCACCCTCACATTTTATTCATGCATAAATAAAAATTATTATAATATATACAAATTATTTATAAATGCAATATGAGCTTATTATGCTTAGAATAGCTATGATGCACCATTTACACCCTAAATATGATATGTTTGCTTAGGAATTAGCCTAATTTAGACATATTAAGTGTATTAACTATTTAGTTATCACATTCCTAATCATTTTCAGGACCCGTACGATTTCCATACCCCACATCATTCCACGTATGCCCCCACCACCCATTACTTACATCACCTTTTTAAGTTGCCACCATCATCATTCGGCAATCACCTATATTTATCTTTCCTTCTTCTACAACATCTAGTTGCAAATCATTCCAAGCCCCATCCTTGAAATTTTCCAACTCTTTGAGCTCAAAATTCATGACCGATTGGTTTTTATTTGTGGACCACTTCTGACGACTAAATTGCAACTCATTATCATTTTAATCGTCGTTGTACATATCCTTCTTCATAATTCATTTTGAGTTTGTGCCCAGCTGGATGCATTAAACTCAATGCTCATTGGGAGGCACCCCAACATAACCAATTAAAAAAAACCCATTTTATACATAGCATATTTTCTTGCTATGTTCTACTTTTATAGGTAATGGATTTACTAGATGCCAAAACTCAGATATTATTCTAGGTGATCTATACCCTTCTCTTTATTTTCATTTCTTGCATGAGGACATGTAAGAAACTACGCCTGGGGGCTGGGTAGCATATATGCTGAGTTGATTTTTTTACCAATACTTAGAAATTTTTGCAATTTTACTTTTAAGAAAATTTTGAGAAAAAAGCTTTGTAAATAGCGTGTTTGCATGTCTCCGACTAAGTTAAGTGAAAAGACTAGGTGCTTAGAATTAATCAAACCAAGAGGACTGTAAGGAACTTTATACCTTACGGCTCAACAAGCTATAGTTAAATCAATCAGTTAAGGACATTCTACTAGATTTGGGTTTGGTCTGATTCTTGATGAATCAAGCTAGCTAAAGGCAATGGTCAACAAGAAAGTATATTGCTTTGTTGTCCACTCTTTGGTTTGAGAGAGCTAATCTAAGCATCCAACTTTCCCACACATTCGAATTGAGTTACAAGCATTCAAAGTTGTGAAAACATAGCATCACTGGGATCAGCTTTAATTCCATGTCACCCCAAAGATTGTCCTGGGGTGACTCTTGAAAAGAGGAATGATAAGCTATTCACTTAGAAAAATGAGTTGGAGAACAAAAAGGAAAAATGAGAAGTTGGGAAATAATAAATAAGCACCTTGTTACAAATGGGTGCCACAATTGAACACCTCACTACCTATATGGGTGTTCTCCTTTCCAAAAATAGAATAAGTACAAAGGAAAAAAAAAAGATAAAATAGTATGAAAAGAAGCCTAGAGTCCAGCCAAGGAGATATATGCCAAAGAGTCTTGACCTCAGGATAGAAATGGATAAGGAGAATGCTACTGAATCTAAGTGTTCGACCAAGAGATGCATTAAAAATTAATTCTACCATTGTAGTGCAAATCGCGATGTAACAAATAACATTTATAAAGATTTCGGGGAGTACCGAGTCATTCGCAGGGGGCAAAACATGATTTTTAGGAAAAAGCTTTTCAGAAAGTCATTCTAAATAAATATTTATATATTTATATAGGTACATATAAAGACATCAGATATCCAGAGAATCAAAGTTTTATTGCTATTTGGAAATAGTTTTCAAATTAGAAATCACTATGCTAAAGAGTAGAGAGAGAAATAGAGAGACAGAGAGATAGAGATAGATAGTAGATGACAACGTCGCTTGTGGGATGCTTGTGTGAAGTGTAGCAGCACTTCAAATCCAGAGCACCAGGATGAATGCTAGAGAGGAGTTGCAAAGAGAGAGAGAGAGAGAGGCTGAAGATCTATCTGGTGGGAGTTTTTTCTCAGCTAAGGGCCCCTAGGCTCTTTTTATACCTTTAATGAGGGCAACGTGGGTATTTAAGTCCTCCAACTCATTCAAGAACCTCAAGTTGATCAGATCTGTTGATCGAGAGATCAATAGCTCTAATCTGACCTTAAAATAACCTCATATGTGCCTTCCACTCTCGGATGCATTCTGGTGCTGACACGTGGCGGCTCCATCGCCCTTGGATCACCATTGTATGATCCTCGTACCCGCCTTCCTCTTCTTCGCACGCCTGCCTCACGTTTTCTCGTGCCTCGCGTTTTGAATTCAAACACCCTTGATTTCAATCGTCCAATCTCGCAATCGGAAGACTTAAATCGTGTGCACCACCGCCTTAAGGAGAATGCGTGTAACGGCGCATCAGATTCGACGTCAAAGAGCACGTGATCGCACCACCTGATCAGGCATTCCACTTCATTCCATGTGTCTGCATTTGTGCCCTTCATTCTGATCCAACGATCGAATTGCGCCCGCGCTCCACCGCCTTTCCCAATTTCGCGTTGAGTGCGGCTCGAATGCATGTCTCGTGCTCTGGTACGTGCTACGCTCGTTGTTGTGTCGCGATTTGGGTTTAGTGCATGATTGTTCTTAGCTATTGGATGGAAATCCAACAGTTGAGATGGACTCGACTGATGAAGGCACGGAGATGGGGGCGACGTGGCCGCTTTGTGGCCGTTGGATGACGATCCAACTGCCCACAAGGTGTAGGGAACTTCTTCAAAGATTCGGGGCACGATGAGGGGTGGTTGTGATGGTACCACATGGTGCCATCATGGCCATCCATTTTCCTTACTTTGTAGACGGTGCTGTAGGCCTCCGATCGAGATGATTTTTGCACTGTTAGATTGCGATCATTGATCCGGATCCATCCATGCAATTGGATTTTACATCTAAGGCTTGGATCTTTCTTATCTTACTCCTTGGCCTTTGTTCTTCTATGTGCTGCATGTGATTCTATGGATGTTTGATTAAGACGATTTTGGAAACGTTGGACTCCCGTCGTTGTCCTGATCAGATCCATACAGTATAATCTATCATTTGCAGCCTCGAATCATTTGCAATCATTATCATCTTTCTTTTAGAGCATAAAATGGTAATATTATCTCTAAGGCTACTAAACTAACTATTATGCAAATTATGATGCTTATGTATGCATTGTTCCTAAGTTATGTTAGAATATAACTTAATTCAGATAGATTAGGTCGTATGATTGCTGTGCAATCAATAAGGCCAAACTAAGGTGAAATAAGGATGATTTGGAAGAAATTCCAATGCCTTGAGAGTTGCAATTTCACAACCATGGATGCCTGTAGATTAAATCTATTACACATGCACGAATGCTTTAAATTCATAGTTAGCTGATACGAATTTTACATGATTTGTAAATATAAGTTTTTGAGCTATTGTAACATGCAAAATCGATCAGCTTTTAAATTTATAAAACCTAGATGGTAGAAGTATCTAGAGTCATCCAAAGACGCAATTGGTAGTTATAAATTTGATAATCTCTCTCGCGCTCTCTCAAATCCTCTTTTCTTTTTAGGGTTTTAGTGATTTGTGATTTTTTTGGGTTTTGAAATAAGGGCAACAAAGATGAAGATAGTTGAGTCAAAATGTGGAAATAAAATGAGAAAAACCCAACCTTCCTAAGCTCACCCTAGGCACGTGTGGCTTAGGGTGATTAGAAAGGAAGAGTGAAGTGCAATAAAATAATTAAAGAGTACTTAAAATTGAAGCACATAAAATGATGAAAGGCACTTGAATTTAATTAAGAAGTAATGTCTACAAGTACTTGGATAGGTCAATTGAGTGGAGGGGTTCCACACAATTAATCTCCAAGTAGAGGAATACTTCTACTACAAAAATGAATATAAAGAAAAAGAAGATAGAACAAGTGTGGCTGCTCCCGAACTTGCATAAGGCTTCTTCTTCCTTGAAGTGCCCCTCCTCTCTAGCTCCTCCAAGGTGGTGAATGTCCACATTTCTCCTTGCTTGGCCATTGTCCAAAGTCCACCTTATTCCTTGGCTTGGTTCCAAGGAGGAAGAGATTAGGGTGTAGAGACTAGAAGGGCATAGTAAGGGACCCTTCTAATGTGCACGCCTAGTCTCCTCCTCCTTGGCCTTGTGTGTAGAATTTTCGATGGAGATAAATGTAACCAAGGATGGTTTTAAGGTGGTGGAACTACAACAAAATACACTTGTAGTGATGACCTTTGGGGATGGAATTGAAGGCTATGGGAATAGATTTTAGGGTGGGTGATGGAAAGTCCATCCCCCATATGAAGGTCACCAAAAGTTTTGGAGGACAAATTTTCCATCCTCAAAACTATTGACAGAAAATTGGTCACAATAGGTTAGATACAAAAAAAAAAAGTTAATGACTTAGCATTTAATTTTTTTAGGGATGGATTACCCTACAAGTTTTAGGAACTAGGTGCCCCTCATAATCTTTTAAGGATTATATAATTGTGAATGTTAATTATTAAGATAAACATTAAAACATTCGTAATTATAATAATACATATAACATGAATAGCTTGACAAAAGTGACCTTTGACAAATGACATCATTTTTATTAAAATGAAAATACGAAGTACTTTTTACAATGTTGTGAAGAAATGACAAAAAAGAACAATAAAAAAATACATCATAATACAAAAGGTCATTCAACTCTTTTTTTTCCCTCTTTACAATAGAAGTTAAAACTATTCCAATCTAACACCACGAAGAAGCTCAAGAAGAAAGTCATTGCTCTGACAACACCACGGAGAAGTTTCCAATTTGCTCTTTCTTGAGCAGTGTTTAGCGATGATATCTGCCTGGAGTAGTTCTTTCCTGATCCCTACACAACCCCCCTGATCCACTGCTGCTGCTGGAGGTGAACCCTCTGTTGGCTGCTGCTACTCTACTGCAGCTGCTGATGAACTGCAAGTGGGCGGAGGTGAACCATCTGTTGTCCTGCTACCAGAGGCAAACCATCTGCTGGTCTGCAGCTACTGCTACTTTGCTACAACTACTACTCTGTACAAGTGGGCGGTTTCAACATTAGTAAAACGACAGTTGCTACCAAGATGTGCTAGAACATATATAATTCTAAATTGGTCCAGACATATCATCTTTTTTCCCATTTCTTGCATGCATCTTGAAAGCTGGAAATTTATATGATTTCCTAATCACATCCCAAGGGGGGCTGCTGCTCAGGGTTAATGGCAAAGGGCAGATTGCTTACCAGAGGAAGATTATTGGGATTGGGCATCCTTGTTGCAAGCATCTCCATTCGCTGTTAATAGATGAGTAAAGAGAGAAGAATTCAGAAAGGGAAGGTGTCAATTCTGTGTTGGCATGAGAAGCTTCAGAACGTTGACATTGAAATGATTTAAAATGAGAAAATGTGGCAGTTTGGGTTACACAAACCCACATCATAATCAATATCGAAGAGCTTGATACATAAATGCAGCAATCATCTTGCAACTTTTATACAGCAGGTGGTGGATGTCAATTAAAGAATAAGAGAAATGGTTGCTTGATTGGGAAAAATTTGTCACAATAGCACCTGTGAGAATAGGAGAAAAAGAAGAAAAGATTGTAATGTTGAGCAGGGTAATACTACTATTATAAGTACATATAGAAGTTTTCAAATTGGCTCAAATTTACTCAGGAACCACTACATAGAGAACAAAAATCATTTGTTGTATAGACAAGCATCAGGACCTTCCACCTGGAGTAGCAACTTCATGACTGTGGACTTTAGAAGTTGTAGCTAATCAACCCATGGACCCAGATAGCAAAAAGTTACATGAGAAAGGAGATTTGCAAAGTCAAAGGCAAAGAGTTCAAGAACATCAGAGGTTTCACTCAATCCAATACGTGTCAACTTTGTTACAACCCACTCCATTACAGCACAAGCGCTGATGGTGCATCCTGAAAGAGAACAAATTTATAGATAATTGGACAAACAAGTGAGCCAACAAATACAAAATTGCACTACAAATACAAATAACTTCTACAAATGTAAATAACTAAATTTCAAAGATATTGCACAGCAAGGAAAAATTGGAATTTAAACGTTTACTCTTCAAAGTCAAAGAAAAATTCCAAATCCTTTTACCTTCTACTCCTATAGTGCTTAATTAAAAGTACTTGCAAAGTTCTGAAATGGAGAGAATGCATACAAAATCAAAACCAGGCTTTGGACCCCCTGGCTACCTCTTTGTGCTAATGATCTCACCTCTAGCCTTTGCCTCTGCCTTAAGTTGGTCGTTCCTCAGCATCCTCTGGCAAAATTCCTCCCTGCAGCAAGAAGGTTGTGCATCTTCTTCATGAACATGGATCCTTTTGCAGATGATCATAAAAGGAACAAAGGAATTATGCTGGGAAAGAAATATGTGAACTGGCATTTTAGACACAGAAATATGTGAACCACGGTAACAAGGTAACTGAATAACAAGGTAAAGGTAAAGTGAGCAAGTATTGGATCTCAATCAAAATAAAGGTTCCAGGCCACATCTTCCATTTCAAAATGAATACTATATCATAATTAAAAGGAGTCTTCCAAGTCCATAGTGGTTACTTAAGGGACTGAATCAAGTATAAGAAATTTAAACCGTCCACAAACCACAAAAAACCTTTAACTTGGTTAGATCCCCCTAAGTTCTGCAAGTTAAGTTTCCCAAAGTCTTCTCTCATTTAGAATGAGGACTATCTAAATGTCCTACAATAGGCTTTTAGAATAAAGTGCTTAAGAACACTATGCTTTAATTCTCATAGAAGATATTAAATGAAAAGATCCAAGCTATAATATTGCATGGGATTCCCTTTCCCCTCTATACTCCAAATGTTGCCAAACCCATGTTGGCACGACAGAAATAAGGGTAGAAAAATGAACCATTAGTTTCTGATTGTTACAACAATGACCAGCCAAATGAAAAGGTATAATTCAAACAAAGCATTTGGAAATCAATACATCCAATATTTTCATATTGCCTCATGAAATAGCTTTTGAATAGTTATCAAATGTTCAAAGCTTGAGAATGTATTAATTCATAATGTAAAGAAGCTTACAGAATATGGAAAATCAAGAGGGCACAAACATCCAATGAAATAAATTGACAGATAATTACAACAAAAACATTTTCAAGGTAAAGGAGAGAAAACAAACCAGACCTGGTGCCCATATCCACTGTAGAAGCAATCCATGACTGGCTGTGGATTCAAACTGAGCTTCTGAAAACAAGTCTCCCATTCTACATATCTTCCCTCCACAACGAACTGCTCAATGCAGTAAATCAACTTAAAATGTTCGGTCTGTATGAAAATTTTGAATGATCAGTGGCAAAAAAAAAATGGATACAAGGTTCCTTAATGTCCAGCATTTTCAATCTGAATTAGTGAGCTTGGTAGTGCCGTTTCTCCAACATTCTTATGCATAAGAGAAATTTTCAATCAAATAGAATCAACCAAGTGGCAAGCAAATGCACTACCTGAAGAGTTGGCCTTCCTTTCCCTGAAAAAAATCTAGCCACCAACACTGCTAGTGCACTGTCTCTTCAAAGCAATGTACATGGGAATATTGACCCCTTGAAGGCTAGCCAAAGTAAATGCTACATTCGCATTGTAGAATATTAAAATTGGCAGTAGCCTCTTAACTATTGTTAGACTCAAACTTCTGGCCCTAGTAAATCCCATAAGTTGAGTAACATGAATCAAAAGAGTTGTTGCCAATTGCTACAAGAGATGATAGCTATGAATAAGAAAAGGTACTCATATCGAAAATTAATCTACCAGCATAGCATTCAGTTAGCCCAAATTGCAGTTGCAGAGATGCAAATTGCAATAAAGATCCGCCAACTTTAATTGTAAGAGAACCTACCCTTCAAGAACCTGCCCTTCTAAAAGAGAAGAAGTAAGAAGGAAAAAGGTACCATCAGACAAGTAGTCCTGTAATTTCACAGCAGAATCTAACCTACCATTCTAAACACAGAGGAAATAAAGAAAGCCCAAACAATTTAAGTAACTCAAGGATATAATCTAAGAGAATAGATTCATATTGGAAGCATTTATCCTTTCCAATGCTTTCCTATTGGATGCTCCCTCATTCCTTTTGTGAACTACAATGATACAGATTGGCCTTTAATGAGCTGCAAGCCCATACCTACTAAACTTTTGTAGAACTTTATTTTATCCCACTAGGCAAAAATTGGAAAAAAGCAAGACCAATTGTCACAACTACAATCCCAGACGACTGTGACTAATTCTTAGCTAATTTAATACTTATAAACAAAAAAGTATAAATTTGACATGGAATTTGAGCTGCTGCTGGATGTTGTTCTGGATATGGAACTAATTATGGATATCAGCGAAGGGGGTTTCTAATGGTGATGGTAGTTCTATTTGATGTTGGTATGTCTGCTCAGGCTGAAAGAAAAGGATCTAAAATATCTGAAATCAACAGGAAATGACAGTATTTGGAGTTCTATTATGGCATACGAACCTACTTCGAAAACACAATGAACATGCCACAATAGAAACTTATGAAGAAGCGGAAATATCTGAGATCACGAATCAAAAGAAAACATGGATGGAGGAAAGCATATATAAACTAAACGGTAAAGAAAAATATGGATCTAAACAAAAAACCCACTACAAAGATCTATACTAGCCACATGCAAAGCCTCCTACATTATTAGATTAAGGTTTCTCTTATTTGCAATTTTTGAAGCTTACACATCTAGACCTGCACTTAGATGCTACTCTTCTGGAAACATCGATATATAAGGAGCCTATGGAAGCTGCCTGCGTTTTTTTGAGGAGTGGAGGGCTTTGCATTGGTTTTATTAGTGTTGGTTTTGTGCTTCCATCTTCGATAAAAAAAATCTAGCTAGTCCTACCACACAAAAAAACCTAGCGTAACAATATGAAAGAAGTAGCGACCGCAAAATATGAAATTGAACTCATCAGTGACTTAAAATCCCCACGTGGAGCAAGCAAGCTCTGTGGCATAAGGTCAAAGTTCGCGAGAAGGAGCAGCAACCTCAAAGAATTCTCGTCACCGTTGTCGCCGCCCTCGCCGTCCTCAACGTCGTCGTCGCCGCCGTCGCCACCCCCGTCGTCGCCGCCGTCGCCGCCGTCGCCACCGCCGTCGCCGTTGTCGCAAGCAAGGAAAGGGAGCAAAGCCACGCACTCTGTGTAGGAAGCGTTGTTGTTTCCAACTTCGGTGGGGAGAGGAAGCGACAGGGAAGAGGAGGGTTGATATCGCGAGCTTGTTGAGGCGGGAGAGAGCAGGAACGAAATGAACCCTCATTCCAACTTCGTTTTACGTAAAAAAAAAATCAAAACAAAATATGAAAATTGGTGATACAACAAGTGTAACAACCTATCCTTTCCATTAAAATGATTTCTTTTTTTAACGAGATCATTAATCTGTCATCTACTTCATTTTCATCTCCAAAGAACAATCGGTCCTTAAAATATGATTACAACAAGCTTATTTTGTTATGGTGTGATGATGTAAACATGTTTACATTACTTAAAATGTCTGTTTATATATGTTCTTAAGTATAGGATTGCATTACATACTATAAATATTGCATAACATACATCATCTTGCATTTAGATTAGTTTGAATAAAATGGAGGTTAATTGTCTCCTTTTATATTCATGGACAGGGTAAACTTTTTATCAAGACTTCGGAACGAGAATCCAACCGTACAGATGTGAACAGGATGACGATTGGAGTTCAACGACTCCAAGATCGCCCTAATCAGACATCTGTAGCATCAGATAGAGACTGGGGAACCTTAGAAGATTAAGGGTCAAATGACAAATCCGACCGCATGGATGGATTCGGATCGATGATTGTAGCCTAACAGCGTAAAAATCGACTGAATCCGACAGCCGTGGCACCATCTACATCATCCAGAAGATGGACGGTCAAGATGGCGCCACGTGGAGCCATCTCAGCCACCCAACCGGCCGCTACACTCGCCGCACCCTTTCTTTTTCGTCGCTTCTCCGCCGTTGCATGCGCATCCAATAGCTGTGGATGCACGTGCCTGAATTCGTCTCCACGACACAAGAGTCGTAGCGCAGCGGGTGAATGCGCTCGCAAGAAGGCGAGGCGCGCGTTCGAGCCTACACGAGCGGCATTTGAGGCGCCGGTGAGCGGGTTCTGCAACCACTTGATCACGATCGAGCGGCTACGGGTGCTCAATAGCGCCCACGCGCTATTGCATGCTGCGCCTCACGCGGGATTGCACGCGGGTGCACGCGCTAAGGAGATGGCGGAGGCACGAGATAAGCCATCCGATCGTGAGATCAGCTGAATGTGGACTCGCGTTACACACGCGAGCAGGCGAGTGGGCGCACGCGCTCCGCCACACGTCGCCACAATGGGCCTTTAGCGACGGTTTTATCCTTCACTAAAGACCCCTTATTTAATGTTTTGAGATTTAAAAGACCAATTTGCCCTCATTCCTTGCAACTATAAAAGGAGACCTCCTCCACACGAAATTCTCATCCCTTCCTTCTCTTCTCTCCCTCTCCAAAGCTCAAGAGAAGCTTGTGTTGGTGCTAGAGCACCACGATCATTTGTTTTGATGATAACAAAACACGTGTTATTTAACATTTGCACTTGGAGTCTTAGATTTCAAGTCAATTGCAAATGGAGACGTGATTAGACGGAATTCGAGCTCACATCCAGGACGAATTGGAGGAGCTTGATGGAGAACAGAGGGGATTCGTGAGGAGCGATAGATTGAAGATGGAAGGACAAGAAGAATATAATAGAATTCCATTTTATTCCTTTCATGTACATTTGTCGTTATTTTCTTGCTCTTTATTTCCTTAGAAAATTATGTTAAAGAACCTCAAAGTACCCTAACAATATCCTAGGAACACCGGCACAACCCTAGGATACTTAGGTTTTCTGTAGAGAACTTAGAAAACCAATATAGGGTTCAAACAGCATTTCCAGACATCTAATTCCAAAATCAGACGTCTGATAATGTGTTTTAAGACGTCTGACTGTTCATTCAGACGTCTGATAACATTTAGGCTGGACAAGTTAGTTCTGTCTGATGAAATCAGACGTCCAGACCTTAGACCAGACGTCTTAGGAGACGTCTGATGACTTTGCCAGACATCCAATTAGTCGATCGTTGGCTCTCTTAGCAAACACTCGAGGATATGACCGTTAGAGCCTTTCCAGACGTCCTTAAGCCTTACCAGACGTCTGATAATTGACCGTTTTACCTCGACTGACCCAAAAATCTCTTCTCAGAGATTTTCTAGCCGTTGCAAATCCATTCTCACGAAAAAGTAGGTTTCCAGACATCCAGACATAGTGCCAGACGTCTTGTATGTCGTCTGATGGACTTGCACAAGAACCCTATCTAGATCTGATTCAAGTCAGGAAGGAACCCGCACGAAATCAGACGTCTGACCTTGAAATCAGACGTCTTAAAGTGGTCTTCCAGACGTCTGATGCCAGAATTAGACGTCTGATAACCCTGTCAGTGCAATGATTGTTCCTGATTTCGGGTTGATTCACTTGGGCTTTGCACCCAACGGCTATGGAACCTTTCCTAAGCCATCCAAAGCCTTCCTAAGGCCTCTATAAATAGAGGGGAACCTCTTGCACACAAACACACACCAAGAAACACAAGACACACCCAAGCAACATACTTTCTACCATTTTGTATCTCTCTTTCTCTCAAAGCTCAAGTTCTACATCTTGAGAGCATCAAGCTTTGCGCACCCGCTCTCCCACCATAGTTCACGAGAGCGACGTAGCGCCGTCGTGTTGTTCACGCATCCGCGTCGCCGACGCACTCCTTGCAAAGGGGAGTTTCTTAATTCCTATAGAAGCTTAGGTTTAAAATTACTTTGTTGGCTCTATAGGACTATTTGTTATTTTATCTTTGTTATTTGGTTGGGTATTCGCTTTGCGAATTCCCGTCTCCTTCGTGGGACAAAATCCTTCTTGTGAAGAGAAGGGGTTGAGGAACGCTACCCTCGCACTTGTAGCGTGGTTGTAATTGAGGTTGAATCACCCTCGTTTAAAGTGATTCGTTTAGTGGTTTTTGATCAACTTGGTTGATCGGAAAATCCTAACTCGAGAGGGTTAGGTGGTGGTTTTCACCCGGTTTGGGTTTCCACCTAAAAATCTTTGTGTACTTTGTGTGATTGTATTTTGTGAGATTGTTTATATTCTAATTCCGCATTTTTTACGTCACGCTGATCTCACCCCCTCCGAGCAAGGGAATTACAGCTTGTCCCACACCCGGGATGCTTCTCGCAAGATAAAGTCAATTTTTCGTCCCCCTTTCGAAAGCAGATCCCGCGATGACGACGACGTGCTGCCCCGTTCCTGTTCTTTTTGCTTCGTCCTCCTTCGTCCTGCTCTGTTCCCCTTCATCCAGGCATCGTCCCGTCCGGCTTGTCCTCCAAGCAACCGTCGAGGAGGATATCTCTCTCCCCATTCTTTTTACTGCTTTCTAGAGTAGATTTACTGCTTTCTAGTATAATCATTTTCCCGCTTTCTAGTCGTAATGTTTAGTGTAACAAACAATCTTTTTAATGATGAATTCCATGTTCATTCTACACCTCTTTTTTTATTTTTGTTTGTAATATTCTCTCTCTCTCTGTTACTCTCTCTCTCTTCTATTTATTGTAAATAGTTAGATAGTTCTAATCAATTAATTTACTTCGTGGCAAATAAAACAAATGCGTGTTTTTAAATCAAACGTTCGCCTCCCTATGTTCGACCCGGGATTTCTATTCCGGTATAAATTTTATTTGTTGAACACGAGTTCTTCGCTTTCATACTACGACGACAGGTTTTCAAAACCAAACACGTTAATGTAGCAACCTGTGCGTTCAACATTTTGGCGTCATTGCCGGGGAGGTGACACTCTTTGACTTTTTTCGCCTTTTATAACTTACAAAGCATTTACCTCACTTCTCTCCTTTCTTATTGTGATTGCAAATATTCTTTTGATACGAGCAAAAGCGGTAGATTGGAGAAAAGTGCTGTTAAGGTTTTGTAAGTTATCCCCCACTTCCCACCCATTAGTTTTCATTTCACCACATAATAACACAAACATCAATCAACCTAGGTGTTCTTATAAACTCTAAGGTTAGATTGTTTGTTGTTTGACACCTACACCCGCCCCAACCTCCACATTAAAAAAAAGAAAAATAAAAAAAAAAAATCTCACAGAGGTACACAACCTCATCTGATTTTCAAACTCAACTGGTAAATCAATCTTTGGAACCGATACACACATCCAAACACATAATTGAGTAGAAATCAGATTAGGTAATCACTTGTGTGCCTAATTAAGTGGCGCAACAGGCCAATTGTTTGAGTTGATTGGGTTGTACCACTTCAATTAAAATCAACTCATCAAGTAGCTGCCACTTAGGTTCAACTATTAGGGATTTACCAGGCACTCCACATTCTTTTTAAGCTTCAAAGGAAAACATCTTCACTTGTGCTTTTAAAACCTGGTGTACCAACAAAACTTGTTTGAAAATACCTAAAGTTGAATCCTAAAAGCTACTAAGAAAGATTTGAACTCTAAAATTCACCACATTAAAAGTAATCTTGCTTGAAAACCACTGGTTGTGCACGCACACACAAATCAATCAATCATTAAGGGCACAACCCAGATAAAGGGCCCATCACATTCCAAAGCACATTCAAACCTAGCCCTAAATAAAATAGAGTAGACGTTGGCCTTAAGGATTCGACTCGCTCTTTAGAGACCAGAACGAGATTATTTTCGATTAGTCTATTTCTACTGTTCAATCTGATGTCTAGCTAGGGGAGCAGAATCAAACGATCGCGACTGGGGGGTACACTAGGAACCGGAGGCACAAGCTGAAGGAAGAACCTTCTCCCCAGTCCCTCATTCTAACTGGTTGGATTGAACAGACAGAAGCTGATTAAATCATTTTTCTATCTCAAGATGGGT
Source organism: Thalassia testudinum (assembly GCA_037157565.1). NCBI lineage: Eukaryota > Viridiplantae > Streptophyta > Magnoliopsida > Alismatales > Hydrocharitaceae > Thalassia > Thalassia testudinum. The sequence continues at coordinate 2,012,555 of JAZHRO010000046.1, forward strand.
TTTGGGAGTCTATAGGTCTTTAGGCTAGCCCACTTAAGGACAGGTTTGATTGTTTGTATTGCAAGGTGCCTTTCTTCCTCCCGTCTCTCATGAATCCTTCCACATATTACACGCCTTCCCACTCTTTCCCTTCTGTTTTGAATTATCCTCAGCATGATGATTATCCCGACTCGTACTGTAATCAACCATCAGTTAGTTGGGATAACTCGGATTGGGGATACAGTTTCGGACCTCCATGTTTAGGGTCTAATCCTGAATACTATGATTGTGATTTCTATCCTTCTCAGAGCCACATCGATTATAGATTGCCAACCTTTCATGGACAACCTAATATGATCTACAATCAAGAAGGATACATTGATTCTTACCCATCCTCTGATTACATTGCCTTTAGGTCATCACCACCTTTTGAACAATCCGAAATGACCTATTATCAGGAAGGGTATAACGAATCTCAATTCGTTAATTCCCCTGCATTGACCCCAAACCCGCCCAACCCTGAACCAACTCATTTCGTTTAAGGTAACCAGGTTCAAGGTAAGGTTCTGGCTAACTTGAGGAATATTATACAATCTTTAGAAGTTTAACCAATACCTTGCATTAAGAGATTGGAGCCTCTAATTGAAATGATTGATGATTTGAACAAGTATTTGCTGGATTGGCTCCAGGATGTTAAGGATAAGAACTCGGGTGAGTTTCTACTTGGGAAGTTAGCAAAATTGAGGATGAGATTTGTGGTTGCTTTAGTTTAGTCGTGGGATGATTCCCAGGATGAACTCCCTTCAGGAGAGCCAATGTCAAAACCCGTTCAGGCACCTGTTGTGGGGGACACGTGTTATGAGGCTGACCAGATTGAATTAGAGCAACCAATTAAGGATGATCTGATTTCTTCACCTGAGATCCCTGAGCTGGGGTACGAGGAAGCGTATGTCTCCATGGACCAGAAAGTGATGGATGATTTTGAGACATACATTAATACGGATTTCGATTTCTTTGATTATGATGGTGAAGATTCACGTTGCGAAGTCTCACGTGAGTTTATAGAATATGATTTCTGTGAGACAATTGGGCCTAAGGAATATGATAGATCATTTGATAGCCCAATAACTAAGGAAACTGATCTTATTAGGGCTCACATTACAGATCTAGAATCGCATTTTCTGGAGGATTCAATCCAATGCCCTGATTGTCAGTTACACCCCATTGAGCTTATCAATGATTCTACTTTTAAGATAACTAGACTCGAGTCAATTCTGATTCAGCCACATCTTTTAGACTTGGAAATTTCAGACGGGGTGATTAATATGCAAGAGGTCCCGGAATTTAACATTCTGATTGAGGAGGATAGGAGTTGGGAAGTTCTGATTTGGGAAGCTAACTTTGGAGGAAATAGAAGATTAAGTCTAAGGGTTCCAATTCATCTGAAACCATCAAACCAGGACCCTTACGACATCTGTTCTGAGGATGTCCAACCTAAGCATACATTCAATGATTATCCTTTTGAGCTTGAATTCTCTGTAACCCGACTCTTTGGTCTTAGGTTGCATCCTCATAAATCACAGGCTCGACCCTGCTTGCATACTGATTTTAGGTTTTGGGTAATTTTTATCAAGAACCTGAGATATTCTCGATTATGGGGTATGGGTCTGCACTACAATCTGGTCAACATTTGTGGACATCTGCTAATAGGTCAGAGGTTTCTTATGTTTATTCTGATTCTGACCTGCACCTGTGAATTCTTTATTTCTCTTCTTTATATAGTATGCTTAGTTGAAGGCATTAAATTCAGCACATATATAGTTCTTTTTAGTTTCTATCTCAGAGCGGACCTGACATTCACGCAATTCAGGTGCTTTCTACTCTATTCCACTCTATTTTATGTTTTTTTAATACAATGAGGACATTGCATTAGATAGGCATGGGGGGTGGATATTCATCTCTGAATTTATTCGTCAGCTCCATTGATTTATTTATTTTCTTTTATTAAAAAAAATTATGGAATTAGGAAAGAGAACTTAGGTTTAAGAAAATTTTCAATCTTAGGAAATATTACATTATGATCTGAACACAAAGACCCTTTAGGTCTTCAGACTTAATCAGCCTATGTATCCATTAAAATGTGGATTTGTTGTTCGAGTCCTCACCAACCTGAATTCTATTTTAATTGGAGTAAATAAGTTTGGGTGATAAGTACACGACTTATCAACCCACCCTTTGATTTGAGGGAACTGTGAGTTTTTAGCATCTACACACTTTCCTTGCACTGACTCATTGTTCGACGATTTTAACTGAAATTGGGTAGCTAATGAACCTTCTAAGGTGATATGGTTGGCAAGTTATCGTGGGTAACAGCCCATAGGTAGGTTGTCTAGAGCCCAGTCACTGGATCTTTCTCTTTTTGCTGCCTTTAGGTAAATCTTAGACTAGGGAAGCCACCTACTTAAAAAAAAAAAAGAAAAAAAAAAGTCAACAAGAAAAGGAGAAAATAAAAGAAAAGAAATAAGCCACACTTCGCCGCACGAGTATGGCTGGCAAGTTGTCGGTGGTAACAGCTCATCGACCGGTTGTCCAGAACCCAGCTCAATAAATGCACTGAAAATCCCAAAACACTTAGAAAGAAGCAGAGAAGTAGAATAAACCGAAGAGATATACACTGGATTCACCTTTGTGTTTACTCCGTAAAAAATAAAAGTAGGGAGAAAGCTACCGGTTGTAAAGATACACCTTTAGGCAGAATTCTCTTTTTAAGGTCACCTAGAGGCGTAGAAATCCAAAGTCCATTTTTACTACCAATCAATGAGTCTATCACATTCACAATAAGATGGGGACAAGGAATCTAATAAAGAGACCGTGCTTAGGGCCAATCAGAGGTTGGATTTAGGGGAATCTAAAAAAAAAAAAAAGAGTGAAAACTCTCAAAAATATATATATCTCTCTCTCTTCTAATAGTACACTAGCAAATTGAACTTAGACCTTGTTGCACGTACACACAAGTGCTTTATCTGCTGGGGTCAACGAACCTTTGGGCAAATTCTGGGCCCTTAGAAACCTTCGCAGCGAACCTAAGGATGAGGTTGGTCAGGTCTGTATCTTGGCTGGTACTTGAGTACCTCTAGGCTTGGAGTTGCTATTTCAATCTGATTTTTATAGAGGTGGCACAAGCAGTCATCTTGACGGTTAGGATTCGGCCTAGAGATCTAGTTTGGTCCATAGGCTTTTGTTAGGGACTAGCAAAAGTTAGGCATGGGGGTATGATGGTAGCAACATCAATGGTATTAATTAACCTAATTTCTCCTAATTACGGTAATAAATGCTCCTTAATATTCATCAGAAGATCATAACTCTATTTTAAACTAAATATGAGAAGACATAAAATCTTGTTAATTCTGTTGTTTTGACACCTACCCACAATTGTAGATTAATTGAGGGGTTAATCATTGGTCAAATGAACTTAAATTTTCAAAAAGTGGGCTCAGACTGACTGAAATAGGGTTTTTCACGTTTCAAGAATTATTTTATTAAAAAAAATCCTAACTACAGCCTCACTTCAAATAAATGGGTTTCGATGGAAATAAATGTAATCTAAACCTCCTAAAAATCATTTAAAAATATTTTATGAGGTTCAGAGCCTTTACTTTGACCAAAGGATCCCATTGTGACAAAAAATAGAGACTTAGGTGGGAATATACTCTATTTTGGGCTTATGTGTAAATTTTCCAGTAAAACTTGGACAAAACAAAAATCTATGGTTACCATTATATTCCTTAGGTCTAAATTAGGTTAACCCAAAAATTTGAGCTCAATCAGAGTCCAACTTGACCTAGCTTGCATTTTAACCCATAAATCTCTACTTATTACATATGGCCCCTTATCTTTTGTGCTTTTATTGCAACTCGAGCCTTAGCCTTTGATCTATTTCACAAAAAGGTCCCTACCTCCATCGTATTCTTTATCATGTAAATGCATAGCTACAGCAGCATCTCAAACCCAAAACACCAAGATTTGATCCTCAATTTCGAGGATCAAATTAAGACCAAATGTCACCAAAATTGATGAGATTGGTCCAGGACTCCTCAATTGTTTGAACTGCTTCTCAAGATCAATCATCACCGAAATCACTACCGATGAGAATCAATTTCTCAAGCTCAAAAGTTGGTCAAAGCACTTGCCAATTAAGCCAAAGTTAGCATAATTGAGTTGTGATTCGCATCTATTTAAGAGGCCTTGCATTTACAAGCACAAACTAGGGATAATTTTTGCCAGAATCCCCCTAAATTTCTTCTTCCTTGCCAAGGAAGAGACCCACCACTAGAGCTCCATGTTCCCCTTCTTCGCCCTCTGCCATGCACAATAGGTAGAGGGTTCCTCTTCCTCGTCTTCGTACGGAGCTTCCCACGAAGCTACACGCCCCAATTTGCCTTCGTCTGCTCCAGCCATCATTTCATCTTCATCTTTTGCCAAACTCTGGCCACTTGTCTTTGTCTTCCTTCCATAAAACTAAGTTAGGGCTTCTCTTCCTCTCCCCTCCAATTAAGTTTCTAGAGCTCTAGAGCTCCATCTACCATCTCTTGCACCTTCTTCGATCATCGCCTCCGATGACCACCTCCACCATCATCGCTTTGCCTCCTCCATCTTCCTACGACCTAATTAGGTTAGGCGAACACTTCCTCTCAACCTTACAAAGCTTTCACCCAACCTAATTGCACCTCACGACGCCTCCAACACCATTCACCATCACCGGCGAAGAAGCTTCTCCGAAGCTCCTTTGCCACACACCGCTGCTCACCTCCATGCCCAATAGACCTAGGGTTTTCCTCTGGCATGTCTTGCTGAAGCTATTGGTGTGTTTAATTGGAGCCAAGGGCTCACATTCATCTTTGCAGGTACTTGGTTGGAGTTCTCATCTTCTCCATCATATCAAGCAACCATCGACAACCTACGGCAAGGGTAGCTCCTCCAATAGCTGCGGGTTCCTCTTGAGGACCATACCTGGGCATTAATTTGACCATCCAAAGGATTCAGCTGCCTCAATCTACCCACTCACCCTTAGTCGTAGCTCATGAAGGAACGAAGATCTCTGAAGATAGTCCCACATCATGGGCATCCAAATTTGAAATCGGTTCATAAACTTCCACGGCCACCAACTGCTCGCCTAAGTACATAGGGGGTTGGGTCCCCTACGAACGCCCTCACCTGCCACTCATGCCTAGGTGGGTCTAGGTTCGATTACGAATCCAAATAGAGAAAGAGAGAGGAGAAGTAGTTATTGGGCTTAGAGAAAGGGGTCGATTTTGCCTTGGGATTCGTGTGGACCTTGGGGGAATTTTGGCTTACTTTTATGAAGGCTTTAGCCAAACATTGGATGTTTGATTTCTGAGTTTAAGTCGTCTAATGATTTCTTGTAGACGTCTAATAGAGGTATTCAGGCCATAAGCTTAGTTGAAACACGTTTGTTTGGTCTTTGACTTATTTATCTTTTGAGCTTGATACATGTCCAGCTTTTCATTGAATATATTTCTCATTATATCAATCTCTTGAACATTATTCTGATTACTTGATTAGTGGTTAATTTGTGATCTATTGCTCTCTAAGACCACCTCGGAACTCAAATTTCGAGCATATAAATTTAACTGTTGATTCATTTTCATTGCTATACTACGATGTGTTTCTAAAACCCAACGAAAGTGCGTTAGCATTATCCTAGGTGCACTTGCCTAGGGTGAGCTTAGAAAGGTAGGACTTCCTTTATCTCACTTAGGCATATTTCAAATTTTGTTGCCCTGATTTCAAAACCCGAAAAAATCACAAAAACCAAAAAGAAAAGAGGATTTAAGCAAGTGAGAGAGAGACTATCAATTGCCTCTTTAGAGGGCCATAGATGCTCCTACCATCTAGGTTATAAGTTTTAAAAGTTGATTGGATTTTATGCATCTCTACAACATCAAAAACCTGCATTTACAAAACTTAAGGATTTGCCCTTAAATTTACTGATAGGATTTTTAGACCTTCATTTATAAGTCTAACATACATGCACTCCTTCATTTCTCTCCAAAAACATCCACACACCCCTTCCTTTTCCACCAAAAATATCATAACCACCACCCTCCTACACTTCAATATAATAGCCCCATAACCACATGTTGAACGCACGGGTTGCTATGCTAACGTGTTTGGTTTTGAAAACCTGTCGTCATAGTATGAAAGCGAAGAACTCGTGTTCAACAAATAAAATTTATACCGGAATAGAAATCCCGGGTCGAACATAGGGAGGCGGACGTTTGATTTAAAAACACACGTTTGTTTTATTTGTCACGAAGTAAATTAATTGATTAAAACTGTCTAACTATTTACAATAAATAGAAGAGAGAGAGAGAATATTACAAACAAAAACCCAAAAGAGGTGTAGAATGAACATGGAATAAATCATTAAAAAGATTGTTTGTTACACTAAACATTACGACTAGAAAGCGGGAAAATGATTACACTAGAAAGTAGTAAATCTACTATAGAAAGCAGTAAAAAGAATGGGGAGAGAGATATCCTCCTCGACGGTCGCTTGGAGGACGAGCCAGACGGGACGATGCCTGGACAAAGGGGAACGAAGCAGGACGAAGGAGGACGAAGCAGGAAGAATGGGAACGGGGCAGCACGTTGTCATCGTCGCGGGATCCACTTTCGAAAGGGGGACGAAAAATTGACTTTATCTCGCGAGAAGCATCTCGGGTGTGGGACAAGCTTCTCTTGAGCTTTGGAGAGGGAGAGAAGAGAAGAAAGGGATGAGAATTTCATGTAGAGGAGGTCTCCTTTTATAGTTGCAAGGAATGAGGGCAAATTGGTCTTTTAAATCTCAAAACATTAAATAAGGGGTCTTTAGTGACGGATAAAATTGTCGCAAAAGTCCCATCGTGGGTGACGTGTGGTGGAGCACGCGCGCCCGCTCGCCTGCTCGCGCATGTAACGCACGTCCACGTTCAGTTGATCTCAGCCATCCGATCGTGAGATCGGACGGCTTATCTCGCGCCTCCGCCCGCTCCTCAGCGTGCACACCCGCGTGCGATCCTACGTGAGGCACGGCGTGCAATAGCGTGTGGGTACTATCGAGCGCCCGCAGCTGCTTGATTGCGATCGAGCGGTCATGGAGCCCGCTCACCCGTGCCTCAAATGCCGCTCGCGCAGGCTCGAACGCACGCCTCGCCTTCTCGCGAGCGCATTCACCCGCTGCGCTACAGTGGCTCTTGTGTTGCGGAGATGAATTCAGGCGCACGCATCCATAGACGTTGGATGGGCATCCAAAGGTGGAGAAGCGACGAAGAAGAGAGTGTGAGGCGAGTGTAGCGGTTGGTTGGGCAGCTAAGATGCCACCACATGGCACCATCTTGGCCATCCGTCTTCTGGATGATGTAGATGGTGCCACGGTTGTCGGATTGAGTCGATTTTTGCGTCGTTAGGCTGTGATCGTCGTTCCAAATCCATCCGCGCAGTCGGATTTGTTGTTTGAAGTGCGATTTCACTCCATCTTGGCCCTTAATCTTCTAGGGTTCCTCGATCTCTATATGATGCTACAGATGTCTGATTAGGGTGATCTTGGAGTCGTTGAACTCCAATCATTGCCTTGATCACATCTGTACGATTGGATCCTCGATCCGAGGCCCTGATAAAAAGTTTGCCCTGTCCATGAACATAAGAGGAGACAATTAACCTCCATTTTATTCAAACTAATCTAAATGCAAGATGATGCATGTTATGCAATATTTATAGTATGCAATGCAATCCTATGCTTAAGAACATGCATAAATAGATATCTTAAGTAGTGTAAACATGTTTACATCATACCCCCATGCCTATCTTTTGCTTGTCCCTAGCAAAAACTTTATGCTATTTATAAAAGAATCAGGTTGGATTACTTGGACATGAGTTATTTTCAATCATTAAGAAAATGTTTACTTAGGATTTGAACTTTTAAAGACACAACAGTGCTCGAGTATCTGCCAAAATGCAGACCGCCTCAAGCCCTTGCCTTATTCAAAGAAAATTTTATTTTTCTCTTTTTCTTCTTTTCTAATTTTTTTGGATTTTCGAGTTTTAGGGTTTAAGAGTGGCTTTATAAGGCTATTCAACCCACCCAAGATTTGATGAGAACCCTAAGTTCTAAGCATCTTATTGTGAATGTGATAGACTCGTTGGCTAGTAGTAAAAATAGACTTCGGATTTCTACGCCTCTAGGTGACCTTAAAAAGAGAATTCTGCCTAAAGGTGTATCTTTACAACCGGTAGCTTTCTCTCTGCTTTTATTTTTTACGGGGTCAACACAAGGATGAATCCAGTGTATATCTCCCGGGTTTATTCTACTTCTTCTCTTCTTCCTAAGTGTTTTAGGATTTTCAGTGCATTTATTGAGCTGGGTTCTGGACAACCGGTCGATGAGCTATTACCACCGACAACTTACCAGCCATACTCATGCGGTGAAGTGTGGCTTATTTCTTTTTTTTATTTTCTCCTTTTTTTCTCCTTTTTTTTCTTTTTTCTTTTTAAGTAGGTGGCTTCCCTAGTCTAAGATTTACCTAAAGGCAGCAAAAAGAGAAAGATCCAGTGACTGGGCTCTAGACAACCTACCTATGGGCTGTTACCCACGATAACTTGCCAACCATATCACCTTAGAAGGTTCATTAGCTACCCAATTTCAGTTAAAATCGTCGAACAATGAGTCAGTGCAAGGAAAGTGTGTAGATGCTAAAAACTCACAGTTCCCTCAAATCAAAGGGTGGGTTGATAAGTCGTGTACTTATCACCCAAACTTATTTACTCCAATTAAAATAGAATTCAGGTTGGCGAGAACTCGAACAACAAATCCACATTTTAATGGATACATAGGCTGATTAAGTCTGAAGACCTGAAGGGTCTTTGTGTTTAGATCATAATGTAATATTTCCTAAGATTGAAAATTTTCTTAAACCCAAGTTCTTCTTCCTAATTCCATTTTTTTTTTAATAAAAGAAAATAAAACAAATCTATGAAGCTGGCGAATAAATTTAGAGATGAATATCCACCCCCCATGCCTATCTAATGCAATGTCCTCATTGTATTAAAAAAAATAAAACAGAGTGGAATAGAGTAGAAAGCACCTGAATTACGTGAATGTCAGGTCCGCTCTGAGATAGAAACTAAAAAGAACTGTATACGTGCTAAATTTAGTGCCTTCAGCTAGGCACACTATACAAAGAAGAGAAATAAAGAATTCACAGGTGTAGGTCAGAATCAGAATAAATATAAGAAACCTCTGACCTGTTAGCAGATGTCCACAAATGTGGACCAGATTGTGGTGCAGACCCATACTCCATAATTGAGAATATCTCAAGTTCTGGATAAAAATTACCCAAAACCTAAAATCAGTATGCAAGCGGGGTCTAGCTTGTGATTTATGAGGATGCAACACAAGACGAAAGAGTCGGATTACAGAGAATTCAAGCTCAAAAGGATAATCATTGAATGGCATGGCGCCAAAATGTTGCACACACAGGTTGCTACACTAACGTGTTTGGTTTTGGAAACCTGTCATCGTAGTATGAAAGCAAAGAACTCGTGTTCAACAAATAAAATTTATACCGGAATAGAAATCCCGGGTCGAACACAGGGAGGCGGACGTTTGATTTAAAAACACGCATTTGTTTTATTTGTCATGAAGTAAATTAATTGATTAGAACTATATAACTATTTACAATAAATAGAAGAGAGAGAGTAAGAGAGAGAGAGAGAATATTACAAACAAAAACCAAAAGGAGGTGTAGAATTAACATGGAATTCATCATTAAAAAGATTATTTGTTACACTAAACATTACGACTAGAAAGCAGGAAAATGATTACACTAGAAAGCAGTAAATCTACTCTAGAAAGTAGTAAAAAGAATGGGGAGAGAGATATCCTCCTCGACGGTCGCTTGGAGGACAAGCCGGATGGGACGACGCCTGAACGAAGGGGAACGGAGCAGGACGAAGGAGGATGAAGCAGGAAGAACGGGAACAGGGCAGCACATCATCGTCGTTGCAGGATCCGCTTTCGAAAGGGGGACGAAAAGTTGACTTTATCTCGCGAGAAGCATCCCAAGTGTGGGATAAGCTTCTCTTGAGCTTTGGAGAGGGAGAGAAGGAAGGGATGAGAATTTCGTGTGGAGGAGGTCTCCTTTTATAGTTGCAAGGAATGAGGGCAAATTGGTCTTTTAAATCTCAAAACATTAAATAAGGAGTCTTTAGTGACGGATGAAACCGTCGCTAAAGCCCCATTGTGGGCGACGTGTGGTGGAGCGTGCGTGCCCGCTCGCCTACTCGCGTGTGTAACGCACGTCCACGTTCAGCTGATCTCACGATCGGACTACTTATCTCATGCCTCCGCCTGCTCCTTAGTGCGTGCGCCCGCGTACGATCCTACGTGAGGCGTGGCATGCAATAACGCGTGGTCACTATCGAGCACCCGCAGTCGCTCGATCGCGATCAAGCAGTCGTGGAGCTTGCTCACTTGCACCTCAAATGCCACTCGCGCAGGCTCGAACACGCACCTCGCCTTCTCGTGAGCGCGTTCACCCGCTGCCCTACAGCGGCTCTTGTGTCGCGGAGATGAATTCAGGCATGTGCATCCATAGCCGTTGGATGCGCATCCAACGGCGGAGAAGCGACGAAGAAGAGAGGGTGCGGCGAGTGCAGCGCCCGGTTGGGTGGCTGAGATGGCGCCACGTGGCGCCATCTTTGCCGTCCATCTTCTGAATGATGTAGATGGTGCCATAGTTGTCAGATTGAGTCAATTTTCACGCTGTTAGGCTGCGATCGTCGATCTGAATCCGTCCGTGCGATCAGATTTGCTGTTTGAAGTGCGATTTCACACCATCTTGGCCCTTAATCTTCTAGGGTTCCCAGGTCACTATCTGATGCTGCAGATGTCTGATTAGGGCGATCTTGGAGTCGTTGAACTCCAATCGTCGCCCTGAATACATTTGTACGGTTGGATCCTTGATCCGAGGCCCCGATAAAAATTTATCCCTATCCATGAACATAAAAGGAGACAATTAACCTCCATTTTATTCAAACTAATCTACATGCAAGATGATGCATGTTATGTAATATTTATAGTATGCAATGCAATCCTATGCTTAAGAACATGCATAAATAGACATCTTAAGTAGTGTAAACATGTTTACATCAATGTGCTTGTCATGAAAGGCCTTAATTCTCTCTTTGTAAATACACGAGTTCTCGTATGCATCATTGTGTAACTCATTGATCTCGCTCATTTGCAAATGGCTGTGGATTCCGGCATCCCTGAGATCTAGATTGCACTTCCGTACTGCCCAGTAGGCTTTATGCTCCATCCCTACAGAATGGTGACATGTCTTCTCGTAAATGAGTCTGAACAGAGACATTCCAAGATGGGTTTTATGGACAATCCTAGAGTCCCATAATTCCTCCAGAAGTTGAGATGACTAGTCCTTTCTGTTAGGTTAAATAGTGACCTGAAGAATTTTCTTGATCTTCCGATTGGAGAGCTCAGCCAATCCATCAGTCTGGGGGTGGTAAGTAGTTGAAATACTATGTGACACCTCATACTTTTTCATCAGGGACTGGAAGTGCACATTCACGAAGTGGGTCTCTTCGTCAAAGATGATCGCGTGTGGGACACTGAACCGAGGGAAGATATCCTCATGAATAAATTTGATTACTACTTTATGATCATTAGTTCAAGTCAGAATGGCTTTGATCCATTTGGACACGTAGTACATGACTAGAAGGATGTATTCGAAATCGTTCGAATTCAGGAAGGGACCCATGAAATCAATCCCCCATATATCAAAAATCTAGCACACGAGAATTGGGTTCAAGGTTATCATGTTGCGGTGGCTCATGTTGCCTAAGGTTTGGCAATGAGCACATGACCTGTGATAATTGTGTGCGTCTTTGAAGAGCATGGGCCAATAGAAGCTACACTGGAGGATTTTCGTTGCGGTTTTGTGCCTAAAAAAATGGCCACCGCAGGCTTGGTCATGACAAAATGATAGAATATCATTGACCTCGAAGTTGGGAATGCATCTGCGGATGATTTGATCAGCACTGATGCAAAAGAGATAAGGATCTTCCCAAACAAAATATTTGGCATCTAAAATCAATCAGTCTTTGATGGCTTCGACCAATTAGATGAGATTTGGTTCAATGCCAAATAATTGATGATATCGGTGTACCAGGGAAGTCCAACATCAATACTCAGAAGATGTTCATCCGAAAAATGCTCAGTAATAGGTCCAGAGGGGTCAATGATTGAAGAAGGAAGACGGGACAAATGATCACAACCACGTTCTATTTTCCCACTGATGGGAACACCATCATGAGCCATAAATAGCTAAATTTAGTTATTATCAAGGAATAAATACTCCTACATAACTGCCAAAGAGACATAATTCATTGCATAATCATTCTGAGAGAAAGACAAGAAACTAGGGTTAAAAATGCAATTTTACCATCATATCTTGAATGCAGAATAACCATGGGTTTTCCTAGGGGGTAATTAAGGGTCAAATGGTCTTAAAAGTCTAATAAGTGGGTTAGAATAGACAGAAAAGGGCTTTCGCGTGTTTTGAGAATTAAATGGCTTCTGAAACCCTAAAAATAGACCTGCTCAATTAACTGAGGTTCAGGTCAGGATAAAATTTACCTAAACCCTCTAAGCTTCATAGAAAAATATTCTCTAGGGTTTAGTACCTTCAATTTGATCATCAGAACTTGTCTTGACCCAAAATAGAGTCCTAGACATATATTTGCCTTAATTTGGATTTTTGCATAAATTATCCAATCAAATGAGTCCAAAACTTAAATCTAACTTCACGATTGGATTCCTTGGGTCTAAATTAGGCTTTACCAAAACTTGGGCCCAATCTGAGATCATCTTGACCAAGTTTGTATTTTGGTCCAGTCAGACTCTTTTTATCTCATTTAGACTCTTAACTTTTGAATTCCTTACAATAGCCCCCAAACTTCTTTATCTTCTTCACAGAAAGGTCCCTACCACCATGAATCCTATTCCTACAACTCCAGCGACCTTTGATTGGAGAGAACTCCTTCTCTGATCAATCAATCCCTTCCAAAATTGGAAGGGAGATTCCTTGAGGAGTCCTCTTTCCATTGAATCCATCCATAAACCCTAAAACTTTCCCAATCTCTCATGCGAACACATGAGAGATTTGGGTACCTTAAAACTTCCATTTCCGATGACAATTCTTAATTTGGAAGCTTGCCTTCCAAGCTCAAAATCTCCTCCTGAGCCCTATAAAAGGATCCTTAGGGCACGGCCATGCTCTTCAGCTAGGATTTGGCCAAAAACCCTCTTCCTAACCATACCTCTAGGCTCCTCCGACCTAGCTCCGATGAGCATCTTCCACGTTGTCCTACGACCTCCCAACGACCAAATTAAGAGCGTCTTCTTCCTCCCCAACTTCCTCCGCCTCTCGACGATCACATCAGAGGTGCCCTAGCCCCTTCTTCCTCGTCGTCTCTCCCTTCAAAGGTTCATCTTCCCCACGTCCGGCCATCACACTGGCATGGGAATATCTCCCCCTTTTTGTCTCTAAACTAGGTTCTTTAACTTCCTCTACTTCCCTCCTTTTTCCCTATTTCTATCTCTCAAAACAACTGCCAACCTCACGTCTCCCCCTCCGTCTTCTTCCGCTTCAACAAAGCTTCGGCGATGCCCAACTGTTGCTCCACCGCACGAATTGCACCGCTATCATCTCCATTAGCTCTGCCATGATCCACTCTTCAAAACCCCTCTCTCCATTCCTTTCTCATTCACCCACTCATGCCATCGAACAAACACATCACCAACTTCCTTCCCTGACTCCGACCGACCACTACATGCCGCCATCCTCCACATGACTGTCACCATCACCTTCACCGTGCTATGGCGAAGCTAAGGAGCCATTTAACTGGGGCCCTCAAGCCTGTATTCGTGTTCCAGGTCTTTGCTGGTTCTCCACCACTGCCACTTCCATCCTCAACCACAACCGAACTCCTCCAACGTCGAGATGACCTGGTGCCACTCGCACTCGACACGGCTACATCCCAAGACCTGCTCCAGGTCTTGGATTAAAGACCCCAAGCTGCAGTAGTGCTCCAATTGGCGATGAACGACAGTGCAGCACATGTGAAGGGTGGGACTTTAGTCCCACCTCAGAAACTGAGGAGCAGTAGAGGCTGCATATATTGATTTTTTCCTATAACCTTATCGCCTCAGTAGCATGGGGCGAGGTCCCCTCGCACGTGCCCACTCACGCTCTAGCTCACGGCCACACCACACGGGTTTAGGCTTTGAACCGATTACCCGTATACCCTCCTGATTTGAGTGAGAAGAGGAGGAATAGGAGAGAGAGAGAGCAAGGGTTAGGGGGTTTTGTTCTCTGTGACACTTAGTCTCTGGAGGGATTGCTTCCCTTGTGAGTAAGAAGAAAGAAGAGGAGAAGGAAGAAGGCTCATGCATAAAGAAAGGAAGAAGAGTGTTAACGAGACGAAAGCGATTTTTAAAAGATGTTGCATTGTAGTATAAATGAAATCGCCTTGAAAACAAATAAGAATTTTATTACTCGAAAACCTAAGTATCCGAGGTCGAACACAGGGAGCAAATTGGTATTTTAAAAACTAAAATCACAATCTCAAATTAATCAAAATATGATGTTCAACAATAATATGAATGAGATTCAATGTATATGAAAGCTAAAGAGGAGAATAGAAGATGTAAAAAGAAATATAATGTTCTCTCTTCTTTCTTCTCTTCTCTTTGATGACTTCTTTCTTCTTCTCTTTTCTTCCTTCTTTGATGTCTTCTTTCTTTTCTCTGCCTTTGATTCTTTCTCTTCTTCTGCCTTCTATTCTCTGCAGCTCCTTTTCTCTTCTTCTTTTCTTCTTTGGTTTCTGTTTCTGCATTCAAGTCCTCCTTTCTTCTTCAGCCTTGATTTCTTTGCTTCTGCCTTTGTCTTTTGCTTTCCTTCTTCTTCCTTCTCTACTTGGCTTCACCTTCTCCTTCCTTCTTCTTTCTTCAGCCTCTGCCTCTTTTGCCCTTGGCTTTTTCTTCAGCCGCATCTTCTCTTGCTACAGTGCTTCTTCCTCCTTCCTTGTCTTCTGCCTTCAAGTCCTTCCTTCTCCTTCTTCAGCCTTTGCCTTCTCAAGTCCTCAGCTTCTTTCCTTAGCCGCTCCTAACTTTAGCCTCTTCCTTCTCCTTTCCCTGCATAGTGAAGAGAAAAACCTACCCCTACCCTCCCCCGCGTACACTCTCTCTATTTCTCTCTTCACTCTTTCAGAGCCAAATGGGTAATCGAGTCAAGTTACGGCACACCAGTGTGGGTGGTGCACGAGGAGTGTAGGGTAAACGGGTCGGCCAGGTCCACATAGGTGTGGGTCACGGACGAGGCAGGTGTCATGGGTGAGGGGATCTCATCCTGCATCTTGAGGTGAATAGAAGGAAACACAAAATCAATTTAAGTGACGCACCTGCACTGAACGTTTCCGAGGTGGGACTAAAGTCGCACCCGCTTCTTTGCGTGCTTGCAGGGAGAACACCTATGCAATTAGAGCAACTGCGGTCGATGAGGCCTCTGATTGTTAGGTGCAAAAGGGTCGCAAGATACTTCCGTGCACCTAGGATTCTTCTGCTTGGAGTGGGACGACCTAGAGCGAGCAAGCAAGCTCCTTCACGCCTGCTCCAATGGTGGAAAGGGGTATGACCTGCACTTCACGAATACGGCCTCGCGTCCCTATCAAATGACTTGGGGAGCTTCACCATGTCATGGCGAAGGTGAGGCGGGGGTTGGTGTGGTGTAGAACGGCCTAGGCATGAGTCCCTAGGTCGGACTGTGACCGTGGAAGTGCGTGTTTGGTGGGCACTTGGGGTGGTTGGCGAGGCGTGTGGATGGGTGGAGCGACGGATTCGCCTCGCCGGTGGTTTGCCCGAGATGAGGGAGACAGAGGTGATTGGTGGTTGTCGAGGGGAGTTTTATGAAATTAAGTGGGGGAAAATAAAAGGTGGAGACAGGAACTTACTGAGGGTAGTTGGACAAAGGGGGAAAGGAGGAGGACGAGCGACGTGTATGTGCCGTCGTCAGAGAAGAAGGCCCTAAGGTGAGGATGACGGCGACGATGAAGGGGTCGGAGGAGCACGCGTGGGTACGGCGCAACGTGGAGGAGCAAGGTGGAGATGACTCTGCCACTGGTATGGTGGAAGAGCGACAAGAAGAGGGAGGAGAGATCGCCGGAGCTTGTGGGCAGTTGGCCAGAGATGAGGGAGGAAGAAATTTAGGGGTATCATGCGGCTAAAACAAACTTGAAAGATGCGGCAAGGATAGGGGGTCCTTTTATAGCTACTAGGCGAGGTCCTTGTGCTTGGAAGGCAAGCTTCCAAGTGCAAGGATCTCGCCGGAGATGGAAGGTGTGGATGATACCCAATTCTCTCGAGCATTCGCATGAGAGATTGGGTGCGAATCGAATCTTGGGATCATGTTCAAACGGTAGGGAATTCCTCAGAGAATCTCCCTTCCAAATCTGAGAGATCACTGAGGATTCGGGGAAAAATCCTCGTCGAAGTAGGACTCCTCTGCTATAATGGCAAAGGGACCTAAATGCAAAGAGTGGCGAGGAAGATAGGGGGGTCTGCGCATGGGTTTTCAAAAGCTAGGGGTCAAAATGTAATTAGGTGGACTATTTTGCAAAGTAGGTCAAGGTGACCTTCTCTTAGGCCCAAATTTTGGTACAAACCTAATTTAGACCTATGGAATCCAATGGTGAAGTTGGATTTTAGGTTTGATAACGTTTGACTAGACATTATACACAAAAACCCAAATTAGGTTAAATAATGAGCTAGGACCCCAATCTAAGTCAAAATAGGTTCTAAAGGACAATTTGAAGTTTCTAAACCCTAAAGAATATTTTTCCATAAATTTTAGAGGATTTAGTTGATTTATATCCTGACCAGAACCTTGTGAAATTAAGTGGGTTAGTTTTAGGGTTACAGAATATCATTTAATTCTTAAATCTCACAATAACCCTTTTCTGACTGAACTATCCCACTTTTCCTCTTATTAAGTTCGATTGACCTATGTTTAGCCCCTGAGAAATATCGTTGATGTACTGGATTGGTAAAATTACAGTTTTACCCTTTATTCCATGTTTTCTTCTGAGAATAGTTCTTCCTTGAATTAGGCCTTCCTTTATGTTATGTAGGAGCTTTTGTTCTCTTTTTTGGGTCAAAATGAGCTAGTTAGGGCTCATGATGGTGTTCCCATCATACCCCCATACCTAGCTTTTGCTAGTCCCTTAGCAAAATTTCAAGGTTTTAACGTCTATTCTACACCATGATTTTCTTTCACCAGTTGTGATAAGTGCTTTTTCTTTTTCTTTTGTGACTAGGTCAGAATGTCGACAATAGGCCTAGAGGTATTCAAGTACCAACCAAAATCCAAACCTGACCAACTTTATCCTCAATCATCCGCGAAGGTTTTTAAGGCCTGCAGGAACTACCCTAAGGTTCATTGGACTCCATGGTTAAAGCACCTGTGCTTGAAACATTTTTAGCCTTGGTTCAGTTTGCAGTGCATTTTTGTAAGAGAGAGACAGAGGATTTATTTGTTTGGAGAGTTTTCTCTCTCTTTTCTTTTTATCTCTGGCTTTGGATTAGCTTCTCAACACGATTTGTATCGGATTCCTCGTCCCCATCATCAATCCTCAAAGGTCCCTGGCAATCGATGCTTCCTGATAGTATCACCCATGGCAACCCCTAGAACCCTGGATTTTGAGATTTCGAGTTCCGTGGTCGAATCCAGACCCTGGCAATTGACATTTCGTGATAATGTCGCCCATGGTATCTGAACTAGCAGAGTGCTTACGTGCCCAGGTAGGATATGTAAATATCCTAGGAGACAAGCATCGAGGAGACGATATATTGTTACGCATCTTCGAGGGGGATTTCTTGCCTCTCTGTGCCGGGAACTCATCCAAATCAACTTGTGTTGATCGGCTGCTCCTAATCTAGGCAACTTTTTTCAGAACATTTAAACGATTTTGCATGATTTTGATAGTTATGCGCACTGAACCAGACTATGTGTGGATTGGGGTGCTTAAGTTATCGAGTCCCGTAAATCGAAGGTTAGTTAACGAGGCCGAATACTCCCTAAGCCTTAGACCTAATACTTAAGCTTCACATTTTCCCCAACCTCTTGAAGATTATCTAGATCTTAGCGGATACTTGAACTTTTAAGCCTAAGAGTCTAGCCCAAAAGGCCTAAAATCAGCGTTCCTACTAATCTCTTTTGTGTCTCATTTGTACTTTTTTCCTTTTCTCTCTTTTTTCTTGATGTGGTCTAGAACTTCGATTAATTCCTTAATCTCTTACTAATGACTATTCTTTTTTCTTTTTTTTGTGTTCCTTTTTTCTTGGCATTTTGCTCTTTTTCCTCATGTTTTGTATAGCCTCAAAAATTTTCTCTCCCCCCTCAAGTTTTTTGTTCTTTTTCAAGATTTTTCAATTTTTTGTGTTTTTTGTGATATGTGATTTTTTTTGTTGAAACCTTTTCTTGATATGAGTTTTCATAACATTCTGCACTTTCATACCCCCCTCATGCCTACGATTTGCAATGTCTCCATTGTAAATTAGGTGGGTTTGAATTTAGCTTAGTTCATTCATTAGGACAGGTGTTGGGTGGGCCAACGGGTCGAGGTGACTGTTGCGAATGATTTCTAGACTCGGGTACGGGTACCTGAGGTGGAGTCGGCTATTCTAATGGATGAATCCTAAAGTGCAATATGAATTTGGCATAGAAATGTCAGGAAAGGTTTCAGGTTTTTCAAAGAATGACGGGTTGCCTCTCGTTAAGCGCTAAGTTTTACGCCATCGGCTGAGTGCAATGAGCTCAGGGAGAATGGTGGATAAAGGATATCTCAGCTAAATCTATATTGGTCATGTCAATAAACTATTTGAGTCTTTAACCGTTCACGAAGAAGGGTTCGGAATCGTGGCTGAGTGGACTGATCTCAATGGCTCCATTTCCAAAGATTTGTCAGACTAGGTAGGGTCTGATCCATTTAGATCATAGTTTTCCTGGGAATAATTTGAGTCAGGAATCAAAGAGTAGGACCTTTTGACTAGGATGAAAGATCTTTCTAGATATGTGCTTGTTGTGAAAGGCTTTAACATGCTCTTTGTAAATTTACGAGTTCTCATACGCATCGTGGCATAATTCATCGATCTCGCTCATTTGAAGCTTTCTATGGGTTCCAGCCTTAGAAAGATCTAGGTTGCAATTCCATACTGCCCAATAGGCTTTATGCTCCAATTCTACGGGGAGGTGACTTGCCTTCCCGTACACCAGTCTGAAGGGAGACATACCTAATTGGGTATTGTGGGTGGTCCTATAAGCCCACAATGCTTCTGGAAGCCAGGACGACCAATCCTTCCTGTTAGGTCGAATAGTAACCTGGAGGATTTTCTTGATCTCTCAGTTTGATAGCTCAGCTAGACCATTAGTTTGGGGGTGGTAAGGAATAGAGATTTGGTGCGACACCCCGTATTTGGTCATCAGTGACCTGAACTGAGCATTTGTGACATGGGTCCCTCCATTGGAAATTATTGCACGTGGAATCCTGAACCGTGAAAAGATGTCTTGGTGAATGAATTTGATAACAACTTTGTGATCATTGGTTCTGGTCGGGATGGCTTCGATCCACTTGGACATATAGTAAACAATGAGTAAGATGTATTCGAAGCCATCCGAGATAGGGAAGGTTCCCATAGAATTAATCCCCCAAATGTCAAAAATTTCGCATACCAGAATCGGCTGTAAAGGCATCATGTCTCGATGGCACGTGTTGCTCAAGGTCTGGCAACGGGTACGTGCCTTACAGTGATTGTCTGCATCCTTGAAGATTTGTGCCAGTAAAAGCCGCACTGGAGGACTTTTGATGCGGTTTTGTGTCCTGAGAAATGTCCACTGCATGCCTGGTCATGGCAGAAAGAGAGTATGTCTTTGATTTCTGCTTTCGCGACACATCGTCGAATTATTTGATCAGCACCAATGCGGAATAGATACGGGTCTTACCAAAGGTAATACTTAGCATCGGAACGCAATTTGTCCTTCTTGGCCTTCGGCCAATCGGATGGGATCTGATGCGATGCCAAGTAGTTTACTATGTTAGCAAACCATGGAAGCCCTGTTTCGATAGTCAGGAGGTGCTCATCAGGAAAATGTTTCGTAATGGGTCCAGAAGGGTCAATGATCTCAAAAGGAAGGCGGGACAAGTGATCAGCTACCACATTTTATTTTCTCTCTTTGTCATGAATCTCAAGGTCAAATTCTTGCAATAGCAAGATACAATGGATTAATCGAGGTTTTGCATCCTTCTTTGCAAGGAGATGCCTCACAGTTGTGTGATCAGAGTAGATGATAACATGGGAACCCAGGAGGTAAGATTTGAATTTTTCTAGGGCAAATACTACGGCTAGCAGCTCTTTCTCAGTAACTGTGTAGTTACGCTGAGCCTCGTCAAGTGTTTTGCTAGCGTAGTAAATGACCATGGGTTTCCTGTTGATTTTCTACCACAAAATCGCTCCTACAGCGAAGTCAGATGCATCGCACATGATCTCAAAGGGTTGAAACCAATCAGGGGACTGTAGGATCGGGGCTTGGGTAACTCGGTCACGAAGGATCTCAAATGCTTGAGTGCATTCCTTGGAGATTTCGAAAGGTACATCCTTGTAGAGAAGAGTAGTTAGGGGGTGCACGATTTTTGAAAAATCAGGGATAAATCGACAGTAAAAATCGACGTGCCCTAGAAAAGATCGGATGTCCTTAATCGAGTTAGGCATAGGGAGTATGGAAATCAAGTTAACCTTGCCTCGATCGACTTGGATGCCTTTCTCCGAAATCAGATGTCCCAGGATGATTCCCTCAGGAACCATGAAATGGCTCTTTTCCCAGGAAAGAACCAAATTCACGTCAATGCACCGCCTGAGTATTTAGACCAAGTGCTGGAGGCAATCGTCAAATGACGCTCCAAATACTGAAAAGTCATCCATGAAGACTTCCAGATAATCACCTACCATAATTGAGAATATGGCAAGCATGCATCGTTGAAAAGTCGCAGGTGTATTGCAGAGATCGAACGGCATCCTTCGGAACGCATACGTCCCGAAGGGGCATGTGAAAGTGGTCTTTTCTTGGTCCTTAGGATGGATTGCCACTTGGTTATAACTAGAGTACCCATCAAGAAAGCAGAAGAACCTATTTCCCACTAGTTTCTTGAGGATCTGATCAATAAACGGTAGTGGGAAATGATCCTTCTTCGTGGAGGAATTGAGTCTTCTGTAATCAATGCAGACTCTCCACGAGTTAGCTATACAGGTCAGTATGACCTCTCCGGTTTCAGTCGTAATGATGGTGAGTCTGACCTTCTTAGGCACAACCTGGATTGGACTCACCCATCGACTGTCGGAGATCGGGTAGATGGTCCCTGCATCTAACCACTTAATGATCTCCTTTTTCACGACCTCCTGCAAATTAGGGTTTAAACATCTCTGCATTTCTCATGAAGGTCGTGCACCCTCTTCGGTGTAGATTTGATGTGTGCAATAAGAGGGGCTTATGCCAGTCAAGTCATCGAGAGTCCATCCAATGGCTCTACGATGTTGCTGGAGAATAGTAATTAGATGGGATTCCTGGTCAGGTGTGAGTCTGGAGTTGATAATCACAGGAAACGTCTGATTGGAACCCAAAAAGATGTACTTCAGATGATCGGGAAGGGGCTTGAGTTCCAGGACGGGATTATCAACAGCAGCGGGCGGTTTAGGGTGTGTCAGGAAGAAGGGTAGGAGTTATGGGTGTATCTAGATCAGGTTCAGACTCCTTTGTTTGCGGGTTTTGATCTTCTGGTGGTTGATCGGGGATAATCAGTTTGTCCTCGATATGCGGTTCATCAACCATGGCTTTGATATCACATATTTGTTCTATAACACTGCAATTAATCCCTTGTTGGGCCTTAAAGATGTCAATCTTTAGAGTTTGGTTCCCAAATTTTAATTCTATTTTTCCCTCCTCACAATTTATGTTGGCCCTCGTAGTGGCCAAAAAAGGTCTCCCGAATATAATCGGTGTATCCCTTAGGTTTTCAGGTGCATCCATATCTAGAACTATAAAATCCACCAGGAAGTAGAAATCCCTACCCTAACAATGACATCCTCAAGTATTCTTTTAGGTGACTTGATGGATCGATTGGCTAACTACAATGTCACCTCTGTTGGTTTAAGCTCAGACTCTTCAAGGTGGTCAAGGAGGGATGTAGGTATTAGGTTTATGGAGGCACCTAGGTCTAACAAGGCTCTGTCGAATTGGGTATCACCAATTTTACATGAAATCAGGGGAGTACCTAGGTCTTTAGCCTTGGGTGGGAGTTTACTCAAGATTATAAAGCTGGCTTGCTTTGATAGTACGATCGAACTCCCACTTTTGGTTTGCGGCTTACGCTTGGGTGTACACACGTCTTTCAGAAATCGTGCGTAAGCCGGTACGTGGTGGATTGCATCCATCAAGGGGATGTTTATCTGGACCTGTTCAAAGAGCTTGACCAGATCCTCCTCAGGAGCCACGAGTTTGGTTATCCTCTTTCCCTTGGTTAAGGCCTTGGGAAATGGAACCTTGGTTGGTTCCTCTAGAATAGGTCCAGGTTCTTGATCTGGGATAGGGGTATCCTGGATAACTATCCTAGGGCTTGGGTTACTACTAGGCTTGGAGTGGTTTGGATAAGGTGGGTCTTGAGTTGCTTTACCACTATGGGTTGTTACGGAGTTTAATCCTGCCTGGTTTTGGTTTGGGGTCGGTAAAATGGGTGGCTGCTGTTGAAATCCTGTGTAAGATGTTGAAGCTTCGATCCCGTCGGGTGATGGAATAGAAGGGGCCTGATAAATCATATGTGCATGGCCTGGATTTGGGTTCATAACGCACTCTGGGTCGGCACGTTATTTGGGTTCGACAGAGGTTGCGAAGGAAGGGTGCCAGGTTGGTAGGAATTCGCCATCTGGGCGAGTTGATTGCGAACCTCTGTGATCTTATCCTTGTGCTCTTTTTGCATTGCCGCATTCGTCTTCTAAATGTTAGCCAATGTTTGAAGGATAAGAGTCATTTGATCTTGGTTTGGCCCAGATTGATAGGTGGGGTTGGGCCAAGGCTGAGGCGGCTGATATGGATGAGGACCTTGTGGACGGGGTTGATAAGGTGATCATTGATTCTGAGAATTCCCTGCCCACTGTAAGTTGGGATGATTTCGCCATCCAGGATTGTAAGTATTGGAGAATGGGTCATTCTGGATGGCGTTGAGGTCCTCACAGGTCTGAGGAGCCTCAGGAAAGTCAGAGTATGAGGGTTCAGAGTTCCCCCAACTAGAATAGAGTGGATCGGAGGTCCCTCCGGTGTGTCTGAGAAGATCGGTGAAAGATGTTTTGCACAGTTTCCCTTGCAAGAGGTGTCTATGCGAATGAGTTCTATGCAGAGGTGGCTCGCTGTAGATGCCGAGTTAGCTCATCCACCTTCTCTATGATAGAGACCTTGTCCAACCGACTGGCCATCAGCTCCAAGTCGATGGATGTGGATAGGCCCTGCGTCTCATGTGCTCCCCTAAGATTCGTTGATGCACGGGCATTCGTCCAGTCGAATAAGCCCATGGAGTCATTATTGATGGAGTTTTCGCACATATTTTCGAGAATCTCCCACACCATGTCCTCATGTTGACCTATGATGTTTCCTCCGTAGGTTGCATTGACGAATAATCGAATGTCTTCACGGAGTCACTGGTAAAAAGACTGGACTTGTTCCTATTTAGGAACTTCGTGATGGGGGCACTTTCGCATGAGATCCAAGAATCGGTCCCATGCCTCATGAAGAGGTTCTCCCGATTGTTGAGTGAAATGAGTGATTTGGTGACGCAAGGCATTTGTCCGGCCAACAGGGAAGAACTTCTTCAAAAATTCAGACTGGAGTTCGACCCATGTGTTGATCGGACGAGTTTGAGTCTGATACCAATGAGCAGCCTTGTCCATCAGGGAGAAAGAAAACATCTTCATGAGTAGAATATCCCGATTTTGTGCATCTAACCCGAAGGTCTAGGCCAGATGTTTGAGTTTCTTAATGTGCTGGAATGGATCCTTGGAGTTAAGCCCATGAAATTTTGGTATGGCATGAATCATATTGGGCTTGAGTTCAGAATCAGAACCTCCAACCGGGATTTGGACTCGAGGCTCGATTGCCACCGCAGTGGGATTATAGTGATCTTGTATCATAGGACGCTGCAGCGGGTTTACAAAGTTTTGGAATAGATCATTTAGGCGTTGAAGTTGGTGCTCAAGGTTGTTCTCTTCTTCAATGGGTTGTGCCATGATGAAAGGAGAACTTGGTTCTTAATCAGAGGAGAGATCTATGTGGTGGGGTTGCTGCACAAACACGGGCATCGAGGCTTGGCCTCGGTGTGAGTGGATTTCTCAAGGAGGTCTTAAGGGCCTCCTACCAAACATGCACTGAAGGATTTGATGAGGTTAGAATGTGCTGGACCCAATCGAGACACCCAAAAAATGTTGGGTGACTATAGAGGTTCAGGGCGGATGATAGCCCTTAGTCAGAAAGGTTGTCCACTTGAGAAATACCTGGGCAGCCAGAGAGGGAGAGTCCCGCAAAGACCCCTACATGGTAGAGCATCCCCACGAGTTATAGGGTTTCCCCCACCTGACCTCTCTTGTCACTGAGATTCCAGGTAGACCAAAATGGGGACCTTGACCTCTTAAGTCTACCTCTTTTAAACAAGATCAAGGTGCTTAAGGTTCCACTTGAACTTTAGGTCTTTTGAGTGCAAAAAGTGACCTAATTTTATGGTTGGTTGACCCAAAGGATCAATTTCACCTCTTTGTTCCTTTGAGAGCTTTTAGGTCCTTTCTTTTAGGGTTCAAGTGAATTAAGAGCTTGATTTTCTTAGGGTTTCTCTTGGATAAATCTCTTCAAACATGGCTTACGCACACCTCCTTTTGAAACTTTTGATTCTTTGCTTAAGAGAAGATGTGTTTCTAAAACCCTAGATTGAAATCCTTAGGTTGGCTCTATTTGGTCCAATTTAGTTGCCTTAAAGATGGTATCTAGGGCTTAATCAAGAAGGTATTAGCCCTAGTTACCTTAAATGGATGTGAAATTAAAAATGTGTTGAAATAAAAATCAAGCAACTTTAGTGAATTACTAAATATGGAAGTAGGTAGCCCTAGAATGATTTTTCTTTGTTTTCCTTTTCAGATTTTGAGGGGATTAAGAAAGAGGGCTAATGAGAGTTTACCTGTTCCTTGGTGTGGTTGTTGTGTAGCTGTTTTTCTTTTTTTTTCTTCCCTTGAAATAAACATAGCAAAAGAGAGCGATTAAATTAGTACTGAATCAGAGGTTGTGATCAAAGTTTCTAAAATGCCCTTTGCTCCCCGACAATGGTGCCAAAATGTTAATGAGACGAAATTAATTTTTAAAAGATGTTGCGTTGTAGTATAAATGAAATCGCCTTGAAAACATATAAGAATTTTATTACTCGAAAACCTAAGTATCCGAGGTCGAACATAGGGAGCAAATTGGTATTTTAAAAAGTAAAATCACAATTTCAAACTAATCAAAATATGATGTTCAACAATAATATGAATGAGATTCAATGTATATGAAAGCTAAAGAGGAGAATAGAAGATGTAAAAAGAAATATAATGTTTTCTCTTCTTTCTTCTCTTCTCTTTGATGGCTTCTTCTTTCTTCTCTCTTCATCCTTCTCTGATGTCTTCTTTCTTTTCTCTACTTTTGATTCTTTCTCTTCTTCTTCCTTCTATTCTCTGCAGGTCCTTTTCTCTTCTTCTTTTCTTCTTTGGCTTCTGTTTCTGCCTTCAAGTCCTCCTTTCTTCTTCAGCCTTAATTTCTCTGCTTCTGCCTTTGTCTTTTGCTTTCCTTCTTCTTCCTTCTCTACTTGGCCGCACCTTCTCCTTCCTTCTTCTTTCTTCAGCCTCTGCCTCTTTTGCCCTTGGCTTTTTCTTCAGCCGTACCTTCTCTTGCTACAGTGCTTCTTCCTCCTTCCTTGTATTCTGCCTTCAAGTCCTTCTTCCTTTTCCTTCTTCAGTCTTTGCCTTCTCAAGTCCTTGGCTTCTTTCCTTAGCCGCTCTTGACTTCAGCTTCTTCCATAGCTGCCACTTCCTTCTCCTTCTTTCCTTGCACAACAAAGAGCAAAACCTACCCCTACCCTCCCCCGTGTACGCTCTCTATCTATTTCTCTCTTCGCTCTCTTAGAGCCAGCTGGGTAATCAGGTTGGGTTATGTGCACCCGGGTCCAGGCTCATCGGCGTGGGTGGTACGCGAGGAGTGCAGGGTAAATGGGTTGGCCAGGTCCACGTAGGTGTGGGTTGCGGATGAGGCGGGTATCGTGGGCGAGGGGACCTCACCCCGTGTCTTGAGGCGAATAGAAGGAAACAAAAAATCAATTTATGTGACGTACCTACGCTGAACATTTCCGAGGAGGGACTAAAGTCCCACCCGCTTCTTCGCGTGTCTGCAGGGAGAACACCTGTGCAATTGGGGAAACTGCAGTCGATGAGGCCTCTGATTGTTAGGTGCGAAAGGGTTGCAAGATACTTCCGCACACCTGGGACACTTCTGCCTGGAGTGGGGCGACGTGGGGCGATCAAGTAAGCTCCTTCATGCCTACTCCAATGGCTGAAAGGGGTATGACCTACACTTCACGAATACAGCCTCGCGGCCCTGTCAAATGACTTCGGGAGCTTCGTCATGTCACGGTGAAGGTGAGGTGGCGGTTGGTGTGGCGTAAGACGGCCTAGGCATGCGTGCCTAGGTCGGACTGTGACCGTGGAAGTGCGTGTGTTCGGTGGGCACTTGGGGTGTGTGTGGCGGTCAATGGAGGAGTTGATGGTGATCAGTGAGTGATGGCGAAGGTTCTGAGGTGGGTGGCGAGGCGTGTGGATGGGTGGAGCGATGGATTCTCCTCATCGGTGGTCTGCCTGAGATGAGGGAGACGGAGGTGATTGGTGGCTGTCGAGGGGAATTTTATGAAATTAAGTGGGGGAAAATAAAAGGTGAAGAGATAGGAACTTATTGAGGGTAGTTGGACGAAGGGGGAAAGGCGAAGGACGAGCGGCGCATATGTGCCATCGTTGGAGAAGGCCCTGAGGTGAGGATGACGACGACGATGAAGGGGTTGGAGGAGCGCACGTGGGTA
The DNA here is from genome assembly GCA_037157565.1 of Thalassia testudinum. Lineage (NCBI taxonomy): Eukaryota > Viridiplantae > Streptophyta > Magnoliopsida > Alismatales > Hydrocharitaceae > Thalassia > Thalassia testudinum. The sequence goes on from JAZHRO010000046.1 coordinate 2,039,849, forward strand.
CGGTGCAACACGGAGGAGCAAGGCGGAGATGACTCTGCCACTGGTATGGTGGCAGAGTGACGAGAAGAGGGAGGAGAGATAGCAGAGCTTGCGGGCAATTGGCCGGAGATGAGGGAGGAAGAAATTTAGAGGTATTAAGTGGCCAAAACAAGCTTGAAAGATGAGGCAAGGACAGGGGGTCCTTTTATAGCTGCTAGGCGAGGTCCTTGTGCTTGGAAGGGAAGCTTCCAAGCGCAAGGATCTCGTCGGAGATGGAAGATGCAGATGATACCCAATTCTCTTGAGCATTCGCACAAGAGATTGGGTGCGAATCAAATCTTGGGATCATGTTCAGACGGTAGGGAATTCCTCAGAGAATCTCCCTTCGAAATCTAGGAGGAGATCTCTGAGGATTTGGGGAGAAATCCTCCTCAAATCCTCACCGAAGTAGGACTCCTCCGCTGTAATGGCGGAGGGACCTAAATGCAAAGAGTGGCGAGGAAGATAGGGGGTCTGCACAAGGGTTTTCAAATGCTAGGGGTCAAAATGTAATTGGGTGGATTATTTTGTAAAGTAGGTCAAGGTGACCTTCCCTGAGGCCCAAATTTTGGTACAAACCTAATTTGGACCTAAGGAATCCAATGGTGAAGTTGAATTTTAGGTTTGACCACATTTGACTGGACATTTTACACAAAAACATAAATTAGGTCAAATAATGAGCTAGGACCCCAATCTAGGTCAAAGTAGGTTCCAAAGGCCAATTTGAAGGCTCTAAATCCTAGAGGATATTTTTCCATGAATTTTATAGGATTTAGTTGATTTTTATCCTGACCAGAACCTTGTGAAATTAAGTGGATTAGTTTTAGGGTTACAGAATGTCATTTAATTCTTAAATCTCACAATAACTCTTTTCTGACTGAACCATCCCACTTTTCCTCTTATCAAGTCCAATTGACCTATGTTTAGCCCTTGAGAAATCCTGTTGATGTACTGCAATATAAAATTACAGTTTTACCCTTTATTCCTTATTTTCTTCTTAGAACAGTTCTTCCTTGAATTAGGCCTTCCTTTAGGTTGTGTAGGAGCTTTTGTTCTCTTTTCTTGGTCAAAATGAGCTAGTTAAGGCTCATGATGGTGTTCCCATCAAAGAGGAGAAGAGGTTGAAAGTAGAAAGAAGAAGAAGGAGCAAAAGCCAAAGAAGAGTAAGGAGAGAGCAGTTGAAGAAGAAAAGCTAAAGAAGAAGAAGAGAAGCATGCAATAAGAAGAGAAGAAGAACAGTGCTAGAGAAGCACTGTAGCACTTGTTGGATAAGTCATCTGATTTAATAACCCAACGTCTGATTTGAGGCTTTATTTGGTTATCTAAGTACCTAAGTTTGATGGTTGATGGCACTATTGCATTATTTGCATATATGCTTAAATTGAATAATTGGTGATCTAAATTACCATTGCTTTTGCTTTGAGATTCTTTTTTCCATATGTTAAACTCATGATTTATATTGATTAGTATTTTTGAGTTATTTTTTGCGCTCATTTACATTATTGAGATTAGTGTGTGAATTCTTATTTGCTCCCTGTGTTCAACCTCGGACTTTCATTCGAGTTATAAATATTATTTGTTTTCAAGCAATTTCGACTATACTACAACGCAGCTTTTATAAACATCTATCTCGCTCTGTCAACACCCACCTTATCACGAATTTTGAGGTCGAATTCTTTCAACAGCAAGATCCGTTCGATCAGTCTTGGTTTCGCGTCCTTCTTCGTGAGTAGTGCCTCACCGCGATGTGATCTGAGTAAATAATGATGTGGGAACCCAAGAGGTATGATCTGAATTTCTCCAGACTAAATACTACAGCTAATAGCTCTTTCTCCATAGTTGTGTAATTACGCTGAGCCTCATCTAATGTCTTAGTAGTGTAATAAATTACCACCTGTTTCCCATCAATTTTCTGTCCCAAGACCACTCCTACTGCATGATCAGATGCAAACCATGATCACAAATGGTTTAGACCAGTCAAGAGATTGCAAGATTGGAGCCTGGGTTACTCGGTCGCGCAAGATCTCAAAAGTGCACTCACACTCGTGTGTCATCTCAAAGGGTGTGTCCTTTGAGACAAGATTCATCAGAAGCCATGCGATTTTTGAGACATCAGATATAAACTATCGATAGAATCTGACGTGCCCCAAAAATGAATGGATATCTTTGATTGAGGAAGGCACAGGTAATTTGGAAATCAAACTCACCTTGGCTCGATCAACTTGGATAGGTGTCCAAGTCCAATGCCCTTAGGAACCATGAAATGGCTCTTTTCCCATGAGAAAACTAGATTCATGGCAATGCATCATTGGAGGATCTGAACCAAGTGCAGAAGGTAATCATTGAAAGTTTGACCAAATACCGAGAAGTCATCCATGAAGACTTCAAGGTATTTACCAACCATGTTGTTTAAGCAAATTCATTGTTTGTTTAGTAAATGCATCGTAGTATGGGACAAATACGCTCAAATCATTTAAATTTGTAACTCAGAATCAGAAGAGTACGAGGTCGAACACAGGGAGCAAGTAATAACAATTTAATCGCACTAATCACAATTTAATCAGAAATGTAAGCAATTATAATCAAAACTTCATTCAGAATGACTCAAAATGATATATAGATGAAATTAAGTATCTCAGTGTAAAAAGAATGGGTTAAAATAGTGATTTGAATCACCAATTAACCCTTTGAATGTTAAACTCAAATATAACAATAGTAATTATCAACCAATATTGCATGTCAACCAACTCAAATGAATCAACAGTATTATGAACCAAGGCACCAACAGATATCAAACGAATGCACAAGGCCTTTAGATGCCTTAAGTGCTCAGGGGATCAACTCAACAGAGAGGCAAAAGCCTCTTCTTCTTTCCTTCTTCGTGCCTTAAGGGAGAGGCACCCACAACACAGAGGCAAAGGCCTCTCAAATTGGCTAAGTGTAGAGAGCAAGCAGTAGAGGGCAAACCCCTCCTCTCTCTCTTTCCTTTTCTTTCTTCTCTCAGAAATTCAGGGTTAGCCAGGTTATCGGGCAGGTAACTAGGCATGAACAGGGTTAGGCCTGTGGGCGTGGTCACAGGCGAGCAGTGGGGTAGATGAGTAAGAGGGTGAAGGTGATGGGGACCCGATCCCCATGACTTGGGCGAGGTGTCGAGGGAAGGAATTCAATTTATCTCACACGACTCGCTTCAATCATTATGATGTGGGACTATCTGTTCCCGTTTGCTTCACGTGCAGCAGCAGGTGAAGATGCCTCCAATTGAGGCAACAGGTGCAGTAAAGGGCTTCAATTGAGGACCTGACAATGTGCCTGGAGGAGAACCGCAGTGCCTGAGGATGTCTCCTGGAGGTCTCATGGCTAGAACACTACAGATGAGGTTGGAGTAGTCAAGGCGGTGACGAAGGTCCGGTGAATCACTTGAAAGCACGAACATGGCCTTATGGTTGAGTCAAACCAGTTCAGAAGCTTCACCATGGAACAACGACTGCAACGATGGGTGCAGCGTGTGGTGCGAGTGAAGGTGGAGGCCTGACGACCTTGAGACAGTGAAGCGGAGGTGCTCGAGTTTGGGGAGGTGTTTTGGTGGGTGAAAGGCAAAATAGGTTGAGGGCTTTTGTAGAGGGTGGTGCGGCAGAGCTTGTGGAGGTGGTGCGGCAGAGCTTGTGGAGGTGGTGCGGGGTTGTTTTGAGGTGTGTGGCATTGAAGAAGCTTCACCTGAGTGTTGCCAAAGGTGGGGAAGATGATGGTGTGGCGAGTGGTGCAGTGGTCGTGCGTGTGTTGTAAGTGTAGGAAAAGGGAATAGAGGGAGAGAGGAAGGTATAGATGGACTTAGGAGCGAAGGGGGCAAATTGGGAAGCACTGGTGTTGGCGAGCTGGAGTTGAAGAAGATGAGGAGGTCCGGTGAATTGGTGCAATGACAATGAGGAGGAAGAACACCCCTACTGTGGCTGGCGAGGAGCAGGGTCAACGGAGGAAGGTAGAGGGCCGCCAAATTTGATGGTTGGATGGTCGGAAGAGGAGGAAGGAGAGGGGTCACTGAGCAAGCTGCGAAGGTGGCTGGAGAGGGGTCACCGGAGCAAGCTGCGAAGGTGGCTGGAGAGGGAAGAGAGAAGGTTTTCTCTAACCAAACCTTGCTAAGGAGCATGGTTAGAAGACCTAGGGGCTTTTATAGAGCTCGGGTAGGCCCTCAAGCTTGGAAATAAGCTTGGAAAGCTTGAGAAATCAGGGAGGAAGATCCCTAAAATTCTAAGGATTTGCATGAGCTTCTTTGGCGGATTTAGGATCTAGAATTAGGTTTAGATGATTAGGGATGACATCAAGATCATCCCTTCCAATTTTGGAAGGGATTGGTCGAGAAATCAGGGAGGTATCCCTGATTGAAGCTTTGCTCCTTTGGGTTCACACCTGCCATGGCGGTAGGGACCCATTTGAAGAAAATGAAGAGAAGTTAGGGGGCTTTTTGTAAATATTTCAAAAGTTAGGGGCATGGATGAAAGAGAAAGAGTCAGATTGGACTAAAATGCAAACTAGGTCGAGATGGACTCTGATTAGGCCCAAATTTTGGTAAAATCTTAATTTTAACCCAAGGAATCTAGTGGTGAAGTTTCGACTAAGTTTGACAAGGCTAATTGTGTAAAAACCCGAATTAGAGTAAATTTCTATTTAAGACTATTTTTGGTCAAAATGGGTTCCAATGGTCAAATCAAGGGTACCAAACCTTATAAGATATTTTTCTATGATTTTTAGAAGGTTTAGATGAAATTTATCTTGACCAGAACCTCTCTTATTTAAGCAGGTCAGAAATTAGGGTTTTGAGTTATTGTTAATTCAAAAAATGCGCGAAAACCCATTTTCAATTGCATGAATCCAGTTATTTGATTTTAATGCTCTTTTGACCATTAATTCACCCTTGTCAACCCCCTGGTTATTTTGTGTTCATGATATGCTGTTAAAATTATAGAATTAACCCTGATTTCTTGTTCTCTTCTCAAAACACACTATGGTGGAGATATAACCCTTAGATGAATATGTAGAAGGTTTTATCTTTTATTCCAGGCTAAAATGAGCTAGTTAAGGCTCATGATGGTGTTCCCATCATACCCCAATGACTAGCTTTTGCTAGTCCCTTAGCGAAAATCCTATGGATCAAACTAGGTCTCTAGGTCAGATGTAACGGTCAGGGTGCCTTACTAAGCTCCATCTCTAGAAATTAGATCAGAATACCAATAATAGGCCTAGAGGTACTCAAGTATCAGCCAAGATCTAGACCTAACCATCTTTAGCCTGAGCCTACCGCGAAGGTTTCTAAGGCTCGCAAAAATTGCCTAGAGGTTCGTTGAACCCAGCGGTTAAAGCACCCATGCATAGACGTAACATGCCTAAGTTAAGTTTGCCAGTTCATTTTTTTGTAAGAGAGAGATAGGAGGATTTTCATTTGGAGAGTTTTCTTTCTTTTCTTTTGTTTTTTACTTTTCCATAAATCCAGCCTCGAATTGGCTCTAAACACGGTCTGTATCGATTTTCTTGTCCCCACCATCAATCCTCGAAGGGTCCCTGGCAATTGATGCTTCAGGATAGCATCGCCCATGGTAACCCCTAGAACCTTAGCTTTCGACACTTTGAGATAGTGCCGCCCATGGCATTCTATAGCTAAATTCAGGTCCTGGCAATCGACATTCAGGATAATCTCGCCCATGGCACCTGAACTAGCACAAGGTGCTTACATGCCTCCAGTAGGATATTTAGATATCATAGCAGACAAGCACCGAGGAGATGATATGTTATTACACATCTTCGAGGGGAATTTCTCACCTCTCCATGCTGGGAACTCGTCCAATCAACTTGTGTTGTCGAGCTGCTCCTAAGCTAGATCTTCGAGATGATTTTTCAGAATAGAACACTTTTGGCAGATTTTTTCTCTATTAGGCGCACTGAACTAGTCTAAGTGTGTGATTTTGGGTGCTTAGGTTACCAAGTCCCGTAAACCAAGGGGTAAGCAACGGGGCTGAATAATCCCTAAGCCTTAAACCAATATATCAGCCTCGCACTTTCCTCAACCTCTTGAGGATTAATCCGGATCTTAACAAATACTTGAGTGTTTAAACCCTAAAATAGATCCAAGAGGCCTAAGGTTAGTATCCACCACTAATTCCCTAAGTTTTACCCTTCCAGGTCTTAATTGATCATCCAATCCATCCTAGAAGTTAAGTAGGTTAGATATTCAATTTTAAGGGACTAATTCATTTTCTTTTCTTTTTGTTTACTCCTTTTTCTTCTTTCTTTTTTTTTTCATCCCTCTCTTTTTTCATTCATCTCAAAATGACCTCTCCTTTCCTCTTTTCTCCCTCTCTTTTTTTTTTATGAAACCCTTCTGTGCATTGATTTCACAGCGTTTTGCACTTTAAAACCCCCCATGCATACGATTTGCAATGTCTCCATTGTAAATTAGGTGGGTTCGAGTTCAATCTAGCTCGTACAATAGAACAGGTGGGTGGTGAATGGGTAGGAATGACCATTGCGAATGATTTCAAGCTTTGATACATGTACCAAAGGTGGAGCCAGCTGTTCTAATGGATGAACCCTAAAGTGAAATATGAATTTAGCAAAAGGATATGTCAGGAAAGTTTCAAGTTTTTCAAAAGATGATGGGTTGCCTCTCATTAAGCACTAAGTTTAACGCCATCAGCTGGGCCCAATGAAGCTCAGGGAGAATGGAGATCAAAAGATACTGCAGCCAAGTTTGAGTCGATAAGTTTGACGAATGGTTTGAGTCTCTAATTGTTCATGACAAAAGGTTCAGAATCATGACTGAGTTCACTGATTTTGACAGCTCCATTTCCAAATACTTGTCTCACCAGAAATGGTCCAATCCATTTAGATCTAAGTTTTCCTGGGAAGAGCTTGAGTTTGGCATCAAAGAGTAGTACTTTTGGACCAGGATGGAAGGTTTCTCTTGAAATGTGCCTATCATGGAAGGCTTTCACCCACTCTTTGTAGATTTACGAGTTCTCATATGCGTCATTGCGTAACTCCTCGATCTCGCTCAATTGCAACCAGCAGTGTAATCCAGCCTTCATAAGATCTAGATTGCACTTCCGTACTGCTCAATAGGCTTTATGCTCCATTTCTATAGGGAGGTGACATGCCTTCTCGTACACGAGTCTAAAGCGAGACATGCCTAACTGGGTTTTATGGGCGGTCCTATAGGCCCACAAGGCTTCTGGAAGGCGAGTAGACCAATCCTTCCTGTCAGGCCAAATAGTGACCTGAAGGATCTTCTTGATCTCCCAATTAGACAGTTTTGCCAATCCATTAGTCTGGGGGTGATAAGGAGTTGAGCTATAATGTGACACCTTCTACTTTTTCATCAAGGACGGGAAGTGTACATTTACGAAATGAGACTTGCCATCGCTGATTATGGCTTTTGGAACCCCAAATCTAGAAAAGATGTTCTCCTGGATGAACTGAAGAACAACTTTATGGTCACTTGTTCTGGTAGGGATGGCTTCGATCCATTTAGAGACATAATCAATAGAGAGTAAGATATATTCAAAGCCATTAGATCTTAGAAAGGGTCCCATGAAATCAATTCCCCAGATGTTAAATATTTCGCACACAATGATCGGATTCAAGGGCATGTTGCCTAAGGTCTGACAACGAGTGCATGACCTACAATAAGTTTGTGCATCTTTGAACATTGTAGGTCAAAAGAACCCACACTGGAGGATCCTCACTGTGGTTTTTCAACCAGAGAAATGATCATCGCAGGCCTGGTCATGGCAGAATGAGATGACGTTCTGTTGTCAGGAATGCATCTCCAGATTACTTGATCATTGCCACTATGGAAAAGATGCGGTTCCTCCCAAATGTAGTACTTGACATCAAAAATCAATTTGTCTCACCTAGAAGTCACCCAATCTGGTGGGACTTTCCTCGTAACCAAGTAGTTTACCATGTCAGCAAACCAGGGAAGTCTATTAATGGCTAATAGGTGTTCATTTGAAAAATGCTCGATAATAGGTCCGGATGGGTCAATGACCAAAGAAGGAAGGCAAGATAAATGGTCAGCTACCACGTTCTACTTTCCCTCCTTGTCAGAAATTTCAAGGTCAAATTCTTGCAAAAGTATGATCCATCGGATTAATCTTAGTTTCGCATCCTTCATGAGTAAGTGCCTCATTGCGGTGTGATCTGAGTATATAATGACGTAGGAACCTAAGAGGTATGATATAAATTTCTCCAGGCCAAATACTACAGCCAGCAGCTCTTTCTCCATAACAGTGTAATTATTTTGAGCCTCGTCTAATGTCTTCTTGGCATAATATATGACCATTGGTTTCCCATCGATTTTCTGACCCAGCACCGCTCCAACTACGTAGTTAGATGCATCACACATGATCTCAAAGGGTTGAGACTAGTCAAGGGATTGTAGGATTGGTGCTTGAGTGACTCGGTCACGTAGGATTTCAAATGCGTGAATGCACTCACTCGTCATCTTGAAAGGCATGTCTTTTAAGAGGAAGTTCGTCAAGGGGTGTGCAATCTTGGAAAAATCAGATATAAATCGTCGATAGAAACCCACGTGGCCCAAGAATGATTTGATATCTTTGACCTAGTTAGGTATAGGAAGTTTGAAAATCAAATTTACCTTGTCTCGGTCGACTTGAATACCTCTCTCAGAAATAAGATGTCTTAGGATGATGCCTTCTGGAACCATAAAGTGGCTCTTTCCCCAAGAGAGCACTAGGTTCACCTTAATGCATCTCTTGAGGATTTGGACCAAATGTAAGAAGCATTCATCAAAACATTCACCCAATACAGAGAAGTATCCATGAATAATTCAAGGTATTTATCTACCATGTCAGAGAATATGGCTAGCATGCACTGCTGAAAGGTGGCAGGTGCATTGCATAGCCCAAAAGGCATCCTATAAAATGCGTACATACTGTAAGGGCAGGTAAAGGTGGTCTTTTCCTAATCCTCTGGATGAATTGCCACCTGATTATACTCAGAGTGACCATCTATGAAATAAAAGAATTGATTTCCCACCAATTTCCCAAGAATCTAATCAATAAATGGCAGTGGGAAATGATCTTTCTATTGGTTCAACCCCTCATAAATAGTATTTTGATGATTTTACAAAGTAAAGAAAAAGAGATAAAACATAAGCGTAGCATATTTTTCTCTGTAATAACACAATTGTAGGTTTCATGGAGTTTTCCAAGTCGGAGGATTAAAAGCGTGAAGACTAGAGTAGCATAAGTATTGTCATAAGTCATAGGCTTTTATGTAAACTTTCAAAGGTTGTAATCTTTATTTTATTTGAGTCTAGAGATGTTGCAAAGAGGCCCCAAACATAACTTATAAATAGCTAACTTAGGCTCTCTACACTTAGGATAAATTAGAAACAAAAACCTAACACTAAGACATAAATCAGACGTCCAAAACAACTATCAAATGTTTGATTTTCAACTTTAAGATGTCTGATCAGTGTTTCAGACGTCTAATTACCTATAGCATTGCCTTTGCATTCTGACTTCTTAGGCATCAGTCGAAGCAACCTTTTATCAGACGTCCATAGCCTCATCCAGACATCTAATAGATTGCTTGGACATCCTTAAACCAACCGTTAGACTCAAGTACCCATTTTATTTATGTTAATAACAGACAAAATACATTTTTAGATGTCTAGACATGTCTCTAGACGTCTATCATTGTACCATTGCTCATTTATTTTTGTGCAAATCTTATTAGGAACCAAAGATTTGCTCTTAGATTTCCAAAACAAGTCCTTTTTATGTTTCCAGACGTCTAGGGAATCCTACAGATGCCCATACTGAGGTTTGTTTCTTAAAAATCTAGAACCCTATTTGGATATGGTCAAAACAGGAATGAATCCACTTATAATTAGACATCCAATATTTTTATCAGACATCTTATGTGAATATATCAGACGTCCCTGTTTTGATCCAATGAAAATAGTAAAGCCTGGCTAATAGTATTAGATGACCATAATTGTAATCAGACGTCTGATATTGCTATCAGATTCATGATTACCCTGATTTGTGTTGAATTTCATCCCAATCTCTTCAGACTTGCCTCCAACGTCTAGGAGACCTCTCTCAAGCATTCTTGAAGGTTCCAAACTTGCCTATAAATAGACTTCAATCCCTCTTAGGCAAGACACACCTCTTGAGATTCAATTTCCTTAGAAAATCACTTGCTCACTACTCTTTGCTTCCTTTTTCCCTTGTGCTGTGCCAATACTCTGATTGAAGGGCAAACCTACACTCCCGGTGCACTTCATTCTGCAAATTCTCAGGGAGTTCTTTTTATACTTAATAGATAAGGAAGCCATTAATATTTTGGGGTGTTCTATAGGTGTTGTTTCATTCTTATTTTTGTAGTTTGGGTATCCGACCTGTCGAGTCCCCGTCTCTTCATTGTGAAGGGATAAACCTCTGTTTAGGGAATGGAAGTGGGATTTGTAATTGAGGTATACTACCCTCATTCAAGTAGTGTGGTTAGTGGATTGATCACTTTGTGATCGAAAATCCTAAGTTAAGGGATTGGCTTAGGTGGTGGTTTTCACCCTTCTTGGGTTTCAACCTAAAAATCTTGTGCCTCCTTTTGTGATTGTATTTTTTGTCTTACAATATTTTATTAATTCACTATTCACCCTCCCTCTAGTGTAATTTCATTTGGTATCAGAGCAGGTTTTTTGCTTTTAGGAGTAACATCCGTGGAAAGATCACATGGAGGGGAGAGTCATTTTCATTGGCAGATCTGACAGGCAATCCATGCCTGACCACCACTCTTCGAAGGGACAAACTACACTTATTGGAAGCTGAGAATGAAGATGTGGCTTCAAGCCAACGATTTCTTCGTTTGGGAGAAATGCAAATCCGCATACGTCATTCCTGAGAAACTCGAAATGGGATACACAGTGGAGCAAATTTATCACCTTGGACTGAATGCTAAGGCAATGAACTCACTCTGCTGCACACTCAGCTTAGAGGAATTCAACCGCATTAGCCAATGCACAACCGCCCATGAGATATGGAGAACCTTAGAGGTAACTCACGAAGGTATGTCTAGAGTTAAATCCTCTAAGATTAACGTGTTATTGCAGGAATTTGAAGCCTTTTCTATGAAGGAAAATGAGAGACTTGGGGACATGTACACCTGATTCACATTAATCATGAATAACCTCAAGTCTTTAGGAAAGACATTTATGAAGGGGGAGCTTCAAGGGAAGCTCCTTTGCTCCCTTGGACTCGAATGGGAGCAAAAGGCCACGGCAATAGAAGAAGCCAACCAAGTAGAGGATCTAGACATGAAAAATCTACTTGGGAATCTTATGGCTTATGAATAAAAAATGGATCAAAAGAAGAAATCTATCACATTGGAGCCAAAGAAGAAGACTTTAGCCTTCAAAGCTACATCGGACAATGAGGTAAGTATTGATGACAAAGAATTCATTTTATTAGCTAAAAAGTTTAAAAAGTTTCTCAGAAATAGAAAAGAGATCAAGGGAAAGAAAAGGGAGGAAGAACCTCTAGTTTGCTATAATTGCAAGGAGAGAGGTCACATAAGGAAGGATTGTCCCTTACTCAAAATGGATGATGAGAAGAAATACAAGAAGCCTTCCGACTACAAGAAGATCTCCAAGCCCAAGGAACTCAAGAAGAAGGCGTTCCAAGCAACTTGGGATGACTCCACCTCCGAAGAAGAAGAGGAGGAGGAAACAAATGAAGATACGGCATGCTTGGGACTAATAGCAACGAAAGATGCTTCTAAATTTGAATTAGAGGAGCCTAAGGTCAACTCCTATTCTCTAGATGAATTACAAGATGCTTTTGATTTACTATATCTAGATCTTAAGAAAACAAAGACCAAAAGCAAAGGTCTAAAAGAAGAAAACTTAGAGAGTAAGAAATTAATCAATGATCTTGAAGAGAAGAATCTAATTCTTACTAAAGAAACCATTTCCTTGAATATGCAAATAAGAAACCTAATGATTGAAAAAGAGTCATTAACAAATGATTTGTATACAGCAATGAGTGAATAAAAATTTCTAGATAGAGAAGAATTACTTGACAAAATCCATGTGCTTGAAAAATCAAACTCTTTTAAAAAGGATGAGAATAGCTTACTTAGAGTGGAGATTAGAGGACTGGAAGATAAACTAGACATAATGAAAATAAAGATAAATCACCTTAAAGAAAAATCAAATCAACTTCTTGAGGACTTAGCCAAATTTACAAAGGAGATAGATAACTTGGACAAGCTCATTGCCCATCAAAAACCTTCCTCGAGTAAATTTGGAGTAGGCTTTTGCGAACCTAGTCAAAGTAAGCCAAAAAAGGATCCTCCTCTAAAGAAGACCACTAACAAATACAGATCCACATTGCAATGGATACCGAAAAGATAACTTTTCACTTTGTTTTGTAGGGATAAAAGGACATTATAATGTCAAAAATTAGATATACAAAATGAAGGATGGATGACTCAAATTAGAAAGACCTATAGAAATACCAAGTCACCAACGGAGATCTTTTGTAGGAGCAAAGGGGCCTACAAGAAAGAAGACAAGGAGACCACCGCCATCAAGGAGGCCAATGGGTGATGGACTCTGGGTGTTCCAAATACATGATGGGAGACAAGCACCTATTTTTGGACCTCCAACCTATGGATGGAGGAACGGTTACATTTGGCAACAACCACAAGGGCCATATTATTGGCCTTGGTAAAATAGGTAACCCTCTCTCTCCCATCTCAAATGTCTCTTTAGTTAAAGGACTAAAGCATAATCTGTTAAGTGTTAGTCAAATTTGTGATAAGAGATTTAAGGTAGTATTTACTTTGGAAATGTTTGAAATTATGCATGCATCAACCAATGAAACCCTTCTTAAGGGAACTGGATTTAAAGACATTTATATCATAGAATTTGATAAAGATAGTACTTATGAATGTCTTGTAGCAAATAATGAGTTAAGTATATGGCATAGAAGATTAGGACATGTTCATATGAAGCTAGTTCAAAAACTAGCCAAACATGAACTAGTCCGAGGTCTTCCTAAAGGAAAAATTTTAAATGTGCTTATCTATGATTCATGTAAATTATGTAAAATTATGAAATCTACTTTTAAAAACAAAGTTATATCCACATCAAGACCATTATAACTACTTCACCTGGATCTGTTTGGACCAACAAAATATGAGAGCCTTAGTGGATGCAAATATTGCCTTGTGATTATAGATGATTTTTCAAGGTTTTCATGGGTCTCCTTCTTGAGATCCAAAGGAGTATTTTCTGTCTTTTCTATTTTTTGTAGGAAGGTTCAAACTGAAAAAGACTACCAAATCACTCGTATTCATAGTGATCATGGGGGCGAGTTTGAAAATTCCTTGTTTGATGATTTTTGTCAAGAGCATGGTATTGCTCGTGAGTTTTCTTTCCCCCGAACACCTCAACAAAATGGGGTGGTTGGAAGAAAGAACCGTACTCTTCAAGAGTATGCTCAAACATTGCTCATAGACTCAGGGTTATTGAAGTACTTTTGGGTCGAGGTGGTTAACACGGCTTGTTACGTGTTAAATCGCACATTAATTCAATCCGGGTTGCGAAAAACTTGTTTTGAATTATATTATGGGAAAATACCCAAAATCAGTTATTTTAAGGTTTTTGGATGTTGGTGCTTTGTTTTGAATACCCATTCTAATTTAGATAAATTTAATGCCAAAGATGAAGAAGCCATCTTTATTGGTTATTCTTCACATAGTAAGGCATATCAGGTCTTTAACAAGAGCACATTAATAGTGGAGGAAACCCTTCATGTTTCCTTTGATGAATCTCCTCGCTCTTCCTCTATTGACTGAGTCAATATGGAAGATGAAGATGATTCTTCTATTGATGTATTTAACATTCCAAACTCCAATATCCATAATCTTCTAAAAGATTGGATATATCAAAGGGATCATCTCGAAAGTCAAGTCATTGGAAGTGTTTCCGATGGAGTTAAAATCCGATCTCGTTTTAGTTGCTCTTTCGATCTCTCTGCCTTTGTATCTCAAGTTGAACCCAAGAGTGTCGAGGAAGCATGCTCCGAAGAACCTTGGATGATGGCCATGCAGGAGGAACTTAACCAATTCCAAAGGAATGAAGTTTGGGATCTAGTACCTAAGCCTAAAGGGCAAATGGTAATAGGAACCAAATGGGTATTCTAGAATAAGTTGAATGAATTCGGTATAGTTATTCGGAACAAGGCTCGTTTAGTAGCAGAAGGGTACAACCAAGAAGAAGGAATTGATTTTGATGAGACCTGCGCTCCCGTAGCTCGACTTGAATCAATTCGCATGCTTCTTGCTTATGCCACTTTCCTTGACTTTAAACTCTTTCAAATGGATGTTAAGAGCACATTTCTTAATGGATTCATTAAGGAGGATGTTTTTGTAAAACAACCTCCTGATTTTGAGTCTCATGATATGCCCCATTGTCTATAAATTAAATAAGGCACTATATGGTCTAAAGCAAGCTCCTAGAGCTTGGTATGAGAAGCTCAAAGACTATTTATTAAATGCAAAATTTTCTATAGGGGAAGCTGATTCTACATTATTCATTAAAAGAAAAGGAAAAGACATTTTATTAGTTCAAATATATGTAGATGATATTATATTTGGTGCTATTAATGAATCTATGTGTAGAAAGTTCTTAGAGATTATGCAGGAAGAATTCGAAATGAGTTTGATGGGTGAACTCAAGTTTTTCTTGGGTTTACAAATCACTCAACTCGAATTCGGGACCTTTGTGTGTTAATCAAAATACACAAAGGAGATGCTAAAAAGATTTGAAATGGCGAAAAGTAAAGGGAAGAACACTCCTATGAGTGTCACAACTTCCTTAGACTTGGATGAATCAGGTACGCCCATAGATCAAAAGCTCTATCGTAGCATGATTGAATCTTTACTGTATTTAACTTCCAGTAGACCTGACATTTTATTTAGTACCTGCTTATGTGCTAGGTTTCAATCAAACCCTAAACAATCATACTTAAATGCTATAAAACGAATATTTAGATATCTAGTTGACACATCTGATTATGGCTTATTCTACCCTAGGAGTCCACAACTCAACTTAGTCACAAATAGCGATGTGGACTATGTAGGTAGCCGCACCGATAGGAAGAGTACTAGTGAGATGTGCCAATTCTAGTGTAGCCCTATCAACCATAGAGGCTGAATACATGGCCGCTGTTCTAGCATGTTCCCAAGTGCTATGTATGAAAAATACTTTGAAGGATTGTAACTTGATATTTAATAAAATAAAAATATTACGTGATAATACTAGTGCTATCAACCTCTCAAAAAATCTCATACATCACTCTTGTACAAAGCATATTGATGTTTGACATCATTTTTTGAGAGATAATGTACTTAAGGGAGAAATCGAGGTTGAATTTATTTGTACTGAATTGCAATTGGCTGATATTTTTACTAAACCTTTGAATTATGATCGTTTTAGTTATATACGTAGGAAACTAGGCATATGTAAGCTAAGTGATATTTGAAGAATTTATTGACTTAATGGAATTTTGTTTGTCATGAACATAGAGGGAGCCTTGACTTTACCAAGTTAAGAACCTTCAAACACAGTTCAAATATCAAAATTCACATTCTGTGTAATATCAGACATCTGATTAATACCACAGATGTCTTATACTTAAAAATTCGATGTCTGAAGATGTGGAACAGACGTCGATTTTATATCTGAGAAGAGCTGATAAAAGTGCTATTTCAGATGTCCGTTATCCTTCACAGACATCTGGACAGTCATCTAGGTGTGTTGACAGATGTCTATTTTTGCATCAAAATTTGTATTAGGATGTTTGGATTCAGATGTCTAATGATTTAGTCAAACGTCTTGTAGGTCATCTGATAAATAAATCAGATGACAACCTGTAGGTTTGGGGTGAGATCCAGGAACGATTGACTGTAGAGATCAGATGTCTAATTTTAGCTTTAGTCGTCATTTCAGATGTCTGATACAGAAATCAGATGACAACCTGGAAAATAAACCATTTTCCAGGGAGGTATGTTTGCAGAAATCAAACGTCTAAATTATTAATTAGTTGTCAGATAAGTCTCCTGGTAATAAAAACAGACGATGCCATCAAAAGGGTTAAAATCCCAAAGGGCCAATTCCGGCGTCTAATGACATCTTCTGACGTCTGATCTAGCCAAAATCTGTCACTTCGCATTTATTCTCTGGATGGTTTTGCAATGAAATTTTCCCCAACTTCAGGGGGAGACTTGCTCAACCCCTTGTTTGCATCGCTTTGTCGGGCTTATAAGTCAGTCGCGTTGTATATAGGTGAGCAAGCGTTGACAACAAATAAGAATTTATTACTCGAAAACCTAAGTATCCGAGGTCGAACAAAGGGAGCAAATGGAATTTATTCACTAATCTCAATAATGTAATTGAACACTTAGAATTACTCAAAACATAATTCATAATATAAATGCAAGAGTTTATGAATTAAATTTATAGCAAAAATAGAAGAGTTGGATGTCTGATTCTATGATCAGACATCTTAAATGATGGCCTCTTATTTTCTTCTCCTTGCAACTTTCTCTTCTTCTTCTTCCTTCTCTTTCTGTCTCTACTTCAGTTGCTTCTCTTCTGCCTTCTTAGCTTTTGCTTTCTTCCTTCTCTTCTTCTTCCTTCTTCAGCCTTAGCTCTCCCCTTTTTCTTCTATTGTCCTTTGACTTTGGCTGTCTGCTTCTTCTTCCTTGTCTCTTCTGTGCTCTAGCCTTGCCTTTCTTCTTCCTTTTTCTTCTCTTACACAGTGCCTTTCTCCTTCTTTGTCCTCTGCAGTCTTCTTCCTTCTTTGGCTTGCCTTCTTCTCTTCTGACTTCTCTTATTGCGACTAAGTGTCAGCTTCACCTTGCCCTTGTTTCCTTCAGCCTTAGCTCTCCTCTGACGTTCTCTTCCTTCCTTGGCTTTGCCTCTCCTTCTACCTTGGCTCCATCTGCACCTTCCTTCCTCCTTCCCTACACAAACACTGAAGAGCAAAACCTACCTCTACCCTCCCCCGCGTCTCTCTCTCTATATATCTTTCTTCGGTACGCTCTCCTAGAGCTGGGTAATCGGGTCGGTCGCATGCCCGGGTCCAGGCACATCGGTGTGGGTGTGGTGCGTGAGGAGTGCATGAACAGGTTAGTCGGGTCGGGTGCCAGGTTCGCAGGGGAAATGTCACGGACGAGGTGTGGCGAGTGAGGCGAGGGATCTCACCCCTGTGTGACTTGAGGCAACCAGAACTAAACACAAAATCAATATAAGTGACACACCTCACTCTTGCTTTTCCGAGGTGGGACTAAAAGTCCCACCCGCTTCGCTCACGTCCGCAGGTAAGGTTCTTCTTCCAATTGCTGCAGCTGGGCACCTCACAGAAATAATTGCCTGGACAGATGAATGCGCGAGACCAACCCACGCCTTTTGGACCTGGGACCCTGGAGTGCTTCAGCCTAGAGCAAGCTTGTGAGCTCCTTTGAGCCGTCGCTAATGGCGACGGAGGGGTCAGATCTGAACTTTACAAAGATGGCCTTACGGCCTTGTTAAACCAGATGGGGAGCTTTGCCGTCTCACGACGAAGGTGAGGTGGTTGGTGGCTGGCCGCGGGGTGGCCTAGGCGTGCGTGCCTAGGTCGCTATGTGGCCGGGCTTATGGGTTAGGTCGGGGAGCATTTATGGCGGTGTGGGCAGTCGATGGAAGGGTGGATGATGATCAGTGGACTATGGCGGATGTAGTGAGGTATCTGGCGAGGCGTGTGGAGGTGTGGAGTGGTGGAAGTTCCTCGTCGGTTGGTGGCCTGAGATGGAGAAGATGGCGATGGACAGTGGCAGTCGAGGGGTAATTTGTGAAATAGATTGAGGGGAATTGAAGAGGGGATAGAGAGGAATAAGTCTAACCTAATTAAGTGGACGAAGGGGGAGAGATGGTGACTTGCTGTACCTGCTGTTGTCGGAGAAGACGGTGTCCAGTGGAGGGAGACGGCGGCGACAATGGGGCTAGAGATGCTCGCGCAGGTGTTGCACGATGCGGAGGAAGATGGTGAGGGCAACTTTGCCACTAGTAGTGTGGTAGAGCTACAAGAAAGAGGAGGGAGGCTCTCTGAAGCTCGTTGGACTACTTGACTGGAGGAGAAGAAGATGAAATTGGGATGGATCTCTGGCCAAGTCGAGCTGAAGAGGTGTGGCCAGGGTTGAGGATCCTTTTATAGATGCTGGCAGGGCTCCTGTGCTTGGAAGACAAGCTTCCAAGCACGCAAATCCTCGTCGAAGATGGAAACTGTTAGAGACCCAAATCTCTTGTGCATTCGCATGAGAGATTGGGTGCGAATCAGAGATCAGGACCACGCTTAGATGGAAGGGAATTCCTTAGAGAATCTCCCTTCAAAATCTGGGAGATCTCTGAGGAGTCAGAGAGTACCCCCCCTCCATTCCTCGCCGGAGTAGGATTTCTTCCCATTAATGGTGGAGGGACCTTTTTGTAAGAGTGGCGAGGAAGTTAGGGGGTTCTGTGCAATGGTTTTCAAAAGATAGGGGCTAAAATGTAATTGGGTGTACTATTTTGCAAAGTAGGTCAAGATGACCTCCCCTTAGGTCCAAATTATGGTACAAACCTAATTTTGACCTAAGGAATTCAATAGTGAAGTTGGATTTTAGGTTTGACCACGTTTGATAGGACATTTTGCATAAAAACCCAAATTAGGTCAATTAATGAGCTAAGACCCTAATCTAGGTCAAAATAGATTCCAAAGGCCAATTTGAAGGTTCTAAACCCTTAGGGATATTTTTACATGAATTTTAGAGGGTTTACTTGATTTTTATCCTGACTAAAACCTTGTTAAATTAAGTGGGTCTGTTTTAGGGTTACAGAATGTCATTTAATTCTTGGATTGCATAATAACCCATTTCTGATTAAACCAACCCACTTTTTATCTTATTCAGGTCATTTGACCTATGTTTTGCCTCTGAGAAATCCTGTTTATGTACTGCAATGGTAAAATTGTAGTTTTAACCTTTGTTTCATGTTTTCTTCTTAGAACACTTATTTCTTGAATTAAGCCCTTTTCTAGGTTATGTAAGAGCTTTTATTCTCTTTCTTAGGTCAAAATGTGCTAGTTAGGACTCATGATGAGGCTCTCATCACCCCTTGGGATATAAAATCCCACTCGTTGAGGTCCCACTTCCCCCATTCTCAAAATCCCTAAGACCTCTCTCTCCTGCCTGACGTGCAACGGTTGCAAGTTGGTGCTGCTTTTCTCGCCGTCAGACGACCGCTCCACCTCCTCGACGATTGGTGGTGCAACTGCTCTCCTGCGCGCAAGCCCCTACTCCTCCGTACGTCTGGAGGCCCTCCTTCATGGGTATAACCTCTTAAACCCTTAGGGCATCTCCACGGCTTTGCTAGAGTCCTTTTAATGCCCTCCACTTGTCTCTTCTTTTTTGATGATCAACTAGTTTAAGGTTTCCTCTTCCATCATGATTATTTTTGCCTTAGTAGCTAAAACCCTATAACAAAACCTATAGCTTGGGACTTGTTTTTTATGTAGCATGAATGTATATCTTTTTGGTTGTTAATGGCAAGGGTATTACCTCAAGTGATTCAAGTCGACATCTTAGTGGCTTGAGTTCAAAGGTATATTGCCACAACGTTATGACAGGTTGTATTGCCTCAAGGCATACTGCTACACAATTTTTTTCGTTATTTTCTGGTATCAATGCTGTGTGCATGTATGGCACTATATTGCCTTTTTGGTTGAATGATTGGTGTGGGATTGTTTTTGTTGGTGTTCTATCCTAAAACACCAAACCCCTTGCTCCAAACCTTAACCACCCAACCCACCCAATATGCCTCCCCATCGGAAGCAAGCCGAGGGCTCTTCCACCTCTTCTTCCGCCTATTTGGCTGACCAACTACATGGCGACATCGCTAGACAGCGATTTCGTCGCTTCGTAAATGCCAAAGTCAAGTGTCCTCGATTCATTGTATGGAATGACTTTGGCCATCTAAACCCTCAAGAACATTTTGAAACCCTTCATCTCTTCCACTATTTTGACCGATAGTTCCATTCTAGCGTTGGAACTATTGGTGTGTTTCCTAATCTTGTCCAACTTTTCTACGCCAACATCGTTGAAGACTACAACAACAATGAACTTGAGTTACATACCCATTTATTTGGGCATGAAATCCATATCACCTTTGATTCTATTTTCGCCCTTCTTGCCATCCCTAATGAGGGAAATGACTTCAGTGACATTCTGATGCAATATGACTCATAAGTCATCAATTAAGAATTAGTCCTACTTGAAAAATATGTCGAAAATCTTGGCACCTTACCATGCAAGAACCTCAAACCTCTTCCTTGATTACTCTCTCACATTTTTGGGTGGGACCTTCTAAATAAATCAGGAGGTTTTGACTATATCTCGTGCCAACACAAGGCACTCCTTTTTCCCACCGTACGTCACATTCCCTTCAACTATTGCCGCCTCATTGTTCGTGTTATGAATGAGGACCATGGGGTGTCTCTACTGTTTGGGTCCATTTTATCCAAAATTTTTGCAAGTCATCTGATCTCCATCAATGACCAGGCAGTTGACAAAAAGATTGAGCCCTACAACCAAGCCACAACCACCAAGACGCACATTCTTAGAGAGCATCTTGAGCTAGCCGAAGAGCCCACTAAAGAAGAACCCCTTCCACCCTTTCTGGATCTCCATGAAGAACGTCCACTTCAAATAGAAGCTCCTCGCTCAAGCTTTGATGAGACATGGGATCCTGCCATGGATTCCCTCTTGATTGCACAACAAAAATGCACCAACAATTGTGCCATCTTGTGCTATTTCCAAGCATTGCCAGTGTAGATTAGATAGCCATAGTCGCATTTGTAAAAATGAACGCATGCATGCATTTATTTGAGAGGGGAGGAGAGTAAATAAAATGGCCTTGAAATTAACGTATTCCTCAAGTGCTACCTCGTAAATTCACCATCTTTATTTTTATTTGACTTTCTTCTCCACGGCTGCATGGCTGGACCTTCTTCGCGCCATGCTTTGCACAACTGCTTGCCCTGCAGCCGCATGCACAGCATGCACAGCCATGCACAGCCAGGGTATGGCTGTGCTTGCCTTCTTCCTCTTTAAAAAGGCACGGCTTTCTTCTTTGAAGGGGGCTTGGTCCACAAAAAGAATAACCCAGCACATTCCTTCTTCCAGGCCGTCTCCTCCCCTCTCCCCTCCATACGCAGCCTCTCTTCTCCTTGAAGAGCCACACTGCAGGTAGGAGCAACTCACAGTGGTACACAACCACCACTGTGAGTCCCACCACCGCCCAGCTCATCAAAGAGCCGATGGGCATGGTGGTTCATCGCTCTGATTTCGTCGTTCCAAGCATCTCCGCCATTGCCGTAGAGTCAAGGTCTGAAGCTCGTAGCAGCAGCAGCAGCGGTAGCCAGCAGTAGCGCAGGCCTCCACGCGCCTCAGGCGCCTGTTCCGTGGCCTCTGCGCGCACCAGCAGGCCGCCCTCGCCTCTCTCCTCGCAAGCCAGCAGCCGGCGCAGCCTCTTCCGCCCTTGCACCAGCTGTTCCACACCACCCGCACATGTTGAACCAGGCGCAGGCAGTCGCGCGAGCCAAGCGTGCACTGTAGCCACTATTCACTCTAGAAAGCGCGACACTGTGGCTACAGTGAGGTGACCGGTAAGTTCCTCACTTATCCGGTCACCCAGCGCTCTCTCTTCGCGTCGCTACCAACGCCAGCCCGTCCGCGCACGCCCGCGCCCGCGTCTCTCCCCGCGCCCGCTACAACGCCTGCACCCGTGTCTTCGCCCGCTTCTTCGTGCCTGCACCCACCTCACCGCGAGCATAGTGCACTGCGGTCCTCCCCCTTGCTCCAGCTCCCTCTTGCGTGTGCATGCCTCTTCGCGCACCTACGTGCCTGCACGTGCACGTGGCCATCAGACGACGCCTGGAGGCTCCGGACGACTTAACTCACCCGCGCCTCTTCCTTCAGCAGACGATCTCTCTCTCTCGCTCTCTCTCTCTCTCACAGCACTCTCTCACTCCCGCAAACACTTACACTCACACACACACTCTCGTACACACACACTCTCACTTGTACACCCCTGTATACACACTTATATATATATATACCTACATATAATATATATATATAGATACATACATATATATATATATTAGTACCTATACAATTATATGTAAGTATATATACATACATACATATACACACACACATATATATATCTATATACTTATACATATATATATATACACATATATAGTTACATATATACAAATATACATACATATATACATATATATCTATAACTATAAATACATATATATATATATCTACATAGATCTATATACATATATTACTATATATATATACATCTATATAGTTATATATACATACATATACATACATACATATATATATATATACATATATCTATCTATACATATATTTACATATCTATATATACATATATATACATATATATATATATATATATATACATATATAACTACATATACACCTATATAATTATAACTATATATATATATATATATATATATATACATATAGATATATATTTACATATATACATACATATGTATATATTTTCATATCACCTACCATACGTTGTATCGTGGGAATATCTGCACCAGTTGTTGATATTCCTCGATACACGTGTACAGAAAGCATCTTCGCTCACATCTTCCACCCATCCATCCTACACTCCACGCAGCACTTCGTCCTGCTGGTTGCGTCTTCCTAGACGACGACTGACTCGACACCCTGCTACACGCCATCTCCACCTCCACCCCCACCCCTTTATACATATATAATATATACATATATATATTCTATATTTACTTTATTTCTATTTCTCTTTCCTACGAGTAAAAAGATAAAAAAAAATATACAAAGGAGAAAAGATAATCCTTGACTTGCAGGTACTCAGTCTTGTGAATAGTAAGACCAGTTTTGGAACCCTAATTTGGCTCAAAACCAAGAACCTGATTTTGAGGGTGTATCTCAGGGACAAAAATTATCAGAAAAAAATCTTAAATAGAAAAACACCAAAAACATAATAAACGAACGGAAGAGATTCATTGTAGGAAAGGCGTAGAAACTTCTTCACCTCTAATCCCACTTCCCTGAGTTTGACCCTGGGCCTAAAAGTGACCAAGATAAAATCAAGTAGGCCAGGTAAAAAAATTTTGTAAAAGAGATGGTTAGGCTCGATTTAGGTTAACCACTATACTCATTTCAACAATTAAATCACCATATTAACATAACCTATCTGGGCCCTACCATAGCTTTTTCTGGAGCCATTGCCAGGGAAGTGCCTATTCAAGTAAGTTTCTACTCCATTCCTTTAATTTTTCTCTTCTCACACCCTCTTCACGGGTGTTTCTGTTTGTTGGTGTGCAGGTGAACCAGTTGCAAGGAGAAGGCAGGTAGACGAAGTCGGAGACATGGGCAGATCCAAGGTAGGAATGAGAGCATGAAGACGTCGGCACCGCACTGGAGCTTCGCACATGTTGCTGAACAAGTAGGTCTTCCTTTCTTAGCAACTTAGGTTAACTTGGCACCTTAATAAAACTAAGAAAAAAAAACTAAAAACACTTCTTGGGATCTCTTGGGGTAAGTGGATTAAAAGTCACTTGTTTGATTGTTTGTCATCACTCCCACCGCCCCGGGATTTCCCGCCAAATTTCGCATAGCGAAAATCCAAGAATCTTGATTCTTGAATCTTTCACCGTGTGAAGTATTCTTTGAGGCAGAGATAAATAGAGTGATTGCCATCCCTCTTTGCCTCATTTTTCTGCAGTTCGGGATCACCTTTTTGGTGGGGAGACTTGGAATTGAGCTGATTCCAACTCCACCACGACCTTTCACGTGCCTAAGATTCGATCCCGAATACTTCAACCCCAACAATTTGATTTTCTTTATCTTTTGGTTGAGCCTTGTGTGTGGACATCTTTTTGGTGATTGGGAGCTCTTGAATTGAAGTGCTTTGGCTCCCTTTCACACTAATCTAAAATTGATTCATGCATCCACACATAGAAATCTCCATCTAGGGATGCCCATTGTGTTTTAGCATGCATTAACCAACTGACATTGAATAAGGGTTTGTTGGGCTTAGAAGAAAACTTGTGTTCTTTCAAAACCCGGAGATTGGTTGAATTGGTAATTCAGCGAAATCCTAAAATCCATACTACTTAAGGCTGAATTCTAAAAACCATTCACCAATTAAAACTTCAATTCGGGGAGATTTCCCCGTTGCATGCTTGGTTTACACACTCTCTATAAAATCAATCACTTTGGCATTACCCGTAAATAACACCCTTCACATTCTAGAAGCACTTGATCCTAAGCCTCTAACTAAAATTGGTAGCAACTTGACCCTTATTAAGGATTGGAGGTCTAACTACCTGCGTGTAGTGCCTACGTGTTGATGAGGGTTCCCACATGCTATCGGGTGTCTAAGATTGTGGCAAACGGACTTTCAATCTAGCCCGGTGGTTCCGCGGTGCTGGCATTCGGTTCCGTAGATCGTGATAGTAGGTAACTTAGATCTTTAGGTCTAAGGGCACACTGTAGAGGTTAGGAATTTGATTGTATTGATTTTTTCATCAAGTGTACCTTTGCGGCATCATCTCTCATATCTTTTCCCTTCGTATCCCCCCAATTCTTCCTGCGGTAGTGCATATTTGGGAGGAGGTCATAAAACCCTAAACTGTGTGAATTGCCTAATAATTTTAGAAATGAAGTCGAATCGTCCTCCTCCTCCACAAGCATGGCTGCACGCCCACCCCCAAATCCCGAGGGAGGAAACCGCCCTCAAAACCCACCAGGTGGTGGAGCCTTAGATCCCATAACCCGCCTCCAAGCCCAAATGAAAATGTATAATGAACAAATTGAGGCCATTAGGGAAACATTGGAGGAAATGTAGAACCCTCCCAAACGGGAGGAGCCTAGGTCTCTTAGCTCCTATCAGAATCCCGCTACTACAGAGACCATAGGACAAATTCGGGTCCCCATGGGCGGGGATGGCTTTGAATTGAAACCTAACATAATTGGCTTGATAAATTTTCACTTCCATGGTCTTGCAAGTGAAGATCCTTTTCTCCACTTGGAAGACCTAACCCGATTGGTTGAAACAGTTAAACCAAGAAATATCGGGTTACCTATAGTCCTCATGAAAATGTTCCCATTTTCATTGCGGGATAAAGCGTCGCAGTGGTTGCGCACCCTTGGGAGAACCATCCACTCTTGGGAAGAGATGCGAACAACGTTTCTCAAGAAGTTCTTCCCAATCGGGTGAACCAATGCGCTTCACCGTGCTATCACTTCATTTACGCAACAAAACGGTGAACAGTTTCATGAGGCATGGGAGAGATATAATGACCTCCTCAGGAAGTGTCCGCACCACGGTCTGCCTAAGTGGCATATAGCTCAGATTTTCTACTATGGGCTAAATGAGACTTTGAAGCAGATTGCATACGCTTCCTGCAGAGGGAATTTCATGAATAAAGACGAGAATGGAGCATTCAAATTATTTGAAAGTATGAGCGAAAACTCAATGAACAATGCCTCCATTGTCGCCTTTAATCGTACCAGCCTACCCTGTAATGTCCACGAAGTTGACATGGACCCTCCCATTCATCCACAGATCTCAGCCTTATTGCACAGAAATTGGATGAAGTCTCCGTCATGCACAAGAAGCTGGACGAGCTTCTAGCCAACCCCGCCCATTCTATGGCAAAGACCCCCACCTCTCCACTTCATCACAATTCCAACACCAGGCTTATCCCGAGAAACCCCGTAAGACCTTCCTTACCGAGTGTCGCCCCGAGCGATTCGGTAAGTCATGTGGATCTGGCCTCTGCGAGCTAGTATTTTGACACAGAGGACCAAGCCTCCGTGTGCTTGAATGCGTATTTACATGCTGACGCGTCTTCGGGCATAGAAGACGCTTGCGCCCTGGGGAACAACCCATTCTCTGCCACTTATAACCCAGGGTGGAGAAATCATCCAAACTTCGCATGGTCCAACAACCTGCAGTGCCAAAACCCCGCGGGTGGACCAATGCGATCGTCCACACCCGTCATCCCAAGGGCCCAATCTAATCCTATGGCGAATCCATCATCGGGTCCTTGCGTACCGCAAACAGAACATGCATCAAGTCCTCTTGATAAATTGATGTGAATGATGATAGAAATGTCAAAGTGCCATGAAGAGAACGTGACCTCTCTTCAGCACCAATTGGCGTAGCAGAATGCTGAGATCAGTCAACTATGCATGGTGACTCGATCTCAGGGCACTCTCCCAGCCCAACCTGTTCCCAACCTGCGAAATTTCGTACCCCGTGGTCCTCAACCATAGGTACGACCTTCTCAGGGGCAAGTTCATCAGATTCTGCAAGCTCCAAGCATTCCACCAGGATTTCAGGCTAATCCCGTTGCAGCACCTCACTCCTATGTCCCTATTGCGAACCCTCCTCCGCTGTATGATCCCACTGGACCTGCATCATCCAATGCGATCACTACGAGGAGCAGTAAGCAGACCGTCGATCCGCCTCGACCTGATCCTGGCCCATCTTCTTTATTGCCCTCTCATTCTGGATGCGCACTGCATTCGCGAGAGGACGATACACCCAAATTGGTGCCAGAATCAGTCCCATTCCTTGAGGCTCTACTGAGGGAGCCAAAAGGCAAAAAGAAAGATACGCAGGCCTTTGATAATCTGCTAATTTGTTCAGGGATGTTGAAATCAAGGTACCCCTGCTAGAGGCTATCGACCACATACCTACTGTCGCCTGATTTTTCAAAGACTACACAACACCCAGGCGACAATCAAAGAAAACTAAAAATCCGGTGGTTCTCTCACCTCATGCGAGTTGTGCAACACTGTCAAACCTACCACCGAAGCAGAAAGATCCGGGCACACCACTCATTTCCTGTAGCATCCAAGGCTGCAATTTTAACCGTGCCCTACTTGATCTAGGATCTTCCATCAATCTTATACCAACCATCATGCTCGAAAAATTTTCCTTGGGAAATCTGAAACCTACCCCTGTCACGTTATAGTTGGCAGATCGTTCTGTCAAAATTCCGAAGGGTGTGGTGGAAGACGTGGTGGTTAGGGTCAACAGTCTCTGTTTTCCTGTTGACTTTCTTGTTTTAGACATGGAAGTTCCTAGCTCACTTTCTGATTGTCCAATCATCCTTGGTCGACCTTTCTTGGCCATAGCCCGCGCCCATATCGACTACGAGTCAGGCTGTATTGAGATTACTGTTGGATCTGAAAAGCTCAAGCTTAACATCTTCAAGGCAGCCAAGAACTTTGATTGCGATTGTATCGAGGATGACACATTTGACGAGGACATGGCCGTCAGCACGTGTATTGGACTAATTGGGACCTATTCTGACTGCTGCGGATTACCTGTAAACACTGACGATTGCCTGACCAACACATATTATGATGTTCCCCCATCCCTCCCTTTTCCCGTACCTTCTCCTGACCAGACTTCTGACAAGGTTTTCTCCGCTTTCCATACCTCGTGGTCTGAGTCATATCCGGGCTACTCACCGCCGGTCCACACTCTTGAAGACTGGATTGCCCTTTCTTTCCCACCAAATCAGGCGGAGTTGCAATTCCATATTGGGACCTTGAGCCCATATACTACTCACTGGGGCATTCCTTTTTGGATCCATCTATCCAAGATGGCCCTCTTATTGGCCAATCTGAGGGCCAACTTCTTCCTCCTGACTTGTTTTCTGATCCGCCTGGGACACTCTCGACCCAAGAAATGCTAGACCTTTCACCATCCACTCCCGAGCTGAAAGAGCTGTCTAATACACTTAAATATGTTTTCCTGGGACCAAATGAAACGCTCCCCGTAATCATTAGTTCAAAATTGACCAGGGAGCAAGAGTGCAAACTAACGAAGGTCCTTATGGAACACAAGGCAGCCATTGGATGGTCTTTATCAGACTTAACCGGCATTAGCCCCTCATACTGTACTCACCTTTTATATATGGAGGAGGAGGCTCGACCTTCTCGCGAGATGCAGTGACGTCTCAAACCTAACATGCGGGAGGTCGTTAAGAAAGAAATTATTAATTGGCTAGATGCGAGTATAATCTACCCGATCAATGATAGCCCCTGGGTGAGTCCAATTCACGTCGTGCCCAAAAAGGCAGGACTCACCATTCGTGTCAATGACAGGGGTGAATCCATCCCTACACGCACTCCTACATCTTGGAGAGTGTGTGTAGATTATAGGAAACTCAATGCTGCAACTAAGAAAGATCACTTTCCACTACCTTTCATTGACCAAATCCTGGAGCAGTTAGCAGAAAATAAATTTTTCTGTTTCCTGGATGGATTCTCAGGATATAACCAGGTGGCAATTGACCCCCGGGACCAGGAGAAAACCACTTTTACCTGCCCCTTCGGCACCTTTGCATTTAGAAGGATGCCGTTTAAACTTTGTAACGGGCCAACAACTTTCCAGAGATGTATGTTGGCGATATTCCATGACATCGTGGGTGACTTTCTCGAGGTCTTCATGGATGACTTCTCGATCTTTGGACCATCTTTTGATGACTATCTTGCCAACCTGACCCATATCCTTAAGAGATGTATTGATGTAAAGCTCGTGCTTTCTTGGGAAAAAAGTCATTTTATGGTGCACGAGGGAATTGTTCTCGGACATATCATCTTTGATAGGGGTATTGAGGTTGATAGAGCTAAGCTTGATGTAATTGCTGATTTACCTATGCCTAGCTCTGTCAAACAAACCCACTCCTTCCTGGGACACGTCGGTTTCTATAGGAGATTTATCAAAGATTTCTCCAAGATTTCTCGACCTTTAACTCATCTCCTATCGACCGATGTACCCTTCGATATGGGCCCGACTGCATACGAGCATTCACATAGCTGCGTAATGCTGTCACCAAGGCCCCTATTCTCCAGCCACCTGATTGGTCCCTCGACTTTGAACTCATGTGTGACGCTTCCGACCTTGTAGTCGGAGCCATCCTGGGACAAAGACGCGATAGACACCCCTTCATGGTGTACTACGCCAGTAAGACGTTGGACGAGGCCCAGCGTAATTATACCACCACTGAAAAAGAACTACTGGCAGTCATCTTTGGGTTGGAGAAATTTCGCTCTTACCTTCTGGGCTCACATGTTATTATTTTCACTGATCATGCGGCCATTTGCCATCTCATGCACAAGAAGGATGCCAAGCCTAGACTGATTCGTTGGATCCTTCTGCTCCAAGAATTTGACATTGAGATCCGCGATAAGGCTGGAGCCCAGAATATTGTGGCTGATCATCTTTCTAGACTGGACCCTGACCATATTGGACTTACTCTACCGATTAATGAGATTTTTCCTGATGAGCACCTATTGGCAATTAATGTGGCAAGTGGACCTTGGTATGCTGACATTGCCAATTACCTTACTTCTGGATCCCTTCCATGTGGCTGGCCTAAAAGCCAGCGCGAGCGTCTCATGGTAGAAGCAAAGTATTATTTCTGGGATAATCCACTTCTTTTTCGGATAGGTGCTGATCAAATCATCCGTCGCTGTGTTCTTGACAGCGAATTCCCTTGTGTGCTATCCTTCTGTTACGATCAGGCCTGTGGAGGCCATTTCCCTGGGAGGAAAACTGCAGCCAAGGTGTTGCAGTGCAGTTTCTTTTGGCCCTCCCTTCACCAGGATGCACACAATTATGCCAAACATTGCACTAGGTGCCAGTTGTTAGGGTCAATGCCATGACGTGACATGATGCCCTTGCAACCCATCCTAGCTGCGAAAATCTTCAACATTTGGGGAATTGATTTCATGGGTCCCTTTCCTCCTTCCAACGCTTCGAATTTATCCTTGTGGCTGTTGATTATGTTTTGAAATGGATCGAGGCTATTCCTACGCGACGTGCTGACCATGTTATATCCACTTGATTTGTCAAAGACCACATCTTTGCGTGCTTTGGGATCCCTCGAGCCATTATCTTGGATGGAGGAAGCCACTTTACCCATGCTTCTTTTCGGGCACTTCTGAGGAAATATGGAGTCCACCATCATATCGCATTACCGTATCATCCTCAGACGAACGGGCAGGCAGAGGTGTCGAATCGGAAAATCAAGCAAATTCTCCAGAAAATGGTTCGGCCTGACTGTAAGGATTGGTCTGACAAGCTGATTGACGCACTTTGGGCGTATCAGATCGCCTTCAAGGCTCCCCTTGGTATGTCTCCTTATAGAATCATTTACGGGAACCCTTGTCATTTGCCCGTGGAGCTGGAGCACCATGCTTATTGGGCAGTTCGCCAATGTAACCTTGACCTAGACCTATGTGGTCAAGAAAGGAAACTCCAACTCCAGGAGCTGGAAGATCTCTATCATGAAGCCTATGATTCTGCCTTAACTTTCAAACAGTGCACTAAGGCTTTTCACGACAGCCGTATTCGGCGGAAGGAATTTGAGCCATCTCAGCAAGTTTGGCTCTACAATGCCTGGCTCAAATTCTTTCCTGGAAAACTGAAGTCCAAATGGACTGGTCCTTTCCTGGTCTCGAGACCATTTCCCAACGAGGCCATTGAGATTGAAGATCGCAAATCTGGGCATAAATTTACGATCAATGGGCAGCGTTTGAAACCCTATCTTACTCATGAACCTGCCCCCGTTGGAGAAACTGTTGCCCTGCTGGAGGGTAACTAATGTTGTGCCTCATTCTGAGTCCAGCTGGGGACGTTAAATTCAGCGCTCGTTGGGAGGCACCCCAACAACATTCCGCCACTGTCACGATCACTTCACTCTTCACTTCACCACCCACCATCCACCCACCCTACCACCCTGCTGTATACCCTACACCTCAGCTCTCGTTACCTGATCTTTTGTCCTTCCTCTACCCTTCCCTGCATGCATATGAGGACATAGCATCGTTTGGCATGGGGGGGTGGATAGGCATCCATAGGATCTGGGTATTTTAGGGTATCATGCAGTCTCCATCTAAAAAAAAGAAAAAAAAAGGAAAATGGTGTTTAGTAATGATCTGAAGGCTGAAACAAAAATACAATAAGTGTTTATGGATATTCAACCACTGTTTTGAAGACTTTCCTGGCCACAGAAGCTTGATTCGCTCAGGCTCGGCTTAATTCACTTGAGCATTGACAAGATAGATCGGAATCACTCCTAACTAAGGACGTATTCTTGTACTTGAGACATTAGTACAAGATCCATTGGTTTACTTTTACTCGAGAGCCTAAGCAATCTTAGTTCACACTACACATATCAAGAAAGACCAGGTGAACATAAGATCCAACCCTAGTGTTCATTAGGGAAGGTGGAGTCCTTACCTGTGCGCGCAGGTAGACTTTTTATCCCAGGCTTTAGTCTTGTGTTTAGGAGATACTATTTCCACCAAAATGGAACTCTCCCACCAAAAAGAAAAGTGTGCTCCTCCAAATAATGTGGTAAGAGATATACTGACATGTGTTTCAAAGAAAAAAAAAGATGCAAATAAGTCAGTATATCTCACAAATATCTGTAAAGTCTTCCCCCTACAAAAATTCTTCAGGGCAAGTTACAAATACCCTGTTTTCTTTGAGCCACAAATGTCAGAAAATGGGAGTTGAGTTTTCCGTCATCTTTTTAAGGGTCAATCCGAAGACATGAGCTAAAACTGGGACCAACCTGCACTTAAAAATTCATGAAACCTTGGGCTTGAGTCTTAATGTTTATCTGATCAGTCTTGATCATTCACTATGCACAAGCCATAATCTCTTGAGCTCTCGAGTACAGCAAAAACCTCCTGGGTCTTGGAAATCATACTTAAGGTTTAAATATCAAGAGTCCTGGTTAGTCGAGTGATGATCTATGTCATGTAAGACTTAAAGTACTGGTAGTCTTCTCTATAATTAGTTCTCACAATATCCAACAATAAACACACCTATGTCGCCTCAGAAGAAAATCTTCAGCTTAAGATCATTCCTAAATACAATACAAAAATGTTTTGCTAGGGACAAGCAAAAGATAGGCATGGGGGTATGATTGCACAAAAAAAATGCACCAACAATTGTGCCATCTTGTGCTATTTCCAAGCATTGCCAGTGTAGATATAGCCATAGTCGCATTTGTAAAAGTGAACACATGCATGCATTTATTTGAGAGGGGAGGAGAGTAAATAAAATGCCCTTGAAATTAACGTATTCCTCCAGTGCTGCCTCACAAATTCACCATCTTTATTTTTATTTGACTTTCTTCTCTGTAGTTGCATGGCTGGACCTTCTTCACGCCATGCTCTACACAACTGCTTGCCCTGCAGCCGCATGCACAGCCATGCACAGCCAGGGTATGGTTGTGCTTGCCTTCTTCCTCTTTAAAAAGGCACGGCTTTCTTCTTTGAAGGGGGTCTGGTCCACAAAAAGAATAACCCAGCACCTTCTTCCAGGCCATCTCCTCTCCTCTCCCCTCCATACGCAGCCTCTCTTCTCCTTGAAGAGCCACGCTGCGGGTAGGAGCAACTCACAGTGGTACACAACCACCACTATGAGTCCCACCACCACCCAGCTCATCAAAGAGCCAATGGGCGTGGTGGTTCACCGCTCTGATTTCATCGTTCCAAGCATCTCCTCCATTGCCGCAGAGTCAAGGTCTTAAGCTCACAGCAGCAGCAGTTGCGGCAGCCAGCAGCAGCGCAGGCCTCCACGTGCCTTAGGCGCCTGTTTCGTGGCCTCTGCGTGCGCCAGCAGGCCGCCCTCGCCTCTCTCCACGTAAGCCAGCAGCCGACACAGCCTCTTCCGCGCATGCGCCAGCCGTTCCACACCACCCACACATGCTAAACCGGGTGTAGGTGGTTGCGCGAGCTAAGCGTGCAATGTAGCCACTGTTCACGCTAGAGAGCGCGACACTGTGGCTACAGTGCGGTGACCGGTAAGTTTCTCACTTATCCGGTCACCCGACGCTCTCTCTCCGCGTCGCTATCGGCGCCAGCCCATCTGCGCACGCCCGTGCCCGCATCTCTCCCCGCACCCGCACCCACTCCAGCGCCTGCGCCCGCATCTCTCTCTGCGCTTGTGTCTTCGCCCGCTTCTTCGCGCCCGCACCCGCCTCACGCGCAGTGCAGTGCGCTGCAGTCATTCCTCTCACGCCTACTCCCTCCTGCATGAACGTGCCTCTTCGCACGCCTACGCGCCTGCACGTGCGCGTGGCCATTAGACGACGCCTGGAGGCTCCGGATGACTTAACTCGCCCGCGCCTCTTCCTTCAGCAGACGATCTCTCTCTCTCTCTCTCTCTCTCTCTCTCTCACAGCACTCTCTCACTCCTACAGGAACTTACACTCACACACACACTCTCACTTGTACACCCCTGTATACACAGTTATATATATATACCTATACATAATATATATATATATACATATATATATATATATACATATATATATATATATATATATATATATATATAGATACACACACACACACACACATATATATATATATGTATTAGTACCTATACAATTATATATAAGTATATATACATACATACATACATACACACACACACACACACACACATATATATAGATATATATATATATATATATATCTATACATATATTATTACCTATACAACTAAGTATAAGTATATATACATATATATATATACATATATATATACACATATATTTATACATATATACATATATACAAATATACATACATATATACATATATATCTATAACTATAAATACATATATATATATATATATATATATCTATCTACATAGATCTATATACATATATTACTATATATAATATACATACATACATATATATATATGTACATACATCTATCTATACATATATTTACATATCTATATATACATATATAACTACATATACACCTATATAATTATAACCATATATATATATACATACATATATGTATATTTTCATATCACCTACCATACATTGTATCGCGGGAATATGTGCACCAGATGCTAACATTCCTCGATACACGCGTACAGAAAGCGTCTTCGCACACATCTTCCACCCATCCATCCTACACTCCACGCGGCACTTCATCCTGTTGGTTGCGTCTTCCTAGATGACGACTGACTCGACACTGTGCTAAACACCATCTCCACCTCCACCCCCACCCCTTTATACATATATAATATATACATATATATACTATATTTACTTTATTTCTATTTCTCTTTCCTACCAGTAAAAAGATAAAAAAAATATACAAAAGAGAAAAGATAATCCTTGACTTGCAGGTACTCAATCTTGCGAATAGCAAGACCAGTTTTGGAACCCTAATTTCGCTCAAAGCCATGAACCTGATTTTGAGGGTGTACCTCAAGGACAAAAATTATCAGAAAAAAATCTTAAATAGAAAAACACCAAAAACATAATAAACGAACGGAAGAGATTCGTTGTAGGAAAGGCGTAGAAACTTCCTCACCTCTAATCCCACTTCCTTGAGTTCGACCCTGGGCCTAAAAGTGACCAAGATAAAATCAAGTAGGCCAGGTAAAAAAATTTTGTAAAAGAGATGGTTAGGCTCGATTTAGGTTAACCACTATACTCATTTCAACGATAAAATCACCATATTAATACAACCTATCCGGGCCCAACCACCTCTCCTTCAGCATCTCTCTATTGTTACGACGGACCAGCAAGATGTACACTTATATGGGAAGTATTCGCCGCGACATTGATGAACTTCGTTCCGACGCTCGCAATCTATAGATGGGTCAGGGACCCGCTCGCCGCCACCGCTGCCATGATCAAGAAGGCTAGTTTAGTTCTTTTGTTTTTCTTTCTGTCTTTCCATGCTGGCTTGTATTAAGGGTCCTTGACCCCATACTTATATATTTCTTTGGGAACAATAGCTAGTTTGTGCTTAGGTCACATACATTCTTTTCCTAGTTAGTTTACTTGAATGCTCTGCCATTTTTATTATACTTCAGCGTGCATATTTTATTAATGATCTCTACTTTATAAATGTCATTACATAACACTTTTAGTTTAAGTATCAACCCCTTTCAAAACCCTTCATGATGATATTCAAAAAGGGGGAGAAGAACTTAGGGAAGAACTTAGGAAATGACATGGAAAGTTACGAAAAATCTTTTCAAAATTGGTATAGATTACTATGTATAACTTTCAGGAGGAGAAAATAAGAACCTATAGGTATATTTTGAAAATCATCAAAAAGGGGAGGATTGTTAGTTCAACCCCTCATAAATAATATTTTGATGATTTTACAAAGTAAAGAAAAAGAGATAAAATATAAGCGTAGCATATGCTCGATAATAGGTCTGGATGGGTCAATGACCGAAGAAGGAAGGTGGGATAAATGGTTAGCTACCATGTTCTGCTTTCTCGCCTTTTCGCGAATTTCAAGGTCGAATTCTTGCAAAAGCAAGATCCATCGGATTAATCTCGATTTCACATCCTTCTTCGTGAGTAAGTGCCTCACTATGGTGTGATCCGAGTATATAATGATGTGGGAACCCAAGAGGTATGATCTGAATTTCTCCAGGCCAAGTACTACAGCCAGCAGCTCTTTCTCCATAACAGTGTAATTATTTTGAGCCTCGTCTAATGTCTTCCTGGCGTAATATATGACCATTGGTTTCCCATTGATTTTCTGATCCAGCACCGCTCCAACTACGTAGTCAGATGCATCACACATGATCTCAAAGGGTTGAGACCAGTCAAGAGATTGTAGGATTGGTGCTTGAATGACTCGGTCATGCAGGATTTCAAATGCATGAATGCAGTCACTCATCATCTCGAAAGGTGTGTCTTTTGAGAGAAGGTTCATCAAGGGGTGCACAATCTTGGAAAAATTAGATATAAATCGTCAATAGAAACCCACGTAGCCCAAGAATGATTTGATATCTTTGACCTAGTTAGGTATAGGAAGTTTGAAAATCAAATTTACCTTGGCTTGGTCAACTTGAATACCTCTCTCAGAAATAAGATATCTTAGGATGATTCCTTCTGGAACCATAAAGTGGCTCTTTTCCCAATAGAGCACTAAGTTCACCTCAATGCAACTCTTGAGGATTTGGACCAGATGTAGGAAGCATTCATCAAAACATTCACCAAATACCGAGAAGTATCCATGAATACTTCAAGGTATTTACCTACCATGTTAGAGAATATGGCTAGCATGCACCGCTGAAAGGTGGCGGGTGCATTGCATAGCCCAAAAGGCTTCCTACGGAATGCGTACATACTCTAAGGGCAGGTAAAGGAGGTCTTTTCCTGATCCACTAGATGAATTGCCACCTGATTATACTCAGAGTGACCATCTATGAAATAAAAGAATCGATTTCTCGCCAATTTCTCAAGAATCTGATCAATAAATGGCAGTGGAAAATGATCTTTCTATTAGTTCAACCCCTCATAAATAATATTTTGATGATTTTACAAAGTAATGAAAAAGAGATAAAACATAAGCATAGCATATTTTTCTCTGTAATAACACAATTGCAGGTTTCATGGAGTTTTCCAAGTCGGAGGATTAAAAGTGTGAAGACTAGAGTAGCATAAGTATTGTCATAGGTCATAGGCTTTTATGTAAACTTTCAAAGGTTGTAATCTTTATTTTATTTGAGTCTAGAGATATCATAAAGAGCCCCCAAACATAATTTATAAATAGCTAACTTAGGCTCTCTACACTTAGGATAAATTAGAAACAAAAACCTAACACTAAGACACAAATCAGACATCCATAACAAATGTCAGACGTCTGATTTTCAACTTTAAGACGTCTGATCAGTGTTTCAGACGTCTAATTACCTATAGCATTGCCTTTGCATTCTGGCTTCTTAGGCATCAGTCGAAGCAACCTTTTATCAAAATCCATAGCCTCATCCAAATGTCTAATAGTTTTCCTGGACGTCCTTAAACTAACCGTTAGACTCAAGTACCCATTTTCTTTCTGTTAGTAATGGGCAAAATACATTTTTAGATGTCTAAACATGTCTGCAGATGTCTATCATTGGATTATTGCTCATTTATTTCTGTGCAAATTTTATTAAGAACCAAAGATCTACTCTTAGATTTCCAAGACAAGTCCTTTTTATGTTTCCAGACGTCTATGGAATCCTACAGACATCCATACTGATGTCTGTTCCTTAAAAATCTAGAACCTTGTTTGGATCTGGTTAAAATAGGAACGAATCCACTTATAATTATACTTCCAATATTTTTATCAGACGTCTTATGTGAATATATCAAATGTCCCTGTTTTGATCCAATGAAAATAGTAAAGCTTGGCTAATAGTATCAGACGACCATAATTGTAATCAGACGTCTTACAAGATGTCTGATCCTAAAATCTGACATCTGATATTGCTGTCAGATTCATGATTACCCTGATTTGTGTTGGATTTCGTCCCAATCTCTTGGGACTTGCCTCCAATGGCTAGGAGACCTCTCTCAAGCATTCTTGAAGGTTCCAAACTTGCCTATATATAGACTACAATCTCTCTTAGACACACCTATTGAGATTCAATTTCCTTAGAAAATCACTTGCTCACTACTCTTTGCTTCCTTTTGCCCTTGTGCTGTGCCAATACTCTGATTGAAGGGCAAACCCACACTCCCGGTGCACTTCATTTTGCAAATTCTCAGGGAGTTCTTTTTATACTTAATAGATAAGGAAGTCATTAATATTTTTGGGTGTTCTATATTTGCTGTTTCATTCTTATTTTTGTAGTTTAGGTATCCAACCTGTCGGGTCCCTGTCTCTTCATTGTGAAGGGAGAAACATTTGTTTAGGGATCAGAGGTGGGATTTGTAATTGAGGTACACTACCCTCGTTCAAGTAGTGTGGTTAGTGGATTGATCACTTTGTGATCGAAAATCCTAAATTAAGGGATTGGCTTAGGTGGTGGTTTTCACCCGTCTTGGGTTTCCACCTAAAAATCTTGTGCCTCTTTTTGTGATTGTATTTTTTGTCTTACAATATTTTATAAATTCACTATTCACCCCCCCTCTTGTGTAATTTCACTTTCTTCGTGGAGGCATTCAGTTTTCAGTAATCAATGTAGACTCCCCATGAATTCGCAATGCGGGTCGGGATGGTTTCTCCAGATTCAGTCATGATAATGGTGAGCCCTGCCTTCTTAGGCACAACCTAGATCGGGCTCACCTAGTGGCTATCGGAGATCCGGTAGATGATCCCAGCATTTAACAACTTAATGATCTCCTTTTTCATGACCTCCTGTAGATTTGGATTGAGTCTTCTCTGCATTTCTCAAGATGGTCGTGATCCCTCTTCAGTGTAGATATGATGTGTGCAATATGAGGGACTGATACCAGTCAGATCATTGAGAGTCCATCCAATGGCTTTCTGATGCTGTTGGAGAATAGAAATCAGCTTTGTTTCCTAATCAAATGTGAGTTGAGAATTGATAATCACTGGAAACGTTTGATTGGAACCCAAAAAGACATATTTCAGATGATTGAGAAGAGGTTTCAACTCCATAACTGGGTTATTAGTAACAGAAGGAGGTTCAGGATAGGCCTCAGAAGATAAGGTAGGATTTGTTGGTGAATTTGGATCAGTTCTAGGATCCTCTATTTGTGGGGCATGATCTGCTTGGGATTGTGGATCAAGGGTAATCAGGTTTTCTTCTAGAAGTGGGTCCTTAATCACAGAACTGATGTCACAAACTTACTCAATTGCCCCACAGTTAATTCCTTTCTAGGCATTAAATATATCAATCTTCAATGTTTTGTTCCCAAATTTCAATTCGATCTGGCCCTCTTCACAATTTATATTAGCCCTAGTTGTGGCTAGGAACGGTATTCCTAGAATAATTGGTGTATTATTCAGATTTTCAGGAGTATCCATATCTAATACAATAAAGTCCACTGGGAACTAGAAATCATGAATATGAACTAGAGCATCCTCGAGAATTCCTCTAGGTGACTTGATTGATCGGTCTGCTAACTGCAAAGTCACCTCTGTTGATTTGAGCTTAGTTTCCTCGAAATGGTCTGGTAGGGATGTAGGTATCAAGTTTATGGAGGCTCCTAGATCCATTAATGCTCGATCAAACTCTAAATCACCAATTTTTCAGGAGATCAAAGGGGTGCCAGGATCTTTTGCTTTTTGCGGGAGCTTGCTCAAAATGATTGAGCTGACCAACTTAGACAATACGATCGAACTCTCATCTTTTGTTCATGGCTTACGCTTAGGTGTACAGAAATCCTTCAGAAATCTTGCGTATGCCGGTACATGGCGGATTGCATTCATCAAGGGGATGTTTATCTGAACTTGCTCAAAAAGCTTCACCAGATCTTCCTCAAGTGCCACGGGTTTGGGTTTCCTATTTCCTTTGGACAAAGCCTCAGGAAATGGAACTTTTGTAGGTTCCTCTAAGATCGATTTAGGTTCTGGATCTAAGATAGGGGTGTCCTAGATAACCAACCTAGGGTTAGGCTCTACACTACCAGGATTAGAGTGGTTTGGATAAGGT
Organism: Thalassia testudinum; assembly: GCA_037157565.1. Taxonomy (NCBI): domain Eukaryota; kingdom Viridiplantae; phylum Streptophyta; class Magnoliopsida; order Alismatales; family Hydrocharitaceae; genus Thalassia; species Thalassia testudinum. The sequence continues at coordinate 2,079,500 of JAZHRO010000046.1, forward strand.
GGATCTTGAGTTGTCTTACCACTACGGGTGGTAACAAAATTTAATCCTATCGAGTTTTGGTTTGGAGTGGTGGTTGCTGCTGATATCCCGAGTATGATGTTGAAACCTCCATCCCATCAGGTGATGGAGCAGAAGGGACCTGATAAACATAATGTGCTTGGCCTTGAGTCGGGTTCATAACGCGCCTCTAGTTTGGCATGTTATCAGGATTTGGCAGAGGTTGTGAAGGAAGTGCACTAGGCTGGCGAGAATTTGCCATTTGTATGAGCTGATTACGGACCTCTGTGATCTTGTCCTTGTGTTGTTTCTGCATAGCCGCATTCGTCTTTTGAATGTCATCTAGTGTTTGAAGGATTAGAGACATTTGATCTTCCTGTGTTGGCCTAGAGTGGTAATTCGGACTGAGCCTTAGCTGAGCAAGATGATAAGGGTGTGGAGCTTGTGGTTGGGGCTGGAATTGAGATCTCAGATTTTGATTGTTCCCTAACCACACAAAATTGGGATGATTACACCATCCAGGATTATAAGTATTTGAGAATGGATCATTCTGGATGGCGCTGAGGTCCTCATAGGTCTGAGGAACCCTAGAGAAGTCAGAATATGAGGGTTCAGAGTTCCCCCAACTTGAGCAGGAAGTTCCAGAGTGTCCTCCAAAACCAGGATCAAACGAGGGTAGATATGAGTCCATCCCTTGGGAAGAGTGATGATAGATGTTATGCACAGCCTCCCTACCAGAGGGTGGTTGCAAAAATGGGTTTTGCTATGCTGAGGTGGCTCTCTGCAAGTGTCGAGTTAGTTCATCCACCTTCTTTTCAATAATCGTGACCTTGTCCAAGCGACTAGCCACTAGTTCCAAATCGACAGGTGCGGATAGGCCTTGGGTTTCATGTGCCCCTGGGTGTTCGTTAATGCACGGGTAGTTGTCATGTTGAACATGCCCATGGATACATTATTGATGGAGTTTTCGCACATATTCTCCAGGATCTCCCACACGGTATCCTCATGTTGACCCATGATGTTGCCACCATAGGTTCCATTGACGAATAATTTGATATCTTCATGGAGTCCCTGGTAAAAAGACTGAACTTGTTCCCATTTAGGAACTCCATGATGGGGGCATTTCTGCATGAGATCCAAAAAGCGATCCCATGCCTCATGAAGTGGTTCTCCCGCATTCTGAGTAAAGTGCGTGATCTGGTGCCTCAAAGCATTTGTCTGACCAACAGGAAAAAACTTCTTCAGAAATTTGAATTGAAGTTCAGTCCATGTGTTGATCGAACGAGTTAGGGTTTGGTACCAGTGGATGGCCATGTCCATGAGGGAGAAGGAAAACATCTTCATGTGCAATATGTCCCGATCTTGAGCAGTTGTCCTGAAGGTTTGGGCCAGGTGCTTTAGTTTTTTGATATGTTGGAAGGGATCTTCGGAGTTTAGTCCATGAAATTTAGGGATAGCATGAATAGTTGGGCTTGAGTTTAGTATCAGGCCTTCCAGTAGGGATTTAAACTCTTTATTCGATTGCTACTGCAGCAGAATTGTAATGATCTCACATCATAGGATGCTGTGGTGAATTCATTAATGCATGGAATAGATCGTTGAGGTGCTGAAGTTGATTTTGGAGATTGTTTTCTTCTTCTTCTTCTTCTGCTTGTTCCATGATTATGGATGAAGGAGATCTAGGCTCAGATGAATCAGAAGAGATATCGATCTGGTCGGGAGGTAACACAAACAAGTGAGTCGAGGCTTGACCTCAACTTGAATGAACAGCTAATGGAGGCCTCAATGGTGGTCTTAAGGACCTCCTCTCGAACATGCACTAGGTAACCAGATGAGGGACAGAATATGTGATGGACCCAATCAAGGCACCCAAAAAATTTTTGGATGACTAAGGACGTTCGAAGTGGATGATACCTCCTGATCAGAAAGTCATTTAGATGAGAAATACTTAGGTAGCCAGGAAGGAAGAGTCCTGCAAAGACCCCTACATGGTAGAGCATCCCCATAGGTTATAGGATTTCCCCCACTTGACCTTCCTTGTCACCGTGGATCCAAATAGACTGGAATGAATAACTTGACTTCTTAAGTCTACCAAATTTTAATCCTAAATTAAGGTGCTTAGAATTTCACTTGAACTTTAGAGTTGATTTGTGCTTGGTGACTTAATTGGAAGGTTGGTTGACCCATAAGGTGGATCAACTTTACCTAACTTGCCCTAATGTTGAGGATGAGCCCAAAATCACCCTGAGTGGTTTGCAAGTAGGTTATGAAGTCCAAACTTTTAAGGAGTCAAGTGAATGATAGAGCCTTCTTTTAGGGTTTTATTGATTAGGTCAATTCAAGCAAGGGCTTGGGTGACACACAATGTGGGAAAATCAATTCTTATTTCAGGCAAGTGTGTTTTCTCAACCCTAAGATAGAAACCCTAATTTGGTTCTTTTTGATCCAATCAGTTCTTGTCCAAATGAGGCACCTAGGGCTTAATCAAGAGGGTGAACAACCCTAGATACCTTAAGTCCCTATTAGGTGCAGAAATCTGGAAGGGGCTCTCTAGAAAATCAAATCAGGAAACTTGGGTGATTAATTCTATGAAAATTATACAAGTTTGATCCTAATTGATTTCCTTTTAAATTATTTCCAGAAATAGGGGGCTTAAGAAGATGGAAATGAGATTACCTGCCCTTGGAGTGGTTGTTGTGTGGATGATCTTCTCCGTGTACCTTGCACAAACACAGAAAAAGAGATAAAATAAGTTAGTAGCAAATCAGACCAGAAATTGCAACTAGTGAAATCAAATCGCATGTTGCTCCCAGACAATGACGTCAAAATGTTTAAGCGAATTAGTCATTTGTTTAGTAAATGTGTTGCAGTATAGGACAAATACGCTCAAATCATTTAAATTTGTAACTCAGAATCAAAAGAGTCTAAGGTTGAATACAGGGAGCAAGTAATAGCAATTTAATTGCACCAATCACAATTTAATAAAAATTGTAAGCAATTATAATCAAAACTTCATTCAGAACAACTCAAAATGATATATAGATGAAATCAAGTATCTCAGTGCAAAAAGAATGGGTTAAAATGGTGATTTGAATCACCAATTAATCCTTTGAATGTTAAACTCAAATATACCAACAGTAATTATCAACCAATATTCCACGTCAACCAACTCAAATGAATCAATAGTATTCTGAACCAAGGCACCAGCAGATATCAGATGAATGCACAAGGCCTTCAGATGCCTTAAGTGCTTAGGAGATCAGCTCAATGGAGAGGTAAAGACCTCTTCTTTCCTTCTTCGTGCCTCAAGGGAGAGGCACCCACAGCAACACAAAGGCAAAGGCCTCTCAAGTTTGCTAAGTGTAGAGAGCAAGCAGTTGAGGGCAAAACGCCCCCTCTCTCTTTCTTTCCTTTTCTTCCTTCTCTCAGAAATTCGGGGTTAGCCGGGTTATTGGGCAAGTAACCGGGAGTGAACAGGGTGTAGGCCTGCGGGTGTGGTCATAGGCGAGTAGGTGAATTAGGTGACCTCTTGCCCATGGAGGTCGGGTTATCGGGTTACTTCACCCACGGAGGTCGGGGGAGGTGAATTAGCCCAAGTCACGAAAGTCCGTGGGCATAGAACAGGGCGACCTCTTGCCCAAGTCACGGGGGTTGGGCCCCCATCACCTTCACCCACGGAGGTCGGGGGAGGGAATTCAATTTATCCCTCACAACTTGCTTCAATCTTTATGATGTGGGACTATTTGTCCCCCTTTGTGTCGCGTGTAGCAGTAGGTGAAGATGCCTCCAATTGAGGCAGCAGGTGTGATCGAGGGCTTCAATTGAGGAACTAATGATGTGCCTGGAGGAGAACCGCAATGCCTGAGGATGTCTCCTGGAGTCTCGTGGCCGGAACACTGCAGATGAGGTCGAAGTAGTTGAGGTGGTGACAGAGGTCCAGTGAATCATCTGAAAGCACGAACATGGCCTTGCAGCTGATAAACACCAGTTTATCATCATTTTTATGCTTTAAAACTAACCTAGCTCTTAGGATTTTACTCCGCAAACGGGTTTTTGGGCTGCATTTAGGCATAAATTAGGATAGGCATGCATTGCATTTTTTATTGTTGTTTTAATGTGTTTTTGTGAGTGTTAGGGATGTACAGATTCACAGATCCCTAAAACCCTAGCACTCAAGAAGGCAATTGGTGAAGGAGAAGCCCAGACTAGTTGGAACCCAGCTTGATCCAACTCACCATAGCTGGAACCTAGCTTACTTGAACTAGGGTTAGCTCATCCCAGCTCCATTCAGCTAATCTCAGCTGGATGGCAGCTCAAGAGAGTTCACCTTAGCTCACCCTAGCTCAAGTCAGCTTAGATCCAGCTCAACTTAGCTGAGTCTAGCTCACCTCAGCTCCCACTAGTTCACAGGGAGCTCTAGCTAGCTCAGCTGAGTTGACAGGAGTTCACCCCAGCTCAGATCCAGCTACATCCAGCTCCACTCAACTCCAGCCAGCTGAAGAAGAATTCATCTCAGCTCAGGAAGCTCAAGTCCAGCTCCCGGGGATTCAGCTTAGCTCATCTCAGTTGAGCTAAGCTAACTTAGCTGCCTCAACCAGCTTGATTCTCCCCGATAGCACCAGACCTAGCTCACCTTAGCTCATTTTGGTAGAAGCTAGCTCACTTTAGCTTGGCTTAGCAACTAGCAAAGAACTAGCAAGCTAAGCCAGCTAGAGTAGCCCCATGCTAGCCTCTTCAGCAGCAGCCAGCTCCAGCTCCAGCTCCAGACTTCTTCTCCTCAGCTCCCTCCTCCAAACCCTAGCTCCAACACCTTCTCCTCTACTCCTCCATTAGCTAAGCTAGCTTAGCTTAGCTTAGCTTAGCTATGCTCCAACTTCCTTGGCTTGTACTACCCCAAAAACCCACCTACCAACTCTACCCAACTAGCTCCACCTAAGCTCCACATAAGCTAACCTACTTGGCACCAACCTAACCTACCCACCACCTCCAAAAGACACCTAAAATTGGCGCCAAAAACTACCCATAACCACCCCTTAATGGCGCCACTTTTCCCTCCAAAATACCCCCCTCATCTCCACCACACAATCCTCCTTGAATCCATCTCCACCATCCACCTAACCCTCCTTATAGAAGACCCCATGTTGGCGCCAACATGGGGGTGTCTCTCCACCACCAAAAGACACCAACACCACCATAACCACCCCCTTTAACACCCCTTGGGGTGGCGCCAACTAACCCTAGCCATAGGATCACCAACCACCCTCATCCTTCCATCCTAGCCCTCCATTTCAAGGGGTACCTTAACCCCCCATCCTACCCTATAAAAAGACCACTACCCACCACCATTCAAGCCATCCTTGGCTAGCCATTTCACTCTCATATTCCACCAAGAATCCCACGTCCAAGAGAGAAGAAGAAGAAGAAGATTAAGGGGATATTCTGTCCCCTTGGTGCCTTCCCCTCTTCCCTTCTCTCTTGGGTCACGCCAGCCAAAGGAGAAGCCAGGCAAGGAAGATCTTGGAGGAGATCTTGAAGGTGGTCACGCCACCTTGGAGGAGTTTTAAGGGTGGTGCACTCCCACCCCTTTGGAGAGAGCATTAAAGGTGGTAGTTTCCACCTTGGAGGAGCTCTCAAGGAAGGAGAAGAAGGAGGCCCTCTTTTCAAGCCAAGGAGCAGCTAGGCTTGGAGCAAGAAGACAACCTTCTTCACCATTGTTACAAGAGGATTTGTGTTTCTTTTCTTGCTTTTAAATTGTTCAATTCTAGTAGAAGCTTTCCTCTACTTGTCCTTGAAAAGAACACTCATTCTACTCAATCAAAAATTGCCTTCTTTTAAGCTTTTTATTGCAGTTGTTTGTTTTGGTTCTAGCACTTATTTCACCTCTTCTTCCTAATTACCCTAGGGCTACACTTGCCTAGAGTGAGCTTAGGAAGAAGATATTTCTATCTTTTAGATTTTTAATCATTTGTAGGTGTTAGTTCTTTTCGCTACAATCTGCCGTTTGCCCTCGTCTTTTCAAAATACAAAAAAATTACATAGTGAAAAATATTAAAAAGAAAGTTGAGATTGTATTCCAAGCAAGAGAATCATTATTGCAATTTTTGCCTCCTTGGACGACCCTAGATACTCCCCTATCTAGGATATAAATTTTAAAAGCGAAAGCGGACTCGCGTGTTACAACGACGTTAAAAAACTGCTTTTACAAATCACGCGTATTTCGCTATCACTTTTTGGCGCCGTTGCCGGGGAGGCACGACTTTGCATTAACTCATTTTCTCTTGCTTGAAGTGGATCTCATCCCCTTCTCTTTCTTTCTTTTGTGTGTGCAGGAACTACAGCAGGAAAGCGGGAATCTGGAAGCGAGAGCTTAAAGATACTTTTCTTCCCGCGAAAATTCAGGTTGGTTCCTCTTTCTAGTCACATAATTAATTAAAACTACCAAAAATATATTAAACTTGGCTTTCAGGACCCTAAACACTTAAATTAGGTGGAGTGGTGCATTTTAAAATCATTGTTTGCTTGTATGCTTCTTTAGCACCATTCCATTGCAAGTATTGGTGTTCTATTTTTCGGGTCTAGATTTCTGTCCAGACTTGAAAAATCGATTCCTAACACCACAGGCCTCCTAAAATCATAAAATTTCATAGAGTGATTCCCAATTAAGTTTGGAACATCTATTCCAAATTTCAGATCAATTGGATTTGTATTTAATTTTTAAAAATTCGTGGATTACAGAGGGGTCACACCCTCTAATCTTCCTGTTTTGCTACTGTCCGCGAATTTTAAGAGTTTTTATACTCATCCAATTTTTGTGAAATTTATCTTGTTGGAATCCCTATGAAATTTTACATATCATATAAAATCATAAAAATTTTCTGAGGTCGGTGGTAATACTGAAAAGTCTATAATACCCACGGGTATTATTTCTGGACTTTGACACCAGTACAATTAAAAATTCAAAACTATTATCAAACAAATTCCTAAAATCTTACAAAAAGCTTTTCTGGAATCCTTGTTTGATTTTCTTCAAAGTAGTGGTGTTGTTTGACTTGTTTGGACCACTACTTAATTCTGAAAGCTAAAAATAATTCATTGGTAGTTAAATTTCTGTCTTAGGGATAATTGGCTTAGGGTTTCTTCTTTCTCTTTAGAGACTCAATTAAAAGGAAATATACAATCACACATACAACTGGTCTTTCCTTTGATTGTGAACTTTCAAACTCGTTTGAAAACTTAAAGAGAAAAACCCTAAAATTCATTTAATTAAATCACATCCTAAAAGACAAAAATACAAAAAATTGTGTGACAACTTGATTTTCATTGGAGCCACTCTCCAATTCCTGCACACACACAAAAAAAATCGAATAACAGGGCAACAACCCAATAAACGCCCTCCACATTCCGTGTGCACTATAGCATCCTAGACCTAATTAAAATTTGTAGCAACATGACCCCTAAGGCTTTATCAACTTAGGCTTGCTATTTAGGTCTTAAGTTTTCTTTAGTTAGTACCAATTCTGTCATCTGTATTTGGTGTTCAGGCTGAGGGGCCGTGTCAAACGACCAGGCACGGGTTTGTACAAGCACCTGGGGTTTTCCCTGGGAAACGTTTGGGCCCAAACCTCCCCTTAAGCAACTTGGCTAGATTTGTTGATAGAACGGGTATTCACTATTGACTACTTATTTCCTATATAGACCAAGTCCTAGGTTATTATTAGGGAGTCACATTTAAGTTAGGTCTAGTTTGTTTGTTTGATTGCACACTTTCTCTCATCTCTATCTCTTCTCCTCCCCTCCATTTCTTCCAAGTAGTGCATGCACGGGTGACGGTCCCAAAAGCCACACCTTGAGGGACCATCTGATTTCGCCCCCCGTAGCAAGAAATCATTGTTTTCTTCCCCCTCGTCTTCTAGAAAAATGGAAAACCCAGGAAGCCATCAAAAAAATTCTGCTTCCACTTCTAACCCGTCAGCCGACCCACAAGCTGACTCCACCCTCCCTCACCTTCCTAACTTGGAGCAACCAGAAATATCAGCAGGGCCAGGTGGCCCTCCAATTATAACCCATAATACAAATCCCTTTGCATTAATGGTCGACCATTTGGCTCGGCTACAACAAAATCAAGAAGATCTAGCTAGGACTGTCACGAACCTAGCTAATCAAGGACAAAATCCACCACCTCGCCAACAGCCTGTCGTTCCTCTTAAGGATTTCTATGATCCTTCCAATTATGAGGAAAGACCAGGGGTGGTCATACCACAAGGGGATTTTGAAATCAAACCCGCTATTCTAAACCTTATCAAGCAATTTCATGGTCTTCCAAGAGAGGACCCTTTTTGTCATCTCGAGGAATTAACTGTCCTCACTCAAACCACTCGTTCCCGCAATGTGCAGGAAGACATGTGGTTAATGAGACTCTTTCCTCTCTCTCTCAAAGACAAAGCATCACATTGGTTTAGAACAGTTGGGCGTCCTATTACCACCTGGCCCCAATTAAAAAGTGCTTTTCTTAAAAAAATTTTTCCGATCGGTCGAACAAATGCATTAAGAAGATCTATAACGACCTTTCAACAAAAAATTGGTGAACCTCTCCATGAAGCCTGGGAAAGATTTCAGGAACTTCTAAGAAGTTGTCCCCACCATGAAATTCCACAATGGCAGCTAGTGCAGATCTTCTATCATGGATTAGAAGATCAATTAAAACGATTTGTGGATGCCTCATGTGGGGGCAATTTTCTTAACAAAGACGCCGAAAGTGCCTATCTTCTCTTTGAAGAAATGAGTGAAAACTCATTTAACATGACTTCAATGGACACTTTTGGCAGATCACAAAACCCCAGACATGGAGTCCATGAAATTGACTCCAAAACCACCTCTGTTCCAGTCACACAAGATGATTTATATATGTTAGCTCAACGAATGGACCAGATGCAAATTCACCAAAAGAAAATAGAAGAAAAGCTCACAAACAAACAAGCTCCACACGTCCACTCTCCACACACTAACCCCCCACACATTCTCCGAAGAGAGAATCTACACAATATCGATGCCACATCTGTTGACCAGCAATTCCCGGCTGATTTCCCGCAACATTTAACCGGGAATTTTGACCAAAATATTGTTGATTCCACCTCGAAAAATATTTATGCTCTCCAGGAGCAATTTAGAAACCCCTCCAACATTTCCAATCAAAATTGGAGGACTAACCCGAATCACTCCTGGAAAAACCCGAATCCGATTCCTTTTCCCAAACAAAACTATTTTGGGAATTATGGGCAACCTTTGTATCAACCTGGACCATCCCAGGATGATATTAATAATCAGGTCATGAAAACTCTGCAAGGAATGCAGACTCAAATGACAGAAGTAACCCGCATGGTTACCAATTTACAACAACAAGTTAAGGTTACTCCTGATCATCGACCTATTGGGAATTTACCATCCCAACCCATGCCCAACCCAAACAATCAAAGGAATCAATTCCAAGGTGGATATCACAGTCAACCTATTCAGCCAGCACCTCAGCATCCGCCAGGTTTCAATAACAGCTAGGCTCCCCGTCCTCATCCTAGAAACAACCAGACTGCAAATGCAGTTACCTTGAGGAATGGGAAAACCACTCAAAATACCCTGCCTGTTAAAGAAACCCACTCTAATGACACACAGATTAACTCTTCCCCTCCTATTGTTCAGGAACCAATTCACGCAAAACAGGGCAACCCTGCCCCATTTCCACAAGCCCTCCACTCTTCAAAAAAGAAAAAAACAAAATCTGAGCCCACTGAGAAGGAATTAATGGATTTATTTGGGCAAGTAGAAATTAATATCCCTATCCTAGATGCCATTAAGTATATCCCTGCCTATGCAAAATTCTTAAAAGATTTATGTACTCCAAAAAGGCAGCCCAAGAATTTAGGAAAGGTGATTCTTCCAGAGACAGTCAGCTCAGTTGTGCAGAGCCGACTGCCTCTTAAGAGAAAAGATCCCGGCGCCCCCCTAATCCAAGTTATCATTAATGATACCTCATTTGATCGCGCTCTGTTGGATCTTGGTGCCTCAATTAATCTTATCCCCACAGTTATTTTTGAGGAATTTAAGGTCGGTGAATTGAAACCTGTTGAGGTTACTCTCCAATTAGCCGACCGATCTACGATTAAACCAAGGGGAATTGTTGAAGATGTTCTTGTCCGGGTCAAAGATTGTCTATTCGCAGTAGACTTTTTAGTCCTGGACATAGAGGTACCTGAAGCACTTAAGTTTGCCCCCATTATTCTTGGAAGACCATTCTTGGCCACCGCCCGCGCCAATATTGATTGTGATTCTGGAATGATGAAGATCATGTGTGGCGGTGAATCTGTAACCCTAGACATTTTTCAAGCCTCTAGGCGATTCCAGGAACCAGATTTCTTTGATGATTCGGATTCAGAAATAGAAAACATTGTGGAAGAAACATTGCAGATTTCCCAATTAGGTTCCTGTTTTGGTGTAAGTACGGTTCCTGAACAATCTACTTTTTCTCACCCTTCCACCTCAACTACACAACCAGCTAACATTCCAGCTGACCCTTTCACTCTCACCTCACCTCTAACCCACAAAGCAGAAACTCTTTCGGAACCGGGCCTACAATTGGAATTAAAACCTTTGCCCGATTCACTTAAATATGTTTTCCTGGGTCCAAATCAGACCCTGCCCCTGATTATAAATTCTGGACTCACCGGGGCACAAGAGCACAAACTTCTCCAGGTTTTGAGTAAATATCGAAAAGCTATTGGGTGGACCCTTTCTGATCTTAAAGGCATTCATCCGTCCTATTGTACGCACCGTATATTTTTAGAGGACGATTCTCGCCCCTCCCGCCAACCACAAAGGCGCTTGAATCCTAGTATGCAGGAGGTGGTAAAAAAGGAGATTATTAAGTGGCTGGATGCTGATATCATCTACCCCATTTCTGACAGCTCCTGGGTTAGTCCAACTCAAGTTGTCCCCAAAAAGGCTGGACTAACAGTTGTCACCAATGAAAAGGGGGAAAATATAGCCACTCGAACCGCTTCTTCTTGGCGCGTGTGTATAGATTATCGAAAATTAAACACCGCCACTAAGAAGGATCATTTCCCGCTCCCTTTTATTGATCAAATCTTGGAGCGGTTAGCCGGACGGGAATTTTACTATTTTTTGGACAGTTATTCTGGCTATAATCAAGTAGCGGTTCGTCCTGAGGACCAGGATAAAACAACTTTCACCTGCCCCTTCGGAACCTTTGCTTTCCGAAGAATGCCCTTCGATCTTTGCAACGCACCTGCGACTTTTCAAAGGTGCATGCTTGCAATTTTTTCAGACCTGGTAGGTGAATGTTTAGAAGTTTTTATGGATGACTTCTCTATTTTTGGAGATTCTTTTGACCATTGCCTCAAAAATCTTGAAAGAACCCTCCAAAAGTGCATAGAAGTTAACCTGGTCCTCAGCTGGGAAAAAAGCCATTTCATGGTCCAAGAAGGTATTGTCTTGGGCCATGTTATTTCTAAACAAGGAATTGCGGTAGATAAAGCAAAAATAGATGCTATATCTAAGCTCCCACCGCCCACTACTGTCAAACAAATCAGATCCTTTTTGGGTCATGTGGGTTTCTATCGTCGATTCATACAAAACTTTTCCCAAATCTCCAAGCCTTTAAGTCAGCTTCTTACTAAAGACCAGCCATTTGATTTTAATAATAAGTGCCTGGAGAGTTTTTTGAGGTTGAAGAAAGAGGTTACTGAGGCGCCAATATTGCAGGGACCTGACTGGAATAGTCCCTTTGAATTAATGACAGATGCCTCAGATTTTGCTGTAGGGGCCGTTCTAGGGCAAAGAATTGGCAAGAAACCCGTTGTGATCTATTATGCTAGCAAAACCCTTGATGACGCACAACGGAATTACACGGTTACTGAAAAGGAACTTCTTGCCATTGTATTTGCCTTGGAAAAATTTAGATCTTATCTGTTGGGGTCACGTGTCACTGTTTATACAGACTACTCAGCAATTAAATATTTGCTGACTAAGAAAGATGCGAAACCCCGCCTTATCCGTTGGATTCTGCTGCTCCAGGAATTTGACCTGGAAATCAAGGATAAGGCGGGATTGCACAATGTAGTGGCCGATCATCTCTCTCATCTTATGACAAATGACATAATGACCCCGCCAGATCAGTTCCCTGATGAAAGTATTTTAGCTGCTACAACCCTCCCTTGGTTTGCACCCATTGCAAACTACTTACCAACAGAACAAATCCCCGCTGATTGGCCAAAAACAAAATGGGATAAGTTCTTTGCTGATATTAAATATTATTTTTGGGAGGAGCCCGACCTTTTCCGCATTTGTGCCGATCAGGTTATTCGACGATGTGTCCCTGATTCTGAAATCCATGATATCTTAACACATTGTCACTCAATGGCCTGTGGCGGACATTTTTCGGGCAAGAAAACTGCAGCTAAAATCCTTAATGCAGGATTTTATTGGCCCAGCTTGCACAAAGATGCTCATGACTTCGTTCGGTCCTGTGTGCGTTGCCAGAGCATCGGCAACATGACTCGAAAGGATATGATGCCCCTTAATCCTATTTTAGAGGTTGAAATTTTCAATGTTTGGGGCATCGACTTCATGGGACCGTTCATCAACTCTGGTGGGTATTTGTATATATTAGTCGCAGTAGACTATGTTTCTAAATGGATAGAAGCAATACCCACCCGCACTAGTGATCACCGTGTGGTTGTCGAATTTCTTAAGAAAAATATTTTCTCAAGATTCGGCATACCAAAAGCCATTATCAGTGACGGAGGCTCACATTTCACCCACTCACAATTCCGTCACCTCCTTTCTAAATACGGGGTTAATCATAAAATTTCCACACCATATCACCCCCAAACTAATGGCCAGGCTGAAGTTTCTAACCGGGAAATTAAAAATATTCTACAAAAGACGGTTAGGTCCGACCGTAAAGACTGGTCCACCAAATTGGACGACGCTTTATGGGCCTACCGTACCGCTTTTAAAACTCCGCTTGGCATGTCTCCCTTCCGTCTGATTTTCGGGAAGGCATGCCATCTCCCGGTAGAATTAGAACATAGGGCTTTTTGGGCAATAAAACAACTTAATATGGATTTATCTGATGCCGGTAACCATAGAAAATTACAATTAAATGAATTGGAAGAATTACGTAATTTTTCCTATGAAAATGCGAGGATTTATAAAGACCGAACAAAGAAATTTCATGATAAATATATTGTTCGGAAACACTTTGACGTTAATCAACGTGTTTGGCTTTTCGATGCGAGATTACGTCTTTTTCCTGGCAAATTAAAATCTAAATGGACCGGCCCCTTTATTGTCCATAAAACATATCCATACGGCGCTGTTGACCTTTTTGATCCACAAACTAATTCGATATTTCAAGTCAATGGCCAGCGTTTAAAGCCCTATTTTGACCATACGCCTAAAATTCCATCTGAATCTTTTAATTTTACTGAGCCAACCACCCTTGATCACTAGTACACATCACGCCCGGCTGAATGGCGTAAAAGATAGCACTAGATGGGAGGTAACCCATCATTTTCTTGTTTTCCTTTTTTTCTTTTTCCAGGTTTTGTTCATCCTAAACCCGACCGTCATCACTAAGGTGATCCCTTTTCCCTCCTAATGCATGAGGACATGGCATATCTTAAGCATGGGGGGGTGTTTTTAAATTTTTATGATCGATTTAGGATGTTCAAAACCTAAAAACATGCAATTTTCTTTAATTTATTTCCTGCTTGCATACCAAAAATATATATATATATATATATATATATATATATGTTTGAGGAAAAATTTTGAAATCGGGACTAAGGTCGAAAAATTCACTTCTGGTACAATGGGATTTAATCTTTAACAAACTAAGGATGATGATTTGGATCTGATCATTAGAATTCCAGGGTCTATTTTAGACTAGATCAGATATCCTTCTCTAAAATTCCACCTGAACTCATGATAGTTCAGGTGACTTGATCCTATTTTGTAATATGGAAAGTATTTGACTTAGTTTTTGACTCAAAAACTTGCGGTTCTCGAGAAACTTCTTGTGTCAATTTTCACACACAAGCTAACATTTAAAAACAACTAAAAATTTGAAAAACTCCCTTGTTTGGATTTAGTAAAAGTCTGAATCAGGTCATTGGTTTGAGTTCCCACCGTCGAGAAGAAGGAAAATACCTTCTTTGAGGACGCGATGTTAACATGTTACCGCCTCGGCGCTGCTCTATATCTATATTTCATATCTTTAGACGGAGCATTAAAGCGCATTTCAGCAGCTCAAGTGTCTTGGACGGTGCTCTATCTATAGCGTCGGAGCAAGAGCTTGAGTTTGCTTGGAGCGCCCCTTTTCACCGCATCGTGTTTTGGGGTTGTGAGCTCCTGGGTGGTGTCATGGACAGTGCTATCCCGAAGTACTGGCGCCAGAGCCCCCTCGAGGAATGGTAATGGGAATGATGATACCGACACATCTGTTGTAAGACTAAGCTAAAAATAAGCATGGGGGAGAAAAAAAAAAAATAATAATAATAACACGTCCTTATTAAGGTTGGCTTTTCACAAGCACCGACACAAGGTTTTAAAGGAATTTGCAAGTTGCGAATCAGATTCACGAGCCAGAAAAATCCTAAAAACAAACATTTCAAGTCATCTGAATTAACAAGGGGTTAATTTGTGAATTTTCTGAGGATATATTGATCCCGTTCTATCTAATGGTTGGATCCAAAAACAAATCCTGATGTTTATCTTCAACAAATCCCGTATCTCCTGTGTTTTAATCTACCAAGGTCCCTTAATCTCTTTTTCTCCTCAAAAGTCAAAAAAATTAGATTTCCCAAAAATTCCATTTTCCAAAAAAAAATTAATGTTTTGCTAAGAGACTAGCAAAAGATAAGCATGGGGGTGTGATAAACACCAGTTTATCATCATTTTAATGCTTTAAAACTAACCTAGCTCTTAGGATTTTACTCCGCAAACGGGTTTTTGGGCTGCATTTAGGCATAAATTAGGATAGGCATGCATTGCATTTTTTATTGTTGTTTTAATGTGTTTTTGTGAGTGTTAGGGATGTACAGATTCACAGATCCCTAAAACCCTAGCACTCAAGAAGGCAATTGGTGAAGGAGAAGCCCAGACTAGTTGGAACCCAGCTTGATCCAGCTCACCATAGCTGGAACCTAGCTTACTTGAACTAGGGTTAGCTCATCCCAGCTCCATTCAGCTAATCTCAGCTGGATGGCAGCTCAAGAGAGTTCACCTTAGCTCACCCTAGCTCAAGTCAGCTCAGATCCAGCTCAACTTAGCTGAGTCTAGCTCACCTCAGCTCCCACTAGTTCACAGGGAGCTCTAGCTAGCTCAGCTGAGTTGACAGGAGTTCACCCCAGCTCAGATCCAGCTACATCCAGCTCCACTCAACTCCAGCCAGCTGAAGAAGAATTCATCTCAGCTCAGGAAGCTCAAGTCCAGCTCCCGGGGATTCAGCTTAGCTCATCTCAGTTGAGCTAAGCTAACTTAGCTGCCTCAACCAGCTTGATTCTCCCCGATAGCACCAGACCTAGCTCACCTTAGCTCATTTTGGTAGAAGCTAGCTCACTTTAGCTTGGCTTAGCAACTAGCAAAGAACTAGCAAGCTAAGCCAGCTAGAGTAGCCCCATGCCAGCCTCTTCAGCAGCAGCCAGCTCCAGCTCCAGCTCCAGACTTCTTCTCCTCAGCTCCCTCCTCCAAACCCTAGCTCCAACACCTTCTCCTCTACTCCTCCATTAGCTAAGCTAGCTTAGCTTAGCTTAGCTTAGCTATGCTCCAACTTCCTTGGCTTGTACTACCCCAAAAACCCACCTACCAACTCTACCCAACTAGCTCCACCTAAGCTCCACATAAGCTAACCTACTTGGCACCAACCTAACCTACCCACCACCTCCAAAAGACATCTAAAATTGGCGCCAAAAACTACCCATAACCACCCCTTAATGGCGCCACTTTTCCCTCCAAAATCCCCCCCTCATCTCCACCACACAATCCTCCTTGAATCCATCTCCACCATCCACCTAACCCTCCTTATAGAAGACCCCATGTTGGCGCCAACATGGGGGTGTCTCTCCACCACCAAAAGACACCAACACCACCATAACCACCCCCTTTAACACCCCTTGGGGTGGCGCCAACTAACCCTAGCCATAGGATCACCAACCACCCTCATCCTTCCATCCTAGCCCTCCATTTCAAGGGGTACCTTAACCCCCCATCCTACCCTATAAAAAGACCACTACCCACCACCATTCAAGCCATCCTTGGCTAGCCATTTCACTCTCATATTCCACCAAGAATCCCACGTCCAAGAGAGAAGAAGAAGAAGAAGATTAAGGGGATATTTTGTCCCCTTGGTGCCTTCCCCTCTTCCCTTCTCTCTTGGGTCACGCCAGCCAAAGGAGAAGCCAGGCAAGGAAGATCTTGGAGGAGATCTTGAAGGTGGTCACGCCACCTTGGAGGAGTTTTAAGGGTGGTGCACTCCCACCCCTTTGGAGAGAGCATTAAAGGTGGTAGTTTCCACCTTGGAGGAGCTCTCAAGGAAGGAGAAGAAGGAGGCCCTCTTTTCAAGCCAAGGAGCAGCTAGGCTTGGAGCAAGAAGACAACCTTCTTCACCATTGTTACAAGAGGATTTGTGTTTCTTTTCTTGCTTTTAAATTGTTCAATTCTAGTAGAAGCTTTCCTCTACTTGTCCTTGAAAAGAACACTCATTCTACTCAATCAAAAATTGCCTTCTTTTAAGCTTTTTATTGCAGTTGTTTGTTTTGGTTCTAGCACTTATTTCACCTCTTCTTCCTAATTACCCTAGGCCTACACTTGCCTAGAGTGAGCTTAGGAAGAAGATATTTCTATCTTTTAGATTTTTAATCATTTGTAGGTGTTAGTTCTTTTCGCTACAATCTGCCGTTTGCCCTCGTCTTTTCAAAATACAAAAAAATTACATATTGAAAAATATTAAAAGGAAAGTTGAGATTGTATTCCAAGCAAGAGAATCATTATTGCAATTTTTGCCTCCTTGGACAACCCTAGATACTCCCCTATCTAGGATATAAATTTTAAAAGCGAAAGCGGATTCGCGTGTTACAACGACGTTAAAAAACTGCTTTTACAAATCACGCGTATTTCGCTATCAGCAGCCAAGTCAAACCAGTTCAGAAGCTTCACTGTGGAACGACGAGTGCAACGGTGGGTGCAACATGCGGTGCGAGTGAAGGTGGAGGCCTGACGACCTCGAGACAGTGAAGTGAAGGTGCTCAAGTTCGGGGAGGCATTTTGGTGAGTGAAAGGCGAAATGGGTTGAGGGCTTTTGTAGAGGGTGGTGCGGCAGAACGTGTGGAGGTGGTGCAGGGCTATTTGGAGGTGTGTGGCATCGGGGAAGCTTCGTTGAAGTGTTGCCGGAGGTGGGGAAGATGATGGTGTGGTGGGTGGTGCAGTGGTCGTGCATGTGTTGTGAGTGTGGGAAAAGGGAATAGAGGGAGAGAGGAAGGTATAGAGGGACTTAGGAGCGAAGGGGCGAATGGGAAGTGTCGGCATTGGTGAGCTAGAGCCAAAGAAGATGAGGAGGTCTGATGAATTGGTGCGGCGACGAGGAGGAGAAAGAACGCCCTTGCTGTGGCTGGCGAGGAGCGGGGTTGAAAGAGGAAGGTAGAGGGCCATCTAATTTGATGGTTGGATAGCCAGAATAAGAGGATGGAGAGGGGTCACCGGTGCAAGCTACAGAGGTGGCCTAAGAGGGTAGAGAGAAGGTTTTCTCTAACCAAAACTTGCTAAGGAGCACTGTTAGAAGACCTGAGGGCTTTTATAGAGCTCGGGCAGGCTCTCAAGCTTGGAAACAAGCTCGAAAAGCTCAAGAAATCAGGGAGGAGATCCCTAAATTTCTAAGGATTCGCATGAGCTTCTTGGGCGAATTTGGGATCTAGAATTAGGTTTAGATGATTAGGGATGACCTCAAGATCATCCCTTCTAATTTTAGAAGTGATTGGTCGAGAAATCAGGGAGGTATCCCTGATTGAAGCTTGACTTCCTTGTGTTCACACTTGTCATAGCAATAGGGATCTATTTGAATAAAATGAAGAGAAGTTAGGGGGCTTTTTATAAATATTTTAAAAGTTAGGTGCATGGATGAAAGAGAAAGAGTCAGACTGGACCAAAATGCAAACTAGGTCAAGATGGACTCTGATTGAGCCCAAATTTTGGTAAAAACCTAATTTAGATCCTAGGAATCTAGTAGTGAAGTTGGATTTCAGTTTTGACCAAGTTTGATTGGGAAAATTGCATAGAAACCTAAATTAGGGCAAATTTCTATCTAAGACTCTATTCTAGGTAAACATGGGTTCCAATGGTCAAATAAAGGGTACCAAACCTTATAAAATATTTTTATATGATTTTTATAAGGTTTAGATGAAATTTATCCTGACCAAAACCTCTATTATTTAAGCAGGTCTGAAATTAGGGTTTTGGGTTACTGTCAATTCTCAAAATGTGTGAAAACCCGTTTCTATCTGCATGAACCCACTTATTTGATTTTAATGCTCTTTTGACTTTTAATTCACCCCTATCCAAACCCTTGGTTATTCTATGCTCATGATATGTGGTCAGGCATGTTTTGCGTGTTAGAAATTGAGGTTACAAGTAACCCGTCATCGTAGTTGCAAACACGTTGATCAGATAAAATTTAAACCGAAACTCCAAGGGAGTCCTGAGTCGAACACAGGGTGGCGATGTTTACTTTAACTGAAAATCGTGCTTCGTTTTGTTTCTTTTTGGTATTTTAGGGTTTTGTTATTTTTTTGTATTTTTGTAAGAAGAAAACAAGCAAACAAATACAAGATAGAGATGGAATAAAAATGGCATATATATCACTTCAATGTCTATTACAATCTACTATGAAAGCATAAAAAGAGAGGGGGGTGAGAGGAAATCTCCCTAATCGACTGTTCGGTGAGACGACGACGCCTGGCGGAAGCTCGGACGAAGGAGGTGAGGAGCGGGACGACGGAGGTGAGATGTAGGAGGATGTTGGGTTGAGGAAAGCTTCGGCATGGCTCCGGAATGGAGGTGAGAAGACGAAGATGATCTGCTAGGGAATGGAGGTGGGAGGACAGCTCTAAGGTGACCTATGAATGGGGATGGGAAGATGGAGGAGTATTTGGTAGGGCAGAGGTTCGCTACAATAATAGGTGCCTTGGGAGCTTGAGAACAAGCTCTAATGGAGCATTGGTAAGCTTGCTAGAGCTTGAGAGTAGGTGGGAGTAGAGTAGGTAGAGATGGCTTGGAAGGGAGGGGGTGTAGGTCCTTTTATAGTGGAGGAGAAGAGCAAAGAATAGGTATGAGACCATTAGTGACATCCAGGCCATCGCTGGAATCGTTGCTGTAGGTAGCTTATGCTTGCCGACACCCATAGCTGGATTTGCTGGCATGAGATGAATTAGCGACGGTTATAAGCATCGCTGTAAGTCTTCCAGTCTGTCGCTGAAGATCCGCTGCATGCTCCGCTGGAGCTGCACTGGGTGCTCTCCATGCACGCGCACGCTTCATGCGTTGGCGCTGCGCTGCTCCGTGCGTGCGTGTGCTGGGCGGCCTGGGCTGCGCCACGTGGTGCAATCTGGGTCGTCCATCTTCTTTTTGTTGTAGGGGCTGCTATAGAGGTCGGATTGAGTCGATTTTCATGCCGTTAGGCTGCGATCATTGACCCGAATCCATCTGTGCAGTTGGATTTTTCATTTGAAGCTCCGAATTATGTCACATAGTCCCTTGGCCATTGATCTTCCTCAGATTGCATATGGTGCTACAGGACTCCAATCAAGGCGATTTTAGAGGTGTTGGACTCCGATCGTCGTCTTGATCAGATCCGTATGGTCGGATCGTCAATCCGAAGCTCTAAAATAAATATCCTTCTCTCTTGACCATAAAAGGATGCAATTAACCTAAATTATATACAGCTACTCTAAATGCAGAATGATGCATGCTATGCAATTTTTTTTTTTAAAACCAAAAGGAAAGCTATAGTCTTACGATAGCAATCCGGGAGGACAATTTATTTGTAAATGACTAAGAAAATTTACAATTTAGATCCCCATCTATGTATGAGGGACCAGCACTCATTTACAATTTACTCACAGCAAATCGATCTCTCCTGAAAAAGCTTCTTGTTTCTTGCCCTCCACACACACTAGTGAGTTGCATCCATATGCAGATGCGGCCTCTCCGTCACTACAAAATTATGCCATAAGGAGTTCCACGAGGGGAGTGGTTCCTGGTAGGTCCTCCTCCAAATTACATCAGTAATCAGGCAAGAAGAGAAAATGTGGCTGAGGTTATCAGTGTGCATTCCACATAAGTGACATTCATGAAGAGCAGCTCCCATTCTTTTGTGCCTTAGATCACCTGTTATCAAGCCCTCCTACACAACCAAAGAAAAATTTGCACTTTGAGGGGGATCTTCAAGAGCCATATTTTTTTGTCAATATAATCATAGCTCCCACCTCTGCCTCCTTCCATAATCTTTCTATACCCACACTGCACTGTATATATCCCATCCCAAACATAGCTATCATCCACTCTAGGCCTGGGTTTAAATCTTTCTAGGTCGGAAATCAGGTTCCTTCTTTCTTCCCACAGCCGGGTGCCCATCTTGGTGGCCTCATCTTCATTCAATTGCCAGCAGTCCCTGATTTCAGACCAGTAGCAGCTGACAGTTCTTGCTTTGTCTCTTGCTGCAGCAAAGACCCTTGGGTAAGCCTCCTTCAGAGAACCCAGCAAAGACCAGTGTTCACTTCAGAAGTTGAAAGTTCTGCCATCTCCTAATATTGGCTGCAGCAGGTGCCAATTGTCTTTCAATGCTCGAACCATAGACTTCCAAAAGGGTGATGGTCTGATATGATACAATCTCTTTAGTGCACTATTGGACTGACCATATCTATCCTTAACCAATTTAGTCCAAGGTTTCTGTTCCCCTTGCAGAATTTTAATGGCCCATTTGAGCAGCAAAGCATCATTGAATTCTTTCAAGGATTTCATTCCCAAACCCCCACTTTCCTTGGGTTGACAGATTTGTTCCCATTTTAGAGGTTGCATAAATCTGCCTTCGTGCTTGGGGCCTTTCCAGAAGAACCTCTTCCTCATTAAATCCATGCGCTTCCACACAGATTTTGAAGCCTTAAAAATAGAGAAATAGAAGACAGGGATGGAAGTAATAACAGAGTTTAGTAGAATGAGTCTACCACCCTTAGAGAGAAATCTACTATTCCATCTAGCTAGCTTCACTAAGATCTTGTCAAACAGGCTGGTCCAGTCCCTTTTTTTCATTCTTGAACATCTCAGGGGAAACCCTAGATATTTGATGGGGAGATTAATGCGAGGGGTCCCCAAAGTAGTAGAAATATCTTCTTGCTCTATCTTAGTTATATGCAATATTTATAACATGAAATGCAAATCTAAGCCTAGGAACATGCATGAATAGGCATTTTACCCTCAATATATGTGTTTACATCATACCCCCATGCCTATCTTTTACTAGTCCCTAGCAAAATTAAACTATATGCTATGTATAAAAGCAGAATTAGGATTAGATCACTTTGTCCTAAGTCATTTATTAACAATAGAAAATTCAACTAAGGTCCTAAACTACGAAATCTCAACAGTACCCGGGTGTCTGCCAGAATGCAGACAGCCCAAGTCCTCACCTTATTTGTAAAGGGAAGATACATTTTTTTAATTTTTCTTCTTTTCTAATTTTTTTTGTACTTTTGGAGTTTGAGATTTCCGGGATAACTTTTTACGGCTACCCGACTCGCCCAAGACTCGAAAAGGATTCTAAGTGCTAAGCATCTTGTGAAAATAGTGAAAGACTCATTAGTCGGCTGTTAAAATGGACTTCGGGTTTCTACGACCCTAGGTGACCCTACCTAGAAGTTTATCTTTTTGAACGGTAGCTTTCTCCCTACTTCTTTTATTTCTGGGGTCAACACAAGGGCGAATCCAGCATATATCTCCCGGATTTATTCTACTCCCCCGCTTTTTCCCTAAGTGTTTTGGGAATTATTGTGCATTTTTTTTTGTGAGCTAGGTTCTGGACAACCGGCCAATGAGCTGTTACCACTGACAACTTGTTAGCCATACTCATGCGGTGAAGTGTGATTTTATTTATTTTTTATTTTCTTCTTTTTCTATTTTTTTCTCTATATTTTCTTTTCTTTTCTTTTCTTTTATTATTATTTATTTATTTTTTTTAAAAAGTAGGTAGCTTTCCTGATCTAGGATTTACCTAAAGGTAGTATAATGAAAATGGTCGTGTGATTGGGCTCTGGACAACCGGCTGATGAGTTGTTACCACCGACAACTTGCCAGCCATACCATCCTATATAGTTCATTAGCTACCCAATTTCTAAAGAAACCGCCGAAAAGTGAGTCAGTGAAAAAAAAAGTGTAGATGCTTAGGCTTAAAGTCCCCTCAAATCAAAGGGCAGGTTGATAAGTCGCATACTTATCATCCCAATTTATTAGCCAAATTAAAAATGAATTTGAATTAGCAAGGACTCGAGACTAAGTCCACATTCAAGTGGACACTCGGGCTAATTAAGTCCGAAGACCTGAAGAGTCTAAGTGTTTAGGTCCTCTCGTATCATTTCCTAAAGTTAATAATTTCCAAATGCCTAAGTTCTCTTTTTCTAATTTCTTTCTTTTTATATCTTTTTCAAATTTTCAAAATTTTTTAAAAGAAACTAAAAGAAATTCTACGGAGCTAACAAAATGATTTTAGGATTAAGTATCCACCCCCCCATGCCTAAATGATGCAATGTCCTCATTGTAAAAATAAAGACATGAAAAGGGCGGAGTATATAGAATATCACTTGAGTGTTGTGGAAATCTAGTTAGCTCTGCAGAGTGAAGAGTGTATACACACGTGCTAAGTTTAATGACTTCAACTAGGCATAGCATACATACAAAGAAGAAATTGAAAATTCACAAGTGCGGGTCAGAATCAAAATAAAAATATTGATCCTGAAACCTGCTAGCAGAAGATGTCCACAGATGTGGACCAGATTATGGTGCAAACCCATGCCCCAGGGTCGAGTGGTTCTCAGGTTCTGGATGAAAATCACCCAGAACCGAAGGTTGTTGTGTTTGCGGGGTAGGGCCTGCGGTTTAGTGGTGTGCAATCTAAGACCAAAATGGCGAACAATAGGTAGATCTGGTTCACTAGTTTCAGATGTCCACTTAACATTCAACTCAGAAAAATAATTAGTTATTTCAAGCTTAGGTTGCATGTGAAAGATACGTAATGGTCCTGGTAGAAAGTAGGTGGTTTTAGGTCCATAGGTACCCTTAGATCCAAAATCAAAGCTCCCTCAGAATTAGCCTTCCAAATTTTTATTTCAACAATTCTATCTTCCAACATCAAGGGCTAAGGCTTCGAGACCTCTAGCATATCATTCACCCCATATGATTCTCCCAAGTCTAGAAATCGTGGCTGAATCAAGATTGACTTGGGCACAATGACCTCAGAAGTGAGCTCTTTAGGGTGCAGATGAGGAATGGGGTCACTGATTGAATCAAGTAAATGAGGATTCGAATCCTCCACGTTAGCCCCAACCAAATCAAAATCTTCAATGACTGGGCTATCAAATGGTTTGTCATGCTCCTCGAGCCCATTTGTCTCACTAAAATCATCTTCCTTAAGCTCAAGTGAGACTTCAGTAAGAGATTCCTCACCCTCATAATCAAGGAATCCATGATCCTCATTTATATATGTCTCAAAATCATGCCACTTCATGGTCCATGGAGACATATTTTTCGTCATTCCCTAGCTCTAGGATCTCGGGTGAGAACTCAATTCATCCTCAAAGGGTTTCTCTAGCCCAACCTGGTCATCTCCAATCTCAAAATATGTATCCCCCTCGACAGGCACCTGAGCAGGTTCAGACATTGGCTCTCCTAAAGCGGGTACATCTTGAGAATCATCCCAAGATTTGACTAGGGCAACCACAAATTTCATCCTCAACCTCGATAATTTCCTAAGAAGAAACTCACCCAGGTCCCTATCCCTAACACTTTGTAGTAAATCCAATAAATAACCATTAAGTTCATCAATCATTTTGATCATAGGCTCCAGTGCTTCAGTGCATGGTGTTGGCTGAGCTTCTAAAGATTGTATAGTGTTCCTCAAATTAGGCAACACCCTATCTTGGATCTGGTTTGCCTGAATCTACTGGTTCGATTCAGGTTTGGGTGGCTTAAGGTTAAATCTAAGAGAGTCACGATGTCGAGGTTCTCCTTGAAAGTAGGTCATTCTAGGTTGTTCAAAGGATGGTGGCAACCTATATTCAGTAGAATACTAGGGAGGGTAGGTGTTATAATCATTATATCCTTCCTGATTGTAGATCGGATTGGTTTGTTCATCAAAAGATGGAGATCCATAATCATTGTAGGTTTGGGAAGGATAGCAATCATAGTCTTGTTGTCTAGGGTTAGGCCTTAGACACTGAGGTCCTAATTCGTATCCCCAATCAAAATCGTCCCAGCTAGTGGATGGGTAATTACAAGTCAAGTCGAAAGAGTAATTATCTTGGGGATAAGTGGTGGTAGGAGGGTAGGATGTGAAATGTGTGTAGGATGTGGAAGGGTACATGGTAGAAAAGGAGGGAAAATGGAGAAGAGAAAAGGTTCCCTACAATGCAATCAACCAAACCTGTCCTTATGTGGGTAGCCTAAAGACCTACAGACTCCCAGGACCTGTCTTGAGATTATAAATGATTTGGTCTACTTTTATCTGGTCAATCCAACTAGTTAGAAGGAAGGATTGGGGAGAAGGTTCTTCCTTTGGCTTACGCCTCTGGTTCCTAGTGTACCCCCCAGCCACATTCATTTGACGCAGCTCCCCTAGCTAGACATCAGATGGACCAGTAAAAGTAGATTAATAAAAAAAAATCTCAGCCTGAGCCCTGAAGAGCGAATCAATCCTTAAGGCCAACGTCTACTCAATTTTAGTTAGGCTTGGGATGATTGTGCTCTTGGAATGTGATGGGCCCTTTAGATGGGTTGTGCCCTTAATGATTAGTTAAAATGTGTGTGCGTGCACAACAAAGGTTCTCAAATAAGGTTATTTGATGATGTGTCTTTTAGGATTTAACCTTGTTTAGTAGCTTTTAGGGTTTAATTCTTAGGTTGGTTCAATCAAGGTTTAGTAGAACACTCCAAGTTTTGAAAACACGGGTGATGATATGTTCCTTTAAAAATAAAAAATAATGTGGAGTGCCTGGTTCAACCCTAAGAATCAACCCTAAGTGGCAAGCTACTTGATGGATCAGTTTTAGATTGAGTGGTGCACCCCAAACAGCTCAATCAACTGGCCTATTGCACCACTTAGTTAAGGCACACATGAATGTTTAACCTATTCAGATTTCTACTCACTTATGCGTATTGAGTTGAAGTGTATCGGGTCCACAGGTCAAATCTCGATTAAGTGGTAGAATCAAAGTGATTGTGCGCCTTATGATAAGAAATTATGGGTCTTAAGTGTGTAGCCTTCAGTTAAATCCCACAAGAGAAGAATATATTTTTTTATTTTTTATATATGTGGGTGGGTGAGGTGAGTGGAGTGACAATCAAATAACCAAAATCTACCCTAGGGTTTATGCAAAGCACCTAAGTTTATTTGAGTTTGAGTTATTACGTTATGGAATGAAAACTAAGGTGGGTGTGGTGTGGGGGACACTTGCAAAACACTCTACCTGCACTTTACTCCGATCTACCGCACTTGGATCTCCATGCTAGGGTACCTGCAAGACAATAGATCAGAGATAAGCGGGGTTCGTGTTATGTAAATACAAAGAAGCACAGAAAACAATAAAGTAAATTCCATTGCCTCCCCAGCAACGATGCCAAAATGGTCGGGCGTGTTTCGCATGTTAGAAATTGGGGTTACAAGTAACCCGTTGTCGTAGTTGCAAAACATGTCGGTCAGATAAAATTTATATCGAAACTCCAAGGGAGTCCCGAGTCGAACATAGGGAGGTGACATTTACATTAACTGAAAACCACGCTTCGTTTTGTTTCTTTTTGGTATTTTAGGGTTTTGTTATTTTTTTGTATTTTTGTAAGAAAAAAACAAGCAAACGAATCACAAGATAGAGATGGAACAAAAATGATATAGATATCACTTCAATGTCTATTACAATCTACTATGAAAGCATAAAAAGAGAGGGGGGTGAAAGGAAATCTCCCGAATCGGCTGTTCGGTGAGACGACGGTGCCTGGCCGAAGCTCGGATGAAGTAGGTGAGGAGTGGAATGACAAAGGTGAGATGTAGGAGGACGATGGGTTGAGGAAAGCTTTGGCGTGGCTCTAGAATGGGGGTGAGAAGACGGAGATGATCTGCTACCAGAATGGAGGTGGGAGGACAGCTCCAAGGTGACCTATGAATGGGGATGGGAAGATGGAGGCGTATTTGGTGGGGCAGAGGTTCACTACACTAATAGGTGCCTTGGGAGCTTGAGAACAAGCTCTAGTGGAGCGTTGGTAGGCTTGCTAGAGCTTGGGAGTAGGTGGGAGTAGAGTAGGTAGAGATGGCTTGGATGGGAGGGGGTGTAGGTCCTTTTATAATGGAGGAGAAGAGGCAAAGAATAGGTATGAGACCATTAGTGACATTCGGGCCGTCACTAGAAACGTCACTGTAGGTAGCTCATGGCCGCTGGCACCCATAGCTAGCTTTGCTTGCATGCAATGAATTAGCGACGGTTGTAAGCGTTGTTGTAAGTCTGCCGTCTGCCAGTCTATCGCTGAAGATCCGCTGCATGCTCCGCTGGCGCTGCGTTGGGCGCTCTCTGCGCGTGCACGCGCACGCTTCACGTGCTGGCGTTGCCCTGTGGGCATGCGTGCCTGCACGCGCATGCACCTGCACTGCTGCACGTGTGTGGTGGCACATGTGTGCACTGGGCAGCCTGGGCTACACCATGTGGCGCAATCTGGGCCATCCATCTTCTTTTTGTTGTAAGGGCTGCTACAGAGGTTGGATTGAGTCGATTTTCACACCGTTAGGCTACGATCTCGACTTGAATCCATCTGCGTGGTCGGATTTGTCATTTGAAGCTCCAAATTATGTCACCTAGTCCCTTGGCCGTTGATCTTCCTCGAACTGCATATGGTGCTACGGAACTCCGATCGAAACGATTTCAGAGGCGTTGGACTTCGATCGTCATCTTGATTAGACTCGTACGGTTGGATCATCAATCCGAGGCCCCAAAATAAATATCCTTCTCTCCTGACCATAAAAAGGATGCAATTAACCTAAATTATATACAGCTACTCTAAATGCAGAATAATGCTTGCTATGCATTATTTATAACATGAAATGCAAATCTAAGCCTAGGAACATGCATGAATAGGCATTTTACCCTCAATAAATGTGTTTACATCAATATGCTGTTAAAATTATAGAATTAACCCTAGTGTCTTGTTCTCTTCTCAAAACATAATATGGTGGAGATATAACCCTTAAATGAATATGTAGGATCTTTTATCTTTTATTCCAAAATAAAATGGTCTAATTAGGGCACATGATGGTGTTCTCATCACATGTCAGAAAATATGGCTAGTATGCACTGCTGAAATGTGGTAAGCGCATTACATAGCCCAAATGGCATCCTACGGAACGTGTACGTACCGTAAGGGTAGTGAAAGGTGGTCTTTTCCTGATCTTTAGGATGAACTGTCACTTGGTTATATCCAGCGTACCCATCCAGAAAATAGAAAAATCGATTTCCTACCAGCTTTTCAAGGATCTAATCAATGAACGGGTGAGGGAAATGATCTTTCTTCATAGGGGAATTCAGTTTTAGATAGTCAATACAAACTTTCCATGAGTTTGCAATTCATGTCGAGATGGTTTCTCTAGATTCAGTCGAAATCACGGTAAGTCCCACCTTTATAGGCACAACCTGAATGGGACTCACCTAGCAGCTATTAGAGATGGGGTAGATGATTCCCGCATCAATCCACTTTATGATCTCTTGGAAATTTGGGTTAAGTCTTCTCTGCATCTCGCGAGAAGGTCGTGAGCCCTCTTAGGTATAGATACGATGAGTGCAATATGAGGGACTTATTCCAGTCAGGTCATCTACAGTCCAACCAATGGCCCTGCGATGCTGCTGGAGGATAGAAATTAGCTTCGCTTCCTGATCAGGAGTGAGTCAAGAATTGATAATCACAGGAAATGTTTGATTCAAACCCTAAAAGCCATATTTCAGATGATTTAGGAGAGGTTTCAACTCCAAAACTAGGTTATCAGTAGCGGATGGGGGTTTGGGGCTAGCCTCAGAAGCTAAGGTGGAATCTAGGGATGGGTCAAAATTAGATTCAGGTTCCCTGATCTGTGGGTCAATATCTTCTTGTGGTTGAGGATCTTGGAGAATCAGGTTTACCTCAGGAATTGGATCCTCAACCAAAGAACCTATGTCACATACTTCATCGATTTTCCCATAGCATATTTCTTTTCTGGGCCTTAAAGATATCTATCCTAAATGTTTTGCCATCGAATTTTAACTCAAACTGGCCCTCTTCACAGTCGATATTCACCTTAGCAGTCGCTAGGAATGGCTCCCCAAGATGATTGGTATATCTCTTAGATTTTCAGGAGTATCCATATAGAAGACTATGAAATCCACTGAAAAGTTAAAATCTCGTACCCTAACTAGGACATCCTCGAGAACTCCTCGTTGTGACTTAATTGATCTGCCAGCCAACTATAGATTCACCTTAGTCGTTTGAGCTCAATCTCCTCAAAGTGGTCTAATAGGGAGGTGTGAATCAAGTTTATGGAGGCTTCTAGATCCAATAAAACTCAATTGAACTCTAAATTTCCTATCTTGTAGGAGATCAAAGGGGTGTTAGGATCCTTTGCCTTTTTTGGGAGTTTACTCAAAATTATAGAGCCTAGTTGCTCTGACAGTGTGTTGTAGTGGAAGATCTACGCAAAAAGGATTGGATTTTGGAAAACCTATCGTCGTAGTATGATTTGCGAAGAAATCCATCAATAGATAAATTTACTAAAATTTGTAAAGAAATTCTGGGTCGAACACAGGGAGGCTACGTCGATCTAAAATCCGCAAATATAATTTTTTTGGTATTTTTGTTCTAAAAGCGAGATAATCACAATGAGTTTGATATTAACACTAAGAGAGAGAGAGAGAACAATCACTTTGTACTGAATATTGCTTTTACAACTAGAAAGTAGGAAATGGTTATAGCTAGAAAGTGGGAAATTCTATTCTAGAAAGTAGTAAAGAAGGGAGAGAGATGTTATCCTCCTTGACAGTTGCTTGGAGGACAAGCCAGATGGGGCAACGCTTGGAAGATGGAGGATGAAGATGGAAGATGAAGAATAGAGCAGGAAGAATCGGGGGCAAGGCAGGGTGCCGTTGTTGTTGCGGGATCCACTTCTAGAACGGGGAGAGAAAACTTTGATTTTGGCTCTAAAGGAGCATCCTGGGTTTGGGACAAGCTTCTTAGAGCTTTGGAGAGGGAGAGAGGTGAAGGAAGGGATGATTGAAATGTGGGGGGCGTAGGCCTTCTTATAGGTGTAGAGGTTGGGGGCAAAAAGGTCATTTTATGTTAAGAACATTAATGCAAGGGCCTTTAGTAATGGATTAAAAATGTCACTAAAGCCCAGATCGTGGGCGTAGTTGCCGTGCACGCCTGCCTCTTCCTCTCCGCTGCTCTCAACGCACGCGCACGTCCTTAGATTTTCGGTCGTCCGATCACAAGATTGGACAACTTAGGATACGTCGTGCCTGATCTCCTTCAACTCCTGTTAAGAGGAGACGCGGCCTCCTTCATCGCCATTGGATCGAAGATCAACGACTCAGGATGTACGCTCACCCGCCTTCACAAGAGCACGTTTGATGGCACGTTTGTGCTCCTCACATCTGGGCACGCCACATCGCTTGCATTTGCGTCTTTTGCTCACCATCCAACAACCTGATTTAGCCGCTCCTGCGCCTGTGCCTGATTTGAGGAGCAATAGGGATCGAACCCTTGCCTCGTGCTCGCGAAAGGGTGCTTGACCGCTATGCTGTGGTTGCCGCTTTGTCACGCTTATGTTTTAAGCACGCGTGCTTGTGGCCGTTGGATCTTGCCTCGCTCGCACTTTCAGAGGTTGAGAAGAGGTGCTGCAGCTAGTTTAGAAGGTTGTGATGGCGCCATGTGGTGCCATCATGGCTGTCCATCTTCTGTGAGTTGCAGATGGTGCCACGGATGTCAGATTGGATCAATTTTCATGTCGCTGGGCTGCGATCGTTGATCCAAACCCATCTGTGTGATTGGATTTGTCATCTAAAGTGCGGATCTACACCATCTTGGCCCTTGATCTCTGACCTTCCTTGGATTATATCTGATGCTACGGAAGATCGATCGGGGCGATCTTGGAGTCGTTGAACTCCAATCGTCACCCTGATTAGATCCGTATGGTTGGATCTTTGATCCGATGCCCTGATTAAAAGTTGCCCTGTCCTTGGTCACCAAAAAGAAGAAATTGCTATACAATTTGTATAATTTGACCTAAATGCATGATGATGCATGTTTTGCAATATTTACAATGTGTGATGCTAATATGTTACTAAGAACTTGCATTAATAGACATTTTTGGTTATTCAAATGTATGCACATCACACCCCCATGCCTATCTTTTGCTAGTCCCTAGCAAAAACTATATGCTATTTATAAAAGAATTTGGTCGTATTTCTTGGGCAAAAGTTACTCTTCAACACTAGGAAATTTTTACTAAGAACCTGAACTACAAAGACACAATAGTGCCCTTGTGTCTGCTAAAATGCAAACTGCCTCAAGCCCTCGCCTTATTCAAAGAAGGATCTTTTTCTTCTTTTCTAAATTTTTTGGATTTTTGAGTTTAGGGTTTCGGAGCAGCTTTCTATGGCCACTCAACCCACCCAAGACTCGAAGAGAACCCTAAGTTTTAAGCATCTTTGTGTGAAATGTGATAGACTCACTGATCGACAATTAGAACGGACTTCGGGTTTCTATGCCCCTAAGTGACCTCGAAAAGAAATTCTGCCTAAAGGTGTATCTATTCGATCGATAGCTTTCTCCCTGCTTTTATTTTTATGGGGTCAACATAAAGACGAACCCAATGTATATCTCCCTGACTTATTCTACTTCGCTTCTTCCTAAGTGTTCCAAAATTATACGTGCATTTCTTGAGCTGGGTTCAGGACAACCTACGAATGGGCTATTACCCACGATAACTTGCCAGCCATACTCGTGCAGTGAAGTGTGGCTTATTTCTTTTTCTTTTCTTTTCTCCTTTTCTTTTTTTTCCTCTTCTTTTTGGATTTTTTTTTAAAAGTAGGTGGCTTTCCTGATTTAAGATTTACCTAAAGGCAGCAGGAAAGAATGGTCGTGTGACTGAGCTCTAGACAACATACCTATGGGCTGTTACCCACGATAACTTGCCTACCATACCACCTTAGAAGGTTCATTAGCTACCCAATTTCTATAAAAACCGTCGAAAAGTGAGTCAGTGTAAATATTGTGTAGATGCTTAGACTTAAAATCCCCTCAAGTTAGAGGGCGAGTTGATAAGTCGTGTACTTATTGATAAATGCCAGTTTATCATTATTCTTATGCATTAAAACAAACCTAGCTCTTACGATTATGCTCCACAAATGGGTTTTTGGGTTGCATTTAGGCATAAATTAGGTTAAGCATGCATTGCATTTTTTATTGTGTTTTTAATGTGTTTTTGTGAGTGTTAGGGATAAACAAATTGCCAGATCCCTATAACCCTAGCACTCAGGAAGGCAACTGGTGAAGGAGAAGCTCAAACTAGCTGGAACTTAGCTTGATCTAGCTAACCATAGCTGGAATCCATCTCACTTGGATTAGGGTCAGCTCATCCTAGCTCCATTCAGCTCATCTCAGCTGAATGGCAGCTCAAGAGAGCTCATCTTAGCTCACCCTAGCACAGGTCAGCTCAGATCCAGCTTAACTTAGTTGAGCCTAGCTCATCTCAGCTCCCATTAGTCCACAGGGATCTCTAGCTAGCTCAGCTGAGTTGATTGGAGTTCACCCCAGCTCAGGTTCAGCTACATCCAGCTCCACTCAACTCCAGCCAGCTGAAGATGACCTCATTCTAGCTCAAGAAGCTCAAGTCCAGCTCCCGGGGACTTAGCATAGCTCAACTTAGTTGAGCTAAGCTACCTTAGATACCTCAACCAACTTTATCCTCCCCGGGAGCACTAGACCCAGATCACCTCAGCTCACTTTAGTAGAAACCAACTCACTTTAGCTTGGCTTGGCAGCTAGCAAAAAACTAGCAAGCTAAGCCAGCTAGAGTAGCTCCATGCTAGCTTCTTCAGCAGCTGCCAACTCCATTTCAAGCTCCGGACTTCTCCTCCTTAGCTCCTCCCTTCAAACCCTATATCACATTACCTACTCCTCTACTCCATAGCTAGCTAAGCTAGCTTAGCTTAGCTAGCATCTAGCTCCTTGGCCATCCACCACCTTCAACTCAACCCTAGCTAGCTGCACCAACTAAGCTCACCTAAGCTAGCTATCCTACTCCAAGTTGGTGCCACAACCATCACACCCCTTCACCCCATCACCACTACCAAAAGCCACCTATTTTCCCTCCAAAATAACCTTCTAGAACCCTTCCCTTTTGGCACCAACTTTCCCTCCAAAATTCCCTTCATCTCCACCATACACCTCTCCTTAAAATCATCTCCACCATCCACCTCACCTACTTTCTAGAAGCCCCATAGTTGGTGCTAAATATAGGTGCCCTTTCACCACCATAACCACCCCATGGCATCCCTTTAGTTGGCGCCAACTAACCTTGGCCCTAGGATCATTCTAACCACCCATAACCACCACCAAACTCCATCCTAGCCCTCCACCTATTCACGCCAACTACCCCCCTCTCCACCTCTATATAAACCCACCATATCACCGCGTAAAAATCATCCACCATTAGTTTTTTTATTCTACCTATACCTACCTACACCTATGGCCAAGAAGAAGGAGTAGAGAAGAAGATTAAGGGGCACATCACCCGCCCCTTTGGTGCCTTCTTCTCCCCACTCTCTTCAACTTGTGCCACGCCAAGGAGGAGAGCCATTCTACTTGAAGGAGGATGACTAGGCAAAGGAGAAGGACCTAGGGAAGACGTCCACCCTTGGAGGAGGAGAATTGAAGGTGGTAGCTTCCATCTTGGAGGACACCATCTGAAGGAGCTTTACAAAGAAGGAGTTGGAGGACTCTTTTCAAGCTAGGGAGCTATCAGGTTTGGAGAAAGAAGCCTCCACCTCTTCTTCACCATCATCATCATTAGGACCATTAGTTTTATTTCATTTTTGTTGTACCTTGATAGTTGTAGTAAAAGCTTTCCTCTATTAGGGTTCCTTGTAAAACAGTTTTTGGTCCTAGTTTAAAGTTGCTTTCTTTTCGCAATCTTTATCGCATTATATTACTTTATTTTTTTAGAACTTTTCACTCCCTCTCCCTAGTTACTCTAGGCCTCCATGTGCCTAGAGTGAGGTTAGGGAGAGGAATTAATTGTCACCTAGGTGTTAGCATAGTAATTATAGGTGTTAGTCTCTTTCGCCAACATAATTCAAGTATGCCTGTTATTTCAAAAATCCATAAAAAGTATATATTTAAAAGATCAAAAAGAAAGGTGATTTCCATGTTTTCAAGCAAGGGATTTTGATTTGCAACTTGCCTCCTTGGATGACCCTAGATACCCCACTATCTAGGTTTATAATTTTAAGAGTTGATCAATTTTATGCGTTACAACGACGTATTTTACAAACTGTGTATTTTCGTGATCACTTATCACCCCAACTTATATAACCAATTTAAAGTAAATTCAGAATGACGCGGACTCGATAAGAAAATCCACATTTTAGTAGACACCTAGGCTGATTAAGCCTAAAGACCTGAAGGGTCTAAGTGTTCAGATCCTACTGTATTATTCTCTAAGGTTGAAACATCCTAATGCCCAATTATTCTTTCCTAATTCAAATATTATTTTTTAATTTTTTTTTAAAGAGAACAAAAATAAGTAGAATTTACAAGAATTCCACAGAACTAACAAAATGATTCAGAAATGAATCCACCCCCCCATGCCTAGCTGATGTAATATCCTCATTGAAAATAAAAGGCATGAAAGGAAAGGTAGAAAGTAGAAGATATCGCTTGAATATGATGCTCGGGTCAGCTCTGAGTCTGACTGTACATGTGCTGAGTTTAATGCCATCAGCTAGGCAAAGTCCAGCCAAAGAAATCACGATGTGATTAGAGAAACTGTGTCTGGGATAGGTTCTGGAATAATACTATCAACAAAAAGCTTCAGACGTTGACTTTAAAAGAATTACCCGTCTTTGGATCAAAGATCTGAATAGCTCCGTTTGAAAATATCTGATCGACGATGAATGGGTCATTCCATTTTGACCTAAGTTTGCTGGGAAAGAGCTTAAGTCAAGAATCAAAGAGCCAGACCTTCTTGTTCTGCTCAAAGCTCTTGTGGGATATCAATTGGTCATGAAGAGCTTTGGCTTGAGCCTTGTAGATCTTGGCATTCTCGTATGCATCGTTTCTAAGCTCCTCCAAGTCAGATAGTTGGAGTTTCCTAGTCTTTCCAGCTAAACACAAATCCAAATTACATTGCTTGATTTCCCAGAATGATCAATGCTCAATCTCTATGGGTAAAAGGCATGCCTTTCCATACACCAAATGAAACGGTGACATGCCAATAGGCATTTTGTATGCTATATGGTAGGCCCAAAGATCATCCTCAAGCTTGTGAGTCTAATCTTTAGATTAGGTCTAACCATTTTCTGCAGAATATTCTTGATCTCTCGATTGGAGATCTCAGCCTGTCCATTCGTCTGAGGTGGTAAGGTGTGGAGTTCTGTGATTTACCCCGTATTTTACCAGTAAACTACAGAACTAGGCATTCATGAAATGAGTACCACCATCACTGATGATGGCCCTCGGAATCCTAGACCCACTGAAGATGTTCTTCTTAACAAAATCGATGACCACCTTGTGGTCATTGGTTTGGGTGGGAATGGCCTCAATCCACTTGGACACGTAATCAACAACGACGAGAATGTATTGGTGTCCAAATGAATGGAGGAAGGGTCCCATGAAGTCGATGCCCCAAACGTCGAAGATTTCGACGGAAGAATCGGGTTTAGAGGCATCATATCTCTCTTAGTTATGCCCCCAAGTGCTTGGCATCGAGACACAACCTCGAGAATTCCTGGGCATCCTTGAATAAAGACGAATAATAGAATCCAGATTACAAAATTTTTGCAGTCATCTTTTTCCCGGAGAAATGTCCACCACATGCAGATGCATGGCAGAGCTCGAGTATACTTTAGAATTCATTCTCCGGAACACATCGGTGAATAATCTGATCAGAACCGATGTGATACAGTTCAGGGTCCTCCCAGAAGTAATGTTTGACCTCAGATTTGAGGCTATCTCATTGTTGCTTGGTCCAATCCTAAGGGATTTGACCAATGACCAAATAATTTACAATGTCTACAAACCACAGGGTTTAGACACCTAATACTGTAAGAATAGTTTCGTCCGGAAAAGTATCAGCAATCGGAATATCTGGACGAGAAGAATCACTTAGAAGTCTCGAAAGATGATCCACCACCACATTCTGTGCCCTAGATTTATCTTTCAAGATAGAATTCTTGAAGCAGAAGAATCCATTAGATAAGCTGAGGTTTGGCATCCTTTTTGGCTAAGAGATGTCTCAAGGCCAAGTGTTCAATGTAAATTATGATGTGAGACCCTAAGAGATAAGCCCTGAATTTCTCCAAAGCAAATACTACAGCTAGCAATTCCTTCTCAGTAATAGTGTAATTCCTCTAGGCCTCATCCAGAGTTTTGCTTGTGTAGTAGATGATAGAGGGCTTCCTGTCAATCTTTTGACCCAAAACAACCCTAACCACATACTCAGAAGCGTCGGTCATGATCTCAAATGGGGCTGTCCAGACCATTGCTTGCAACACCAGAGCATAAGTGACTATCATTTTAAGAAAATCAAATGCCTTACGTCATGATTCGTTAAAATCAAACGACGTATCTTTGGAGAGAAGGTTGCTCAGAGGGCGAGCAACCATAGAGAAGTTCTTGATGAATCTCCAATAGAATCCCACATGACCAAGAAATGATCGAATTTGTTTAATAGATGTGGGAGGAGGAAGTTTGGAGATAGCATCAACCTTAGCTTTGTTAACTTCAATTCCTCATTTAGAGATTACATGACCCAAGGCGATGCCTTCTTGTGTTATGAAATGACTCTTTTCCCACCTAAGGACCAATCTTGTTTTGATGCATCTTTTAAGGATCACTTCAAGATTAGCCAAGCAAGAATCAAACGATTATCTGAAAACTGAGAAATCATCCATGAAGACTTTCATAAACTCTCCCACCATGTCAGAGAATACGGCTAGCATACACCTTTGAAAATTCGTAGGTGCATTGCATAAGTTGAATGGCATTCTACGAAAAGCAAAGGTTCCATAGGGATAGGTGAAAGTCATTTTTTCCTAATCCTCGGGATGGATAAGGACTTGATTGTATCCCGAGTAACCGTCTAGGAAACAGAAGTACTTGTGCCCGGCTAGTCTTTCAAGGATTTGATCGATGAAGGAAAAAGGGAAATGATCTTTTTTCGTGGCTGTGTTCAGCTTCCTATAATCAATACAGACCTTCCAAGAGGAAGCTGAATGAGTTATGACAGATTCTCCTTTCTCATTAGTCACAACGGTAATCCCGACTTTCTTGGGAACAACTTGCACGGGACTTACCCAAGGACTATCTGAGATAGGATAAATGATTCCTACAATGAGCCACGTAATTATTCCCTTCTTGACCACTTCTTGCATATTAGGGTTTAATCTCCTCTGCATTTGGCGAGAAGGGCGGGATCCATCTTCCAAGAATATTATGTGATTGCAGTAAGATGGCTCGATCCCCCTAAGGTCATGAATGGTCCAACCAATTGCCTCCTTATTTTCCTTTAGGACCTTGATCAGTTTAATCTCCTGCTCCTTAGTTAATCTAGCACTGATAATCACAGGAAGCATCTTTTGAGGTCCCAAAAACTGACATTTCAAACTCTCAGGCAATGGTTTCAGTTAGAGATGGGGCAGGTTTAGAATGGAAGGTAAGGATGATGCTGATGAAGATTCATCAAGAAGAAGAGGTTGAAAGTGAACAAAATCAATAACCTCTTCAGAATGTGGCGGGTTTGCCACAGAGGGTTGTGGGTCAAATCCATCACAATAGGAGGAACTTTCAATTGCAGAAACTGCCATACAAGTTTTAATATTCAAGTTATCTTCCTCAAGTTCTTCTATAAATCAACAATCCTCAAATTTGTTAATCGCCTTAAAAATATCCAATTTCAATTTCTGATCCCCAAAGGTGATTTCCATGCTACTGCTCTCACAGTTGATATTGAACTTAGCGGTAGCCAGGAACGGACACCCCAGAATGATGGGCGTGTTCCTTAAATTCTCAAGTACATCCATGTCAACGACAAGGAAATCTACAGGAAAATAGAAATCCTTAACCTTGACAATAACATCCTCAATAATGCCTCTCGAATTTGTGACCGAACGATCTGCTAACTGCAGCGTTACTAAGGTCGGTCGAAGTTCACCTAATCCAAACTTTTCGTAAAGAGAAGTCAGAATTAGATTAATGGTTGCACCTAGAACCAGAAGTGCCCTATCAAAGGTGTAATCTCCGATGATACAAGAAATCAAAGGGGCACCTGGATCTCTCTTTCTCGGAGGAAGGTGATGCAGGATAACAAAACTAGCCTGCTCAGAGAGTATCACCTTCCTCGGAACAGATTCCTTCGACTTACACTTCTGTGTGCATAAATTCTTTAAAAATTTAGCATAAGCCGGTATGTGTTTGATAGCGTCGAGGAGCGGGATATTGATTTCGACATTCTTGAATATATTCAAGAGCTCCTCATTACTATCAATAGGCTTCTTCTTCCTAGGTTTAATCAAAGCCTCAAGAAAAGGAACATGAGTCAGATCTTTGAAATCAGGTTCCTGAGCCTTGATTTCTTCTTCAGAGTTCTCCTTTCTCTCCTCAGGCTCTCCAAGATTTGGTAGATCAGAACAGGGTAGATGTGGGTCCTGGGTTTGCTTTCCACTCCTCAAGGTAACAGAGTTAGCAGATGCATATGGGTTTGGGTCTTGGGGAGGGTTAGGAAAGATTGGAGGGGCTTCACTAGCCAAAAACCTCAGATTTGATGAATAAGCAGAAGTGGAAGGACCCTGCTCAACCACTTGAGCATGTGCATGTGGGTCCCTCTGATTCCCGTACCCATGGGTGTGATTGCCCGGATTCTGTATATTACATGGGTTAGGTACGGGTTGAGATGGCAAAGATTCGGGTTGATGAGAATTAGCAATGAACCCAGTTTGCAAGTTATCTAGTGAGCTTTTCATTTGCCGCATGAGCTAGAGCGTAGATCCTTACATCTCTATCATCTGACAGTTCAAATCAGCCTGCCCTACAGGTTGACGGGCATTCCAAGCTGATTGATTGACCTAATTTGGGGGTAGCTGAGTGTAACCATGACCCTGACCCATTGGTCTTTGCGAAGCATAGTTGCTGTGTCGGAATTGGGTCTGCTACCTCGAGTTCTGCCAGGAGAAGTTAGGGTGGTTCCTCCAACCCGGATTATAAGCATTGGAGTAAGGGTTGGACCTAACGTTCTCC
Organism: Thalassia testudinum; assembly: GCA_037157565.1. Classification (NCBI taxonomy): domain Eukaryota; kingdom Viridiplantae; phylum Streptophyta; class Magnoliopsida; order Alismatales; family Hydrocharitaceae; genus Thalassia; species Thalassia testudinum. The sequence goes on from JAZHRO010000046.1 coordinate 2,118,347, forward strand.
TGTACAACATAGACATCCTCATAGGGTGAGGATGGAGAGAAAGAAAGGGAGGGATCAGAGAAACTGGGATCAAAGGCCCCAGTTTGGAACTTATGGGGTTTCGAACAATGCTGGCTCACAGGTTGAGCTGCATCCAGTTGATTCATGAACTCTCGTTTAGAAGGAGCTCGCGAAGAATGGAATCCCAAATTCTGGGATTGAGTGGATTAAGAATTGTTTGCAGAGTTTTCTTCCATCCACTCCTCCATCCTTTTGGTAACCAAGTCCACCTTATCTAGTTTATTACAAATCAGTTCCATATCGAATGAATGAGAGTCGTGGACCTCATTAACATTCGATCTGGGTTGTTGGGACTGCTTAAAAGTATCCATGGAGACATGATTGATTGAATTTTCACTCATTTCCTCAAACAAATCGTGTGCGCTATCTGTGCCTTTGTTGAGGAAATTGCCTCTGCAATAAGCATCCACGTGATTTCTGAGTTGCTCAGTCAACCCGTGGTAAAAAATCTGCATGAGTTGCTATTTTAGCACCTCGTGGTGTGGACACTTCCGCAATAAGTCCTGGAATCGCTCCTAGGCAACATGAAACTCTCCCCCAGCCGTTGGGTGAAGGTAGTAATCACTGATCTCAGAGCATTGGTACGTTTGACAGGGAAGAATTTCTTCAGGAAAACCAATTTTAGATCATTCCATGTCGTGATCAGCCTTCCTATGGTCCTGTACCAATGAACGAATTTACCCCTAAGAGAGTGGGGAAAGAGCCTCATGATCATTTGCTCTTCGTTCACGTTTCGCGCTTTGGTGGTCTGGACCAAAGTGGTCAAGTCCTCTAAATGCTGAAACAGGTCTTCAGAGCCAAGCCCATGGAAATGTTTGATCAGGCTTAACACCTGGGGCTTGATTTCTACGTCTCCGGTAGGAATCTGGACGTCGGGACATTCCCCGTAATTTGAAGGATCATAAAAATCCTTCAAGGGCTGAGCGCTTTGCATTCTCTGGAACCATTCTTGCATTCTCTACATTTGTTCCAGTTGCCTTTGAAACATCTCCTATGGATTCTGAGGCAGAGGAGGTTGTTGATCGGCCATGGGATCAATTTGGCCAAAATTCAATCTATGCCCCCTAGAATGATCTAATGGTCCTTCCAATCGAGGATTCAATGACCTCCATCCAATCATAAACTAGAAAAAGGTCGGAAGGACTGGGGATAAGAACCCTGTAGCACAACAAAACAAGCCTATCCTTAAGTTGGGTAGCCTAAGAATCTATAGACTCTCAGAATCCATCTTAAGATTATAGACGATTTACTCTGCTTGTATCTAGTCAATCCAACCAGTTAGAAGGAGGGACTGAGGAGAAGGTTCTTCCATCGGCTTGTGCCTCCGGTTCCTAGTGTATCCCCCAGCTGCGATCTTTTGATTCTACTCCCCTAGCTAGACATCAGATTGGCTAGTACAAGCAGGTTAATCGTAAACAATCTCAGTCTAGGCCTCGAAGAGCGAATCAGTCCTTAAGGCCAACGTCTACTTGATTTTACTTAAGCTTAGGATTATAGTGCTTTTGGAATGTAGTGGGACCTTAAAATGGGTTGTGCTCTTAGTGATTGATTGAATATGTGTGAATGCGGCACAGCCAGGTTTTTCACGCAAGATTATTGGGATGAATGGATTTTAAGGTTCAAATTTTGCATAAGTAGCTTTTAGGGTTTAGAATTAGGTGAGTTCAATCAAGCTTCAGAGGCAAACCGGATGTTCCAACATGGGTGAAGATCTTTTCCTTTTGAAATCAAAAAGTAAAGTGGAGTGCCTGGTATTGACCTAAATTGTAAACCCTAAGGGGAAGCTACTTGATGAGTTGATTTTAAAATGAAGTGGTACGACCCAAGCAACTCAAATAATTGGCTAAAATGCACTACTGAGTTAGGCACACAAGATGATTAACCTAGACTGATTTCTACTCTCTTATGTGTTGATTTGTGTGTACCAGTTCCACAAGTCGAAATCCCAATTTAGTAGATAAAAATCAAGTTAGGTTATGTGCCTTGAATGTGGGTGTATGTAGTGTGTATTTTGATTTATCCCACAAGAAGTATCTTTTTATTTTTTTTTTCTCTTGCAAAGGTGAGATGAGTGGAAGTGGAAATCAAAGCATCCAAACTAATCCTAGGGTTTATGCAAACACCTAGGTTAATTGGGGATTGAATTAAGGTTGTGGAATGAAATCTATGGAGGGGGGAAAGAATGGGGAGCACTTACAGTTCTCTTCAACTACACTTTACTCCTTTCTACTGCTTGAAGATTCCCTGTTGAGGTACCTGAAAAATAATAGAAGAGAAATAAAAGCAAGTCAGAAAATAATAAGGTGCACAAAATGCGGAAAGAAAATCGAGAATCGTTGCCTCCCCGGTAATGGTGACAAAATGTTGAAGCGGAAGATCTACGCAAAAAGGATTGGATTTTGAAAAACCCATCGTCGTAGTATGATTTGCGAAGAAATCCGTCAACAGATAAATTTACCGAAATTCGTAAAGAAATTCCAGGTTGAACACAGGGAGTCTACGTTGATCTAAAATCTGCAATTATAATTTTTTTGGTATTTTTGTTCTAAAAGCAAGATAATCACAATGAGTTTGATATTAACACTAAGAGAGAGAGAGAGAATAATCACTTTGTAACTGAATATTATTTTTACAACTAGAAAGCTGAAAATGGTTATAGCTAGAAAGCAGGAAATTCTATTATAGAAAGTAGTAAAGAAGGGAGAGAGATGTTATCCTCCTCGACGGTTGCTTGGAGGGTGAGTTGGATGGGGCGACGCCTGGAAGACAGAGGACGAAGATGGAAGACAAAGAATGGAGCAGGAAGAACCAGGGGCGAGGCAGGGCATCGTCATCATCATGGGATCCACTTTCGAAACGGGGAGAGAAAACTTTGATTTTGGCTCTAAAGGAGCATCTCGTGTTTGGTGCAAGCTTCTTAGAGCTTTGGAGAGGGAGAGAGGTGAAGGAAGGGATGATTGAAATGTGGGGGGTGTAGGCCTTTTTATAGGTGTAGAGGTTGGGGGCAAAAATGTCATTTTATGTTAAGAACATTAATGCAAGGGCCTTTAGTGACAGATTAAAACATCACTAAAGTCCAGATCATGAGCGTAGTTGTTGCGCATGCTCGCCTCTTCGTCTCTGCTGCTCTCAACGCACGTGCACATCCTCAGATTATCGGCCATCCGATCGCAAGATCAAATGGCTTAAGATACGCCGCGCCTGATCTCCTTCAACGCTTGTTAAGAGCCGACGTGGCCTCCATCGCCGTTAGATCGAAGATCAACAGCTCAGGATGCACGCTCGCCCGCCTTCACAAGAGCGCGTTGATGGCGCGTTTGTGCTCCTCGCATCTGGGTGTGCCACGTCGCTCGCATTCACGTCGTCTGCTCGCCACCCAACATCCTGATTTAGCCTCTTCTACGCCCGCGCTTGATTTGAGGCGCAACGGTGATCGAACCCACGCCTCACGCTCGCGAAAGGGCGCTCGACTGCTGCGCTGTAGCTGCCACTTTTTCACGCTTATGTTTTAAGCATGCGTGCCCGTGGCCATTGGATCAAGATCCAACGGCCTAGATCTTGCCTCATCTGCACCTTCAGAGGTTGAGAAGAGGTGCTGCTGCCAGTTTGGGCGGTTGTGATGGCGCCACGTGGTGCCATCATGGCCGTCCATCTTCTGTGAGTTGCAGATGGTCTCATGGATGTCGGATTGGATCGATTTTCATGCTGTTGGGTTGCGATCGTCGATTTGAACCCATTCGTGCGGTTGGATTTGTCATCTGAAGTGCAGATCTACACTATCTTGTCCCTTGATCTTTGACTTTCCTTGGATTATATCTGATGCTACGGAAGTCTGATCGGGGCAATCTTGGAGTCGTTGAACTCCAATTGTCGCCCTGATCAGATCCGTATGGTTGGATCTTTGATCAGAGACCCTGATTAAAAGTTGCCCTGTCCCTGGCCACCAAAAAGAAGAAATTACTATACAATTTGTATAATTTGACCTAAATGCATGATGATGCATGTTATGCAATATTTACAATGCGTGATGCTAATATGATACTAAGAACATGCATTAATAGACATTTTTGGCTATTTAGATGTATGCACATCATAGTGCAATCGGACTCCCATTTTTGTTTCATGGCTAATGCTTTGGTGTACACAAATCATTCAAAAATTGTGCGTAAGTCGGTGCATGGTGGATCGCATCCATCAAGGGAATGCTTATTTGGACTTGCTCAAAGAGCTTGACCAAGTCCTCAGATGCCACAGGTTTGGATTCCTATGTCCTTTGGTTAAGGCTTTGGGAAATGGAATGTCTGTAGGTTTCTCCAAGATTGGTTCAGGCTGTGGGTCTGGGGTGGGTTTGTAATTGATATCCACCCTGGGTTTAGGTCTTGAACTACTTGAACCAGATTGATTAGGATAAGGTGGGTCATGGGTAGTTTTGCCACTACGTGTAGTGACAGAGTTTAGATGTACCTGATTTGGATTTGGAGTTGGTAGAAGAGGAGGTTGCTGTTGATATCCTGCATACGGAGTAGAACCCTTTGACCCTTCAGGTGGAGGTGCAGAAGGGGCTTGATAAACGTAAAGTGCTTGGCCCTAATATGTGTTTGCAATGTGCCTTTGGTGTGGTACACTGTTTGAATTCGGCAGAGGTTGAGATGGGAGTGTACCAGTGTTTGCGAGGCAAAATCAAGGATTAAAACTGCGTTATAGTATAGTCGAAATCACTTTGAAAACAAATAATTTTTTTACTCGAGAAAGTTCCGAGGTCGAACACAAGGAACAATATGGAATTCAAAACTCAAGATCACAATTTAAATCAAGAATAAAGATTGCAATAAAAATAATGTCAGGATCAATATGGAAAAAGAATGGAGTAAAATAGTGATTTAAATCACTAATTACTCCTCACAAATAATACTTAAATCAAGCCTCAAGTAGTTGTTAATCAAATGATATTAGACGACTTAAATAGTTTATGCTACAGTGATAGAGACTCAAGGGTCTCTCAGTTTCTTTCTCTTCTCTATTCTTCTTCTTCTTCTCCTTGTACTTCTTCTTCCTGTGTGGCACCTCTTCTTTCTTCTTCTTTTGCTAAAGCCTTCTTTTCTTGTTCAGCTACTTCACACAGAGGGCGAAGGCTTCTTGAATTGGCTAAGTGTCAGCCAGTTCTTTCTGCATCAAAACCCTCCCCCTACCTACACAAGCTCTCCTTCTCTTTCTCTCTTAGGCTCCGCCCTCCCAGGGCCTCTCAATGGATAGTCAGGTAATCGGGTAAGCGTGTACCCGGGTCCAGGGCTGCGGGCGTGGTCGCAGTCGAGGAGTGCAGGCTTAGGCAGGTCTAGTGCACGAGGTCCGCGGGTGAGGTGTTGCAGAGGAGGCGTAGGTGTGCGTGGGTGAGAGGGACCTCACCCCATGTTTAGAGGTGATAAGCCTCTATCACAAATTCAATATATGCAATAGCGTCGCTTTTGCTATTTCTGATATGGGACTAAACGTCCCTTCTTTGCTCGCACATGCTGCTGTTCCTTCCTTTGCCTAATTCACATGTAAGGAGCGGTCACTGGTTTCAATTGACCGTGCGAGAATGTTCCTGGAAGTTATCAGCACGTCCTGAGGGTGTCACCTGGGTGTAGTCAAGCCTGGAGCGTGCTGGAAGCTTCTTGAAGCTTTTCATCAATGGTGGAGGAGGTGGCACACCAAAAATCAAGCAAATGGCCTTGCGGCCCAATTAAACATGCTCAGGACCTTCGCCGAACCACAGCGAGTGCAATGCTGGGGGTTGTGTGGCTCACGAGGTTCGTATGTGCGTAGCAGAGGCGGACTGTGTGCGTGAGAGTGGGTGTGTTCTGTGGAGCATTGGAGAGGCTAATAGCCTCGAAGACTAGAGGGCTTTTACTCTCTGGGACATAACGGAGGTGTAGGGATGAATTGCAGCTAGGTTGGTGGAGCATAGTGGCCGAGCCAGCTCGTCGGAGGTATGCCAGCGAGGTGGAAGACGAAGGGCGGTCGGGTAAGTTAGTGGTCGAAACGAAGAGTGGAAGATGAGGCGTTGATCTGTGTTGCTAGCAGATGAAGTAGAGCAGAGGCGGCGCCGGTTATGGTGTTGCTGGTGCTGGAGAAGAGAATAGCTCCAAAAAGAGAGACGGCGAGGAAGAGGGAGGTTAGGGTGCTAGCTGGTACAGCTCAAAGCGGGAAAAAGCGAGGAGGATATCTCCGCTGCTGGTATTGCAAACGGAGGATGAAGATGGATGGAGGGGCTCGCTAGACGTCGAGGAGCTTTCGGCTGAGAGAGAGAGAGAGGAATTAGTGGGGATTCTGGGCTGATTTCGAGCGTGAGGAAGATGGTGTGATTAGGAGGTTCTTTTATAGGCCTCAGGAGGAGATTTTAGGCTTAGGAAGTAAGCTTCCCAAGCTTGGAAAGCTTGTCGGAATTTGGGAATACCTTGATACCCAAATCTCTCATGCAAAGGTAAGTTTTAGGACTTGGTATCGGGTTCAAAAGGATGGGAATTTCTTGACGAACTTCCCTTTCAAATTTGAAAGGAATTCATCAAGAAATCAGGGAGTTCTTTCCAAATTAAGGTTGCCGAAGCAAGTAGGAATAGGTTTAATGGTGGCAAGGACCTTTCTGTAAGAACGATGATAAAGTTAGGGGTCTATTTGAAAAGATTTTGAAAGTTAAGGGAAGAAATGTAATCAGACAAAACCAAGTTGCAAACTAGGTCAAGACAAGCTTATCTTGGGTCTAAATTTTGGTATAAACCTAATTTGGAGCTAAGGAATCCAATGGTAAAGTTGGATTTTGGTTTTGACCACGTTTGACTAGGTAATTTATGCAAAATCCTAAATTAGGGCAAATGTCTGTTTGTGACTCTGTTCTAGGTCAAAATAGGTTCTGATGGTCAAATTAAAGGTTCCAAACCATAGAGAATATTTTTTTATGAATTTTATAATGTTTAGGAGAATTTTATCCTGATCAAAACCTCAATAATTAAGTAAGTCTATTTTTAGGGTTTTAAAAATTCATTTAATTCTCAGAACACGTGCAAACTCTTTTCTGATTGTTTTAACCCACTTGTTAGCTTTCTAAGACCATTTGACCTTCATTCAACCCTTGAGAAAACCCATGGTTGTACTGCATTCATGATATGCTGGTAAAATTGTAGTTTTAACCCTAGTTTCTTATTTTTCCCTCAAAATGATTATGTAGTGACTTATGACTCTCTGGCAGTTATGTAGGAGCATTTACTGACTTAATTGGGTCAAAATGAGGTAGTTATGGCTCATGATGTTGTTCCCATCATAGCCCCATGCCTAGCTTTTGCTAGTCCCTTAGCAAAATTTCAAGGTATTAACTTTGATTCTAGACCATATAACTTTTGATGCTTAAAACTTTGATATGTGCTTTCTTTTGTAGATAAGGTTAGAATGCTGATAGTAGGCCTAGAGGTACTCAAGTATCAATGAAGATCAAGACCTGACCAACTCTAGCCTTAGTCCGCCGCGAAGGTTTCTAAGGCCCATAGGAACTAACCTAAGGTTCGTTGAACTCCGAGGTTAAAGCACCTGTGCATGTAACATATTTTAGCCCAGGTTCAGCTTGCAGTGTGTTTTTTTCTGAGAGAGATAGAAGAACTTAGCTTTATTTTTTGGAGAGTTTTCTCTCTCTTTTCTTTTTATTTCTAGCTTTAGATTAGCTTTACAACACGGTCTGTGTCGGATTCCTAGTTCCCACCATCAATCCTCGTAGGGTCCCTGGCAATCGATGTTTCGAGATAGCACCACCCACGCTAACCCCCAGAACTCTAGCTTTCGAGATAATCCTGTCCATAGCATTCTGTAGCTAAATCTAGACCTTGGCAATCGACATTTCGAGAGAATGCCACCTATGGCATTTGAACTAGCACAAGGTGCTTACATGGCCTAAAAGGAGGTGTTTGGTCGAGCCCAGATAGGTTGTGTTAATATGGTGATTTTATCGTTGTAATGAGTATAGTGGTTAACCTAAATCGAGCCTAACCATCTCTTTACAAAAAATTTTTACCTGGCCTACTTGATTTTATCTTGGTCACTTTTAGGCCCAGGGTCGAACTCAGGGAAGTGGGATTAGAAGTGAATGAGTTTCTACACCTTTCCTATAACGAATCTCTTCTGTTCGTTCATTATGTTTTTGGTGTTTTTCTATTTAAGATTTTTTTCTGATAATTTTTGTCCTTGAGGTACACCCTCAAAATCAGGTTATTGGCTTTGAGCCAAATTAGGGTTCCAAAACTAGTCTTGCTATTCGCAAGACTGAGTACCGGCAAGTCAAGGATTATCTTTTCTCTTTTGTATATTTTTTTTATCTTTCTACTGGCAGGAAAGAGAAATAGAAATAAAGTAAATATAGTATATATATATATGTATATATTGTATATGTATAAAGGGGTGGGGATGGAGGTGGAGATGGCGTGTAGCACGGTGTCGAGTCGGTCGTCATCTAGAAAGACACAACCAGCAGGACGAGGTGTTGCATGGAATGTAAGGTGGATGGGTGGAAGATGAGTGCGAACACGCTTTCTGTACGCGTGTATCGGGGAATATTAGCAACTGGTGAAGATATTCCCGCGATACAACGTATGGTAGGTGATATGAAAAAATATATATATATGTATATATGTAAATATATATCTATATGTATATATATATATGTGTATATATAGTTATAGATATATATGTATATATGTATGTATATTTATATATATATATATATGTATAAGTATATGTTTATATATGTATATATATATGTATCTATACTTATAGTTAGTTATATAGGTAATATATATATATAGGTATATATATATATATGTATGTATGTATATAGACTAATACATAGTTATATAAGTACTAATATATGTATAGATATATGTATATATATATATGTATATAAATCTATATATATATATATAAATATATATATATGTATGTATATATATATATATGTATATAGTAGAGTATGGGTGTGTGTACGAGAGTGTGAGTGTGTGTGTATGTGTGTGCAGAGAGTGTGAGAGAGTGCTGAGAGAGAGAGAGAGAGAAGGATCGTCTACTGAGGAAGAAACGGTGAGTTAAGTCGTCTGCAGCAGCGGGGCGACGTCTGATGGCACACGCACACGCGCAGGCACGTAGGCATCCGAGGACATGTGCACTGGATGGAGTGAGAGCGAGGGAGAGAGGCCGCAGCACACTGCGCTGCGCGGTGAGGCGAGCACTGAAGCGGGCGGGTGTACGCGGGGGAAGGGAGCGGGTGAAGACGCAGGTGGGTGTGGGCGCTGGCAGACGCGGGCGCATGCAGACGTGCAGGCGGGCACTGGAGCAGGCGCGGGGTGGGACGCAGGTGTAGGCTGGGATCGGTTGCGGCGCGTCAGGTGACCGGATAAGTGAGAAACTTACCGGTCACCGCACTGTAGCCATAGTGTTCTGCTGACTAGCGTGAACAATGGCTACAGTGCCACTCGGCTTCGCGAGACCGGGGGTGTCCAGTTTTGTGAGTGCGGGAGGTGTGAGCGCTTGGCGCGCGCGCGGAGAAGCTGCGCCGGCTGCTGGCTTGCGGAGAAGCAGTTGTGGGCGCGAAGAAGCAGGAGGCGAGGGCAGTCTGCAGGTGCGCGCTGGAGGCGAGGGCGGCTTGCAGGCGTGCGCTGGAGGGCTGCACTGGTGCTACTGCCTTGCTGCTGCTACCGCGGAGCTTCAGACCTTGAAGCCTATGGCAATGGCGGAATTGGCTCAACGTCGAAACAGAGAGAGAAGACCACCACGCCCACCGGCTCTTTGATGAGCTGGGTGGTGGTGGGACTCATAGTGGTGGTTGTGCACCACTGTGAGCTACTCCTGCCCACAGAGTGGCTCCTCAGAAGGAGAGGCTGCGTATGGAGGGGAGAGGGGAGGAGACGGCCTGGAAGGAAGGAAGTTGCTGTCTCTATGGTGGTTTTTTTTTGTGTGGACCAGGCTCCCCTGCAAAGAAGGAAGCCGAGCCTATTTAAAGAGGAAGAAGGCATGCACAGCCATGCCCTGGCTATGCATGGTTGTGCATGCGGCTAGTAGGGAGTGGCTGTGCAAGGCAAGCTGAGCAGGACATGGCGCGAGGAAGAGGCTGCCATGCATTGCAGTCGTGGAGAAGGAATTCAAAGTCAAATAAAATAAAAAATAAAGATGGTGAATTTGCAAAGCAGCACTTGAGGAAAATGTTAATTTCACAACCAATTTATTCACTCTCCTCCCCTCTCAAATAAATGCATGCATGCGTGTATTTTTACAAATGCAACTATGGATACCTAATATGCACTGGTAATGCTAGGAAATAGCACAAGATGGCACAATTGCAGGTGTATTTTTGCGGTGCAATCATACCCCCATGCCTATCTTTTGCTAGTCCCTAGCAAAACATTTTTTTGTATTGTATTTAGAAATGATCTTAAGCTGAAGATTTTCTTCCGAGGCGACGTAGGTGTGTTTATTTTTGGATATTGTGAGAACCAATTGTAGAGAAGACTACCAGTACTTTAAGTTTCACATGACATAGATCATCTCTCGGCTAACCAGGACTCTTGATATTTAAACCTTAAGTATGATTTCCAGGACTCGGAGGTTTTTACCGTACTCGAGAGCTCAAGAGATTATGGCTTGTGCATAGTGAAGGATCAAGACTGACCAGATGAACATTAAGACTCAAGCTTAGGGTTTCACAAATTTTTAAGTAAAGGTTGGTCCCAGTTTCAACTCATGTCTTCGGATTGACCCTTAAAAATATGATGGAAACTCAACTCCCAATTTATGACACTTGTGGCTCAGGGAAAATAGGGTTTTTGCCCTAAAGAACCTTTTTGTAGGAAGATTTTACAGACATTTGTGAGATATACTGACTTATTTGGATCTTTTTTTTTATTTTATATATATGTATATATATGTATAAACTGCATGATACCCTAAAATACCCAGATCCTATGGATGCCTATCCACCCCCCCATGCCAAACGATGCTATGTCATATGCATGCAGGGTAGGGTAGAGAAAGGAAGAAAGATTACGTAACAAGAGCTGAGGTGCAGGGTATACAGCAGGGTGGTAGGGTGGGTGGATGGTGGGTGGTGAAGTGAAAAGTGAAGTGATCATGACAGTGGTTTGAAAAGTGATGGTGGACGGTGAGTGTTGTTGGGGTGCCTCCCAACGAGCGTTGAATTTAACATCCCCAGCTGGACTCAGAATGAGGCACAACATTGTTACCCTCCAGTAGGGCAACAGATTCTCCAATGGGGGCAGGTTCATGAGCAAGATAGGGTTTCAAACGCTGCCCATTGACCGTAAATTTATGCCCAGATTTGGGATCTTCAATCTCAACGGCCCTGTTGGAAAATGGTCTCGAGACCAGAAAAGGACCAGTCCATTTGGACTTCAATTTCCCAGGAAAGAATTTGAGTCGGGCATTGTAGAGCCAAACTTGCTGAGATGGCTCAAATTCTTTCCACCGAATACGGCTGTCGTGAAAAGCCTTAGTGCGTTGTTTGAAAGTTAAAGCAGAATCATAGGCTTCACGACGGAGCTCTTCCAGCTTCTGGAGTTGGAGTTTCCTTTCTCAACCACACATGTCTAGGTCGAGGTTACATTGGCGAACCGCCCAATAAGCGCGATGTTCCAACTCCATGAGCAAATGACAAGGCTTCCCGTAAATGATTCTATAAAGAGACATACCAAGGGGAGCCTTGAAGGTGGTCCGATACACCCAAAGTGCGTCAATCAGCTTATCGGACCAATCCTTACAGTCAGGCTGAACTATTTTCTGGAGAATCTGCTTGATTTCCCGGTTCGACACCTCTGCCTGGTCATTCGTTTGAGGATGATACGGAGATGCGATACGATGGTGGACTCCGTATTTCCTCAGAAGTGCCCGAAAAGAAGCATGGGTAAAGTGGCTTCCTCCATCCGAGATAATGGCTCGAGGGATCCCAAAGCACGCAAATATGTGGTCTTTGACAAATCGAGTGAATATAACATGGTCAGCACGGCATGTGGGAATTGCCTCGATCCATTTCGAAACATAATCAACGGCCACGAGGATAAATTCGAAGCCGTTGGAAGGAGGAAAGGGGCCCATGAAGTCAATTCCCCAAATGTTGAAGATTTCTGCAGCTAGGATGGGTTGTAAAGGCATCATGTCACGACGTGACATTGACCCTAACGACTGGCACCTAGTGCAATGCTTGGCATACTTGTGTGCATCCTAGTGAAGGGAGGGCCAAAAGAAACTACACTGCAACACCTTGGCTGCAATTTTCCTCCTAGAGAAATGGCCTCCGCAGGCCTGATCGTGGCAGAAGGATAGCACACTGGGGAATTCGCTGTCAGGAACACAGCGACGGGTGATTTGATCAGCACCTATGTGAAAAAGAAGTGGATTATCCCAGAAATAATACTTTGCTTCTACCATGAGACGCTCGCGCTGGTTTTTCGTGGAAGGGATCCAGAAGCAAGGCAATTGGTAATGTCGACATACCACGGTCCACTTGCCACATTAATTGCCAATAGGTGCTCATCAGGAAAAATCTCATTGATCGGCAGAGTAAGTCCAATATGGTCAGGGTCCAGTTTGGAAAGATGATCAGCCACAACATTCTGGGCTCCGGCCTTATCGCGGATCTCAATGTCAAATTCTTGGAGCAGAAGGATCCAACGAATCAGTCTAGGCTTGGCATCCTTCTTGTGCATGAGATGGCGAATGGCCGCATGATCAGTGAAAACAGTAACGTGTGAGCCCAGAAGGTAAGAGCAGAATTTCTCCAGCCCAAAAATGACCTCCAGTAGTTCTTTCTCAGTGGTAGTATAATTACACTGGGCCTCGTCCAACGTCTTACTGGTGTAGTACACCACGAAGGGGTGTCTATCGCGTCTTTGTCCCAGGATGGCTCCGACTGCAAGGTCGGAAGCATCACACATGAGTTCAAAGTCGAGGGACCAATCAGGTGACTGGAGAACAGGGGCCTTGGTGATAGCATTATGCAGCTGTGTGAATGCTCGTATGCAGTCGGGACCAATATTGAAGGGTACGTCGGTTGATAGGAGATGAGTTAAGGGCCGAGAAATCTTGGAGAAATCTTTGATAAATCTCCTATAGAAACCGACATGTCCCAGGAATGAGCGGATTTGTTTGACAGAGCCAGGCACAGGTAAATCAACACTTACATCAAGCTTAGATCTGTCAACCTCAATACCCCTGTTGGAGAAGATATGCCCGAGAACAATTCCCTCGTGCACCATAAAATGACTTGTTTCCCAAGAAAGCACGAGGTTTACATCAATACATCTCCTAAGGATACGAGTTAGGTTGGCAAGACAGTCATCGAAAGATGGTCCAAAGATTGAAAAGTCATCCATGAAGACCTCGAGAAAGTCACCCACCATGTCATGGAATATCGCCAGCATACATCTCTGGAAAGTTGCTAGCATGTTGCAAAGTCCGAATGGCATCCTTCTAAATGCAAAGGTACCGAAGGGGCAGGTAAAAGTGGTTTTCTCTTGGTCCCGGGGGTCAATTGCCACCTGGTTATATCCTGAGAATCCATCCAAGAAATAGAAAATTTTATTTCTCGCTAACCGGGATTTGGTCAATGAAAGGTAGCGGAAAGTGATCTTTCTTAGTTGCAACATTGAGTTTCCTATAATCTACACACACTCTCCATGATATAGGAGTGCGTGTAGGGATGGATTCGCCCTTGTCATTGACACGGATGGTGAGTCCTGCCTTTTTGGGCACAACGTGAATCGGACTCACCCAGGGGCTGTCGCTGATTGGGTAGATTATACCCGCATCCAGACACTTAATAATTTCGTTCTTAACGACCTCCCGCATGTTAGGGTTGAGACATCGCTGCATCTCGTGGGAAGGTTGAGCCTCCTCCTCCGTATATATACGGTGAGTGGAGTAGGAGGGGCTAATGCCAGATAAGTCTGATAAAGACCATCCAATGGCTGCCTTGTGTTCCATAGGGACCTTCGTTAGTTTGCACTCTTGCTCCCTGGTCAATTTTGAACTGATGATTACGGGGCGCATTTCATTTGGTCCCAAGAAAACATACTTAAGTGTACTAGGCAACTCTTTCAGCTCGGGAGTGGATGGTGAAAGATTTGGCATTTCTTGGGATGAGAGTATCCCAGGCGGATCAGAGAACAAGTCAGGAGGAAGAAGTTGGCCCTCAGATTGGCCAAGAAGAGGGGCTTCTTGGATAGATGGATCCAAAAAGGAATAGCCCCAGTGAGAAGTATGTTGGCTCAAGGTCCCAGTGTGGATTTGCAAATCTGCCTGACTTGGCGGGAAAGAAAGGGCAATCCGATCTTTAAGAGTGAGTAGCCCGGATATGACTCAGACCACGAGGTATGGGAAGCGGAGAAAACCTCATTAGAAGTCTGGTCAGGAGAAGGTACGGGACAAGGGAGGGATGGGGGAATGTCACAATATGTGTCGGTCAGGCAATTATCAGTGTTTACAGGTAATCTACAGCAGTCAGAATAGGTCTCAATTAGTTCGATACACGTGCTGACGGCCATGTCCTCGTCAGACATGTCATCCTCGATGTAATCGCAATCAAAGTTCTTGGTTGCCTTAAAGATGTTAAGCTTGAGCTTTTCAGATCCAACGGCAATCTCAATACAGCCCGACTCGCAGTCGATATGGGCGCGGGCTGTGGCCAAGAAAGGTCGACCAAGGATGATCGGACAATCAGAAAGTGAGCTAGGAACTTCCATATCTAAAACAAGAAAGTCAACAGGAAAACAGAGACTGTTGACCCTAACCACCACGTCTTCCACCACACCCTTCAGAATTTTGACAGAACGATCTGCCAACTGTAACGTAATAGGGGTGGGTTTCAGATTTCCCAAGGAAAAATTTTCAAGCATGATGGTTGGAATAAGATTGATGGAAGATCCTAGATCAAGCAGGGCATGGTTAAAATTGCAGCCTTGGATGCTACAGGAAATAAGTGGTGTGCCCGGATCTTTCTGCTTCGGTGGTAAGTTTGACAGTATAGCACAACTTGCATGTGGCGAGAGAACCATCGGATTCTTAGTTTTCTTTGACTGTCGCCTGGGTGTTGTGTAGTCTTTGAAAAATCGGGCGACTGTAGGTATGTGGTCGATAGCCTTTAGTAGGGGTACTTTGATTTCAACACCCCTGAACAAATTGCGCAGGTTATCAAAGGCCTGCGTATCTTTCTTTTTGCCTTTTGGCTCCCTCAGTAGAGCCTCAAGGAATGGAATTGATTCTGGCACCAATTTGGGTGTGTCGTCCTCTTGCGAATGCAGTTCTCATCCCAAATGAGAGGGCGATGAAGAAGACGGGCCAGGATCAAGTCGAGGCGAATCGACGGTCTGCTTACCTCTCCTCGTAGTGATAGCATTGGATGATGCGGGTCCAGTGGGATCATACAGTGGAGGATGGTTTGCAATAGGGACATAAGAGTGAGGTGCTGCAGCGGGATTAGCTTGAAATCCTGGTGGAATGCTCGTAGCCTGCATAATTTGATGTACCTGCCCCTGGGAAGGTCGTACCTGTGGTTGAGGACCACGGGGTACGAAATTTCACGGGTTTGGAACAGGTTGGGCGGGAAGAGTGCCCTGAGATCGAGTCACCATGCGTAGTTGACTGTTCTCAGCATTCTGCTGCGCCAATTGGTGCTGAAGAGAGGTCATGGCTCTTCATGACGCTTTGACATTTCCGTCATCATTAGCATCAATTTGTCAAGAGGACTTGATGCGTGTTTGGTTTGCAGTACGCAAGGGCTTGATGGCAGATTCGCCATAGGATTAGATTGGGCCCTTGGGATGATGGGTGCGGACGGTCGCATTGGTCCATTCGCGGGGTTTTGGCACTGCGGGTTGTTGGACCATGCGAAGTTCGGATGATTTTGCCACCCTGGGTTATAAGTGGCAGAGAACAGGTTGTTCCCTAGGGCACAAGCGTCTTCTATGCCAGAAGACGCATCCGCATGTAAATATGCATTCGAGCACATGGAGGCTTGGTCCTCCGTGTCAAAATACTGGCTTGCAGAAGCTAGATCCACATGACTTACCGAGTCGCTCGACATGACACTCGGTAAGGAAGGTCTTACGAGGTTTCTCGGGATAAGCCTGGTGTTGGAAGAATTGGGATTGTGACGAAGTGGTGAGGTGGGGGTGTTTGCCATAGAACAGGTGGGGTTGGCCAGAAGCTCGTCCAGCTTCTTGTGCACGACGGAGACTTCATCCAATTTCTGTGCGATAAGGCTAAGATTAGTGGATGAATGGGAGGGTCCCGTGTCAACTTCGTGGACATTTCGGGGTAGGCTGGTATGATTAAAGGTGACAATGGAGGCATTGTTCATTGAGTTTTCGCTCATATTTTCAAATAATTCGAATGCTCCATTCTCGTCTTTATTCATGAAATTCCCTCCACAGGAAACGTCTGCAATCTGCTTCAAAGTCTCATTTAGCCCATAGTAGAAAATCTGGGCTATATGCCACTTAGGCAGACCGTGGTGCGGACACTTCCTGAGGAGGTCATTATACCTCTCCCATGCCTCATGAAACTGTTCGTCGTTTTGTTGCGTAAATGAAGTGATAGCACGGCGAAGCGCATTGGTTCGCCCGATTGGGAAGAACTTCTTGAGAAACGCTGTTCGCATCTCTTCCCAAGAGTGGATGGTTCTCCCAAGGGTGCGTAACCACTGCGACACTTTATCCCGCAATGAAAATGGGACATTTTCATGAGGACTATAGGTAACCCGATATTTCTTGGTTTAACAGTTTCAGCCAATCGGGTTAAGTCTTCCAAGTGGAGAAAAGGATCTTCACTTGCAAGACCATGGAAGTGAAAATTTATCATGCCAATTATGTTAGGTTTTAATTCAAAGTTGTCCCCGCCCATGGGGATCCGAATTTGTCCTATGGTCTCTATAGCAGCGGGATTCTGATAGGAGCTAAGAGACCTAGGCTCCTCCCGTTCGCGAGGGTTCTGCATTTCCTCCAATGTTTCCCTTATGGCTTCAATTTGTTCATTATACATTTCCATTTGGGCTTGGAGGCGGGTTATGGGATCTAAGGCTCCACCACCTGGTGGGTTTTGAGGGTGGTTTCCTCACTCGAGATTTGGGGGTGGGCGTGCAGCCATGTTTGTGGAGGAGGAGGACGATTCGGCTTCTTTTCTAAATTTATCAGACAATTCACACAGTTCAGGGTTTTGTGTCCTCTTCCCAAACATGCACTACCGCAGGAAGAATTGGGGGGATACGAAGGGAAAAGAGATGAGAGAAATGACGCCACAAAGGTACACTTGATGACAAATCAATACAATCAAATTCCTAACCTCTACAGTGTGCCCTTAGACCTAAAGATCTAAGTTACCTACTATCACGAACTACGGAACCGAATGCGAGCACTGCGGAACCACCGGGCCAGATTGAAAGGCTGTTTGCCCCAGTCTTAGACACCCGATAGCACGTGGGAACCCTCACCCGCACGTAGGCGCTACACGCAGGTAGTTAAACCTCCAATCCTTAATAAGGGTTAAGTTGCTACCAATTTTATTTAGAGGCTTAGGATTAAGTGCTTCTGGAATGTGAAGGGCGTTATTTATGGGTAATGCCCAAGTGATTGATTTTTAGAGTGTGTAAACCAAGCATGCAATGGGGAAATCTCCCCGAATTGAAGTTTTAATTGGTGAATGGTTTTTAGAATTCAGCCTTAAGTAGTATGAATTTTAGGATTTCGCTGAATTACCAATTCAACCAATCTTCGGGTTTTAAGAGAATACAAGTTTTCTTCTAAGCCCAACAAACCCTTCTTCAATGTCAGTTGGTTAATGCATGCTAAAATGCAATGGGCTTCCCTAGATGGAGATTTCTATGTGTGGATGCACGAATCAGTTTTAGATTAGTGTGAAAGGGAGCCAAAGCACTTCAATTCAAGTGCTCCCAATCACCAAAATGATTTCCACACACAAGGCTCAACCAAAAGATAGAGAATCAAATTGTTGGGGTTGAAGTATTCGGGATCGAATCTTAGGCACGTGAAAGGTCGTGGTAGGGTTGGAATCAACTCAATTCGAAGTCTCCCCACCAAAAAGGTGATCCCGAATTGCAGATAAATGAGGCAAAGAGGGGTGGCAATCAATCTTTTTATTTGCCTCAAAGAATACTTCACACAACGAAAGATGTAAGAATCAAGATTCTTGGATCTTTGCTACGTGAAGTTTGGCGGGAAATCCCAAGGCGGTGGGAGTAAAGGCAAACAATCAATCAAGTGAATTTTAATCCACTTGCCCCAAGAGATCCCAAGAAGCTTTTCTAGTTTTTTTTTAGTTTTTTTTTTAGTTATTTTTTAATATATTTGGGTGACAAGTTAACCTAAGTTGCTAAGAAAGAAAGACCTACTTGTTCAGCGACGTGTGCGGAGATCTCGTGCGGTGCCGACGTCTTCACGCTCTTGTTCCCGCCTTGGATCTGCTCATGTTTCTGACTTCGTCTGCCTGCTTTCTCCTTGCAACAGGTTCACCTGCACAGCAACAAACAAAAACACCCGTGAAGAGAAGAGTGTGAGAAGAGAAAAATTAAAGGAATGGAATAGAAACTTACTTGAATGCGCACTTCCCCGGCAACGGCGCCATGAAAAGAGGTGTTTGGTCGAGCCCGGATAGGTTGTGTTAATATGGTGATTTTATCGTTGTAATGAGTATAGTGGTTAACTTAAATCCAGCCTAACCATCTCTTTACAAAAATTTTTTTACCTGGCCTACTTGATTTTATCTTGGTCACTTTTAGGCCCAGGGTCGAACTCAGGGAAGTGGGATTAGAAGTGAATGAGTTTCTACTCCTTTCCTACAACGAATTTCTTCTGTTCATTTATTATGTTTTTGGTGTTTTTCTTTTTAAGATTTTTTTCTGATAATTTTTGTCCTTGAGGTACACCCTCAAAATCAGGTTCTTGGCTTTGAGCCAAATTAGGGTTCCAAAACTTGTCTTGCTATTCGCAAGACTGAGTACCTGCAAGTCAAGAATTATCTTTTCTCTTTTGTATATTTTTTTATCTCTTTACTGGCTAGAAAGAGAAACAGAAATAAAGTAAATATAGTATATATATATATATATGTATATATTATATATGTATAAAGGGGTGGGGGTGGAGGTGGAGATGGCGTGTAGCACGGTGTCGAGTCGGTCGTCGTCTAGAAAGACGCAACCAACAGGACGAGGTGCTGCGTGGAATGTAAGGTGGATGGGTGGAAGATGAGTGTGAACATGCTTTCTGTATGCGTGTGTCGGGGAATATCAGCAACTGGTGCAGATATTCCTGCGATACAATGTATGGTAGGTGATATGAACAAAAAAAAAAAAAAAATATATATATATATATATGGTTATAATTATATAGGTATATGTGTAGTTATATATGTATATATATATATAGGTATGTAAATATATGTATAGATAGCCATATGTATAGATATATATATATATATATATATATATATATGTATATGTATGTATATATAACTATATAGATGTATATATATGTGTGTGTGTGTGTATATATAGTTATAGATATATATGTATATATGTATGTATATATATATATATATGTATAAGTATATGTGTATATATGTATATATATATATATGTATGTATATATATATGTACATAGTAGAGTATAGGTGTGTGTACGAGAGTGTGAGTGTGTGTGTGTATGTGTGTGAGAGAGTGCTGTGAGAGAGAGAGAGAGAGAGAGAGAGAAGGATCGTCTGCTAAGGAAGAAACGGCGAGTTAAGTTGTCTGCAGCAGCGGGGTGACGTCTGATGGCGCACGCACACACGTAGGCACGTAGGTGCGCGAGGATGTGCACACTGGAGGGAGTGAACGTGAGGGAGAGAGGCCGCAGCGCACTGCGCTGCGCGGTGAGGCCGGCGCTGAAGTGGGCGGGCATACGCGAGCGAAGGGAGCGGGTGAAGACGCGGGCGGGTGCGGGCGCTGGCAGACGCGGGCGCACGCAGACGCGCAAGCGGGCGCAGGCTGGGACCGGTTGCGGCGTGCTGGGTGACCGGATAAGTGAGAAACTTACTGATCACCGCACTGTAGCCATAGTGTTCTGCTGACTAGCATTAAAGTGGCTACAGTGCCACTCGGCTTCGCGTGACAGGATGTGTCCGGTTCTGTGAAAGCGGGAGGTGTGAGCGGCTGGCATGTGCGTGGAGAAGCTGCATCGGTTGCTGGCTTGCGGAGAAGCAGGTGCGAGTGCGAAGAAGCGAGAGGAGAGGGCAGCCTGCAGGTGCACGGTGGAGGCGAGGGCGACCTGCAGGCACGCGCTGGAGGGCTACGTTGGTGCTGCTGCTGCCACAGAGCTTCATACCTTGAAGCCTGCGGCAATGGCGGAAGTGGCTCAACGTCGAAACAGAGAGAGAAGACCACCACGCCCACCGGCTCTTTGATGAGCTGGGCGGTGGTGGGACTCATAATGGTGGTTGTGCACCGCTGTGAGCCACTCCTGCCCGCAAAGTGGCTCCTCAGAAGGAGGAGAGGCTGCGTATGGAGCGGAGAGGGGAAGAGATGGCCTTGAAGGAGGGAAGCTGTTGTCTCTATGATGGTTTTTTTTTGTGTAGACCAGGCTCCCTTGCAAAGAAGGAAGCTGAGCCTATTTAAAGAGGAAGAAGGCATGTACAGCCATGCCCTGGCTGTGCATGGCTGTGCATGCGACCGGCAGGGAGTGGTTGTGCGAGGCAAGTTGAGCAGGACATGGCACGAGGAAGAGGCTGCCATGCATTGCAGCTGCGGAGAAGGAATTCAAAGTCAAATAAAATAAAAAATAAAGATGGTGAATTGCAAAGCAGCACTTGAGGAAAACGTTAATTTCACGGCCAATTTATTCACTCTCCTCCCCTCTCAAATAAATGCATGCATGCATGTATTTTTACGAATGCGACTATGGATACCTAATACACACTGGTAATGCTAGGAAATAGCACAAGATGGCACAATTGCAGGTGTATTTTTACGGTGCAATCATGGCCCCGGTAGGATATTTAGATATCCTAGGAGACATGCATCGAGGAGACGATATGTTATTGCTCATTTTCGAGGGGAATTTCTCGCCTCTCCGCACCGGGAACTCATCCAAATCAACTTGTGTTGATCAACTGCTCCTAATCTAGGTAACCCTTTTTTTTTCAGAGTATATTTAACGCATTTGCTTGATTTTGATATTTAGCTGCACTGAACCAGACTGTGTGTGGATTGGGGTGCTTAGGTTACTGAGTCCCGCAAACCAGAGGTTAGTTAATGAGGTTCAATAATCCCTAAGCCTTAGACTTAATACTTAAGCTTCTCATTTTCCCCAACCTCTTGAGGACTATCCAGATCTTAGCGGGTACTTGAATTTTTAAGCCTTTGATTGTAGCCCAAGAGGCCTAAGATCAGCGTTCCTACTAATCTCTTTTTTTGTTTCCTTAGCACTTTTTGCCTTTTATTTTTTTTTTCTTTTGATTTGGTCTAGAATTAAGTCAATTCCTTAATCTTTTACTAATGACTGTCTATTTTTCTTTTCTTTTCAAATTGTGCTCCTTTTGGACATTTTTTATCTCCTTTTTTTCTCCTTAAAAATGATATGCAATCCATTCAAAATTTCCTCCCCTTTCCTATTTTTGTTCTTTTTCAATTTATTATTATTTTTTTGGTTTTTTTTGAAATATGTGAATTTTTTGATGAAACCCTTTTTTGTGAAGTGATTTTCACAGCATTTTGCACTTTAATACCCCCTACGCCTACGATTTGCAATGTCCTCATTGTAAATTAGGTGGGTTTGAGTTCAGCTTAGATCATTCATTACAGTAGGTGTTGGGTGGGTGAATGGGTCAGGGTGACTGTTGCGAACGATTTCAAGCTCGGGTACGGGTACCAGAGGTGGAGTTGGCTGTTCTAATGGATGAACCCTAAAGTGTAATATGAGTTCAGCATAAGATGTGTTAAGAAGGGTTTCAGGTTTTTCAAGATGACAGGTTGCCTCCCGTTAAGCGTTGAGTTTAATGCCATCAGCCGGGCACAATGAGCTCAGAGAGAATGGAGGGTAAAAAATACTTCATCCAAGTTTGTATCAGTGAGTTCAATGAACAGTTTGAGTCTCTAACCGTTTGCTACAAAAGGTTCGGAATCGTGGCTGAGTTGACTGATTTTGACAGCTCCATTTCCAAAGATTTGTTAGACAAGGTATGGTACAATCCGTTTTGATCTGAGTTTTCCTAGGAACAATTTGACTTTGTCATCAAAGAGTAGGACTTTCTGACCAGGGAAAAAGATCTTTCTGGATATGTGCTTGTCGTGAAAGGCCTTAACCCGCTCTTTGTAAATTCACGAGTTCTCATACGTGTCATGGCATAGTTCATCGATCTCACTCATTTGAAGCATTCTGTGGGTTCCTGCCTTAGAAAGATCGAGATTGTAGTTTCGTACTGCCTTATAGACTTTGTGCTCCAATTCAATGGGGAGGTGACATGCCTTCCCGTACACTAATATGAAGGGAGACATTCCTAATTGGATTTTGTGAGTGGTCCTATAAGCCCACAAAGCTTCCGGAAGTCGGGATGACCAATCTTTTCTATCTGGTCGAATAGTGACCTGGAGGATTTTCTTGGTCATCAGTGATCTGAACTGAGTATTCGTGAAATGGGTCCCTTCATAAGAGATTATGGCAAGTGGAATCTCGAACTGAGAGAAGATGTTCTGATGAATGAATTTGATAACCACCTTATGATCGTTGGTTTGGGTTGGAATGGCTTCAATCCATTTGGATACGTAGTCAACAGTGAGAAGAATGTATTCAAAGCCGTTCGAAACAGGAAAGGGTCCCATAAAATCAATCCCCCAGATATCGAAGATTTTGCATATAAGAATTGGTTGTAAGGGCATCATATCGCGGTGGCTCATGTTGTCTAAGGTCTGGCAACGAGTGCATGCCTTGTAGTGATTGTATGCGTCTTTAAAAATCGTGGGCCAATAGAAGCTGCATTGGAGGACTTTTGTTGCGATTTTATGACCAAAGAAGTGTCCACCGCATGCCTGGTCTGGCAGAAGGACAAAATGTCCTGAATTTCCGCTTTCGAAGCACATCGTCGGATGATCTGATCAGCACCAATGAGGAAGAGATATGGGTGTTCCCAAAAGTAGTACTTGGCATCGGAAAGTAATTTGTCCTTCTTGGCTTTTGCCCAATTGGATGGGATCTGATGTGATGCCAAGTAGTTTACTAGATCAGCAAACCGTGGAAGTCTTGCACTGATAGTCAGGAGGTGCTCATCGGGAAAATGCTTAGTAATGGGTCCAGAAGGGTTAATAATGTTAGAAGGAAGGCAGGATAAGTGATCAGCTACCACATTCTGTTTTCCTACCTTGCCACGAATCTCGAGGTCAAACTCTTGCAAAAGCAAGATCCAGTGGATTAGCCAGGGTTTCACGTCCTTCTTCGCAAGGAGATGCCTCACAGTAATGTGATCTGAGTAAATGATAACATGGGAACACAAAAGATATGATATGAATTTTTCTAGGGCAAATACGACAGCTAGCAGCTCTTTCTCAGTAACTGTATAGTTATGCTGAGCCTCATCAAGTGTCTGATTGCGCAGCAATCATAGGTCTTAATTGACCTAGATTAAGCTAGAACTTGGCATAAGTTAGGGTTATTCATGCATACATACGCATTATCTGCATCTTTACTGCACTTCTTTAGCTATGCATGAAATAATGTTATAATGTGCTGATTAAGTGCATTATGTTGATTGCAGGCAATAAGCAGGATCTGAAGCTGGATCTGAAATAACGGGAGTTGTAGCAGAACTGGAGCAGAAGGATTAGTTTAGATATAGGAACAATAACGTAAGGGAGTTAAAGGTTTGCTATTCTATTAAGTAGGAATAAGGCAGTAAAATGTGAAGAGCTTAGGTCCATCCTAGCCCTAGGATAGCCTAGATACTTCCCCAAGCCTTAGCCACACTTAGATTAGGTCATAACACCCTACGAAGCCTTAAAACCCTAGTTCCAGCCCTTATCTGGACATCCAGATAAGTTATAGGATGTCCAGGACACTTAGCCATCTCCCGCACACCTCAAACCCACATCTTCAGTGTTATTGGATGTCTAGACACTTTGTCAGACGTCCAATTTCTGCAGAGTACCCAAAATAGAACCCTGATTTTCCCCTGACTCAAATTGGACGTCCAGAACTGAAGTCTGGACTTCTAATTTTTGAGTATAAGACGTCTGACACTATTATTGGACTTCTGATGTTGGTCTCCAGTCCCTATTTTGAGATTCAAGTCTTGATCTTGGATCTCTAGCTCCCTAGACCTAATCCCAACCCCATAGGAACCTAAATTAAGGTGTCCTAACCCTAGTACATCACCTCTAGACCTACCTAAGGACCTAATTAGGTCCTCACCTAGTCCAATTGACTTAGATCAAGTCAATTACCTTCACCTAAGTCAATTGGACTCATTGAGTCCAATTGAGCTTAGATCTCAACCCACACAAGTTTAATTGGACTTGGTGAGAGTCCAATTGACCTAAACCCAACCTAATTGAGTTATTCTACTCTCAATTAGGTTCACACTCATTCAATTAAACTTAGGTTAAGTTTAATTGCATTTTCCCCTTAGCAATTAGGTTTGTAACCCTAATTCAAGACCTACACCTACCCAAACCCCTTAGGACCTAACCTAAGCCACCGAGCCACATAGAGCATGACCACACACACACCCATTCACGCACACACTTCTCTAGAATTCTTTAGAGAGCTCTTGAGATGGCACCACCTCTTGGTTGCTAAATTTAGCAACCAAGAGGAATTCAAATTGAGATCCACAATTCTTGGATCTCAAAGACCATCTCCACCCACATGTGGCCAACCACTCTTGGACTCTCTCTAGAGAGTTCTACACCTCTCTAGAGAGAAGCCATTGGGTCTATAGAAAGACCCCTTGGGCGGCCAAGCACCCCCATTCACTTCCTTGGCAAAATTCACTCCATTGGTGCCATTCACGCCACCTCTACTTAGCTAGCCACTCCACCTCCATGAGCTCACTACCACCACCATGGAGAACACCATGCCAGGATGCTAGATCAGCCCTACCTCTCTCCAAGGGTCGGCCTAAGCTACATTGGCCGCCCCTCATTCTTCTCTCGACCACTCCAAGGCCATCGGGGACCACCCCTGAATGCCCTTTTATTCTTCTAGATTTAATTCATGCTCTTTATAATTTTATTGCTTTTATTTACTGCTTAGTAGTGTAGTCTTACTTCTCCCCAGATGATGCATGCGAAATCCCCCCATCGATTCTTGTATGTGATAATTTTCTGGTAGCTAGGTTTAATTTTCAAGCATTTATGTACAAACTTTCCTCTACATTTTATGTTGCAAACAACTCTCCTGCTGAATGAATGAAAAATTCTTTTATATATATATTTGTCTTTATATGTTTGAAATCACCATGAGTTTAATAATTGTCATTCTTTTTGTGTGATTCAAGTTGCCTGTTTCCAATTCCTAATATTCTTGCAACTAAGCATGTCATACCTAAATACGTAATAATCACGAACCGGCATGCAATTCTAAACAAAGAAGAATAAGATCGATTTCAAAAGTAAAAGCAACGCCTCCCAGAGACGAACGACCGGGACTCAAGTCTCGTTATTTTTACAAACTTAATTTTTGACGAACGTTTTTGCACGACTATACTATGATTCCGACGACTTTCAAAATGTGTGAAAAAGGATTCCATCAGTGTCTTGCTAGCGTAGTAAATGACCATGGGCTTCCCGTCTATTTTCTGCCCAAGTACCGCCCCTACAGCGTAATCAGATGCATCGCACATGATCTCAAAGGGTTGAGACCAATCAGGGGACCACAGGATAGGTGCTTGGGTAACTCGATCATGTAGGATCTCAAATGCCTAAGTGCACTCCTTGGAGATTTCAAAGGGGACATCCTTAGATAGAAGATTTGTCAGGGGGCGTGATTTTCAAGAAATCAGGAATGAATCGACCAAAAAAATTGATGTGCCCCAGGAAGGATCGAAAGTCTTTGACTGAGCTAAGCGTAAGGAGTTTGGAAATCAAATTCACCTTGCCTCGATCAACCTGGATGCCCTTTTTAGAGATAATATGTCCTAGGACAATTCCCTCAGGTACCATGAAGTGGCTCTTTTCCCAGGAAAGAACCAAGTTCACGTCAATGCATTGTCTGAGGATCTGGACCAAGTGCAGGAGGCAATCGTCAAATGATTCACCAAATACCGAGAAGTCATCCATGAAGACTTCAAGGTATTCACCAGCCATATATGATAATATGGCATGCATGCACTGCTGAAAGGTAGCGGGTGCATTGCAGAGACCGAACGGCATCCTTCGAAATGCGTATGCTCCGAAGGGGTAGGTGAAGGTGGTCATTTCTTGGTCCTCGGGATGGATTGTGATCTGATTGTAACTGGAGTACCCGTTTAAAAAGTAGAAGAATCGATTTCCCGTCAGTTTCTAGAGAATCTAATCAATGAACGGTAGTGGGAAATGATCCTTCTTTGTGGAGGAATTGAGTCTTCTATAATCAATGCAAACTCTCCACGAGTTTGCTATACGGGTCAGTATGGTTTCTTCGATTTCAGTCGTGATGATGGTGAGCCCTGCCTTTTTAGGCACAACTTGGATTGGGCTCACCCATCAACTGTTGGAGATCAGGTAGATGATCCCTGCATCTAACCACTTGATAATCCCTTTTTTCAAGACATCCTGCAGATTTGGATTTTGGCGTCTCTGCATTTCATGGGATGGTCGTGAGCCCTCTTCAGTGTTGATGTGATGTGTGCAGTATGAGGGGCTGATACCAGTGAGATTGTCGAGAGACCATCCAATGGCTCATCGATGTTGCAGGAGAATAGAAATCAGGCTTATTTCCTGATCAAGTGTGAGTCGGGAGTTGATAATCACAGGAAACGTCTGATTGGAACTCAAAAAGACATACTTGAGATGATCGGGAAGAGACTTTAATTCCAAAACTGGGTTTCTGCAGCAGAGGGTAGTTCAGGATGGGTGTTGGGAGCAAAGGAACGAGCTATGGATGTGTCTAGGTTGAGTTTGGGCTCCCTAAATTGCGGGTTTTGATCCTCTTGTGGTTGATTCAAAATAGTTTTTTCCTCGATGAAGTCGTCAACCACCGCTTCATGATTGCGCAGCAATCATAGGTCTTAATTGACCTAAATTAGGCTAGGACTTAGCATAAGTTAGGGTAATTCATGCATGCATAAGCATTATCTGCATCTTTACTGCTTTACTTTAGCTATGTATAAAATAATGTTATAATGTGCTGATTAAGTGCATTATGTCGATTGCAGGCAATAAGCTGATCAGGAGCTAGATCTGTAGCTGGATCTAGAGTAGGATCTGTAGCTGGATCAGGAATAACGGGTGTTGTAGCAGAGCTGGATTAGAAGACTTAGATTAGATGTAGGAATAATGATGTAAGGGAGTTAAGGTTTGCTATTCTAGTAAGTAAGAATAAAGTAGTAAAATGTGAAGAGCTTAGGTCCATCCTAGCCCTAGGATAGCCTAAAGACTTCCCCAAGCCTTAGCCACCCTTAGATTAGGTCACCGCACCCTAGAAAACCTTAAAACCCTAATTCCAACCTTTATCTAGACGTTTAGATGAATTATAGGATGTCCAGAACCCTTAGCCAACTCTCTCACACCTTAAACCCATTTCTACAATGTTATTGGACGTCCAAACACTTGGTCAGACGTCCAATTTCTGCAGAATACCCAAGATAGAACCTTGAATCCTTCCTGACTCTGATTGGAC
Organism: Thalassia testudinum; assembly: GCA_037157565.1. Lineage (NCBI taxonomy): Eukaryota > Viridiplantae > Streptophyta > Magnoliopsida > Alismatales > Hydrocharitaceae > Thalassia > Thalassia testudinum. Next base: position 2,146,285 of record JAZHRO010000046.1, read on the forward strand.
ATCTAGACAACAAGTCTGGACTTATGATTTTTGAGTATAAGACATCTGACACTATTATTAGACGTTTGATACTGCTCTTGATCTTGGATCTCTAGGTCCCTAAACCCAATTCCAACCCCATAAGAACCTAAATTAAGGTGCCCTAACCGTGGTACATCACCTCTAGACCTCCCTAAGGACTTAATTAGGTTTTCACTAAACCTACTTGACTTGGATCTTAGCCAATTCCATCAGCCTATTCAATTGGACTCATTGAGTCCAATTGAGCCCTGATCTCAACACACACTGTCCACTTGGACTCAGTGAGAGTCAAATTGACCTAGACCTAAATTAATTGAGTTGTTTTACTCTCAATTAAGTTTCCACACACCCAATTAAACTTGTATTAAGTTTAATTGTACTTTACCTTAGTGAATTAGGGTTTATAACCCTAATTTGAGACATACCTTGACCTAAACCCACTAGAACCTAACCTAATCAACCTAGCCACCTAAGTTTCGACCCACACACACCCACACACACCATCCACACGAAAACACCTAGCCTAGAGTTTTCTAGAACTCTCTACCATGTGTGGTTGCCTTGGTTGCTAAAATTAGCAACCAAGAGCCATTCAATTTTTAGATCCACATTTGGTGGATCTAAAAACCACCATCTATCCTCTCTCTCTCACTCTCCCACGAGCTCCCACCATAGGCCTCTCTAGAGAATTTCATAATTCTCTAGAGAGCTTCCCTTTGGTCTATAAAAAGACCTAAGGGGTGGCCATTTGCACCCATCCACTTTTTGGCCATACTTGCTTGGCTCCATCCACCTCCACTTAGGCTAGCCACCACCATCTCCACTTGATCTTCATGAGCTGAGCACCACCATGAAGGACACCATGCCAGGATGCTAGATCACTCCTCCAACCTCTCTAGAAGGGTCAGCCTAAGCTCCATTGGCCGCCCCTCTTTCTCCTCTCCACCACTCCAGGGCCATCGAAGCCCACCTCCGTATGCCCTCATTTCTGATAGATTAGTAGCTAGCTCTTTACATTTACTGCTTAGTAGTGTAGCCCTTATTCTCCCCCAATGATGCATGCAAAATCCCCCCATAGATTCTTGTATGCGATCGTTTTCTGATAGCTAGCTTTACATTTTTAAGCATTCATCTACAAGCTTTCCTCTACAAGTTCATGTTGCAAACACTCTCCAAATGAATGAATGAAAAATATATTTTCTATATATATATATATGTCTATGTGTTGAGAATCACCATGACCTCATTGCAATATCTCTTGTGTGATTAATGTTGCCTGTTTTCAATTCCTGATATACTTGCAACTAAGCATGTTGTACTTCAATACTAATATTCATAAACCGGTGTGTGATTTTAAACAAAGTAGAGCGGTAAAAGATCAAATTTAAAAGTAAAACAAATGCCTCCCAGAGGCGAATGACCGGCACTCAAGTCTCATTATCTTTTATTGAATATCATTGTTTGATTGTATTGTGCACTATACTGTGATGTTTTCCTAGCAAAAACGCGCTTTACGTCTTTCAACAAATGGCATCGTTGCCGGGGAGGCAATGTCATTTTATTTGATTTCGATCTTTTAAACCATCACTGACAAATTTGCCTCTACTTTTTTTTTGAATGTGCAAGAAAAATGGAAAAGAACGGGATCTATGCACACAACGAGCGCGGAAAAGAAATCCAGGTGCACATCATCTTCTCTTAGATTAGGTTTTCTTTTAAACTCTAGGAGTAGATTTACTTCCTCCAATTTATTTTGAAAAAAAAAAATATATAGATATTTATTCATTTTGGTTAAAAAAAAATCAAAAAAATCTAGATTAGGTTTCTTTTTGAATCCTAGGATAGTTTGAAGAAAAAAGCAAAAAAAAAAAAATTTGAAAACCCTTTAAAAAAAATCCCTTTTTAAAAAAAAAAGAAATAAAAAAACGTGCAAAAGTTTTTGAAAAAAAAAAGTTTTTTTGGTGGGAAGCGTGGATTTCAAACCCAAACCCTCTTTAAAAAGCTTTTCCACCATGTTCTGATTTTCGACCATATTTCAAAGTTGGATTTAAAATTTCGATTGCCACAAAATTAGTAAGCAAAAAATTATGAAATTTGGGAAAAACCTTCATTTTTAAACCATCTTTCAAACGCCACCATTTTTTTGAAAAAATTTCAAGTATATAATTTTTAAAAATTCACGAAGTATAGGGGTTAAGATTGACCCAGATTTTAGATTTATGAAATTTCAAAAAGCAATTTTGAGTAACCACGAATCTCTTTTGACTAAAAATGGTGCGGTTTGAAAGATGATCGCATTGGATTTATTTTCCATATTTTTTTCGAATTTTTGAAGGTCAATTGATAATATTTGAAAGTGAAAAACCAACTAGGGGTCAAAATTCCAGATCTGACCCTGACATTAAAATATCCCTAAAAATTCGGTTAAAATAGTAAAAATTACAAAAAAATATTCTCTGAAAATATAATTGAGAAAGAAATCTACTAGAAAAATTTCAAGTTAATTGGAATCCAATTGTTGTCAGAGAACAAATTTTACTTTTGTGGTCTGCTGAAACATAACAAAACCCTAGAAGTGCATGAACCTTAGGGTAAACCTTTAGGGTTACAATTTAGAGACCACACTTGGGCTAACCTAGAATTAGTCAATTCTAGTGCTTAACCAGTGAGCTTGGTCACCTTGTGGGCCACTCACCAGGAGAAAACCCCAACTGAAGAAAACAGGCAAAAATCAATTTTAAAACACGAAATAAAACTCGAATTCGTTGTCATACTACTGGGTTAGCGAAGAGGCGGGAATCGCTTTCAGTCGGTTGTACGATGAATTTCTTCAGGAATTAAAACCTAAAACTAAAAATCCAGTCATCTGATCCATAAGGACCATTTGATTGACAGGGCCTTAGCCTTGTCTGGCTTGGCTACACCAACCCAAGGGTTGGGTGGTGTATGCGAGGAAGGAGGTCACTTAGACCTCACTTGGTTGGACCTTGGGAGCCACTCCCAAAGAGGCGAGTCACCTCGCTGGGACCATCTTCTCCCCCCACTTCTACTCCTAGAGCCACCATGGCAAATTCTGGACCTGGACCTAGACCGGGTCAGGATATCGAGAATCTGGACCCGATGGCTCATTTGGAAGCCCAAATAGTCGAATCTGAGGAACGGCATTGGCAGAGCATGGATCGCATCTTGACGGCTCTTGATAGGATGCAGCACCCGTTGCGAGGAGAACAACTGCGGGATTTCTACGACCCAGCAACATAAATCATCGCACCTTTAGTCAGGATTCCCGTAGGTGGAGACGCGTTTGAGCTCAAGCCCAATGTGATCGGGTTTATCAGCACTCACTTCTATGGGAACTCAAGCGAAGATCTGTTTCAACACCTAGAGGACCTGAGTCGACTCGCTGAAATGATTCGACCCAGGAAATCGATCTTGGGATTGTTCTAATGAAGCTTTTCCCATTTTCTCTGAGGGACAAAGCTTCATACTGGTTCAAGACCATTGGGAAGCCAATTGGAACCTGGCCAGAATTACGACGTGAATTCCTGCAAAAGTTCTTCCCAATCGGTCAAACAAACGCGATGCAGCATGCAATCATGACTTTCTCCCAAGGAGTTGGGGAGAAGTTGCATGAAGCCTGGGATAGATTTCACGACCTTTTCCAGAAATGCCCGCACCATGGTATACCCAGATGCCACCTGGCTCAGATCTTTTACCATGGGCTGGATGACACACATTGGTATTTGGCCGATGCATCTGTGGCGGGAATTTCCTCACAAAAGATGAGAACATCACATTTGAGTTGTTCGAATCTTTGGCAGAGAATTCAATGAATGTCGCATCCATGAACCAGTTCCAGCAGCCTGGTCAGTAGCGGGTTGGTGTCCACGAGGCTCACACTGAGTCTATTTGAGCCGACATGGATATCATCGTCAAGCAGCTAGCTAGAATAAACCTGATTGAGAAGAAGATTGACCAGATTAGTCAGGGTCAATCTGACTTGAACTCTGCCACTTCAAGACCCTCCTATGCACCCTGAGACCCTTTTGCTCGAGTTAATCTACTCACTCGGGATGCATCTTCTCCGTATTTACGAGATCCCGCATATCAGGATCCCATAAATAATCTAGATCTGGCACCTTACGACTAGGGTTATGCACCACCCACAGATTATAATGCGTATCCCCTTGATGGATATATGTCTCAGACATCTTCGGCCTACGAGGACGTTAGTGCTATCCAAGGATACAGGCGTAATAACCCGTATTCAGAGATGTATAACCCTAGTTGGTGCCAGCATTTGAACTTCTCCTGGTCTGGTAATTCACAGAGACCACATCAAGATCTACACTACCAAACCAGGCAATACGGGAATGCGCAGAACACATACCCTAGGCAGTAGCCATTCCCATCTCAGTAGCAGCAACCTCGTTCTCTATACTAGCCGCTACACCAAGCTACCAGCCACCCTCCAAAGTGGGCGACCCTTTGGAGGCATTGAAAGAGGAGCTACAAGAATCAATGAGGAAATCTACACAAGATAGTGATAAACACCAGTTTATCATCATTCTTATGCATTAAAACAAACCTAGCTCTTAGGATTTTGACTCCGCAAATGGGTTTTTGGGCTGCATTTAGGCATAAATTAGGTTAGGCATGCATTGCATTTTTTATTATCTTTTTAATGTGTTTTTGTGAGTTTTAGGGATGTACAGATACACAGATCCCTAAAACCCTAACACTCAAGAAGGCAAATGGTGAAGGAGAAGCCCAGACTAGCTGGAACTCAGCTTGATCCAGCTCACCACAGCTGGAACCTAGCTTACTTGAACTAGGGTTAGCTCATCCCAGCTCCATTCAGCTAATCTCAGCTAAACAACAGCTCAAGAGAGTTCATCTTAGCTCACCCTAGCTCAAGTCAACTCAGATCCAGCTCAACCTAGCTGAGTCTAGCTCATCTCAGCTCCCACTAGTCCACAGGGAGCTCTAGCTAGCTCAGTTGAGTTGACAGGAGTTCACCCCAGCTCAGATCCAGCTACATCCAACTCCACTCAACTCCAACCAGCTGAAGAAGAACTCATCCCAGCTCAGGAAGCTCAAGTCCAGCTCCCGGGGACTTAGCTTGGCTCAACTCAGTTGAGCTAAGTTACCTTAGTTGCCTCAACCAGCTTGAGTCTCCCCGGGAGCAGCAGACCTAGCTCACCTCAGCTCATCATAGTAGAAGCCAGCTTACTTTAGCTTGGCTTAGCAACTAGCAAAGAACTAGCAAGCTAAGCCAGCTAGAGTAGCTCCATGCCAGCCTCTTCAGCAGTAGCCAGCTCCAATTTCAGCTCCAGACTTCTCCTCCTCAGCTCCTCCCTCCAAACCCTAGCTCTAACACCTTCTCCTCTACTCCACCTTTAGCTAAGCTAGCTTAGCTTATCTTATCTTATCTTAGCTTAGCTAACAACCAGCTCCTTGGCCATCCATTACCTTCAAAATCAACCCTAGCTAGCTCCACCAACTCAAGCCTACCTAAGCTAGCCACCCTACTCAAGTTGGCGCCACCTCCTAGCCATCCCTTCACCCCACTATCTCCACCAAAAGACACCTAAAGTTGGTGCCAAAAACCACCCCTAACCACCTCTATATTGGCGCCACTATCAGCCCCTTCATCCACCCTACACCTACCCACATAACCCATCCTAGCCATCCACATACCCCCCTTCTAGAATCCTAAGGTGGCGCCACCTAATAGCCTTCTAGAAGGCCCATTTTGGCGCCAATTCTAAAGGGCACCAAAGCCTTAACTACCCCCTTGGTGTCCCTTAAAGTGGCGCCAACTCACCTTGGCCATGGGATCTTCAACCACCTCCACCAACTCATCTTGGCCATCCATTTCAAAGGTCACCATAGCCCCCTTCCTATTCTATAAAAAGCCACCACCTACCACCATTTTGGGGCATCCTCCATTAGTGTAATTTGCTACCTAAACCACCTATACCTACGACCAAGAAGAAGGAGTAGAGAAGGAGATTAAAGGGGCACATCACCAGCCCTTTTGGTGCCTTCTTCTCCCCACTCTCTTCAACTTGAGCCACGCCAAGGAGGAGGACTCTTCCACTTCAAGGAGGACGGCCAGGCAAGGGAGAAGGACCTAGGGTGGACGTCCACCCTTGGAGAGAAGCTTAGGGCACTCCCCCTTAGGGCTTGCCTTGGAGGACATTACCTTGGCGGAGCACTGCAAGGAAGGAGTTGAAGGATTCTTTTCAAGCTTGGGAGCCACCAACCTTGGAGCAAGAAGCCCTCTTCTTCACCATCTATCTAGAGGATTTGTGTTTGCCTTTCTTATTTTAATTTTTCTAGTAGTAGAAGCATTCCTCTACTAGGCTTTTTTTTTGTAAAACACTTTTCATCAATCAAGTTGCCTTCTTTGCAATTTTCTGTTTTGCATTTCTACTTGCTTTATTTTTTTAGCATTTTTCACTCCCTCTCCCTAATTATTCTAGGCCTCCACTTGCCTAGAGTGAGCTTAGGGAGAGGTTATACTTGCCACATAGAAGTAGTATTTAAATTGAAGTGTAAATCACCTTTTCCGCCACCAGTTCGCATGTTGCCTGAGTTTAAAACAAAAAAAAATGATATATTAAAAAATTACCAAAAAGAAAGTTGAGATTTGTATTTTGAGCAAGAGAATCACTATTGCAAACCTATTGCCTCCTTGGACGACCCTAGATACTCTCCTATCTAGGAATATAAATTTAAGAGTTGATCGATTTTACGCGTTACAATGACGTATTTTAACAAACTGCGTATTTTCGCTATCAGATAGCTTGCAGATTATGAAGGTGATGACTGATCAGATACAGTCCATATAGAACACGTAGAATCAGCTGTTGCAAAAGCATAGAACTCAGGGAGCCTTGCCCTCCCAACCCGTCCCGAATCCTCGATATGTGCAGAACCAAGGCGCCTCGCCTAGGTTTCAGGCATCGCAGGGATAGGCATACGCCATATTACAGGTGCCTTTTGCACTACCCGATTACGCACAAGGCCAGCCGCCTTTGCAGAACCCCTCATATTCTGCCCCTTCTGCTCCCCCACCACCTCATGGACAATAAGCCGATGCACATTTTATCTCTTTGAGGAGCGGAAGAAAGACATTTGACCCACCACATAGGCAGGCGGGTCTTGATTTTTCTTACCCTTCTCTGCAGGCAGGTTCGACTCCATCTCAGGAGCCACCTGCGGTAGATAAATGTTGAATGTATGAGTTGCTACGCTAACGTGTTTGGTTTTGAAAACTTTGTCAATCTATATTCGCAATTATATATTTTTTAGAATTTTTCTTGAAAAATGAGGCGATGTAATTACAATGAAGCCATAACAACAATCAGACTAAAAAGGGAGAGAGAGAGAAAACATGCATTCAATAATTCAAAATGTTTATACAATCAAACCAAATAAGAATTACACTAGAAAGCAGGAAATCAACTACACTAGAAAGCAGGAAAATTGTATACTAGAAAGCTGTAAAGAAGAATGGGAGAGAGAAGTTAAACTCCTCGACGATTGCTTGGAGGATGAGCTGGATGGGACGACGCCTGGATGAAGGAGGACAGAGTAGGACGAAGGAGGACAAGGCAGAAGAACAGGAATGGGGCAGCACGTCATCGTCGTCGCAGGATCCACTTCCGAACGGGGGACGAAAATTTGACTTTATCTCGCGAGGAGCATCCCAAGTGTGGGATAAGCTTCTCTTGAGCTTTGGAGAGGTAGAGAAGAGAAGGAAAGGATCAAAATTTCATGTGGAGGGGGTCTCCTTTTATAGTTGCAAGTAGTGGGGGCAATTTGGTCATTACAACTCCTAAAACATTAATTCAGGACCTTTAGTGACGGATAAAACCATCGCTAAAGGTCTGAACATGGGTGTAGTGGGCGGCACACGCACGCCTGCTCACTTGCCCGCGAGTTCAACGCACACGCACGTCCAGACGATATCAGTGATCGGACGGCTTAGATCATGCTACGCCTGCCTCCTCAGCGCGTGCTCGCTTGTGTACGATGTTGCATCTTCGCCGCGCGTGAAATAGCGCGTGGGCGCTATCGGGCATGCGCGACCATTCGATCGCGATCCGACGCTCGATCGGGTGCACGCGACCGTTCGATCACGATCCGACGCTCGATCGGGCGCACGCCTCCGCTCCAATTGCTGCGTGTTGAGGCTCGAACGCATGCCTTCGCTTCGCGTTAGAGCGCTCGACCAATGCACTATGGGCGCGTTTGTGTCGAGTGCCTAACTTCAGCGCGGGCATGTCGCAGCCATTGGATCTTGATCCAATGGCGGGGAAGGGCGGATGCGGAAGCCTTCAGCGGGTGCGTGCAGACGATTGGACGGCCAAGATGGCACCTCGAGCGCCTAACTTTAACGTGGGCGCATTGCAGCTGTTGGATCTTGATCCAACGGAGGGGAAGGGCGGATGCAAAAGCCTTCAGTGGGTGTGTGTGGACGATTGGGCGGCCGAGATTGCACCACGTGGCGTCATCTTGGCCGTCCATCTTCTGGATGATGTAGATGGTGCCACAGGTGTCGGATTGACTCGATTTTTGCGTCATTAGGCTGCAATCGTCGATCCGAATCAGTCGTGTGGTTAGATTTGTTGTTTGAAGTGAGGATTCACACCATCTTGGCCCTTTATCTTCTAGGGTTCCCCGATCACTATCTGATGCTACAGGTGTCTGATTAGGGCAATCTTGGAGTCGTTGAACTCCAATCGTCGCCTTGATCACATTTGTATGGTTGTATCTTGGATCCGAGGCCCCGATAAAAAGTTTGCCCTGTCCAAGACCATAAAAGGAGACAATTAACCTCCATTTTATTCAAACTACTCTAAATGCAAGATGATGCATGTTATGCAATATTTATAGCATGCAATGCAATACTATGCTTAAGAACATGCATAAATAGATATCTTAAGTAGTGTAAACGTGTTTACATCATATCCCCATGCCTATCTTTTGCTAGTCCCTAGCAAAAACTATATGCTATTTATAAAGAATTAGGTTGGATTATTTGGGCATGAGTTATTTTCAATCATTAAGAAACTGTCTACTTAAGATCTGAACTTTCAAAGACACAACAGTGCCCGAGTATTTGCCAAAATACAGACTGCCTCAAGCCCTCACCTTATTCAAAGAAAAATTTCTTTTTCTCTTTTTCCTCTTTTCTAATTCTTTTTTTGGATTTTCAAGTTTTAGGGCTTAAGAGTGGCTTTCTACGGCCATTCAACTCACCCAAGATTTGATGAGAACCCTAAGTTCTAAGCATCTTATTGTGAATGTGATAGACTCGTTGACCGGCAGTTAAAAAGGACTTTGGATTTCTACGCCTCTAGGTGACCTAAAAAGAATTCTGCGTAAAGGTGTATCTTTACAACCGGTAGCTTTCTCGCTACTTTTATTTTTTTGCGGGGTCAACACAAGGGTGAATCTAGTGTATATCTCCCCGGTTTATTCTACTTCTCCTCTTCTTCCTAAGTGTTTTGGGAAATTTCAATGCATTTATTGAGCTGGGCTCTGGACAACTGGTCAATGAGCTGTTACCACCGACAACTTGCCAGCCATACTCGTGCGGCAAAGTGTGGTTTATTTCTTTTTTTCTTTTCTTTTCTCCTTTTTTTTAATTTATTTTCTTTTTTTAAGTAGGTGGCTTCCCTAGTCTAAGATTTACCTAAAGGCAGCAAAAAGAGAAAGGTCCAGTGACTAGGCTCTGGACAACCTACCTATGGGCTGTTACCCACAATAACTTGCCAGCCATATCACCTTAGAAGGTTCATTAGTTACCCAATTTCCGTTAGAATCGCCAAACAACGAGTCAATGCAAAGAAAGTGTGTAGATGCTTAAAACTCAAAAATTCCCTCAAATCAGAGGGTGGGTTGATAAGTCGTGTACTTATCACCCAAACTTATTTACTCCAATTATGATAGAATTAAGATGGCGAGGACTCGAAAGACAAATCCACATTTTAGTGGATACACAAGCTGATTAAGTCCAAAGACCTAAAGGGTCTTTGTGTTCAGATCCTAATGTAAAATTTCCTAAGATTGAAAAGTCCTAATGTCCAGCTATTCCTTCCTAATTTTGATTTTTTTTTATTTTATGTATAAATAAGAAGAGAAAAATAATTTACATGAATTTCATAAAGCTGACCAAATGATTCAAAAATGAATCCACCCCCCCATGCCTAGCTGATGCAATGTCCACATTGAAAAAGAGACATGAAAGAAAGGGTAGAATATGAAAGATGTCACCTGAATATGAAGCTCGTATCAGCTTTGTGTCATATGTACAACTGCTAAGTTTAATGACGTCAGCTAGGCAAAGTCCAGCCAAAGAAGTCATAGAATGGCTAGAGCAACTGTGTCTGAGATGGGTTCTGGAGGAATATGATCAATAACAGGCTTTAGACATTAACTGTTGACTTTAAATGTGTTACCCGTCTTTGGGTCAAAAATCTGAACAGCTCCATTTGGAAAAATCTGGTCAATTATGAATGGGCCATTCCATTTAGATCTAAGTTTGCCAGGAAAGAGCTTAAGTTTAGAATCGAATAACCAGACCTTCTGGTTTGGCTCAAAGCTCTTGCGGGAAATCAGTTGATCATGTAGAGCTTTGGTCCGAGCCTTGTATATCTTGGCATTCTCATATGCATCATTTCTAATCTCCTCCAACTCAGATAGTTGGAGTTTCCTAGTCTTCCCAACTAAATTCAGATCTAAATTGCATTGTTTGATCGCCCAGAATGCCCTGTGTTCAATCTCTATGGGTAGATGACATACCTTTCCATACACCAAATGGAATGGAGACATGCCGATGGGTGTTTTATACATCGTACGGTAGGCCCAAAGAGCGTCCTCAAGCTTTTGAGTCCAGTCCTTGCGATCAGGCCTAACCGTTTTCTGTAGAATGTTTTTGATCTCTCGATTGGAGATCTCAGCTTGTCCATTCGTCTGGGGATGGTAAGGTGTGGAAATTTGGTGATTAACCCTGTATTTGGCCAACAAATTCTGGAATTGGGCATTAGTAAAATGAGTGCCACCATCACTAATGATAGCCCTCGGAATCCTGAACCTACTGAAGATATTTTCCTTAACAAAATCGATGACCACCTTATGGTCATTGGTTCGGGTGGGAATCGCCTCAATCCATTTGGACACATAATCAATAGCAACAAGAATGTACTGATGTCCAAATGAAGGGAGAAAGGGTCCCATGAAATCGATGCCCCAAACATCGAAAATTTCGACAGGAAGAATTGGGTTTAGGGGCATCATATCTCTCTTAGTTATGCTCCCGAGTGCCTGACATCGCGAACATGACCTTGAGAAATCCTAGGCATCCTTGAATAAAGATGGCCAATAGAAGCCAGATTGCAAGATTTTTGCAGCCGTCTTTTTCCTAGAGAAATGTCCACCACACCCAGATGCATGGCAGAACTCGAGTATACTGTTGAATTCATTCTTCGGTATACATCGGCGAATAATCTGATCAGAGCCGATGCGGTACAGCTCAGGGTCCCCCCAGAAGTAGTATTTGGCCTCAGATTTGAGTCTATCCCGTTGTTGCTTGGTCCAATCCTAGGGGATTTGACCAACGGCCAAATAGTTAACAATGTCAGCAAACCATGGGGTGTGGACACCTAAAACTGTAAGAATAGTTTTGTCCGGAAAAGTGTCAGCAATCGGAATGTCTGGATGAGAGGAATCACCTAGGAGTCTCGACAAATGATCCGCTACCACATTTTGTACCCTGATTTTATCCTTGATTTCAAGATCAAATTCTTGAAGCAGAAGAATCCAACGAATAAGCCGGGGTTTAGCATCCTTTTTGGCCAAGAGATGTCTCAAGGCCGAGTGGTTGGTATAGATGATAGCATGAGACCCTAAGAGATAAGCCCTGAATTTTTCCAAAGTGAACACTATAGCTAGTAATTCCTTTTCAATAACAGTATAATTCCTTCGGGCTTTATCCAGAGTTTTACTAGTGTAGTAGATGACAGAGGGCTTTCTATCAATTTTTTGACCCAAGACAGCCCTGACCGCGTAATCAGAAGCGTCGGTCATGATCTCAAAAGGGGCTGTCCAAATTGGTGGTTGCAAAACTGGAGCACAGGTGACTGCCATTTTCAGGAAATCAAATGCCTTTTGGCATGATTCGTCAAAAACAAACGGTGTTTCTTTGGCAAAGAGATTGCTCAAAGGAGGTGCAACCTTCGAGAAATCCTTGATGAATCTTCGATAGAATCCCACATGGCCAAGAAATGATCAGATTTGTTTAACAAATGTGGGAGGAGGAAGTTTAGCGATAGCATCAACCTTAGCTTTATCCACTTCAATTCCCCGTTTAGAGATTACATGACCCAAAACGATGCCTTCTTGGGTCATGAAATGACTCTTTTCCCAGCTAAGGACCAATCGTGTTTTGATACATCGCTTAAGAATCAATTCCAGATTAGTCAAACAAGAGTCAAATGATTCTCCGAAAATAGAGAAATCATCCATGAAGACTTCCATAAACTCTCCCACCATGTCAGAAAATATGGCTACCATACACCTTTGAAAAGTCGCAGGTGCATTGCATAACCCGAAAGGCATCCTACGAAAAACAAAGGTTCCATAGGGACAGGTGAAAGTAGTTTTTTCCTAATCCTCGGGATGGATAGGAACTTAGTTGTATCCCGAGTAGCCATCAAGAAAACAGAAGTACTTCTGCCCGGCTAATCTTTCCAAGATTTGATCGATGAAGGGCAGGGGAAAATGATCCTTTTTAGTGGCTATGTTCAGCTTCCTATAATCAATACAAACCCTCCAAGAGGAAGCTGAACGAGTTTTGACAGATTCTCCTCTCTTGTTAGTCACAACGATAATCCCGACTTTCTTCGGAACAATCTGTACGGGACTTACCCAGAGACTATCAGAGATTGGATAAATAATTCCTACATCGAGCCACTTGATGATTTCCTTTTTGACCACTTCTCGCATACTTGGATTTAATCTCTGCATTTGGCGAGAAGGGCAGGATCCATCTTCCAAGAATATTCTATGATTATAGTAAGATGGCTCGATCCCCCTAAGGTCATGAATGGTCCAAACAATTGCTTCCTTATGTTCCTTCAAGACCTTGATCAATTTAATTTCTTGCTCCTTTGTCAATTTAGCATTGATAGTCACAGGGAGTGTCTTCTGAGGTCCTAAAAATTGATATTTCAAATTCTTAGGCAATGGTTTCAATTCAAGCTTTAGCGGGTTGATGATTGATGGTAGGGTAGATGCTGAAGATTCAACAAGAGGAAGAGCTTGTGAGTGAACAAAATCAATAACCTCTTCAGAAGATGGCAGGTCAACCATAGAGGGTTGCGGGTCAAATTCGTCATCCAAGGAGGAACTTTCGATTGAAGAAACCATCAAACAAGTTTCAATGTTTTCATTATCCTCATCAATTTCCTCAATAAATCCACAATCCTCAAATTTATTGATCGCCTTAAAAATATCCAATTTCATTCATTGATCCCCAAAGGCGATTTCCATGCTACCGCTTTCACAATTAATGTTGGCCTTAGCGGTAGCCAGGAATGGATGCCACTGAATGATGGGCATCCTCCTCAGATTATCAGGTACATCCATGTCAAGGACAAGGAAATCTATAGGAAAATAGAAATCCTTGACCTTAACTATAACATCTTCAATAACGCCTCGCGGATTTGTGACCGAGCGGTTCGCTAACTGTAGCGTTATTGAAGTTGGTCGAAGTTCACCTAATCCAAACTTCTCGTAAAGAGAAGTCGGAATTAGGTTGATGCATGCACCCAGATCCAAAAGTGCTCTATCAAATGTGTAATCTCCGATGATGCAAGAAATCAACGGAGCACTTGGATCTCTCTTTTTCTGAGGGAGGTTGTACAGGATAATAGAACTAGCCTGCTTGGAGAGTACCACCTTCCTCGGAACAGATTCTCTCAACTTACGCTTTTGTGTACATAATTCCTTTAAAAATCTTGTGTAAGCCGGTATGTGTTTGATAGCATCAAGGAGCAGGATATTGATCTCAACATTCTTAAATAGATTCAGAAGCTCCTCATTGCTATCAACAGACTTCTTCTTTGATTTGGTTAAGGCTTTAGGAAAAGGAACATGAGTTAGATCTTTAGAATCAAATTCCTGAGCCTTGATTTCTCCTCCAAAATTCTCCTTCTCTCCTCAGGTTCTTCAGGATTCAAAATATCAGAATAGTGTGGTTGTGGATCCTGAGTCTGCTTACCACTCCTCAAGGTGACAGAATTTGCAGATGCATAAGAATTTGGGTCTTGGGGAGGGTTAGGAAAAATTGGAGGGGTTTGATTAAGCATGAATTGTTGATTTGTAGAAGAAGAAGAAGAAGAAGAGGACAAGGAACCCTGCTCAACCACCTGAGCATGTGCGTGTGGGTCCCTCTAATTTTCGTACCCATAGGCTTGATTGCCCGAATTCATAATATTTCGCGGGTTGGGTACGGGTTGGGAAGGTAGAGATCCGGGTTGACGAGAGTTAGCAATGAGCCCGGACTGCAAGTTGTCTAGCGAGGTTTTCATTTGCTGCATGAACTGGAGCATGGATCCTTGCATCTCTACCATTTGTCGGTTCAAATCAGCTTGCCCTACGGGTTGACGGGCATTCCAAGCTGGCTGATTGACCTGATTTGGAGGCAACTAAGTATATACATCACCCTGACCCATTGGTCGTTGCGGAGCATAGTTGTCGGGTCGAAATTGGGTCAGTTGCCCCAAGTTTTTCCAAGAGAAGTTAGGGTGGTTTCTCCAACCCGGATTATAAGCATTAGAGTAGGGATTGGATCTAACATTCTCTTGTATAGCACAGACATCCTCATAGGGTGAGGATGGAGAGAAAGAAAGGGAAGGATTAGAAAAACTGGGATCAAAGGCCCCAGTTTGGAACCCGTGGGGTTCCGAAAAATGCTGACTCACAGGTTGAGCCACATCGAGTTGATTCACGAACTCCCGTCCAGAAGGAGCTCGTGAAGAATGGAATCCCAAATTTTGGGATTGAGTGGATCGAGAGTTATTCATAGAATTGCCAACCATCCACTCTTCCATTCTCTTAGCAACCAAGTCCACCTTATCAAGTTTGTTACAAATCAATTCCATATCAAATGCATGAGTCATGGACTTCATTGACATTTGATCTGGGCTACTAGGACCGATTAAATGTATCCATGGAGGCATGGTTGATTGAATTCTCACTCATTTCCTCAAATAAATCATGTGCACTATCTGCATCTTTATTGACGAAATTGCCTCCGCAAGAAGCATCCACATGATTTCTAGGTTGCTCAGTCAACCCATGATAGAAGATCTGCACGAGTTGCCATTTCGGTACCTCGTGGTGTGGACACCTCCGCAATAGGTCCTGGAATTGCTCCCAGGCCACATGAAACTGCTCCCCCGGCCGCTGGGTAAAGGTAGTGATTGCCCGTTTGAAAGCATTGGTATGTCCGACTGGAAAGAATTTCTTCAGAAAGGCCGATTTCAACTCATTCCAAGTTGCAATTGGTCTTCCTATTGTCCTATACCAATGCACGGCCTTATCCCTAAGAGAGTGGGGGAAGAGCCTCATGATCATTTGCTCCTTGTTTACGTTTCATGCCTTGGTGGTCTGGATGAAAGTGGTCAAGTCCTCCAAGTGCTAAAACGGATCTTCGGAGCCAAGCCTATGATAATGTTTAATCAGGCTTAACACCTGGGGCTTGATTTCTACGTCATCGGCTGGAATCTAGATGCTGGGACGTTCCCCGTAATTTGAAGGATCATAAAAATCCTTCAAGTGCTGAGCACCCTGCATTCTCTGCATTTATTCCAGATGCCTTCGAAATTCTTCCTGTGGATTTCTAAGTAGAGGAGGCTGTTTGTCGGCCATGGGATCAATTTGACAAAAATCCAACTTGCGCCTCCTAGAATACTCTAATGGTCCTTCCAATCGGGGATTCAATGACCGTCTTCCTAGCATAAACTAGGAGAAGGTCGGAAGGACTGGGGATAGGGACCCTGCAGCACAACAAAACAAGGCTGTCCTTAAAAGGGGTAGCCTAAGAATCTACTGACTCCCAAAACCTGCCTTAAGATTGTAAATGATTTACTCTACTTGCATCTGATCAATCCAACCAGTTAGAAGGAGGAACTTGAGAGAAGGTTCTTCCTTTGGCTTTCGCCTCCGGTTCCTAGTGTACCCCCCAGCCGCGGTCATTTGACGCTACTCCCCTAGCTAGACACCAAATTAATCAATACAAGTAGGTTAATCAAAGACAATCTCAGACTAGGCCCTGAAGAACGAATCAGACCTTAAGGCCAACGTCTACTCAATTTTATTAAGGCCTGGGATTGTGGTGCTTATGGAATGTAATGGACCATTAAAATGGGTGTACCCTTAATGATTGATTGAGATTTGTGTATGTGCATGCACAACCAGGGTTTTCAAGCAAGATTATTTGTGATGCATGGATTTTAATGTTCAAATCTTGCTTAAGTAGCTTTTAGGGTTTCAAATTAGGTGGATTGCAATCAAGTTTCTAGGCAAACCAAGTTGTCAAACACGGGTGAAGATTGTTTTCCTTTAAAACCAGAAAGAAAGTGGAGTGCCTGGAATAGACCTCGATTGAAAACCCTAAGGAGGAGCTACTTGATGAGTTGATTTTAAGTAGAGTGGTGCGACCTAAACAACTCAAACAACTGGCCACAAATGCACCACTAAGTTAGGCACTCAAAGATGGTTAACCTAGAATAATTTCTACTCTTTTATGTGTTGCTTTATGTGTATCGGCTCCATAGATCAGAACTCGGTTGAGTAGAAACAAATCAATCCGATTAAGTGCCTTGAATGTGGGTGTACGTTGTGTGTTTGTTGAAAATTGCCCCACAAGATTATATTTTTATTTTTTTTTAAAATGAGGGTGGAATGAATGTGAGTGAAAATCCAAACAACCAAACTATTCCTAGGATTTATGCAAACACCTAGGTTAATTGGAATTTGGATTTAATGTGGCGAATGAAATCTATGGAGGGGGGGAAAATGGGGAGCACTTACAGTTGTCTTCAACTGCACTTTACTCCAGTCTACCACTTGATGATTCCCTGATGGAGGTCTCTGCAAAACAATAGACACAAGAGAAAGTAATTTAGAAAATAATAAAGTGCAAGAAATGCGAAAAATAGATCGGAAATCATTGCCTCCCCGGCAATGGTGCCAAAATGTTAAACGTACGAGTTGCTAAGCTAACGTGTTTGGTTTTGAAAACCTTGTCATTGTAGTTTGAAAGCGAAGAACTCGTGTTCAACAAATAAAATTTATACCGAAATGGAAATTCTGGGTCAAACACAGGGAGGCTACGTCGATCTATATTCTCAATTATATTTTTTTTAGAATTTTTCTTGAAAAGTGAGGCGATGTAATTACAATGAAGCCATAACAACAATCAGACTAAAAGAGGGGAGAGAGAGAGAGAGAGAAAACATGCATTCAATAATTCAAAATGTTTATACAATCAAACCAAATAAGAATTACACTAGAAAGCGGGAAATCAGCTACACTAGAAAGCAGGAAAATTCTATACTAGAAAGTTGTAAAGAAGAATGGGAGAGAGAAGTTATCCTCCTCGACGATTGCTTGGAGGACGAGCTGGACGGGGCGACGCCTGGATGAAGGAGGATGGAGCAGGATGAAGGAGGATGAAGCAGAAGAGCGGGAACAGGGCAACACGTCATCGTTGTCGTGGGATCCACTTCCGAACGGGGGACGAAAATTGGACTTTATCTCATGAGGAGCATCCCAGGTGTGGGACAAGCTTCTCTTGAGCTATGGAGAGGTAGAGAAGAGAAGGAAGGGATCAGAATTTTGTGTGGAGGGGGTCTCCTTTTATAGTTGCAAGGAGTGGGGGCAATTTGGTCATTACAACTCTTAAAACATTAATTCAGGACCTTTAGTGATGGATAAAACCGTCGCTAAAGGTCTGAACGTAGGCGTAGTGGGTGACACGCGTGCGCCCGCTCCTTGCCCGCGAGTTCAATGCACGTGCATGTCCAGACGATCTCAGCCATCCGATCGCAGGATCGGATGGCTTAGATCGCGCCATGCCCGCCTCAGCGCGTGCCTGCCCGCATACGATGCTGCGCCTTCGCCGTGCGTGAAATAGCACGTGGGCGCTATCGGGCGTGCATGACCGTTCGATCGTGATCCAACACTTGATCGGGCGTGTGCCTCCGCTCTAATTGCTGTAAGGTGAGGCTCGAACGCACGCCTTCGCTTCGTGTTAAAGCGCTCGACCAATGCGCTATGGGCGCGTTTGTGTCGAGCGCCTAACTTCAGCGCGGGCACGTCGCAGTCGTTGGATCTTGATCCAATGGTGGGGAAGGGCAGATGCGGAAGCCTTTAGCAGGTGCATGTGGACGATTGGGTGGTCGAGATGGCGCTACGTGGCTCCATCTTGGCCGTCCATCTTCTGGATGATGTAGATGGTGCCATGGGTGTCAGATTAACTCAATTTTTACGTCGTTAGGCTACAATCGTCGATCCGAATCCATCCATGTGGTCGAATTTGTCATTTGAAGTGTGGATTCACACCATCTTGGCCCTTGATCTTCTAGGGTTCCCCGGTCACTATCTGATGCTACAGATGTCTGATTAAGGCAATCTTAGAGTCGTTGAACTCCAATCGTCGCCCTGATCACATCTGTATGGTTGGATCTTCGATCCGAGGCCCAAATAAAAAGTTTGCCCTGTCCAAGAACATAAAAGGAGACAATTAACCTCCATTTTATTCAAACTACTCTAAATGCAAGATGATGCATGTTATGCAATATTTATAGCATGCAATGCAATCCTATGCTTAAGAACATGCATAAATAGACATCTTATGTAGTGTAAACGTGTTTACATCAATAAGGGTAAGAGGCCAATTGACCTTGAGATTCCCATCCCTTTTCCTGAGGCTCTGACACGAAATGCAGTATGGAAGGACACACGAAATTTTGAGGATCTGAAATTGATGTTCAAGGAAGTACATATTCAGATCCCCCTCCTCGAGGCAATCGATCACATTCCCGCTGTCGCTAGGTTCTTCAAGGACAATTGTACCCTGAAGAGACATTTGAGAATTGGACGACATGCAGTACTGTAGAAAGAGGCTAGCACCGTGATTCTAGCCAACTTACCGTCGAAAAAGAAAGACCCTGGTACCCCACTCATATCCTGCTTCTTGTAGGATTCTCCATTTGATCGGGCCCTTCTAGATTTGGGTTCGTCCATCAACCTAACTTCCACTGCAGTATTTGATCGATTTCAATTTGGGGAGTTGAGGCCCACCTCGGTCATGATTCAGCTGGCTAACAAATCAGTCAAAACATCGAGGGGGGTGGTTGAGAATGTGATCGTGAAAGTCCATGGGTTCTGCTTTCCCACAGACTTTTTTGTTCTCGATATGGAAGTTCCTCCTAATCTCCAAGATGCACTAATTATTTTGGGTTGCCCATTCCTAGCGACTGCCCGAGCGAACATTGATTGTGCATCCGGGTGTATGGAGATAGCCCTAGGTAATGAACGATTTTGACTTGACATATTTAGGGCAGCAAAGAATTTCGACTGTGATTGAATAGAGGAGGATGGTGAAGATGAAGATTCTGCATACTGTGGCAACATTGGGCTCCTTTGTGATGACCCAATGTCTCATTCATCTGCACTATCAGGGTTCTTGGACCTCGATCAACACGAGACTGAGACCACTGCACTACACATATCTCCCCAAGGATCTGACTGTTTAGGGTGTGCTTCTGACCACAGCACCCCTGAATCCAGCTATCCTAATCTACACATTACTGAATCGCCCCTGTTGTTGCAGGAAGATGTGACCATAGCTAACGGGTTCCCCATTAATGCAGTCACAACTGATTATTTCATAGGGAGAGACTCAGCAGAATTCACGTGAACATGGATCAGCAGATTCCCACCCTCGATTTTGCTCCTCCCACTCTCATTTCTGACTCTGACCCACCCGTGATTGAATTGAAGCCCTTACCTGACTCACTCAAGTATGTGTTCTTGGGCGAAAGTGAGACATACCCAGTCATTATCAATGCCCACTTGATGTAAACACATTTACACTACTTAAGATGTCTATTTATGCATGTTCTTAAGCATAGGATTGCATTTCATGATATAAATATTGCATTACATGCATCATCTTGCATTTAGAATACTTTGAATAAAATGGAGGTTAATTGTCTCCTTTTATGTGCTTGGACAGGGCAAACATTTAATCAGGGCCTCAGATCAAAGATCCAACCGTATGGATGTGATCAGGGCGACGATTGGAGTTCAACGACTCCAAGATCGCCCTAATCAGGCATCCGTAGCATCAGATAGTGACCCGGGAACCCTAGAAGATCAAGGGCCAGGATGGTGTAAATCCCCACTTCAGATGATAAATCCGACCACACGGATGAATTCGGATCGATGATCGCAGCCCAACGACACAAAAATCAAGTCAATCCGACATCCGTGGCACCATCTACAACTTCTAGAAGATGGAGGGCCAAGATGGTGCCATGTGGAGCCATCTCAGTCGCCCAAACGGCCGCTTGCATTTTGTGAAGGCCCTCACCCGATCGCTCTCCGCCGTCAGATGGAGATCCAATGGCTGTGGTCGCTCGCACTTAAAAGCGTCCGTGCGACCATTTCGTCCGCGTAGCGCAGCGGCGACGCAGCCGCAGGCGAAGTAGAGGTCGCGGGTTCAAGCCGCGGTGAGGGGGTGGACGGCACGGGTGAGCGGGCGTGGACGAGCGTCAGATGGAGATCCAACGACCGTGCGTGCCCGATAGTGCCGACGTGTGATCGAACGCGCAATCAAATGCGCGGGGGGGCGCGCAGCGCGCGGGCGCGGACGCATCTTAAGCCGTCCGATCTCGCGATCGGACGGCTGAGACTTCGCGGACGTACGTAGGCATTACGCGCGTGGGCAGCTGAGCGGGCGCGCGTGGGCGTGGAGGCTACGCCCACGTTGGGGGCTTTAGCAACGGTTTTATCCGTCACTAAAGACCCCATATTTATTGTTTTGAAGTTGTAATGTCCATTTTGCCCCCACTTCTTGCAACTATAAAAGGAGACCCCCTCCATATGAAATTCTCATCCCTTCTTTCTCCTCTCTACCCATCCAAAGCTCAAGAGAAGCTTGTCCCACACCCGGGATGCTTCTCGCGAGATAAAGTCCAATTTTCGTTCCCCTTCGGAAGTGGATCCGCGACGACGATGGCGGGCTGCTTCGTTCCCGTTCTTCTGCTTCGTCCTCCTTCGTCCCGCTTCGTTCTCCTTCGTCCAGGCGTCGTCCCGTCCGGCTCGTCCTCCAAGCAACCGTCGAGGAGGATTTCTCTCTCCCTATTCTTTTTACCACTTTCTAGTATAGATTTACTGCTTTCTAGATTAATCTATTCGTCCTCCAAGCGACGGTCGAGGAGGACATTTCTCCCTCCATTCTTTTAATGCTTTCTAGAGTAAATTTATCGCTTTCTAGAGTAATTTTTTTATGCTTTCTAGTTGTAATGAACAATCTCTTCAATGCAAAAATTCCTTGTTTATTCTACATCTCATTTTGATTTCTCTGTGTAATATTCTCTTTCTCTCTTACTCTCTCTCTCTTTTCTATTTATTGTAAATAATTAGATAGTTCTAAATTGAATTATTCTGTAACAAATAAAAAGAAACGCATAGTTTTTAAATCAAACGTCCGCCTCCCTGTGTTCGACCTGGAATTTTAATTTTGGTATAAATTTTATTTGTTGAACACGAATTCTTCGCTTTTGAACTACAACGACAGGTTTTCCGAAACCAAACACGTAAGCGTAGCGATTCGCGAAAAATACTGTTCAACATTTTGGTGCCGTTGCCAGGGAGGCGACGATCTTTGATTTCTCTTCGCGTTTTGTAACTTACAAATCATTTACCTCACTTTTCTCCTTTCTTATTGTAATTGCAGGTACTCTTTCGAGATAGGCAAAAGCGGTAGATTGGAGTAAAGTGCTGTAGAAGGTTTTGTGAGTTACCCCCCACCTCCCACCCATTAGATTTCATTTCATCACATAATAACTCAAACATCAATCAACCTAGGTGTTTTTATAAACTCTAAGGTTAGATTGTTTGTTGTTTGACACCCATACTCACCCCAACCCCCACATTAAAAAGAAAAAAAAAAATCTCACAGAGGTACACAACCTCATCTGATTTTCAAACTCAACCGGTAAACCAATCTTAGGAGCCGGTACACACATCCAAACACATAATTGAGTAGAAATCAGATTAGGTAATCATTTGTGTGCCTAATTAAGTGGTGCAACAGGCCAATTGTTTGAGTTGATTGGGCCGCACCACTTCAAATAAAATCAACTCATCAAGTAGCTGCCAATTAGGTTCAACTCTTAAGGATTTACCAGGCACTCCACATTCTTTTTAAACTTTAAAGGAAAACATCTTCACCTGTGCTTGCAAAACCTGGTGTGCTAATGAAACTTGATTGAAAACACCTAAAGTTGAATCCTAAAAGCTACTAAGCAAGATTTAAACCTTAAAATTCACCACATCAAAAACAATCTTGCTTGAAAACCACTGGTTGTGCACTCACACACGAATCAATCAATCATTAAGGGCACAACCCATTTAAAGGGCCTATCACATTCCAAAGTACATTCAAACCTAGTCCTAAATAAAATAGAGTAGACGTTGCCCTTAAGGATTGGACTCGCTCTTCAGAACTCAGAACGAGATTATTTTCGATTAGTCTATTTCTACTGTTCAATCTGATGTCTAGCTAGGGGAGCAGAGTCAAACGATCGCGGCTAGGGGGTACACTAGGAACCGGAGGTGCAAGACGAAGGAAGAACCTTCTCCCCAGTCCCTCCTTCTAATTGGTTGGATTGAACAGACGAAAGTAGATCAAATCGTTCCTTTATCTCAAGACGGGTTTTGAGAGTCTGTAGGTCTGTAGGCTAACCTATTTAAGGACAGGTTTGATTGTTTGTATTGCAGGGCACCTTTCTTCCTCCCGTGTATCATGAATCCTTCCACATATTTCACGCATTCCCGCTCTTTCCCTCCTGTTGTAAATTATCCTCAACATGACGATTATCCCAATTCATATTGTAATCAACCATCAGTTAGTTGGGATAATTCGGATTGGGGATATAATTCCGGACCCCCGTGTTTAGGGTCTAACCTTGAACACTTTGATTCTGATTTCTATCCTTCTCAGAGCTACATCGATTATAGATCGTCTTCCTTTCATGAACAACATAATACGATCAGCAATCAAGAAGGATACACCGATCCTTACCCATCCTCTGATTTCACTGCCTTTAGGTCATCACCATCTTTTCAACAATCTGAAATGACCTATTATCAGGAAGGGTATAACGAATCTCAATTCGTTAATTCCCTACATTGAGCCCAAACCCGCCCAACCCTGAACCAACTCATTTGGTTCAGGTTAACCAGGTTCAAGATAAGGTTCTGGCTAACTTGAGGAATATCATTCAATCTTTAGAAGTTCAGCCAATACCTTGCATTGAGAGATTGGATCCCCTGATTGAAATGATTGATGATTTAAATAAGTCTTTGTTGGATTGGCTCCAGGATGTTAAGGATAAGAACCCGGGTGAGTTTCTACTTGGGAAAATAGCGAAATTGAGGATGAGATTCGTGGTTGCTTTGATTCAATCTTGGAATAATTCCCAGGATGAACTCTCTTCAGGAAAGCCAATGACAAAACCCGCTCAGGCACCTGTTGGGGGGACACATGTTACGAGGCTGACCAGATTGAATTAAAACGACCAATTAAGGATGACCTGATTTCTTCACCTGAGATCCCTAAGCCGGGTTACGAGGAAACGTATGTCTCCTTGGAACACAAAGTGACAACTGATTCTGGGACATACATTGATACGGATCCTGATGGTGAAGATTTAAGTTGCGAAGTCTCACGTGAGTTTTCTGAACACGATTTCTGTGGGACGATTGGGCCTGAGGAATCTGATAGATCATTTGATAGCCCAATAACTGAGGAAACTGATCTTATTAGGGCACACATTACGGATCCAGAATCACATTTTTTGGAGGAATCAATTCAATGCCCTGATTATCAGTTACACCCTGTTGAGCTTATTGATGATTCTAATTCTGAGATAATTAGACCCAAGTCAATTTTGATTCTGCCACATCATTTAGACTTGGAGATTTCAAACGGGGTGATGAATATACAAGAGGTCCTGGAATTTGATAAGCTGAATGAGGAGAATAGGAGCTGGGAAGTTCTGATTTGGGAAGTCAATTTTGGAGGAAATAGAAGATTGAGTCGAAGGGTTCCTTTTAAGCTGAAACCATCAAATCAGAACCCTTACGACATTTGTTTCGAGGATATCAAACCCAATCACACATTCAACGATTATCCTTTTGAGCTTCAATTCTCTGTAACCCAAATTTTTGGTCTTGGGTTGCATCCTCATAAATCGCAGGCCCGACCCCGCTTGCATTCTGATTTTAGGTTTTGGGTAATTTTTATCCAGAACCTAAGATATTCTCCATTATGGGGTGTGGGTTTGCACCGCAATCTGGTCCACATCTGTGGACCTTTGCTGACAGGTCAGAGGATTCTTCTGTTCATTCTGATTCTGACCTACACTTGTGATTTCTTCATTTCTTTTCTTTGTATAGTGTGCCTAGCTGAAGGCACTAAACTCAGCACTTATACAGTTTTTTTTCTTTTTCATCTTGGAGCGGACCTGATATTCATTCAATTCAGGTGCTTTCTACGCTTTTCCACTCTGTTTTATGTCTTTTTAATACAATGAGGACATTGCATTAGATAGGCATGGGGGGTGGATATTCATCTCTGAATTCATTCGTCAGCTCCATAGATTTGTTTATTTTCCTTTATAAAAAAAAAAAATTCGGAATTAGGAAAGAGAATTTGGGTTTAAGAAAATTTTCAAGCTTAGGAAATACTACATTATGATTTGAACACAAAGACCCTTCAGGTCTTTGGACTTAATCAGCCTGTGTATCCACTAAAATGTGGATTTGTCTTTCGATTCCTCGCCATCTTAATTCTTTCGTAATTGGAATAAATAAGTTTGGGTGATAAGTACACGACTTATCAACCCGCCCTCTGATTTGAGGGAATTTTGAGTCTTAAGCATCTACACACTTTCTTTGCACTGACTCGTTGTTCGGTGATTTTTACGGAAATTGGATAGCTAATGAACCTTCTAGGGTGATATGGCTGGCAAGTTATCGTGGGTAACAGCCCATAGGTAGGTTGTCCAGAGCCCAGTCACTGGACCTTTCTCTTTTTCCTGCCCTTAAGTAAATCTTAGACCAGGGAAGCCACCTATTTAAAAAAAAAAAAAAATCAAAAAGAAAAGGAGAAAAGAATAAAAAGAAATAAGCCACAGTTCCCCGCACGAGTATGGCTGGCAAATTGTCGGTGGTAACAGCTCATCGACCGGTTGTCCAGAACCCAACTCAGAAAACGCACTAAAAATTCCCAAAACACTTAGGAAGAAGCGGAGAAGTAGAATAAACCGAGGAGATATACACTGGATTCACCGTTGTGTTGACCCCGTAAAAAAATAAAAGTAGGGAGAAAGCTACCGGTTGTAAAGATACACCTTTAGGCAGAATTCTTTTTGAGGTCACCTAGAGGCGTAGAAATCCGAGGTCCGTCCTAATTGCCGGTCAACGAGTCTATCACAAATCACAATAAGATGCTTAAAGCTTAGGGTTCTCATCAAATCTTGGGTGAGTTGAATGGCCGTAGAAAGCCACTCTTAAACCCTAAAATTTGAAAATCCAAAAAAAAGAAAAGAGTAAAAAGCGAAAAAGAAATTTTTCTTTGAATAAGGTGAGGGCTTGAGGCGGTCTACATTTTGGCTGATACCCAGGCGCTGTTGTGTCTTTGAAAGTTCAGTTCCTAAGTAGACAATTTCTTAATGATTGAAAGTGACTCAGGTCCAAATAATCCAACCTAATTCTTTTATAAATAGCATATAGTTTTTGCTAGGGACTAGCAAAAGATAGGCATGGGGGTATGATGTAAACACATTTACACTACTTAAGATGTCTATTTATGCATGTTCTTAAGCATAGGATTGCATTTCATGATATAAATATTGCATTACATGCATCATCTTGCATTTAGAATACTTTGAATAAAATGGAGGTTAATTGTCTCCTTTTATGTACTTGGACAGGGCAAACATTTAATCGGGGCCTCGGATCAAAGATCCAACCGTATGGATGTGATCAGGGCGACGATTGGAGTTCAACGACTCCAAGATCGCCTTAATCAGGCATCCGTAGCATCAAATAGTGACCCGGGAACCCTAGAAGATCAAGGGCCAGGATGGTGTAAATCCCCACTTCAGATGATAAATCCAACCACACGGATGAATTCGGATTGACGATCGCAGCCCAACGACACAAAAATCAAGTCAATCCGACATCCGTGGCACCATCTACAACTTCTAGAAGATGGAGGGCCAAGATGGCACCACGTGGCGCCATCTCAGCCGCCCAAACGGCCGCTTGCATTTTGTGAAGGCCCCCGCCTGATCGCTCTCCGCCGTCAGATGGAGATCCAACGGCTGTGTTCGCTCGCGCTTAAAAGCATTCGCGCGACCATTTTGTCCGCGTAGCGCAGCGGCGACGCAGCCGCGGGCGAAGCAGAGGTCGCGGGTTCGAGCCGCGGTGAGGGTGTGGAAGGCACGAGCGAGCGGGTGCGAACGAGCGTCAGATGGAGATCCAATGACCGCGCGCGACCGATAGCGCCGACGCACGATCGAATGCGCAATCAGACGAGCGGGGGGGCACGCAGCGCGTGGGCGCGGATTCATCTTAAGCCGTCCGATCTCGCGATCGGACAGCTGAGATTTCGCGGACGTGCGTAGGCGTTACGCGCATGGGCAGCTGAGCGGGCGCGCATTGGCGCGGAGGCTAGGCCCACGTTGGGGGCTTTAGCGACGATTTTATCCGTCACTAAAGACCCCTTATTTATTGTTTTGAAGTTGTAATGTCCATTTTGCCCCCACTCCTTGCAACTATAAAAGGAGACCCCCTCCATACGAAATTCTCATCCCTTCTTTCTCCTCTCTATCCCTCCAAAGCTCAAGAGAAGCTTGTCCCACACCCGGGATGCTTCTCGCAAGATAAAGTCTAATTTTCGTTCCCCTTCGGAAGTGGATCCCGCGACGACGACGGCGTGCTGCTTCGTTCCCGTTCTTCTGCTTCGTCCTCCTTCGTCCCGCTTCGTTCTCCTTCGTCCAGGCGTCGTCCCGTTCGGCTCGTCCTCCAAGCAACCGTCGAGGAGGATTTCTCTCTCCCTATTCTTTTTACCGCTTTCTAGTATAGATTTACTTCTTTCTAGATTAATCTATTCGTCCTCCAAGCGATCGTCGAGGAGGACATTTCTCCCTCCATTCTTTTAATGCTTTCTAGAGTAAATTTATCGCTTTCTAGAGTAATTTTTTTATGCTTTCTAGTTGTAATGAACAATCTCTTCAATGCAAAAATTCCTTGTTTATTCTACATCTCATTTTGATTTCTCTGTGTAATATTCTCTTTCTCTCTTACTCTCTCTCTCTCTTTTCTATTTATTGTAAATAATTAGATAGTTCTAAATTGAATTATTCTGTAACAAATAAAAAGAAACGCGTAGTTTTTAAATCAAACGTCCGCCTCCCTGTGTTTGACCCGGAATTTTAATTTTGGTATAAATTTTATTTGTTGAACACGAATTCTTCGCTTTCGAACTACAACGACAGGTTTTCCAAAACCAAACACGTAAGCGTAGTGATTCGCGAAAAATACCGTTCAACACCACTTAACCCAAGAACAGGAGCATCAATTGATTTCTACGGTGCAAGACCATAGGGCTGCTATCGGGTGGAGTATTGCTGATCTCTGCGGTATTCTCCCCTCATATTGCACTCATCACATCTACACGGATGAGGGGGTGAAACCTTCGAGACAACCCCAAAGACGGCTTAACCCGAATATGCTAGAGGTTGTTAAGAAAGAGATCATCAAATGGCTGGATGCAGGTATTGTATACCCAATCTCAGACAGCCAATGAGTGAGTCTGATCCAGATAGTGCCCAAGAAAGCAGGACTCACTATCGTAAAAAATGATAAGGGCGAATCCATCCCGACCCGCACTGTGACATCTTGGTGGGTCTGCATCGACTACAGGAAACTAAACATGGCTACCCAGAAGGATCACTTTCCTTTGCCGTTCATTGATCAGATCTTGGAACGGTTAGCCGGATGCAGTTTCTTCTGTTTTCTGAATGGATACTCCGGGTGTAATCAAGTAGAGATTAGCCCGAAAGATCAAGACAAGACCACTTTCACATGCCCCTTTTGGAACATTCGCTTTCAAACGGATGCCCTTTGAACTCTGCAATGCACTAGCGACATTTTAGCGTTGTATGATGTCCATCTTCTATCACATGATTGGGGACTATGTGGAGGTTTTCATGGATGACTTCTCCATTTTCGGAGATGATTTCGAATCTTGTCTTGATAACCTCACCAAGATCCTGAAATGATGTATTGAGGTAAACCTAGTACTATCCTGGGAGAAAAGCCATTTCATGGTGAGGGATGGCATAGTACTGGGACACAAAATCTCCAAAAATGGACTCAAGGTCGATCGAGCTAAATCTGAGATCATTTCCCACTTACTGCCACCTAGCTCAATCACGTAGATCAGATCATTCTTGGGTCATGTCGGCTTCTATCAGAGATTTATACGCGATTTCTCGAAAATTGCACGACCTTTGACGAATCTCCTGGTTGTCGATGTCCCATTTGAATTTAATACCTTGTGTCTCAGTGCTTTCGAGACTTTATGAAGCGCTGTCTCTGATTCCCCGATTCTCCAACCACCCGACTGGTCGCTTGATTTTGAGATGATGTGCGACGCTTCTGATTTTGCCGTTGGTGCTGTTTTAGGCCAGTGTCAGGAGAAACAACCCTTCGTCATATACCATGCTAGCAAGACGCTGAAGGAGGCTCAGCGCAATTACACTATCATCGAAAAAGAATTGCTAGCAGTAGTATTCGGGTTGGAGAAATTCAGATCATACTTATTAGGGTCCAAGGTCATCATTTTCACTGACCACTTCGCCCTCCGGCATTTGTTGGCAAAGAAGGATGCCAAACCACCACTCATCAGATGGATCCTTCTATTACAGGAATTTGATATCGAAATCCGTGACAAAGTCGAAAAGCAGAATGTTTTGGCGAATCACCTATCCAGACTGGGCCCAGACCACATTCCTTATTCCCTGCCTATCCATAAGCAATTTTCGGATGAATCTCTTTTGGTAGTTCACTCTGTTGAGTTACCTGGTACGCGGATATTGCAAACTACCTTGCTGCAGGCAACATTCTTGCAAACCTATCCAAGGACTAGAAACTCAAATTCACTACAGAGGCCAAATTCTACCTCTGGGATGACCCACTTCTATTCCGCATTGGAGCAGACCAGATTATTCGAAGATGTATCCCAGACTCTGAGATCCTTAGTGTGTTATTGAAACGCTGTGGCTTCGAGAGATAACCGGGTTTTATTGTTATAGCGTTGTAGTATAGCCAGTTATTGCCATCATTTCAAATATATAAATTTTTTACTCGGAAAATAAAAGAGTTCCCGAGGTCGAACTCAGGGAGCAAGTTGTATTCTAGAGATATACATGTTTCTTTTACAAAAATAAAGAAAGAGAGAGAGAATTTGTTGTCTTTTCTTCTTTTCTCTTTGCTTCTCCTCGTCTCAGATCTTCTGTTATCTTCTTCTTCTTTATCTGCAGTGGTGATGTTCTTCTTCTTCTTTCAGCTGTTCCTGCTCTTCCTTTTTCTTCTGCAGAGCCGTCCTGTTCTTCTTCTTTTCCTTTCTTCAGATCTTCTTCTCGTGCTCTTCTTCTTTCAGTTCTTCCCTGTGTTCTCCTCTGCCTCGCCTTCTTCTGTTGTTCTTCAGATCTCCTTCTTTCTTCTTTTCTTTTTCCTGTCAGGACGTCGTCTCTCCTTCTTTCTTCTTTTCCCTTCAGGACGTCGTCTGATTTTCCAATCAGACGACTTAAACCGCTTGTTGCTACAGTGTCTCCCTCAGCTTCCTTCTTCTTCCGCGGTCCTTCTTCTTCACCTGTGCCTGCACACTTCAGAGTTTACGTCAGAGGGCAAAACCTACTCTACCCCCCGCCCCTCCGTCTCTCTCTCACAGAATCCGCTCATAGGATAGCTCTCCCAGAGCTGCCGGGTAGCCGGGTACGGGTCGCGCCCGGGTCCAGGCCCACCGGCGTGAGTGGTGGGCGAGGAGTGCAGGTCAGTCTAAGTCGGGTCGGGTCAGGTCCGCGGGGCGTGAGCGCGGACGAGACCGGGTAACCGGGCGGGTGAAGGGGACCTCACCCCGTGTGCTGAGGCAGTAAGCCTCCAGCACTTTTTCGCTTTATACCGCTGCGCCTCTTCAGACTTTTCCGAGGTGGGACTAAATGTCCCACCCTAATTGAGCGCCCGCAGCGGAGAAAGCAGCGGGCGATCGCAGCTACACGCGAGGCCTTCGCCCCAGCTGCGAGCCTGATGCTTTGTCGAAATGCCTCGCAAGGCCTGGGAGTCGAATCTGGGCGTGGCGCGCCTGCAGCTGCAGGCGGAAGCAGCTCCTTCTGCACGGCAATGGCGGCGGAGGTCGGGTGACCTGTTCACAGCAAAACGGCCTCTCGGCCTAATCAGAAGGTGCCGGGAGCTTCGCCAGAGTGCGGCGAAGCTCGTGTGGGTGGTGGTGAGGCATGGGGCGACGTGCAAGGGCTGCCCTAGGTCGGACTGTGGGTCGGAGGATGGGTTTGTTCGGTGGGGTTGCAGAGGGTGATGTGGGGGAAGTGGAAGGGCGGGGGTTGATCAGGGTGAGGAGGCGGAGGTTCTGTGGTGGTCGGCGAGCCGTGTGGGTTGCTGGGGTGATGGGGGGGTCTCGCCGGAGTTTGGCCGGAGACGAAGGGGGTGACGGTGGACAGGAGCGGTCGAGGGTTTAATCAAATAAAAGATAGTGAGGAAAAGAAAGAGGGGGAGATGGGGAGGAGTTCTGACCTAGCTACGGAGACGAAAGGGGCCGGAGCAGGGCGACAGTCGTATCGACTGTCGCCGGAGAAGAAGATGCCCAGGGGAAGGGGCGGCGGCGAGCAGAGAGCCGGAGAGGCGCCAGCTGGGTGCGGCGTGGCGCGGTAAGAGCAGGGGAAGAAGTCCCTGCTGCTGGTATTGCGGCAGAGCGAAGCGGAGGAGGAGGAGGAACCGCCGGAGCTGGTGGGCGTCTGCCGGAGTGAGAGGAGAGGAAAGTTGGGGGTTTTCTCCGTCAGATCCGAGCTGGGAAGAACGGTGGAGTGACGGGGGTATTTATAGGGACCGAATCAGGGAGGAAGGCGGAGGGAGACGACGTGTCTCCCTCGCCGGAGGACGCCGGAGATGGAAACCCATACCGTCCGTGCGTTCGCACGGCCGGTATGGCGGGTTATAGCGACCAGGGGGGTGTCCCTGCGACGGCTGACGACGCAGGGCACCCCCGGTTTACTTGCCAGGCTCTCCCCCTCACCCTGCGCGGCGCCATGCTCCGCGCAAGGTCGCCGGAGCATGGTGCTGGCAGGTTTTGCAGGGGGGACCTGAACGCAAAGAACGAAGGAGAGTTAGGGGCCAAAATGCGAGGGTTCAAAAGTTGAGGGCCAAAAAGTAAATATATGAGGACCAAAGTGTAAAGTTGGTCAAGGAGGTTTCTTCTTAGGCTCAAGTTTTTATACATGACTAATTAGGACCTAAGGAATCTGATGGTGAATTTCATTTCTATATTAAACCTTGTTTGACCGGTCAATTTATGCGAAAACCCAAATTAAGTTATTAATTGGGCATGGTTCTCAATGTAGGTCAAAATGGGTTCTGAAGGCCAAATTGAAGGTTCTAAACCCTAGAGATTATTTTTCTATGAATTTTAGAGGGTTTATTCTATTTTTACTTTTCCTTGAACCTCGTGAATTGAAGTGGGTTGTTTTAGGGTTACAGATTATCATTTAGTTCCTTGGAATTGCTGTAGCCCTTTCTAGATCATCTCATCCCACTTTTATTCTTATTAAGTTGCTTTGACCTATGTTTGGACCCTGAATTACCCTGTATGCAGATTATACTGGTAAAATTGCATTTTTACCCCTTATGACTTGTTTTCTCCTTAAACTCAGAATTCTCTGAGTTAAGCCTTTCCTTGAGTTATGTAGGAGCTTTTATCCTTTGTATTAGGGCAAAATGAGCTAGTTATGGCTCATGATGAGGTTCTCATCAGTTATCATTTTGCCACAATGATGCTTGTGGTGGTCATTTCTCAGGATGGAAAACCGTTGCAAAAATTTTGCAGTTGGGATTTTTCTGGCCAACCATCTTCAGAGATACACACGAATACGCCCAACACTGTAAACGATGCTAGTCGGTCGGTTCTATGACCAGGAGAGACATGATGCCACTCCAGCCCGTCATGGTCGTAGAAGTGTTCGACATCTGGGGCATTGATTTTATGGGCCCTTTTCCGAACTCGCATGGCTTCGAGTACATATTACTAGCCATTGATTATGTCTCGAAGTGGGTTGAGGCCATCCCAGTGAGACGGGCTGATCATAAGATCGTCATTTCTTTCGTACGGCAGTACATCTTCGCAGGATTCGGAATACCCCGTGCTCTAATTAGCGACGGGGGAAGCCACTTCATTCATGCCCATTTCAGATCATTACTAAAGAAATATGGGGTACATCACCGTATAGCCACCCCGTATCACCCGCAGACCAATGGGCAGGCTGAAGTGTCTAACCGTCAGATCAAGCTGATTCTCCAGAAGACGATTAGACCAGACAGGAAGGACTAGTCTGAAAAATTAGGTGATGCGCTCTGGGTATATCGGACCACATACAAGGCCTGACTCGGAATGTCACCATATCGCATGGTATATGGCAAGGCCTGTCACCATCCTGTAGAGCTGGAACACTGTGCCTTTTGGGCAGTGCAAAAATGTAACCTTGACCTCGATGTAGGAGGTCAAGAACGGAAACTCCAGCTCAGCGAATTAGAAGAGATCCAACAGGAGGCCTATGAGAACGCATTGATATACAAGGACAAGACCAAGGCCTTTCATGACCGCCACATCCGGAGGAAAGCATTCACGCCCAACCAGTGAGTCTGGTTGTTTGACTGACGATTAAAACTGTTCGCAGGGAAGCTCAAGTCCTAGTGGACTGGCCCGTATGTTGTGATTCATCCATATCCTAATGGGGCAGTCCAAATCAGGGACCCAAAATCTGGGCATATATCTATGGTAAATGGCCAACGCCTCAAGCCATTTTTGGCCCAGGAACCTCCTCCACCTGACGAGATTGTTCATCTTATTGAGGACGTGTGATTGAATGCTCACCCAGCTAGAGGCGTTAAACTTAGCACATATAGATAGCATATATCCCACATTCCACCAGCATCTATACATAACCATTTTTATGTATAGCATATTTTTCTTTTAACATATTTCCTTTTTGTATATTGCATGCTGACAGGTTGGCCGATGATGAATGTATACTTTCAGGAGCAATTATAGGTGATTTCTACCCATTCTCTCCTTGTAGTATTTATTTTCTTTTATATCCATGCATGAGGACATGCAAGAACTTAGGCATGGGGGGGTAGATACAACAAAACTGAAAATTTTTATGCCAACATTTAGGAAAAACCTCGGAGCTGCATGTAAACGTACTTTAGGACCCTAAATAAAAGAACAACCGACTCCACCTCCGATGCTTGCATTGGAGCTAGAAATCGTCCGCAATAGCCATTTCGACTCACCCGCTCACCTCTTGTTCTAAATTTAGGGTCAAGCTGATTGTAACCCGATACGTGAATTTCATGAAGTACGAATATAGGAGGTTAATTGTTTATAGCATATATACATATTGCATTCATTAATAAGATTATTAAGAGAATGCATTAGGGACTTCATCCTCTAGTTGATTCCTGTAATCTGAAATCCAGTACAACTTTTCACACACATGTAGAATTTGCAATGGATTCACGGTGAAGGCTGATAAACGTCTTTAGTCTGACGAGAAGAAGCAGTGCTTCTTTTCCTGAACCCTTGGATAGTGTTTTGGGAGTCAGGTAGATTTTCCTCCAAAAATCCACCAAATAGTGTGAGATAAGAGTAGAGTGTACTGGTGCTCAAAGATTAGTGCAAGGAATCTGGAATCCTAGATAATTAGGTGATGATACTTAGAGATAAGGCATAGTTTTCGCTCTCGGTTCCTACGTATGCATTTTTGTGCGAAATATTGAGAGCCACCAAATAAGGCAAATACGTGGAGAGTGAGTTTTCATAAAACTAGGGCTATGGTGGATGGTTACGACCATTCTTTACGGAACCCTCAGCTGAAGGAGGGTATTGATGCCAAGGTCAGAAATACACCATCCTATCCATCTCTCCTAGTGTCATGAGTAGGCACTTCCACCAAATAAGCCACCTAATGTCTCTTGAGTACCACCAATCCCTAATAATGCCTCTTCAATAAAGTTCATGGATGTGTTATGTTCAAAAAAAAAAGAAAAAGAAAGAAATAGATGAAATGAAAAAAAAATGGTGAAAAGAAAGAAAAATTGAAAAAAATTAGAAAAAAGAGTGAATATTTAGTTCAGTTGCATTGAGGCAATATCATTAAATAAATTTGAGATCCACCAAATATGGCCTTAACCCACCTCTCTTGTGTTTCTAACCGGCCGAATACTGGCTGAGGAATTCCGACTTAGTGTTAGGGTTATGGAAACTCAATTAAAGTGTTAATGCCAAGTGAGACTACCAAATACAGATTATATGTGTGAATTTGGTGAGATTGTGAGCTCTAAGAAAAAGAAAGAAAAGAAAAAGAAAAAGAGTAAGAGAAAATGAATACAAAGGAATCAAAAGAGAGCATAGTTTTTCTCGTCATTCTCTGAGTTGAGTTACTTAGTAATCAGGGAATCTAGATTCTGTAGTACTAGTCTCTATGTAGCACCAAGTGAGAGTGAGCCACCAAATATATAATCTTTTCCCTCAGAGATTCTCTAACTAAGCCTAAAGCCAGGGTGAAATTCATAGAATATCTTGAATACCTCAAGGGAAGAAGTCCGCCTATCCTAGTAGAATTTTTACTAGGGGTCAAGTACAGGCTTTAGAGGTGAATCAGTTTTTCACTCGAATCCGTTGCAAAAGCTACATAGCTGCACTTTCACGATTGTCTGGATTTCTAGAGCATAGGGTGAAAACAAAAAGGAAAAAAATCTCTATGCATACACTTGATAAAATAATAAGTTCCTTAGGGACCCTTGCTGCAAATAATTTAGTCTTGCATTTGCTAGGGACTAGCAAGATTTAAGCATGGGGGTATGATTGCGCAGCAAACATAGGTCTTAATTGACCTAAATTAGGCTAGGACTTAGCATAAGTTAGGATAATTCATGCATGCATAAGCATTATCTGCATCTTTACTGCTTTACTTTAGATATGCATAAAATAATGTTATAATGTGCTGATTAAGTGCATTATGTCAATTACAGGCAATAAGCTGATTAGGAGCTAGATCTGGAGCTGGATCTGGTGCAGGATCTGAAGCTGGATCAGGAATAATGGGTGTTGCAGCAGAGCTGGAGCAGAAGACTTAGATTAGATGTAGGAATATTGATGTAAGAGAGTTAAGGTTTGCTATTCTATTAAGTAGGAATAAAGCAGTAAAATGTGAAGAGCTTAGGTCCATCCTAGCCTTAGGATAGCCTAAAGACTTCCCCAAGCCTTAGCCACCCTTAGATTAGGTCACCGCACTCTATGAAACCTTAAAACCCTAATTCCAACCTTTATCTGGATGTCTAGATGAATTATGGGATGTCCAGAACCCTTAGCCAACTCTCGCACACCTTAAACCCATTTTTGCAATGTTATTGGATGTCCAGATACTTGGTCAGATGTCCAATTTCTGCAGAATACCCAAGACAGAACCTTGAATCCTTCCTGACTCTGATTGGACATCCTGACAAGTCTAGACTTATGATTTTTGAGTATAAGACATCTGATACGATTATTAGACGTTTGATACTGCTCTCCAGTTCCTGTTTTGAGATTCAAGCCTTGATCTTGGATCTCTGGGTCCCTAAACCCAATTCCAACCCCATAGGAACCTAAATTAAGGTGCCTTAACCCTAGTACATAACCTCTATACCTCCCTAAGGACCTAATTAGGTCCTCACTAAAACTAATTGACTTGGATCTTAGTCAATTCCATCAGCCTATTCAATTGGACTCATTGAGTCCAATTGAGCCCTGATCTCAGCACACACTGTCCAATTGGACTCAGTGAGAGTCCAATTGACCTAGACCTAAATTAATTAAGTTGTTTTACTCTCAATTAAGTTTTCACACACCCAATTAAACTTGTATTAAGTTTAATTGCACTTTACCTCAGTGAATTAGGGTTTATAACCCTAATTTGAGACATACCTTGACCTAAACCCACTAGAACCTAACCTAATCAACCTAGCCACCTAAGTTTCGACCCACACACACCATCCACATGAAAATACCTAGACTAGAGTTTTCTAGAACTCTCTACCATGTGTGGTCGCCTTGGTTGCTAAAATTAGCAACCAAGAGCCATTCAATTTTTAGATCCACTTTGGTGGATCTAAAAGCAACCATCCATCCTCTCTCTCTCACTCTCCCACGAGCTCCCACCATAGGCCTCTCTAGAGAATTTCATAATTCTCTAGAGAGCTTCCCTTAGGTCTATAAAAAGACCTAAGGGGTGGCCATTTGCACCCATCAACTTTTTGGCCATACTTGCTTGGCTCCATCCACCTCCACTTAGGCTAGCCACCACCATCTCCACTCCATCTCCACGAGCTGAGAACCACCATGACGGACACCATGCCAGGATGCTGGATCACTCCTCCAACCTCTCTCCAAAGGCCGACCTAGGCTCCATTGGCCGCCCCTCTTTCTCCTCTCCACCACTCCAAGGCCATTGGAGCCCACCTCTGAATGCCCTCACTTCTGATAGATTAGTAGCTAGCTCTTTACATTTACTACTTTTATTTACTGCTTAGTAGTGTAGCCCTTATTCTCCCCCAATGATGCATGCAAAATCTCCTAGTAGATTCTTGTATGAATTCATTTTCTGATAACTAGCTTTACATTTTTAAGCATTCATGTACAAGCTTTCCTCTACAAGTTCATGTTGCAAACACTCTCCAAATGAATGAATGAAAAATATATTTTCTATATATATATATGTCTATGTCTTGAGAATCACCATGAGCTCATTGCAATATCTTTTGGGTGATTAATGTTGCCTGTTTTCAATTCCTGATATACTTGCAACTAAGCATGTCGTACTTCAATACGTAATAATCATAAACTGGCATGTGATTTTAAACAAAGCAGAGTCGTAAAAGATCGAATTCAAAAGTAAAACAAACGCCTCCCAGAGACGAACAACTGAGATTCAAATCTCGTTATCTTTTACTGAATATCTTTCTTTAATCGTATTGCACACTATACTATGACGTTTTCCTAGCAAAAATGCACTTTACGTCTTTCAACACTTCAATATCACAAATTTGTTCTATAACTTTGCAATTAATTCCTTGTTGGGTTTTAAAGATGTCAATCTTTAGTGTCTTGCTCCCAAATTTTAATTCAATTTGACCCTCCTCACAGTTGATATTGGACCTAGCAGTGGCCAGAAAAGGTCTCCCTAGTGTGATCGGTGTATTCTTCACATTCTCAGGAGCATCCATGTCTAAGACAATAAAGTCCACTGGAAAATAGAAATCATGCACCCTAACTATGACATCCTCGAGAATTCCTTTTGGTGAGTTAATTGATCGGTCGGTTAGTTGTAAAGTCATTTCAGTCGGTTTAAGTTTAGATTCCTCAAAATAGTTTAGTAGGGATGTGGGTATCAAATTTATGGAGGCTCCTAAGTCTAATAAGGCTTGGTCAAATTGTATATCACTAATTTCACAAGAGATCAAAGGGGTGCCTGGGTCTTTTGCCTTAGGCGGGAGTTTGCTCAAGATGACAGAGCTAGCTTGCTTTGACAGTATGATCAAATTCTCATCTTTGGTTTGTGGCTTACGCTTAGGTGTACATATGTCTTTCACAAATAGTGCGTAGGCCGGTACGTGGTGTATCACACCCATCAAGGGGATGTTTATATGGACCTGCTCAAAGAGTTTAACCATGTCATCCTTAGGTGCCACAATTTTGGTTATCCTTTTTCCCTTGGTCAAGGCCTCAGGAAATGGAACCTTAGATGGTTCCTCTATAATGGGTCCAGGTTCTTGATTTGGGATAGAGATGTCCTAGATGACTATCCTAGGGTTAGGGTTTGTATTACTAGGCTGGGTTTGGCTTGGATATGGTGGGTCTTGTGTTGTTTTGCCAGTGTGGGTAGTAACAGAATTCAATCCTACCTAGTTCTGGTTTGGAGTGAGTAGAAGAGGTGCTTGCTGCTGGTAACCCGTATATGATGTCGAAGCCTCCATCCCGTCAGGTAATGGAGTAGAAAGGGCTTGATAAACAAAGTGAGCTTGGCCCGGATTTGGGTTCATAACGCACCTCTGGTTTGGCACGTTATTTGGATTAGGCAGAGGTTGTGAAGGAAGTGCACCAGGTTGGCGAGGATTTGCCATCTGGGCAAGTTGATTGCGAAACTCTGTGATCTCGTCTCTATGCTATTTTTTTATAGCTGCATTCATTTTTTGAATGTCAACCAAAGTTTGAAGGATAAGAGTCATTTGATCTATCTGAGTTGGCCCAGATTGCTAAGTTGGGTTAGGCTGAGGCTGAGGCGGCTGATATGGACGAGGAGCATGTGGTTGGGGTGGATATTGAGGTCTCTAATTTTGATTATTGCCTAACCTTGTGAAATTAGGATGATTGTTCCATCCAGGGTTGTAGTTGTTTGAGAATGGATCATTCTGAATGACGTTGTGGTCCTCACAGGTCTGAGAAACCTCGGGAAAATCAGAATATAAGGGTTCAGAGTTCCCCCAACTAGAGTAGCTGATCCAGAGTTTCCTCCATAACTAGAATTAGATGGGGGTCGATATGGATCCATCCCCTGAGAATGTCGGTGATAGATGTTGTGCACGGCCTCCCTACCAGAGGGTGGTTGCATGAACGGGTTTTGCGCAGAGGTGGCTCACTGCAAATGTTGAGTTAGCTCATCCACATTCTTCTCAATAATAGAGACCTTGTCCAGAAGACTGACCATCAATCCCAAGTCAACGAAAGAGGACAAGCCCTACGTCTCATGTGCTCCCTTTGGATTCGTCAATGCACGGGCATTCATCCAGTCGAACATGCCTATGGATTCATTATTGATGGAGTTCTCGCACATATTCTCGAGAATCTCCCACACGGTGTCTTCGTGTTGACCCATGATGTTTCCTCTGCAAGTTGCATTGACAAATAATCGAATATCCTCACGGAGTCCCTGGTAAAAAGACTGGACTTGTTCCTATTTAGGAACTCCATGATGGGGGCACTTTCGCATGAGATCCAGAAAATGATCCCATGCTTTGTGAAATGGTTCTCCTGCTTGTTGTGTGAAATGTGTGATCTGGTACCGTAAACATTTGTCAACCAACCGGGAAGAACTTTCTCAAAAACACAGATTGAAGCTTCGCCCATGTGTTGATTGGATGTGTTTGGGTTTGGTACTAGTGAGCAGCTTTATCCATGAGAGAGAAGGAGAACATTTTCATGAGTAGAATATCCCAATTTTGAGCTTTTGACTCGAAGGTCTGGGCCAGATGCTTGAGTTGTTTGATATGCTGGAAAGGATCTTCAAATTACGCCCATGGAATTTAGGAATGGCATGAATCATGTTGGGCTTGAGTTTAGTGTCAGGACCTTCAACGGGGATTTGTACTTGAGGTTCGATTGCCACTACAGCGGGATTGTAGTGGTCTCTCTCTATTGGATGCTATGGTGGGTTCACAAAGGCTTGGAATAGATCATTGAGGCACTGAAGTTAATTTTCAGGATTATTTTCTTCTGCGGGTTGTGCCATGATGATGGATGAAGGAGAATTAGATTCAGATGAACCGGAAGAGATATCAATAGGATTGGGTTGTTGCACAAACAAGGAGGTAGAGGCTTTGCCTCGACGTGAATGAGTGGCTAAAGGAGGCCTCAAGGATGGTCTTAGAGACCTCCTCCAGAACATGCACCGATGGAGTAGATGAGAGGTAGAATGTGATGGACCCAATCAAGGCACCGAAAATTTTGGATGACTATAGAGGTTCGACGCGGATGATACCCCTTAGTCAAAAAGCCATCCACCTGGGAATTACCTGGGTAGCTAGAGAGGGAGAGTCCTGCAAAGACCCCCACACGGTAGAGTGCCCCAATGGGTTATAGGGTTTCCCCCACTCGACCTCTCTTGTCACTGATGTTTCAGGTAGACTAGAATGGGGACTTGACCTCTTAAGTCTACCAGTTTTAATTAAGAGCAAGGGTGCTTAAGATTTCACTTGAACTTTAAGATGTGTTGAGTGCAAAAGTGACTTAATTTGAAGATTGGTTGACCCAACAAGGTGGGTCAACTTCTCCTGTATTGTCCTCTTGAGAATCTTAGGTCCCTCTTTTAGTGTTCAAATGATTTTAAGAGCCTTATTTTTAGGGTTTTACTTGAATAAATAAGTTCAATCAAGGCTTAGGAACACATTTGTTTGAAAGATCAATTCTTGATTAAGCAAGTGTGTCTCTAAAAACCCTAAACTGAAATCCTTAATTGGCTCTAATTTGGTTCAATTTAATTTGTCAAAATGTGGTACCTAGGGCTCAAGCAAGAATGTGATAGCCCTAGATACCTTAAGCTTTAAGTAGGTGCACAAATCAAGATTTGTTGTTTAAATAAAATGTATCAAATCAGGCAACTTGATGAATTATTTAAGGATAGAATGCAAACAACCCTAATTGATTTTTTCCTTTTTATCTTTTCAGAATCAGGGGCTTAAGAGAGAGTAATTATAACTTACCTGCCCCTAGTGTGGTTATTGTGCGGCCGATTTTCCTGGAATGTATCCTTCCTGAAACAAATCACAACAACAGAGATATAGCAAGTTAGAATCCAAATCAGGAATTGCAATCAAGAGTTCTAAATTGCCTGTTGCTCCCTAGCAATGGTGCGAAAATGTTTGAGAGGCAAAATCGAGGTTTAAAACTGCATTATAGTATAGTCAAAATTGCTTTGAAAATAAATAATTTTATTAATCGAGAAAGTTCCGAGGTCGAACACAGGGAGCAATTTGAAATTCAAAGCTCAAGATCACAATTTAAATCAAGAATAAAGGTTGCAATAAAAATAATGTCAAGATTAATATGGAAAAAGAATGGAGTAAAATGGTGATTTAAATCACCGATTACTCCTCACAAATAATACTTAAATCAAGCCTCAAGTAGATGTTAATCAAATGATATTAGACGACTTAAATAGTTTATGCTACAGTGCTAGAGACTCAAGGGTCTCTTAGTTTCTTTCTCTTCTCTGTTCTTCTTCTTCTCCTCCTTGTACTTCTTCCTGTGCGTCACCTCTTCTTTCTTCTTCTTTTGCTCAAGCCTTCTTCTTTTCTTGTTTAGCTACTTCACACAGAGGGGGAAGGTTTCTTGAATTGGCTAAGTGTTAGCCAGTTCTCTCTGTAGCAAAACCCTCCCCCTACCCGCGTAAGCTCTCCTTCTCTTTCTCTCTTTGGCTTTTCCCTTCTAGGGCCTCTCAATGGATAGTCGGGTAATCGAGTAAGCGCGTACCCGGGTCCAAGGCTGCGGGCATGGTCGCAGCCGAGGAGTGCAGGATTAGGCAGGTTAGGCGCACCAAGTCTGCGAGTAAGGTGTTGCGGACGAGGTGCAGGTGTGTGTGGGTGAGAGGGACCTCACCCCGTGTTTAGAGGTGATAAGCCTCTATCGTAAATTCAATATATGTGATAGCGCCGCTTCTACTATTTTCGATATGGGACTAAACGTCCCTGCTTTACTCACGCACACTGCTATTGCTTCCTTCACCTAATTCACACGTAAGGAGTGATCAAAGGCTCCAATTGACTGCACGATGATGTTCCTGGAAGTAATCTGCACGTCCTGAGGGTGTCACCTGGGTGTTGTCAAGCATGGAGCATGCTCGAAGCTTCTTGAAGCTTTTCGTCAATGGCGAAGGAGGTGGCACACCTGAAATCAAACAAATGGTCTCGTGGCCCAATTAAACATACTCAGGACCTTCGTCGGACCACAGTGAGTGCAACAGTGGGGGTTGTGTGGCGTGATGAGGTCCGTGCGTGCATAGCGGAGGCGGACTGTGTGCATGAGAGTGGGTGTGTTCGGTGGAGCGTTGGAGAGGCTAATAGCCTCGAAGACCAGAGGGCTTTTGCTCTCTGGGACATGACAGAGGTGTAAGGATGAACTGCGGCCAGGTTGGTGGGGCATAGTGGCTATGCGAGCTCGCCAGAGGTACGCCGACGAGGTGGAAGACGAAGGGCGATCGTCGGTGGTCAAAATGAAGTGGTGAATGTCTAGAAACAAAGAATGGAAGATGAGGCATCGTTCTGGGTATTTAGTGGATGAAGTATGGCAGAGGCAGTGTTGTTTATGGTGTTGCCGGCACCGAAGAAGAGAATAGCTCCGGAGAGAGAGACGGCGAGGAAGAGGGAGGTTAGGGCATCGGCTGGTACGGCTTGACACGGGAAGAAGCGAGGAGGATATCTCTGCTGCTGGTATTGCAAACGGAGGATGAAGATAGATGGAGGGGCTTGTCGGACGTCAAGGAGCTTTCGACCAAGAGAGAAAGAGAGGAATTAGTGGGGATTCTGGGCTGATTTCGAGCGTGAGGAAGACGGTGTGATCAGGAGGTTCTTTTATAGGCCTCAGGAGGAGATTTTGGGCTTGGGAAGCAAGCTTCCCAAGATTGGAAAGCTCACTGAAGTTTGGGAATTCCTTGATACCCAAATCTCTCATGCGTTCACATGAGAGATTGGGTAAGTTTTAGGACTTGGGATCAGGTTCAAAAGGGAATTTCTTGACGAACTTCCTTTTCAAATTTGAAAGGGATTCGTCAAGAAATCAGGGAGTTCGTACCAAATTAAGGTCGCTGGAGCAAGTAGGAATAGGTTTAATGGCAGTAGGTACCTTTTTGTAAGAACGATGACAAAGTTAGGGGTCAATTTGAAAAGATTTTGAAAGTTAAGGGTAGAAATGTAATCAGACATGACAAAGTTGCAAACTAGGTTAAGGCAAGCTTATCTTGAGTCTAAATTTTGGTATAAACCTAATTTAGAGCTAAGGAATCCAATGGTGAAGTTGGATTTTGGCTTTGACCATGTTTGACTGGGTAATTTATGCAAAAACCTAAATTAGGGTAAATGTCTGTCTGTGACTCTGTTCTGGGTCAAAACGGGTTTTGATGGTCAAATTGAAGGTTCCAAACCCTAGCGAATATTTTTCTATGAATTTTATAGGTTTTTGGTGAATTTTATCCTAATCAGAACCTCAATTAATTAAGCGGATCTATTTTTAGGGTTTCAAAAAGTGATTTAATTCTCAAAACACGTGCAAACCCTTTTCTGATTGTTTTAACCCACTTGTTAGCTTTCTAAGACCATTTGACCTTCATTCAACCCCTGAGAAAACCCATGGTTGTACTGCATTCATGATATGCTGGTAAAATTATAGTTTTAACCCTAGTTTCTTATTTTTCCCTCAGAATGATTATGTAGTGACTTATGACTCTCTGGCAGTTATGTAGGAGCATTTACTTACTTAACTGGGTCAAAATGAGCTAGTTATGGCTCATGATGGTGTTCCCATCAACCAGGTTGGCGAGTTCTAGCCATCTGTTCGAGTTGATTGCGAACCTCTATAATTTTCGCATTATGCTGTCCCTACTTAGCAACATAGGTCTTCCGCATATCAACCAAAGTTTGTAGAACTTGGCTCATCTGGTCTTCCTTGCTAGGCCCAATTTGAAAGTTCGAGTTTGGTCTCAGATGAGCGAGCTGATATGGTCCCAGATTTGTGGGTGGGGTTGGAATTGAGGTCTACAGTTCTGATTATTTCCTGACCACCATGAAATTTGGATGATTACACCATTCAGGGTTGTAAGACTTGGAGAATGGATCATTTTGGATGGCGTGGAGCTCCTCGCAGGGTTGAGTAGCTCCCGAGTAATCAAAATACGGGGGTTTAGAGATCCCCCAACTAGAGTAGGTTGGTTCAGAGTTTCCTTTGAAACCAGTATCAGAAGGGGTTGGATACACATCCATCCCCGGATATAAGTGCTGGTGAACGTTATGTGTGACCTCCCTCCCTGTGGGTGGACACACATGCGTGCTCTGCTGAGAAGAAGTGTCCCTCTGGAGTTGGCTATTTAAATCATCCAACTTCTTCTCGATAATGGAGACCTTATCTAATTGACTATCCACTAACTCCAGATTAATGGATGCAGATAGATCTTGTGTCTCATGTGTCCCTCTCGTGCTTGT
The DNA here is from genome assembly GCA_037157565.1 of Thalassia testudinum. Classification (NCBI taxonomy): domain Eukaryota; kingdom Viridiplantae; phylum Streptophyta; class Magnoliopsida; order Alismatales; family Hydrocharitaceae; genus Thalassia; species Thalassia testudinum. The sequence goes on from JAZHRO010000046.1 coordinate 2,190,988, forward strand.
CGATGCGCAGGTAGTCGTATAATTGAACATACCCATAGACTCATTATTTATGGAGTTCTCGCAAATGTTCTCGAGAATCTCCCAAATAATGTCTTCATCTTTACCCATGAAGTTGCCTCCACAGGCTGCATCAACAAATAATCTGATATCCTCACGAAGTCCCTGGTAAAAAGAGTGGACCTGTTCCCATTTAGGAACTCCGTGATGAAGGCATTTCCTCATTTGATCCAGAAAGTGATCCCATGCCTCATGAAGTGGTCCCCTGCATTCTATGTGAAATGCATGATTCGGTGCCTCAGGACATTAGTGCATCCATCTAGGAAGAATTTCTTGAGGAATTTAGCTTGTAAACCCTCCCAGGTGTTGGTCGGTCAAGTTAGAGATCGATACCAATGGGTAGCCTTATCCTTTAAAGAGAAGGGGAACATCTTCATGAGCAAGGTGTTCAAATTTTGGTCATTTGGCCCAAGAGTCTGGGCTAGATGTTTCAACTCTTGGATATGTTAGAAGGGGTCTTCAGAGACTAATCCATGAAAGTGAGGGATCAAGTTGATAATGTTTGGTTTCAACTCAGTATCAGGTCCGTCAACCAAAATTTGCACCCTGGGTTCGATTGCCACAGCTGTGGGAATGTAGTGATCCTGCATCTGTGAATGCTCTTGGGGGTTTGCCAGTGAATGAATCAGATTGATACAAGCTGCAATTGGTTTTATAGGTTTTGAATCTCACCCTCTTCTTGATCTTTGTTCACCATGGAATTAGAGGATGAGAACTGGATTCAGATGTAGAAGGACCAGAAGAGATGTCAAGTGGATCAAGAAAGAACCCAAACAAGTTGGTCATGGTTTGAGCCTAACAAGAATGAACCACTAGTGGAGGTCTCAAGATGGGTTTGAAAGACCTCCTCCCGTACATGCACTATAGAATTAGATGAGGGATTGGAAATGCTCTAGACCCAATCAAGGCACCCAAAAGGATTGGATGACTAAGGCTGTTTGAGGCAGATGGACCTCTGATAAAAAATCCACACACATGAGAATTACCTAGGCAGCCAAGAAGGGAGAGTCCTGCAAAGACCCCTACACGATAGAGCATCCCTATGGGTTACAAGGTTTCCCCTACCCGACCTTCCTTGCCACTACGATTCCAAGTAGACTAGAATGTATGAATTGAGACCTAAGTCCACCAATTTAAATCCTGATTGTACTTTGAATTTAACTTGAATTTAGAATTGATTCAAATTGTGACCTAATTTGGAGGTTGGTTGATTCACAAAGTGAACCAACTTCACCTGACCTACCCTAAAATTAAGGATGGAAATTGGGTCAGGCACCCAAATCACCCTGTTTTGGTTTGCAAATAGGTTATTACGTCTCAACTTTTAAGATTGAAGTGATCTTAAAGCCTGACTTTTAGGGCTTTGATGATTAATCAAATCAAATCAAATAGGCTATTCACAATGCGAGAATATTTATTTCCATTTTAGCTGGAAAATGTGTACTAGTCCTTGAAACCTTAATGTAGAAACCCTAATTTGGCTCTATTCCCAGGTCCAATTGATTCCAAAGATGGCACCTTGGGCTCAAACAAGAAGGTGAATAGCCTAAGGTGCTTTATGTCCCGAATAGGTGTAAATATCAGGATTGAGGATCTTTAATCAAATCAATCAAATTTGATCGCAATCAAATCAAGATAAATCAGGATGAATTCTTGTCTTGAAAGATGATTAGTAGAAAAGTAAGCCAGAATTGGATCCTAATTCCGTTATTTCCCATTTTTATCTTTCCAAGAGAGTGAAGGAGATTATGGAAGAGAATCAGCTAATTACTTGCCCTTGTGTGGTTGATCTAAGCTTGACGATCTTTAATGATGATTCACCTCAAACCAACACAACAAAACAAACAGAGAAAGTTAGAATTCAAATCAGAATGAATATGACTAGTGGTAAAATTGTGCATTACTCCCCAACAACGACAGCAAAATGCTAACACACTTTTATCAGATTTTAGAAACACGTTGTAGTATAGCAACGAAAACAAATCAACACTTAAATTTATATGCTCAAAATTTGAGTTCGGAGGTATTCTTAAGGAGTAATAGGTCACAAATTAACCACTAATCAAGTAATTAGAATAATGCTCAAGAGATTGATATAACGAGAAATTTATTCAATGATAAGTAGGACATGTATCAAGCCCAAAAGATATATAAGTCAAAGGCCAAAAAAATGTGTTTCAACTAAGCTTATGGCCTGAATACCTCTATCAGATGTCTACAAGAAATCATCAGAAGAGTTAAAATTAGAAATTAGAAGTCCAATATTTGGCTAAAGCCTTCACAAAAGTAAGCCAAAATTCCCCTAAGGCCCACACGAATCCCACGGCAAAACCAACCCCTTTTTCTGGGCCCAATAACCTCTTCTCCTCTCTCCTTCTCTATTTAGATCCATAATTGGACCCAGACCCCCCTAGGCATGAGTGGCACGTGAGGGTGTGTGTAGGGGTGTGCGTAGGGGACCCGACCCCTTATGTACTTGGGTGAGCAATTGGTGGGTGTGGAAGTTTATGAACCAATTTCAAATTTGGATGCCCATGGTGTGGGACTATCTTCAGAGCTCTTCATTCCTTCATGAGCTGCAACTGAAGGTGAATGGTTCGATTGAGGCAGCTGAAGGATTTGGATAGCCAAATTAAGGCCTAGGTATGGTCCTCAAGAGGAACCGTAGCTGTTGGAGGAGCTGCCCTTGCCATAGTTCGTCGATGGTTGCTCGACATCGTTGGAGAAGACAATTCCAGCTGGGTAACTGATGAGAGCCTCATCATGAGCCATAACTAGCTCATTTTAACATAATAAAGAGAATAAAAGCTCCTACATGACTTAGAAGAGGGCTTAATTAGAGGAATAAGTGTTCTGAGAAGAAAACATGAAATAAAGGTTAAAACTGTAATTTTACCTTTGCAGTAGATAAACAGGATTTCTCAGAGACAAAGCATAGGTCAAATGGTCTAAATGAGATAAAAAGTGGGTTGAATCAATCAAACATGGGTTCATGTGCAATCTAAGAATTAAATGACACTTGGTAACCCTAAAACAGACCTGCTTAATTCAACAAGGTTTCGGTCAAGATAAAAATCAAGTAATCCCTCTAAAAATCATGGAAAAATATCCCTTAGGGTTTAGAACATTCAAATTGGCCTTTGGAACCTAGTTTGACCTAGATTAGGGTCCTAGCTCATCAATTGAACTAATTTGGGTTTTTATGCAAAATGTCTAGTCAAACGAGGTCAAACCTAAATCCAACTTCACCATTGGAATCCTTAGGTCCAAATTAGGTTTGTACCAAAATTTGGACCTAAGGGGAGGTCATCTTGACCTACTTTGCAATTGAGTACACCCAATCACATTTTGGTCCCTATCTTCTGAAAACCATCACATAGAACCACCTAGCTTCCTTGCCAATATTACAATAAGGTCCCTCCACCATTATTGGGAAGAGATCCTACTCCAGTGAGGATTAGAGAGGGAATACTCTCTGATCCCTCAGAGATCCCCTCCCAGAATTGGAAGGGAGATTCTCTAAGGAATCCCCTTCCATCTGAGCCCGATCATGATCCAGATTTGCGTCCAATCTCTCGTGTGAACGCATGAGAGATTTGGGTATCTAACCACCTTCCATCTCCTGTGAGATGTCGGTGGCTAGAAGCTTTCCCTCCACGCACCAGACGCACAGCCAACACCTATAAATTAAACCCTAACTCCTGCAGAACCTCCTCAGCTCGACTTGGTCAGGGTTCCACCTCATATTCATCTCCTTCTTCTCCGGCCAAGAGGTCCAGCAAGCTTCGGCGATCCCCCCCTCCCCTTCCTATTCGCTCTGCCACAAAACCAGTGGCAAAGCCGTCTTCCTCATCCTCCTCTCGTCACGCAACACCCTCGCGCGCTGCCCTAGCCCCGTCGTCGCCGCCGTCTTCCCCCACTTGGTGTCTTCTTCTCCAGCGACAGTAGGTACTGCTGTCCGCCTCGTCGTCCCCTTCATCCCTTTAATTAGGTTAAAACTCTTCTTCTCTATCCCCTCTTTCATTCCCCTCATTTTATTTCATCAAAAACCCCTCGACCGCCGTTGTTCACCATCACCTTCCTCATCTCCGGCCACCCTCCGGCGAGTCGCTCCCATCGCTCCGCAGCCCCACACGCCTCACCGACCATCACATAACCTCCTCCTCACCTCACTGAGTAACATTAGCCCATCCACCGTCCCGCTACGCCACCACAACAGCCCCCCGAACACACCCACTCGTCTGGCCACAGGGCGACCTAGGCACGCACGCTTAGGCCACCCCACGGCCTGCCACCTAGCTCTTAACCTTCGCCGTGACACGGCAAAGGTTCCCCGGTGATCTGATTAGGCTGCGAGGCTCTTTTCGTGTCTGACAGGTTCCGCACCCTGGCCGCCATTGACGGCAACTCGAGGAAGCTCCACGCTCGCTCCAGGCTTCAAGACCTCAAGGCTCCAGGTGCAGCTCACTCGGGGAGGCATTGTGAAGATATCTGACCCAGCAAGAGACGTTGCGAAGTCCGTAGCTGTGGAAATTGAATGATAGACTTCTGCGGGCACGAGCGAGAGAAGGCCGGGAGTTTTAGTCCCACATCGGTAACTTACAAAGCGCTACCATGGTTTATATTGTTTTTGTGATATTGGTTCAGTGCCTCTGAACGCACTTGGGGTGAGGTCCCTCACATATCTCACGCCGCCTCATCCGCGAGTTCACTACGCGGATCTAGGGCGATCCGACCCGACCCTGTCCTGTGCACACCTCATGTCGGTGAGCCTGGTCACGGCTGCGATATCCGACCCGTTTACCCGGCTCTAGGAGAGCGTCCTGAGAGTGGTTCACAGAGAGAAAGAGACGCGCCAGTGTGGGTAGAGGGTTAGGTTTTTCTTTGTTGTGGTTGTGCAGGGAAGGAAGAAAGAAGGAAGGAGTGAAGCCAACACTTGGCCGCTACTAGCAGAGGAAATGAAGAAGTAAGGAAGCCTTTGCAGAAAAAAAAGAGAAGAAAAGGAAGAGGCGAAGGGAAAAGAGAAGAAGAACTGAAGAAGAAGAAGAGGAACTGAAGGCAAACAGAACCAAGAAAGGAAGCAGAGCCAAGGAAGAAGAAGAAGACCCGTAGAGAGAGATACTGTCGAAGAAGAAAGAAAGAAGACAGAAGAAAATAAGAAGAAAAGCAAGGCACTGCAGAGAAAGAAGAATGGAAGAAAATCAGAAGAAGAATCAAAGAAGGGAAAACACACTTTTAAGACGTCTAATCCCATGATCAGATGTCCAATTCTTTCTTTTTACCTCAATTACTTTTTAAACTCATGCATTTATATTTGAATTAAGTTTTGAGTAATTAAAGTGTTCAATTACATTCTAGAGATTAGTAATAAATTCCAATTGCTCCCTGTGTTCGACCTCGGATACTTAGGTTTTCGAGTAATAAAACTTTTATTTGTTGACGACGCTTGATCACCTATATTACGACGTAATTAACTGTTAAAACACGATCGAGTTTCGCACGTCAACATTTTGGCGTCGTTGCCGTGGAGCAAAGTGCAATTTATCACTAGTCTCTACATTCTTTTTATCTTATTGAACACTAACTTGCCCTGCTTTGCTTCATTACGATCTTGCCGGTATTTCACGAGAAAATCCCTCCCGCAAGCCAACCACTCCAGGGCAGGTAATTTCTTTTCTTCCTTAAACTATCCCCTAAGCTTTGAAAGAGAAAAGGAAGAAAATTAATTTAGGAATCAATTGCCTTCTTTCTATAGTAATCACCATCTTTAAGGCAAACGTTTCCTAATTTTGCGAAAATTTTTTAAATCTTCTTGAAGTTGGAGCGATTTTTTTAGATTCTATCCCACAAATTCATGTGCGTAATAGAAATCACGCTTAATCTCGGCGGACAACACACTTCTTGTTTTTAAGTCCAAAGAGAACCTTTTCAAAAAGAAAAAGAGGATTGGAAATAGAACCAAATTAGGGTTTCTACAGTAGGGTCTTGAAGTGCTAGCTCACACATGCCTGCATAAAAGGAAATAAACCCTCCCGCATCAGTGTGCTACCCAAGCCCGTGATTGAAGAGATCTTAACAAGACAAACCCTAAGAAAAATTGAGCTCTAAAATCACTTGAATCTTAAAATCTTGGACCTAATAACCTGGGAGTCAAATCAGGGTGATCTCTAGCCTCCTAACCTAGAATCATTCTACCATCTATAGGACAGGTCAGGTGAAGTTGATCCCTTGGGACAACCAACCTGTAAATTAGGTCACAACATCAAAACATCTAAAGTTCAAAGTGAGAACCCTAAAGCACCTTTGAAATAAAAGTGGTAGACTTAAGAGGTCAAGGTCCCCATTCTAGTCTACCTTGAATCTCAGTGACAAGAGAGGTCGGGTGGGGGAAACCTTGTAACCCGTGGGGACGCTCTACCGTGTATGGGTCTTTACGTGACTCTCACTCTCTGGCTGCCTAGGTAATTCTCAAGTGGTCGATCTTTTGATCCAGGGGTACCATCCGCCCCACTCCTCAATAGTCATCCAAATGTCTTTGGGTGTCTTGATTGGGTTAAAAACATCTCCAGTCCCTCATCTTTTCTCTTTAGAGCACACACACACATTTTCAGTGGGACTCGTTATTCAGATCTAATCACTTTATAACTTGATTCTACATCTTGATTCAAACTCTGATTCTACATCTTGATTCCACCACCTGATCCAAATATGCAGCCAAACCACTTAGGACTACCATTCAAGAAACCTGAATATCGGAGATCCATGAGAGATAAAATGATTGAGGATGCCATGAAATTCTATGAAAAGAAGAAACCTCAACACCAGTAGAAAACATTCAAGTTGATGTCCCAACAACCACAACCTTTATCATAACCTGTGCCCAAGTATTATTAGTAGAAGTCACAAAAGGATCAGCCCGTGACTTGATCATTACTGGATACATTGAGATAGAAAAATTGCACAATCTTGAATACCTTCAATGTATGACAAATCCTCGACTTTGGAAGCAACACCAAGATAGTCTTAAAAAATGGGAAGAGATAATGAGATTAGTAAAACAAATTATTGACCAGAAATACCCGTATATACCACAAAGAAAAGATGAACCATCTTGGGACGACATCGAGGATCAATCTGATCTCGGGTTTGAGGCACAAAATGGTTGTGGATTCCCAACCCAGATGGAGTATAATGTGCCTAATATCGAAGAAGGTTGGGAAGCTCCAAATGCAGGAAAATACCATGGTGAGCCCATTCTAGAATCCCAAAACTCCTGTAAGTATGAGAGTAGAACTGAACCTCTAGAGGGTATAAATTTCGTCCCTTATCCTAATAAGGTGACCCTCGAAGGTTATTTAGACCTAGATTCTAGTAATTCAACCCACATCCTAAACCTAGAACCTAGATCTAAATTCTATTTTGAAGATTTCAAGGCCCCATATGAAGAAGATCAATCTTTTAATGAAGAATATGATTTTGGGCCTCTATTTTATGAATATCCCTCGCCAACATCCTCAGAGGAACTAATCAATTTTTCGGAAGTCATGCCAATCTACGATACAGAAATCGAGCAGTTGGACGAGTGGGGTTTCAATTGGGTCTACCCTACTAGCTTAGAACCTGAGCCTCTACCAGATAGGGACACCTTTTTAAGCTCAGAATTAACATTTAGGCTAGACCCTAGGCAGGCTGCTGAATCTACAACATATGATTTATTCTATGGTTGAACTCACGATCTAGAATCTCATTCAAATGTTGATTTTCAAAAATTCTTCGACGATTTTGAATCTAACCATAACATCGGAGAAAATATGCTTCCTGATTATAACAAGCCATTTTTCTTTGAAGCCACCTACTCCACATATACAGAACCAATCAAAACCCATTCTCTACCCCGACCCGCAACCGGACTCAATTTCTATTTCGATTCACCTCTCACTGAGCCGTTTGCAGATGATTCAACTCCATATCTATATCGGGTATCGGGCATTGATCAGACCGAAAAACAGGAGCCATCATTCCGTGATCACCCCTATAGGGTTTCCACACCACACATTGATTATTTTCGGAACCCTACTCTGACCAGGCTGATTCGACTCAGCCTAAATCCAAGTTTTCACTTCCATATCCATCTGAACCACATGGCATTTGGTGGGTTCCGCATTTGTTGATCTACATCTATCAACCCACCAGACTTATTGGGTTTGGGCTGCATCATCAGCCTACTGATCTTAACAAGCACCTGGTTAGACCAACCAGGCTCTTAATCAACGTGCTTGTTTTACAAAATTTCGTTGATTTGACCACCCCCTCTCCACCCCATTTCCCACTCGACTGAAGGCATCAAATTTAGCGCTTAACGTGAGGCAACCCATCATCCCAAAAATAGAGACCCATCTGATTATCCGTCCGTACTCCACGTCCATTGCACCTTGAGTTCAGCCTTAGACAGTTGATCCCACCTCTGGTACACGTATCAGAGCTTGAAATCATTCGCATCAGTCATTTCTGACCCTTTCACCCACCCGATGTATCCTATTCTAAGTCCCTGATCTCAACACTATTTCACACCCTCCGTTTACAATGAGGACATTGCAAAACTTAGGCATGGGGGGGCGATAAAGTGCATACATACAGAACCAAGAAAAAGTCAGAAGGAATCTCACAAAAAAAAGTCACATATGTCAAAAGCACAAAAAAATGGGGGAGGGAGGAAATTTTGTGAACCACATAATTATAAGGAGGAGAAAAAGAGCAAAAATGACAAAAGGAGCACAAGATGAAAAAGAAAAAGAGGTAGTCATTAGTAAAAGATTAAGGAATTAACTGAAGTTCTAGACCAGATCAAGAAAAGAAATGAAAAGAAAAGTGCTAAGGAGACATAAAAAGAGATTGCGGGAACGCTGGTCTTAGGCCTCTTGGGCTAGATTCTTTAGCTTAAAAAATTCACGTATCTACTAAAATCTGGATAATCCTCAAGAGGTTGGGGAAAATGCGAAGCTTACGTATTAGGTCTAAGGCTTAGGAAGTATTCAGCCTCGTTAACTGACCTTCGATTTGCAGGATTCAGTAACCTAAGCACCCCAAATTCACACATAGTCTGGGTCAGTACGCATAAATATCCAAATCATGCAAAAGCGTTTAATGTTCTGAAAAAGTCACCAAGATTAGGAGTGGCCAATCAACACAAGTTGATTTGGACGAGTTCCCGGTGCGGAGAGGCGGGAAATTCCCCTCGAAGATGCGTAACAACATATCATCTCCTCGGTGCTTGTCTCTTAGGATATTTAAATATCCTACTGGGGGCATCTAAGCACTCTGCTGGTTCAGATACCATGGGCGGGATTATCTCGAAATGTCGATCGCCAGGGACTGAATTCGGCCACGGAACGCCATGGCCGGGATTATCTCGAAATCTCGAAAGCTAGGGATCTGGGGGTTGCCATGGGCTGGATTATCTCGAAATCTCGATAGCCAGGGACCCTTGAGGATTGATGATGGGGATGAGGAATCCGATACAGACCATGTTGAGAACCTAATCAGAAGCTAGAAATAAAAAGAAAAGAGAGAGAAAGCTCTCCAAACAAATAAATCTTCTGTCTCTCTCTTACAAAAACGCACTGCAAACTGAACCTAGGCTAAAAATGTCTTAAGCATAGGTGTTTTAATCGCGGAATCCAACAAACCCTAGGTTAGTTTCTGTGGGCCTTAAAAACCTTTGTAGAGGACTAAGGCTAAAGTGGGTCAGGTCCAGATTTTGGTTGGTGCTTGAATACCTCTAGGCCTATTGTTGGCATTCTGACCTAATCACAAAAGAAAAAAGAGAAGCACTTATCATAATTGATGACAGACACTCAGGGTCTAGAACAGAGGTTAAAACCTTAAAATTTGCTAAGGGACTAGTAAAAGCTAGGCATGGGGGTATGATGAGAGCCTCATCATGAGCCATAACTACCTCAGTTTAACATAATAAAGAGAATAAAAGCTCCTACATGACTTAGAAGAGGGCTTAATTGGAGGAATAAGTGTTCTGAGAAGAAAATATGAAATAAAGGTTAAAACTGTAATTTTACCATTGCAGTACATAAATGAGATTTCTTAGAGACAAAGAATAGGTCAAATGGTCTAAATGAGATAAAAAGTGGGTTGAATCAATCAGAAATGGGTTCATGTGCAATCTAGGAATTAAATGACATTTGGTAACCCTAAAATAGACCCTCTTAATTCAACAAGGTTATGATCAGGATAAAAATCAAGTAAACCCTCTAAAAATCATGGAAAAATATCCCCTAGGGTTTAGAACATTCAAATTGGCCTTTGGAACCTAGTTTGACCTAGATTAGGGTCCTAGCTCATCAATTAACCTAATTTGGGTTTTTATGCAAAATGTTCAGTCAAACGTGGTCAAACCTAAAATACAACTTCACCATTGGAATCCTTAGGTCAAAATTAGGTTCTTACCAAAATTTGGACCTAAGGGTAGGTCATCTTGACCTACTTTGCAATTGAGTACACCCAATCACATTTTGATCCCTATCTTTTGAAAACCATCACATAGAACCCCCTAGCTTCCTTGCCAATCTTACAATCAGGTCCCTCTACCATTATTGGGGAGAGATCCTACTCCGACGAGGATTAGAGAGGGAATACTCTCTGATCCCTCAGAGATCCCCTCCTAGAATTGGAAGGGAGATTCTCTGAGGAATCCCCTTCCATCTGAGCCCCCTCATGATCCCAGATTTGCACCCAATCTCTCGTGCGAATGCACGAGAGATTTGGGTATCTAACCACCTTCCATCTTCGGTGAGACGTCGGTGGCTAGAAGCTTGCCCTCCACGCACCAGACGCACGTCCAACACCTATAAATTAAACCTTAACTCCTACCAAACCTCCTCAGCTCGACTTGGCTGGGATTCCACTTCAGATTCATCTCCTTCTTCTCCGACCAAGAGGTCCAGTGAGCTCCGGTGAGCCCCCCCCTCCCCTTCCTCTTCGCTCTGCCACAAAACCAGTGGCAGAGCCATCTTCCTCATCCTCCTCCACGTCGCGCAACACCCTCACGCACTGCCCTAGCCCCGTCGTCGTCACCGTCTTCCCCCACTGGGCATGTTCTTCTCCAGCGACAGCAGGTACTGTCATCCACCTCCTCGTCCCTTTTGTCCCTTTAATTAGGTTAAAACTCTTCTTCTCTATCCCCTCTTTCATTCCCCTCATTTTATTTCATCAAAAACCCCTTGACCGCCGCTGTTCACCATCACCTTCCTCATCTCCGGCCACCCTCCGGCGAGTCGCTCCCATCGCTCCGTAGCCCCACATGCCTTGCCGACCATCACATAACCTCCGCCTCACCTCACTGAGTAACATCCGCCCATCCACCGTCCCGCTACACCACCACAATAGCCCCTCGAACACACCCACCCGTCCGGCCACAGGGCGACCTAGGCACGCACGCCTAGGCCACTCCGCGGCCTGCCACCTAGCTCTTCACCTTCGCGGTGACATGACGAAGGTTCCCCGGTGATCTGATTAGGCTGCGAGGCTCTTTTCGTGTCTGACAGGTTCCACGCCCCGGTCGCCATTGACGGCAACTCGAGGAAGCTCCACGCTCGCTCCAGGCTTCAGGACCGCAAGGCTCCAGGTGCAGCTCACTCGGGGAGGCATTGTGAAGATATCTGACCCAGCAAGAGATGCTGCGAAGTCCGCAACTGTGGAAATTGAATGATAGACTTCTGCGGGCACGCGCGAGAGAAGGCCGGGAGTTTTAGTCCTACATCGGTAACTTACAAAGCACTGCCATGGTTTATATTATTTTTGTGATATTGGTTCAGTGCCTCCGAACGCACTTGGGGTGAGGTCCCTCACATATCTCACGCCGCCTCATCCGCAAGTTCACCACGTGGATCTAGCGCGATCCATCCCGACCCTGTCCTAAGCACACCTCACGCCGGTGTGCCTGGTCACAGCCGCGATATCTGACTTGTTTACCTGGCTCTGGGAGAGCGTCCTGAGAGTGGTTCACAAAGAGAAAGAGACGCACCGGTGTGGGTAGAGGGTTAGGTTTTGCTTTGCTGTGGTTGTGCAGGGAAGGAAGAAAGAAGGAAGGAGTGAAGCCAACACTTGGCTGCTACTAGCAAGGGAAATGGAGAAGAAGGAAGCCTTCGCAGAAGAAAAAGAGAAGAAAAGGAAGAGGTGAAGGGAAAAGAGAAGAAGAACTGAAGAAGAAGAGGAACTGAAGGCAAACAGAACCAAGAAAGGAAATAGAGCCAAGGAAGAAGAAGAAGACCCGTAGAGAGAGATACTACAGGAGAAGAAAGAAGGAAGACAGAAGAAAATAAGAAGAAAAGCAAGGCACTGCAAAGAAAGAAGAAGAATGGAAGAAAATCAGAAGATGAATCAAAGAAGGGAAAACACACTTTTCAAACTCATGCATTTATATTTGAATTATGTTTTGAGTAATTAAAGTGTTCAATTACATTCTAGATATTAGTAATAAATTCCAATTGCTCCCTGTGTTCGACCTCGGATACTTAGGTTTTCGAGTAATAAAACTTTTATTTGTTGACGACGCTTGATCACCTATACTACGACATAATTAACTGTTAAAACACGATCGAGTTTCGCACGTCAACAATAACCATAGAGATGAATACATGACCTTGGGTCCAATTAGACACATGAATAGCTTAGGCGAGACATGCTAGAGCTAAACCCTAGGTCTATTAGGCGTGGAGGTGAACAACAGTGCATGGCGGAGGAGCTTTGAAGAAGTTTCTTCACTACTGATGGTGAATGGTGATGGAGGCATTGTGAAGTGCAATTAGGTTGGGCAAAAGGTTTGTAAGGGTGAGAGGAAGTGTTCACCTAACCTAATTAGGTCATAGGAAGATGGAGGAGGTGAAGCGATGATGGTAAAGGTGGCCATCGGAGGCAGCGATCGAAGAAGGTGCTAGAGATGGTAGATGGAGCTCTAGAGCTCCATCTACCATCTCTCCATCTACCATCTCTAGAACTCCAGAAACTTAATTGTAAGGGAGAGGAAGAAAATCCCTAACTTAATTTTATGAAAAGAAGACGGAGATGGGTCATCGGAGTTTACATGGAGATGAAGAAGATGAGATGATGGCTGGAGCAGAAGAAGGTGAATTGGGGAATGTAGCTTCGTGGGAAGCTCTGTATGAAGACGTCGAAGAGGAACCCACAGCCTATAATGCCTGGCAGTGGGCAAAGAAGGGGAACATGGAGCTTCGGTGGTAGGTCTCTTTGCTGGCGAGGAAGAAGAAATTGAGGGGATTCCGATGAAAATTAGCATGAGTTTGTGCTCGTAAGTGCAAGGCCTCTTAAATGGATGTGATTGTACAACTCAATTAAGCGAAGTTTAGCTTAATTAGAAAGTGCTTAGATCGACTTTTGAGCTTGAGAAATCAATGCTCACCGGCGATGATTCTGATGATGATTAATCTTGAGAAGTGGTTCAAACAATCGAGGAGTTCAGGACCAATCTCACCAATTTTGGTGATATTTGGTCTTGATTTGTTCCTCGAAATTGAGGATCAAGTCTTGAAGTTTTGGGTTTGAGATGCTATTGTAGTTGTGCATTTACACGACGAAGAAGAAGGTGGAGGTGGTGGAGGTAGGGGGTTTTTTGCGAAGGAGATCAAAAGCTAGGGCCTGGTGATCACATGGGTTTTGCGTGTTTGAAATCGAGGTTATGAGTAACCCGTCGCCGTAGTTGCAAAACTTGCAATCAAATATAATTTATATCGAAACTCCAAGGGAGTCTCGAGTCGAACACAGGGAGGCGACGTTTAATTTGTATGAAAACCGACTTCGATTTGTTTCTTTTTGGTGTTTTGTGGTTTTGTTATTTTTTTGTTTTTGAAATAAAATGAGAAGCAATCACAAGAGAGAGATGGAATCAAATGTGATATATTACATGAATGTCAATTACAATACACTATGAAAGCGTAAAATAGAAAATGGGTGAGAAGAAATCTCTCGAAGTGGCTGTTTGGTGAGACGACGGTGCCTGGAAGAAGCTCGGATGAAGGAGTTGGGAAGTAGGACGACGGAGGTGAGAAGCGAGAGGATGTCAGGTGGAGGAAAGCTTCAGCGTAGCTCCGGAATGAAGGTGAGGAGGAGATGATTTGCTACCGGAATGGAGGTGGGAGGATAGCTCCAAGGTGACCTATGAATGGTGATGGGAAGATGGAGGAGTATTTGGTGGGGCAGAGTTTCGTTTCACTAATAGGCGCCTTGGGAGCTTGAGAGTAAGCTCTAACAAAGTGTTGGTAGGCTTGCTAGAGCTTGGGAGTAAGTGGGAGTATAGTAGGTAGAGATGAATTAGAAGGGAGTGGCTGTAGGTCCTTATATAGTGGATGAGAAGAGGCTAGAGTAGGCATGAGACCAATAGCGACCTCCAGGACGTCGCTGTAGCCAGCTCATGCCTGCTCGCACACGCTGCTGGCCTTGCTCCTATGAGCAATTAGTGACGGCTGTAAGCATTACTAAATGTCCACTAGGCTATTGCTGAAGGCTGGTGCTAACCAAGCACACGCCCGCGCGCACGTGGGCTCGCGTGTGCTTGAGATGCGTCGACGGCCACGTGCAGCATTAGCACCCATCGAGCAATGCCACATGGCGATGCCTCCGTCGCTCAATGACATCCAACGGGTGCAATCGAATCACGCCTGCTCTTCGCGAGAATTTCCCCACACACCGTGGCTTGAACCCACGCTTGTGGTTTGCGAGCACGTGTCTTCACCAATGTACCACGTCCACGGTTTGTCGAGTGGAGTGTTGGTGCGATTGCACAGTTGGGGCTCCCCTCAGTCATTGGATTAAGATCCAACGGTGGAGATCTCATCATGTGGTGCCCTTGAGAATGCATCGACTTAGGTGGGGTGTCCTGGATGGTGCCATGTGGCATCATCTGGGCCGTCTGTCTTCTTCTTCTTGTAGAGGGTGCTACGGAGCTCCGATCGGGGTGATTTTTGCATTGATGGACTATGATCATTGCTCTAGATTCATCTGTACTATCGGATTCTTCATCCGGAGCTCGTAAAGGTGTTGCACTACCTCCTGGCCATGTAAAATGGAAGAATTAGTGTACATAATATACAACTATCCTAAATGCCATGCAATGGGTGTTATGTAGTATTTATAACATGATATGCAATGCTAAGCCTAGGAATTATCATAAATAAGCAATTTATCATGAATTCATGTGTGTTTATCATACCCCCATGCTTACTTTTTGCTATTTTCTAGCAAAATTAACCTAAAGGCTATTTATAAAAGTAGAATTAGGATTCGATCTCTTAGGCATAATTTGTTCGTTATTTTAGGAACTTTCAACCCAAGACTTGGTTACAAAGTCTCGACAGTGTGTCTGCTAGAATGTAGACCGTCCAAGCCCTCACCTTATTTGAAAAGAGAAGATACACAAATTTTTTTCTTGTTTTTCTTCCTTTTTTTTTGTACTTTTGGAGTTTGAGAGTTTCGGGATAACTTTTTATGGCTACCCAACCTGTCCAAGGCTCGAAAAGGACTCTAAGTGCTAAGCATCTAGTGAAAAGAGTGAAAGACTCACTAGGCGGCTGTTAAAATGGACTTCGGGTTTCTACGACCTTAGGTGACCTTGCCTAGAGGTTTATCTTTTCGAACGGTAGCTTTCTTCCTACTTTTATATTTGGGTCAACATAAGGGCAAACCTAGTGTATATCACCTCGCTTTATTCTACTTCCTCGCTTCTTCCCTAAGTGTTTTGGGAATTATTGGGCATTTTTGTGAGTTGGGCTCTGGACAACCGACCAATGGGCTGTTACCCACGACAACTTGCTAGCCATACTCGTGCGGTGAAGTGTGTTTTTATTTATTTATTTTTTCTCCTTTTTCTTTTTTTAAGTAGGTGGCTTCCTTGATCTAAGCTTTACCTAAAGGCAGTATAATGAAAGTGGTCTTATGGCTAGGCTCTGGACAACCGATCGATGAGTTGTTACCACCAACAATTTTCCAGCCATAGCACCCTAGATAGTTCATTAGCTACCCAATTTCCGAAGAAACCATCAAAAAGTGAGTTAGTGCGAAAAAGTGTGTAGATGCTTAGGCTTAAAGTCCCCCCAAATCAGAGGGCGGATTGATAAGTCGCATACTTATCATCCCAATTTATTTACCAAAGTAAAGTGAATTTTAATTGGCAAGGACTCGAGGCTAGGTCCACATTTTAGTGGACACCTGGGCTAATTAAGCCCGAAGACCTGAAGAGTCTAAGTATTTAGGTCTCAAAGTATCAATTCCTAAAGTTTGCAACTCCTAATGCCTAAGTTCTCATCTCCTAATTCAAATTTTTTTTTTTTGGAATCAAATAATAGGAAATTACTATTCCAGCTGACAAAAAGATTATAAGATATATCCAACCCCCCATGCTTAGCTATTACAATGTCCTCATTGTTAAAAATGTAGGCATGCAGGAGAGTAGAAGTGGAAGAATAGAACCTAGTTTCCATGTGATTTTGGTTAGCTTGGAACAGTCTTTACACATGTTGAGTTTAGTGCCTTCAGCTAGGCGATGATTGGCCCACTGTGGTTAAGGCAAGGTAAGAGCAACCTTGTACGAGATGGGTTCAGAGAGCATATGGTCAACAAAGGGTTTGAGACACTATCCGTTGATTTTGAAGATATTACCCATCTTTGGGTCAGAGATTTTGATGGCCTCGTTGGGGAAAATCCTCTCAATAACGAACGGGCTGTCCCACTTAGACCTGAGTTTTTCGGGGAAAAGCTTCAATCGAGAATCGAAAAGCCAGACCTTCTGGTTTGGCTCAAAGCTCTTACGTGAAATCATCTAGTCATGGAGAGCTTTGGTCCTTGCCTTATAGATTCTGCCATTTTCATAAGCATCATTTCGAAGCTTCTCCAACTTAGATAGTTGGAGTTTCCTGGTTTTCCCAGCTAATTCAAGGTCAAAATTACATTTCCTGATGGCCCAAAATGCCCGGTGTTCAAGTTCTACAGGTAAGTGACACGCCTTACCAAACACAAATGAAACAGAGACATACCCATAGACGTTTCATACGCCGTACGATAGGCCCAAAGAGAGTCATCTAGCTTTTAGGTCCAATCCTTCCTATCAGGCCTAACGGTTTTTTGCAAAATGTTTTTGATCTCCTGATTGGAGACCTCGGACAGTCCGTTCATCTGAGGGTGGTAAGGTGTGGAAATCTGATGATTCACCTCATATTTCCCAAGTAAATTATGAAACTGGGCATGAGTGAAATGTATGCCACCATCAGTGATAACTGCCCGAGGAATCTTGAATCGACTGAAGATATTTTTTTTCACAAAATCAATGACCACCTTGTGGTCATTGGTCTGGGTGGGAATTGCCTCAATCCATTTGGACACATAATCAACAACAACCAGAATATACTAGTGTCCAAATGTAGGAGGGAAGGGTCCCATAAAGTCGATGCCCCAAATGTCAAAAATTTCAACGGAAAGTATTGGGTTCAGGGGCATCATATCTCTCTTACCCATTTTCCCGAGTGCTTGGCATTGGGTGCATGACTTTGAGAATTCCTGGGCATCCTTAAATAATGACGGCCAATAGAATCTGGATTACAAGATTTTTGCTGTTGTCTTTTTCCCAGAAAAGCATCCACCACACACAGATGTGTGGCAGAACTCAAGTATGCTATGGAGCTCATTTTCAGGGATGCATCGACGAATAATCTGGTCTACTCCGATGCGGTACAGCTCGAGATCGTCCCAAAAATAATATTTGGCCTCAGACACAAGTCTATCTCATTGTTGTTTGGTCCAATCCTAGGGGATTTGACCAATGGCAAAATAATTGACAATATTCGCAAATTAGTGGTTTCAGATACTCGAGATTGTAAGGATAGTCTCATCCGAAAAGGTATCAGAGATTGGGACATCCGGATGAGGAGAATCGATTAGGATTCTCGAGAGGTGATCCGCCACTACATTTTGTACCCTGACTTTATCCTTGATTTCAAGATCAAATTCTTGAAGCAATAGAATCCAATGAGTAAGCCGGGGTTTGGCATCCTTTTTGGCCAAGAGATGTTTTAGGGCCGAGTGGTCAGTATAGATGATGATATCAGAACCTAATAGATAAGCCCTGAATTTTTCTAAAGTGAAAACTACAGCTAGCAATTCTTTTTCACTAATGGTGTAGTTCCTCTGGGCCTCGTCCAGAGTCTTGCTAGCGTAGTAAATCGTAGAGGGCTTTTTTTCAATCTTCTGACCTAAGACAGCCTCGATGGCATAACTAGATGCATTATCCATAATCTCAAATGGGATTGTCCTGACCTATGGTTGCAACACCGGGGCACAGGCGACTGTCGTTTTTAATAAATCAAATACCTTACAGCATGATTCATCAAACTTGAAGGGTGTGTCTTTGGCTAGAAAGTTACTCAAGTTTTGAGCAACCTTCGAGAAGTCCTTAATGATTCTTCTGTAAAAACCCACATGCCCAAGGAAAGAGAGAATCTATTTTACGGATGTGGGTGGAGGAAGTCTAGACATAGCATCCACCTTAGCTTTATCAACCTAAATACCCCGACTAGAGACCACATGACCCAGGACAATGCCCTCCTAAGTCATAAAGTGGCTCTTTTCCCAGCTAAGGACTAGCCGTGTTTTGATGCATCTCTAGAGAATTAATTCCAAGTTAGCTAGGCAAGACTCAAAAGAATCTCCGAAAATGAGGAGAAATGATCCATGAACACCTCAAGACAATCTCCCACCATGTCAAAAAAGATGGCCAGCATGCACCTTTGAAAAGTCGTAGGCGCATTGCAAAGCCCGAATGGCATTCTACAAAATGCGAAGGTTCCATAGGGACATGTGAAGGTTGTCTTTTCCTGGTCTTCGAGATGGATAGGGACTTGGTTATATCCCAAATAACCATCCAGGAAGCAAAAGTATTTTTGCCTAGCTAACCTTTTAAGGATTTGATTGATGAATGGCAAGGGAAAGTGATCCTTTTTAATGGTTGTGTTCAGCTTCCTATAGTCAATATAGACTCTCCAAGCAGAGGCTGAACGAGTGGTGAAGGTTTCCCCTTTCTTGTTAGTCATAACAGTTATTCCCACCTTCTTGGATACAATTTGAACGGGGCTAACTCACAAACTATTTGAGATTGGGTATATAATCATAGCATCGAGCCACTTGATTATCTCTTTCTTGACCACTTCTCACATATTCGGGTTTAGTCTCCTTTGCATCTTGTGAGAAGGGCGGGATCTATCTTCCATGAAAATATGATGATTACAATAAGATGGCTCAATCCCCCTAAGGTCATGGATGATCCAACCAATTGCCTCCTTGTTGTTCTTAAAGACCTTAATTAACCTCGATTCTTGCTCCTTAGTCAAATCAACACTAATAATCACAGGGAGCGTGTTTTCAGGTCCTAAGAACTCATATTTCAAATTTTTGGGCAATGGTTTCAATTCAAGCTAAGGTGGGTTTAGAATAGAAGGTAGGGAGGATGCTGACGAAGATTCATCAAGACGATCCAGTGGAAGAGGCTATGAATGAACAAAATCAATAGCCTCTTTAGGATGTGGCATGTCTACCATGGAGGGTTGTGGGTTGGGTTCGCTAAAGCTGGTGAAGTCCTCAAGTGCACTGATTGTCATACAAGTCTCAAGATCCTAATCCTTGAGCTCCTCAATGAATCCACAATCCTCAAATCCTCTTATCGCCTTGAAAATATCTAGAGTTAACTTGTTATCCCCAAAGGCGATCTCCATACTACCGCTTTCACAGTTTATGTTGGCCTTGGTGGTAGCTAGGAATAGATGCCCCAGAATGATGGGTGTGTTCCTCAAATCGTTATGTACATCCATGTCAAGGACAAGGAAATCTACGGGAAAATAGAAATCCTTGACCTTGACAATTACATCCTTAATAACGCCTCTCAGTGTGGTGATCGAACGGTCTGCTAATTGTAGCGTTACTGAGGTTGGCCTAAGTTCACCTAACCCAAACCTCTCATAAAGAGTAGTCAGGATTAGGTTGATGGATGCACCTAGGTCCAATAGTGCCCTATCAAAAGTGTATTCCCTAATAACGCATGAGATCAAGGGGGCACCTGGATCTATTTTCTTTTGAGGAAGGTGATGCAGGATAACAGAACTTGCCTGCTCAGAGAGAATCACCTTCCCTGGAGTGGGTTCTCTCAGCTTACACTTTTGGGTACACAGTTCTTTCAAGAATTTAGTGTAAGCCGGGATGTGCTTAATAGCATCAAGGAGCGAAATATTTATCTCTACACTCTTGAATAAACTCAGGAGCTCCTCATTGATATCTATGGTTTTCTTCTTCTTGGTTTTCAATAGGGCCTCAGCAAATGGGATATGGGTGGTATTTTCAATTTCCGATCCCTAGGCTTTATTGTCTTCTTCAATCTCCTCCTTCTCTCTCTCAAGCTCCTCAGGGTTTTGACTTCTAGAAGGTAATTCAGTGTTCTGGGTCTGCTTCCCACTTCTCAAGGTGACGAAGTTTGCAGAGGCATATGGGTTCGGGTCTTAAGGTGTGGTAGTGAAGATTGGAGGGCCTTGGTTGGTCATATAACTAGAAGAAGAAGATGAGGGTCCTTGCTCAACCACCTGAGCATGTGCGTGTGGGTCCCTTTGATTCCCGTACCCTTGGGCTCTATTTCCCTGATTTTGCACATTGCATGGGTTGGGTACAGGTTGGGATGGTAGAGATCCGAGTTGTCGGGTGATTAGCCCATAGTTGTGGGCTATTTAAGTATTTAAGTGCCTAGACATTAGGTTAATTCCAACATTTATTTAGCATAAATTAGGATGTAAATAGATTAATTCATATTTCTAATTTAATTACATAACTCATGCATTGCATTCATATTTTAAATGCATTTAGAATTAACTTAGAATGGCATTCATTTAATTAGTTAACCAATTAGGTACATTATTTAAGTTAACATAAAAGTTGAGGGTTTGTATATAAATAACCATAATATTTTAATAATATCCTTTATTCTTCTTCTTTTCAGCAATGCCTCTTGCCGCACTAAAACCACATTCATGGATTAGCGGAGAAGGTGGATCTGCTCCCGCCTCTCCATTCAAATTCGTGCAGGCAGCTACAAAAAGAGGAGAGAGGCTACCGAGCGGAGCAGGCCTCCACCCCCAACCCACACTGTGCAGAGAGTCCATCTCTTCCATTCCATACCGCCGACCTCAACTGTGGCGACGACCCTCCACCACCGTGGGCGTGTGGTGTGACAGGCCACACCACCATCCGGAGATCATCCGCATTACCGTGAGCACCTCGCCGTCGTCACCAACAACCACCGTCGCAGTTACTGCAATCACTCCTCAGCCAGTTAAGATGTTCGGGAAGTTTCCTAGACGTCTGAAGCTTCGACCCCCCCCACTCCAGCAGCAACCACCCTCACCCACTTCACCTCCAGCACCTGAATTGCCAGCCCTCGCCTGCTCACCTGAACCGCCAGCCCTCACCCACTCACTCCACGCCCGCCCGCACACCCTCCAGCCGCGTGCAAGGCAGGCACGGCCAGCAGCCTTCCCACGCCTGTAGCCTTCCTACACGTAAGGTTGGCACGGCCAGCAGCCTTCCCACGCCTGCAGCCTCCCCGCCGCTACCTGCAGTGCTGCACCAGTGTGTGCATGCACTTACCAACAGTGCCAACCCCACGCACCCGCTAGCGTGCAGCATCGGCTGCAGCGCTCACCCGCACGCCTGCAATAGAGCCGCCCTCCACCAGCGCACTGCAGAATGCACGCCACCTCCATGTGCACCTTGCAGTAGCAGCAGCTGCGTACGCCAATGGCGCCACCTCCACGCACGTGCAGTCCCGTCCGCACACCTCCTTGCCAAGACACCAGCTGCGCTTGCCCACGCCACACGGCCTCCAGCACTTCAGCCCCCCACCGGAACCCACCACCACCGTTCCTTCATTCGGCCGGCTCCGGCCACCACGTGACTCGCCGCCACCACCGTTGCGAAGCCCTCGGTCCAAAGAACTTCCTCCGAGCTTCCCGCCTTCGGCCATCCACTCCTCTTCACGCACGGCCAAGGGGAATAAATCCCCTGTTTTGCTACAGTATTCATGCCACTAATTATTACATTTTCTGCCAGTGTCATCTTTTAATGATATTTTATTGAATCTGCATTGCAACAAATATCCTCTAGTTATTAAGAATTGCTATTTCAGCATGATTTCTTGATTCAACCTTAATCTGAAGGCAAATTTGGCTTGATTCTCGTCTAAACTAACTACGAACAAACATTTTTAACCGGTGCAAATTTAAATACGTCATTGCCTCCCTGTAGATATGACCTGCTCTTCTACGAGTGGTTATTTCTTTTTAAATATTGATTAGTCGATTTTTCCACCACATAAAACTACAAACGACTTTAAAGCGAATAATCAACTCGTCAAATGGCGCCGTTGCCGGGGAGGCAATAGACTCAATAATTTCACCTGATTTTATTTTGATTATTTCTCAATTGCACAGTGATTTGACCATTTATTATTTTCTTTTTTGTGCGAGAAATTTGTGCAAGAATCAGCCATTGTGAGAGGCAACCCTTGACGTCACCAGAGGAGAATTGGTCGAGCTATTTTGAAAAGGAGGAGAAGGACGAGGACGTGACGGTCATCATTGTATATTTAGTCGCTAATCTGATTAGAATAGAATTAAGACTTTAGATTTAATTTTTCATTGCATTTTGTTTGAAACCCTTGTTCTGGGGTATATTTTGAGGGGTTTGTTCCCCGATTTTATTTTGGACCCATGTTGGGTAATTTTTGGGAGCCTGTTCCCTTTTCTTTAGATTTAGGTTTTTAATTTATTGATTACTATTATTTGCTTGTGCATAAGTAGTTTAAAAAAAATAATAAAATAAAAAAGCGAGCTATCGACTAGAAGCTGCCTGCCCTTAGGACGAACCATTTAGGTCTGTATGAGCAGCCTCTAGATTTATTTCTCTGCATTGCGTGCATTCTTGCATCGTTGATTGCTGGAAGCAAGGTACGCATTCTCTTACTTTGCATCCTATTCTTGATCACGCATTGCATTTGGATTTAATTCAAAGACCATAAAATTTGTCTTGAAGCGATCTAACAAGTGGTCACATATATTTGTGAAAAAGGACTAATTAAAGGAGGGACATCTAAAATTCAAGGACTTGATTGTAAAACGTGGTGTGCGATTCAAAATTCAAAATCCTTTTGCGGTGAATGAACACTTATATCTTTTGCACCACAGCACTCATTTAGATACTCCTAAGTCTTGAAACGACTAGGACAAGAGCCCTCCTACCGTTGGATTCTGAAGTGTTCGGAACTTGAGATCAAAGCTTTTGTAAATCCAAAGAGGGGGATACCCTATCACGGATTTTTGGGGGTAGTTGAGAAGCACCACGAAAGCACAGCTTCAAAGGAAGGCTTAGGCCTACTTGCATCCCTCGATCTTCCATCTTTGGATTTACTTGACCATTTGAGATTTAGGGAAGAATACCTAAGCTCCAACTAGGTCATTTTAGGCATTTCGAAGGTTGACAATAGGCGCGTAATTGATTGGGCAACTTGTTTTGTCACCTACAATTTGAACTAAAGTCAAAAGCCTAAATTTGTAAAGACCGAACAAGCCCTTTTGAATTGTGTTTGTAGTGCATGCTTGGTAGGTGTTCTCTTAGGAGACAACTTGTGTTTGATCCTGAACCTGAAAGAATCCTAAGAAGAGACCTTCCAAGGGTAGAAATGGCTGGTCAAAGGAGCCTTAAGGAATATTTCATCCCAACCAATCAAGCTGGCCCTGCACTACGTAGACCTGGAGGGGACAATCCGTATGAGATCAAAAGTAGTACCATATCCTTGCTACCCTCCTTTTATGGTACTACTAGGGAAGACCCTTACAGGCATATTGAGGAATTCACCGAGGTCTGTTGCACAATGAAGCTGCAGGGCATTACTGATGATGCTCAAATGCGGACCCTCTTTCCCTTCTCCCTTAAGGACAAAGCCAAGTATTGGTATCACACCCTTGATAATATAAATACTTGGGATGCCCTGAAGAAGGAGTTTTTGAAGAAGTACTTCCCCATGAGCGAAACAAATCACTTTAGGAGGGAAATTATGAGTTTTGTTCAAAAGGATGGGGAAGCATTCCATGATGCGTGGGAGCGCTTTAACGACTTGCTGAGACTTTGCCCACATCACCAGGTGCCTAAATGGCAACTAGTTGAAAGGTTCTACACCGGACTTAACGATTTGCATAGGCAAACTGTGGATGGTGCCTGTGCAGGAACCTTTCTATCTAAGACTGAGGATGAAGCTTGGAACTTATTTGATACTTTGAGTGAGAATTCTATTCACTTGAATTCTGCCTACATGGATAGAAAGCCCACTCTCATGCAAAGAAAGTTGGAGGCGAATGAGGCAAGGGACACCCAGAATTTAGCCTATCAGATTCAATTATTGAATCAAAACATGGAAAGGCTTATGTCAAACCCGAGTTCATTCATACTTAACACCTCCACATCCCAAGCTTCCGACTGCTTAATTTGTCAAGGCAATACACATGCCACTGTGGATTGCCACTTGGCCTCCCAATTCCCTGAGCTTGTACAAGCAAATTTGAATGCCGCTCAGGGGTTCCATCCAAGACCTCGTAATGACCCTTTCTCCAACTCTTATAATGAGGGATGGAGGAACGACCCAAACTTTTCATGGAGACAAGGAAATGTCTCAAATCCAGGGAATTACAAACCATAATCCTTTCAAAACCATCAAATGAACCAACCTCAGACCTTTGCCCAACCTAAAACCTCTGAGATGGATGAATTGAAGGTGATGTTGAAAACTATGCAAGAAAGTCAAAGTGCCATCATCCAATCTCATGACAAGGCTATACATGAGATGAAATCACAAATTGGACACCTTGATGAGGCCATTAGACAGAGGGAGACTGGGAAGCTCTCCAGTGCTGCTGAGGAAAATCCTAAAGGAAAAGGGATTGTCTTTAGGGAGCATGCTCAGGCAGTGACTATTCTGAGGAGTGGGAAAGAAATTTCCAAACCCGATGCTCCTATAGTCTCACCCCTTAAAAAACCATCCACCCTGACTTTCACCCCCACTGGAGAAGACTTGCCCAAATCTTCTCCATTTGAAATCACCTCACCAGAAGTAGTTGCCCCCGTTCCACCCCTTACTCGACATGACAACCCTTCCACCCAGAGATCAAGAGTGCCTTTTCCAGAGCGCTTATCCACCTCTTGGCAGACTTCTGCTGGCTCATCTGGAGCCAAAGATAAGATGGATGAGATTATGGAAACTTTCAAGCAAGTGTAGATTAACTTGCCTTTGCTTGAAGCTATCAGGCAGATTCCGTCTTATGCCCTCTTCTTAAAGCACCTGTGCACGAAAATGCGACAATCTAGAAAACAGGTCCAATCAAAAGTTGTCCTACCTGATTCTGTTAGCTCAATTGTTCAACATGGCACACCCCGAAACTTGAGGACCTAGGAGCCCCATACATCTCTGTAGTTATTGGTGACTTACAAATTGATGAGGCTCTACTTGATCTGGGTGCGGGGGTGAACATCCTTCCGAGCTACGTGTATGAACAACTTGGGGGAGGAAATCTAAAGCCTAGCCCTGTAATCCTTCAAGTTGGTGATCGATCACTTAAGACGCCACGGGGAATTTTGGAAGATGTCCTCATAAGAGTGGAGGATTTCTTCTTTCCCGTTGACTTCTTAGTTTTGGACACTGACCCTACCAACAAGCCAACCAAACCCTCCATCATTTTGGGCCACCCCTTCCTTGCAACTTCGCATGCTTCAATCAATTGCAATACTGGGACATTGAAAATGGGCTTTGGGAACAGGAAAATCCGGCTTAATGTGTTTGATGCTTACAAACAAGCCGGACTTGAGGATTGTTCTCAAGTTGAGGTGATAGATGACTTGATTGAAGAGGCAACTCCTGCAATGTTATGTGATGACCCCCTTCAGCATGTCATGCTAAATGAGCATTCCCATCTCTTGGAGGAATGTGAAGGGGATATACTAGAACTTGAGGAATTGCTAGGAGTTTCTGCTGAGTCTCTTCCCCCATCATTTCCGCCGAAGGTAGATCTGCTACCTGAGATGGGGACATCTATTATGAAACCCTCAACCATACAAGCCCCCGACCTTGAGTTGAAACCCCTCCCTGACACTCTCAAGTATGTTTTTCTAGGTGCTAATGATATGCTCCCTGTTATCATTTCAGCTGTGCTATCTGAGGCATAGGAGGGAGCCTTGATTGAATGCCTGTCTAGGCATAAGGAAGCTATTGCTTGGAGCATTGCTAACATTAGGGGTATAGACTCTACACTCTGCATGCAACACATTTATACTGATGATTCCATCAAGCCTTTTAAAGACATGCAGAGATGTCTGAACCCTAATATGAGGGAGGTTGTAAAAAAGGAAATCCTGAAGTGGTTGGACGCTGGGATCATATATCCCATTGTTGATAGTAAATGGGTCAGTCCCATTCATGTGGTGCCAAAGAAGGCAGGCTTTACTGTGGAACTCAACGACCAAGGTGAACAAGTTGTCACTAGACCCTCAACTGGATGGAGGGTCTGTATTGATTACCGCAAGCTGAACACTGTTACCCAGAAGGATCACTTTCCTTTGCCTTTTATTGATCAAATTCTCAAAAAATTGGCAGGGAATAAGTATTATTGCTTTCTCGATGGGCATTCTGGGTACAATCAAGTGGCAGTCTTTCCTGATGACCAGGAAAAGATGACATTCACAAGTCCTTATAGTACTTTTGCATTTAGGCGTATGCCGTTTGGATTATGTAATGCCCCTGCAACTTTCCAGCGGTGTATGATGTCTATCTTTTCGGACATGATTGACAAGTGTGTTGAAGTGTTTATGGATGACTTCTCCATTTATGGCTCGTCTTTCGACCAGTGTCTCCTGCACCTGGAGAATGTGTTGAAACGATGTAAGGAGACTGGTTTAGTCCTCAGCTGGGAGAAAAGTCACTTCATGGTACATAAAGGAATTGTACTTGGGCATGTTGTATCCGAGCAAGGTTTGGAAGTAGATAAAGCCAAGATTGATTCTATTTCCAAACTTCCATTGTCTACGAATGTCAAACAGATTAGATCCTTTCTGGGTCATGCTGGCTTTTATAGGCGCTTTATTAAAAATTTTAGTAAAATTTCTAGGCCACTTTGTGACTTGTTGGCGAAGGAATCTTCCTTCAGTTTTGATTCAAAGTGTGCCGAGGCTTTTCAAACTTTAAAAGAGGCCTTGATCTCTGCTGCTATTCTCCAAGCTCCTGATTGGACGCTCCCATTTGAGCTTATTTGTGATGCTTCGGATTATGCAGTGGGAGCAGTCCTTGGACAAAGGGTTGAGGGAAGACCTCATGTGCTGCATTATGCAAGCAAGACTTTAACCGAACCTCAGCAAAACTACACCGTCACTAAAAAAGAATTACTTGCTGTAGTTTTTGCTCTGGAAAAGTTTAGGTCTTATCTACTTGGGTCTAAGGTGGTTATTTTTACTGATCATGCAGCAGTGAAACATCTCATTGCTAGGAAAGATTCTAAGCCATGTCTGATTAGGTGGATCCTACTCCTTTAAGAATTTGACTTGGAAATACTTGAAAAGAAAGGAGTAGAAAATGTTGTGGCTGACCACCTGTCTCGCCTTCCTCTTAATGACTCTCTTTCTGGAGACATTCGCGAGACATTTCCCGATGAAACTCTGATGGCGGTAACACCAACTTTACCTTGGTATGCAGACATTGTAAATTACTTGGTCACTGGACAAACTCCTGGCTCTTGGAATGAGTAGAAAAGAAAGAGATTCATTTCTCAAGCAAGATATTTTCATTGGGAAGAGCCAGAATTATTTAGAATTGGATAAGTCCAAGTATTGAGAAGTTGTGTGCCTGAAGAGGAACAACAAAGTGTGCTGAGTTTTTGCCATGAACTTCATTGTGGAGGACACTTTGGTGCTAAGAAAACTACTTTTAAGGTTCCCCAGTCTGGTTTTTGGTGGCCTTCCTTATTTAAGGATTCTCATAATTTTGTTAAGGCCTATATTAGATGTCAACGGACTAGAACGATTTGGAAGAGGAATGAAATGCCTCAACATCCTATTCAATATGTTGAAATTTTTGATGTGTGGGGAATTAACTTTATGGGCCCCTTCCTGTTGTCCCATGGTTATGAATATATCTTGGTGGCAATTGATTATGTCTCTAAATGGATAGAGACCATTCCTACGTGCACAAATGACCACTCTGTGGTTTTGAAGTTTGTGAAGGCCAATATCATATCTCGTTTCGGCTGCCCCAAGACTATTATAAGTGATGGGGGACCTCATTTCCGAAACCACTACTTCAATCGGTTAATCAGGAGTTTGGGAGTGACTCACAAGGTTGCTACCCTTTACCATCCTCAAACAAGTGGCCAGGTTGAAGTGTCAAATAGGGAGATTAAAAATATTTTGGAAAAGACCATTAGACCTGATAGGAAAGACTGGTCCCAAAAGCTCGATGATGCTTTGTGGGCTTATCGAATGGCCTATAAGACTCCTTTGGGTACTTCTCCCTTTCGGATTGTATATGGAAAAGCATGCCATTTACCTGTTAAGTTGGAACATAAGGCACTTTGGGCTATTCGAAGTGTTAACATGGATTTAGAGAAGGCAGGTAAGGCACGACTTCTAGAATTAAGTGAGCTTGAAGAGCTGAGGAATGATGCTTATGACACCTCTCAAGCTTATAAAGAAAGAACTAAGGTCTTGCATGATAAGTTTATTCTTCGAAAGACCTTTGAGTCTAACCAACAAGTCTGGCTTTTCAATTCCAGACTTAAGTTTTTTCCTGGGAAGTTAAAATCTTGTTGGGATGGGCCTTACATAATCACCAAAGTATTTCCACATGGAGCTGTGGAGATCAAAAATCCTTCCTCTTCAGCAACTCCCTTTATCGTCAACGGTTAAAACCGTACATAAATTTAGATGGCCATCTGGTTGACGAAGTCACTCTTGAGGAGCCTTAGCTCCTACCATTCTCCGCCTTAGGTAATATCTTCCTTTAGCTATTTTTGTTTTCAATGAGGACATTGTTTGAACCAGGCATGGGGGAGAGGACCTGAGGCATTTTGTTTATAGCATGCATATATATATATATATATAAAGTTTTGAGTTTAACTGGCTAAGTCCTGCATTCTTAAGCAAATCAGAACTCTAGGGTAGACTAAATTAATTCTAGGGTCAAACTTTAGAAGCTAAATGAGCTGCTAGCTTTAGACCTTTAGGGTCCTTTGTGGACTTAAAAACTTAAGTAGGAGTTAAGTTGCAGACCATTCCTCAAGAGGTTGAGGAAGGGAAGCTAGGGTTTGAGTTGAAAGGTGGGGTAGTACCTGGAGTCTTGTTTAACCTTTTGGTTTACGGGTCCTTGTAACTCAAGCATCCAAATTTCACACACTTGGTCTCGTAATTAACTTAATTTCTTTCTTTCTGAAAAGAGATTTGGTTCTTTTAGTTTTGACTTAGGAGAGGCTTGAAAACACATTTTGATTGGAAGAGTTCCCACCGCAGGAGAGGGGAGTATATACTCACCTTGAGGATGCGATGATAACATATTACCTCTTCGGCGCTTGTCTCTTAGGATATCCATCCTACTAGGGGCATGTAAGCGCATTGTGCGGTTCAGGTACCATGGGCGGCCCTATCTCGAAGTGCCGATTGCCATAGGCTTGAATTCCCTTAAGAAATCCATGGGCGATACTATCTAGAAGTGTCGATTTCCAGGAGTTCTTGGGGTCATTATGGGCGATGCTATCTCGAAGCATCGAAAGCTAGGCACCCTTCGAGGTATGGTAATGGGGACAATGAATCCGACACAGACCGTGTTGATAGCTGATCTGAGGTTAGACTTAGAAGAATCAAACAAAAAAAAAAAAAATATATATATATATTATTCTAAAAAAAAAAACTTTTTCCTTTAACTCAAATAACTCAGACCAATGCACAGGCACAGATGCTTTAATCTCAAGGATCAATAAACTTTAGGGTAGAGTTAGAAATCAGAGAAACTTGTGCCTGCAACTCATCTTTAACCGAACTAGTCTGTAACTTAGCAACTACTTAGGAACCTTGGGTCTAGAGTCTGAACTTAATATGCTTCTGAAGGAAGACCAATTTGGTTGACTAGTCTGCTTGGAGTGCTAGGTTTCACTTAATTTTGCTAGGGAGTAGCAAAAACTAGGCATGGGGGTATTTGATTAGCCCATAGTTGTGGGCTATTTAAGTATTTAAGTGCCTAGACATTAGGTTAATTCTAACATTTATTTAGCATAAATTAGGATGTAAATAGATTAATTCATATTTCTAATTTAATTACATAACTCATGCATTGCATTCATATTTTAAATGCATTTAGAATTAACTTAGAATGACATTCATTTAATTAGTTAACCAATTAGGTACATTGTTTAAGTTAACATAAAAGTTGAGGGTTTGTATATAAATAACCATAATATTTTAATAATATCCTTTATTCTTCTTCTTTTCAGCAACGCCTCCTCCTGCACTAAAACCACATTCTTGGATTAGCGGAGAAGGTGGATCTGCTCCCGCCTCTCCATTCAAATTTGTGCAGCCAGCTACAAAAAGAGGAGAGAGGCTGCCGAGCGGAGCAGGCCTCCACCCCCAACCCACACTGTGCAGAGAGTCCATCTCTTCCATTCCATACCACCAGCCTCAACCGCGGCGGCGACCCTCCACCACCGTGGGCGTGTGGTGTGACAGGCTACACTGCCATCCGAAGATCGTTCGCATTATCGTGAGCACCTCACCGTGAACCTCCCTCGCCGTCGTCACCAACAACCACCGTCGCAGTTACTGCAATCACTCCTCAACCAGTTAAGACATCCGGGAAGTTTCCCGGATGTCTAAAGCTTCGACCCCCCCCACTCCAGTAGCAACCACCCTCACCCACTTCACCTCCAGCACCTGAACTGCCAGCCCTCGCCTGTTCACCTGAACCGCCAGCCATCACCCGCTCACTCCACGCCTACCAGCACGCCCTCCAGCCACGCGCAAGGCGGGCATGGCCAGCAGCCTTCCCGTGCCTGCAGCCTCCCCGCCGCTACCTGCAATGCCACACCAGTGCATGCGCGCACTCACCTGCAACACCAACCCCATGTGGCCGCCAGCATGTAGCACCGACTGCAGCGCTCACCCGCACGCCTGCAGCAGAGCTGACCTCCTCCAGCGCACCTCCAGTGCACTACAGAATGCGTGCCACCTCCGTGTGCACCTTGCAGTAGCAGCAGCCGCATACGCCAGCAACGCCACCTTCGCGTACGTGCAGTCCCGTGCACACACCTCCTCGCCAGGACACCAGCCGCGCCTGACCATGACGCACGGCCTGCGGCACTTCAGCCCCCCACCGGAACCCACCACCACCGTTCCTCCATCCGGCTGGCTCTGGCCACCGCGCGACTCGCCGCCACCACTACTGCAAAGCCCTCAGTCCAAAGAACTTCCTCTGAGCTTCCCGCCTTCGGCCGTCCACTCCTCTTCACGCACGGCCAAGGGGAATAAATCCCCTATTTTGCTACAATATTCATGCCATTAATAATTACATTTTCTACCATTGTCATCTTTTAATGATATTTTATTGAACTGCATTGCAACAAATATCCTCTAGTTATTAAGAATTGCTATCTCAGCATGATTTCTTGATTCAACCTTAATCTGAAGGCAAATTTGGCTTGATTCTCATCTAAACTAACTACGAACAAACGTTTTTAACCGGTGCGAATTTAAATACGTCATTGCCTCCCTGTGGATACGACCCACTCTTCCACGAGTGGTTATTTCCTTTTAAATATTGATTAGTCAATTTTTCCACCACATAAAACTACAAACGACTTTAAAGCGAACAATCGACTCGTCATCGGGTGTTAGCAATTAACCCGAATTGCAAGTTATCCAATGATGCCTTCATTTGCTACATAAGCTAAAGCATGGACCCTTACATTTCCATCATCTACCTATTTAAATTAGCCTACCCTGTAGATTGTTGGGCATTCCAAGATGGCTGAGTAACCGATCTCAGAGGCAACTAGGTGTATACTTGACCTTGACCCATAAGTCTTTGAGATGCATAGTTGCTGGGTCAAGTTTGGGTCTGTTGCCCCTGACTTTTCCAGGAGAAGTTAGGGTGGTTCCTCCAACTCGAGTTATAAGTGTTGGAATATGGGTTGGACTTAACATTCTCCTGCATTGCATATGCATCCTGATAGGACAAGGATGGAGAGAAGGAAGGATCATATAAACTGGGATCAAAGGCCCCAGTCTGGAACCCATAAGGTTCCAAGAAATCCTAGCTCATAGATTGAGCCGATTCAAGTTGGTTCACGAACTCCCGCCCTATGGGAGCTCGTGAGGAATGGAATCCCAAATTCTGGGATGGAGTAGGTGTAGAAGTGTTTCTCGAATTCCTAGACATCCATTCTTCCATTCTCTTAGCAACCAAGTCCATTTTATCCAGTTTATTACAAATCAATTCAATGTCAAATGAATGAGAATCTTGTATCTCATTAGCATTTGACCTGGGTTGTTGGGACCGGTTGAATGCATCCATGGAGGCGTGATTAATTGAGTACTCGCTCATTTTCTCAAACAGGTCATATGCGCTATCTACATCCCTATTAAGGAAATTACCTCCGCAGGAGGCATCCACATGATTGCGAAGTTGTTCAACCAACCTGTGATAGAAAATCTGCATGAGTTGCCATTTTGGCACCTCGTGGTGTGGACACTTCCTCAAAAGTTCCTAGAATCACTCCCAGGCACCATGAAATGGTTCCCCTGGCTGCTGGGCGAAAGTGGTAATCGCCCGTCGCAAGGCATTGGTCCTTTCGATAGGGAAGAATTTCTTCAAGAAAGCCGACTTAAGAGCAGCCTAAGTTTCTATCGGCCTTCCTATGGTTCGGTACCAATGTGAGGCTTTATCCCTGAGAGAGTGGGGGAAGAGCCTCATGATCATTTGCTCTTCATTCACATTCCTTGCTTTGGTGGTTTGAACCAAAGTGGTCAGATCCTCCAAGTGCTAGAATGGGTCCTCCGAGCCAAGCCCATGAAAATGCTTAATCAAGCTTAAGACTTGGGGCTTGATTTCTATGTCCCCAGTGGGAATCATGATGTCGGGACGTTCCCCATAGTTTAAAGGATCATAAAAATCCTTCAAGGACTGAGCGCCCTAACCATTCATACGTTGGAACCATTGATGCATCTGCTGCAATTCTTCCAACTATCTCTGAATCAACTCCTGCTGGTTCAGGGGCGGGGGAGGTGGTTATTGATCAGCCATGGGATCTGCTTGGCTAAAGCTCAACCTACGCCTCTGGGAATGGTCTAAAGGTCCTTCTAATCTAGGGTTCAATGACCTCCTTCCAAGCATACACTGAAGGAAGTTGGAAGGATGGGGAAGAGAAGGAGCCCTGTAGCACAAAAATACAAGCCTGTCCTTAGGTTGGGTAGCCTAAAAGTCTATAGACTCTCAGAATCTACCCTAAGATTATGGATGATTTACTCTATTTATGTCCAGGCAATCTAACCAGTTAGAAGGAGGGACTGGGGAGAAGGTTCTTCCTTTGGCTTGTGCCTCCAGTTCCTAGTGTTCCCCCCAGCCATGGTCATTTGATGCTACTCCCCTAGCTAGACATCTGATTGACTAGTATAAGTAGGTTAATCGTGAATAATCTCAATCTGGATCCCGATGAACAAATGAATCCTTAGGGCCAATGTCTAATTGATTTTAGTTAGGCTTGAGAAATTGGTGCTTCTAGAATGTAATGGGCCCTTAATGGGTTGTGCCCTTAATGATTTATTTGAGAATGTGTGAATGCGCACAACCAAGAGGTTTTCAAGCAAGATTATTAATGATGAGGTGAGTTTTAGGGTTCGAATCTTGCTTAATAGCTTTTAGGATTCATATATTAGGTGTTTTCAACAAAGTTTGGTGAGGCAAACTAAGTTTTTTTTTTGAAAGCACATGTTCAAGTATTTTCCTTTAGAAATCAAGAAAAATACGAAGTGTCTGGCTTGACCTAGTTATTGAATCCTATGGGGTAGCTACAAAAGGAACCTCTTTTAGATTAGGTGGTGCAGCCTAAACAATTCAATCAATCGGCTCAAATGCACAGCTGATTAAGGCACACAAAAAGGTGATTAACCTAATGTGATTTCTACTCTTTTATGTGTTGAATTAGTGTACCAGGTCCATAGGTCAGAATTTCGATTGAGTAGATGAAAATCAAATCAGGTTATGTGCCTCTGATATGGGTGTATAAAGTGTGTAAATTGATTCGTCCCATAGAAAGTTTCTTTTTGTTCATTTTTTATAAAATGTGGGTAAGATGGGTGAAGGTGGCAAACAAGACAAGCAAAGTCTATCCTAGGGTTTATGCAAACAGCTATGTAGATTAGGTCTTGGTTATGAGTGTGGTGAAATGAAACTAGTGGAGGAATGTGGGGGACACTTACAAAGTACTCTACCTGCACTTTACTCTGGTCTACTGCACTTGGATCTCCATGCTAGGGCACCTACAAGACAATAGATTAGAGATAAGCGGGGTTAGTGCTATGTAAATGTAAAGAAGCGTAGAAAATAATAAAGTAAATTATGTTGCCTCCTCGACAATGACGCCAAAATGATTGCATGGGTTTTGCATGTTTGAAATCAGGGTTACGAGTAACCCATCGTTGTAGTTGCAAAACTTGTAATCAAATATAATTCATACCGAAACTCCAAGGGAGTCCCTGGTTGAACATGGGGAGGCGACGTTTACTTTGTATGAAAACCGCGCTTCAATTTGTTTCATTTTGGTGTTTTGTGGTTTTGTTATTTTTTTTGTTTTTGCAATAAAATGAGAAGCAATCACAAGAGAGAGATGGAATCAAATGTGATATATTGCATGAATGTCAATTACAATAAACTATGAAAGCATAAAAGAGAAAAGGGGTGAGAAGAAATCTCCCGAAGTGGCTATTCGGTGAGACGACGGTGCCTGGTGGAATCTCGGACGAAGGAGTTGGGAAGCAGGATGACAGAGGTGAGAAGTGGGAGGACGTCGGGTAGAGGAAAGCTTCAGCGTGGCTCCGGAATAGAGGTGAGAAGGGGAAGATGATTTGCTATCGAAATGGAGGTGGGAGGATGGCTCCAAGGTGACCTATGAATGGGGATGGGAAGATAGAGGAGTATTTGGTGGGATAGAGTTTTGTTACACTAATAAGCACCTTGGGAGCTTGAGAGTAAGCTCTAATAGAGCGTTGGTAGGCCTACTAGAGCTTGGGAGTAGGTGGGAGTAGAGTAGGTAGAGATGGCTTGGAAGGGAGGGGGTGTAGGTCCTTATATAGTGGACGAGAAGAGACTAGAATGGGCATGAGACCAATAGTGACCTTCAGGACATCGCTGTAAGTGTCTGATAAACATGTATAAATTCATCGTAAAATGCTTATTTGTGATAGTTCCTAGGCTTAGCATTGCATACCATGATATAAATATCGCATAGCATGCATCATTTTGCATTTAGAGTAGTTGCTTATATTTTTGGTTAATTAGGTCCTTTTTATGGTCAGGAGAAGAGAGGATTTATCTCAGGGCCTTGGATGGACAATCAGACCATACAGATTTGATCGGGACGACGATCGGAGATTAACGCCTTTGAAATCGTGCAGATTGGAGTCCCGTAGAATCACATTAAGCCCAAGGAAGATCAACGGCCAGGGGGCAATGCGACATCCATACGGGTTTCGGATGGAAAATCCGACCATACGGATGGATCCGGAGCGACGATCGCAGTCCGGCATCGCAAAAATCATCCCGATCTGAGCATTGTGGCACCCTCTACAAGAAGAAGAAGACGGACGGTCTATATGGCGCCATGTGGTGCCATCCAGGATGCCTAAACCCAGCCAGCAACCACCTCTCACTCTCCCACATCATCTACACCGTTAATCCTAGCCGTTGGATCAAGATCCAACGGCTGGGAAGCGTCTGCACCGATTTCCTCCTCGCGACACAAAGGGCGACGTGGCGCATTGGTTGACGCAGCGGCTTGCAAAGGAGAGGCGTGGGTGCGATTCCCCGCAGCCGCTCCAATTTGCAATTGGACGGGCATTTGGAGCGAAGCGCAGTGGTAGCGGCAGTGGCAGCGCGCGCACGTACGCGCGGGCCAGTGCATTGCAGGTGCACACGCCAGCGCACAGCACACGCGCACACAGCTAGGCGCGCGGTCAGCGCGCGTGAAGAGCGAGGCAGGCGGCGCGGGTGCAAGGGGCGGTTGGCGCCAGCTTTCAGCGACAGCTGGATTGACCTACAGCGACGCTTACAGCCGTTGCTGTTTCATTGCAAGCCAGCAGAGCCAGCTATGGGCATGGGTGGAGGTGAGCTGTCTACAGCAACGTTTCCAGCGATAGTCTGGAGGTCGCTAAACGTCCTTTATCCATTTCTAGCCACTTCACCACTATAAAAGGACCTTCACCCCCTCCCTTGCAAGCCATCTCTACCTACTCTACTCCTACCTACTCCCAAGCTCTAGCAAGCCTACCAACGCTCTATTAGAGCTTGTTCTTAAGCTCCCAAGGTGCCTATTAGTGCAGCGAACCTCTGCCCCACTAAATATTCCTCCAACCTCCCATCTCCCTTCATAGGTCACCTCGGAGCCGTCCTCCCACCTCCATTTCGGTAGCAGATCACCTTCGTCT
Organism: Thalassia testudinum; assembly: GCA_037157565.1. NCBI lineage: Eukaryota > Viridiplantae > Streptophyta > Magnoliopsida > Alismatales > Hydrocharitaceae > Thalassia > Thalassia testudinum. The sequence continues at coordinate 2,227,876 of JAZHRO010000046.1, forward strand.
TCTCACCTCCATTCTGGAGCCACGCCGAAGCTTTCCTCAACACAACGTCCTCCAGCATCTCACCTCCATCATCCCACTCCTCACCTCCTTCCTCCGAGCTTCCGCCAGGTGCCATCGTCTCGCCGAACAGTCGATTCGGGAGATTTCCTCTCACCTCCCTCTCTTTTTTTTTATGCTTTCATAGTAGATTGTAATAAACATTGGATTGATATATAAATCATTTTCGTTCCTCATCTCTATCTTGTGCTTCATTTGCTTGTCTTTTATTTCAAAAACACAAAAAAATAACAAAACCTGAAAATACCAAACAGAAACAAAACGAAATGCGATTTTGGAGTAAAATAAACGTCGCCTCCCTGTGTTCGACCCGGGACTCCCTTGGAGTTTCGGTATAAATTTTATCTGATCGATGTGTTTTGCAACTACAACGACAGGTTACTTGTAACCTCGATTTCTAAACACGCGAACCACGCCCGACCATTTTGGTGTCGTTGCCGGGGAGGAAACGGAATTTACTTTATTGTTTATTGTGTTTCTTTGCATTTACATAGCATTAACCCTACTTGTCTTTGATCTACTGTCTTGCAGGTACCCTAGCATGGAGATCCAAGTGCGGTAGACCAGAGTAAAGTGCGGGTAGAGTGTTTTGTAAGTATCCCCCACACCACCCCCACCATAGTTTTCATTCCATAACCGAATAACTCAAACCCAAATCAACTTAGGTGCTTTTTATGAACCCTAGGATAGATTTGGTTGTTTGTTTGCCACTTCCACTCACCTCTTCATCCACATAAATAAAAAAATAAAAATAAAAAAAGTGTTATCCGATTGTGGGATTTTTTTGAAAACTACACACTTAACACCCACAACTTCTTATCCTAAGGCGCACAATCACTTTGATTCTACCACTTAACCGAGATCTGACCTGTGGACTCGGTACACTTCAACTAAATACACATAAGTGAGTAGAAATCTGAATAGGTTAAAAATTCTTGTGTGCCTAAACTAAGTGGTGCAATAGGCCAATTGATTGAACTATTTGGGCCGCACCACTCAATCTAAAACTAATCCATCAAGTAGCTTGCCACTTAGGGTTGATTCTTAGGGTTGAACCAGGCACTCCACATTATTTTTTATTTTTAAAGGAACATATCATCACCCGTGCCTTCAAAACTTGGAGTGTTCTACTAAACCTTGATTGAACCAACCTAAGATTAAACCCTAAAAGCTACTAAACAAGGTTGAACTCTAAAAGACACATCATTAAATAACCTTGTTTGCAAACCCTGGTTGTGCACACACACACATTTTAACTGATCATTAAGGGCACAACCCATCTAAAGGGCCCATCACATTCCTGAAGCACAATTTTCCCAAGCCTAACTAAAATTGATTAGACGTTGGCCCTAAGGACTGGTTCGTTTGTCGGCATCCAGATTGAGATTGTTCACGATTAACCTACTTATAGTAGTCAATCTGATGTCTAGCTAGGGGAGTAGCGTCAAACGACCGCGGCTGGGGGGTACATTAGGAACCGGAGGTGCAAGCCAAAGGAAGAACCTTCTCCCTAGTCCCTCCTTCTAACTGGTTGGATTGCTAGGACATAAGTAAAGTAAATCATCTATAATCTTAGGATGGATTCTGAGAGTCTGTAGACCTTTAGGCTACCCAAACTAAGGACAGGCTTGTATTTTTGTATTGCAGGGCTCCTTTCTCTTTTGATTTCCCTCCTTACTTCACCATGTACACTTCCACATCCTACACACATTTCACACCCTATCCTCCTACCACCACTTATCCCCAAGATGATTACTATCCCGACTTGACTTATAATTATCCATCCACTAGCTGGGATGACTTTGATTGGGGATATGAATCCAGATCTCAGTGCCCAGGGCCTAACCCTGGACAACAAGACTATGATTATTATCCTTCTCAGAGCTATAATGATTATGGATCTCCATCCTTTGATGACCAAACCAGCCAGATCTACAATCAGGAAGGATATAATGATTATAACACCTACCCTCCCCAGTATTCCATTGAAAATAGGTCATCACCCTTCTTTGAACAATCCATGACGACCTACTACCAGGGAGGAACCCGAGAACCTCGACATCTTGACTCCCCTAGATTTAATCTGAACCCACCCAAACCTGAACCGAACCAGTCGATTCAGGTGAACCAGATCCAGGATAGGGTGTTGGCTAATTTGAGGAACACTATACAATCTTTAGAAGCTCAACCAACACAATGCACTGAAGCACTGGAGCCTATGATCAAAATGATTGATGAACTTAATAGTTCTCTATTGGATTTGCTCCAAAGTGTTAGGGATAGGGACTTGGGTGAGTTCCTTCTTGGGAAATTGTCGAGGTTGAGGATGAAATTTATGGTTGCACTAGTCAAATCTTGGGATGATGCTCAAGATGAACCCCCTTCAGGAGAGCCAATGTTTGAACCCGCTCAGGCACCTATCGGGGGGGATACATTTTCTGAGACTAGGGATGACCAGGATGGGCTAGAGCAACCATTCGAGGATGAACCAATTGATTCACCCGAGATCCCCTAGCCAGGGAGCGATGAAAGATGTCTTCACGGACCATGAAATGACATATGATTTTGAGACATATAAATGAGGATCATCAATTCTTTGACTCTGAGGGTGAAGAATCTTTTGGCGAAGTCTCACTTGAACTTAAGGAAGAGGATTTTAGTGAGACAAATGGGCTTGAGGAATCTGACAAACCAGTTGATAGCCCAATTATTGAAGATTTGGATTTAGTTAGGGTTAACTTGGAGGATCCGAATCTTGATGATTCAATCAGTGACCCCAGTCCTCATCTGCACCCTGAAGAGATGACTTCTGAGATCTTTGTACCCAAGTCAATCTTGATTCAGCCACGATTTCTGGACTTAGGAGAATCATATGGGGTGAATAATATGCTAGAGGTCCCGAAGCCTAAGCCCTTGATGTTGGAGGATAGAATTGTTGAAATAAAGATTTGGGAGGCTAATTCTGAGGGAAGTTTGATTTTGGATCTAAGGGTACCTATTGACTTAAAATCACCTACTTTCTACCAGGACCCTTACGATATCTTTCACGTGCAACCCAAGCTTGAAATAACTGATTATTTTTCTGAGCTAGACATTAAGTGGACAACAACACCTATTGAACCATCTTTACCTGTTGTTCGACACTTTGGTCTTGGGTTGCACACCACTAAACTGCAGGCCCGGCCCCACAAACACAACAACCTTCGGTTCTGGGTGATTTTCATCCAGAACCTGAGAACCACTCGACCCTGGGGCATGGGTCTGCACCATAATCTCATCCACGTCTGTGGACATCTTCTGCTGGCGAGTTTCAGGATCAGTATTTTGTTTTTGATTCTGAACCGCACTTGTGAATTCTCAATCTCTTCTTTGTATGTATGCTATGTTAGGTGAAGGCATTAAACTTAGCACGTGTGTATACACCCTTCTCTCTATGAAGCTGACCAGATTTTCACGACACTTAGGTGATGTTCTATTTACTTTGCCCTTTTCATGTCGTTATTTTTACAATGAGGACATTGCATCATTTAGGCATGGGGGGTGGATAATCAATTCCTGAAATCATTATGTTAACTCCGTAGAATTTCTTTTAGTTTCTTATAAAATACAAAAAAAAAATTAAAAAAACAAAGAAAAAAAAAGAAAGAAATTAGGAAAAGATAACTTAGGCATTTGGAAGTTATTAACTTTAGGAAATGATACGGTAGGACCTAAACACTTAGACTCTTCAGGTCTTCAGGCTTAATTAGCTTGGGTGCCCACTCGAATGTGGATTTAGTCTCGAGTCCTCACCAATTAAAATTTATTTTAATTTGATAAATAATTTGGGATGATAAGTATGCGACTTATCAACCTGCCCTCTGATTTAGGGGGACTTTAAGCCTAAGCATCTACACACACTATTTTGCACTGACTCACTTTCCGACGGTTTTTACGGAAATTGGGTAGCTAATGGACCGACTTGGGTGGTATGGCTGGCAAGTTGCTGGTGGTAACAGCTTATCGGCTGGTTATCCAGAGCCCAGCCACAAGACCATTTTCGTTGTACTGCCTTTAGGTAAATCTTAGATCAGGGAAGCCACCTACTTATTAAAAAAAAAAGATCCAAATACCACACTTCACCGCACGAGTATGGCTGGCAAGTTGTCGGTGGTAACAGCTCATCGGCCGGTTGTCTAGAACCCAGCTCACAAAAAAAATAAATGCACAATAATTCCCAAAACACTTAGGGAAGAAGTGGGGAAGTAGAATAAACCGGGGAGATATACACTGGATTCACCCTTGTGTTGACCCCATAAATAAAAGAAGTAGGGAGAAAGCTACTGATCGTAAAGATAAACCTTTAGGCAAGGTCACCTAGGGTCATAGAAACCTGAAGTCCATCTTAACAGCCGTTTTGTGAGTCTATCACTTTTTCTCAAAGATGATTAGTACTTAGAATCCTTTTCGAGTCTTGGGTGGGTCGGGTAGCCGTAAAAAGTTATCCAGTAACTCTCAAACTCCAAAAGTACAAAAAAATTAGAAAAGAAGAAAAATAAAAAATATATATTTCATCCCTTCTCAAATAAGGCGAGAACTTGGGCGGTCTGCATTCTGGCAGACACCCGGGTACTGTTGAGTCTTCGTGTTTAGAACCTTAGTTGAAATTTTCTATTGTTAGTAAACGACTTAGGCCTAAGCGATCTAATCCCAATTTTGATTTTATACATAGCATGTAGTTTAATTTTGCTAGGGACTAGCAAAAGATAAGCATGGGGGTATGATAAACATGCATAAATTCATCGTAAAATGCTTATTTGTGATAGTTCCTAGGCTTAGCACAGCATATCATGATATAAATATCGCATAGCATGCATCATTTTGCATTTAGAGTAGTTGTTTATATTTTTGGTTAATTAGGTCCTTTTTATGGTCAGGAGAAGAGAGGATTTATCTCAGGGCCTTGGATGGACAATCAGACCATACAGATCTGATCGGGACGACGATCGGAGATTAACGCCTTTGAAATCGTGCAGATCAGAGTCCCGTAGAATCACATTAAGCCCAAGGAAGATCAACGGCCAGGGGGGCAATGCAACATCCATACGGGTTTCGGATGGAAAATCCGACCGTACGGATGGATCCGAAGCGATGATCGAAGTCCGGCATCGCAAAAATCATCCCGATCTGAGCACTGTGGCACCCTCTGCAAGAAGAAGAAGACAGACGATCCAGATGGCTCCACGTGGCGCCATCTAGGTTCCTAAACCCAGCCAGCAACCACCGCCCACTCTCCCTCATCATCTACACCGTTAATCCTAGCCGTTGGATCAACATCAAACGGTTGGGAAGCGTCTGCACTGATTTCCTCCTCGCGACACAAAGGGCGACGTGGTGCATTGGTTGACACAGCGGCTTGCAAAGGAGAGGCGCGGGTTCGATTCCCCGCAGCCGCTCCAATTTGCAATTGGACGGGCGTTGCAAGCGCGCACGCCAGTGCACAGCACACGCGCACACAGCTGGGCGCGCGGTTAGCGCGCGTGAAGAGCGGGACAGGCGGCGCGGGCGCAAGGGGCTGTTGGTGCCAGCTTTCAGCGACAGCTGGACTGACCTACAGCGACGCTTACAGCCGTTGCTGTTTCATTGCAAGCCAGCAGAGCCAGCTATGGGCGTGGGTGGAGCTGAGCTGTCTACAGCAACGTTTCCAGCGACAGTTTGGAGGTCGCTAAAGGTCCTTTATCCATTTCTAGCCACTTCACCACTATAAAAGGACCTTCACCCCATCCCTTCCAAGCCATCTCTACCTACTCTACTCCCACCTACTCCCAAGCTCTAGCAAGCCTACCAACGCTCCATTAGAGCTTGTTCTCAAGCTCCCAAGGTGCCTATTAGTTCAACGAACCTCTGCCCCACCAAATATTCCTCCAACCTCCCATCTCCCTTCATAGGTCACCTCGAAGCCGTCCTCCCACCTCCATTTCGGTAGCAGATCACCTTCGTCTTCTCACCTCCATTCCGGAGCCACGTCGAAGCTTTCCTCAACACAACGTCCTCCAGCATCTCACCTCCATCATCCCGCTCCTCACCTCCTTCCTCCGAGCTTCTACCAGGCGCCGTCGTCTCGCCGAATAGCCAATTCGGGAGATTTCCTCTCACCTCCCTCTCTTTTTTCTTATGCTTTCATAGTAGATTGTAATAAACATTGGATTGATATATAAATCATTTTCATTCCTCATCTCTATCTTGTGCTTCATTTGCTTGTCTTTTATTTCAAAAACACAAAAAATAACAAAACCTGAAAATACCAAACAGAAACAAAACGAAACACGATTTTGGAGTAAAGTAAACGTCGCCTCCCTGTGTTCGACCCGGGACTCCCATGGAGTTTCGGTATAAATTTTATCTGATCGACGTGTTTTGCAACTACGACGACAGGTTACTTGTAACCTCGATTTCTAAACACGCGAACCACGCCCGACCAGTGTCACTGTAGCCAACTCACGCCTGCTCATGCATGCAGCTGACCTTGTGCCTACACGCAATTAGTGATGGCTGTAAGCGTCACTAAATGTCCGCCAGGCTGTTGCTGAAGGCTGGCGCTAACCAAGCACACGCCCGCGCGTGTGTGGGCTCTTGCGTTCTTGAGATGTGTCGACGACCGCGTGTAGCATCAGTGCCCATTGAGCGGCACCACGTGGCAATGCCTCCGCCACTCGATGACATCCAACGGGTGTAATCAAATCGCGCTAGCCTCAGTTTGTCTTCCCCCGAGATTCACGCTTGAGATTCCTCCGCACACCGTGGCTCGAACTCACGCTCAAGCGTGTGTCTTCACCAATGCGCCACGGCCTCAGTTTGTCGAGCGGAGTGTTGATGTGGTCACATGGTTGGGGTGCCCCTCAGCCGTTGGATTAAGATCCAATGGTTGAGATCTCATCTTGCGGTGGCCTTTTGAATGCATCGGCTCAAGTAGGGTGGCCTGGATGGTGCCACATGCTGTCATTTGGGCTGTCCGTCTTCTTGTTCTTGTAGAGGGTGCTACGGAGCTCCGATCGGGGTGATTTTCATGTTGATGGACTGCGATCGTTGCTTCGGATGCATCCGTATATTCGGATTCCGAAGCCTGTAGAGGAGTCGCATTACCTCCTGGCCATGTAAAATGGAAGAATTAGTGTACATAATATACAACTATCCTAAATGCTATGTAATGGATGTTATTGACGTGGTCTCGTGCGTGTGTGTTAAGAGGTGTCGTTATAGTTGCACTTGATACGTCGATTTTAAAAGAAGTAAACGGAGGTGAGTCCGAGTGTCGATCTCAGGGAGGCGTGGAAATCGGATTTTGTTTACCACTTGTTGTCACGAAAAAGGCAGAGTTTTGCTTGCGAACGAGACGGTTTTGAAAAGCAAGAGATAGAGAGAGAGAGTTTAGGGTTAGAAAGCTCTTGGTTTTGATCATGCACTTTAAACAGAAATTAAAAGGGCGACTAAATGGAAAATAATTTCATTAAACATGCATTCATAGTTCATGGTTTACAACATTAAATACATGCTTCAACAAAAGTAAATGAAAGCTTCAAAGAGAGAGAGAGAGAGGTAGAGAGAGAGTGGAGAGCGACGAGGCAGCCATGGTGGTGGAGGAGGCTCCGTCGGCGGCTCGTCGTCTCCGGCGATTACAAGAGTGCCTAAAACTAGCTAGGAGAGGAGTGGAGTAGTTGCAAGTGGGAGAGTATGCCTTGAATGGTGGAAGAAGGGGGTTTAAATAGAGTTACGGGCTTCCTAAAAGAAGAATGTGCTTTAGCGACATCCAGAACGTCGCTAAAACCGCTTTCAGATACGTTGGTGAAGCCCTCCTGCCGCTAGTCAGCTGCCCGCCCCGCTCTCTCTCCATGAGCGATTCGTGGACGTTGAACGAGAGCCGTCCGATCGAAGATCGGACGACTGAGATCCTCCTGCGCCCGCACTGAGATCGCGCCTCGGGCACGCGTGCGCGCGCACGTTTCCACCCGGCGTGCGCGCCTGCGTGGGCGCTCAGGAGCTGTCATCGAGCCGCGTGGCGCGATCCTGGCCGCCCGCTGCTGATCGGGCAGCCCAATTTTTCCGCGCCCTTCGCTCACGCTTGATTTCTGCTCCGCGCAATTCGAACGCGTGTCACTACGATGCAGGCGTGCGCGCTAGCCGTTACGCCACGCCCGCGCTTTTTCGTAGCGACCGCGGACGAGCGCGTGGATCTCGGCCGTTCGATCGAAGATCAATGGCCGAGATTCGTCCTTGGCTGGCTTGAGGGCGTGCGAGCGGTGGGGGTGGGGCGACGTGGCGCTTTCTGGGCCGTTGATCTCCAGATCAACAGTCAGAATTTCTTGGGCCCATTGTGGGAGCTCCGGATGTCGGATTTGGCCGATCTTGAGTCCGTTGGACTCCGTTCGTCGTTCTGAATCCATCCGTGTGGTCCGATTGCTCATCTGGGGCCTGCTTTGACACATGATTTACACAAATGGCCATTAATGCAGTTTATAAGCAATCTTGGTACTTGATGCATGCAATGCTCCTATTCTACTTTATGTTGTGCCTTTTATTCTAAAGATGGGCCATATTCAACCTAATTACTACCCCCTTGTGTGGTGTTATCATACCCCCATGCTTCCTCCTTGATAGTCCCTAGCAAGGTTTATTCTAGCTTTATTTCTTTGGAGAATTCAAGAAGTAATTGCTTAGGCACTTCGTTACTTGTTAATAAGAGGAAATATACGAAGATCTTAGTCTACAAAGACTAAGCAGCGCCCGGGTGTCTGCCAAAATACGAATTGCCAGAATCCTTGCTTTGTATATATAACTATACATATGTATATGTATATATCTATATATGTCTTTTTAGAATTTTCGGAATTCAATGTGGGTTGGTAACTTTTTATGGCTACCCAACCCACCCAAAACTCGGTAAAAACCCTAAGTGCTAAGCATCTTGGTGTGAATGTTGTGATAGACTCACTTAACGGTAATTGAGACAGACTTCGAGTTTCTACGCCTCTAGGTGATCGGAAAAGAAAATAAATTTTTGCCTGAAGGTGTATTTTTTAGATTGGTAGCTTTCTCCCTATGTTCATTTTACTTGGGGTCAACACAAGGATTTTCCAGTGTATATCTCCCCGGCTTGTACTACTTCCCCGCTTCGTCCTTAGGTGTTTTGGTCTTTTTTGTGCAATTATTGAGCTGGGCTCTGGACAACCGACCAATGGGCTGTTACCCATGATCACTTGCCAGCCATACTTGTGCAGTGAAGTGTGGTTTATTTTCTTTTCTTCTCTTTTTTTTTTTTTTCGTAGGTGGCTTCCCTAATCTCAAATGTACCTAGAGGCAGCGAAAAAGAAATGGCCTGTGGCTGGGTTTTGGACAACCTGCCAATGGGCTGTTACCCAAGACAACTTGCCAGCCATACCACCCTAGAGAGTTCATTAGCTACCCAATTTCTGTCAAAATCTCCGAGAAGTGAGTCTGTGCAAAAATGTGTGTAGATGCTTAGACTTAAAGTTTTCCTGAGTTAGAGGGTGAGTTGATAAGTCGTATACTTATTACCTTATTTATTAGGTGGATTAGAATAGCTTAAAGTTGCAAGGATTCGCCGCTAAATCCACATTTTAACGAACACCAGGGCTGATTAAGCCTGAAGGCCTGAAAAGTCTAAGTGTTTAAGTTCTTTTTGTATTATTTCCCACTATTGACAAGTTTCTAATGCCTAAGTTTTTCTTCCTAAATTCAATTTTTTTTTTAATCAATTAATTTATTCATTCAGACTGATTAATTAAGCTCAGGATTATGCAATTTACCATCCCCCCCATGCTTAAGTTGGACAATATCCTCATTGGCAGATGCATGGATGCAGAAGGGTTCAAAAAGATAGTACCTGAGTGACGTAAACTACCAGATTAGTCTGAATCTGCTGGGTTGCCTCCCAGGAAGCGCTGAGTTTAACGCCTCCAGCTAGGCGGTGCACAAATAGGAATGGTTTGGGTCAAGGAGATATGTTCAAAATTAATCAGACCCAAATCAGAAGTCCACAGATGCGAATAAGGTTGTGGTGGAGTCCCGTTCCTAAGGGACGGGAATTCTGTATCATGCATGCCCATGTCAGAACCTCTCTTAGTTTGTGGGCATGCAAACAAGTTGTTGTGGATGAACGCACCGCAATTATGACACGCCAGACACTAAAGATGTAGGTTTTATATTCAGCTTGTGTCCACATAAAATTGTAATCCATCGAAAATGTATCAATTCCAGTGCATTCGGGTTGCGGGATTCTTATTCTGGTAGGGCAGGTAACAAAGTCCAGAGTTTCATACTGAGCCCTACAACCAAGCATGAGGCCTCTCTCCAAAGACGAATCCATCTCTCCCGCAACTATGTTTTCATTGCTCATTTCCTCCAAGCCCTTGATCTCAAGAATATTTTCTTCAACCTCCTCTATATCAGATTCACTGTTTGGGATTACATTAGAGGTAGGGTCAATTTCATCCTCTAGATCATATTCTTTCTCTCGGCCCTCCTCCAAATTTGTGATGGGGATTCTAACCGATTCATAATCAATTTCTTTGAAATTGTAACTCCATTCTCCATCTTCGACGTTGGCTACTACTCCCATCGGATTACTTGTCTTGGGCCGATTAGATTCAGATTCCAAGGCCTCTCCCCTCACCTTCTCAGTTTCCTCCTGATGTTTGTTCTCAATGCTCCCCAAATTGTGTTCCAAGGAATCCTTATTGTCCTTATCCACTGAGCTGTCCAACTCCTGAGGGGTATCAATGGTGGACTGAACCAAATCAGGATGACTGGGTGTAGTCCAATTGATCATGGTAGGTCCTTGCTTTATGAATTCCATGAATGGCGTTGTGTGCAACAGCTTTCTTTGGCCTTCTTCCCCCAATTGTTGAAACAACTCCAACATGGCATGTTGCCCTTTAACCAATTCTTGATTCTATCTGTGTAGTTCTAACTGGAGGTTATCAAGAATTGACATGGTGTCATTTGGTGTCCTTTGGATTTCCTCCTTGAAATCCAGGTTAAGAGAGTATGGTTGAGGTTGTGGATCAGAATCCATATTGGTGTTTAGGTTTTTGGGTGGGACCTCTATTCTATCATGTTCAGGGTCCAGTCCTTCAAGAGGAACCATTCTCTGTTTGGTCCTACTCCAGAATAGTTGAGGTTCTAAGTCCTCCTCCCAGTCAGATTCTTCATCAGGGGACCAAATCAAAGGATGATCCTAGGCTTGCCTAGATTTCTGATCATTTTCTGATTTCCATTTGTCTAGAACTCCTAATCCAAAGGTCAAGTAGGCAAGGTTGTTGAATTCAAATGACCTTTCTTGGTTATTATCCTGAGATGGGTAGGGTTCTTGGTGTTCTCCTAAAGTGTAGGTCCTATCACAGTAGAGCGGGTCGGACCTAAATGAGGAGGCATCGTGAGGACAATCGAGATATGGAGCCCCATGATTTGAATCGTACCCTTGGGTGGCTATGTTGGTTGTATTCCAATAAGAGGTTGGTGCGGTTTGGTCATAGTTGGGCCAAGAGGGATATTCAAGGTTGTACCCCCAACTTGGTGGTTGGTTAGCCCAAATAGGCTGTGGGTATGGTCCACTTGGGTTAGCATACAAATCCTGTTGGGGGTAGTTTGGGTAAGATGGATAAGCATTGAAATCCATGGTTTGGAAGAAATGGAGGGATGTGGGAAGAACAGATGCGAGAGAGTTGTGTCCTCAACCAAGCAAACAAGCCTAGTCCTTGTGGTGTATTCCTTAGAAGACCTAGAAATCTCACAAAGGTTGATTAAGTCTGTAAGCACTGGACTCCCCTTCCCAAGGTTAATCTGGCCAGGTTGATTACGAGGGGATTTCAGGGAAGGTTCTTCCTTTGGCTTGCGCCTCCGGTTCCATAGACCCCACAACTGCGGTCGTTTGACACTGCCCCGCAGCCTACTCACCAGATTCTACCAAGGGAATGAAAGCCAAGTGCCTAGCGAACAAAACCTCACCTTTTGAGACTTAACTCAGTCCTACCTAGGGCACGTCTACTCATTTTTAAAGGGCTAGGATAGTGCTTGTGCTTAGGGTGATGTGATGAGGCATTGATTGGGGTGGTGCCTCTTAATTTTCCACTTTCAAAGTGTGTGCTTCTAGCAAAACATGGTTTTCAAGCAAGGATTTGTTAGGATGTGGTGTCTTTTAGTGTTTCATCCTTACTTTAGTACTTTTTAGGGTTGACGTGTCTTAATGTTTTCAAACAAGTTTCAGTGGGTACGTCAAGTTCTGCACACAATTTGGTGAAAGTAGATTTCCTTTTTATTCTGTAGAGGCTCTAAAACCCTAGTGTACTCATCCTAATGATCATACAGCTTCTATTAGATGAGTCAGTTTTAGGGTTGAGTGGTGCGGCCCAGGTCAACTCATGGTGGCTTCGCAAACACCACTCAAGAAAGAAAAGAACACTCCAAGAATTTATTCAGCATATTAGAGTGTACATTTTTTTTCTTTTGTAGGGTGATGTGTTAAGAATGTGGGTCAATCAATCATTCACTTCGCCAATTTTTTTTATAATTTTTTTTTAGCTTTTTCACGCAAGCAAACAATGAGAGAGAGATTGCTCACTATCGGTCCTCGAGGCGCCTACTCCCTTGCTACCGTCGTAGAATGCGTCGCTTCGCCGTCCATGCGCCGAATTCCTGCAACCGTCAAGTAAAAAGGAAAATGGGGCATTAGACGATGTGAGAATGAATGTGGAATGGAGGTGATAAAACAAATCCGTTGCCTCCCCGGCAACGGTGCCAAAAACTGACGTGGTCTCGTGCGTGTGTGTTAAGAGGTGTCATTATAGTTGCACTTGATACGTTGGTTTTAAAAGAAGTAAACGGAGGTGAGTCCGACTGTCGATCTCAGGGAGGCGTGGAAATCGGATTTTGTTTACCAGTTGTTGTCACGAAAAAGGCAGAGTTTTGCTTGCGAAAGAGATGGTTTTGAAAAGCGAAAGATAGAGAGAGAGAGAGTTTAGGGTTAGAAAGCTCTTGGTTTTGATCATGCATTTTAAATAGAAATTAAAATGGCGACTAAACGGAAAATAATTTCATTAAACATGCATTCATAGTTCATGGTTTACAACATTAAATACATGCTTCAACAAAAGTAAATGAAAGCTTAAAAGAGAGAGAGAGAGGTAGAGAGAGAGTGGAGAGCGACGAGGTAGCCACGGCGGTGGAGGAGGCTCCGTCGGTGGCTCGTCGTCTCCGACGATTACAAGAGTGCCTAAAACTAGCTAGGAGAGGAGTGGAGTAGTTGCAAGTGGGAGAGTATGCCTTGAATGGTGGTAGAAGGGGGTTTAAATAGGGTTAAGGGCTTCCTAAAAGAAGAATGTGCTTTAGCGACATCCAGAACGTCGCTAAAATCACTTCCAGATACGTTGGTGAAGCCCTCCTGCCGCCGGTCAGCTGCCCGCCCCGCCTCTCTCCATGCGCGATCCGTCGACGTTGAACGAGAGCCGTCCGATCGAAGATCGGACGGCTGAGATCCTCCTGAACCTGCGCTGAGATCGCGCCTCGGGCGCGCTGCGCGTGCGCGTTTCCGCCCGTCGTGCGCGCGCGCGTGGGCGCTCGGGAGCTGTCATCGCACCGCGTGGCGCGATCCTGGCCGCCCGCTGCTGATTGGGCGGCCCAATTTTGCCGTGCCCTTCACTCGCGCTTGATTTCTGCTCCACGCGATTCGAACGTGCGTCGCTGCGATGCAGGCGTGTGCACTAGCCGTTGCGCCACGCCCGCGCTTTGTCGCGGCGACCGCGGACGAGCGCGCGGATCTCGGCCGTTCGATCGAAGATCAACGGTCGAGATTCGTCCTTGGCTGGCTTGAGGGCATGCGAGCGGTGGGGTCGAGGCGACGTGGCGCTTTCTGGGCCGTTGATCTCCAGATCAACGATCAGAATTTCTTGGGCCCATTGTGGGATCTCCGGATGTCGGATTTGGCCGATCTTGAGTCCGTTGGACTCCGTTCGTCATTCTAAATCCATCTGTGCAGTCCGATTGCTCATCTAGGGCCTGCTTTGACACATGCTTTACACAAATGGCCATTAATGCAGTTTATGAGCAATCTTGGTACTTGATGCATGCAATGCTCCTATTCTACTTTATGTTGTGCTTTTTATTCTAAAGATGGGCCATATTCAACCTAATTACTACCCCCTTGTGTGGTGTTATTAGTTATGTAGTATTTATAACATGATATGCAATGCTAAGCCTAGGAACTATCATAAATAAGCATTTTATCATGAATTCATTTTATCACCAATTTTGGTGAGATTTTGTCTTAATTTGATCTTCGAAATTGGGGATCAAATATCGAAGTTTTGGGTTTGAGATGCTACTACAGTTGTGCATTTACACGACGAAGAAGAAGGTGGAGGCAGTGGAGGTAGGGGCCTTTTTGCGAAGGAGATCTAAAGCTAGGGCCTGGGTTGTAATAAAAGCACAAAAGATATGGGGCCATATGTAATAAATAGAGATTTGTGGGTTAAAATGCAAACTAGGTCATGTTGGACTTTGATTGGGCTCAAATTTGAGGTTAACCTAATTTATACCTAAGGAATATTATGGTGACCACATATTTGAGTTTTGGCCAAGTTTGACTAGAAAATTTACACATAAGCCCAAAATAGAGTAGATTCCTGCCTAAGTCTCTATTTCTGATCAAAATGGGTTTCTTTAGTCAAAGTGAAGGTTCTAAACCTCATAGAATATTTTAAATAATTTTAAAGAGGTTTAAATTGTATTTATTTCCATCTAAACCCATTTATTTGAAGCAAGGTTGTGGTTAGGATTTTTATTAATAAAATAATCCTCAAAATGTGAAAAACCCTCTTTCAGTTAGTTTGAGCCCACTTCTTGGAAATTTAAGTTCATTTGACAATGATTAACCTTTGATTAACATATCAGTTAATCTACAATTGTGATTAGGTGTTAAAATAATAGAATTAATGGGATTTCTTCTCTTCTTTTTGTATTCAATTCAAAACAGAGCTATGATCTTCTGATGAATATTAAGGAGAATTTATCACTATAATAATTAGGTTAATTAACACTAACGATGGTGCTACCATCAGATAATTAAAAAGGTGGAGTGAGTGCACTAAAGAAAATAAAGAAGCTAGAAATAAAGCAAATAAAATGAAAGGCAATTTGATTATTGGTAAGGAGATAATGTCTACAAAATACTTAGAGGGCTTAATTGTGTGGAGGGATTCCACACAATTAATCCCTAAGTAAAAGAATGCTTATACTATAATAAATACAAAAAAGAAAAAGAAATAGAAGAGTCTTGAAGGAGAAGAAGATCCTCGCTCTAAGTGTGGCTACTCCCAGACTTGAAGAGGGTTTCTTCCTGGTCCTTGAAATGCTCCTCCTAACTCCTCCAAAAGTGACATCCACTACTCTCTCCTTGACTGGCTATCCTCTAAAGTCCACCTTACTCCTTGGCTTAGTCCCAAGGAAGAAGAGATTAAGGTGTAGAGACTAGAAAGGCATGGTAAGGAACCCTTCTAATGTGCACGCCTACTCTCCTCCTCCTTGGCCTTGTGTGTAGAAATTTTGGTGGAGATCAATATAGCTAAGGATGGTTCTAAGGTGGTGGTTGTGGGGGTATTATATAGAAGTATAGGAGGGTGGTGGTTATGGTATTTTTGGAGGGGAATGAAGGGGTGTGTGGATGTTTTTTGAGGGAAATGAAGGGGTGCATGGAATTTTTTGGTGGGAAAAATGGGAGGGAAATGAAGAGGTGCCTTTGGGTGGTAGTTGTGTGATTTTTGGTGAGGAAAAGGTGGCGACACTTTATGGTGGAGGTGAGTAGGGTAGGGAGCTAGGTGGAGGAGAGTAGGAGGTGGACTTTGGAGCTAGCTTAGCTAGCTAAGTTTAGCTAGAAGCTAGTTAGAGCTAGTAGGAGCTTCCTTGAGCTGACTTGATCTTATCTGGAGCTGAGGAAAGTCGATGTAAAGCAACTTGTCTATTCATCAACTAGATCAACTAGCTAAGGCTGGCACTTCTATCTTCTTTTCTTTGTTTTTATATCTTTCACATTGCCAGGGTTTAGCTGATTTTCAATGTGTCCCTATCCCCAACAAGAAACTAATATGTATAAGTACATAAAATGACAAGAAACACTAATAATGCATGCAATAACCTTAAATGCATGTGAATGCCAAAATGCACCCTAATATTGTAATGTGAATGTACAAACTCTAGGAACTGAGTGTATAATTAGCCTAAGAATGATGATAAACTAAGGTTTATCACTAGCAAACCTTGAGAGGACAATGGAGCCTAAGAAATCAAACTTCAAGGCTAAACATTAAGGCTAGTAGAAACAGAAAGGTTCAGCTAACGCTGATCTAGATGTTCGTCCTTGATGCTGTAGGCTGATTGGAATAAGGGTCCTAACTATCTATCAACAATTTAGTTGACAATAAGTGTTTGGTTGAACTGCGAAACTTTAGTTGGAGACATTGCATTTATTTTTTGCTATGGACTAGCAAAAATTAGGCATGGGGGTATGATTAAACAGCAATGATAGGTCCTAAATCACCTAAATTGGGGTAGAAACCTAGCTTATATTGTATATATTGCATTTATATCATACATAGCTTGCATTGCATTCTTTCTGTATAGTTGTACATAAAATAATATTGGAACCTAATATTATTTGATGTGTTAACTTTGTGTTCTAGGTGAATAAGAAGAGCAGGTGGTGATGTAGATGCGGAATAAAGCTAAGTAGAGAAGCCATGGACACCTACAAGAGAATAAAATACAAAAGAAGAAAGAAAGGAGAAGAAGAGCAACAAGAGAATAGAAGAATGGAGGATGACCCTAATCCCTTTCACCCAATCCTGGGCGTAAGCCCAATCAACCTCGACTACACCAAATAGGCTCTACCCCTACCAAATTGATCTATGTCCCATAAGCCATCCTAAGCCCTATTCCCATATCCAGCCTACTCACCCTTCTTTCTACCTCAAGTAATCTATCCCTAGCTCAATTACCCATTAATTGACCTAATAGGTTTCAATTAGGTCTAGTGGCCATCCAATTAGGCTTAGGGGTGTACACGGGTAAGGTTGGAACTCAACCAAAACTCAACCCATGGCTTTCAAGTTGTGATTTCTTCAACCCAACCCAACCTGTTACACTAACGAAATGAACCCAACCCAATACATATAAATTGGGTCGGGTTGAGCAGGTTGTTGACTATCAAAAGATTCGAAACTTATATTTATCTCCTACATATTTTGTACGTCTTTCATACTTAACAACAAAATATTTTCAACTCATAAATAACTTCTATCTTTTGAAAAAACAAATGAAATAAGTAAAAACAAAAAAAAAACTTGATTGTTGTATAACAATAAAATGAAAAAATAAAGGCATACCTGATAATATTAAACTTGATAGATGTATATATAAAAAGCTTAGGTCTAAACCAATCATTAACAAAAAATAACCTGCAAGAAAAATATAGATTTTTTAATATAAATTTTAGAATATTAAAGTTAATAAAGTAAATAATTAAATGGACTTACCAATTTTCACAAGCAATTGCAAACTTAAAAAAATCCTTGACAAACACCATACACTTGGAATTACATGTAAACACTGAACATTCTATAATTCATAACATGACCACAAAACGAGTCCAACGATCCTTAAAATAATAATAAAGAAGAGTCTTAGAGTGTTATATAATCACAAGAAAGTTCCAAAAATTCCAGTTACAAAACAACATAATTAACTAATGCTAGAAATAAAAATTATAGGAATTACTCCATTTACTTCAAACTCTAATCATATCAATTTTTCCTGCATGACAAAGGAATTAAATCAAGAATTACTTTAATAAATAATAGATTGCAAATATTTAGAAAACTTAAATATAATCATTTTTCAATTACCCATAATTTGTAAACATCACAAAAGTTAAAAGGGCTCCTCCATGATACTCTAAATCTTCTTAGTCCATAGTGATTGCTATAATAAAAATGCATTAAAATTATGAGTAAGTAATTAAAATTTGAAAAGAGAAAATGTGTAAATAGTAAATAAAACTTAAAGTACTTGAAACTTTGATTTCCTCAAGATCCTCAACTATTTTCTTCCACCTCTTTGATTGGAGAAGATCTCAACCAATTTAACAGCAAATTCAACATTCAATAATCTTAAGTGCCAAAGAACTTTTGAACCAATCAAGTATGTGTCTGCCTGTGCTAAATGTAGACTCTGAGGAAACAACAAACATTAGAATAGCTAACACATCTCTTTCTATCAAAGATAAAATATGATATTTGGCTCTATAAACGTTCCACCAATCTAAAATATTGAAATTTTGGTCATCCGTCTCACGTGGCTTATCAAAATATCTATTCATTTCTATTTTGATTTCTTCACTTTATTCCTCTTGGAGATGCCTTTGAAATTCACTTTCAAAGTCAATATCTATGTGATCTTCATATTCATCTACAATCATGAAAACTTAATTGGTTGCCTTTTCTTCACTTCTTAATGATGATTGGCTACTCAACTCAAGCAACTTGTAATGTTCATAAAGCTCATTCATCCAGACATGAGGTTGTCAACCAACTCCAAAACATGCTCTTTTGCATACACTTTAGAAAAACAAAATTTCACATACTTTAATTTGTAACTAGGATCTAAAAGATCAACCAATAATAACATGTTGACTTTGTTTGAGCTTCTCCAATATCCATCAAAATTTTCCTTCATCCTTGATGCCATTGATTGTAAGATAGTGTCATTACTTTTAGATCAATCAATCAAAATGTTCTTTATCTTACAAACTTCATGAAAATAAATATTAGCTGTAACATAAAGATTTCCTGACAAACGTTTTGTAGGATAAAGAAAACACTTCAAAAACATGGTTAACACATGAGCATGCTTCCAATCTTCTTCGATAAGTGTACCCAAATTGAGTTCGGAACCAAATTGATAATCTTCCTCTTCTATTCTTTCAAATGCTTTTTGAAATTTTAGAGCAGTTTCCAACATTAAATAAGTGGAATTCCACCTGGTTGGAACATCAAGACCTAATGTTGACTTAAAAGGAATTCTCTCTTGTAAAACATATTTCTTGAATTTCAATCCTCTAGCAGATGAGCTCCTTACATACTTGATAGCATCATGAATTCAAGAAGTTGATGCCTACATCTCTCCAACAACATCTTTTAGTATTAGATTCAAGATGTGAGCACAACATCTTATGTGAATGTATTTTCCATTTAGAATATTGTCAATTCTCTTGCCAAATTTGAATTTCAAATAATTGACAACCACATCATTTGCACTAGCATTGTCCAAAGTGATTGTTCCCACCCTCTCAATTCCCCATTCAAGAAGACATCCTTCAATCAATTTTCCAATTTCATGTCCCTTGTGGCTTGACATGGTGCAAAATTTGATGAATTTTTTTTTATAATTTCCACTCATTATCAATGAAATGTGTAGTTACACATAAATATAAAATATTTTGAATGGAAGTCCATGGATCACTTGTCAAGCAAATTCGACCTTCAGTTTCTTTAAAAATGTTCTTCAATTTCATCTTCTCATGTGCATAAATCTTCATAATATCTCTAGCCATGGTGTTTTCCGAAATTGGCTTAACCTTAGGCTGGGCCACCAACATAAAATATTTGAACCCCTTATGATCTCCAAAATTAAATGACAATTCATCAACAATGATCATCCTATCAAAAGCTTCCCTTACAATTTCTTCACCATAATTCTATAATGTAAGACTATTCTCTCCTTGTTTCCAAATTGGTTGAAATGTTAATGTTCTTTGCCCACTTAATGATAATTAGAACCTATTGGACTCTTTTTGCACTTCTGTTGAACGTGAATCCATGGTGTGTGGGTTCCATTTTTACGAACATAAACATAGGACATACCGCAATACTTGCAATTACATTAATTCCTCCTTTATGGTTATGTTTAGTGAACTGCTCCCACACATTAGATCTTTCCCGACTTCTCTTCTTTCTCATTTGAACCTCTGATTCAATCATGCTAGGGTCGGTTGAGTCATTAAGATTTTGCATAGGCAGTTCGTTGCTTCCTTTAACTTCATCATCCATCTAAACAAAGTAAATTTTAATAAAATCAAATAATGCAAATTAGTTAAATGTAGAAAATAGTTGTTAACATCTTGATGCCAAATTCATTTGTTAACATCTTCCATCTCAAATTGCAGGGTATGCATGTAAAGTACTAATTACTAAAATGTAATCACATGCAATGATGCAATGGTATGCAACAATTAACTCACAAGGAAGAAACTATTACAAATAACATGAATAAAAGAACACTAAAAAGTTACATGTAATAATTTGATTAATGAAGCACCTATGTGACCCATTCCTAAATTATACTGTCAAAATGGAAACAATAGTATAGTAGTCATAGTTAAGATGATAACACTATTTTTTTTCTAAAAGATAAAGACAATAACACTTAGAAGGTGGATAAATACTAAAAAAGAAAGAATAATGCTACGGTATAGGCTAGAGATATACATGTATCAAAATAATTTATATGAAAGCAATGATGGCAAAGGCAAAGATGTCTAAATAATTTAGGCTAAATTAAGGGAAGGCAGAGGGGAAGGAGGATGACTAGGAGAGGGGGTGGTGCCTATTGCATATTGCCTATAGTGAAGGAGGATGGGCCGTAGGTTGTTTGGTGGTGGTGGTAGGCTTTGATGGTAGGCTCAGGTTTGGCGGAGGGGAAAGTAGAGACGATAGTGGATGGTCGGTGAGGGGGTGACAGGTTGCGTGGTGATGGAGGTCGGTGGTGGTGACAGGGGCTCTGGTGAAGGGAGGTGGTGGTTGTCGCTAATGTAGAGTAGAGGAAGAGGGGAGGGGGGAAGATGTTGACCTTGAGGGCAACGAAAAGAAGGGAGATGCAAACTTGCGAGTGTACGATGGGGAGGCTAGTGGGGACGGTGAGAGAGGGAGCTTGGTTGCTCGGTTAGGGCTTGTTACTTGCAAGTAGAAGAGGGAAAGTGGATATTGTAAAGTGAAAAGTGATATGAGGAGCGCACACTACAACTTGAGAGCGTGCACACAATTAGGGAGAAGGAAAAAGGAAATGAGGACGATGCACTGCATATTCGTCCTAATGTGGGTCTTTTGTTAGGTCCTTTCAAGTTGGGTGGCTTTTTTTTTTTCTTTAAAGTTTGAAATGGGATGGGTTTTTTTCCTCTTTGAAGTTTGAATGGATAATCTCATACATACATGCATACATACATACATAAATACACATATATATAACTAAGAATAGGCTTGAATCGGGTTTCAGCTTGGGTTTGATTTATTAGACCTCAAACCCAACTCAACCCATTTTTATCAGGTTGGAAAAATCCCAACCCAGCCCAACCCAATCTAACTCATAGCCCAACTCAATCCAACCCAATCAAGTTAGGTTCAAGTTGAACCCGACCCATGTACACCCCTAATTTAGAGTTGATTATGGTGGAACCATCCCAATTAGACTACCCCTTAATATAGTCCACCACCTAAGCCTAGGATGCAAACTCCTAAGCCCTTCCCTAAACTACACCTAAGGTACATCACAACCAACCTACATTCTATAAATAAGAACCTAAGCCTACCTAAGGTCAATTACTCTTCCACTTAATCACCTTCTACCTTAAACACCTCCACCTTCCAATCTTCCTCATCCACCTTAAGATCATCGGCCACCTACTTCTCCTCCCAAGGCTGCCGGTGACCTCCTCCCTCCAAGCATTACTACCGGCCTCCTCCTCCCACCAAGGACACAAATATTCAGCTTGTAGATCAATTCGTATCCCACCCTAGGGGAGTCATAGAAGATGTGATTATCAAGGTCCATGATTTTTACTTCCCGGTCGATTTTCTGGTCCTTAACAAAGGAGCAATTGATTGTGAGAATGGTAGCATGGAAATTGCATTTGGTGATAGAAAGATGAGAACAAACATTTTTCAATCTACCAAGCAACATGCAAATTGTGGGATGATTGATGATTTAGATGAAATTATCATGGATGTTAACTTGATTTCTGATCCTTTGGTTACCTCCTTTGTCCAACCCACAATTGAATCTCAAAATCAAACCAAGGAGGTTCTTGATTTGACCCACACTATACCTAATTCCAAACCTCCTTGGACCTTTAATGTTGATAGACTACCTGAACCTTCTTCTAGTCTAAATGTGATTCTACCTTCTTATTGTTAATGCATAGAACTAAGTTGACCAAATTTTGAAGTTAACAAAATAAGGTATATTTGTATAACTTTATATTTCATAGCTGTACTTAATGAGGAAGATGCATGAGTTGAAGTTTTAGATGAAGACTAAGTTACACATGATTTTGATTAGCTTAAGAAAATTAAAGGAAAAGAAGACTCAAGATGATGACTAACTTACACAAGATTTTGATTAGCTCAAGAAAATTAAAGGAAAAGAAGACTCAAGGAAACTTTAGGAAGTCACAAGGATTAAAAGATTTCAACTTAAGAGGAGCTTATGTACTTATTTTATTATTTTCTAGAAGCTTGTATGAGGGCCAATGCGCTACACTTAAACACATGGCACTCTTCTAGAAAAGCACTTAGAAATTCAAAATAAGCTCTAAAGTATTCAAAATTAATTGATTAGAGATGTTTTTGTAGGATCTAAAGAACACAAGTACACTAGAAGGGGGGATGAATAGTGTGGTAAAAAAAATCGTAAATAGTACAAACCACAAAAATGGAACACCAAATATATAGTGGTTCCCCTCACTTGGGTACTCCACTACCTAAGTCTCCCGACTTAGGATTTTTAACCCGATTCCCTCAACCCGGAAGGAATCAATTTACTAAATATGAGGCAATTAATCGGTTACCTCAACCCAATTACAAGAACAAATAAAAATAAGATATTACAGGTGTAAGCAAGAAATGTAAAAGCATACAACTAAAATCCTAAGTCTCCAACAAGAATATGTTTAGCAAAATTAAATGGTAACATCTAGCGTATAAAGATGGTGCGCAAAAATTGATTTGACAAGAACTAAAGAAAATGTGCCAAACAAACTTGTTGCAATGCGATGATCTTCTTGAAGGCTAAAAGCAACAAGTACTATCAACTTGTAGTTAGAATGGAGAGAAATGAAATTTGGAAGCAAGGAGGATTGTTTCTATTCTTGTTATTTTGAAAGTTGGCTCTCAATAGTATTTTTATAGATCACTAAGCAACCCCCCTACGCTCCCTAGTCATTGGGGAAAACATTAGAAGGTTAGAGTTTAGATTAATGACAAAACAACTGTTCAGATTTGACACAGCGGTTAGTTGGTATTGGTACTAAAGTTGTGGTACTAGCACTAGTTGCTCACAATTACCTAGCAGCTAGCACAACAGAGCCTAGGTACCAATACTCATCATAAGTACCAGTACTCAGTGCTTAGATTTGAGTAGCAACTAAGTCACTAGGTACCGGTACTTACCATTAGTACCGATACTTGTGACTCATAGGTTTGAAAACTATAACCTACATGTACCGGTACTAGTGATAAGTATTGGTGCTTGTAAGGTCCAGGAACTACCAGTATTCACAAATTGTGAATACCTCATACTGGTACTCATGATGAGTACAGGTACTTGTTCACAGTTTGAGGCTATGTCTCAAACCTGTGCCTTGCATGTACCAGTACTTATGAACAGTACCGGTACTTGCTACAAGTACCTTGAATTCACTCTTTTAATCAATTTTGGAGCTTTTCAAATTCAATTAAACTATTAATATTACTAAGAAACGATTTTGATTTTTCAAACGAATAATTAAACATGGGTTTGATACCTAATTATCTCTATTTTGATTTTACTTCCAAAATCAAATTTTCTTGTTTAGTAGACATGCAAATTATCTCTATGATTCCTATAATCCGTTGATTTCCCTACAAGTATCACTTCACAAACTAATTAGATTAAAATAGTTTTGTTAACACCAAAACATAAAAGAGAAGTGGAATTAGGTTCCAACAATCTCCCCCTTTTTGGTGTTGACAAAACAAAAGAAATACCTATATTTTAAAGATAGAAACCTCATAAGAGAAGCAATACAAAAAACTCCACTAGGAGTGAAACCTCCCCCTCAACCTAAGCTTCCTTCTTTTAAATATGAGTATTTACCATTTCTCCCCCTTTTTGTCAAGAAAACAAAAAGAATACGCATAGGTAATGATCAAGCATTGATAAATTATGCAAAAGTCATACATCATAAAGATCATAAAAGTTGAACACAAGCATTAAACAACAAATTTGAAAGTCATACAACATTAAACAGCAGATTTGAAAGTCATACAACATAACAATTAACCAAAGTAAATTGTCTCATACAACAAATTACATAAAAGTAGAAATTAAACTAATTGCGAACTCTTTTCCTGATATATTTTTGAACAACATTTCCACTACCATTGTTATCATCTCCGCTATCATTGTCATCATCATCATCTTCATCTTTAGCTTCTTCATCTTCACCACCTTATTCATTTTCATCATCTTCAATTTCTTTATCTTCATCTTCGGCATATGGAATTTCTTCTTCATCATTGTCTTCTTCCTCTTCATCATCACCAAGAATAGGTTCTTCTTCCTCCATTTGAGAAGAAACATGAGATGGGTCTTGAAAATGCTTTTTCCATCTTTCACTATAATCTTTGGGTGCCTTTGGTTGAGTGCGCTTCCGTTGCTTAGGTTGTTGAGTAGAAGAAGCAAAACAGGAGGACTCAATAGAAAGGGAAAGCTCATGGAACTTGTGTTCCATTGACTAATACCAAAGTTGAGATTGGTAAGATTTTGACCAATATAGTTGAATGTGTTAATCATATTGGGGTCGGTTCCAGGTACATGAGACATATTGGGTTAACCCAAGGCATTTCAGCTTCGGGATAAGGATAGGTCATAGGAACAAATGTAGAAGATAAGTCAGGAGCTTGATGAGGGAAGATTGAGCATTAGGATCAACTTCATCTTTTTCTTCATCATCACTTGAAGATTCTTCTCTAATAGGCTTTACTCCCATTTTCCTGAGTGTGGACCACTTGAAGTAGACCACTTTTCTAAGTGGGGTAAAGTTTGAGAGATCAACCCTACTCTTGAGAACTATATGGGAAACAAGTATATCAAGAGGAAGGGTAGAAGCACGGTAATGAGGCCTAAGGAAATGAATGAATATCATGTTCCAATTGACAGGAAAACTTGTAATGATAGCATGGATTAAAGGTAAAATATCTATGGGAATTTTATGGAATCCTGAATATTTGGCCCTTAAATTCCACACTAACATTCTAAATAAGACTCTAGAAAACAAGGTCATGTTAGGTGTAACCAAAGATTTTCCCTGATAATTTGGAAGCAAAAGTGTTTCATGTATTTGAGAAGTAGTGAATTTTTCTTTAAGAGTATTGAATGCATGACCTTCATTGGACATTGTGTTATAATAGAAAGGAATTTTGGTGTGACAGTTACTTTTTGACCAAAGATATTAGAGGTTAAGACTAGATGACCTCTATTCTCTTGTTCTTGGAGGTTTGCAAAGAATAGACAATTAATATCAAGGTAGACTCCAGGAACATCAGCAAAAAATGACTCATCAAAGAAATGCATAAGATGTTCAGATAGACAAGTAGCGAAACCATAAAGATGTAAGGAAAAATCTTTCCACTCAACAAGCCAACAATGATGAAGCTTAGGGCCCTTATATCAATCTCATTTACCGTGTTTAAATGAGATTCCTTAGGTTTAGATTGGAATCTCACACATAAACATGTAACAAAAAGAATATTAGGTCTATAGGTTGTGAGGTATAGTAGTGAACCTATCATACCTCAGCATTTCTTTTCATCTACCTTCTTGTCGGGTAAGTCTTCACCAAGTGAAGTAGATGGAGCAATTGGAGTCGCTTTCCCATTTACATTTTCAAAGTCAAACTTCTTGAGAATTTCAAGAACATACTTTGTTTGACTAATATAGATACCTGTGTCTAATTGTTGGATTTGGAGGCCTAAAAAGAACCTGAATTCACCCATCATACTCCTTTCGAACTCAGTCTTCATAGTCTCACAAAAATGCTGACACAGGAACTCCTTAGTTGATCCAAATATGATATTTGATGAGTCCATTTTAATGGGCTATTATTACGCCTAAGTAATTCAATTCTAACATTGTATGGTTGTTAATAATCACATTAGGTCATTAAATGATTGCATATGTCATTATTTAAGTTTACATTTATTCTATTGCTTATTATGTAATTATTTTATATTTCATGTAGGTCCCGCAACAGCACACTTGTTACAGGCTAATAATCGGGAAGAAGAGGGAGGAGGATCAATTGTGGAAAAGAACAAGGGGGTGAAAAGATATTTTCCCCCCATAAATATCTCAACCTACGGCCGTCCTCCTTCAACAGAACCCAACAGTGCTGGCCATGCTTAGTAAGGGATTTTGAAAATCCCTTGACTTGCAGGGGGAGAGGAGATAAAGAGAGAGAGGCGGAGGGGCTTGAGAAGGGAGAGACCATCGTGAAGTACTGTGTGCACTGTGGGGAGAGCGTGCACTGTGCGCACACCTTCCACCACCTATCCACCGCACACCCTGCCACCAACGCCTTCACCAAGTCCTCACCAGCCACCCATCGCGCACAAGAGGCAGCCAAGCACCCTTGCAAGCCTATAGCCGTGCGCCATCACCTGCCCACACCCGCGCGTCCTGCAGGCGCTACACCAGCCTCCACCGCCCTTGCGCGCCCTGCAACCATGCCAGCCTGCACCTACGCCCTCACCGCACCAAGACCCACCAGCCCCCATCGCAAGCGCGAACTGCTCCAGCCTCTTCCACTGTGCTACCTTACCACAGCACTCCTAGCTGCACCAGCACCCGCAGGCAGCAGCCGCCTGCAGGCGCCCACGCCACACCATGCCCTTGCAAGCGCCCGCCCTCACCGCTCATCGCACTGCCACAGTATGCAAAGGTGCGCACTACAGACCGTACGACCCCTCCTCTTCATCATCTTCTTCCTCTCTAGTGCCCTGCAAGTACCCAAATCCCCGCCCGCAGCAGCACACCCACAGTAGCCACGCACCTGCAGGCAGTGCAGCGCAGCCACGCTCATCCGCGCACCACTCCTATAGCAGCTGTGCAGCCACCTGCTGACGACAGGCCGGCGCTCCTCTCAGCTAGCCGGTTGCCTCCGGCCACCTTCAGCCATTGCGTCACCACCATCGCGTAGTCCTCGTCGAGACGTGCCTTCCCACTGCATAGCTCCTCCCACGAAGCCTCCTTGTGCACGTAAGGAAGAGAGAGGAAGTTTCCTCTATTTTCTCCCCAATTAGAATTTACATTGCATGCCATTGCCATTTGGATATTATTATTTTATTTAGGCCACATTTCATTGATGCACTTATAGTTCCAGGAATTTACTTTACTTGTGTTATGATCATTCAACATTGAAATTCAAATCAGATTTGCATGCAAATCAAATTTACATGATATGCCATTACACATGCATCATATACATATTTTTGGGAGCTTAATTCCTGATGTGAAAATTGCATAAATAGCCTTGAACTTTTAAGGAAATTGAAGGCTCCATTTAAAATAGCATATTCCTCGCATTGAAGTCGCGACAGTGTCTGCAAACAGTATATTCCTCTACTCATGAATTTATTGGTTCTATTCCTCCCTGTGGATGCGACATTTTTATTGTGGTTAAATTTGATATTTATTTTCGATTGAGAGATTTTCCACCACATAAAACACAATGACATATCATTCTATTGCTATCATAAAAAAGTGAGAATCTCGACATCAAATGGCGCCGTTGCCGGGGAGGCAACAGATGCAATAGATTCACTTTATTATTTTTGAATATTCTAAGTTGCGCAATTATCTGATCATTTTTTTTATTGTGCGAGGGATCTGACGGGGCGACGAGGTGCAACAGAGTGGCGACATCAACCACGAGCTAAGCCACACGAGAAAAAGACGTAGGAGACCTGGATCACGCTTTCACAAGGGATTCTCCATCGTCACAAAATTTATTTCTATCTTCTCACCCTTGTAGTAATTGGGGCTGAATTTTTGGAGGTTTGTCCCTACATTCTTTAGCTACTAGGGTTTACATTTTTTCGCATGCGTGATTCCATTTTATGCTTGCTTGCCTTTAAAACCAACAAAAGAAAATATCAAGCTGCATGTTTAGAAGTTGCATGCCCTTAGGTGTGCGTATTTAGGGGTGATTGAGCAGCACATTAGCTCTTATTATTGCATTGCAAGCATATTAGCACGAAGATTGCTAGAGACAAGTACTATAATGACCCGATTCTCGAGTCCCTACGAGACACGAGAACCGGACCGACTCGACTAATCTCAAGACCTAGTCGTCCAACGAGGAAGTAACCAAAAGAGCAATAAAATAAACGACATTCAGCATGAATATAACTAGAAGTAACAAAATACAGCAGTAAGAAAAGGAACTACTACAGTATGTACCACCACAACAGTAGAACAATAATTATAACATAACATAAAACTACAAGTAAAGAAAAGTACAGAGAGTAACAAGAACTACTCACTACAGTGGAACAAAAGGGGTAACAAAAAGAACTGCGGTAACTCTACTGGACCCTACTCGGCCCAGCGTCCTCTGCAGCTGCTGACCCTGGCTGCTCAACACCTGGTCCTGAAATGTAACGAGTGTAACACGTCAGCGAAACGCTGAGTAGAGTGGCAACTAAAATAAAAGAGGTAGTAGAGTGTACAGTAGCTGTTATATTTTGTTACTTTCTTTATTTACGTCTTTCTATTATTTCACGATTTATTTATTTCTCAGATCCTTCACTTGATCTCGAATGTTCCTCGTGGGAACGATCTTGATTGCAGTCTTTTCCCAAAAGTGGAAGTAACACGTGGTGCTCTCCTGGCCGGGAGAGTCCCCCATGGTGATCCTACTCTCAGTCAACCACCCCAAGGTCGCTGACAGATGTAACGGTGACTACGGCACGTGCGATAAACACACGGGTAGCTACCCCGCACTGGCATGCGGTCAGTTATTTCCGTTAATGGGTGCGCCCAAAGCACAACATGGAACCAGTATAGGGCATAGCCCTCTCATTAATAGGGGTCCAGCCCCTCCACAGTAACCAAACAGGGGTCTTGCCCCTCCACAGTCCGTGCACCCTCGCTTGACTACCCTAGTTTGCCCAGTGGGCCTAACAAGTCGGTGTAGGTGAGCTAGCAGCACCCCGAGGCCCATGGGGTAGCTAGTACTCGCTCTACACTAGTAGCTCTCCTCGGTACTGTGTACACGAGGGCCAAAAGTCGGTACAAAGTGGCCAGACCTAACCCCGGGTCCTTGGGGTGGCTAGCTCCGCTCTGCACTAAATAGGTAACAGGTGCTTCCCCTGGCACTACGTACCCAAGGGACAGCACACTTCCACGTCTTTCTTTCTCAGTTCCATTCCATTCTCTTTCCAGGAGTTCTACTCTTAATTCCCCGTAGGGTTCCAGCTCTTTTAACTCAACACATTTAGGTTTCACCGTTCCAGTTTCACATTCATACAACCCATGTTCTCAATCATGTTTATTTATTCATAACAGGCAGCTGTTAAATCAATTTACAGGCAGCTATTATTTCCGTTCCACTTTTCCAAGACTGCAATATCTATATACATATCACTAGTTTTCCAGTCCTAGGATTCATGCCGTACCCTAGGATCTATCATTCAATCTAGTTTCTCATTCCTAGGATTCATGAAATACCCTAGGATCTATCATTCAATCTGGTTTCTCATTCCTAGGATTCATGCAATGCCCTAGGTTCTATTAATTGTTCCATAATTGTAACAAATTTGATTAAGTAAATTAAAATCCACTCTACCAGCTACAACGAGAGTACTGGGGACGTGGTCGGAAATCCCACGCGCCTCCACAATCCCCAAGACTGAAATGGAATGGTGTCCTAACACAAGGAGTTCTCAGAACAGTATATAATTACTGCAAACGGGTAGAGGATTTTATTCCGAAAAGAACGCAACTTGAAACGTGGAAAATGGACTCCGAACGGGCCCTAAACGGGTCGAAAACGACGAAACAGCCGAAAATCAGACGTCTGGAACCTCTTCCAGATGTCTTAAAAAGTGGGTCAGATGGTACCTTCATTCTGTGTAGTCCCTCAGACGTCCAGAAGCCTACGGAGGCATCTGGCCTATTTTCCAGACATCCGATGGTCAACCCGAACGTCTGGAAGTCCTCTCCGTCGTCTGGCACTGCGGCCAGACGTCCGATTCATGTTGGATGGCAAGTCTCACGCCCTCCCGAGCAGAATCTGCATGTATCCACTCCTCGCTCTTAGTACGATGGTTTGCAGACGAAGGCGCGACGAACGGCTGCATGGCCGTACGCGCGAAAAAGGAAGAAGGACGAAATAACTTACTTGCAAGACGTCTGGACAGTCCTCCAGACGTCTTCACCGTCGTTTGGTTGGAAGCCCAGATGTCTGATTCTGGAGAAACTTCCAGAATCAGAGCTCGACTCCCTCTCCGCCCGCGACGCACGGCCACGTCGCACCCCGTCCGCCTGCTGCTCGAGTTGCAGTAGCCCTCCCGTGACACTCCACACCCGCTGCTCCCCCGCCGGCCGTCTCTAGCTGCCCCGGCAAGCTCGAGCCTTCATGGTCGAGCGTCTCCTCCCTCGTGCAACACCTCCTCCCGCACCCTTGTCGTAGCCGCTGCTGTCACCGCTCACTCGCTCTCGCACCGGCTGGGTGAAGAAGAAGAGGGACACAAAGGGGATGAGGGTGAGGGAGAGAGCGAGGGCCTTTTAAGACTGCGCGGGGAGAGAGAGAGAGCACTACGCCCTGTAGAAGGAGAGAGGGAAAAAGAGGAAAGAGGGTGGCGGTTGCAGGTCTGCGCACGCATGCGCGCAGACGCAACCCCGTACGCCGCAGAAATTGAATCCCAGACGTCTGGAAGGGGTTCCAGATGTCTGGTTAGACGTCTGGGGCACCTCCCAGACGTCTTAAAAATCGTCTTGAAGGTGCGTTCGTAATAATATAACAAACTCAAAGGAAGTTTCGTTCCCGAAACTTGAGCTAACTAGGGTGCAGGAAAAACGTCGTACAAAAACATAACAAACTCAAAGAGGACCGAAGCCGATCCGAAAGAACGTACCCGCGAAGAGCTCCGGGTACCGCTCCCGCATTGCCGCCTTGGGCTCCCAGGTAGCCTCCTCTTATCGCTGGCTCCTCCACAACACCTTCACCAGGGGTACTTGCTTTCATCTCAAACTGCGGACAGCTCGGTCAAGAATCTGCACTAGCCGCTCGGGGTAGGTCAGGTCGTCGCCCACCTCGACGCTCTCGTGACTCAGTACATGACTGGGATCGGCTACGTACTTCCTGAGGTTGGACACGTGGAACACGTCGTGCACACCCGAAAGTTGAGGAGGGAGGGCAAGTCTGTAGGCAATGGGTCCAACCCTCTCCAGGACCTCAAAGGGCCCCACGAACCTCGACGCGAGCTTCCCTCTCACCCCAAACCGCTGCAGGCCCTTCATGGGTGAAACACGAAGAAAGACGTGGTCCCCAACCTCGAACTGCACCTCTCTACGTCTCCGATCCGCGTAGCTCTTCTGTCTGCTCCTGACAGTGCGGAGTCACCTGTGGATCTGCTCGACTACCTCCTGACTCTGCCGGATCAAAATGGGGCCAACCTCCCACTTGGTCCCCACCTCAACCCAACTCAAGGGTGCCGTACACCTCCGTCCGTACAGAGCCTCGTAGGGAGCCATGCCGATGCTCGAGTGATAGCTGTTGTTGTATGCAAGCTCCGCCAGGGGCAGGTGCTCCTCCCAAGAGCCCCTCCAGTCCAGTACACAAGCACGCGAAAGGTCCTCAAGTGTCTATATCGTGCACTCAGACTGTCCGTCCGTCTGGGGGTGGTAAGTTGTACTAAACCTCAACCGTGTCCCCAGGGCCTGCTAAAACTCAGCCCAAAACTGGGACGTAAAGCGGGTATCCCGGTCGGATACGATCTCCCGCGGAACTCCATGTAGTCGTACCACATCGCGGATATACCTCTCTGCCAACTGTGGTGGTCCCAAAGTGACTCGGATCGGCAAGAAACGTGCCATCTTCGTCAGTCTATCCACAATTACCCAGACTGCGTCGTGTCCTCGCTGGGTAACAGGCAAGCCCACCCCCAAGTCCATGGTGATGCTCTCCCACTTCTACTCTGGCACTGGAAGCGGCTGTAGCGGCCCTGCAGGCCTCTGATGCTTGGCTTTCACCTGCTGACACACTAAGCACTACTGCACGAATTCACCCACATCCCGCTTCATCCCCCTCCACCGAAACTCGCGACTCAAGTCGTGGTACATCTTCGTGTTTCCGGGATGTTTGGTGAATCTGGAACCGTGTGCCTCAGTCAGGAGCTCTCTCAACAGCTCCTCGTCTCTGGGAACGCACAACCATCCCCTCAGGCGCAGCACCTGGTCTCTGAAAGAGAAGTCCCTTGGGTCTCCTGACAGTACTCTGTCGCGGAAGGACTGCAAGTACGGATCGGCCATTTGTCCTGTGATGATGCGGTCTATGGCCTAGTCTGTCATGTCACAGTCACTGCCCCACAGTGCCCCTGTAACACTAGGGGTCGCCAACTGCCCACCTCCTCCAAAAGGCTCCAACTCTGTAACTGTAAACTAGCCAAGTGTGTGGGTGCCTTCTGGCTCAAGGCGTCAGCCACCACGTTGGCCTTTCCCAGGTGGTAGGAAATGCTGCAGTCGTAGTCCTTTAGGAGCTCCAACCAACGTCTCTGTCTCATGTTGAGCTCCTTCTGATCAAAAAGGTATCTGAGGCTCTTGTGATCCATGAAAATCTCGAAGGTCTCATCGTACAAGTAGTGCCTCCAGGTCTTCAGCGCAAAGGCGACAGCTGCCAGCTCCAGGTCGTGGGTAGGGTAGGTATGCTCATGGGGCTTCAGTTGCTGCGAAGCGTAAGCGACAACGTGACCCCTCTGCATGAGCACACCTCTTAACCCCTGCAAGGAGGCATCCGTGTACACAACGAACCTGCCACTACTGTCAGGGATGGTGAGCACGGGAGCCGAGGTCAACCTCTCCTTCAGCTCCTGAAAACATGCCTCACAGGCGTCTGTCCAAGTGAAGGGCACGTCCTTCCGGGTCAACTGTGTCATGGGACGCGCAATCTGTGAAAAACCTCTGATGAATTGTCTGTAGTAGCCTGCCAGTCCCAGGAAACTGCGAATCTCGGTGACTAAATGCGGTCTCTCCCACCTGAGCACTGCCTCGACCTTGGTTGGGTCCATCGCCAAGCTGTCTCCAGAGATCACATGACCTAAGAAGGTCACCTCCCTCAACTAGAACTCACACTTGCTGTATTTGGCGTACAGCCTACGTCGTCTCAGTGTGTCCAGAACCATCCGCAAGTGCTGTCCGTGCTACGTCTGATCTCGAGAATAGATGAGTACATCATCAATGAATACCACCACGAACTGGTCCAAGTACGGTTGATAGCGATTTTACGCGGTTTGTTAATTAAGTTGTTGTAACACGTAAATCCGCTTTCGCTCTTAAATTTATAATCCTAGATAGGGAAGTATCTAGGGTCGTCCAAGGAGGCAATATGGTTGCAAAATTGATTCTCTTGCTAGGAATATAAATCTCAACTTTCTTTTTGGTACTTTTTTCAATATATCATTTTTTTGTTTTTAAGCTAAGGCAACATGCGAACTGATGGCGGGAAAAGTGATTTACACTTCAATTTAAATACTACTTCTATGTGGCAAGTAGAGCCTCTCCCTAAGCTCACTCTAGGCAAGTGGAGGCCTAGAATAATTAGGGAGAGGGAGTGAAGAATGCTGAAAATAAGCTAATAGAAATGCAAACAAGAAATGCAAAGAAGGCAACTAGATAATTGATAAAGTGTTTTACAAAAGGCCTAGTAGAGAAAAGCTTATACTACTAGAAAAATTCAAATAAGAAAACAAAACACAAATCCTCTAGATAGATGGTGAAGAAGAGGGCTTCTTGCTCCAAGGTTGGTGGCTCCCAATCTTGAAAAGAGTCCTTCAACTCCTTCCTTGCAGTGCTCCGCCAAGGTGATGTCCTCCAAGGCAAGCCCTAGGGGGACGTGCCCTAAGTTTCTCTCCAAGGGTGGACGTCCACCCTAACTCCTTCTCCTTTGCCTGGCCATCGTCCTTGAAGTGGAAGAGTCCTCCTCCTTGGCGTGGCTCAAGTTGAAGAGAGTGGGGAGAAGAAGGCACCAAAGGGGCTGGTAATGTGCCCCTTTAATGTCCTTCTCTACTCCTTCTTCTTGGCCGTAGGTATAGGTGGTTTAGGTAGAAAAATATACTAAGGGAGGATGCCCCAAAATGGTGGTAGGTGGTGGCTTTTTATAGAATAGGAAGAGGGCTATGGTGAACTTTGAATTGGATGGCCAAGATGAGTTGATGGAGGTGGTTGGAGATCCCATGGCCAAGGAGAGTTGGCACCACCTTAAGGGACACAAAGGGGGTAGTTATGGGTGTTGACACCCCTTAGTGTTGGCGCCAAAATGGGTTTTCTAGAAGGCTATTAGGTGGCACCACCTTAAGGTTCTAGAAGGGGGGTATGTGGATGGCTAGGATGTGTTATATGGGTAGGTGTAGGGTGGATGAAGAGGCTGAAAGTTGGTGCCAAAATGGGGGTGGTTAGGGATTGTTTTTGGTGCCAACTTGAAGTGTCTTTTGGTGGAGATAATGGGGTGAAGGGGTGGCTAGGTGGTGGCGCCAACTTAAGTAGGGTAGCTAGCTTAGGTAGGCTTGAGTTGGTGGAGCTAGCTAGGGTTGATTTTTAAGGTAATGGATGGCCAAGGAGCTGGTTGTTAGCTAAGCTAAGCTAAGCTAAGATAAGCTAAGCTAGCTTAGCTAAAGGTGGAGTAGAGGAGAAGGTGTTGGAGCTAGGGTTTGGAGGAAGGAGCTGAGGAGGAGAAGTCTGGAGCTGGAGCTGGAGCTGGCTGCTGCTGAGGAGGTTGGCATGGGGCTACTCTAGCTGGCTTAGCTTGTTAGTTCTTTGCTAGTTGCTAAGCCAAGCTAATGTGAGCTAGCTTCTACTAAAATGAGCTGAGGTGAGCTACGTCTGGTGCTCCTGGGGAGAATCAAGCTGGTTGAGGCAACTAAGGTAGCTTAGCTCAACTGAGATGAGCTAAGCTGAGTCCCCGGGAGCTGGACTTGAGCTTCCTGAGCTGAGATGAATTCTTCTTCAGCTGGCTGGAGTTGAGTGGAGCTGGATGTAGCTGGATCTGAGCTGGGGTGAACTCCTGTCAACTAAGCTGAGCTAGCTAGAGCTCCCTGTGAACTTGTGGGAGCTGAGATGAGCTAGACTCAGCTAAGTTGAGCTGGATCTGAGCTGACTTGAGCTAGGGTTAGCTAAGGTGAACTCTCTTGAGCTACCATCCAGCTGAGATTAGCTGAATGGAGCTGGGATGAGCTAACCCTAGTTCAAGTAAGCTAAGTTTCAGCTGTGGTGAGCTGGATCAAGCTGGGTTCCAGCTAGTCTAGGCTTCTCCTTCACCATTTGCCTTCTTGAGTGCTAGGGTTTTAGGGATCTGTGCATCAGTACATCCCTAACACTCACAAAAACACATTAAAATGACAATAAAAATGCAATGCATGCCTATCCTAATTTATGCCTAAATGCATCCCAAAAACCCGTTTGCGGAGTAAAATCCTAAGAGCTAGGTTAGTTTTAAAGCATAAGAATGATGATAAACTGGCGTTTATCACACCCCCATGCTTATCTTTTGCTATTCTCTTTGCAAAACTTAAATCTTTTTTTTTTTGGGAAACAGAATTTTTGGGAAATCTAATTTTTTGACTTTTGAGGAGAAAAATTGATTAAGGGACCTTGGTAGATTAAAACACAGGAGGTACGGGATTTGTTGAAGATAATCATCAGGATTTGTTTTTTTTTTTTTTTTTGGATCTAACCATTAGATAGAACGGGATTAATATATCCTCCAGAAAATTCACAAATTAACCCCTTGTTAATTCAGATGACTTGAAATGTTTGTTTTTTAGGATTTTTCTGGCTCATGAATTTGATTCGCAACTTGCAAATTCCTTTAAAACCTTATGCCTGTGCTTGTGAAAAGCCAACATTTATATGGACGTGTTATTATTATTATTATTATTATTATTATTTTATTTATTTATTTTTTTCTCCCCCATGCTTATTTTTAGCTTAGTCTTACAACAGATGTGTCGGGATCATCATTCCCGTTACCATTCCTCGAGGGGGCTCTGGCGCTAGTACTTCGGGATAGCACTGTCCATGACACCACCTAGGAGCTCACAACCCAAAAACACGATGTGGTGAAAAGGGACGCTCCAAGCAAACTCAAGCTCTTACTCCGACGCTATAGGTAGAGCACCGTCCAAGACACTTGAGTTGCTGAAATGCACTTTAATGCTCCATCTAAAGATATGAAATATAGATATAGAGCAGCGCCGAGGCGGTAACATGTTGACATCGCATCCTCAAAGAAGGTATTTTCCTTCTTCTCGGTGGTGGGAACTCAAACCAATGATCTGCTTCAGACTTTTACTAAATCCAAACAAGGGAGTTTTTCAAATTTTTAGTTGGTTTTAAGTGTTGGCTTGTGTGTGAAAATTGACACAAGAAGTTTCTTGAGACCCGCAAGTTTTTGAATCAGAAACTAAGTCAAATACTTTCCATATTACAAAATAGGATCAAGTCACCTGAACTATCATGAGTTCAGGTGGGATTTTAGAGAAGGATATCTGATCTAGTCTAAAATAGACCCTGAAATTCTAATGATCATATTCATATCCTCATCCTTAGTTTGTTAAAGATTAAATCCCATTGTACCAGAGGTGAATTTTTCGACCTTAGTCCCGATTTCAAAAATTTTTTCCTCGAAAAGTTTTCAACATTTTTTTTTGGGTATGCAAGCAAGAAATAAATTAAAGAAAATTGCATGTTTTTAGGTTTTGAATGTCCTAAATCGATCGTAAAAATTTAAAAACACCCCCCCATGCTTAAGATATGCCATGTCCTCATGCATTAGGAGGGAAAAGGGATCACCTTAGTGAAGAACGGTCGGGTTTAGGATGAACAAAACCTGGA
Organism: Thalassia testudinum; assembly: GCA_037157565.1. NCBI lineage: Eukaryota > Viridiplantae > Streptophyta > Magnoliopsida > Alismatales > Hydrocharitaceae > Thalassia > Thalassia testudinum. The sequence goes on from JAZHRO010000046.1 coordinate 2,265,175, forward strand.
AAAAGAAGAAAAAAAGGAAAGCAAGAAAAAATGATGGGTTACCTCCCATCCAGTGCTATCTTTTACGCCATTCAGCCGGGCGCGAAGGTATGCACAGAAGACAGAAAATCATGTAAATAATTGGACACATGGATGCCTACAAAAGAGGTGTCTTCGTCTAGATCCCTAGAAAATTGATTAGAAATAATATTGGGATCAAAGTGAGATGGAAATTGATAAGTGTGGTCCGAGTCTGGCCATGGTTTTAATTCAGGTTGGGTGCCAAACTCGGGTGGGGTTGGTGGCAGGTCCGTAAGAAAGGGGTCGGGGAAGGAATGGTGAGTTAGTGTGGAAAAATTAGGTGTGTGAATAGTGGGTGGGTTAGGGGGGTTATCAGGAATAAATTTGGAGTCAAGACAAGTTTCCGAATCACAGATTTCACCAACCACTGAGTCTGAATCAAAGTCCTCAAAAAAATTATGGTCGGTAAGGGTATCTATTAACATTGTCTCCTCCACCATATTGGAAATTTCAGTATCTGAGTCCTCAAAGAAGTTATCATCATGGAATCTCCTAGAGGATTTAAAAATATCTAAAGTGATAGTTTGGCCTGCACAGGTGATATCCATTTTGCCTGTGTGGCAATTGATATTTGCCTTTGCAGTGGCCAAAAAGGGGCGTCCAAGGATTATCGGGGAGTCCAGTAATGATTCGGGTGCCTCAATGTCAAGAACCAGAAAGTCTGCAGGGAAGACACAATTCTGGACCTTGACTAATACATCCTCGACAATCCCACGAGGTTTGATTGTAGATCGGCCGGCTAATTGCAGGGTAACCTCGACAGGTTTTAATTCACCGATATGAAATTCTTCGAATAAACTCGTGGGAATAATATTTACTGAGGCACCAAGATCAAGGAGGGCGCGATTAAATGTAGTGTCATCAATAATTACAGAAATTAAAGGCACCCCTGGATCTTTCATCTTAGGAGGCAGCTTACTCTGTATGACAGAGCTTACTATTTCCGAAAGATGCACCTGTCCTAGATTTTTGGCCTGCCTTTTAGGAGTACAAATCTCCTTTAAAAATTTAGCATAGGCAGGTATATATTTAATGGCATCTAGGAGAGGGATATTGATATGAACTTGCCCAAATAGCTCCATGAGTTCTTCTGTAGTGGGCTCAGATTTCTTTTTTTTGTTGGTGGTGGGGTAGAGAGCTTGTGGGAAAGGGATCTTGTCTTGAGATTTTGGTTTTTCTTTTTCTTCCTGATGGGGAGGTGGGGAGTCAATTTGCACATGTATCTTACCAGGTTCGTGTGAAGGCCCGGGGTCAGTGGTGGTTTTCCCACTCCTCAAAGTAACTGCATGTGCAGTCGAATTATTATTTGGAGGAGGTGGGGGGGCCTGTGATTGCAGAAACTTGGGCAGCTGTTGAGGTGGTGGATTAGGAGGAGGCTGATTTGGATAGTGTGGATTTCTGCCCATATAATGGTTCCCTTGGTGATTGGGATTGGGTATGGGTTGGGACGGAAGATGTCCTACAGGTCTTTGCGTGGGAGCAACCCCAATCTGATTGTTCAGATTTGTGATATTGCGGGTTACTTCCGTCATTTTTGTTTGCATATCCTGTAGGGTTCGCAGCATCTGGGCATTGATATCTTGTTGGGATGGCCCGGGATGGAAGTTTGGATTCGATCCATACCCATTAAAATGATGTGGTTGGGAGGAAACTTGATTATTCCAGGAGTAGTTCGGGTAATTTTTCCAATTGGAAGAATTTTTAAAGGGCTCCTGGATGGTAGAAATATTTTGGGTGGGGTTAAGATCTGGATAATTATAATTCCCCAGTGAATCATGGGCAACCTCAGAATAATCAGCAGGAGTAGTGTTGAGATTGTGCAAATTTTCTCTTCGTGGAAAGTTAGGTTGGGTTAGATGTGGGTGTGGAGCTTGAGTTGATGTGGCGAGTCTTTCCTCAATTTTTTTCTGATTAATATGCATCTGGTCGAGTTTCTGAGTGATCAATTGAAGATCGTCTTGGGTGACCGGGATAGATTGAGTGCCTATTTCATGAACACCGAACTACGGGTTTTGGGTTCTGCAAAATGTGTTCATGGAAGCTTGATTAAATGAGTTTTCACTCATTTCTTCGAACAGGTCATAGGCACTTTCTGCATCTTTATTTAAAAAGTTGCCGCCACACGAGGCGTCGACAAAATGTCGGATTTGATCTTCTAATCCACGATAGAAGATTTGCCTGCCATAAAGGAATCTCGTGGTGCGGGCAACTTCTTAAAAGGTCTTGAAATCTTTCCCAAGCATCATGGAAAGTTTCACCAGATTTTTGGTGAAAGGTCGTAATAGATCTTCGTAAAGAATTGGTACGACCTATGGGAAAGAATTTCTTGAGGAAGGCGCTTTTGAGTTGAGGCCATGTTGTGATGGGTCGGCCAATGGTCCTGAGCCAATAAGCGGCCTTATCTTTAAGAGATAATGGAAAAAGCCACATCAGCCATATGTCTTCTTGCACATTTCGAGAGCGGGTTGTCTGTGCAAGAAGAGTTAGTTCTTCAAGGTGGCTGAAAGGGTCTTCCCTAGGAAGGCCATGAAAGTGTTTAATCAGGTTCAGGACGGCAGGCTTGATCTCAAAGTCCCCCTCCGGTATGACCACCCCTGGTCGTTCCTCATAATAAGACGGATCATAGAAATCTTTTAGAGGAACAACAGGCTGCTGACGGGGTAGTGGGTTTGGCCTTGGATTGGCTAGGTTTTGGATGTTCCTAGTCAATGTTTGTTGATTGGAATTTAATTTATTAATCTGATCGGCCATCAATTTTAAAAGATCAGGTAGGGGGTCTTGATGTTGTGTGTGGGGCAACTCAAGATTAGGGAGCTCCAAGTGTGGGAAGTTACTGGTGGTTGGGTTTTGGGTGGAAGGGTTAGAATTAGGGTTAGTGGTGGGGTTAGAGGTGAACGTGGAAGGGTCAGTGGACCTATTTTTTTGTGTTTCCATTTTTTCAGGAGAAGAAGACAGAAAAAGTGGTCTTTTTGCGTGGGGGGCGAAATCAAATGGTCCTTCCAAGTGCGGATTTTGAGACCGTCGCCCGTGCATAAAATGGAAGAACGGGAGGGGAGGAGAAGAGAAAGAGATGAGAGAAAGTGTGCAATTCAAACAAATAAAACTAGACCCAACTTAAATGTGACTCCCTAATAATAACCTAAGACTTGGTCTATATAGGAAATAAGTAGTCAATAGTGAATACCCGTTCTATCAACAAATCTAGCCAAGTTGCTTAAGGGGAGGTTTGGGCCCAAACGTTTCCCAGGAAAACCCTAGGTGCTTGTACAAACCCACGCCTGGTCGTTTGACACGGCCCCTCAGCCTGAACACCAGATATAGATGACAGAATTGGTACTAACTAAGGAAAACTTAAGACCTAAATAGCAAGCCTAAGTTGATAAAGCCTTAGGGGTCAAGTTGCTACAAGTTTTAATTAGGTCTAGGATGCTATAGTGCACACGGAATGTGGAGGGCGTTTATTGGGTTGTTGCCCTGTTATTTGATTTTTTTGTGTGTGTGCAGGAATTGGAGAGTGGCTCCAATGAAAATAAAGTTGTCACACAATTTTCTTGTATTTATGTCTTTTAGGATTCAATTTAATTAAATGTGTTTTAGGGTTTTTCTAATTAAATTTTCAAAAAAGTTTGAAAATTCACAATTAAAGGAAAACAAGTTGTATGGGTGATTCTATATTTCCTTTTAATTGAGTCTCTAAAAAGAAAGAAGAAACCCTAAACCAATTATCCCTAAGATAGAAATTTTACTACAATGAATTATTTTTAGGCTTTCAGAATTAAGTAGTGGTCCAAACAAGTCAAAAAACACCACTACTTTGAATAAAATCAAACAAGGATTCCAAAAAATATTTTTTCAAGATTTTAATAATTTGTTTGATAATTATTTAAAATTTTTAATTGTACTGGTGTCAAAGTCCAGAAATGATACCTGTGGGTATTGTGGACTTTTCAGTATTACCACCGACCTCAGAAAATTTTTGTGATTTTATATGATGTGTAAAATTCCACAAGGATTCAAGAAAACTAAATTTCACAAAAATTGAATGAGTATAATAATTATGAAAATTCGTGGACAGTAGCAAAATAGGAAGATTAAAGGGTGTGACCCCTCTGCAATCCATGAATTTTTAAAAATTAAATACAAATCCAATTGATCTGAAATTTGGAATAGTTGTTCCAAACTTAATTGGGAATCACTCTATGAAATTTTATGATTTTAGGAGGCCTATGATGTTAGGAATCGATTTTTAAAATCCGGATAGAAATCTGGACCCGAAAAATAGAACACCAGTACTTGCAATGGAGTTGTGTTAAATAAGCATACAAGCAAACAATGGATTTTATAATGCACCACTCCACTTAATTAAGTTTTTTGGGATCCTCAAAGCCAAGTTTAGTATATTTTTGGTAGTTTTAATTAATTTGTGACCAGAAAGAGGAACCAACCTGAATTTCGCGGGAAGAAAAGGAACTTTGAACTCTCGCTTCCAGATTCCCGCATTCCCGTTGTAGTTCCTGCACACACAAAAGAAAGAAAGAAGAAGGGGATGAGATCCACTTCAAGCAAGATAAAATGAGTTAATGCAAAGCCGTGCCTCCCCGGCAATGGCGCAAAAAAGTGATAGCGATTTTACGCGGTTTGTTAATTAGGTCGTTGTAATGCGTAAATCCGCTTTCGCTCTTAAATTTATAATCCTAGATAGGGAAGTATCTAGGGTCGTCCAAGGAGGCAATATGGTTGCAAAATTGATTCTCTTGCTAGGAATATAAATCTCCACTTTCTTTTTGGAATTTTTTTCAATATATCATTTTTTTGTTTTTAAGCTAAGGCAACATGCGAACTGATGGTGGGAAAAGTGATTTATACTTCAATTTAAATACTACTTCTATGTGGCAAGTAGAGCCTCTCCCTAAGCTCACTCTAGGCAAGTGGAGGCCTAGAATAATTAGGGAGAGGGAGTGAAGAATGCTGAAAATAAGCTAATAGAAATGCAAACAAGAAATGCAAAGAAGGCAACTAGATAATTGATAAAGTGTTTTACAAAAGGCCTAGTAGAGAAAAGCTTGTACTACTAGAAAAGAAAATAAAACACAAATCCTCTAGATAGATGGTGAAGAAGAGGGCTTCTTGTTCCAAGGTTGGTGGCTCCCAATCTTGAAAAGAGTCCTTCAACTCCTTCCATGCAGTGCTCCGCCAAGGTGATGTCCTCCAAGGCAAGCCCTAGGGGGGCGTGCCCTAAGTTTCTCTCCAAGGGTGGACGTCCACCCTAACTCCTTCTCCTTTGCCTGGCCGTCGTCCTTGAAGTGGAAGAGTCCTCCTCCTTGGCGTGGCTCAAGTTGAAGAGAGTGGGGAGAAGAAGGCACCAAAGGGGCTGGTAATGTGCCCCTTTAATCTCCTTCTCTACTCCTTCTTCTTGGCCGTAGGTATAGGTGGTTTAGGTAGAAAAATATACTAAGGGAGGATGCCCCAAAATGGTGGTAGGTGGTGGCTTTTTATAGAATAGGAAGGGGGCTATGGTGAACTTTGAATTGGATGGCCAAGATGAGTTGATGGAGGTGGTTGGAGATCCCATGGCCAAGGAGAGTTGGCACCACCTTAGGGGACACAAAGGGGGTAGTTATGGGTGTTGACACCCCTTAGTGTTGGTGCCAAAATGGGCTTTCTAGAAGGCTATTAGGTGGCACCACCTTAAGGTTCTAGAAGGGGGGTATGTGGATGGCTAGGATGTGTTATATGGGTAGGTGTAGGGTGGATGAAGAGGCTGAAAGTTGGTGCCAAAATGGGGGTGGTTAGGGTTTGTTTTTGGTGCCAACTTGAAGTGTCTTTTGGTGGAGATAATGGGGTGAAGGGGTGGCTAGGTGGTGGCGCCAACTTAAGTAGGGTAGCTAGCTTAGGTAGGCTTGAGTTGGTGGAGCTAGCTAGGGTTGATTTTTAAGGTAATGGATGGCCAAGGAGCTGGTTGTTAGCTAAGCTAAGCTAAGCTAAGATAAGCTAAGCTAGCTTAGCTAAAGGTGGAGTAGAGGAGAAGGTGTTGGAGCTAGGGTTTGGAGGAAGGAGCTGAGGAGGAGAAGTCTGGAGCTGGAGCTGGAGCTGGCTGCTGCTGAGGAGGCTGGCATGGGGCTACTCTAGCTGGCTTAGCTTGCTAGTTCTTTGCTAGTTGCTAAGCCAAGATAATGTGAGCTAGCTTCTACCAAAATGAGCTGAGGTGAGCTAGGTCTGGTGCTCCTGGGGAGAATAATGCTGGTTGCGGCAGCTAAGGTAGCTTAGCTCAACTGAGATGAGCTAAGCTGAGTCCCCGGGAGCTGGACTTGAGCTTCCTGAGCTGAGATGAATTCTTCTTCAGCTAGCTGGAGTTGAGTGGAGCTGGATGTAGCTGGATCTGAGCTGGGGTGAACTCCTGTAAACTCAGCTGAGCTAGCTAGAGCTCCCTGTGAACTAGTGGGAGCTGAGATGAGCTAGACTCAGCTAAGTTGAGCTGGATCTGAGCTGACTTGAGCTAGGGTGAGCTAAGGTGAACTCTCTTGAGCTGCCATCCAGATGAGATTAGCTGAATGGAGCTGGGATGAGCTAACCCTAGTTCAAGTAAGCTAAGTTTCAGCTGTGGTGAGCTGGATCACGCTGGGTTCGAGCTAGTCTGGGCTTCTCCTTCACCATTTGCCTTCTTGAGTGCTAGGGTTTTAGGGATCTGTGCATCAGTACATCCCTAACACTCACAAAAACACATTAAAATGACAATAGAAATGCAATGCATGCCTATCCTAATTTATGCCTAAATGCAGCCCAAGAACCCGTTTACGGAGTAAAATCCTAAGAGCTAGGTTAGTTTTGAAGCATAAGAATGATGATAAACTGGCGTTTATCAACGCTCTAAACACCCGGTTCATCAGGTCCATGAAAGCAGCGGGGGCATTGGTCAGCCCAAACGGCATGACCAAAAACTCGTAGTGTCCGTACCGGGTGCGGAAAGCTATCTTGGAGACGTCTGCCTCCCTGATCCTCAACTGGTGGTATCCAGACCTCAAGTCGATCTTGGAGAACACCGTGGCACCCCGCAACTGGTCAAACAAGTCGTCGATCCTCGGCAGCGGATATCTATTCTTGATGGTGACCCTATTCAGCTGTCGGTAGTCCACACAAAGGCGTAGGGTATCATCCTTCTTCTTCACAAACAGTACCGGGGCTCCCCAGGGAGACGCACTGGGCCTCACGAAACCCTTCTCCAAAAGGTCCTGCAACTGAGACTTGAGCTCTCGTAGCTCAAGCGGTGCCATCCTGTATGGCACGGTGGAGATGGGGCTGGTCCCTAGTACTAGTGAGATCTCAAACTCGATCTCGCGCTCGGGCGGCAGTCCTGGTAACTCGTCTGGGAACACGTCAGGGTACTCTCTGACCACCGGGATGCTCTGGAAGTCTGCCACAGGGCTGGGTTCTGCCACCACACAAGCTAGGAAGCCCTGACACCCCTGGCTCAAAAGTCTCGCCGCCCGAAGTGCCAAAATGCACCTGAAGCCTCCGTCCACTGGCTGTCCGTGAAACTCGAAAGAAGGCAACTCCGGTATGGAGAAGATGATCTTCCTCTCAAAACAGTCCACCAAGGCTTGGTAAGCGGACAACCAGTCCATCCCCAAAATTACGCCAAAGTCCTCCATCTGTATCATAATCAGGCCAGCTGGTAGGCTATGTCCCCCGACGCTGACCTCGCAATCCATGTACACCTCCTCAGCTACAAACAACTGACCACTCGGACCTCTGATTACGAATGGATTCTCTAACAGCGTATAGTCCTGGCCCAAACTAACTACGAAACTGGCTGCGACAAACGAGTGCATAGTGCCGGAATCGAAAAGTGTGTAAACGAGTCTGCTGGAAATTGATACTGTACCTGCCACCACCGATCCAGAAGCTCTGGCATCCCTATGTGTCAGGGCGTTGATACACCCCTCATCTCTAGGTGCGGACGAAGCAGCCACACTCTACGTCGGAAGGGTAGGTGCTGGCCGGTACCCTCCTCATGACTGCTGTCCTCCTCCTCGTGTCTGGGAACCGTGGCCTCCTATGCGCCCTCTAGTGCTCGGCGCAGGAAGTATTTGCTGACCTCCTACCCTAGACGAGTAGTCCCTCCTGATGTGGCCCAGCTGGCCACACTGGTAGCAGAGGGGAACCCGACTACCGCCCTCAGTGGGTCCCTGCTGTCGGCTGGGCGGGGGTCCGGTGCTAGCAACTGGCCCCTGTCGAGGGCCCCCAAAGGCCACTGATTGCCCTGCAAAACATGACGGCTCTCCTGCGGGCTCCACACTCCTCCATTGAGCTCTCCAAACTCGCCTAGTGTGACGGCGGAAATCTCGTTCCACGACCAACTCCCCTGTCGTACGCTCGGAAGGGAGATGAGGGGGCAGCGAAGTGGGTGAAAGCTGAAATTCTTCTCGAACCACCTCTCGAATCAGATGGACGTGGTCCGGAGACGGTATGCTCAGCAGAAGAGGAGGGGTAGTATGTACTCCAAGCTCGACACATCTATCCCTCGGGCCTCGACCTCAGCCACGCTCGCGGCCCACCTTCCTAGTCCCGCGACGAGGCATCTCCTACAAGGAGACGCGAAACAAAACGGAAACATGTCAATATGGAACGATATCTAACGAAAAATGTCTAAGAACTCACGTCAAAAGATATGTTGTGGTGGCTACTCTCGCTACAGACATGTGAATTGGTTATTTTCCAGTCAGTTGATTCACTTCTCGGGATGACCTTGCTCTGATACCATCTTGTAACGACCCGATTCCCGAGTCCCTACGAGACACGAGAACCGGACCGACTCGACTAATCTCAACACCTAGTCGTTCAACGAGGAAGTAACCAAAAGAGCAGTAAAATAAACCACATTCAGCATGAATATAACTAGCAGTAACAAAATACAGCAGTAAGAAAAGGAACTACTACAGTATGTACCACCACAACAGTAGCACAACAATTATAACATAACAAGAAACTACAAGTAAAGAAAAGTACAGAGAGTAACAAGAACTACTCACTACAGTGGAACAAAAGGGGTAACAAAAAGAACTGCGGTAACTCTACTGGACCCTACTCGGCCCAGCATCCTCTGCAGCCACTGACCCTGGCTGCTCAACACCTGGTCCTGAAATGTAGCGAGTGTAACACGTCAGCAAAACGCTGAATAGAGTGGCAACTAAAACTAAAGAGGTAGTAGAGTGTACAGTAGCTATTATATTTTGTTACTTTCTTTATTTACGTCTTTCTATTATTTCACGATTTATTTATTTCTCAGATCCTTCACTTGATCTCGAATGTTCCTCGTGGGAACGATCTTGATTGCAGTCTTTTTCCAAAAGTAGAAGTAACACGTGGTGCTCTCCTGGCCGGGAGAGTCCCCCGTGGTGATCCTACTCTTAGTCAACCACCCCAAGGTCGCTGACAGACGTAACGGTGACTACGGCATGCGCGATAAACACACGGGTAACTACCCCGCACTGGCATGCGGTCAGTCGTTTCCGTTAACGGGTGCGCCCAAAGCACAGCATGGAACCAGTATAGGGCATAGCCCTCTCAGTAACAGGGGTCCAGCCCCTCCACAGTAACCAAACAGGGGTCTTGCCCCTCCACAGTCCGTGCACCCTCGCCTGACTACCCTGGTTTGCCTAGTGGGCCTAACAAGTCGGTGTAGGTGAGCTAGCAGCACCCCGAGGCCCGTGGGGTAGCTAGTACTCGCTCTACACTAGTAGCTCTCCTCGGTACTGTGTACACGAGGGCCAAAAGTCGGTACAAAGTGGCCAGACCTAACCTCGGGTCCTTGGGGCGGCTAGCTCCGCTCTGCACTAAACAGGTAACAGGTGCTTCCCCTGGCACTACGTACCCAAGGGACAGCACACTTCCACGTCTTTCTTTCTCAGTTCCATTCCATTCTCTTTCCAAGAGTTCTACTCCTAATTCCTCGTAGGGTTCCAGCACTTTTAACTCAACACATTTAGGTTTCACCGTTCCAGTTTCACGTTCATACAACCCATGTTCTCAATCATGTTTATTTATTCATAACAGGCAGCTGTTAAATCAATTTACAGGCAGCTATTATTTCCTTTCCACTTTTCCAAGACTGCAATATCTATATACATATCACTAGTTTTCCAGTCCTAGGATTCATGCCGTACCCTAGGATCTATCATTCAATCTAGTTTCTCATTCCTAGGATTCATGCAATACCCTAGGATCTATCATTCAATCTGGTTTCTCATTACTAGGATTCATGCAATGCCCTAGGTTCTATTAATTGTTCCATAATTGTAACAAATTTGATTAAGTAAATTAAAAGCCACTCTACCAGCTACAACGGGAGTACTGGGGGCTTGGTCGGAAACCCCGCGCGCCTTCGCAATCCCCAAGACTGAAATGGAACAGGGTCCTAACACAAGGATAAAACACAAGGAGTTTCTCAGAACAGTATATAATTACTGCAAACGAGTAGAGGATTTTATTCCAAAAAGAACGCAACTCGAAACACGGAAAACGGACTCCAAACGGGCCCTAAGCGGGTCGAAAATGACGAAACAGTCCAAAATCAGACGTCTGGAACCTCTTCCAGATGTCTTAAAAAGTGGGTCAGATGGTACCTTCGTTCTGTGTAGTCCCTCAGACGTCCAGAAGCCTGCGGGGGCGTCTGGCCTAGTTTTTAGACGTCCGATGGTCAACCCGGACGTCTGGAAGTCCTCTCCGTCGTCTGGCATTGCGGCCAGACGTCCGATTCATGTTGGATGGTGAGTCTCGCGCCCTCCCGAGCAGAACCTGCACGTATCCACTCCTCGCTCTTAGTACGATGGTTTGCAGATGAAGGCACGAGGGACGGCTGCATGGCCGTACGCGCGAAAAAGGAAGAAGGACGAAATAACTTACTTGCCAGATGTCTGGACCGTCCTCCAGACATCTTAACCATCGTCTGGTTGGAAGCCCAGACGTCTGATTCTGGAGAAACTTCCAGAATCAGAGCTCGACTCGCTCTCCGCCCACGATGCACGGCCGCGCCGTGCCCCGTTCGCCTGCTGCTCGAGCTGCAGCAGCCCTCCCGCGACACTCCACTCTCGCTGCTCCCCCACCGGCCGGCTCTAGCTGCCCCGACAAGCTCGAGCCCTCACGGTCGAGCGTCTCCTCCCTCGCGCAACACCTCCTCTCGCACCCTTGCCGCGGTCGCTGCTGCCGCCGCTCGCTCGCTCTCGCACCGGCTGGGAGAAGAAGAGGGACACGAAGGGGATGAGGGTGAGGGCCTTTTAAGGCCGTGTGGGGAGAGAGAGAGAGAGAGATCACTGCGCCCTGCAGGAGGAGAGAGGGAAAAAGAGGAAAGAGGGTGGCGGTTGCAGGTCTGCATTCGCATGCGCGCAGACGCAACCCCGTACGCCGCAGAAATTGAATCCCAGACGTCTGGGCCACCTCCCAGACGTCTTAAAAATCGTCTTGAAGGCGCGTTCGTAACAGGTACACCTTTCTACCTTTTGCATCTAGCTCCTATTCACACATTTGCATTCAAATTAAAATTTAAGACCACCAAGTTGTTTGAATTTACTAATTTAGTGGTTGCATAACTAAAAGTGGGACTGATAATCAGATTCGACCCTAAAATCAATTCACATTTGATCTGATTCTAAGGGACTTGTCTGCATTTTTTTTAAAAAAATAAAAGTAAAAAGATTTGCGGTGTGATGCACACTTCCGACATTTAGCACACACATTAGGCACTGCACTAAGGCTTGATCCCTTAAGGCTATAGGCACCGATCTCTTTATCGGTGCAAACCCTCCTATTGTGCTTTGTGGTGGTGGTGGTACTATCTTTTGACCAAGTGTTTTGACACTTCATGGAGGGGGACACCCCTTAAAGGAACAAAAGGGTAGTTAAGGTGAACCACATACGCATCGCCTCTAAGGAAGGGTTCGCCCTACTTGCATCCCTTTGTTCATCCTTGGAGTAACTTCCCACTTGATCACCTGGGAGTATCATCCAAGCAAAGTATAGGTCCTAGGGCACTCAAAGGTTGAATTAAGGCATGTAATTGCAGTGAAAAACTTGTTTGGCCATTTATATCAACCAATTCGACCTCTGCAACAAAGAAGGTTAAGATTTCAAGTCATCACTCCTCTTATACCACTTACGTGGGAACAGAGGGATAAGCCTTGACCTTTTGACTTATCTTTGGAGTGGAGGTTTCACTTAATAAGAACCTGAATTGTGATTGATATTGTATGCTTGGTAGATGCTCTCTTGAGGGTAGTCTAGTGTTTGATCCTGAGCCTGAGAGAATCTTAGGAGAGCTCACCTAGGAGAGAAAAGAGAAGGAATGGCTGATCAAGGAGCAAATCAACAAAGGACCCTAAGGGACTATTTTATTCCAACTAACCAACCCGCATAAGCACTGAGATGACAGGCAGGGGATAATCCATATGAGATCAAGAGCAGTACCATATCTTTGTTGCCCTCCTTTTATGGTACTACTAGGGAGGACCCCTACCGGCATTTGGAGGAATTCACTGAGGTTTGTTCCACGGTGAAGCTCCAAGGCTTTACTGATGAAGCCCTGATGAGGACTCTATTTCCATTCTCCCTAAAGGATAAGGCCAAGCACTGGTATCATAACCTCGATGCAAGGGTAAATCATTAGGCCACCCTTAAGGGAGAATTTTTGAAAAAGTATTTTCCTATGAGTAAGACCAACCATTACAGAAGAGAGATTATGGGTTTTACTCAACAGGAAGGGGAGCAATTTCATAAGACTTGGGAGAGCCTTAATGACCTTCTTAATTTATGCCCCCACCATTAGGTGCCAAGATGGCAGTTGGTCGAAAGGTTCTATAGCAAATTATCTGAAAGGCATAGGCAAACCATCGATGTAGCCTGTGCAGAACCTTCAAGACCATAATTGAGGATGAAGCCTGGGCATTATTTGAAACATTAAGCGACAACTCCATACATTTGTCCTCTGCTATTAAGAAAGAAAACCATCAATCTTGTAGAGGAAGATAGAGGCCCATGAAGCCAGGGCTTTTCAGGATTTGGCTTATCAGATTCAATTATTGAATAAAAACTTTGATAGGCTTTTAGCAAACCCTGGCATGAACTCTCAAGTAGCCTCTATCTTTCAGGCTTCAAGAGAATGCTCCATTTGCCAAAGCACAACGCACGCCACTGTAGAGTGCCATCAAGCAAATCAATTCCCTGAGTTGATTCAAGTCGACTTGAATGCGGCCGAAGGTTTTCACCCTCCTCCTCGCAATAATCCTTATTCCAATACCTATAATCCGGGGTGGTGGAACCATCCAAACTTCTCTTGGAAGCAAGGTGATGATTCTAACTCAGGGAATATAAGACCCTTACCTCCCCAACCCATATACCAACCATCTTATGAAAACCCTCCTCAAAATAAGCCCTTTGAGATGGATGAACTTAAAGCCATGATGAAAGCGATGCAAGAGCATCAGAATATGGTCATCCAATCTCAGAATAAGATGGTTACTAATATGCAATCCTAAATTGGTCATCTTACTGAGGCAGTTAGGCAACATGATATGGGGAAGCTGCCTAGCTCTTCTGTGGAGAACTCTAAGGGCAAGGGGGTTGTATTCAGGGAGCACGCCCAACCGGTGACCGTGCTGAGGGGTGGAAAGAAGATTGACAAGCTTGATAACACTCCTACGGTTACGTCTCATAATTCCCCTTCTACACCTGATCCGACTTCCATCTCCACCGAGGAAGAGCCACATTGCTCTCCCTCGCACAAAATCACCCACAATGAGGATGTCGTCCTTCCACCACCCCTTTCTCGCCATGACGACCCCTCTACCTAGAAGCTGAGGGTGCCCTATCTAGAGTGCCTATCTGCTCCTGGGGAATCTTTTGTTGGCTCGTTTGGAGCCAAGGATAGGATGGAAGAGATTATGGACACTTTTAGGCAAGTCCAGATTAACTTGCCTCTGTTGGAAACTATTAAACAGATCCCGTCCTATGCCAAGTTTCTGAAGGACCTGTGCACCCAGAAGTGTCGATCTAGGAAATAGGTCCAAACCAAGGTCATCCTGCTTGACCATGTTAGCTTGGTTCTCCAGCATGGAACACCCCCCAAAATGAAAGACCCAAGGGCCCCGTATATTTCAATGGTTATTGGTAACCAACACATTGACGAGGCTCTACTCGATCTGGGTGCAGGGGTGAACATTTTACCAAGCTATGTCTACGACCTTTTGGGAGGAGGCAAGCTATAAAGCCTAGTCAAGTAATCCTCCAGGTTGCAGCCAGATCACTTAAGACACCACGGGGATTGTTGGAAGATGTCCTTGTGAGAGTGGAGGATTTCTTCTTCCCTATTGACTTTCTGGTGCTTGATACTGACCCATCAAATAAGCCCACAAAGCCATCCATTATTCTGGGATGCCCCTTCATGGCCACAGCCAATGCCTCTATAAATTGTATATCTAGGGCACTTAAAATGGGCTTCGGGAACAAGAAGATCCGGTTGAATGTTTTTGATACTTACAAGCAATCTGGATTTGAAGATTGTTCTCTAATTGAGGTTGTTGATGAAATAATTGAAGAGACTACTCTAGCACTCTTATGTAGAGATCCCCTTCAGAAGGTCATATCTAAGGACCATCCCTCGATTATTAAAGAAACTGAAAGGGAAATGCCCGAATTAGAAGAGTTGTTGGGGATACACACTGAGTCTCTGTCCCCACCCTAGACCGTGAAGGTAGATCCGCTACTTGAGGTGGGGTCATCTCAACTAAAACCCTCAATCCAAAAGGCTCCTGAGTTGGAGTTGAAACCCCTCCCAAGCACATTGAAATATGCTTTCCTTGGCCCTAATAACATGCTCCCCATTATTATCTCATCTACATTATCTAAATTGCAGGAGAGAGCTTTGCTTGAGTGTTTACAAAGGCACAAGGAAGCAATTGCCTAGTCAATTTTTAATATTAAGGGTGTTGATCCCTCTCTTTTCATGCATCATATATACACAGACGAGTCCGTGAAACCTTTCCGAGACATGCAGAGAAGGCTCAATCCAAATATGCGGGAGGTTGTTAAAAAGGAGATTCTGAAATGGCTGGATGCAGGGATTATATATCCCATTTCAGATAATAAATGGATCAGTCCTATTCATGTAGTACCTAAAAAGGCAGGAATCACTGTGGAGGAGAATGGCCAAGGAGAGCTGGTGACCACTAGACCCTCAACTAGTTGGAGGGTCTGCATTGATTACTGCCGTTTGAACACGACTACCCAGAAAGACCATTTCCCCTTACCATTTATCGATGAAATTTTGGAATGATTGGCGGAAAACAAGTACTTCTGCTTTCTTGAGAGGTACTCTGGGTATAATCAGATAGCTGTTTCTCCTGACGATCAGGAGCATACCACCTTCATGAGTCCGTGATTGCACAGCAAAAATACACCAATAAATATTCCATCTTGTGTTATTTCCTAGCACTGCCATTGCATATTAGGTAGCCATAGTTGCATTTGTAAAAAAGACACTTGCATGCATTTATTTGAGAGGGGAGGATCATGCGAATAATTGGCTATGTAATTAACATCTTCATCAAGGGTTGCATTACAAATTCACCATCCTCATTTTTTATTTTGACATTGAATTTCTTCTCCTTCGCGTGGCTTAGGGCATGGGCATGCACATCTTCGCGCCATTCCTCTGCCTGCAGCATGGCGGGACTTGCTCTGCCAGCAGCATGGCGGGGGGGTTGCTCCTTCTTCTTTAAAAAAGCCCTGCCCTCTCCCTTGCGCAAGGGGAACCTGGAACACACCACCACAGACACCCTTCCTCCAGGCCATCTTCCTCCCCTCTCCCCTCCATATGCAGTAGCTCTTCCTCTGAAGAGACACACTGCAGGCAGGAGCAAGCTCACAGTGGTCCCACGACCACCATTGTGAGTTCCACCATCGCCCAGCTCCTCCGAGAGCAGGTGGGCGTGGTGGTTTCATTCTCTGTTTTCTTCGCTGGAAGCTCTCACAGCCATTGCCGAAGCTCCAAGCTCCGGAGCTCCAGTGCAAGCACCGCGCGCACGCCAACGACATCCGCAACCTCTCCCCGTGCGTGCAGGTGCCTTCCAGCGTGCCCGTGCACGTAGAACCGGCAGCAACCAGTTGTCCATCCTACACGGCACTGTAGCTACTGTTCACGCCTCTCAACGTGACACTATAGCTACAGTGCGGTGACTGGTTTGTTTCTCACTTATCCAGTCACCATGCACTGTCTCTCCTCATCACGACTGCCTCCAGCCAGTGGCGCGCGCCTGCACCCAGGTCCGCATATGCCCGCGCCCGTCTGCGCCCGCTCCCGTTCCAGCCTGCAATGCAGTGCGTTGCGCTACGCAGTGCGCTGTGTTGCGCTCTCTCTCACACTTTCGCTCCTGCCCACGCACGAAGGCAGAATGCCCACCTGCTCCAGCGCCCGCGCGTAGCCTTGTGCGCCTGTGCGTGCCCGCGCATCCAGATGACTCCTACCCCCACCATATGCCTTAAACTCTCCAGCTCTCTCCCACAGCCACTCCCACACTCATACACACACACACACTCATTTGTACACACTCACGTGTACACACTCACACACTCACTTGTACACACCTATACATACTTATATATATATATATATATATATATATATATATATATATATATACATACATATTAATACCTATACAACTAAGTATTAGTACATATATATATATATATACATATACATATCAATATATATCTATATACATAGATACTTATACAAATATATCTATATACATATATACATATATCTATATAGTTAAATATATATACATATATATATAGTTATAAATATATATATGTATACTTATATATATATTTACATATCTATATATATATGCACAACCATATATTTACCTATATAGTTACAACCCTATCTATATATATACATATAAATATATATATATATACATATATACATATATATATATTTACATACACATCACCTACCTGTATCCCTATGCACTAGTCATTCCACCACGCGTTATATCGCGGGAATATCTGCACCAATTGTTGATATTCCCCGATACCCGCGTAAAGAAAGCGCCTCCGCACATACTCCCACACATCCATCCTACACTCTACGCAGCACTTCGTCTTGTTGGTTGCGTCTTTCTAGACATGGACCAACTCGACACTATGCTACACGCCATTTCCACTTCCACCCCCACCCTTATATATATATATAATATATATATATCTATATATATATAAACTATATTCATTTCTCTACAAGCACTCTATCTTGTTTCTCTCATGTTTCCTGCTATTAAAAAGATAAAAAAAAAAGAGTAAAAGAGAAAAGATAATCCTTATCTTGCAGGTACTTGGTCTTGCAGATAGCAGGACCAGTCTTTTTGGAAACCCTAAGTTGGCTCAAAGCCAAGAACAATTTGGTTCAAAGCCAAAGACTTGATTTTGAGGGTGTACCTCAAGGACAAAATTATCAGCAAAAAAAATCTTAAATAGAGAAAAACCAAAAACATAATAAACACACGGAAGAGATACGTTTTAGGTAAGGCATAGAAACTTCTTCACCTTTAATCCCTACCTCCCTGAGATCGACCCTGGGCCTAAAAGTGACCAAGATAAAATTAAGTAGGCCAGGTTAAAAATTTTGTAAAAAGATGGTTAGGCTCAATTTAGGTTAACCACTATACTCACTTCAACGATAATTTCACCATATTAACACAACCTGTTCAAGTTGTAACACACCCTTTTTCTGGTGCCGTTGCCGGGGAGGTATGCATTGAGGTAAGTTTTTACTCCATTCCTTTAATTTTCTCTTCTCACACCCTTCTCTTCACGGGTGTTTTTATTTGTTGGTGTGTAGGTAAACCAGTTGCAAGGAGGAGGCAAGCAGAGGAGGTCAAAGACGTGGGCAGACCCAAGGTGGGAACGAGAGCGTGAAGTCACCGGCGTCGCACTGGAGCTTCGCCCATGTTGCGGAAAAGGTAGGTCTCTCTCTTAGCAACATAGGTCAACTTGTCACCTTAATAAAAAAAAAACCTAAAAAAAAAAAACTTCTTGGGATTTCTTGGGGGCAAGTGGATTAAAAATCACTTGCTTGATTGTTTGCCATCACTCCCACCGCCCTGGGATTTCCCGCCAAACTTCGCATAGCGAATATCCAAGAATCTTGATTCTTGAATCTTTCATCGTGTGAAGTATTCTTTGAGGCAAAATTAAATAGATTGATTGCCATTCCTCCTTGCCTCATTTATCAGCAATTCGGGCTCACATTTTTGGTGGGGAGACTTGGAATTGAGTTGATTCCAACCCCACCACGACCTTTCACGTGCCTAAGATTTGATCCCGAATATTTCAACCCCAACACTTTGATTTTCTCTACATTATCTTGTGGTTGAGCCTTGTGTGTGGAACATCATTTTGGTGATTGGGAGCACTTGAATTGAAGTGCTTTGGCTCCCTTTCACACTAACCTAAAATTGACTCATGCATCCACACATAGAAATTTCCACCTAGGGAAGCCCAGTGCATTTTTAGCATGCATTAACCAACTCACATTAAAGAAGGGTTTATTGGGCATAGAAGAACTTGTATTTTCTCAAAAACCCGGAGATTGGTTGAATTGGTAACTCAGAAAAATTTTAAAATCCATACTACTTAAAGGCTGAAATTCTAAAAACCATTCACCAACTAAAACTTCAATTCGGGGAGATTTCCCCACTGCATGCTTGGTTTACACACTTTCTAAAATCAATGCACTTGGGCATTACCCATAAACAACGCCCTTCACATTCCTGAAGCACTTGATCCTAAGCCTCTAATTAAAACTGGTAGCAACTTGACCATTATTAAGGATTGGAGGTCTAACTACCTGCATGTAGTGCCTACGTGCTGGTGCGGGTTCCCACGTGCTATCGGGTGTCTAAGACTGGGGCAAATGGCCTTTCAATATGGCTCGGTGGTTCCGCAGTGCTCGCATTTGGTTCTGTAGGTTGTGATAGTAGATAACTTAGATCTTTAGGTCTAAGGGCACACTATAGAGGTTAGGACTTTGATTGCCTTGATTTGTCATCTAGTGCACCTTTGCGGCGTCATTTCTCTCATCCCCTTTTCCCTTCTTATCTCCCCAATTCTTCCTGCGGTAGTGCATGTTTGGGAGGTCACAAAACCCTGAATTGTTTGAATTGTCTGATGATTTTAGGAAAGAAGCCGAATCATCATCCTCCTCCACAAACATGGCTGCACGCCCACCCCCAAATCCCGAGGGAGGAAACTGCCCTCAAAACCCACCAGGTGGTGGAGCCATGGACCCCATAACCCACCTCCAAGCCCAAATGGAAATGTATAATGAACAGATTGAAGCCATTAGGGAAACCTTGGAGGAAATGTAGAACCCTCCCGAACGGGAGGAGCCTAGGTCTCTTAGCTCTTATCAAATTTGGACAAATTCGGGTCCCCATGGGCGGGGACGATTTTGAATTGAAACCTAATGTAATTGGCCTGATAAACTTCCACTTCCATGGTCTTGCAAGTGAAGATCCTTTTCTCCATTTGGAAGACCTAACCGGATTGTCTGAAATGGTTAAACCAAGAAACATTGGGTTATCAATTGTCCTCATGAAAATGTTTCCATTTTCATTGCAGGATAAAGCGTCGCAATGGTTACGCACCCTTGGGAGAACCATCCATTCTTGGGAAGAGATGCGAACAGCATTTCTCAAGAAATTCTTCCCAATCGGGCAAACCAATGCGCTTCACCATGCTATAACTTCCCTTACGCAAGAAAATGGCAAACAGTTTCATGAGGCTTGGGAGAGGTATAATGACCTCCTCCAGAAGTGTCCGCACCATGGTCTGCCTAAGTGGCATATATCCCAGATTTTCTATTATGGGCTAAATGAGACTTTGAAGCAGATTGCAGACGCTTCCTGCGGAGGGAATTTCATGAATAAAGACGAGAATGGAGCATTCGAATTATTTGAAAACATGAGCGAAAACTCAATGAACAATGCCTCCATTGTCGCCTTTAATCGTACCAGCCTACCTCGTAATGTTCACGAAGTTGACACGGGACCCTCCCATTCATCCACTGATCTTAACCTTATCGCACAAAAATTGGATGAAGTCTCCGTCGTGCACAAGAAGCTGGACGAGCTTCTGGCCAATCCCGCCTGTTCTATGGCAAACACCCCCACCTCACCACTTCGTCACAATCCCAATCCTTCCAACATCAGGCTTATCCCCAAAAACCCCATGAGATCTTCCTTACCGAGTGTCGCGCCGAGCGATTTAGTAAGTCATGTGGATCTGGCTTCTGCAAGCCAGTATTTTGACACGGAGGACCAGGCCTCCGTGTGCTCGGATGCATATTTACATGCAGACTCATCTTCTGGCTTAGAAGACGCTTGCACCCTGGGGAACAACCCGTTCTCTGCCACTTATAACCCCGGGTGGCAAAATCATCCGAACTTCGCATGGTCCAATAACCCACAACGCCAAAACCCTACAAGTGGGCTAATGCGACCGTTCACACCGATCATCCCAAGGGCCCAGTCTAATCCTGTGGTGAATCCGCCATCGGGTCCTTGTATATCGCAAACAGAACATGCATCAAGTCCTCTTGATAAACTGAAGCGAATGATGACAGAAATGTCTGAGCACCACGAAGAGAACATGACCTCTCTTCAGCACCAATTGGTGCAGCAGAATGCTGAGATCAGTCAACTACACAAGGTGACTCGATCTCAGGGCACTCTTCCAGCCCAACCTGTTCCCAATCCACGAAATTTCATACCTCATGGTCCTCAACCACAAGTACGACCTTCTCAGGGTTAGGTTCATCAGATTCTGTAGGCTCCGAGCATTCCACCAAGATTTCAAGCTAATCCCACAGCAGCACCTCACCCTTATGTCCCTATTGTGAACCCTCCTCTGCCTTATGGTCCCACTGGACCCGCGATGTCCAATGCGATTACTACGTGGAGCGGTAAGCAAACCGTCGATCTGCCTCGACCTGATCCTAGCCCATCTTTTTCATCGCCCTCTCATTCGGGATGTGCACTACATTTGCAAGAGGACGATACACCCAAATTAGTGTCAAAATCGGTCCCATTCCCTGAGGCTCTACTGAGGGAGACAAAAGGCAAGAAAAAGGATACGCAGGCCTTTGATAACCTGCATAATTTATTCAAGGATGTTGAAATCAAGGTACCCCTGTTAGAGGCTATCGACCACATACCTACTGTCACCCAATTTTTCAAAGACTACACTACACCCAGGCGACAGTTAAAGAAAACAAGGAATCTGGTGGTTCTCTCGCCTCATGTGAGTTGTGCTATACTGTCAAATCTACCACCAAAGCAGAAAGATCCAGGCACATCGCTTATTTCTTGCAGCATCCAAGGCTGCAATTTTAACCGTGCTCTGCTTGATCTAGGATCTTTCATCAATCTTATACCAACCATCATGCTTGAGAAATTTGCCTTAGGAAATCTGAAACCCACCCCTGTCACATTACAGTTGGCAGATCGTTCTGTCAAAATACCAAAGGGTGTGGTGGAAGACGTGGTGGTTAGGGTTAACAGTCTCTGTTTTCCTATTGACTTTCTTATTTTGGATATGGAAGTTCCTAGCTCACTTTTTGATTGTCCAATCATCCTTGGTCGACCTTTCTTGGCCACAACCCTCACCCATATCGATTGCGAGTCAGGCTATATTGAGATTGCCGTTGGATTTGAGAAGCTCAAACTTAACATCTTGAAGGCAGCTAAGAACTTTGATTGCGATTGCATCGAGGATGACACATCTGACGAGGACATGGCCGTCAGCGCATGTATCGGACTAATAGGGACCTATTTTGACTGCTGTGGATTGCCTTTAAACACAGACGACTGCCTGACCAACACATATTGTGACATTCACCCATCCCTCCCTTTTCCCATACCTTGTCCTGACCAGACTTCTGACGAGGTTTTCTCTGTTTCCCATACCTCGTGATCTGAGTCATATTCAGGCTACTCACCACCGATCGAAACTCTTGAAGATCGGATTTCCCTTTCTTTCCTGCCAAATCAGGCGGAATTGCAACTCCACACTGGGACCTTGAGCCCACATACTACTCACTGGGGCTATCCCTTTTTGGATCCATCTATCCAAGATGCCCCTCTTCTTGGCCAAACTGAGAGCCAACTTCTTCCTCCTGACTTGTTTTCTTCTGATTCGCTTGGGACACTCTCGTCCCAAGGAATGCCAGATCTTTCACCATCCACTCCCGAGCTGAAAGAGTTGCCTGATTCGCTTAAGTATGGTTTCTTGGGACCAAATGAAATGCTCCCCGTAATCATTATTTCAAAATTGACCAGGGAGCAAGAGTGCAAACTAACAAGGTCCTTATGGAGCGCAAGGCAGCCATTGGATGGTCCTTATCAGACTTAACTAGCATTAGCCCCTCCTACTGCACTCACCATATATATACGGAGGAGGAGGCTCAACCTTCCCGCGAGATGCAGCAACGTCTCAACCCTAACATGCAGGAGGTCGTTAAAAAGGAAACCATTAAGTGGCTGGATGCGGGTATAATCTACCCGATCAGCGATAGCCCCTGGGTGAGTTCGATTCACATCGTGCCCAAAAAGGTGGGACTCACCACCCGTGTCAATGACAGGGGCGAATCCATCCCTACACGCACTCCTATATCTTGGAGAGTGTGTGTAGATTATAGGAAACTTAATGCTGCAACTAAGAAAGATCACTTTCCGCTACCTTTTATCAACCAAATCCTGGAGCGGTTAGCGGGAAATAAATTTTTCTATTTTCTGGATGGATTCTCAAGATATAACCAGGTGGCAATTGACCCCCGGGACCAAGAGAAAACCACCTTTACCTGCCCCTTCGGCACCTTTGCATTTAGAAGGATGCCGTTCAGACTTTGTAACGCACCAGCAACTTTCTAGAGATGTATGCTGGCGATATTCCATGACATGGTGGGTGACTTTCTCGAGGGTTTCATGGATGACTTTTGACGGCTATCTTGCCAAACTAACCCGTATCCTTAGGAGATGTATTGATGTGATCCTTGTGCTTTCCTGGGAAAAAAGTCATTTTATGGTACATGAAGGAATTGTTCTCGGGCATATCATCTCCGATAGAAGTATCAAGGTTGATAGAGATAAGCTTGATGTAATTGCTGATTTACCTGTACTTGGCTATGTTAAACAAATTCGCTCCTTCTTGGGACACGTCGGTTTCCATAGGAGATTCATCAAAGACTTGTCCAAAATTTCTCGACCTTTAACTCATCTCCTATCGACCAATGTACCCTTTGATATGGGCCCTGTCTGCATACGAGCACTCACGCAGCTGCGTGATGTTGTCACCAAGGCCCCTATTCTCCAGCCACCTGATTGGTCCCTCAACTTTGAACTCATGTGTGATGCTTCCGACCTTGCAGTCGGAGCCATCTTGGGACAAATATGTGATAGACACCCCTTCGTGGTATACTACACTAGTAAGACGTTGGACGAGGCCCAGCGTAATTATACTACCACTGAGAAAGAACTACTGGCGGTCGTCTTTGGGTTGGAGAAATTCCTCTCTTACCTTCTGGGCTCGCATGTTATTGTATTCACTGACCACGTGGCCATTCGCCATCTCATGCACAAGAAGGATGCCAAGCCTAGACTGATTTGTTGGATCCTTCTGCTTCAAGAATTTGACATTGAGATCCACGATAAGGCTGGAGCCCAGAATGTTGTTGCTGATCATCTCTCGATACTAGACCTTGACCACATTGGACTTACCCTGCCGATCAATGGGATTTTTCTCGATGAGCACCTATTGGCAATTAATGTGGCAATTGGACCTTGGTATGCCGACATTGCCAATTACCTTGCTTTTGGTTCCCTTCCACGTGGCTGGCCCAAAAACCAGCGCGAGCATCTCATTGCAGAAGCAAAGTATTATTTCTGGGATAATACACTTCTTTTTCGAATAGGTGCTGATCAGATCATCCGTCGCTGTATTCCTGGCAGCGAATTCCCCAGTGTGCTATCCTTCTGCCACGATCAGGCCTGTGGAGGCCATTTCTCTGGGAGGAAAACTGCAGCCAAGGTGTTGCAGTACAGTTTCTTTTGGCCCTCCCTTCACCAGGATGCACACAATTATGCCAAACATTGCACTAGGTGCCAGTCGCTAGGGTCAATGTCACGTCGCGACATGATGCCCTTGCAACCCATCCTAGTTGCTGAAATCTTCGACATTTAGGGAATCGATTTCATGGGTCCCTTTCCTCCTTCCAATGGCTTTGAATACATCCTCGTTACTATTGATTATGTTTCAAAATGGATCAAGGCTATTCCCACGCGCCATGCTGACCATGTCATATCCACTCGATTCGTCAAAGACCACATTTTTGCATGCTTTGGGATCCCTCGAGCTATTATCTCGGATGGAGGAAGCCATTTTTCCCATGCTTCTTTTCGGGCACTTCTGAGGAAATATGGAGTCCACCATCATATCACATCTCCGTATCATCCTCAGATGAACGGCCAGGCTGAGGTGTCGAACCGGCAAATCAAGCAAATTCTCCAGAAAATGGTTCGGCCTGATCGTAAGGATTGGTCCGACAAGCTGATTGACGCACTTTGGGTGTATCGGACCACCTTCAAGGCTCCCCTTGGTATGTCTCCTTATAGAATCATTTACAGGAAGCCTTGTCATTTGCACGTGGAGCTTGAGCACCGCGCTTATTGGGCAGTTCACCAATGTAACCTCGACCCAGACCTGTGTGGTCGAGAAAGGAAACTCCAACTCTAAGAGCTGGAAGAGCTCCGTCGTAAAGCCTATGATTCTACCTTAACTTTCAAGAAATGCACCAAGGCTTTTCACAACAGCCATATTCGGCGGAAGGAATTTGAGCCATCTTAGCAAGTTTGGCTTTACAATGCCCGGCTCAAATTCTTTCCTGGGAATTGAAGTCCAAATGTACTGGTCCCTTCTTGGTCTCGAGACCATTTCCCAACGAGGCCGTTGAAATTGAAGATCCCAAATCTGGGCATAAATTTACGGTCAATGGGCAGCGTTTAAAACCTTATCTTACTCATGAACCTGCCCCTGTTGGAGAAACTGTTGCCCTACTGGAGGGTAACTAATTTTGTGCCTCATTCTGAGTCCAGCTGGGGACGCTAAATTCAGCGCTCGTTGGGAGGCATCCCAGCAGCACTCCTCCACTATCACATACACTTCACTTTGCTCCTTTTTACTTCACCACCCACCATCCACCCACCCTACCACCCTGCTATATACCTTGCATCTCAGCTTTCGCTCCCCGATCTTTGGACCTTCCTCTACCCTGCATGCATATGAGAACATAGCATCATTTGGCATGGGGGGGTGGATAGGCATCTAGAGGATCTGGGTATTATATGGTATCATGCAGCTTCCATCCATCTATAAATATGTATATAGCATAAAAAAAAAAGGGTGTTTAGTAATGATCTGAAGGCTGAAACAAAAATACAATAAGTGTTTATGGATATTCAACCACTGTTTTGAAGACTTTCCAGGCCATAGAAGCTTGATTCGCTCAAGCTCGGCTTAATTCACTTGAGCATTGACATGATAGATCGGAATCTCTCCTAACCAAGGACGTATTCTTGTACCTGAGACATCAGTACATGATCCATTGGTTTGCTTCTACTCAAGAGCCTAAGTAATCTTGGTTCACACTACACATATCAAGAAAGACTAGGTGAGCATAAGA
The DNA here is from genome assembly GCA_037157565.1 of Thalassia testudinum. Lineage (NCBI taxonomy): Eukaryota > Viridiplantae > Streptophyta > Magnoliopsida > Alismatales > Hydrocharitaceae > Thalassia > Thalassia testudinum. The sequence goes on from JAZHRO010000046.1 coordinate 2,291,027, forward strand.
TTCAACCCTAGTGTTCATTAGGGAAGGTGGAGTCTTTACCTGTGCGCGTAGGTAGACTTTTTATCCCAGGCTTTAGTCTTGTGTCTAGGAGAAACTCTTTCCACCAAAAAGGAACTCTCCCACCAAAGGAAAAGTGTGCTTCTCCAAATAAAGTTATAAGAGATATATTGACACGTGTTTCAAAAAAAAAACTGTGCAAATAAGTCAGTATATCTCACAAATGTCTGTAAATTCTTCTCCCTAAAAATGTTTCAGGGCAAAGTTACAAATACCCTATTTCTACCATATATTCTTTGAGCCACAAAAGAAAAAAATGAGGGTTGAGATTTCTGTCAACTTTTTAAGGGTCAATCCGAAAACATGAACTAAAACTGGGACCAACCTGCACTTAAAGATTCGTGAAACCCTGGGCTTGAGTCTTAATGTTCATCTGGTCAGTCTTGATCCTTCACTATGCACAAGCCAGAATCTCTTGAGCTCTCGAGTATGGCAAAAACCTTCTGAGTCCTGGAAATCTTACTTAAGGTTTAAATATCAAGAGTCCAGGTTAGTCGAGAGATGGTCTATGTCACGTAAGACTTAAAGTACTGGTAGTCTTCTCTGCAATTGGTTCTCACAATATCCAACAAACACACTCATGTCGCCTCAGAAGAAAATCTTCAGCTTAAGATCATTTCTAAATACAATACAAAATGTTTTGCTAGGGACTAGCAAAAGATAGGCATGGGGGTATCATTGCACAGCAAAAATACACCAATAAATATGCCATCTTATGTTATTTCCTAGCACTGCCATTGCTTATTAGGTAGCCATAGTTGCATATGTAAAAAAGACACTTGCATGCATTTATTTGAGAGGGGAGGATCATGCGAATAATTGGCCATGTAATTAACGTCTTCATCAAGGGTTGCATTACAAATTCACCATCCTCATTTTTTATTTTGACATTGAATTTCTTCTCCTTCACGCGGCTCAGGGCATGGGCATGCACATCTTCACGCCATTCCTCTGCCTGCAGCATGGCGGGACTTGCTCTGCTAGCAGCATGGCGGGGGGGTTGCTCCTTCTTCTTTAAAAAGGCCCTGCCCTCTCCCTTGTGCAAGGGGAGCCTGGAACACACCACCACAGACACCCTTCCTCCAGGCCATCTTCCTCCCCTCTCCCTCCATACACAGTATCTCTTCCTCTGAAGAGACACACTGCGGGCAGGAGCAAGCTCACAGTGGTCCCACGACCACCACTGTGAGTTCCACCACCACCTAGCTCCTCCGAGAGCAAGTGGACGTGGTGGTTTCATTCTCTATTTTCTTCGCTGGAAACTCTCGCTGCCATTGCCGAAGCTCCAAGCTCCAGAGCTCCAGCAGCAGTAGCAGCAGCCGCCAGCAGCAGCGCAAGCATCGCTTGCACGCCAGCGACGTCCGCAACCTCTCCCTGCACGCGCAGGCACCTTCCAGCACGTTCGCGCACGCAGAACTAGCCGCAACCGGTTGTCCATCCTGTGCGGCACTATAGCTACTGTTCACGCCTCTCAGCGCGACACTGTAGCTACAATGCGGTGACTGATTTGTTTCTCACTTATCTGGTCTCCGCATGCTCTCTCTCCTCGCCATGACTGCCTCCAGCCAGTGAAACGCACCTGCACCCGCATTCGCATATGCCCGCGCCCGTCTGCGCCCGCTCCCGTTCCAGCCCACAGTGCAGTGCGCTGAGCTACGTAGTGCGTTGCGTTGAACTCTCTCTCACACTTCCGCTCCTGCTCGCTCACGAAGGTAGAACGCGCACTCGCTCCAGCACCCGTGCGCAGCCTTGTGCGCCTACGCATGCCCACGCATCCAGACGACGCCTGCCCCCACCAGATGCCTTAAACTCTCCAGCTCTCTCTCATAGCCACTCCCACACTCATACTCATGCACACACTCACTTGTACACACTCACATGTACACACTCACAAACTCACTTGTACACACCTATACATACTTATATATATATACATATATATATACATATTAATACCTATACAAATAAATATAAGTATATATACATATATATACATACATATATAAATATATATATAATTATACATATATACATATATACATACATATATACATATATATCTATAGATATAAATACATATATATATATATATATGTATACATATCTATATATATCTAAACTCACGGAAGAGATATGTTTTAGGTAAGGCGTAGAAACTTCTTCACCTTTAATCCCCACCTCCCTGAGATTGACCCTGGGCCTAAAAGTGACCAAGATAAAATTAAGTAGGCCAGGTTAAAAATTTTGTAAAAAGATAGTTAGGCTCGATTTAGGTTAACCACTATACTCACTTCAACGATAATTTCACCATATTAACACAACCTGTTCGAGTTGTAACAGTCTGTATGGCACATTTGCATTCCGCCGAATGCCATTCGGGTTATGTAATGCTCCTGCCACTTTCCAACGTTGTATGATGGCTATCTTTTTTGATATGATCGACGAGTTCGTTGAAATTTTCATGGATGACTTCTCCATTTATGGCTCATCATTTGACCTATGCCTTTCAGACCTTGATAAAGTCTTAACTCATTGTGAAAAGGCAAAGCTGGTGCTTAGTTGGGAGAAAAGCCACTTTATGGTCCAGCAAGGCATTGTGTTAGGGCATATAGTTTCCGAGAGAGGATTAGAGGTGGACACCGCAAAAATCGATTCCATCTCTAAGCTTCCATTGCCCGCCAATGTTTATCAAGTTAGATCTTTCCTTGGCCATGTTGGATTTAATAGGCACTTCATTAGAGATTTCAGTAAAATCTCTAAGCCACTCTGTGACCTGTTAGCGAAGGATGGCTCCTTCGATTTTGATGATAGATGTGGCGAGGCTTTCCAAGTCTTGAAGAAAGCCCTTATTACCGCGTCGATTCTCCAAGCACTAGATTGGATCCTCCCATTTGAGTTAATGTGCAATGCTTCTGATTTTGCAGTGGGAGCGGTCTTAGGTCAAAGGGTTGATGGCAAACCTCATGTGTTGCATTATGCCAGGAAGACCCTTATGAATCCTCAGCAAAACTACACGGTCACTAAAAATGAACTTCTTGCTATAGTATTTTCTTTAGAAAAGTTTCGGCCTTATCTTTTGGGATCTAAGGTTGTGGTGTTCACTGATCATTCTGCTCTAAAGCATCTTCTTGTTAAGAAGGACACCAAACCTCGCCTAATTCGTTGGATTCTGCTACTCCAGGAATTTGACCTGAAAATTAAAGACAAGAAAGGAGTTGAGAATGTGGTAGCAGATCATCTGTCTAGGATCTCTATTAAGGCATCAGACCTTGCTGGAGGTATTCAAGAGACTTTCCTTGATGAGTCTCTGATGGCCATGGAAGCTAAAACTCCTTGGTTCGCTAACATAGTGAACTATTTGGTCACGGGCATTACCGCCAATACTTGGGACAAGCAGAAGTGAGACAGGTTTCTTACTAACGCTAAATTTTATCATTGGGAGGAACCCGAGCTTTTTAGAGTAGGCCCTGACCAGCTTTTTCGCCGTTGTGTCCCTGATGAAGAACAAAGAAGTGTTCTGAGTTTCTGCCATGACCTCCATTGTGGGGGACATTTTAGTGGGAAGAAGACTGCCCATAAGGTCCTTTAGTCTGGCTTTTGGTGGTCCACATTATTTCGAGATGCACATACGTATGTGGGCACATGTCTACGTTGCCAGCAGACGGGAACCATTGGAAAAAGGGATGAGATGCCCCAACAGCCTATCCTTCCTGTTGAGATCTTTGATATTCAAGGCATTGACTTCATGGGTCCCTTTCCTGTGTCCTTCGGATATGAATACATCCTTGTGGCTGTAGACAATGTATCGAAATGGATAGAAGCCATACCCATGCGAACCAATGACCATTCCGTGGTCTTGGGCTTTGTTAAGGCTAATATCATTTCTCAGTACGGGTGCCCAAGGACGATCATAAGTGATGGAGGACCTCACTTCAAGAACGTACACTTCACAAGAATACTCCAAAATTTGGGAGTCAACCACATGATAGCCACACCTTACCATACCCAAACGAGTGGACAAGTTGAAGTGTCTAATATGGAGATTAAGCAAATTTTAGAAAAAACTGTTAGGCCCAATCGGAAGGATAGGTCTAAAAAACTAAATGATGCTCTTTAGGCCTACAGAACTGCGTATAAGACTCCCTTGGGCATGTCTCCTTTCCGTCTTATCTACAAAAAAGCGTACCACCTTCCCGTTGAAATCCAACATAAAGCCTATTGGGCTATTAAAAATGTTAACTTGAATCTGAATAAAGCGGGAAAGGCACGTTTGTTAGAATTAAGTGAGCTTGAGGAGCTTCGTAATGAAGCCTATGAAACTTCTCAAGCTTACAAGCAACGTACAAAAGTCTTCAATGATAAGCACATCATTAGAAAGACTTTTGAGCCCAACCAGTGGGTTTGGCTTTTCAATTCTAGACTAAAATTATTTCCTGGAAAGTTTAAGTCTCGCTGGGATGGGCCATACGTTGTTATCAATACTTTCCCTCATGGAGCTGTAGAAATTCAGAACCCTACTTTAGGTGCGAGCTTTAAGGTAAATGACCAGCGACTTAAACCTTATATTACTCTTTCAGATGGCCAGGTTTTGGATGCACTTCAGCTTGAGGAGCCTTAGCTCCTCCCACTCTCCTCCTCAAGTGATATTCTTCTATGTCTGCATTTTTCCAATGAGGACATTGTCAATCTTAGGCATGGGGGGGTATAACTTGAGAATGTTTATAGCATTTATAAATATTTGCATACATAAAAAAAAAGAAAGAAAAAAAGAAAAAAAAATATCTTTACTTGAGTTGAATGGGTTAGTCCCTAGCAAAATATCTTTGTCATTGGAGGTTTTTCTTCTTGAAATATTTCTTAAGTTTAGAATCTAGTACATTTACTTCACGTGCACGTAGACTGGGTAATGGATATTTGAAGAAAACCAATAAGCATTTGTAGTCTACTGAACCCTTGGATAGTTAATAGGGAGTTAGGCATACTATCTTCTAGTAGATCCACCTCATATTTGTTAGAAGAAAGTAGAGGGATTACTGGTGCGCTAAGTCTAGTGCAAGGACTCTTAAGTTTTGGACAATTAGATGATGATACTTCAGAGTTAGGCGTAGTTTTCACTCTCTGTTCCTGTATGCATACTTTGTGTGAATTCATGAGAGTCACCAAATAAGGCAGATATATAGAGATTTAGTCTTAATAAAGCTATGACTATGGTGGATGGTTATGACGATCCTTCATAGAGTCCTTGGCTGAAGGAGGGTAATAGTGTCAAAGGTCAGAAATATGCCTATCCTATCCATTCCTTCTCGGTGACGAGAATAGGCACTTCCACCAAATAAGCCACACAATATCCTCTTGACCATCATCATCCCTAATAATGCCTCATAAATAAAAGTCTGCATTGTGTTATGTTGATTGATAAAGAAAAAAAAATGAAGAAGAAACAATTATATTCAAAAAAAAAAAGAGAAGAAAAGAAAGAGAGAAAAGAAAAAGAAAACAGTCCAAGTTTATAAATTTTATCTTTGTAACATTGTTTCTGAGGCAACAAAAACACCTATCGCGATCCACCAAATATGACCCATACCTACCTTTCAGTATTTCCGATCGCCCGAATACTGGCTGAGGACTCTAACTTAGTTGTAGAGTTATTAGGACTCTAATTGAAGTGTGAATGCCATGTGAGACCACCAAACAATGAGTACACTTACTAAATCTGGTGAGATTTGGGACCTCGGAAAGAAAAGAAAGAAAAGAGTGAGTGCCAAGGAACATTAAGAGAGCATAGTTGTTTAGCCTCTCTCTGAGTTGACTTGTCTAATAGTTTAGAGATCTAGAGTCTGTAGTACTAGATTACATGTAGCAACAGATGAGTGTGTGCCACCAAATACAAATCCATTCAACTCGATATCTCCTACCTAAGCCAAAAGTCGGGGTCAAATTATAGATTATCTTCTGCTTTATTCCCAAGGGAAGTAGTTGCCTATCCCGACAGAAATATTTACCAAGGGTGAAGTATGAACTCCCAATGCGAATTGGCTTTTCACGTGGATCTGTTACCTAGGCTATTATCACTTCACATTTGTCTGGATCTCTAAAGTTTTGAAATAAGAAAAGAAGAAATCTTCTTATTACTTCTATTATTTTTTATTTTTGCTAGGGACTAGAAAATCTTAGGCATGGGGGTATTTGATGAGTCCATTTTAATGGACTATTGTTACGCCAAAGTAATTCAATTCTAACATTATATGCTTGTTAATAATCACATTAGGTCATTAAATGATTGCATATGTCATTATTTAAGTTTACATTTATTCTATTGCCTATTATGTAATTATTTTATATTTCATGCAGGTCCCGCAACAGTGCACTCGTTACAGGCTAATAATCGGGAAGAAGAGGGAGGAGGATCAATTGTGGAAAGAACAGGGGGTGAAAAGATATTTTCCCCCCACAAATATCTCAACCTACAACCGTCCTCCTTCAACAGCACCCAACAGCGCCGGTCATGTTTAGTAAGGGATTTTGAAAATCCCATGACTCGTAGGGGGAGAGGAGATAAAGAGAGAGAGGCGGAGGGGCTTGAGAAGGGAGAGACCATCGTGAAGTACTGCGTGCACTGTGGGGAGAGCGTGCACTATGCACACACCTTCCACTGCCTATCCACCACGCACCTTGCCACCAGCGCCTTCACCAAGTCCTCGCCAGCCACCCACCATGCGTAAGAGGCAGCCAAGCACCCTTGCAAGCCTGCAACCACGTGACATCGCTTGCCCGCACCCGTGCGCCCTATAGGCGCTGCACCACCCTTGCGCACCCAGCAACCACACCTGCACCCGCACCCTCACCACGCCAGGACCCACCAGCCCCCATCGCAAGCACGCACTGCTCCAGCCTCTTCCGCCGTGCTGCCTTACCGCAGCACTCCTAGCCGTACCAGCGCCCGCAGGCAGCAGCCGCCCGCAGGCGCCCACTCCACAGGTGTGCCCTTGCACTACCCGCACGTACCCTTGGAAGCACCCGCCCTCACCACTCACTACACTGCCATAGTGTGCAAAGGCACGCACTACAGACCGCACGACCCCTCCTCTTCGTCATCTTCTTCCTCTCCAGTGCCCTGCAAGTACGCAAAGCCCCACCTGCAGCAGCATGCCCACAGTAGCCATGTGCCTGTAGGTAGTGCAGTGCAGCCATGCGCGCAAGTGCGGCGCAACCACGTGAGCCTACGTGCCATGCCCACAGCAGCCGTGCAACCACTTGCCGGCGACAAGCCAACACTCCTCTCCACCAACCAGTCGCCTCCAGCCACCGTGTCACCACCATCGCGTAGCCCTCGTCAAAACGTGCCTTCCCACCGCATAGCTCCTCCCACGAAGCCTCCTTATGCGTGCAAGGAAGAGAGAGGAAGTTTCCTCTATTTTCTCCCTAAATATAATTTACATTGCATGCCATTGCCATTTGGATATTATTATTTTATTCAGGCCACATTGCATTGATGCACTTATAGTTTCAAGAATTTACTTTACTTGTGTTATGTGCATCATTCCCATTGAAATATGCCATTACACATGCATCATATACATATTTTTGGAAGCTTAATTCCTGACATAAAAATTTCATAAATAGCCTTGAACTTTTAAGGAAATTGCAAGCTCCATTTAAAATAGCATATTCCTTGCATTGAAGTCGTGACAGTGTCTGTAAACAATATATTCCTCTACTAGTGAATTTATTGGTTCTATTCCTCCCTATGGACGCGACATTTTTATTGTGGTTAAATTTGATATTTATTTTTGATTGAGAGATTTTCCACCACATAAAACACGACATATCATTCTATTGCTATCATAAATAAGAGAGAATCTCGACATCAATATCGTCGACATATATTTGAACCAACAATATGCCATTTCCTTCTTCCTTTACAAAAAGAGTTGAATCAACAATTCTAATTCGATATCCATGCTGGAGAAGGAAGGACCTAAGTTGATCATACCAAGCCCTAGGAGCTTGTTTAAGTCCATTTAATGCCTCATTGAGCTTGAATACATGCTCTAGGTGTGCTGGGTCCTCAAACCTGGGAGGCTAATGAACATAAACTTCTTCCTTAATATAGCCATTAAGAAAAGCACTCTTGACATCCATTTGAAATAACTTGAAGCCCTTTGCACTTGCAAAGGCAAGTAGCATCCGAATGGACTCTAAGTAGGCAGTAGGAGCAAATGTCTCATCAAAGTCAATTCCCTCCTGTGGTTATAGCCTTGAACTACGAGTCTGACCTTATTCCTGATTACTGTACCAGATTCATCCAATTTATTTTGGAGTACCCACTTGGTTCCAATAATGGAATTATCCTCAGGAGTGGGTACCAAGTCCCATACATTATTCCTTCTAAATTGGAGTAGTTCCTCCTGCATAGCTACAACCCAAGACTCATCCTTTAGTGCCTCATCAACTTTCTTAGGTAAAAGTTGAGAAACAAAGGCACTAAGGACAAAGTCAACCCTTAATTGAGATCATGTTTTTACACCTTGTTCAATATCACCAATAATTTGATCTTGAGGATGATCCTTGTGCTGTACCCATTCTTTTGGAAGATCATGTACATTTCATGTATCTTCCATTTTTGATAAATCAATGAAGGGGGTATCCTCATCATCAGACTCTAGTTGATTAGGTTCAGGTTCTCCTAATGTTGTTTTATCAAATGAAACATGCAGGGATTCTTCTACAATAAAAATTCTTTTGTTAAAGACTCGATAAGCTTTGCTTCTGGTTGAATAACCAATAAAGATGCCTTCATCACCTTTAGCATCAAACTCATCAAGTTGATCTCAGGTGTTTAATAAATAACACCGACTTCCAAACACCCTAAAGTATGAAATCCTAGGAGACTTCTCATAACATAGCTCATATGGAGTTTTCTTAATAATAGGCCTTAAAAGAGTTCTAATTAGAACATAACAAGCCTTATTAATTAACGGCTTTAGCCCAGAAATATTTTTGAAGCCCAGACTCCAAGAGCAAAGTTCGGGCACATTCTTGTAGAGTATGATTCTTGCACCCTACAACACCATTTTTAGATGATGCCCGAGGAAATTAAAATTCATGGGATTTGCTAGAACTGACACAAAAATAAGAAAATTTTTTATTTTCAAATTCACCCCCGTGATCAGTCCTAAGTCTAAGAATTGAGGATGATTTTTCCTTTTAAAGTATTCAAACAAGACTTAGGAAGGAGTCAAATGAGTCATCCTTATGTTTCAAGAAGATGACCCAAGTGAACCTTGAGAAGTCATCAACAACAACTAGACAAAATTTTGATCCATTTAAGCTCTCAAATCGTGTTGACCCAAATAGATCAAGGTGTAACAACTCTAAAGGACGTGTGGTTTAAACATAGTCTTTTGGTTTAAAAGAAGCCTTGTGCATTTTTCCGAGTTCATAAGATTTGCATAATGCATTTTTTTATAAGTTAGTTTGATTAGGCCCCTTACTAACTCATTTGTGGCTATTTTATTTAGGTGTTTGTGATTTATGTGACCTAGCCTACAGTGCCATAAATCCACTTCAATAGGAGCGGCAAGCAAACATTTCACAAATTTCTCTTGTAAAAAGTGAAGAGCATAGATATTTTCACATCTATAACCTTCAATTAAAATTACATTAGATCCTTTTAATATTTTAAATCCAATTTTCGTAAACAATACATCACAACCATTGTCACATATTTGACTAATGCTAAGCAGGTTATGTTTTAAATTTTCTACTAAAAGTACATTTCGTACCTGCTTAGATAAATTACCTATTGTACGTTCACCAATAATGCGATAACGTTTGTTGTCACCCAACTTGACATGTCCTCCATCTTGAATTCTCATCCATTTGATAAATAGGTCGGAGTGTCCCGTCATGTGCTTGGAACACCACTGTCTAGGATTCACTTGTCTTTCTTGGCCTGCAAAATAGTTTAAAAACTCTAATTTAGGTACCCATTTTCTTTTGTATCCTTGACAGTTAGTTCCTTTCAAATCCTGAAATTTAAAGATTTCTTTTATGTTAGATCTATAATTCTTGGGATTTTTGGCCTTCTAATAAATCTATGCATGCCTAGGTGAATGTGATTGATTTTGTGTGTTTCTTTTACGTTGAATTTTTGTTTTTAAGGCATTACAAAATTCAGTATTCAATCTAGTATTTATTTTTAGATTATTTAAAGTTCCCTCAAAATGCTCATAAATATACTCTAACTCTATTATTTTTGCATGCAATTGTGAATTGGTATCTTTTGTCATATCTAACTCTATTTCTAGACATGATTTTTCTATTTTCAAGGTCTTACAGTTATTATGCAAAAATTTATTTTCCTTTTTTAATTAACCTTACCTTATGATACAAATCTTCATATGCTTGCAATAATTCATTAAATGAAATTTCAGATTCTACCTCATTTTCCAAGCTTTTGTCATTTGCCATCAAACATAGATGGGCAACTTCCTTTTCCTTGGATTCTTCAGAGTACGAATCCATGTTGGAGTCATTGCCATCCCAAGTCGCTTTATATGCCTTTCTTGAGATCTTCTTCCAGTCAATTTCTTTGTCTTTCTTCTTTTCTTCCTTTTTCTTCTTGATCAATGGGCAATCCTTTCGTGCATGTCCCTTTTTCTTGCATTCAAAACAAACTACACCATTTGAAAACTTATTTACTCTTTTACCATGCTTTCGAATGAATCGTTGAAATCTTCTTGTTAGAAGAGCAAGCTCTTCATCGGAGTTGAAGTCATCGAGATCTGAATCTTCCCTTAAAGCTTTGAATGCAAGCTCCTTCTTCTTGCTTACGGGTTTCTCCTCATTTTTCTTCATGTTCTCCAGTTGAACCTCATAGGCCATGAAGCTTCCAATTAGATTGTCAAGAGGAAGGACTAAAAGATCCTTTGCCTCTTGGATCGCTATGGATTTCGAAGACCAATTGCTTGTAAGAGATCTCAAGATCTTTCTTACAAGCTGTTCTTTAGTGATCTTCACTCCAAGATTATTCATGGGGTTGACAGTTTCCCCAAACCTTGTATAGATAGCCTTGATTGTCATGCCTTTCTCCATCTTGAAACACTCATAACTTTCTATTAGAATAGATATGCGAGTTTCTTTTACCTTACTGGTTCCTTCGTAGGTGACCTCGAGAGTATTCCAAATTTCGTATGTGGATTCACATGCCGAGATTCAGTTGAACTCTTCTTTTGATAACACACAATAAAGTGTGTTCATCTCCTTCGCGTTGCTCACTATCTTCTTTTTCTGATCTGCTGCCCATGCTACTCCTTCTTGTGGCTTTGGATTGGAATATCTTTCTTGAATGATGGTCCATGCCTCCTCATCCATTGCCTTGAGGAAGACTTGCATCCTTTTCTTCTAATACCCATAGTCTGCCCCATGAAAATAGGGAGGACAGGTCAATGATTGTCCTTTGGTGCACTTCATTGAAGATGATGCCATCGTAAAAAGATTTTTTACGTCTTCTTCATAGCCTAGTACTCAAATACCACATGTAGGATCTAAAAAACACAAATACACTAGAAGGGGGGATGAATAGTGTGGTAAAAAAATTTGCAAATAATACAAACCGCAATTATGGAATACCAAATATATAGTATTTCCCCTCACTTGGGTACTCCACTACCTAAGTCTCTCGACTTAGGATTTTGAACCCGATTCCCTCAACCCGGAGGGAATCAATTTACTAAATACGAGGAAATTAACAAGTTACCTTAACCCAATTACAAGAGCAAATAAAAACAAGATAAATGTAAAAGCTTACAATTAAAATCCTAAGTCTCCAACAAGAATATGTTTAACAAAATTAAATGGTAAGATCTAGCTTATAAAGATGGTGCACAAAAATTGATTTGACGAGAAGTAAAGAAAATGTGCCAAACAAACTTGTTGCAATATGGAGATCTTTTTGAAGGCTAAAAGTAGCAAGTACTATCACTCTTGCAGATAGAAAGGAGAGAAATGAAATATGGAAGCAAGGAGGATTTTTTTATTCTTGTTATTTTCAAAGATATCTTTCAATAATGTATTTATAGACCATTAAGCCGCCCCCCTACTCTCCCTAGCCATTGAGGACAAAATTAGAAGGTTAGAGTTTAGATTAATCATAAAATAGGCATTCAGATTTGACACAACAGTTAGTTGGTATCGATACTAAAGTTGTGGTTTCAATACTAGCTGCTCATAGTTACCCAGCAGCCAGCACAACAGAGCCTAGGTACCGGTACTCAGTGTTTATAGTTGAGTACCAACTAAATCACCAAGTATCGGTACTTATCATTAGTACTGGTACTTATGACTCACAGGTTTGAAAACTGTAACCTACATGTATCAGTACTAGTGATAAGTATCGATACTTGTAAGGTCCAGGCACTACCAATATCCACAAACTGTTAGCACCTCATACTAGTACTCATGATGAGTACTGGTATTTGTTCACAGTTTGAGACTATGGCTCAAACTTGTGTCTTGCATGTACCGGTATTTATGAACAGTATTGATACTTGCTACAAGTACCTTGAATTCACTCTTTTAATCAAATTTAGAACTTTTCAAATTCAATTAAACTATTAATATTACTAAGAAACGATTTTGATTTTTCAAATGAATAATTAAATGTGGGTTTGATACCTAATTATCTCTATTTTGATTTTACTTCCTAAATCAATTTTTCTTGTTTAGGAGACATGCAAATTTCTAAATTAAAATAAATAAAAAACATAAAATAATCTTCATCCACTTGAACACTTCTTCCTTGTCGTCACCTACGCTTCCTATAATCATGTGATTTCCCTATAAATATCACTTCACAAACTCATTAGATTAAAACAATTTTGTTAACACCAAAACATAAAAGAGAAGTGGAACTAGGTTCCAATAGTTTTAGGGTCATCTAGAAGGTTAGTTATAGGTTTAAGGTAACATCCTTCCAAAAAGACACATCTTTCAAATTTTCCAAAATTCAAAACAAAAAATTAATCAATTAAGAAAAATGGTTAATCAATTAATTTTAGAATAGAATACAAACTCTATGTTTTGGATATCCAAACATTAATTGATTATATCTGTAAATTAATTGATTAGAAACCCATCAAGATCCTCTTGGACTTTGGTTAATCGATTAAGAAAAGTTGATTAATCAATTAATTTTGGATTTTATGCTCTGGTCTGTACTACATTGTGCAGAAATTAATCGATTAATTATTTCTTCATTAATTGACTAACAATAGTTCATTAATCAACTAATATGAGTTCTAATTCACTAATTTCTAGATTTTTGAACTGAATCGAATATTTTCAAAATTGCACATTTTCATTTGAATTCTAAATGTTTTACCTCAAACTTAAGGTGGTTATTAAGCCTCTAGACACTCTATAAATATCCTATGATGGCTTAAGACCTTTACACACAACCTACTCTCTCTTGATCTAGATTTCTATCATTCTAGAGATCTGCAAAGTGATTTCAAAGCACTCCATTGATCTCTTCAACAACAAAAGAATTTCTACTCTGCTTCCTTCAAGCTACTCACTTCAATTTTGAAAAAGGGAAGTTTAAGGCAGTAATTTTCAAGTTTTATTTTGAGCACAATTTCAATTACACATAATCTCGGCTCTATTGGAATTATTATAGTTGTTTTATTCAGATTTTCACTTTGTTGGGTACCTAAGTTGCAAGCTTCCCATTCTTCTCTATTAAGGAGGAATTAAGGATTCTTGGCATTGTCCAAGAAGAGTTGTACAGGAGGTACACCACCCTAGGATTTGTGGTGTGGTTTTAGTGATTCTTGTGTTGGCAAGGGCACAATCCTAGTTAGGGATAACTAGGTAGAGGTTTTTCCCAATTTGAGTTTCCTTTCTAAATCTTTGTGTTCTTTTGCAGTTTGATTTTTGTGGTGTGATTTTAATTATTTAAAATTTTATTTTTAACACAAATCATCCCCCTCTTGTTCTGATTTCAATTGGTATCAAACGGGTATCAACATTTTGTTTGAAGTAACTTTCTGATGATTCTTCATGGCAACAAGAGCTGTTGCAATGTCTACTAGCAACAATGGGAACTCCATTACTAAGCCACCTTATTTTGATGGCTTCAACTACATATATTGTAGACAAATAATGGAGATCTTTCTCCAATTTACAGATTTTGCAATATGGGACATGGTGGAGAACACTGTCAATAAATGAGTTAAACCTGAAAATGGAAGTTTGATGGATCATTAGAAGAAGTTACTTGTGCTAAATTTTAAGGCCATGAATGCGCTCTATTGTGCATTAAGTCTAAAGGAATTTAACAGGATCTCCTAATGCACTATAGTGAACGAGATTTGACAGACTTTGTAAATCACTCATGAAGGAACTACCAAGTAAAAAGATCCACGATTGATTTATTGGCATAAGAATTTGAAAAGTTTAAAATGCAGGAAAGTGAATCTATCAAGGCAATGTATATGCGATTCACAAACAGTCAACAATCTGAAGGGGCTTGGAAAGAACTCCGTTAGAGGTGAGCTAGAAGGTAAAATATTACATTCTCTAACATCGAATTTTGAGTCTAAAGTTATAGCTATCGAGGAAGAGAACGAGGTGGAGAATTTGAACATGGAAATTCTCATTAGCAACTTGATGGCCTATAAGAGAAAAATGAGTCAAAATAAGAAGGTGATTGGAGAGCCAAAGAAGAAACAACTAGCTTTCAAAGTGGGAAGTGATTCTGAAGACTCTTAAAGTGGTGATGAAGACATTATGCTACTTTCAAGGAGGTTCAGGATATTTTTGAAGAATAAGAACTTGAAAAATAAGAAGAAAGAAAGCAAGGACAATGTGATTATCTACTATAACTGCAAGAGAATCAGGTGATGAATGCATGATTATTAATATATAAATGTTGAGATTACGTTAGTTTCCTAAGCTAACTTTAGTGTAAATAATTTCATAATAGATATGGAGCACGCATTTAGCATTAATATGATTTCTACACTAATTAATATATTTTGCATATATGCAAGTTGCGGGCTAAATAAAGATAGGAGCTTAATTTGAAGCTTAGACCTGAGCTCACTTGGAAATAAAGACAAGCTTTGAAAATAAAGAGCCAAAGGACACTTGGCACACGTAGAAAACCTTGTTAAAACCCACCTTAGGGCACCACATTATCCTAAATCTCTATCCTAAACCTATCCTTAGAAAACCACCTAAAAATCTACACAGTAGATTTTAGATCCTAAAGCTCAAAACCCTTACTATAACTAGAAAACAAAAGAACCTATAAAAACCTAATAATCGGCCATGTTTGCTCCACTACTAAGTGATAATTCCATATTTATGGACATAGTTTTTCACTAACTAATGTTAGTTTAAGGGTAAATTAGGTCATACCGCATTTGTATCGGCTAGTTTAGCCATTTAGTAGCATTCTATAAATAGTGCCTAATTCTGGATTTTCTGCAATATTCCCCTTAGCTATATCTAGTACCTTGATTTCTTATTTATATGTATCCAGGTGCCAGATATAAAAATGATCGAACCTTGTCAAAGGGAAGATATGGATTTGAAAAAATCCTAGATTTACCCTCCAAAACCTTAGCCCTATCCCTTCCTATAGCCACTCATATCCCTTGAAACAAACCTAGCATGGCCGGCCACCAATACACCTATAATCCTAACCCTAGAACCATCATCCAATTGCCATAAAACCCACCTACTATGGTCGACCACTTATATCCAAAATAAAAACTGTGGTAGCCATGTGACTCTTAATCCACACCCTCCATCAACCTCTTAAAGCCATCCTAGCCCTCCATCAATTCCAACAAAAAAACCAACCTATCGTCCACCTTAAGTTTAGATCCCAACCATTGATTCCTAAGACACCTAATCTTGACCCTTTATTTTGGTGATCCAAGGCAACTTAGATCCACCAATCACAACACTTCACCCACTCTATTTAAACCCTAGGCCATCCCCTACGTAATCATCTTTTAGACTTCCAAAAACTCTTTAGACTCTAGCCTCTCTTCTTCCTTAAAGTCCATGCCCCTTGGTGTTTCTCCTGGGGCACCTTCGCATCCGCTTCTTCTCCATTGCCAAGGCTTTATCTTTGAGGCCACCAGCTAGTTCTAACATTAGATTTCTTATTCTAGTTGTTTTCTAGTAAATTTCTACTTCTAGTTATTTCTATTTCTAGTTATAATCTTAGTTCTTCTAGTTCTAGTTGCAATCTTTCCTTTATGTGTAAGTGACTTTGCATTTTAATAAAAGTTCTAGTTACATTATATCTTGTTTCTACTTGCCTTCTATTATTTGTTTTATTTCTAGTTACATAGTCACCTCTGTTTCGAGTTTCAATTTCAATTTTAACAAGGTTCTTCTCATTAGTTAGTCTACATCATATTTGCTTATTCCTCATTCAAAAATACAGAAAAATAGAACTTAGGAAAGCATAGTAATCTAACTACCTCCCTATGAGGCGTGATAAATGTCAATTTATCATCAATCTTATACCCTTAAATTGATCTAGCTCTTAAGGTTTTAACTCTGCAAATGAGTTATCGGGCTGCATTTAGGCATTTAACTAGGATAGGCATGCATTGCATTTTTAGTGTGTTTACTTGAGTGTCAGGGATAGACAGAGAGTCAAATCCTACATACCTTAGTACTCGAGAAGGCAGAAGATGAAGAAAAAGCTCTTATCAGTTCGATTCCAGCTAGATCCAGCTCATCTCAGCTGGATCCAGTTCGGCACGTAAATCGCATTTTAAAAGATGATTTAGTTGTAGTATAGCGTGAAATGTGTTGAAAAATAAATTTATAAAATCCGGTGAGTACCGAGTCATTCACAGGGAAGCAATCATGATTTTATACCGAAGCTCTTCAGAAAACTAGTTCTAACAGGTATTTATATATGCATATATATATAAAGAGAAGATATTAGGCATTCAGAAGTTCAAAATTTTATTGCATTCATAAACAAATTTTCAAAATAGAGGTTGCTATGCCAAAAGTAATGACAAATAAATAGCAAATAGATAGAAAGAGAGAGAGAGAGATATAGAGAGAAGAATAAGGTAGAGAGATGATGTCGCTTGTAGAATGCTTGGGCAAGATGCGACAACACCTCAGATCCAGAGCATCGGGACGAAGGGCAGAGCGGAGTTACAGAGGGAGAGCTTGGTCTAGAAGGTGGAAGGGAGATGTCTGGAAGAGATGATCCATCCAAGGGGGCTTTGGCCTTCTTTTATAGTTTTTATAGAGGGTAAATAGGGTATTTTGACCCTTCAATTTGTGCAACAACCTTTGAATAATCAGATCCAGTGATCGGAAGATCAATGACTCTGATTTGGCCTCAAAATAGCCTCATATGCACCCTCTATGCTCGGCTTCAACCTGATGGCAACACGTGGTAGCTACTGGTGTGTTGGATCACAATCGGGTGCCTTTAATTCGCCTTTTCACGCCCTTCGCTTTCTTCACTTTGCTACTCGCTCATTTTGAGTGCCTCAACCTTAGCCTTCTGATCTTACAATTGGACGGCTTAAACACACACGCCCATTGCCTTCATTTTGAAAAACGCATGGGATCATGCATTTAACGTGTGTTTGCTTGCACGTGCAGTAGCGGAGCGATCTGATCGCACCACGCTGTTGCATCTCCGTGCTCTGATGCAGATCCAATGGGCAATAGTGCCCACTTGGGATGCCTGCTTGATTTAAGCGCCGCGCGGATCGAGCCTACGCTCTTCGCTTCGTAGTGAAGATGCTAACGAACGTGCTACTCTAATTTTTTTATTGTGTTTAGGTTTTGAGGTAACTTATTCTTGGTCATTGGATGAAGATCCAACGGTTGAGGTCTTCTCCTTTTTGATGAAGTGTGGTGAGGTGGGCGACACAGTGCGCTCGTGGACGTTGGATGAAGATCCAACAACCCACAACACATGAGGGGTAGCCTTCACAGATGGGGTGGCAATGAGGAGGTGGCTGTGATGGTACACGTGGCACCATCATGGCCGTCCATCTTCTTTTCCTTATATCTGGTGATGTAGACCTCCGATTGGGTTAATTTTTAAGCCGTTGGATAGCGATTATTGATCCAGATCCATCCGTGCGGTTGGATTTTTCATCTGAGGCTCGGATCTTTGTCCTTTGGCTCCATGATCTCTATTCTTTTATGGACTGCACACGATGCTCTGATTGTTTGATCGAGATGATTTTAGAAGTTTTGGACTCCCGTCGTCGTTCTGATTAGATCTGTCCGGTCTAATCTGTCATCCACAGTTTCAAATCATCTGTGATTAAAATTATCTCTCATTAGTTCATAAAATGGTGATTTTATCTATGCAGCTAATCAAACTAACCATTATGCAAATTATGAAGCCTATGAATGCATTATTCCTAAGTTATGCTAGAATCTAGCTTAATTCAGGTGATTTAGGTTGCATGATTGTTGTGCAATCACACCCCCATGCCTAAATCTTGCTAGTCCCTAGCAAATGCAAGAGTAAATGCAAAGTAATTACACATGATAGATTTCTATTAAGAGTTTGACTAGAGATTTATTTCTTTTGTTTTCATTCAAAACTTTAGAAATCCAAACAATCGTGAAAATGTTTTGTTGTAGCCTATGCAACAGATCCAAGAGAAAAGCCAATCTGCATCTAAAGCTTGTACTTGACGCTTAGTAAGACTCTATTGGGATATGCAAACTTCTCCCCTCGGGGTTATAAAGTAACCTGTATATTCAACCTCGACTTTTGGCTTAGGTAGAAGATGATTTGAGTTAAGTGGATTTGTATTTGGTGGCTCACACTCATCTGGTACTACATATAGACTAGTACTTTATAACCTAGATTTCCAGATTATTAAATAATTTAACTCAAAGAGAGCTGGAGAAACTATGCTCTCTTTAGTTCTTTGTATGCATTCTCTCTCATTCTTTTTTTCTTTCTTTTTCTTTTTCTTTTTCTTCTTATCTTTTCTTTTCTTTTCTTTCCTTTTGAGCTCACAATCTCACCAGATTTGTCAGTCTATTTGGTGGTCTCTTCTGGCATTAACATTTTGATTAGGTTCTGATAACTCTACCACTAAATTAGAATTCCTTAGCCCGCATTCAGGCGACCAGAAATACAAAAAAGTAGGTCAAGGTTGTATTTGGTAGATGATGAGGGTGGTAGGTGTTGTTGCTTCAATACACTTTGAAGTAAAATCTAAAAACACTTATAAACTCCTTTTTTTTCTTTTCTACTCTTTTTCTTTTTATAAATATATATGTTGTTTTTTTTACTCATAGACATATATACCTCTTATTTTCTTTTTTTCTTTTTGCATCCAGACATATGTACTCTTTACAGATAGTTTTGCAATATCGCATACGACTTTTATTCACGAGGCATTATTCGGGATTAGGGGATGTTCAAGAGGATATCAAGTGGCTTATTTGGTGCAAGTGCCTATTCTTGGCACTGGGAATGGAATGGATAGGGAAGCATATTTTTGACCTTGACATTAATGCCCTCCTTCAGCCAAGGATTTCGTTAAGGATGGTCATGACCATCCACCTTAATCCTATTTTTATCAGAACCCACTCTCTACGTATTTGCCTTATTTGGTAGTTTTCACAATATTTACACTAAGAATTTGTATGCAGAAATCGAGAGTGAAAACTATCCCTAACTTCGAGTATCATTATCTAGTTATCCAGAAGTTAAGATTTCTCATACTAGCCTTAGAAAACTAGTAGATTTTCTACTCTCACCACACACTTGTTTGGTGGATCTGTTAGAAGATAGTTTGCCTGACTCCCTAATTACTGTCCAAGGGATTAGGAGAAGAAGCACTTCTTCTTGACAAACTAAAGATGTTTATTGGTCTTCATAGAGGATCCATTGCAAATTCTACATGTAAGTGTGAAATTATACTGGATTCTAAACTCAAGAATCAATTTAATAATAAATCCCTAATAAAACCTTAATAAAAATTCTTTATGCCTGAATGTAATTTTTTTTTTTAACATATAAATAAGACGTGCAATGTCCACTCCCCATGCCTATTCATTACAATATCCTCATTGAAATGCATGCAGGAAAATCAAAATATAATAAGCAAGAGGAGGGGATATCACCTGACTATGCTTGTTGATCCAGGTCAGCATGGATGCAGAGGATGCAAAACTATCTATAAAGAGTACTAGGTTGCCTTCCAACTAGTGCTAAGTTTAATATCATTTGCTGGACTTAAACCCAAAAATGAATGATCAGACTAATGGGTTGAGTCAGGATTAAAATGAAGATATGATCATGTAATGCAAGGATTGGTGATCCACAAATGCGGATTAGCTGATGGTGAATACCAAGCCTAAAAGGTCGGAAAAATAAAGTGAATAGGCTTGAAACTATTTACAGGCAGATGCTACAAAAGAGAGAAATATTAGTGCGGGTGCCAGAGTGGAAAGTAGATAGTGCCAACCTTAAAAAGTGATGCATGAAGCAAGGTAGATGAGGTGGATACAGGGTGGTCCATGGGGAATAAATTGTACAGGTCCTGAAAGTGATGGGAAATGAAAGGAGGAACCCGAGTGGTGTAGTCTGAAATGGTATAAGAAACCACTTCGCAAGTTATGTCAGGTGTAGATGGATGTAGAGTAGTTGAGTCAAATAGGATCCAGTGGTCCATCTTACTAGTTCCGGATTTACCCACATCATGCTGGATATCCGGGTCAGAATCCTCGATCTCATCCCTGGGGTGATCAAAAATCTCATTTGAGTCGCCCAAATCTTGTTTTAATTCATGATGCAAGTCTTCAAATGTAATGGACAAAAATTCATTATTCCTTAGAATCATAGCCCCAAGGGGAGTAAGATCAACATCTATACTAGTCAAGATCTTGAATTCTTTTAGTTCTGTGGACTTTTGATCCCAATTGTCTTTCACCTAAATTACATCTTCTAAGGGAATGTTTTTCTATTCCTCATCAGTCAAATCAAACTCCTCAATATTCCATAATTTAGCTAAATTCTTTACTTCCTCAGATAGATCCTCATAAGTCATCCCCAATAATTATGCAATTTCTTGAACATCTTTTTTATAAGGGGATTGTCCGTTTTGTTCAATCTCGAGATGTTGGGAATAAGGGTCAGATTTTTCCTCAGGACTTTGGTGGAAGGGAAGAGAAGGGTGCAAATTAGCTGAAATAGAAGTGAAAGCAGATTCGACTTCTATATGGAATATCTTAGAGTGATTAGTATCACCAAATCCAAATATTGAATCATTTAGGCACATCTGATCATGTAATCCTCTGATATGAACAAATCAGAGCCATCTAACCGTGCTAGGCTGGGAGTGTTACTGTCCCTAATCTTTCTATATTCTTGATCTTACTCTGATTTTCCCAAATCATCCAGGTAGTCCAATTGCGTGTCTTTAAACATAAAAGACTCAAACTCCAGCCTACCATGGATTGGCTCCTCAAAATAGAATGGTTGCAATTTAGGGCCTAAATCAAGATGTCTTTCTTCAAGTGAGTCTTCCTCCTTAAAGTTAGTTTCTAGGATGTCAAAATCATGTATTAGTTCAGCTGTAGGCCTAGGTAGGATCTGTTCTGCATAATCACGGGGCTGATGTGTGGGCTCAGTGTATGTAGAGGTTGGAATTGGATAGGATGTCATACTTAAGGTTGTATCCTCAACCTTGAGTGGCTTACCACCAACTTATGGCATACTCGGACCAGGTTTATCACCTTTTGCTTTCCAGATTCTATTGAGCTATTTTGTCAGATTATCTATATTTCTTTTATTAGCTTCTCTCATCCCCTGGACTACTTGGAGTAATTGGGTGATCTTAGGATCACCGCCATGGCCAAGGATTTGAGCTGGCCGAGGATAATAATTTCCAGGATTTCTTTCCTCAGTTGAATCAGAATATATATCATCTAAATACCTAGGGTAAGAATCATATCCTTGGTTTGGTGTTGTAGGGTTATCTCAATGGAAAGGTGAGTTGTTTGGGTGGAATTGGGATAATTTGCAAAGTGATTTTGAGGATAGGATTGATATTCGACATATCCCTAATTTAGGGAGAGATGAGTTTGGCTGAACCTTTCAAGATAGTTGGTCATGCCAATCAAGTGCTGGTACTACATGGAGAGTGTATTTGAGGTTGTAGAGATCATTGATATCTAGAGATTCGTGTGGAATTCGATGTAGGCCTAGTTATACCCGGGGAATATGAGGTGTAGGTAAGGGAATCACGTCCTAGGTGTTGAGGAGAGTTCTCCCATCTTGAAGAAGTTGAACTAAGGGAAGGGTTGGGATAGGGAGAATAGAGTGAGGCAAAAGAGTATGGGTGCATGGTTTCCTCCATCAATTCTTCCTCATGGCAATTAGTGGTTGGAATGTATTCAGAAAAATTAGGTCATCTCCTTAGTTCACTCTCTAAAGGTGGTACCAAATCAGGATTTAGAGACCTTTTAGCATCCATGTACCAGAAGAATGTTAATAGATGAGAGAGAGAAGATAGATAAGAGAGTGCCCCACCCTTTCAATACAAGCAATCAAACTGGTCCTTAGAGTGTTAACCCTAAATAGACCTAATCCTAGCTCTCCAAAACACAATTGGGTTAGGTCAACCCTTGAATTACTTGGCTGGCCAGAAGGGTGGAACCCCCTAGGACACCCCTCACGGTGGGACACCACTGGGGGTTAATGAGGTTACCGCACCGACCTTTCCTGCCACCAATGGATCCAAGTAGATAAGGCCTTAACCTTAGCCCAATCTAATTTTAAGTCTCCAAGACTATTAGTCCTGCCTAGGGCTCATCTACTCAACTTTAGGCTTGGGTTTAATGTGCTTTTGGAAAATGATGGGTGTTAGGGGGTGTTTGCCCTTAAGACTGATTTCAGAGATGTGAAGTGCATAGGTAAAGGGTTTACAAGCAATTTTTTTATGATGAAGTGAATTTTAAGATTCAATTGCTTGTGTTAATGCATTTTAGGGTTCACTTGGGTTAATATCTTCAATCAATGTTCTGGTGAGACACACAAGAGTTTTGCAAATCCCAATTGTTGGATAAATTTCCTTTAAATATGAAAATGCAGGTCTACTCTACCCTTAACATGAAACCCTAAGCATAGATAGTTCTAGATGGCCCTTTTAAGTCCAAAAATTAGATTAGTGGTGCGAACCAAGTAATGAAATCAATTGGTCCTATTGCACCACTAACTAGGCACTCAAAGAATATTTTTTCAAGAATTTTAATGCACATTTTCTATTTTTTTATGATTTAAACTGTACTAGGGTTTTTCCAATCTGCTTTAACCCCCAATTCATGATTTAATAATTTGTGCAATCAAATGTTCAAGAAATATTTTTTTCATATTTTTCCTAAATTTTTTGTTATCTCAGAAATTCAGTGCCATAAATTTCAATCAATCGAAGTTTTATAAAATTCTTATGATATTTTGAACTCTGAAAAATCAGGAACAGTAATCTAATTGATAATAGATCTGTACGTGAATTTTTTAAAATATTTTATAACTCATATTTGTACAAAATTTGGACATATTGTTCCTAACTTCAAAAATTATGTCCAGTAAAAATTTTAGAATTTTTGAACATGTGGATCTTCAGGAATTGAATTTATAAGATAAGACTTTAGTTCAACCCAAAAATCAAGAGATCTTTTTTGTTTTTTATTTTTTTATCAAGCAAGCAACACTAACTAATCCTAAGGTTCATGCAAATCCTAATTTTTTGATTTTTTTTCATCAAATCTAACTAACCTGCGGGTGCTCACGTGAGATTCGAACCTGTAGTTCTCGTTGTCGTGTTTCGTTCTGATTTCCTCGCTTACCTGAAATCAACGGAAAAATAACAAGTTAGAAATCTCGAATAAGCACCAGAAAAGCTTCAAAAATTTTCGTTGCCTCCCTGGAAATGGTGCCAACTTGTTTGGTTCGTAAGTCATGTTTTAAAAGATGATTTAGTTGTAGTATAGCGCGAAATGCATCAACAAATAAATTTATAAAATTCGATGAGTACCAGGTCATTCGGAGGGTGGCAATCACGATTTTATACCGAAGCTCTTCAGAAAACTAGTTCTAACAGGTATTTATATATGTATATATATATATATAAAGAGCAGATATCAGGCATTCAGGAGATCAGAATTTTATTACATTCATAAATAGTTTTTCAAAATAGAGATTGTTATGCTAAAAGTAGCGACAGATAGATAGCAGATAGATAGAAAGAGAGAGAGAGATAAAGAGAGAAGAATAAGGCAGAGAGACGACGCCGCTTGTAGGATGCTTGTGTGAGATGCGATAGCACCTTGGATCCAGAGTGTCGGGACGAAGGGCGGAGCGGAGTTGCAAAGGGAGAGCTTGATCTGGAAGGTGGAAGGGAGATGTCTGAAAGAGATGATCCATCCAAGGGGGGCTTTGGCCTTCTTTTATAGTTTTTATGGAGGGAAAATAGGGTATTTTAACCCTTAAATTCATGCAACAGCCTTTGAATAATTAGATCCGTCGATCGAAAAATCAACGGCTTTGATTTGTTCTCAAAATAGCCTCATATGCTCCTTATGCTCGGCTTCAACTTGATGGAGACACGTGGCAGCCGCTGGTGTGTTGGATCATGATCGAGCACCTTTGATTCGCCCTCACACGCCCTTCACTTTCATCACTTTATCGCTCGCTCATTTTGAGCACCTCAACCTCAGCCATCTGATCTTACGATTGGACGGCTTAAACGCACGCGCCTACTGCCTTCGTTTCAAAAAGCACGTGGGATTACTCATTTTACGTGTGTTAGTTTGCACGCGAGCGATCTGATCGCGCCGCGCAATTGCGTCTCCGTGCTCTAATGCAGATCCAATGGGCAATAGCACCTGCTCGCAATGCCTTCCTAATTTAAGCACCTCACAGATCGAACCTATACTCTTCGCTTCGCAGCATAGGTGCTAACCAACACGCTACTCCAACTTTTTTGTTGTGTTTAGGTTTTGAGATAACTTATTCTCGGCTGTTGGATGAAGATCCAACGGTTGAGGTCTTCTCCTTCTTGATTAGGTGGGCGACACAGTGTGCTTGTGGCCGTTGGATGAAGATCCAATAGCCTACATCACACGAGGGGTTGCCTTCACATAAGGGGTGGCAATCAGGAGGTGGCTGTGATGGTGTCATGTGTTACCATCATGGCCGTCCATCTTCTTTTCCTTATATCTGGTGGTGTAGGCCTCTGATTGGGTTAATTTTTGCACCGTTGGACTACGATTGTTGATCCGGATCCATCAGTGCGGTTGGATCTTTCATCTGAGGCTCGGATCTTTGCCCTTTGGTTCCATGATCTCTATTCTTTTATATACTGCACACGATGCTCTGGTTGTCTAATCAAGACGATTTCGGAAGCGTTGGACTCTCGTCGTCGTTTTGATCAGATCTATCTGGTCTGATCTGTCATCCACAGCTTTGAATCAACTGCGATTAAAATCATCTCTCATTAGTACATAAAATGATGATTTTATCTATGCAGCTAATGAAGCTAACCATTATGCAAATTATGAAGCCTATGATTGCATTATTCATAAGTTATGCTAGAATCTAGCTTAATTCAGGTGATTTAGGTTGCATGATTGCTCTGCAATCAGATCCCAGCTAGATCCAGCTCATCCCAGCTGGATCCCAACTCCTTTTAGCTAGATCAACTCATCCCTAGCTCCATTCAGATCATCTCAGCTAAATGGTAGCTCTAGCTAGTTCACCTCAGCTGGATGGCAGCTTAAACTAGCTCAAGTTAGTTGATCCCACTCCATTCCAGCCCCTCCAACTCAAAAGACTTCACTGGAAGTTCAACCTGACTAGGACTAACTACTAGGTAGACCTGGTCAGTTGAAGTTGACCTTAACCAGTCAAGCCAACTTAAGTCTAGCTCCTGGAGGCTCAACTCAACTCAACTTAGTTGATCTGAGCTACTTTACCTAAGCTAGCTACTTTTGCTAGGTTAGTAATCTCTGGGAAGACCAAACCCAACTCACCTTAGCTCACATCAGCAAAAGCTAGCTCATCTTAGCTTGGCTTGGTAGCTAGCAAAGAACTAGCAAGCTAAGACAGCTAAGGTAGCTCCTTGCATCTCTCTTCAGCAACCACCAGCTCCAGTGCAGCTCAAGACTACTTCTTCCAGCTCATCACCTCCAAAACCCTAGCTCCCTTGACCGCTCTACCCTACTCCCTACTAGATTAGCTAGCTTAGCTTAGCCAGTCACCTCCTTGGCCACCAAAACCTAACCCTATGACCCACCTAACTAGCTCCACCAACTAACCTTAGCTAAGTCCAAACTAAGCTACCACCACTCCACCTCAATCTTGTGGCCAACCCTATACATCCCTTCTCCCCTCTCTACCATCAAAAGGCACAACCAAATTCCCTCCAAAACCACCTAAAAATGGCGCCAACTTTTTCCCTCCAAAACCCTTGAAATCCAACCCTATGCCTACCCCTTCAACCCATCTCCACCCTCCATTTTTTCCCTCCAAAATCAACACCTTCTAGAAGGTATTTTTGGAGGGAAAACCAAGGCACCTCTTCATTTCCCTCCCATTTTTCTCTCCAAAAATATCCAAGCACCCCTTCATTTTCCTCCAAAAAATACCATAACCACCCCTTTCCCATCCTATAAATACCTTACCCTACCACCACATAATTCCCATCTCCTCTCTATTAGATAGGTTCCACCCATACCATTAGTTAGGTTCTTGCATCCATGCTAAGGAAGGAGAGAAGAAGATCAAGGGGGCAACCTACCTGCCCCCTTAGTGCTTTCTTCCTCTCTCTCTTCTCCCTTAGCCATGCCAAGGAGGAGGTCATCTTCAACCTAGAGGGGATGGCCAAGCAAGAGGAGAAGCAAGGTGGTTGACACCCACCTTGGAGGACATCTTGGATGATTACTACTAGAAGAAGTTAAGGAGAACTCTTTTTAAGTCTGGGGCAACCACACTTGGAGCAAGGGCCATCTTGAAGCTTCTAATGGAGGATCCCTCTCTTCATCTTTATTTTATCATTGTATTAGCTAGTTTAGTTTCTCAATTTTGTTAGGAAGCATTACTCTACACGTATTCCATTTACTAGCAATACAAATTTCACTTTGCCTTCTAATTCAAGTTTTCTAGTTAGTGTGTATTTCATGCATGTAATTAATTAGTAGAGTGCACTCTTCTCTTCTAATTACCCTAGGCGCACTTGCATAGGGTGAGCTCAGAAGAGAGGACTTCTTCTTGTCACCTAGGTTTCGTGATAGACTTAATCTTTAGTTCATCTTCGCATAAAACTCGATTGTTTCTAAAAATCCTAAAAACAACAAAATTAAAAATACAAAATGTTATGTGTTGATTTGAGAGGTGAGAGAGAGAAACCATTCCTTGTGACTAACAAATTTGCTTCCTTGTATTATCCTAGATACCTGACTATCTAGGTATTACAAATGTAAAAGTTTGATTACGGATTTACGCATTGCGACGACACTAATTACATCATTTAACAAATCGTGTATTTTTCACATCACTTTCTAGCACTGTTGCTAGGGAGGTATGGCTTAGTCACATTTTGATCACTCTCTTGTATTCTTGATCTTCATGAAATTTTGTTTCGTTTGATTTCAGGTGTGAATCAAGAGCAGGAGTGGGATTTGGAGCACTTGGAGCGAAAGCTTCAAGTTTCTTTTCTTCTTGCGTACTTCAGGTTGGTACCCCAGGCCTTTTCTCATAAAAAGCAAAGATAAAATATCTTAATAATTCTTTAAATTATCAAAAAAAAAAACAAGAAATATTGAGGGTGGTGGAACCCTAAAATTCATTTTGTTGCTTGTTTGCTTCACCTTTCCACCACCTTCACCTTATTGGTGTTTGATTTTTAAAATTCAGACTTCTATCTTGATTTTAAAAAAATTAGGTTCGAGTACTTAGGAACTTCCTAAAATCACCAATTTTCATTCATGGAAGTCCCTTTGAGTCAAAAACTTTATGTTAAATTTTCAATAAATTTCATTAAAAAGAAAAAATTAAAAAATTCATGGACTGAAAGTGGGTCAGACCTTAATTTCTTACTATTTTCTTGCTATCCAAGAATTTTATATAATTTTTTACTCATCAGATTTGGGTAAACTTTATATTTCTGGAAGCCTTACAATATTATCTACAACATATAAAATTCTCAAAAATTTTTGTGGTCATTTAAGATTTTTGCAAAATCAATTTCCTAAATCTATCATTTCTGACTCTTGACACCGGTAAGAGGAAAAATTCCAAAAAAATATCAAATAATTTTATAAAATCTAAAAAAAATATTTTTGGATTCCTTGTTTGATTTTTTATTAGTTGGTGATGTTGTTTGTCTTGTTTAGACCACCACCTTTGAAGATTTTTTAAAAAGAGATTCATTTAGGAGTTGCATAACTAGGAATTTCAACTTTAGGGTTTTAAACTCTCTCTTAGTCACATCAATTCTGAAGGAATTGAACTCCAACTACAACTTGATTGTTATTATTTGTGGAATTTCAAAACTTTTCTTGAATCCTTAACAAGGTAGAGCCTCTAAATTCACATTAAATCTTTATTAAAACCCTAAAATCCTTCAACAAAAAAAAAATCCTTGTTTGGAAACCTTCTTTGATTTGGCTTGGGCAACACTTCTCGCCCAATTCACACACTAAAAAAAAAAGAAATAATCAGGCATTACCCCAACTAACACCCATCACATTCCTTATGCTCTTTAGCCTCCTAGGCCTAATTAAAATCTGTAGCAATTTTACCCCTAAGGTCTTACTAAACTTAGGCTTGCTATCTAGGTCTTAAGCATCTTTAGTTGATATAAATTCTTTCATCTATATCTGGTGTCAGACTAAGGGGTTGTGTCAAACGACAAGGTGCTGGTTTACACAAGCCCCTAGTGATTTTCCTGGGACAAGCTTGGGCCCGAACCTCCCCTTATTCAGCCTTGCTAGATTTGTTGAGAGAACGGATATCCACTATTAATTTCTTATCTCCTAGGTAGATCAAGTCTTAGGTTAATTTTTAGGGAGTCACATTTAAGCTAGGACTAGAATTTTGTATTGCTTGATTGCACACTTCTCTCATCTCTCCCTTTTCTCCTCACCGTTTCTTCCATTTTGCACGAGCAGCGGTCCAAAACTCCATACTTGGAGGGACCACTTGATTTTTGCCTCCCCAAAAAAGACTTTTCCCGCATTCTTCCTCTTCTTTAAAAATGGAAAATCAAAATAGATCCTCTAACTTGCATCTAATTTTTCCTTCCCCAATCTATCCACCCAGGAACTACTTAATCAGGCCCCCCACCTAATTTCTACTCCATAATGGCTCAGCTACAAGCTAATCAGTAGGAGTTGAACAGGGATGTAGCAAACCTAGCCAACCAAGGGAGACCTACGACACCTACCCAAGCTCCATGAATTCCACATCTCACCCCTTCTAACACCCCAAAGAGAGAAAATTTGCATAACCTAAATACTGCCCGTGCTGAGTATAATCATTATTTCGAGGCTTTCTATGGTTCAACAGGGAATTATACTTATCCAAATCATCACCCCACCCAAAATGTCTCCACCTTCTAGGAGCAATTTAAAAATTCCTCTAATTGGAGGAAATATCCAGCTCACTTCTGGACCATCCCGGTTCCTCACCAAAACTCGTTTGGAGGGTATGGTTCAAATCAAACTTATCAATCTGGGCCATCTCAAGAAGACATCAACGCCCAGATGATTAAAACGCTACAGAAGATGCAAAGAAAAACTACGGAAATCACCTGTGTTATTAACAATCTCAATGATCAAGTTGGGGTTATTCTGACTCAAAGACCTGCAGGACATTCACCATCCCAGCCGACACCAAACTTTGTCAATAAAAGAAACCAA
The DNA here is from genome assembly GCA_037157565.1 of Thalassia testudinum. NCBI lineage: Eukaryota > Viridiplantae > Streptophyta > Magnoliopsida > Alismatales > Hydrocharitaceae > Thalassia > Thalassia testudinum. The sequence continues at coordinate 2,321,045 of JAZHRO010000046.1, forward strand.
CGCTCAGGTGGACACCAACATCAGAACCACACTAATTAGCCTCCTATTAACCTGATACCTCTGCACCAACTTGGTTTCCATCAACAATTGGCCCCCAACCTCCTACCAGTGACAACCAAACTACATATGTAGATACATTAAGGAGTGGGAAAACCACCACTAATTTAGAGCCTTCAAATCAAATTAATGAAACCTACTCTTAAACTATGCAAACTGACTCTCCTAACCCCACTCAGGAAGAAGAAAAAGAAACACCAAAAACACTAGATTTAAATCCTATTTCTCACTCTCAAACACTATAATCAGATCGGAAATTAGATTTTTGGACTTATTTGGGCAAGTCAAGAATATCCCCCTCCTAGATGCTACCCCTGCCTTTGCTAAATTTTTGAAAAACAGATGTACTTCAAAGCAGCAGGCCCAGAATCTAGGAAGGGTCATCCTTTCAAAGACATCAAGCTCAGTTGTTCAGAGCAAGTTGCCTCTCACAAAAAAGGACCCAGGCGCATCACTCATCTCAGTTGTCATAAATGACACCATCTTTTTTAGCACCCCTCTCGACTTAGGTACCTCTATTATTCTCATCCCCCCGGTCTTATTTGAGGAATTTTGATTTGGTGATTTAAAACCTATTAAGGCTCAAGTTCAATTGACAGATTGATCTACCCTTCAACCACGGGGAATTGTTGAGGATAGTATTATCAAAGTCCGGAATTGTCTATTTCCAGTGAATTTTCTGGTCCTTGACATAGAATTACCTAAGGCTCTCATTAATGCCATCCTTGGAAGACCTTTTCTGATTACTGCAATAGCTAATATCAATTCTCATTTTGGGAAAATGAATATAAGTTGCAGTAATTGATTGCACAGCAATCATAGGTCTTAATTGACCTAAATTAGGCTAGGACTTAGCATAAGTTAGGGTAATTCATGCATTCATAAGCATTACTAGCACCTTTAATGCTTTCTTTTAGCTATGCATAAAATAATGCTATAATGTACTGATTAGGTGCATTATGTCTATTGTAGGTAATAAGCTGATCAGAAGCTAGATCTGAAGCTGGATCTAAAGCTGGATTTGAAGAATAAAGAATAACTGGTGTTGCAGCAGAGCTGGAGCAGAAGACCTAGATTAGATGTAGTAGATAATAATGTAAGGGAATTAAGGTATGCTATTCTATTAAGTAGGAATAAAGCAATAAATTGTGAAGAACTTAGGTCCATCCTAGCCTTAGGACAGCTTAGAAGCCTCCCCAAGCCTTAGCCACCCTTAAATTAGGTCACCACACCCTAGGAAACCTTAAAACCCTAATTCTAGCCTCTATCTGGATGTCCAGATGAGTTATAGGATGTCCGGAACCCCTAGCCAACTCCCGCACACCTTAAACCCACTTCTGCAGTGTTATTGGACGTCCAGATACTTGGTCAGACGTCCAATTTCTGTAGAATACCCAAGATAGAACCTAGAATCCCTCCTGACTCTGATTGGACATCCAGAAAATAAGTCTGGATATCTGATTTTTCACTATAAATCTTCTGACACTTTTATCAGACATCTAGAACTGCCTTCTAGACCCTGTTTTGAGATTCAAGCCTTGATCTTGGATCTCTAACTCCCTAAACCCAATTCTAACCCCCTAGGAACCTAAACTAAGGTGCCCTAACCCTAGTACATCACCTCTAGACCTCCCTAAGGACCTAATTAGGTCCTCACTAAACCTAATTGACTTGGATCTTAGTCAATTCCATCAGCCTATTCAATTAGACTCATTGAGTCCAATTGAGCCCTGATCTCAGCACACACTGTCTAATTGGACTCGTAAGAGTCCAATTGACCTAGACCTAACTTAATTGAGTTATTTAACTCTCAATTAGGTTTCCACACACCCAATTAAATTTGTATTAAGTTTAATTACACTTTACCTCAGTGAATTAGGGTTTACAACCCTAATTTGAGACCTACCTTGACGTAAACCTACTAGAACCTAACCTAATCAACCTAGCCAAATAAGTTTCGACCCACACACACCATCCACATGAAAATAACTAGCCTAGAGTTCTCTAGAACTTTCTATCATGTGTTGTTGCCTTGGTTGCTAAAATTAGCAACCAAGAGCCATTCAATTTTTAGATCGACATTTGGTGGATCTAAAAACCACCATCTATCCTCTCTCTCTCACTCTCCCATGAGCTCCAACCATAGGCCTCTATAAAGAATTCCATAATTCTCTAGAGAGCTTCCCTTAGGTCTATAAAAAGATCTAAGGGGTGGCACTTTGCACCCATTCACTCTTGGCTCCATTTTAGTTTCGCTTCATTCCACCTCCACTCCACCTTCAAGAGTAGCTTCACCATGGCCACCACCATCTCCACGCCAAGATGTTGGATCACCTCCTCAACCTCTCTCCAAGGGTCAGCCTAATCACCATTGGCCACCCATCCTTCTCCTCTCAACCAAGTCAAAGGCCATCGGAGCCCACCTCTGAATGCCTTTAGTTCTGATAGATTAGATTATAGTTGTTCATAGTTTTAATGCTTTATTTACTGCTTAATAGTGTAGCTCTATATTCTCCCCCAATGATGCATACATAATCCCCCCTTAGATTCATGTATGTAATCGTTTTCTGCTAGCTAGATTTATGTTTTCAAGCATTCCTTTACAAGCTTTCCATGAACTTTATGTTGTAAACACCATCATGAATCAATGAAAATATTTTTCTATATATATATATCTATTTGTGAAAATTACCATGAGTCGTGTTGCAATATTTTAGTGTGATTGAAGTTGAATGTTTTAATTTCTGATACTTTAGCAACTAAGCATGTCGTGCATAAATGCAAACTTAGTATAAATCGACATGCGATTTTGAATGAGTAGAGCGAGCGAGATCGAATTTGAATTTGCATCTCCAAAATGCCTCCCAGAGACAAACGATCGGGACTCAAGTCTCGTTATATTAGAAATTATTTTTGTTGATTTTATTTTGCAACTGTACTATGATGCATTTTTGATCAAATACGCACTCTACGATCCCAACAGTAACCAGACTTTCTCATCAGATTTATTTCAAGCTTCCAAGAGGTCCATTGATCTCAAAATTTTTGAGGACACTGATCATAAAATGGAAGCAATATTCAAGAAGTCTGTGTTGATCAAATCCTACTCAGCTTTGACCACCATTGATCTAGATTTTACTGATTCCTATTCTAAGGATGATTATGTGGCCCAAGACTTTTCAGATTAACTATGGTTTAACTCTTACTCTTTCAATATTCCTGATTTTTCACCAAAAACATCTGCACTAACTTCACCCACCCTGCCTCTTATTGACTCCTTTCCCCCTCCCTTTCCATTGGACCTCCCACCTGACCCATTTGAGTTTGGCTTTTTACATGAACTCAAACCTTGGCCAGACTCAGGTCATTCTTACATTTTCCATTTCATTTTGATCCTGATTTCTTTACCAATCAGCTTTTCAGGGATCTTGAGGAAGACACATTTCCTTAGGACATTCAAGTGCCCAATTATTTACATGATTATTCATTTTCCGTGCATCATTACATGCCCAGTTGAATAGGCATAAAAGATAGCATTAAATGGGAGGTAACCTATCACTTTTTCTACTTTCTTGTTTTCGTTCTTTTTCAAGGTTTTGACCATCCTAAACTAGATCGCTTTTCACCAAGGTGATCTCTTTTCCCTCCTAATGCATGAGGACATTGCATATCATAAGCATGGGGGGTGTTTTTAAATTTTAATGATCGATTTGGGATTTTCAAAACCTAAAAATATGCATTTTCTTTCTTTTTCATGCATCTCATTGCAGAAAAATCGTAAAACCTTTTGAGGAAATTTTGAAAATCGGGACTAAGGTTGAAAGATACATTTCAAGGTATAATGGGATTTAATCTTTAACAAACTAGGGACTAGAATGTGGATCCAATTTCTAGAATTTCTAAGTCTATTCTTAGACTAGATCAAGTATCTTTCTCTAAATTCCACCTAAACTTATTATGATTCAGGTGACTTGATCTCTTTTTGCGACCTAGAAACTATTTAGCTTAGTTTCCGACTCAAACTTGCAACCCTTGTGAAATTCTTGTGTTAAATTTCACACACAACCAACACTTAAAAAGAAATTAGAAAAATTTTGAAAGCCCCTTGTTTTGTCTCAGTGAAATCTGAAGCAGATCATTGGTTTGAGTTCCCACCACCAATAAGGAGGAAAATGCCTCCTTTGAGGATGCGATGTCAACATGTTATCGCCTCAATGCTGCTCTATATCTATATTTCATATCTTTAGATGGAGCATTAAGGTGCATTTTGCAGCTCAAGTGTCTTGGACGGTGCTCTACCCATAGCATTGGAGCAAGAGCCCCCTCGAGGATTGGTAATGGGAATGATGATCTCGACACATCTGTTGTAGGATTAAGCTAGGAGTAAGCATGGGGGAGATAGAAAAAAAGAAAAAAGAAAAAGTTTCAAAAACACAACCTTATAAATATCCAAATAAATGTTGGCATTCACAAAGCACAAACACAAGGTTTTAAAAGAATTATCCAGGATGTGAGATAGATTCAAGAGCCAAGGAAATCCTAACTGCAAAATGGTTTCAGGTCATTTGAATTAGCAATGAATTAATTTGTGAATTTTTGAAAGATACACTGATCCTGATTCTTCTAACTCTTGGATCCAAAGACGAATCCTGACGTTTTATCTTTAACAAATCTTATACGTTTCATGTTTTCAATTAACAAGGCTCTGTAATCTTTTTCTCCTTAAAATTAAAAAAAAATTAGTATTTCCCAAAATCTATTTTGTGAATTTAGTTTTACTAAGAGACTAGGAAAAGATAAGCATGGGGGTGTAATAAACGTCAGTTTATCATCAATCTTATACCCTAAAACTGATCTAGCTCTTAGGGCTTTAACTCTACAAATAGGTTTTTGGGCTACATTTAGGCATTTAACTAGAATAGCCATGCATTGCATTTTAGTTGTATTTTTAATGTTTTGACTTGAGTGTCAGGGATAGACAGAGTCAGATCCCACATACCTTGTCACTCGGGAAGCCAAAAGATGAAGAAAAAGCTCTTATCATCTGGATTCCAACTAGATCTAGCTTATCTCAACTAGATCCCAACTAGATCCAACTCAACCTAGCTGGATCCCAACTCCTAGCTGGATCAACTCATCCCTAGCTCCATTCAGCTCATCTCAGCTGAATGGCAACTCTAGCTAGTTCACCTCAGCTCCATTCAGCTCACCCCAGCTGGATGGCAGCTCAAACTAGCTTAAGTCAGTTGATCCCAGCTCCATTCCATCTCCTCCAACTCATAAGTGTTCACTGGAAGTTCATCCTGGCTAGGACTAGCTACTAGCTAGTCCTGGTGATGGGAACACCATCATGTGCCCTAACTAGCTCATTTTGACCTAGAAAAGAGAACAAAATCTCCTACATAACCTAAAGGAAGGCCTAATTCAAGGGATTGCTGTTCTGGGAAGAAAACATGAAACAAAGGGTAAAACTATAATTTCACCATTACAGTACATCAACGAGATTTCTCAGGGGCTAAACATAGGTCAATTTGACTTAATAAGAGAAAAAGTGGGATGGCTTAGTCAGAAAAGGGTTATTATGAGATCTAAGAACTAAATGATATTCTATAACCCTAAAACAAATCCACTTAATTTTATAAGGTTCTGGTCAGGACAAAAATCAACTAAACCCTCTTAAAATCATGGAAAAATATCTTCTGTGATTTAGAACCTTCAAATTGGCCTTTGGAACCTATTTTGACCTAGATTGGGGTCTTAGCTTATTATTTGACCAAAATTAGGTTTTTGTGCAAAATATCTAGTCATATGTGGTCAAACCTAAAATCCAACTTCACCATTGGATTCCTTAGGTCCAAATTAAGTTCGTACCAAAATTTGGACCTAATGGAAGGTCACCTTGACCTACTTTGCAAAATAATCCACCCAATTACATTTTGACCCCTAACTTTTGAAAACTATTGCACAGACCCCCTATCTTCCTCACCACTCTTTGCATTTAGGTCCCTCTGCCATTACAACGGAGGAGTCCTACTCCGGCGAGGATTTAAGGAGGAGTTCTCCCCGAATCCTCAGAGATCTCCTAGATTTGGAAGAGAGATTCTTTGAGGAATTCCCTAAAGTCTGTACATGATCCGAAGATCGGATTTGCACCCAATCTCTCGTGCGAACGCTTGAGAGGATTGGGTATCATTCGCACCTTCCATCTCCAGCGAGATCCTTGCACTTGGAAGCTTGCCTTCCAAGCACAAGGACCTCGACCAGGAGCTATAAAAGGACACCCTGTCCTTGTTGCATCTTCCAAGCTTGTTTTGGCCACTGATAACCCCTAAATTTCTTCCTCCCTCATCTCCGGCCAATTGCTCGCAAGCTCCGGTGATCTCTCCTCCCTCTTCCCGTCGCTCTGCCACCATACCAGTGGCAGAGTCATCTCCGCCTTTCTCCTCCGCATCGCGCCATACCCACGCGCGCCTCTCTGACCCCTTCATCGTCGTCGTCATCCTCACCTCAGGGCTTTCTTCTTCGATGATGGTACACACGCACTGCTCGTCCTCCGCCTTTCACCCTTCGTTTAACCTCCCTCAGTAAGTTCCTCTCTCTCTACTCTTCATTTTCCCCCACTTAATTTCAGAAAACCCCCCTCGACAACCACCGACCACCTCCGTCTCCCTCATCTCCGGCAGACCACCGGTGAGACACAACCGTCACTTCACCCCTCCACACACCTTGCCACCCACCTCAAAACCTTCACCATCACTCACTGATCACCATCCACTCCTCCATTGACCACCACACACACCCCAAGTGCCCACCGAACACACGCACTTCCACTGTCACAGTCCGACCTAGGCACTCACGCCTAGGCTGTTCTGTGCCACACCAACCCCCACCTCACCTTCGCCGTGATACAGCAAAGCTCTGGTCGTGCTCGGATAGGTTGTGTTAATATGGTGATTTAATCGTTGAAATGAGTATAGTGGTTAACCTAAATCGAACCTAACCATCTCTTTAAAAAATTTTTTACCTAGCCTATTTGATTTTATCTTGGTCACTTTTAGGCCCAGGGTCGAACTCAGGGAAGTGGGATTAGAGGTGAAGAAGTTTCTACGCCTTTCCTACAACGAATATCTTCCGTTCGTTTATTATTTTTTTGGTGTTTTTCTATTTAAGATTTTTTCTGATAATTTTTGTCCTTGAGCTAAACCCTTAAAATCAGGTTCTTGGCTTTGAGTCAAATTAGGGTTCCAAAATTGGTCTTGCTATTCGCAAGACTGAGTACTTGCAAGTCAAGGATTATCTTTTCGCTTTTGTATATTTTTTTATCTTTTTAATGGTAGGAAAGAGAAATAGAAATAAAGTAAATATAGTATATATATATATGTATATATTATATATGTATATAGGGGTGGGGGTGGAGGTGGAAATGGTGTGTAGCACGGTGTCGAGTCGGTCGTCGTCTAGAAAGACCCAACCAACAGGACGAAGTGCCACGTGGAGTGTAGAATAGATGGGTGAAAGATGTGTGCGAAAAATGCTTTCTGTATGTGTGTATCGGGGAATATCAGCAACTGGTGCAGATATTCCCACGATACAACATATGGTAGGTGATATGAAAATATATATATATATGTATGTATATATGTAAATATATATCTTTACGTATATATATATATATATATATGGTTATAATTATATAGGTGTATATGTAGTTATATATGTATATATATATATGTGTATATATATGTATATATAGATATGTAAATATATGTATAGATAGATGTATGTATGTGTCTATATATATATATATATGTATATATATATATATATGTAATTAGATATATATGTATGTATATATAACTATATATATATGTATATATATAGTAATATATGTATATAGCTATATATATATGTATATGTGTATATATATATATATGTATAAGTATCTATGTATATAGATATATGTAGATATATATATATTTATTTATTTATAATTATAGATATATGTATATATGTATGTATATTTGTATATATATATATGTATAAGTATATATGTATATATATGTATATATGTATATATATATATGTATATATATATATATATATAAGTATAGTAGTGTATAAGTGAGAGTATGTGTGTAAGAGAGTATGAGTGTGTGTGTAAGTGTCTGCAGAGAGAGTGAGAGAGTGTTGTGAGAGAGAGAGACAGAGAGAGATCGTCTGCTGAGGAAGAAGGCACGGGCGAGTTAAGTCTTCAGCACACAGCTGCCGTCATCTGATGCCACGTGTAGGCGCAGGCGCGTAGGCGCACGAAGAGGCACGTGCACGTAGGAGGGAGTGAGCGCGAGGGAGAGATCGTAGCGCACTACGCTACGCGGTGAGGCGGGTGCGGGTGAAGGCGCTATGCGCTGAAGCGGGCGAAGACGCTGGTGCAGACGGGTGCGGGCGTTGGCGTATGCGAGAGCGAGCGCGGGCGTGCACGGACGAACTGGTGCCGGTAGCAGCACGGAGAGAGAGCGCTGAGTGATCGGATAAGTGAGAAACTTACTGGTCACCTCACTGTAGCCACAGTGTTCCGCTGAAACGCGTGAACAGTGGCTACAGTGTGCGCTCGGCTCGCGCGACCAGGTGCTGGCGGTTCCGTGAGTGCGGGAGTCGCTGAGCGAGCTGGCACACGTGCGGAAGGACTGTGCCGGCTGCTGGCGTGCGCGGTGGAGCTTCGAGATAGGGTGCACGGAGAGGGGCGAGGGCGACCTGCTGGCGCTCGCAGAGAGACCTGCGCCAGCAGCTGCCGTGCGCGGTCACCTAACTGAGGGCAAGAGGTGGCCGGCGCCTTGCTGCAGCAACGGTTGAGCTTCAAAGCTTGACTCTGTGGCAATGGCGGAGGTGCTTGTAACGATGGAATTAGAGCTGTGAACCACCACGCCCATTGGCTCTTTGATGAGTTGGGCGGTGCTGGGACTCACAGTGGTGGTTGTGCACCACTGTGAGCTGCTCCTGCCCGCAGCGTGGCTCTTCAAGGAGAAGATAGGCTGCGTATGGAGGGGAGAGGGGAGGAGATAGCATAGAGAAGAAGGTGTTGTCTGTGTGGTGTTTTCTGTGAGGACCAGGCTCACTTCAAAGAAGAAAGTCATGCCCTTTTTAAAGAGGAAGAAGGCAAGCACAACCATGCCTTGGTTGTGCATGGCTGTGCATGCTGTGCATGCGGCTGTGGGGAGTGCTTGCTGTAGGGAATGGCGCGAGAAAGGTCCAGCCATGCTATGCAGCCGTGGAGAAGAAAGTCGAATAAAAATAAAAATAAAGATGGTGAATTTGCGAGGCAGCACTTGAGGAATACGTTAATTTCAAGGCCATTTTATTCACTCTCCTCCCCTCTCAAATAAATGCATGCATGCGTTTATTTTTACAAATGCGACTATGGCTATCTAATCTACACTGGAAATGCTTGGAAATAGCACAGGATGGCACAGTTGTCAGTGTATTTTTGCTGTGCAATCATACCCCCATGCCTATCTTTTGCTAGTCCCTAGCAAAACATTTTTGTACTGTATTTAGAAATGATCTTAAGCTAAAGATTTTCTTCTGAGGCGACATAGGTGTGTTTATTTGTTGGATATTGTGAGAACCAATTGTAGAGAAGACTACTAGTACTTTAAATCTCACATGACATAGACCATCTCTCAACTAACCAGGACTCTTGATATTTAAACCTTAAGTATGATTTCCAAGATCCCGGAGGTTTTTGCCGTACTCGAGAGCTCAAGAGATTATGGCTTGTGCTTAGTGAAGGATCAAGATTGACTAGATGAACATTAAGACTCAAGCCCAGGGTTTCACGAATTTTTAAGTGCAGGTTGTTCCCAGTTTCAACTCATGTTTTTGGATTGACCCTTAAAAAGATGACGGAAAACTCAACTCCCATTTTCTGACATTTGTGGCTCAAAGAAAATAGGGTATTTGTAACTTGCCTTGAAGAACTTTTTTTTGTAGGAAGATTTTACAGACATTTGTGAGATATACTGACTTATTTGCATCTTTTTTTTTTTTGAAACACGTGTCAGTATATCTCTTACAACATTATTTGGAGGAGCACACTTTTCTTTTTGGTGGGAGAGTTCCTTCTTGGTGGAAAGAGTCTCTCCTAAACACAAGACTAAAGCCTGGGATAAAAAGTCTACCTGCGTGCATAGGTAAGGACTCTACCTTCCCTAATGAACACTAGGGTTGGATCTTATGTTCACCTGGTCTTTCTTGATATGTGTAGTGTGAACCAAGATTACTTAGGCTCTCGAGTAGAAGCAAACCAACGGATCCTGTACTAATGTCTCAGGTACAAGAATATGTCCTTAGTTAGGAGAGATTTCGATCTATCTTGTCAATGCTCAAGTGAATTAAGCCGAGCCTAAGCGAATCAAGCTTTTGTGGCCTGGAAAGTCTTCAAAACAGTGGTTGAATATCCATAAACACTTATTGTATTTTTGTTTCAGCCTTCAGATCATTACTAAACACCTTTTTTTTTTTTTTCATGGATAGATGGAGACTGCATGATACCCTAAAATACCCAGATTCTATGGATGCCTATCCACCCCCCCATGCCGAACGATGCTATGTCCTCATATGCATGCAGGGTAGGGTAGAGGAAGGGCAAAAGATCGGGTAACGAGAGCTGAGGTGCAGGGTATACAGCAGGGTGGTAGGGTGGGTGGATGGTAGGTTGTGAAGTGACAAGTGAAGTGATCGTGACAGTGGCGTGAAAAGTGATGGTGGATGGTGAGTGTTGTTGGGGTGCCTCCCAAGAAGTGCTGAATTTAACGTCCCCAGCTGGACTCAGGATGAGGCACAACATTAGTTACCCTCCAGCAGGGCAACAGTTTCTCCAACGGGGGTAGGTTCATGAGTAAGATAGGGTTTTAAACGCTGCCCATTGACCGTAAATTTATGCCCAGATTTGGGATCTTCAATCTCAATGGCCCCGTTGGGAAATGGTCTCGAGACCAGTAAAGGACCAGTCCATTTGGACTTCAGTTTCCCAGGAAAGAATTTGAGCTGGGCATTGTAGAGCCATACTTGCTAAGATGGCTCAAATTCTTTCTGTCGAATACGGCTGTCGTGAAAAGCCTTAGTGCGTTGCTTGAAAGTTAAGGCAGAATCGTAGTCTTCACGACGGAGCTCTTCCAGCTCCTGGAGTTGGAGTTTCCTTTCTCGACCACACAGGTCTGGGTCGAGGTTACATTGGCGAACCGCCCAATAAGGGCAGTGTTCCAACTCCATGGGCAAATGACAAGGCTTCCCGTAAATGATTCTATAAGGAGACATACCAAGGGGAGCCTTGAAGGTAGTCCGATACACCCAAAGTGCATCAATCAGCTTGTTGGACCAGTCCTTACAGTCAGGCCGAAACATTTTTTGGAGAATTTACTTGATTTGCCGGTTCGACACCTCAGCCTGGCCGTTCATCTGAGGATGATACGGAGATGCTATATGATGGTGAACTCCGTATTTCCTCAGAAGTGCCCGAAAAGAAGCATGGGTAAAGTGGCTTCCTACATCCGAGATAATGGCTCGAGGGATCCCAAAGCGCGTAAAGATGTGGTCTTTGACAAATCGAGTGGATATAACATGGTCAGCACGGCACGTGGGAATAGCCTTGAACCATTTCCAAACATAATCAATAGCCACGAGGATAAATTCGAAGCCGTTGGAAGGAGGAAAGGGACCCATGAAATCAATTCCCCAAATGTCAAAGATTTCCGCAGCTAGGATGGGTTGCAAGGGCATCATGTCACGATGTGACATTGACCCTAACGACTGGCACCTAGTGCAATGTTTGGCATAATTGTGTGCATCTTGGTGAAGGGAGGGCCAAAAGAAACCACACTGCAACACCTTAGCTGCAGTTTTCCTTCTAGAGAAATGGCCTCCGCAAGCCTGATCGAGGCAGAAGGATAGCACACTGGGGAATTCGCTGTCAGGAATATAGTGACGGATGATTTGATCAGCACCTATCTGAAAAAAAAGTGGACTATCCCAGAAATAGTACTTTGCTTTTGCCATGAGACGCTCGCGCTGGTTTTTAGGCCAGCCACGTGGAAGGGATCTAGAAGCAAGGTAATTGGCAATGTCGGCATACCAAGGTCCACTTGCCACATTAATTGCCAACTGGCGAAACGGTGGCAGCAACTAGCTTTTCTTAAGTCATTGTAGTACAGATAGTTATTGCCATCATTTGCTAATATATAATTTTTTACTCGGAAAATAAAGAGTTCCCGAGGTCGAACTCAGGGAGCAAGTTGTATTCTAGGGGTACAAGTTTCTTTTACAAAAATAAAGAAAGAGAGAGAGAGAGAGAATTTGTTGGCTTCTTTCTTCTTCTCTTCTTTTCTCTTTGCTTATCCTCTCCTCTTCTTTCTCGGATCTTCTGCTTTCTTCCTTTGCTTTTCTTCTTTATCTGCAGCAGTGGTGATGTTCTTCTTCTTCTTTCAGTTCTTGTTTCTGCTCGTCTCTTTCTTTTTCTTCTCCCTTGCGGTCCTGTTCTTCTTCTTCTTTCTCTCTTCTTTTCTCTTTGCTTCAGATCTTCTTCTTGTGCTCTTCTTCTTCTGCAGAGTCTTCACTTGGCCTCTCTGTGTTCTCCTCTGCCTCGCCTTCCTTCTCCTTCTTTGCCTTCAGGACGTCGTCTGATTTTCCAATCAGACGACTTAACCCGTGGATGCTACAGTGTTGCTTCAGTTCTTCTTCCTCAATCCTCTGCTTCGGGCAGCCCTGGCTGCTCTTCTTCCTTCAATCCTCTTCTCCTTCTCTGTTCAGCGGGCGTCTTTCTTCTTCTTCTCTGCCTGCACACTTGCACAGCTTGATCAGAGGGGCAAAACCTAATTCTACCCTCTCCCCCGCGTTTCTCTCTCACGGAAGCCGCTCTTAGGAAAGCTCTCCCAGAGCTGCCGGGTATTCGGGTACGGGTCGTGCCCGGGTCCAGGCCCACCGGCGTGCGTGGTGGGCGAGGAGTGCAGGTCGGGCTTAGTCGGGTCGGGCCAGGTCCGCGGGGCGTGGTCGCGGACGAGGCCGGGTCGAGCGGGTAAGTGAGAGGGACCTCACCCCGTGCTCAGGAGGCAACGAACCTAAGGCACTTTTTGCCTTAATGCGGGCGCGCTCCTCTGAAAAGTTACGAGGTGGGACTAAATGTCCCACCCCAATTGGGCGCCCGTAGCTGAAGACGCTGCAGGAGTTCGCGGTTGCACGCGAGGCCTTTGCCCTAGCTGCAAGCCTGGGACGCTTTGCGGAGATGCCCCGCGCAGCCTGGGAGTCGAACCTGGGCGAATCGCACCTGGAGCTGCAGGTTGAAGGTGCTCCTTCCACGCAGCAATGGCGACGGCGGTCGAGATACCTGTCCACAGAGGAACGGCCTCTCGGCCCAATCAGATACGCGGAGAACCTTCGCCGTGGCACGGCGAAGGTGGTGGGGGGTCTGGCAGGCGGCGGGGCGGAGCGTGAGGGTCGCCCTAGGTCAAACTGCGGGTGGAGAAGTGGGTTTGTTCGGGGGGTCTGCAGAGGGCGAGTGGCGGGAAGTGGAAGGGCGGAGGTTGATCAGGGTGAGGAGGCGGAGGTTCTGTGAGGGTCGGCGAGGCGTATGGGGCTGTGGAGCGACGGGGGCGTCTCGCTGGAGTTTGGCCGGAGACGAAGGGGGTGACGGTGGACAGGAGCGGTCGAGGGTTTAATCAAATAAAAGACAGTGAGGAAAAGAAAGAGGGGGAGATGGGGAGAAGTTCTGACCTAGCTACAGAGACGAAAGGGGCTGGAGCAAGGCGGCAGTCGTATCGACTGTCGCCGGAGAAGAAGATGCCCAGGGGAAGGGGCGGCGGCGAGGAGAGGGCCGGAGAGGCGCCAGCTGGGTGCGGCGTGGCGCGGGAAGAGCGAGGGAGGGCAACCCTGCAGCTGGTAGTGCGACAGAGCGACGAGGAGGAAGGGGAGAGGCCACCGGAGCTGGAGGGCTTCCTGTCGGAGTGGGAAGAGAGGAAGTGGGGGTCTTTCTCCGTCAGGACCGAGCTGCTCAGAACGGCGGAGCGACGGGGGTATTTATAGAGGCGGAATTAGAGAGGAGGGCGGAGGGAGACGACGTGTCTCCCTCGCCGGAGGACGTCGGAGATGGAGACCCATACCGTTCATGCGTTTGCATGGCCGGTATGGTGGGTTGCAGCGACCAGGGGGGTGTTCCTGCGACGGCTGACGACGTAGGGCACCCCTGGTTGTCTTGCCAGACCCTCCCCCTTACCCTGCGCGGCGCCATGCTCCGCGCAAGGTCACCGAAGCATGGTGCTGGTCAGGTTTTGGCAGGAGGGACCTGAATGCAAAGAACGAAGGAGAGTTAGGGGCATAAATGTGAGGGTTCAAAAGTTGAGGGCCAAAAAGTAAATAAATGAGGACCAAAGTGTAAAGTTGGCCAAGAAGGTTTCCTCTTAGGCTCAAGTTTTTATACATGACTAATTGGGACCTAAGGATTATGATGGTGAATTTTATTTCTAGATTAAACCTTGTTTGACCGGTCAATTTACGCAAAAACCCAAATTAAGTTATTAATTGGGCATGGTTCTCAATGTAGGTCAAAAAGGGTTCCGAAGGCCAAATTGAAGGTTCTAAACCCTAGAGATTATTTTTCTATGAATTTTAGAGGGTTTATTCTATTTTTACTTTGCCTCGAACCTCGCAAATTGAAGTGGGTTTGTTTTAAGGTTACAGATTATCATTTAGTTCCTTGGAATTACTGTAGCCCTTATCAGATCATCCCACTTTCCTTCTTATTTGTTTTGTTTGACCTATGTTTGGACCTGTATGCAGATTATACTGGTAAAATTGCATTTTTACCCCTTATGACTTGTTTTCTTCTTAAACTCAGAATTCTCTGAGTTAAGCCTTTCCTTAAGTTATGTAGAAGCTTTTATCCTTTGTATTAGGTCAAAATGAGCTAGTTATGGCTCATGATGAGGTTCTCATCAGTGCTCATCAGGAAAAATCTCATTGATCGGCAAAGTAAGTCCAATATGGTCAGGGTCCAGTCTAGAAAGGTGATCAGCCACAACATTCTGGGCTTCGGCCTTATCGCGGATCTCAATGTCAAATTCTTGGAGGAAAAGGATCCAACAAATCAGTCTAGGCTTGGCATCCTTCTTGTGCATGAGATGGCGAATGGTTGCGTGATCTGTGAAAACAATAACGTGTGAGCCTAGAAGGTAAGAGCAGAATTTCTCCAGCCTAAAGATGACCGCCAGTAGTTCCTTTTCAGTGGTAGTATAATTACTGGTGTAGTACACCACGAAGGGGTGTCTATCGTGTCTTTGTCCCAGGATGGCTCCGACTGCAAGGTCGGAAGCGTCACACATGAGTTCAAAGTTGAGGGACCAATCAGGTGCCTGGAGAACAAGGGCCTTGGCGACAGCATTACGTAGCTGCGTGAATGCTCATATGCAGTCGGGGCCCATATCGAAGGGTACGTTGGTTGATAGGAGATGAGTTAAAGGTCGAGAAATTTTGGAGAAATCTTTAATGAATCTCCTATAGAAACCGACGTGTCCCAAGAAGGAGCGGATTTGTTTAACAGAGCTAGGCACAGGTAAATCAGCAATTACATCAAGCTTAGCTCTGTTAACCTCGATACCTCTATCGGAGATGATATGCCCGAGAACAATTCCCTCATGTAACATAAAATGACTTTTTTCCCAGGAAAGCACGAGGTTTACATCAATACATCTCCTAAGGATACGGGTCAAGTTGGCAAGACAGTCATTGAAAGATGGTCCAAAGATCGAAAAGTCATCCATGAAGACCTCAAGAAAGTCACCCACCATGTCATGGAATATCGCCAGCATACATCTCTGGAAAGTTGCTAGCACGTTACAAAGTCCGAACAACATCATTCTAAATGCAAAGGTGCCGAAGGGGCAGGTAAAAGTGGTTTTCTCTTGGTCCTGGGGGTCAATTTCCACCTGGTTATATCCTGAGAATCCATCCAGGAAATAGAAAAATTTATTTCCCGCTAACCTCTCTAGTATTTGGTCAATGAAAGGTAACGGAAAGTGATCTTTCCTAGTTGCAGCATTGAGTTTCCTATAATCTACACACACTCTCCAAGATGTAGGAGTGCATGTAGGGATGGATTCGCCCCTGTCATTGACACGGATGGTGAGTCCCACCTTTTTGGGCACAACATGAATCGGACTCACCCAGGGGTTATCGCTGATCGGGTAGATTATACCTGCATCCAGCCACTTAATAATTTCCTTTTTAATGACCTTCCACATGTTAGGGTTGAGACGTCGCTGCATCTCGCGGGAAGGTCGAGCCTCCTCCTCCGTATATATACGGTGAGTGCAGTAGGAGGGGCTAATGCCAGATAAGTCTGATAAAGACCATCCAATGGCTGCCTTATGTTCCATAAGGACCTCAGTTAGTTTGCACTCTTGCTCCCTGGTCAATTTTGAGCTAATGATTACGAGGAGCATTTCATTTGGTCCCAAGAAAACATACTTAAGTGTACTAGGCAGTTCTTTCAGCTCGGGAGTGGATGGTGAAAGATCTGGCATTTCTTGGGATGAGAGTGTCCTAGGCAGATCAGAAAACAAGTCAGGAGGAAGAAGTTGGCCCTCAGATTGGCCAAGAAGAGGGGCTTCCTGGATAGATGGATCTAAAAAGGAATAGCCCCAGTGAGAAGTATATGGGCTCAAGGTCCCATTGTGGAGTTGCAAATCCGCCTGATTTGGCAAGAAAGAAAGGGCAATCCGATCTTCAAGAGTGTGGACCGGCAGTGAGTACCCCGGATATGACTCAGACTACGAGGTATGGGAAGCGGAGAAAACCTCATCAGAAGTCTAGTTAGGAGAAGGTACGGGAATAGGGAGGGATGGGGGAACGTCACAATATGTGTCGGTCAGGCAATCGTCAGTGTTTAAAGGCAGTTGTAGCAGTCAGAATAGGTCCCAATTAGTCCGATACACGCGCTGACGGCCATGTCCTCGTCAGATGTGTCATCCTTTATGCAATCGCAATCAAAGTTCTAGGCTGCCTTGAAGATGTTAAGCTTGAGCTTTTCAGATCCAACGGCAATCTCAGTACAGCCCGACTCGCAGTCGATATGGGCGCGGGCTGTGGCCAAGAAAGGTCGACCAAGGATGATTGGACAATCAGAAAGTGAGCTAGGAACTTCCATATCTAAAATAAGAAAGTCAACAGGAAAACAGAGACTATTGACCCTAACCACCACGTCTTCCACCACACCCTTTGGGATTTTGACAGAACGATTTGCCAACTGTAACGTTACAGGGGTGGGTTTTAGATTTCCCAAGGAAAATTTTTCGAGCATGATGGTTGGTATAAGATTGATGGAAGATCCAAAATCAAGCAGGGCACGGTTAAAATTGCAGCCTTGGATGCTACAGGAAATAAGCGGTGTGCCCGGATCTTTCTGCTTCAGTGGTAGATTTGACAGTATAGCACAACTCGCATGAGGCAAGAGAACCACCGGATTCTTAGTTTTCTTTGACTGTATCTTAGGTGTTGTGTAGTCTTTGAAAAATCGGGCGACAGTAGGTATGTGGTTGATAGCCTCAAGCAGGGGTACCTTGATTTCAACATCCCTGAATAAATTATGCAGGTTATCAAAGGCCTGCGTATCCTTCTTCTTGCCTTTTGGCTCCCTCAGTAGAGCCTCAGGGAATGGGATTGATTCTGGCACCAATTTGGGTGTGTCGTCCTCTCGCGGATGCGGTGCGCATCCTGAATGAGAGGGTGATGAACAAGACAGACCAGGATCTAGTCGAGGCGGATCGACAGTTTGCTTGCCGCTCCTCATAGTGATCACATTAGATGATGCGAGTCCAGTGGGATCATAAGGCGGAGGAGGGTTTGCAATAGGGACATAAGAGTGAGGTGCTGCAGCAGGATTAGCCTGAAATCCCGGTGGAATGCTTGGAGCATGCAGAATCTGATGAACCTGCCCCTGAGAAGGTCGTACCTGTGGTTGAGGACCACAGGGTACGAAAATTCGCAGGTTTGGAATAGGTTGGGCTGGAAGAGTGCCCTGAGATCGAGTCGTCATGCGTAGTTGACTGATCTCAGCATTCTGTTACGCCAATTGGTGCTGAAGAGAGGCCATGTTCTCTTCATGGCGTTTTGACATTTCCGTCATCATTCGCATCAATTTGTCAAGAGGACTTGATGTGTGTTAGATTTGCGGTACGCAAGGGCCTGATGGCGAATTCGCCATAGGATTAGACTGGGCCCTTGGGATGACGGGTGCGGACGGTCACATTGGTCCACCAACAGGGTTTTGGCACTATGGGTTGTTGGACCATGCAAAATTTGGATGATTTCGCCACCCTGGGTTATAAGTGGCAGAGAACGGGTTGTTTCCCAGGGCGCAAGCGTCTTCTATGCCAGAAGACGCGTCCGCATGTAAATATGCGTCCAAGCACACGAAGGCTTGGTCCTCCATGTTAAAATACCGGCTCGCAGAAGCCAGATCCACATGACTTAATGAATCGCTTGGTGCGACACTTGGTAAGGAAGGTCTTACAGGGTTTTGATGGCGATTTCACGCGGTTTGTTAAATACGTCGTTGTAACGCGCAAAATCGATCAACTCTTAAATTTATATTCCAAGATAGAGGGAGTATCTAGGGTAGTCCAAGGAGGCCAAATGTTTGCAAAATTGACTCTCTTACTTCAAATACAAATCTCAACTTTCTTTTTGGTCTTTTTCAATATATCATTTTTATGTTTTAAATTAAGACAACATGCGAAATGGTGGTGGGAAGGTGATTTACACTTCAATTTAAAATACTACTTCTAAGTGGCAAGTAGAGCCTCTCCCTAAGCTCACTCTAGGAAAGTGGAGGCCTAGAATAATTAGGGAGAGGGAGTGAAGAATGCTAAAAACAAAGCAAGTAGAAATGCAAAATAGAAAATTGCAAAGAAGGTAACTAAATAAATGAAAAAGTGTTTTACAAAAAGGCCTAGTAGAGGAATGCTTCTACTACTATAAAATTACAAATAAGAAAAGCAAACACAAATCCTCTAGATAGATGGTGAAGAAGAGGGCTTCTTACTCCAAGGTTGGTGGTTCCCAATCTTGAAAAGAATCCTTCAA
Source organism: Thalassia testudinum (assembly GCA_037157565.1). Classification (NCBI taxonomy): domain Eukaryota; kingdom Viridiplantae; phylum Streptophyta; class Magnoliopsida; order Alismatales; family Hydrocharitaceae; genus Thalassia; species Thalassia testudinum. Next base: position 2,340,227 of record JAZHRO010000046.1, read on the forward strand.
CTCCTTCCTTGCTGTGCTCCGCCAAGGTGATGTCCTCCAAGGCAAGCCCTAAGGGGGCATGCCCTAAGCTTCTCTCCAAGGGTGGATGTCCACCCTAGGTCCTTCTCCCTTGCCTGGCCATCCTCCTTGAAGTGGAAGAGTCCTCCTCCTTGGCGTGGCCCAAGTTGAAGAGAGTGGGGAGAAGAAGGCACCAAAAGGGCTGGTGATGTGCCCCTTTAATCTCCTTCTCTACTCCTTCTTCTCGGCCGTAGGTATAGGTGGTTTAGGTAGCGAAATACTCTAATGGAGGATGATCTAAAATGGTGGTAGGTGGTGGGTTTATATAGAGTAGGAAGGGGGCTAAGGTGACTCTTGGAATGGAGGGCTAAGATGGAGAGATGGAGGTGGTTGGGGATCCTAAGGCTAGGGGCAATTGGCGCCAACTCAAGGGGTGTTAAGGGGGTGGTTATGGTGGTGTTGGTGGCTTTTGGTGGTGGAGAGACACCACCATTTTGGTGCCATCATAGGGTCTTCTAGAAGGGGGGTTAGGTGGATGGTGGAGATGGATTTAAAGAGAGGTGTATGGTGGAGATGAAGGGAATTTTGGAGGGAAAGTTGGCGCCAAAAGGGAAGGGTTCTCTAAGGTTATTTTGGAGGGAAAATAGGTGGCTTTTGGTAGTGGTGATGGGGTGAAGGGGTGTGATGGTGGTGGCGCCAACTTGAGTAGGATAGCTAGCTTAGGTGAGCTTAGTTGATGGAGCTAGCTAGGGTTGAGTTGAAGGTGGTGGATGGCCAAGGAGCTGGGTGCTAGCTAAGCTAAGCTACGATAAGCTAAGCTAAGCTAGCTTAGCTAAAGGGGGAGTAGAGGAGAAGGTGTTGGAGCTAGGGTTTGGAGGGAGGAGCTGAGGAGGAGAAGTCTGGAGCTGGAGCTGGAGCTGATTGGTGCTGAAGAGGCTGGCATGGGGCTACTCTAGCTAGCTTAGCTTGCTAATTCTTTGCTAGCTGCTAAGCCAAGCTAAAGTAAGCTAGCTTCTACCATAATGAGCTGAGGTGAGCTAGGTCTGGTGCTCCCGGGGAGAATCAAGCTGGTTGAGGGAGCTAAGGTAGCTTAACTCAACTGAGTTGAGCTAAGGTAAGTCCCTGGGAGCTGGACTTGAGCTTCCTGAGTTGGGATGAGTTCTTCTTCAGCTAGCTGGAGTTGAGTGGAGCTAGATGTAGCTGGATCTAAGCTGGGGTGAACTCCTGTGAACTCAACTGAGCTAGCTAGAGCTCCCTGTGGACTAGTGGGAGTTGAGATGAGCTAGACTCAGGTATGTTGAGCTGGATCTGAGTTGACTTGAGCTAAGGTGAGCTAAGATGAACTCTCTTGAGCTGCCATTCAGCTGAGATTAGCTGAATGGAGCTGGGATGAGCTAACCCTAGTTCAAGCGAGTTAGGTTCCAACTGTGGTGAGCTGGATCAAGCTGAGTTCCAACTAGTCTGGGCTTCTCCTTCACCATTTGCCTTCTTGAGTGCTAGGGTTTTAGGGATCTGTATATCTGTACATCCCTAACACTCACAAAAACGTATTAAAAAGACAATAAAAAATGCAATGCATGCCTAACCTAATTTATGCCTAAATGCAGCCCAAAACCCGTTTGCGAAGTAAAATCCTAAGAGCTAGGTTTGTTTTAATGCATAAGAATGATGATAAATTGGCGTTTATCACACCCCCATGCTTATCTTTTGCTAGTCTCTTAGCAAAATGTTAATTTTTTGGAAAACGAAATTTTTGGGAAATCTAATTTTTTCGACTTTTGAGGAGAAAAAGAGATTAAGGGACCTTGGTAGATTAAAACACAGGAGGTACGGGATTTGTTAACGATAAACATCAGGATTTATTTTTGGATCCAACCATTAGATAAAATGGGATCAATATATCCTCCAGAAAATTCACAAAGTAACCCTTTGTTAATTTAGATGACTTGAAATTTTTGATTTTAGGATTTTTCTAGCTTATGAATTTGATTCGCAACTTTCAAAATCCTTTAAAACCTTGTGTCTGTGCTTGTGAAAAGCCAACATTTATAAGGACGTGTTATTTTTTTATTTTTTATTTTTTCTCCCCCATGCTTATATTTAGCTTAGTCTTACAACAGATGTGTCGGGATTATCATTCCCGTTACCATTCCTCGAGGGGGCTCTGGCGCCAGTACTTCGGGATAGCACTGTCCATGACACCACCCAGGAGCTCACAACCCCAAAACACGATGCGGTGTAAAGAGGTGCTCCAAGCAAACTCAAGCTCTTGCTCTGACACTATAGGTAGAGCACCGTCCAAGACACTTGAGCTGCTAAAATACACTTTAATGCTCCGTCTAAAGATATGAAATATAGATATGGAGCAGCACCGAGGCGGTAACATGTTGACATCGCGTCCTCAAAGGAGGTATTTTCCTCCTTCTCGGCGGTGGGAACTCAAACCAATGATCTGCTTCAGACTTTTACTAAGTCCAAACAAGGGAGTTTTTCAAATTTTTAATTTTTTTAAGTGTTGGCTTGTGTGTGAAAATTGACACAAAAAGTTTCTCAAGACACGCAAGTTTTTGAATGAAAAGCTAAGTCAAATACTTTCCACATTACAAAATAGGATAAAGTCACCTGAACTATCATGAGTTCAGGTGGAGTTTTAGAGAAGGATATCTGATCTAGTCTTAAATAGACCCTGGAATTCTAATGATCAGATCCATATCCTCATCCTTAGTTTGTTAAAGATTAAATCCCATTGTACCAAAAGTGAATTTTTCGACCTTAGTCTCGATTTCAAAATTTTTCCTCAACAAGTTTTCAACATCATTTTTTTTTTGGTATGCAAGTAGGAAATAAATTAAAGAAAATTGCATATTTTTAGGTTTTGAAAATCCTAAATCGATCGTCAAATTTAAAAACACCCCCCCATGCTTAAGATATGCCATGTCCTCATGCATTAAGAGGGAAAAGGGATCACCTTAGTGAAGAACGGTCGGGTTTAGGATGAACAAAACTTGGAAAAAAGAAGAAAAAGGGAAAGCAAGAAAAAATGATGGGTTACCTCCCATCCAGTGCTATCTTTTACGCCATTCAGCCAGGCGTGAAGGTATGCACGGAAGATGTCAAATCATGTAAATAATTGGACACTTGGATGCTCGCAAAAAAGGTGTCTTCTTCTAGAACCCTAGAAAATTGATTAGAAGCAATATTAGGATCAAAGTTGGATGGAAAATGATAAGTGTAGCCCGAGTCTGGCCATGGTTTTAAATCAGGTTGGATGCCAAACTCAGGCGGGGTTGGTGGCAGGTTCGTACGAAAGGAGTTGGGGAAGGAATGGTGAGGATTGGGTGAAGTTAGTGTGGAAAGATTAGGTGCGTGAATAGTGGGTGGGTTAGGGTGCTTATGGGGGGTATCAGGAATAAATTTGGGGTCAAGACAAGTTTCCGAATCACAGATTTCGCCGACCATTGATTCTGAATCAGAGTCCTCAAAAAAATTATGGTCGGTAAGGGTATCTATTAACATTGTCTCCTCCACCATATTGGAAATTTCAATATCTGAGTCCTCAAAGAAGTTATCATCATGGAATCTCCTGGAGGATTTAAAAATATCTAAAGTGATAGTTTGTCCTACACAGTTGATATCCATTTTGCCTGTGTGGCAATTGATATTTGCCTTTGTAGTGGCCAAAAAAGGGCATCCAAGGATTATTGGGGAGTCCAGTAATGATTCAGGTGCCTCAATGTCAAGAACCATAAAGTCTGTAGGGAAGACAATTTTGGACCTTGACTAAAACATCCTCGACAATCCCACAAGGTTTGATTGTAGATCGATCAGCTAATTGCAGGGTAACCTCGACGGGTTTTAATTCACCGATCTAAAATTCTTCGAATAAACTTGTGGGAATAACATTAACTGAGGCACCAAGATCAAGGAGGGCACGATTAAATGTAGTGTCATCAATAATTACAAAAATTAAAGGCACACCCGGATCTTTCATCTTAGGAGGCAGCTTACTCTGTATGACAGAGCTTACTGTCTTCGAAAGATGCACCTGTCCTAGATTTTTAGCCTGCCTTTTAGGAGTACAAATCTCCTTCAAAAATTTAGCATAGGCAGGTATATATTTGATGGCATCTAGGAGAGGAATATTGATATGAACTTGCCCAAATAGATCCATGAGTTCTTCTATAGTGGGCTCAAATTTCTTTTTTTTGTTTGTGGTGGGGAGGAGAGCTTGTGGGAAAGGGACAGGAACCTTGTCTTGAGATTTTTGTATTTCTTTTTCTTCCTGATGGGGAGGTGAGGAGTCAATTTGCACAGGTATTTCACTAGGTTTGTGTGAAGGCCCGGGGTCAGTGGTGGTTTTCCCACTCCTCAAAGTAACTGCATGTGCAGTCGGATTATTATTTGGAGGAGGTGGGGGGGCCTGTGATTGTAGAAACCTGGGCGGCTGCTAAGGTGGTGGATTAGGAGGAGGCTGATTTGGATAGTGTGGAGTTCTGCCCATATAATGGTTCCCTTGGTGATTAGGGTTGGGCATGGGTTGGGACGGAAGATGTCCTGCAGGTCTTTGCATGGAAGTAACGTCAATCTGATTGTTCAGATTTGTGATGTTGCTGGTTACTTCCATCATTTTTGTTTGCATGTCCTGCAGGGTTCGCAGCATCTGGGCATTGATGTCTTGTTGGGATGGCCCAGGATGGAAGTTTGGATTCGACCCATACCCATTAAAATGATATGGTTGGGAGGAAACTTGATTATTCTAGGAGTAGTTCGGGTAATTTTTCTAATTGGAAGAATTTTTAAAGGGCCCCTGGATGGCAGAAATATTTTGAGTGGGGTTAAGATCTGGATAGTTGTAATTCCCCAGTGAATCATGAGCAACCTCAGAATAATCAGCAGGAGTAGTGTTGAGATTGTGCAAATTTTCTCTTCGTGGAAAGTTAGGTTGGGTTAGATGTGGCCAGTCTTTCCTCAACTTTCTTTTGATTAATATGCATTTGGTCGAGTTTTTGAGCGATCAATTGAAGATCGTCTTGGGTGACAGGGATAGATTGAGTGCCTATTTCATGAACACTGAACTGTCGATTTTGGGTTTTGCAAAATGTGTTCATGGAAGCTTGATTAAATGAGTTTTCACTCATTTCTTTAGACAGGTCATAGGCACTTTCAGCATCTTTATTTAAGAAGTTGCTGCCACATGAGGCGTCGACAAAATGTCGGATTTGATCTTCTAATCCATGATAGAAGATTTGCATGAGCTTCCATAAAGGAATCTCGTGGTGCGGGCAACTTCTTAAAAGATCTTGAAATCTTTCCCAAGAATCATGGAAAGTCTCATCAGATTTTTGGTGAAAGGTCGTAATAGATCTTCGCAAGGAATTGGTACAACCTATGGGAAAGAATTTCTTGAGGAAGGCGCTCTTGAGTTGAGGCCAAGTTGTGATGGGTCGGCCAATGGTCCTGAACCAATAAGCGGCCTTATCTTTGAGAGATAATGGAAAAAGCCGCATCAACCATATGTCTTCTTGCACATTTCGGGAACGGGTTGTTTATGCAAGAAGAGTTAGCTCTTCAAGGTGGCTGAAAGGGTCTTCCCTAGAAAGGCCATGAAAGTGTTTAATTAGGTTCAGGATAGCAGGCTTGATCTCAAAGTCCCCCTTTGGTATGACCACCCCTGGTCGTTCCTCATAATAAGACGGATCATAGAAATCTTTTAGAGGAACAACAGGTTGCTGACGGGGTGGTGGGTTTGGCCTTGGGTTGGCTAGGTTTTGGATGTTCCTAGTCAATGTTTGTTGATTGGAATTTAATTTATTAATCTACTCGGCCATCAATTTTAAAAGATCAAGTAGGGGGTCATGATGTTGTGTTTGGGGCAACTCAAGATTAGGGAGATCCAAGTGTGGGAAGTTAATGGTGGGTGGGTTTTGGGTGGAAGGGTTAGAATTAGGGTTAGTGGTGGGGTTAGAGGTGGAAGTGGAAGGGTCAGTGGACCTATTTTGTTGTGTTTCTATTTTTTCAGGAGAAGACAGAAAAAGTGGTCTTTTTGTGTGGAGGGCGAAATCAAATGGTCCTTCCAAGTGCGAATTTTGAGACCGTCGCCCGTGCATAAAATGGAAGAACAGGAGGGGAGGAGAAGAGAAAGAGATGAGAGAAAGTGTGCAATTCAAACAAACAAACTTAGACCTAACGTAAATGTGACTCCCTAATAATAACCTAAGACTTGGTCTATATAGGAAATAAGTAGTTAATAGTGAATACCTGTTCTATCAACAAATCTAGCCAAGTTGCTTAAGGGGAGGTTTGGGCCCAAACGTTTCCCAGGGAAAACCCCAGGTGCTTGTACAAACCTGCACCTGGTCATTTGACACGGCCCCTCAGCCTGAACACCAAATATAGATGACAGAATTGGTACTAACTAAAGAAAACTTAAGACCTAAATAACAAGCCTAAGTTGATAAAGCCTTAGGGGTCAAGTTGCTATAAATTTTAATTAGGTCTAGGATGCTGTAGTGCACACGTAATGTGGAGGGCGTTTATTAGGTTGTTGCCCTATTATTTTGATTTTTGTGTGTGTGTGCAGGAATTAGAGAGTGGCTCCAATGAAAATCAAGTTGTCACATAATTTTTTTGTATTTTTGTCTTTTAGGATTTGATTTAATTAAATGTGTTTTAGGGTTTTTCTCTTTAAATTTTCAAACAAGTTTGAAAGTTCACAATCAAAGGAAAGATAAGTTACATTGGTGATGGTTAATTTCCTTTAATGTGTCTTTAAGAGGAAAGAAAGAAACCCTAAGTCAATTATCCCTAAGACAGAAAATTACTACCAATGAATTAATTTTAGGCTTTCTGAATTAAGTAGTGGTCCAAATAAGTCAAAAAACACTACTACTTTGAATAAAATCAAACAAGGATTCCATAAAATATTTTTGTAAGATTTTAGGAATTTGTTTGATAATTATTTTGAATTTTTAATTGTACTGGTGTTAAAGTCTAGAAATAATACCTGTGGGTATTTTGGACTTTTCAGTATTAACACTGACCTCATAAAATTTTTCTGATTTTATATGATGTGTAAAATTTCACAAGGATTCCATCAACCTAAATTTCACAAAAATTGGATGAGCATAAAAATTCTAAAAATTCACGGACAGTAGCAAAATAGGAAGATTAGAGGGTGTGACCCCTCTGTAGTCCACGAATTTTTAAAAATTAAAGAAAAATCCAATTGATCTGAAATTTGGAACAGATGTTCCTAACTTAATTGGAAATCAATATATGAAATTTTATGATTTTAGGAGGCCTATGGTGTTAGGAATCTATTTTTCAAGTCCAGACAGAAATCTGGACCCGAAAAATAGAACACCAATACTTGCAACGGAGTGGTGTTAAAGAAGCATTCAAGCAAACAATGGATTTTATATGGGTACCACTCCACTTAATTAAAGTGTTTAGGGTCCTGAAAGCCAAGTTTAGTGTATTTTCGTAGTTTTTTAGCCTAAATGTGACAAGAAAGGGGAACCAACCTGAATTTCACTAGAAGAAAAGGATCTTTGAGCTCTCGCTTCCAGATTCCCGCCTTCCCGCTGTAATTCCTGCACACACAAAAGAAAGAAAGAGAAGTGGATGAGATCCACTTCAAGCAAGAGAAAATTAATTAATGCAAAGCCGTGCCTCCCCGGCAACGGCGCCAAAAAGTGATGGCGATTTCACGCGGTTTGTTAAATACGTCGTTGTAACGCGCAAAATCGATCAACTCTTAAATTTATATTCCTAGATAGGGGGAGTATCTAGGGTCGTCCAAGGAGGTTAAATGTTTGCAAAATTGTTTCTCTTCCTTGAAATACAAATCTCAACTTTCTTTTTGGTCTTTTTCAATATATCATTTTTATGTTTTAAATTAAGACAACATACAAAATGGTGGCGGCAAGGTGATTTACACTTCAATTTAAAATACTATTTCTAAGTGGCAAGTAGAGCCTCTCCCTAAGCTCACTCTAGGAAAGTGGAGGCCTAGAATAATTAGGGAGAGGGAGTGAAGAATGCTAAAAACAAAGCAAGTAGAAATGCAAAATAGAAAATTGCAAAGAAGGTAACTAAATAAATGAAAAAGTGTTTTACAAAAAGGCCTAGTAGAGGAATGCTTCTACTACTATAAAATTGCAAATAAGAAAAGCAAACACAAATCCTCTAGATAGATGGTGAAGAAGAGGGCTTCTTACTCCAAGGTTGGTGGTTCCCAATCTTGAAAAGAATCCTTCAACTCCTTCCTTGCTGTGCTCCGCCAAGGTGATGTCCTCCAAGGCAAGCCCTAAGGGGGCATGCCCTAAGCTTCTCTCCAAGGGTGGATGTCCACCCTAGGTCCTTCTCCCTTGCCTGGCCATCCTCCTTGAAGTGGAAGAGTCCTCCTCCTTGGCGTGGCCCAAGTTGAAGAGAGTGGGGAGAAGAAGGCACCAAAAGGGCTGGTGATGTGCCCCTTTAATCTCCTTCTCTACTCCTTCTTCTCGGCCGTAGGTATAGGTGGTTTAGGTAGCGAAATACTCTAATGGAGGATGATCTAAAATGGTGGTAGGTGGTGGGTTTATATAGAGTAGGAAGGGGGCTAAGGTGACTCTTGGAATGGAGGGCTAAGATGGAGAGATGGAGGTGGTTGGGGATCCTAAGGCTAGGGGCAATTGGCGCCAACTCAAGGGGTGTTAAGGGGGTGGTTATGGTGGTGTTGGTGGCTTTTGGTGGTGGAGAGACACCACCATTTTGGCGCCATCCTAGGGTCTTCTAGAAGGGGGGTTAGGTGGATGGTGGAGATGGATTTAAGGAGAGGTGTATGGTGGAGATGAAGGGAATTTTGGAGGGAAAGTTGGCGCCAAAAGGGAAGGGTTCTAGAAGGTTATTTTGGAGGGAAAATAGGTGGCTTTTGGTAGTGGTGATGGGGTGAAGGGGTGTGATGGTGGTGGCGCCAACTTGGAGTAGGATAGCTAGCTTAGGTGAGCTTAGTTGATGGAGCTAGCTAGGGTTGAGTTGAAGGTGGTGGATGGCCAAGGAGCTGGGTGCTAGCTAAGCTAAGCTAGGATAAGCTAAGCTAATCTAGCTTAGCTAAAGGGGGAGTAGAGGAGAAGGTGTTGGAGCTAGGGTTTGGAGGGAGGAGCTGAGGAGGAGAAGTCTGGAGCTAGAGCTGACTGGTGCTGAAGAGGCTGGCATGGGGCTACTCTAGCTGGCTTAGCTTGCTAATTCTTTGCTAGCTGCTAAGCCAAGCTAAAGTAAGCTTGCTTCTACCATAATGAGCTGAGGTGAGCTAGGTCTGGTGCTCCCGGGGAGAATCGAGCTGGTTGAGGGAGCTAAGGTAGCTTAACTCAACTGAGTTGAGCTAAGGTAAGTCTCTGGGAGCTGGACTTGAGCTTCCTGAGTTGGGATGAGTTCTTCTTCAGCTGGCTGGAGTTGAGTGGAGCTAGATGTAGCTGGATCTAAGCTGGGGTGAACTCCTGTGAATTCAGCTGAGCTAGTTAGAGCTCCCTATGGACTAGTGGGAGCTGAGATGGGCTAGACTTAGGTATGTTGAGCTGGATCTGAGCTGACTTGAGCTAAGGTGAGCTAAGATGAACTCTCTTGTGCTGCCATTCAGCTGAGATTAGCTGAATGGAGCTGGGATGAGCTAACCCTAGTTCAAGTGAGTTAGGTTCCAGCTGTGGTGAGCTGGATCAAGCTGAGTTCCAGCTAGTCTGGGCTTCTCCTTCACCATTTGCCTTCTTGAGTGCTAGGATTTTAGGGATCTGTATATCTGTACATCCCTAACACTCACAAAAATGTATTAAAAAGACAATAAAAAATGCAATGCATGCCTAACCTAATTTATGCCTAAATGCAACCCAAACACCCATTTGCAGAGTAAAATCCTAAGAGCTAGGTTTGTTTTAATGCATAAGAATGATGATAAACTGGCGTTTATCAGGTTTCTCGGGATAAGCCTGGTGTTGGAAGAATTGGAATTGTGACGAAGTGGTGAGGTGGGGGTGTTTGCCATAGAACAGGTGGGGTTGGCCAGAAGCTCGTCCGGCTTCTTGTGCACGACGGAGACTTCATCCAATTTCTGTGCAATAAGGCTGAGATCTGCAGATGAATGGGAGGGACCCGTGTCAACTTGGTGGACATTACGGGGTAGGCTGGTACGATTAAACGCGACAATAGAGGCATTGTTCATTGAGTTTTTGCTCATATTTTCAAATAATTCGAATGCTTCATTCTCATCTTTATTAATGAAATTCCCTCCGCAGGAAGCATCTGCAATCTGCTTCAAAGTCTCGTTTAGCCCATAGTAGAAAATCTGGGCTATATGCCACTTAGGCAGACCATGGTGTGGACACTTCCTGAAGAGGTCATTATATCTCTCCCATGCCTCATGAAACTGTTCGCTGTTTTGTTGCGTAAATGAAGTGATAGCACGACGAAGCGCATTGGTTCACCTGATTGGGAAGAACTTCTTGAGAAACGCTGTTCGCATCTCTTCCCAAGAGTGGATGGTTCTCCCAAGGGTGTGTAACCACTGCGACGCTTTATCCTGCAATGAAAACGGGAACATTTTCATGAGGACTATAGGTAACCCAATATTTCTTGGTTTAACTGTTTTAGCCAATCGGGTTAGGTCTTCCAAGTGGAGAAAAGGATCTTCACTTGCAAGACCATGGAAGTGAAAATTTATCAGGCCAATTATGTTAGGTTTTAGTTCAAAGTCGTCCCCGCCCATGGGGACCTGAATTTGTCCTATGGTCTATGTAGCATCAGGATTCTGATAGGAGCCAAGAGACCTAGGCTCCTCCCGTTCGGGAGGGTTCTGCATTTCCTCCAATGTTTCTCTAATGACCTCAATTTGTTCATTATACATTTCCATTTGGGCTTGGAGGCGGGTTATGGGATCCAAGGCTCCACCACCTGGTGGGTTTTGAGGGCAGTTTCCTCCCTCGGGATTTGGGGGTGGGCATGCAGCCATGTTTGTGGAGGAGGACGACGATTCGGCTTCTTTTCTAAAATTATCAGGAAATTCACACAGTTTAGGGTTTTGTGACCTCCTCCCAAACATGCACTACCGCAGGAAGAATTGGGGGGATACGAAGGGAAAAGGAGATGAGAGAAATGATGCCATAAAGGTACACTTGATGACAAATCAATATAATCAAATTCCTAACCTCTACAGTGTGCCCTTAGACCCAAAGATCTAAGTTACCTACTATCACGACCTACGGAACCGAATGCGAGCACCGCGGAACCACCGGGCCAGATTGAAAGGCCGTTTGCCCCAGTCTTAGACACCCGATAGCACGTGGGAACCCTCACCAGCACGTAGGCACTACACGCAGGTAGTTAGACCTCCAATCCTTAATAAGGGTCAAGTTGCTACCAATTTTAGTTAGAGGCTTAGGATCAAGTGCTTCTGGAATGTGAAGGGTGTTATTTACGGGTAATGCCCAAGTGATTGATTTTATAGAGTGTGTAAACCAATCATGCAATGGAGAAATCTCCCAAATTGAAGTTTTAATTGGTGAATGGTTTTTAGAATTCAGCCTTAAGTAGTATGGATTTTAGGATTTCGCTGAATTACCAATTCAACCAATCTCTGGGTTTTGAGAGAATACAAGTTTTCTTCCAAGCCCAACAAACCTTTCTTCAATGTCAGTTGGTTAACGCATGCTAAAATGTAATGGACTTCCCTAGATGGAGATTTCTATGTGTGGATGCACGAATCAATTTTAGATTAGTGTGAAAGGGAGCCAAAGCACTTCAATTCAAGTGCTCCCAATCACCAAAATGATTTCCACACACAAGGCTCAACCATAAGATAAAGCAAATAAAATTGTTGGGGTTGGAGTATTCAGGATCGAATCTTAGGCATGTGAAAGGTCTTGGTGGGGTTGGAATCAACTCAATTCCAAGTCTCCCCACCAAGAAGCTGATCCCGAATTGCAGATAAATGAGGCAAAGAGGGATGACAATCAATCTTTTTATTTTTTCCTCAAAGAATACTTCACATGGTGAAAGATTCAAGAATCAAGATTCTTGGATTTTCGCTATGCAAAGTTTGGCGGGAAATCTCGGGGCAGTGGGAGTGATGACAAACAATCAAACAAGTGATTTTTAATCCACTTGCCCTAAGAGATCCAAAGAAGTGTTTTTAGTTTTTTTTTATTTTTTTATTTTATTAAGGTGACAAGTTAACCTAAGTTGCTAAGAAAGAAAGACCTACTTGTTCAGCAATGTGTGCGAAGCTCCAGTGCGGTGCCACTGTCTTCAAGCTCTCGTTCCTGCCTTGAATCTACCCACGTCTCTGACTTCATTTGCCTGCCTTCTCCTTGCAACAGGTTCACCTGCACAGCAACAAACAAAAATGCCCATGAAGAGAAGGGTGTGAGAAGAGAAAAATTAAAGGAATGGAGTAAAAACTTACTTGAATGCGCACTTCCCCGACAACGGTGCCAAAAAAGAGGTATGGTCGTGCTCGAATAGGTTGTGTTAATATGGTGATTTAATCGTTGAAATGAGTATAGTGGTTAACCTAAATCGAGCCTAACCATCTCTTTACAAAATTTTTTACCTGGCCTATTTGATTTTATCTTGGTCACTTTTAAGCCCAAGGTCGAACTCAGGGAAGTGAGATTAGAGGTGAAGAAGTTTCTACGCCTTTCCTACAGCGAATCTCTTCCATTCATTTATTATGTTTTTGGTGTTTTTCTATTTAAGATTTTTTTCTGATAATTTTTATCCTTGAGGTACACCTTCAAAATCAGGTTCTTAGCATTTAGCCAAATTAGGGTTCCAAAATTGGTCTTGCTACTCGCAAGACTTAGTACTTGCAAGTCAAGGATTATCTTTTCTCTTTTGTATATTTTTTTAATCTTTTTAATGGCAGGAAAGAGAAACAGAAATAAAGTAAATATAGTATATATATATATGTATATATTATATATGTATATAGGGGTGGGGGTGGAGGTGAAAATGGTGTGTAGCACGGTGTCGAGTCGGTCGTCGTCTAGAAAGACGCAACCAACAGGACGAAGTGTCGCGTGGAGTGTAGGATGGATGGGTGAAAGATGTGTGCGAAAAATGCTTTCTGTATGCGTGTATCGGGGAATATCAGCAACTGGTGCTGATATTCCCACGATACAACGTATGGTAGGTGATATGAAAAAATATATATATGTATGTATATATGTAAATATATATCTATATGTATATATATATATGGTTATAATTATATAGGTGTATATGTAGTTATATATGTATATATATATAGATGTATATATATGTATATATAGATATGTAAATATATGTATAGATAGATGTATGTATATATATATATATATGTAATTAGATATATAAGTATGTATATATAACTATATATATATATGTATATATATAGTAATATATGTATATAGTTATATATATATGTATATGTATAAGTATCTATGTATATAGATATATGTAGATAAATATATATAAATAGATATATATATTTATAATTATAGATATACGTATATATGCACGTATATTTGTATATATATATATATATGTATAAGTATATGTGTATATATATGTATATATATATATATATATATGTATCTATACTTATACTTAGTTATATAGATAATAATATATATAGATATATGTATATATATATGTATATAAATATATATAGATATAAATATATATATGTCTATATATAAGTACATAGTAGTGTATAAGTGAGAGTGTGTGTGTGCGAGAGTGTGAGTGTGTGTGTGTAAGTGTCTGCAGAGAGAGTGAGAGAGTGCTGTGAGAGAGAGAGAGAGAGAGATCGTCTGCTGAGGAAGAAGGCGCGGGTGAGTTAAGTCGCCCGCACGCAACTGCCGTCGTCTGATGCCACGCACAGGTGCAGGCGCGTAGGCGCACAAAGAGGCGCGCGCACGCAGGAGGGAGTGAGCGCGAGGGAGAGACTGCAGTGCACTGCGCTGCGTGGTGAGGCGGGTGAAGGCGAAGGGGCTATGCACTGAAGCGGGCTAAGACATGGACGCAGACGGGTGCGGGCGCTGGTGTACGCGGGAGCGGGCGCAGGCGTGCGCGGACGAGCTGGCGCTGGTAGCGGTGCGGAGAGAGAGCGCCAGGTGACCCGATAAGTGAGAAACTTACCGGTCACCGCACTGTAGCCACAGTGTTCTGTTGAAACGTGTGAATAGTGGCTACAATGCGCGCTCGGCTCACGCGACCGGGTGCTGGCAGTTCCATGAGTGTGGGCGCCGCTGAGCGAGCTGGCGCTCGTGCGGAAGGACTGCGCTAGTTGCTGCCGTGCGCGGTGGAGCTTCATGACAGGGCGCACGAAGAGGGGCGAGGGCAACCTGTTGGCGCGCGTAGAGAGACCTGCGCTGGTTGCTGGCATGCGCGGTGACCTGAGTGTGGGAGAAAGGTAGCCGACACCTTGCTGCAGCAGCGGTGGAGCTTCAAAGCTTGACTCTGTGGCAATGGCGGAGATGCTTGTAATGATGGAATTAGAGCGGTGAACCACCACGTCCACCGGCTCTTTGATGAGTTGGGCGGTGGTAGGACTCATAGTGGTGGTTGTGCACCACTGTGAGCTGCTCCTGCCCGCAGCGTGGCTCTTCAAGGAGAAGATAGGCTGCATATGGAGGGGAGAGGGGAGGAGACGGCCTGGAGAAGAAGGTGCTGTCTATGTGGTGTTTTCTGTGAGGACCAGGCTCACTTCAAAGAAGAAAGTCATGCCCTTTTTAAAGAGGAAGAAGGCAAGCACAGCCATGCCTTGGTTGTGCATGGCTGTGCATGCTGTGCATGCGGCTGTAGGGAGTGCTTGCTGTAGAGAATGGTGCGAGGAAGGTCCAGCCATGCTATGCAGCCACGGAGAAGAAAGTCAAATAAAAATAAAAATAAAGATGGTGAATTTGCGAGGTAGCACTTGAGGAATACATTAATTTCAAGGCCATTTTATTCACTCTCCTCCCCTCTCAAATAAATGCATGCATGCATTTATTTTTACAAATGCGACTATGGCTATCTAATCTACATTGGCAATGCTTGGAAATAGCACCAAATGGCATAGTTGTCTGTGTATTTTTGCTGTGCAATCAAGCTCCCCAAGTCATTTGATAGGGCCGCGAGGCCGTGTTCATGCATTTCAAGTTTGAGCCCTTTTCGCCATTAGCAATGGCTTGAAGGAGCTTGCTTACTCGCTCCAGGCCGCCCCACTCCAGGTAGAGGCATTCCAGGTGCGTGGAATCCTTCTACAAACCATTCGCACCCAGTAATCAAGAGCCTCAGCAACTGCAGCTGCCCCAATTGCACAGGTGTTCTCCCTACGGGCGTGCGAAGAAGCGGGCGGGACTTTAGTCCCACCTTAGAAACACTTAGCTCAGGTGCGTCACTTAAATTCAATTTGTGCTATCTGCTTATCGCCTCAAGTCACGGGGTAAGGTCCCCTCACCCATGCCACCCACCTCATCTTCGACCCACACCTACGCGGACCTGGTCGACCCGTTACCCAGAACTCCTCGCGTACCACCCATGCCATTGCGCCTGGACCCGAGCGCGCGTAACCCAACCTGATTACTCAGCTGGCTCTGAGAGAGCGAAGAGAGAAACAGAGAGAGCGTACGCAGGGGAGGGTAGGGGTAGGTTTTGCTCCGCTCTATGCAAGGAAAGAAGGAGAAGGAAGAGGCAGCTGCTGAAGAAGGACTTGTGAAGAAGAAGCTGAAGGCAGGAGTGGCTAAGGATGGAAGAAGAAAGGCTTGAAGGCAGAAGACAAGGTTAAGGAGGAAGAATCACTGTAGCGGCTAAGGAAAAAAGAAGAAAGGCTTGAAGGCAGAAGACAAGGCTAAGGAGGAAGAAGCACTGTAGCGACTGAAGAAAAGGCTAAGGAAGGAAAGAAATCAAAGAAAAAATTGAAGCCAAGAGAAGACAAAGAAGAGAAGAAAAAGAAGGAAGAAGAAGACAAAAGAAGAAAAGTAGCCGCAGAGAATAGAAGGCAAAAGAAGAGAGAAAATCAAAAGGCAAAGTTAGAAGCTGAGAAATCAAAGGCAGAGAAGAAAAGAGAAGAAAGAAGAGAGAGAACATTCAATTTCTTTTTGCATCTTTATTCTCTCTTTAGCTTTCATATACATTGAATCTCATTCATATTATTATTAAACATCATATTTTGATTAATTTGAGATTGTGATTTTAGTTTTTAAAAGACCAATTTGCACCCTGTGTTCGACCTTGAATACTTAGGTTTTCAAGTAATAAAATTCTTATATGTTTTCAAGGCAATTTCATTTATACTACAACGCAATATCTTTTAAAAATCGATTTTGCCCTGTTAACACCTAGTCAGCTGAAGATGAGCTTAACCAACCCAGGCCAGCTTAAGTCCAGATCCTGAAGGCTCAACTCAGCTCAACTTAGTTGAGTTGAGCTACTTGACCTAAGCTAGCTACTCTAGCTAGCTCAGTAATCTCCAGGAAGACCAGACCCAGCTCACCTTAACTCACATTAATAGAAGCCAGCTCATCTTAGCTTGTCTTGGTAGCTAGCAAAGAATTAGCAAGCTAAGCCAGCTAAGGTAGCTCCTTGTAGCTCTCTTCAGCAGCCACAAGCTCCAGTGCAGCTCAAGACTACTTCTTCCAACTCATCACCTCCAAAACCCTAGCTCCCTCTACCTCTCTACCCTACTCCCTACTAGCTAAGCTAGCTTAGCTTAGCTAGTCATCTCCTTGGCCACCAAAACCTAACCCTAAGACCCACTTTACTAGCTCCACCAACTAACCTTAGCTAAGTCCACCTAAGCAACCACCACTCCACCTCAATCTTGGCGCCAACCCTAGAGATCCCTTCACATCTCTCTACCACCAAAAGACACCACCAAATTCCCTCCAAAACCACCTAAAAATGGTGCCAACTTTTTTTCTCCAAAACCCTTGAAATCCAACCCTACACCTACCCCTTCAACCCATCTCCACCCTCCTTTTTTTCCCTCCAAAATTGACACCTTCTAGAAGGTATTTTTGGAGGGAAAACCAAGGCACCTCTTCATTTCCCTCCCATTTTTCTATCCAAAAATATCCAAGCACCCCTTCATTACCCTCCAAAAAATACCATAACGACCCCCCTTCCCATCCTATAAATACCATACCCTACCACCACATAATTCCCATCTCCTCTCCATTAGATAGGTTCCACCCATACCATTGGTTAGGTTCTTACATCCACGCCAAGGAAGAATGAGAGAAGATCAAGGGGGCAACCTACCTGCCCCCTTGGTGCCTTCTTCCTCTCTCTCTTCTCCCTTAGCCACACCAAGGAGGAGGTCATCTTCAACCTAGAGGGGACGACCAGGCAAGAGGAGGAGCATGGTGGTTGACACCCACCTTGGAGGACATCTTGGATAATTACTACTAGAAGAAGCCAAGGAGAACTCTTTTCAAGTCTGGGGCAACCACACTTGGAGCAACAGCCATCTTGAAGCTTCTACTGGAGGATCCTTCTCTTCTTCAACTTTATTTTATCATTATATTAGCTAGTTTTGTTCCTCAATTTTGTTAGGAAGCATTCCTCTACATGTACTCCATTTACTAGCAATACAAATTTCACTTTGCCTTCTAATACAAGTTTTTTAGTTAGTGTGTATTTCATGCTTGTAGTTAATTAGTAGAGTGCACTCTTCTCTTCTAATTACCCTAGGTGCACTTGCCTAGGGTGAGCTCAGAAGAGAAGACTTCTTCTTGTCATGAAGGTTTAGTGATAGGCTCATCTTTGCACAAAACCCAATTGTTTCTGAAAATCCTAAAAGCAAAAAAAATCAAAAATACAAAAAGTTATGTTGACTTGAGAGGTGAGAGAGAGAACCCATTCTTTGTGACTAACAAATTGGCCTCCTTGGATGACCCTAGATACTACACTATCTAGGTATTATAAATGTAAAAGTTTTATTGTGGATTTATGCGTTGCAACGACACTAATTACATCATTTAACAAACCATGTATTTCTTGCATCAAGACGGCGCAAGCTCTAATTTACAAAATTTGATTTATGGATTTCAGAGTTCGATGCAAACAAAATTGTAAAGTATCTATGCGATTTTTACTATAATTAATGTGTTTTTACGCATATCCTTTCATGTTAGATCACTTTTTGGTGCCATTATCGGGAAAGCACGATGATTATTTACACTTTCACATTTTTATTTCTTTCATTCATGAGTTCTAACTTCTTTTTCTATTTGTTGCTTCATGTGCAAAAAAGCATGCTAACAAAAGAGATTGAAGCACAAAGCGAAAAATGAAGAAGGAATGGGTGAAGACCATTAGGTAAGTAGTTTCATCTTAGAATTAGGAATTATGCATGAATCTTAGGTTTAAATTTTCATTTAGTTAGTATAAAAAATCAAAAAAATCTAAAAATCTAAAAAACCTTAGGATTTGATCTTTTGCATTGCAAAAGATCATATCCTATCTTTTCTTACATGGAATAGAATTCAAGTCAATTTTAAAAATTCATTTTTGAGTATTGTAAGGCACCGAAAATTCTAAAATTTTTACTGTAGGTACCCTATCAAGGAGAAAACTCACCAAATTTTGCACTAAAATGCATTGTGTGTTCTAGAAAATTCTTTTACTGTTGGTAGGTCAAATTTGAAACGAAAAAGAAAATATGATAATTGCCAAAATTTTCCTAATTTTTCTATTGCTCGAAATCACCTTAAATTTGTGTCACTAGTTTCCTAATCAAGTCTACTTTCTATGAAAAAATTTCTAAAAAAAATAATTTTTGATATATCTTAGTGGTGAAATAGAACCTGGAATTGCTTACTTGCATAAGCTAGGCTTTCCCACTTTGGACTTCAAATTGGTTCACCTATATTATGAAATTAAGTAGAAGTTGCATATTTAAGGGAACCACATTAGGGTTTTGCGTATAGTGAACACAAACAACTGGATTTGAATATTAAAGGAACTTATTTACACCTATGTTTGCAAAACTTTATGTGCCCACAGAACTTGGATTGAAATAATAAAAAGTAATCCCTAAAATATGAATTTAACAAGGCTTGACTTTAAAAAATGTTGACATCTAATTAAAGGCCTTGTATGTGTGGTTGTTCCATTGCACTTACACTGTATTAATTGATTAATAAGGGAAACCACCCCCTAATGTCCATCATTCCCAAAGCACCAAGTACCTAAGACTAAAATTGAGTAGATGTGCCTTAGGTAGGATTTAATTTTTCCTAGCCAATTAGGGTTTGGGACAAGTTTAATTGGACGAGTCAGTGCAATAACCACGTTAACTTCTAGGGTGTTCCGCCGTGTGGGGTGTCCTAAAGGGTCCCACCCATCTAACCGGCCAGGTAATTCAAAGGCCAAGGAGATTGGGCTTAAATTTTAATTATGCTAGGATTAGGTCCTCTTAGATGTACCAATTCAGCTAGGTCTTGTGTACTTGATTAATAATTAGGGGTTTATCTTCTCTCTCGTGTTCTTATCATTGACTTCTTCCATCTATATCCATGGAGTTCAATTCTTATCCTTTAAACTCCTGCTATCCCCAATCTAATTTTTATCCCAATTTAACCCAACATTATCCATCTTCTAATTGGGATAACTCTACTTCTAATTAGGAACATAACTCAGGATATCCACTTCCAGGATATGCTTCTATTCCTCACAATGATCTCAATCATTATCTAAATTCAACTTTTACTTCAACATCTTAAAATTGGGATAACCGATAGCAAAACTATGCCTAACTTCGAGTATCATTACCTAATTATCCAGAATTCCAAATTCCTTGCACTAATCTTAGAGCACCAGTAACACTCTACTCTAATCTCACACTATTTGGTGGATTTTCTACAAGAAGGATTGCCTGACTCCCTAACCACCATCCAGGGGTTTAGGAAAAGAAGTACTACTTCTTCTTGATAAACTAAAGTTGTCATCAATTTTTACAGTGAATCCATTGAAAAATCTACATGTGAGTGTGAAAATTATACTAGATTCTAGATTATAAGAATCAACTAAAGAATAAAACCCCTAATGCAACCTCTTGATAAAAATTTTTTTCATGAATGCAATTTGTATATATGCAATATTCAAATAACCTCTTATGATTTGTACTTTAATATTATTCCCTTGTTGAGTTACATTCAGCTTAGTCCTTAATTCAAAACAAAAGGGTGAGTGAATGAGTTGAAAGTGGCTATTACGGACGATTTCTAGCTCCAATGTGAACATTGGAGGTGGAGTCGGTTGTTCTTAAATTAAGGACCCTAAAGTACATTCAACATGGTGCTCTAAGGTTTTCTAAATGTTGGCATAAAAATTTTCCATTTTGACGTATCAACCCCCCCATGCATAAGTTCTTGCATGTCCTCATGCATGAATAAGTTCTAATAGGTAGTAAGTGGGTAGAAATCACCTGGAATCGCTCCTGAATTTTTTTTCAACATAGGCCAATCTATCGATATGTATTATGCAGAGAGATATGCTAAAAGAAAATATGCTATGTATAAAGATATGTATATGTGTATAAGTTGCCAGGTTTAATGCCTCCAGCTGGGCGAAAGCTCAATCACACGTCCTCAATAAAATGAATGACTTCATCATCAAGTGGAGGTTCCTGGGCCATAAATGGCTTGAGGCACTGGCCATTTACCATAGAAACATGCCTAGATTTTGGGTCCATGATTTGGATCGCCCCATTAGAATAGGGGTGAATCACAATGTAATGGCCAACCTACTTGGACTTGACTTTTTCTGCAAAGAATTTTAGACCTGAATCGAATAACCAAACTCGCTGGTTAGGTGTGAAGTCCTTCCTCCGGATGTGGTGGTCATGAAAGGCCTTGGTCTCGTCCTTATATATTGGTGCATTCTCATAGGCCTCCCACTGGATCTCTTCTAATACACTGAGCTAGAGCTTCCTTTCATAACCTCCCGTGTCAAGGTTAAGATTGCATTTTCATACTGCCCAAAAGGCGTGGTACTCCAGCTCGACAGGAAGCTGACAGGCCTTTACATATACCATATGATATGGCGACATTCCAAGTGAGGCCTTCTAAGCAGTTTGATATGCCCAAAGTGCATTGATTAATCTATCAGACTAGTCCTTCCTATTCGGTCTAATAGTCTTCTAGAGAATTAGCTTGATTTGACAGTTAGATACTTTAGCATGCCAATTGGTCTGCAGATGATACGAGGTGGCTATATGGTGATGTACCACGTATTTCTTTAATAATGACCTGAAGTGGGCATGGATGAAGTGTCTACCCCCGTCGCTAATCAGCACATGATGTATACCAAATCTCACAAAAATATCTTCCCATATGAAAGAAATGACGGTCTTATGATCTGCTTGTCTCACAGGGATGGCTTCAACCCACTTTGAGACATAATCAATAGCGAGAAGTATGTACTCGAAGCCATGTGAATTTGGGAAAGGGCCCATAAAATCGATGCCCTAAACATCGAATACCTCTATGACTAAAATGGGTTAGAGAGGCATCATTTCTCTCTTGGTCATAGAACCAACCGATTTGCATCATTTGCAGCAGTTGGCATAATCGTGTGTATCTCTGAATATAGTTGGCTAGAAAAATCCTTACTGCAAAATCTTTATAGTTGTTTTTGTCTCGAGAAATGACCACCACAGGCTTCACTATGGCAAAAAGATAACACACTCGAGATTTCAAAATCTGGGACGCATCTTCTGATGATCTGATTGGCTCCAATGCAGAAGAGCAAAGGATCATCCCAGAAATAAAATTTGGCTTCAGAAATAAATTTGAGTTTTTGGTCCTTGGATAAATTCACGGGAATCTTGCCTGCGACAAGATAATTTGCAATATCCACGTACCAAGGAAACTCGACAATGGATTCCAAAAGTGATTCATCTAAAATCTTGGTCTGAAATGGGTAGGGAATAAGGGATGTGGGCTGGGTCTAATTTGGATATGTGATCCGCCATAACATTTTGTGCTTTGACTTTGTCACATATTTCAACATCAAATTCCTACAAGAGAAGGATCCATCTGATAAGACAGGGTTTGGCATCCTTCTTTGCCAATAAATGTCGAAGGGCGGAGTGGTTTATGAAGATTATCACTTTGGACCCTAGTAAATATGATCAAAATTTCTCTAACCTAAATACTGCTGCTAGCAGTTCCTTTTTCATGACAGTATAATTACACTGAGCCTCATTTAGCATCTTGCTAGCGTAGTATATAACAAAAGGTTGTCGCTCCCAACGTTGGCCTAAAACAACCCAGACAACGAAATTAGAGGTGTCACATAGTCAGGTGGTTGGAGAATTGGAGAAATAGAAATAGCGCTTCGTAAAGTCTCAAAGGCCCTGAGACACGAGGTATTAAAATCAAATGGGGCATCAGCTACCAGAAGATTCGTCAATGGGTGCATGATTTTCAAGAAATCACATATAAATCTCCGGTAAAATCTGACATGATCCAAGAACGATTTGATCTGTTTAACCGAGCTAGGTGGAGGTAATCGAGATATAATTTCAGATTTAGCTTGGTCGACCTTGAGTCCATTGGATGAGATCTTGTGTCCTAGTACAATGCCATTCCTCACCATGAAATGGCTTTTTTCCCACGAGAGTACTAAGTTTACTTCAATACACCATTTCAGGATTTTGGTGAGGTTATCAAGACAAGATGCATAGTCATCTCTGAAAATGGAGAAATCATCCATAAACACTTCCACATAATCCCCAATCATATTAGAGAAGATGGCCATCATACAACGTTGAACTGTCGCTGGTGCGTTACAGAGGTCGAAGGGCATTCGCTTAAAAGAGAATGTTCCAAAGGGACATGTGAACATGGTTCTTCCAGGCTAATCGCTACCTGATTGTACCCGGAGTATCCATCCAAAAAGCAAAAGAAACTGTGCCCAGCTAACCGTTCTAAATTCTGATCAATGAACAGTAAAGGAAAATGATCCTTCTAGGTAGCCGTATTCAGTTTCCTTTAATTTATGCAAACCTGCCATGATGTCGTGGTGCAGGTTGGGATGGATTAGCCCTTGTCATTCTTTATTACGGTGAGTCTTACTCTTTTAGGCACGATCTGGATAGGACTCACCCATTGGCTATTAGAAATTAGGTATACAATGCCCGCATCCAGCCATTTGATGATCTCGTTAACAACCACTAGCATATTCGAGTTTATCCATCTTTGAGGTTGTCTCGAAGGTTTCACCCCCTCATCCATGTAAATGTGATGAGTACAATATGAGAGGCAAATGCCGCGGAGATCAGCAATACTCCACCCAATAGTAGCCCTATGGTCTTGTAGAATAGAAATCAATTGATATTCCTATTCTTAGGTTAAGTGAGCACTAATAATGATCGGGTATGTCTCACTTTTGCCTAAAAACACATATTTGAGTGAGTCAGGTAATGGCTTCAGTTCAATCACGGGTGGGTCAGAATAAGAAGTGCGGGTAGGAGTGGAAGGATCAATGGCGAGAATCTGATGATCCTGATATGCATGGATTCCTACTGACTTGCCACCTGCTAAATAGTCAGTCGTGACTGCATTAACAAGAAACCCGTTTGTTGCAGTTGTGCCTTCCTGTATTAACAAGGGCGATTCAATAATATGTGGATCAAGATAGTCAGAGCCTGGGGTGTTGTGGTCTGATGAACACCCCAGACAATCGGATCCGCAAGAAGAAATGTGCAATGCGGTGGTCTAGTCCCATGTGGATTGAGGTCTAAAAACCCTAACAACGAAGACGAATGTGACATTGGGTCAGCACAAAGGAGACCAATGTTACCATAGAAAGTCGATTCCTTGTCTTCACCGTCCTCGATGTGATCACAATCAAAGTTCCTTGATGCCTTAAATATATCAGGTCTAAGTCATTCATCTCCTAGGGCAATCTCCATACACCCAGATGCACAATCGACGTTTGCTCGTGCTGTCGCCAGAAACAGGCAACCCAAAATGATCGATTCATCACGGAGATTAGGAGGAACCTCCATATCGAGAACAAAAAAGTCCGTGGGAAAGCATAATCCGTGGACCTTAACGATTACGTTCTCAACCACCCCCCCTCGGTGTTTTCATTGATTGATCAGGTAGCTGAATTATGACCGAGGTGGGTTTTAACTCCTCGAATCGAAATCGATCATAAACGACAGTGGGAGTTAGGTTGATGGATAGACCTAGATCAAGAAGGGCCCGATGATGAGAGACTCATCATGATCTCTAATTACCCCTAATTAACTAATCTTCCTAGCTAATTAGCTAAGGTTATGAATATATAAGGGTTAATTATAAAATAAGGGATATATAGTAAAGGACTGTAAAATAAGTTTAAAATGATATTTTATCATTCAATTAATATTATTGACAATTTAATTAATAATTGGACTCGAAATCTTATTAATCATTTCCTTAATTAATAAGTTAAGCAATTTAAACATAATATATACCTAAGTATATAATAACTTAAGTAATTCTACTTAATCTAATAAGCTAACCTAAAAAGGTCAAAAATGTAAATTCAAGGTGAAAACATAATAATTACCTTATTTACTAACATATATAAAAAGTTGAAAAAAAATCTAAGTTAAAATAAACCTTTAAAACCTGGGTTTACATTTTGGTCCTTAAAATTCATTGCAATCGGGTACTTAATTTTCATAAAGGTCCTTAATTTTCATTGCACTTTGGTCCCTATCCCTTTCTTTTTCTTCTTCTCCAGCAGAGTGGACGGCTGACGACGGAGAGTAACTCCATCGCGCGATCACCGCCCTGTCGACGTCATCCTTCTTTCTCCAAGCTCTTGGAGCTTGGGCTCACCATTCCATCTTCATCCACTGGTTTGGATTACTCAGAAATCCTAATTTCTGGTGGGAGTTAACCTCACCGTCATCGGAGACAATGCCAGAGGTTAAGCTCCCCATGCTTCTTCCCCGTCTAGACCTTGCCAACTCTTCGTCACCATCCACTATAAATACCCCCTCACCCCTCTGATTTCTCTCAAGTTGGCTCCCTTCCCTCTTCTAACACTGAGCCGACCCAATAGGCTATTCGTATGCAACACCAGCGACCTTCCACCTCATTCTCCGACTTCCTCCGTCCATCCTAATCAGCTGAGGAGATCCACTGAGGTCAGCCACGTCTCTAGACACAAGCAATGGCCAAGGAGATCCTCTGCTTCATCTCACATCCGCCCACCGAAGATTCTTCCTTAACCCTCTAATTTCGTCGTCTGCCATAAGCCTTCAGCGGAACCCTATTGACCCCTTCATCCTGGTAATGGTAGATTAGGAGTAGGAGTAATTTAGGTAGGTAGTTAGGTAGGTAGTTTAGTTGTAATGTCTCATTTCTTAGAGCATCTTCTTCGACTCCAGTGAGTTCCTTGAGCTCGCCAGAGCCTTAATTTCATCTTTTAGATTCATTGATCACCTTCTTTTAACCCTCACGATCACTTCTAACCCATTTAAACACTTAATTGATCATTGAATCGTCTAATTCACCTTCACCTTCACCGACTACTGTCGTTGTCCATGGCGGAAGTAGCTGATTTAACTTCAAATCCACAGGGTCTTCCATCGTTTTTTCATCGCTAAGGACCCTATTCTACACTTTAATAAGAGTAATTACCATCTATAATGTAAATCCTAATTTTTAATTAAGCTCCTGAGCTCACTGTCAATGGCGACTCAGGAACAGTTTAAATTATAAATTATGTATTTATTTATCTTTGCAATACTATTTTGACTTGTCTCAATCACTCATTTGAGTGAGAGATTAAGTCCTGCGCTTCAACCCACTCAAAATCTATTCAAACTGATTTTACTAATTAATCACTCATGTAATGAATTAAAGAGGAATTTAATGAGATCCTGAGGTTCCTTGCAACCTCAGGAACCTTTGCAATTAAAATGGCATAATTCACCTTTCTGTACACAATTTTCATTTCTTTTCTGGACTCACCGGAGCTCTGGTGAGCTCTGGCAAGTCGAAATTAGTCTTCAGCTTTTAGAACTTGTTGAAAAGCTCCAGATTGACATGATATTGATTACTGAGTAGTTTGAGGTCTTTAATTTGAGATTTTAACATATAGAGCTGTATATTAAGAGTTCATCTTCTCCAACTCCAGTGGAGTTGGAGAAGTCTGACAGAAGTTTTAAAGAGTCATTTGATGGATCTAAAAGCTTTAGTGTAATGAACTGAAGTTAATTTTTCCTTCAAATCTATGTAACAAACCTTTGATCCTTCTGACAAAGTACCTTAGGAGCTCAGGTGATGAGCCAGGAACCCTAATTCTAGGGTTTACACACCTGTTTAAGAGGTGGAGTGAATTTCTGAAGTTGAAAGGATCATATGCAAGGCTTTAATTTCTTGAGAAGAGGCTTAGATCAGAAAGTCAAACTTTAAGCCTTTCAGTCAAACCTGCATAGGAAATTCTGATTCTGAGCTTGAATTGAAGAATTGAGGAGTTAGAATTGATTCTGAGAATCTATTGGATGGTTTTAGAATGATTTTACTGAGCTCAGACTTGTAATTTTGGTTGGAGTTTAAACCTGCCAGTTTGCGTTATTTTTGAACCCAAACTGATGACAGAAGCTTTTTGATGAGATTTGATCATAAATTCTACCCAGTTGAGTTTGTTGAAACCCTTAGAATCTATTTTAATCGATTAAGAATGTTCTTCTGTGTCTGTACACCTATTTTAAGTTGTAAATTTCTGTCTCTAAAGCTTTTAGAGAAGCTTGAAACTTCTCTGTGTTACCTGAAGCCTCTGAGAGTTCCAAACTCATACCTGTAGCTGCGAAATAACCTATAGAGACTATTCAGAGTCTTAGTTAAGCTAGAGAGTCCAGCTGTGGACCCTGTGTACCCTTATTTCATTCCCAGGTAGTTTAAAAACCTGTAGGAACCCCTTATATTCACTCTTCAAATCAAAGAGGAAAACATCCACTTAACTTAAAGTTGACCCTGCAATCTTGTAGAGCAACTTTAGAGCTTTCCATCAAGCTTTGAATCGCTTGATTTGGAGCTCTGAGTAGGGAGAATTCCTCTGTTGAAGTCGGGTCTGGAGGGGGGAAACATAGTCCAACATCGGTAGTTTACGAGCGGGCACCTTAGAATAAAAGTGATTTGTTGCATGGGCTATTCAGTCGTCAAGCGCTCGGCGCGACTCTGAATCCTGATCATTCTGAGCATATTTGTGTGTGTGTGTGCGGGCATGTGTGTGCCTACAGGTGTGCGCCCGAGTGGGCATGTGCAAATGTGTTGGCCCTGGGAGGGCGAGGCCTGGGAGGCATTGAGCCGGTCGGCTCGAATCTGTGAACCAAGAAATAAACCAAAATCGAATGCTAATGAAATCAGGCAAGGACCGAGTAGGGTTTGGTCCCACCCTAATCTCATGGTGCTATGTACCCTCGAAAGGATCTCACCGCAAATAAAAAAAATATTTTTTGGTTAAGAGAAAATAAACCCGGTTCAACTGAAGGTTTAAAGGGAAGCCAAGAAGCATAGAAGCAGAAGAGTTGAAGTGATGAAATCACTAAGTGTTGAAGAAAGAAAGGAGAAGAACAGGCACTAAGGGAACTAAGAAGAAAAAGACTAAGGGAAGAATGCAGGAGCAGAAGAAGAGAGGAAAGAAGAGAGGTCGAGAGAATAAGAGAGTAATAAAAGAAAGAGAGAAAAGATAAAGGATAAATAAAATGAAAAGAAAGAAAGAAAGAAAGAAGAAAAAGAAAAGAGAGAAAGGCTAAAGAATAAAAAGAAGAATTTGTTTTTCTTGCATTATTTTAAATTTCTTCTTGTTTTTAAATGTTGTAATAAGGCATGTTTTAATAGAAGAACTTTATATTGCCTTCTTTTGAAATAAAATAGAAATTAACATGCTTACTTGTTAATAAAGTAGATCATTTGAGTAAATGTGTTTTCATTTGGAATTTTGTATATTCATTAAAGTTTAAATCACTGGCAAAATTCATGCTTATATAATTAACTTAAATATACCTCCTATACTTATAAAGAAAAAAATAAAAGATAACTAGAGAATTTAGAATGAATTATACCTCCCAGCGAATGACCTGGACTCAACCAGTAAAAATTTCTAAAATGTTAGGTTAATTCGACCCTATACTACACAACCGACACAATTTCGAGTTAACCTAAGTAACTTTTCTCTACTCTTAATTAAGTAAAATTAACTTAATTAACTGAGTTGAGTAAGAAATGCATCACCCGATCAAATGGAGAATCCTGCAGAAAGTAGGAAATGATTGGGGTACTAGGGTCTTTCTTCTTTGGCAGTAGGTCAGCTATAATCACGATGCTAGCCTCCTTTGACAGTACCGCTTGTCGTCCATTCTTCTGCTGTCACTTCAGGGTACAGTAGTCCTTAAAGAACATAGCGACAATAGGAATGTGATCTATAGCCTCAAAGAGAGGGACCTGAATATGAACTTCCTTAAACATCAATTTCAAGTCCTCGAAATTCTATGTATCCTTTTTCTGCGCTGTATTTTACGTCAAAGCCTTAGAAAAAGGGATGGGAATCTCGAGGTCAATTGACCTCTTGCCCTTGTCTACCATAGATGGTTCCTGAGATGGAGGGGTCGAACCATCTTGTGGTGAAGGGCATGAAAAATCAGGACGCACCTGCCTAAATGGTAGATCATATGTCTTCTTCCTGCTCCTCAATGTAACAACTTTCACATTAGCATGCTGTCCGTGAGGTGGTGGAGCAGAAGGGGCAGAATATGCGGGGTTCTACAGTAAAGGTGGCTGGCCATAACCAGGTGGTAAAAGAGGCACTTGTAATATAGCATGCACCTATCCCTATGTTGCTTGAAACCTAGGTGGGGCGCCTTGGTTCTACACATATCATGGGTTAGGGATAGGTTGGGAGGGAAGGGCTCCCTAAGTCCTGTGCTCCTGCAACAACTGGTTCTGCATGTTTTGGATACTCTGTATTTGGTCAGCCATTGCCTTCATTATTTGCAAGCTATCTTACGTAGATTTCCGTATTGATTCTTGCAGCTCCTCTTTCAATTCCTCCAAAGGGTCGGCTTGCTTTAGAGGGTGACCGGCAGCTTGATGCAGCAGCTGATATAAAGATTGGGATTGCTGCTTCTGAGAAGGGAATGGCTGCTACCTGGGGTACGTGTTCTGTGCATTCCCGTATTTCCTAGTCTGGTAGTGTGGATCTTGATGTGGTCTCTAAGAGTTTCCAAATAAGGAGAAATTTGGATGCTAGTGCTAACCAAGGTTATACGTCTTTGAGTACGGGTTATTACGCCCGTATCCTTGAATAGCATTGACATCTTGGTAGGCCGAGGACGTTTGAGATGTATATTCATAAAGGGAATACGTATTAAAATCATCATGTGGTGTGTAACCTTTATTATGTGTTGCCAGATCAATATTATTCGTAGGATCTTGGTATGTAGGATCCCGTGAATATAGAGAAGATGCATCCCGAGTGAGTAAATTAACTCAAGCAAGAGGGGCTTGAGGTGCATAGGAGGATCTAGATATAGTAGAATTTCCAGTGAATTCAGGTTGAGCTCGAATCAGTTTGTTGAGCTTCTTATATAGCAGATCAACCTTATCCAGCTTCTTGGTGATGATGTCCATATCGGCTCGAGTAAACTCGATGTGAGCCTCATGGACACTAACCCGTTGCTGTCCAGGTCGCTAGAATTGGTTCATTGATGTGACATCCATTCAATTCTCTGCCAAAGACTTGAACAAATCAAATGCATTGTTCTCATCTTTTACAAGGAAATTCTCGCCACTAGCTACATCGGCCAAATACCTATGTGTGTCATCCAGCCTGTGTGATGATAACGTCATCATCAGCCATATATAGCTTTATTTACTCATATTCCATCATTAAATGCCTCCACATAACCACCAGAAGACATTAATTCATTGCACATCCTTTCTAAGAGAATAACAAGAAACCAGGGTTAAAACTGTAATTTTACCATCCTATCTGAATGCAGAACAATTACGAGATTTCTCTAGGGTTAATTAAAGGTCAAATGGTCATAAATGTCTAATAAGTGGGTTCATGCAGACAGAAATGGGTTTTCACGCATTTCAAGAATTAAATGACATCTAAAATCATAAAAATAAACTTGCTTAATTGATGAGGTTTTGGTCAAGATAAAATTCATATAGAACCTCTAAAAATTATAGAAAAATATTCTCTAGGGTTTGGCATCTTTGATTTGACCACCTGAACCCATTTTGACCTAAAATAGTCTCAGATAGACTTTTGCTCTAATTTGGGTTTCTTCGTAAATTACCCAGTCAAACTAGGTAAAAACCAAAATCCAACTCCACCATTGTCTTTCTTAAGTCCAAATTAGGTTTTTATCAAAATTTGGGCCCAATCAGAGATTGTCTTGACCTAGTTTGCAATTTGGTCCAGTATGACTCTTTTTCTCTCGCACAACCCCTCAGCTTTTTAAATTCCTTGCAAGTACCCCCTATCTTTGTCGTCTTATTCACCAACAAGTCCCTGCCATCTTCAACTCCTAAACCTACTTCACTGGCGACCTTTGATTGAAGAATTATCCCTGATTGATTGACGAATCTCTCCCAAAATAGAAAGGGGGATTCCTGAGGAAGTTACCTTCCATTTAAGCCATGCACGAGGCTCTAATTTCTACTCAAAAGCTCATGCAAACCTTTTGAAGGTTTGGGTCTCCTAAAATCGTGAAGCTTCCAAGCTCCCAGTCTTGGTTTCCAAGCTTGGAAGGACATCCTATGGCCTATAAAAGCATACCATGGGCATGCCTTACTCCCTTAGCTTGTTCTTGACGGTATCTCACCTTCTTACCTCCTCTTCGGCTGAGATCCTCCACAAGCTTCGACGAGCCTCTCCGACCTCCTTCCTCGTCCGCTGTCACGGACAATAGCCGATGGATTCCCCTTCGTCTCATTTGTCCACGTCTAACAACACCAGCGAGCACCCCTTAGAACCCCTCTTCCTCGCTATCCCCTCAGAACACTGGCATCGATTTTGGCAGGCCAGTGCCGTGGAAGATGAAATCTCCGTTGAGGTGGATGGCGAGGAAGAGGGGTTCTGAGGGGCGCTCGCTGATGTTGTGAGACGCGGATGAATGAGACGAAGAGGAATCCATCGGCTATTGTCCATGACGGTGGACGAGGAAGGAGGTCTGAGAGCCTCACCAGAACTTGAAGAGGATCTCGGCTGAAGAGGAGGGGAGAAGGTGAGATATCAGTTAAGAACAAGCTAAGGAAGTAAGGCATCCCTAGGCCTTGATTTTATAGGCCATAGGAGGTCCTTCCAAGCTTGGGAGCTTAGAAGCTTCAAGATTTTAGTAGAACCAAACCTTCAAAAGATTCACACGAGCTTTGAAGTAGGAATTAGAGAGTCATGCATGGCTCAAATGGAAGGCAACTTCCTCAAGAATCCCTTTTTCTATTTTAGGAGAGATTCGTCAATCAATCAGGGATAATTCTTCAATCAAAGGTTGCCGGTGAAGTAGATTTAGGAGTTGAAGGTGATGGGGACTTGTTGGTGAAGAAGATGATAAAGTTAGGGGGGTATTTGCAAGGAATTTCAAAAACTGAGGGGTTGTATGAGAGAAAAAGAGTCATATTGGACCAAATTTCAAACTAGGTCAAGACAATCTCTAATTGGGCCCAAATTTTGATACGAATGTAATTTCGACCTCAGGAATCCAATGATGAAGTTGGATTTTGGTTTTGACCTAGTTTGACTAGATAATTTATGCAAAAGACCAAATTAGGGCAAAAGTATGTCTAACACTCTATTTTAGGTCAAAATGGGTTCAAGTGGTCAAATCAAAGATGTCAAACCCTAGAGAATATTTTACAGGATTTTTAGAGGGTTTAGATGAATTTTATCCTGACCATAACCTTAGTTAATTAAGCGAGTCTATTTTTAGGATTTCAGTTGTCATTTAATTCTTGAAATGCGTGAAAACCCATTTCTATCAGCAGGAACCCACTTATTAGACATTTATGACCATTTAACCTTTAATTAACCCTTAAGAAACCCCATGATTGTTCTACATTCATGATAGGATGGTAAAATTATAGTTTTAACCCTGGTTTTTTGTTATTCTCTTAGAAAGGATGTGCAATGAATTACTGTCTTCTAGCAGTTTTGTAGGAGCATTTAATGATGGAATATGACTAAATAAAGCTAGATATGGCTAATGATGACGTTATCATCACCATGGTAAAAGATTTGAGCCAGCTGCCATTTGGGCACACCATGGTGCGAGCATTTCCTAAGGAGATCGTGAAATCGGTCCCAGGCATCATGCAACTTCTCCCTAGGTCCTTAGGAGAAAGTCGTAATCGCACGCCTCTTCACGTTCATACGACCGATCGAGAAGAATGTTTTCATAAATTCACGACGTAATTCTGCTCAAGTTCCAATTGGCCTCCCGATCGTCTTGAACCAATATGAAGCTTTATCTGAGAGAAAATGGAAAATGCTTCATGAGAACAATTCCCTAATCAATGTTCTTGGGTTGAACCATTTCTATGATTTGACTCAGGTCCTCTATATGCTGGAATGGATCCTCATTCGAGTTCTCATAGAAATAATTCTGGATCAAGCTAATTACGTTGGGTTTCAAATTGAATGCGTCTCTGCCTGCGAGAATTCGAACTTGAGGTGCAAGAAATTAGTGCTGCCAGATCGTAGAAATCCCGTAGTTGTTCTCCACAGGGTGGATGCTGCATTCTATCCAATGTCGTCAAGATTCTGTCAATATTCTGTTGATATCACTCCTCTGATTCGACGACCCGGGCTTCTAGGGAAGCCATCGAGTCCAGATTTCCTAGGTCTTGACCAGGTCTGGGTCCAGGGTTAGCCATCTTGGCTAAGAGAGTGGATGAAGAAGAAGGGTGAGAAGATCAATGTTCTTGGGTTGAACCATTTCCGCGATTTGACTCAGGTCCTCTATATGCTGGAATGGATCCTCATTCAAGTTCTCGTAGAAATAATTCTGGATCAAGATAATCACATTGGTTTCAAATTGAATGCATCTTCACCTGCGAGAATTCAGACTTGAGGTGCAAGAATCGATGCTGTTGGATCGTTGAAATCCCGTAGTTGTTCTCTACAGGGTGGATGATGCATTCTATCCATTATCGTCAAGATTCTATCAATATTTTGTTGATATCGCTCCTCTGATTCGATGACCTAGGCTTCCAAGCGAGCCATCGGGTCCATATTTCCTGGGTCTTGACCAGATCTGGGTCCAGGGTTAGCCATCTCAGCTAAGAGAGTGGATGAAGAAGAACGGTGAGAAGATGGTCTGCGGATGCGACAAATCACCTTCGCCTCCTTGAGATTGGCTCCCAAGGTCCAACTAGTTGAGGTTTAAGTGACCTTGTTAAACATTGGGTTGCTATGCTAACATGTTTGGTTTTGAAAAACCTGTCGTCGTAGTATGAAAGCGAGGAACTCGTGTTCAACAAATAAAATTTATACCGGAATGGAAATCCCAGGTCGAACACAGGGAGGCAGACGTTTGATTTAAAAACACGTGTTTGTTTTATTTGTGACGAAGTAAATTAATTGATTAGAACTGTCTAACTATTTACAATAAATAGAAGAGAGAGAGTGACTAAGAGAGAGAGAGAATATTACAAACAAAAACCAAAAAGAGGTGTAGAATGAACATGGAATTCATCATTAAAAAAGATTGTTTGCTACACTAAACATTACGACTAGAAAGTTGGAAAATGATTACACTAGAAAGTAGTAAATCTACTCTAGAAAGCAGTAAAAAGAATGGGGAGAGAGATATCCTCCTCGACGGTCGCTTGGAGGACGAGCCGGACGGGACGACGCCTAGACGAAGGGGAACGGAGCAGGACAAAGGAGGATGAAGCAGAAGGAACGAGAATAGGGTAGCACGTCGTCGTCGTCATTACGGGATCCGCTTCTGAAAGGGGGACGAAAATTTGACTTTATCTCACGAGAAGCATCCCGGGTGTGGGACAAGCTTCTCTTGAGCTTTGGAGAGGGAGAGAAGAGAAGGAAGGGTTCAGAATTTCATGTGAAGGGGGTCTTCTTTTATAGTTACAAGGAGTGGGGGCATTTTGGTCATTCTAATTTGAAAAAATTAATTCAAGACCTTTAGTGATGGATAAATCCGTCGCTAAAGGTCATAACGTGGGCATAGTGGCCGATGCACGTGCGCCCGCTCACCTCCTAGCGCATAATGCATGCACACGTCCAGCTAATCTCAGTCGTCCAATCGCGGATCAGACGGCTTAGATCGCTCCTCCGCTTGCCTCCTCTACATGCCTGCCCGCGTGTGATTCCGTGTGAGGCACGGCTTGCATTAGCACATAGGACGGATTGGGCACCCGCAGCTACTCGATCGCGATCAAGCGGTGGTGGAGCTTGCTCACCCGTGCTCCAACACCCGCTCGCGAGGAGTCGATCGCGTGCCGCTTGCTCGCGATAGTGCTTTCGCTCACTGCACTGCATCGCCAAGATGGTCGTACATATGAATTCAGGCGCGCACATCCACAGCCGTTGGATGCGCATCCAATGGCAGAGAAGCGACGCTCTGATTGAAGAAGAGAAGGTGCGGCGGGTGCTTCGGTCGGTTGGGCGTCTAAGATGGCGCCACATGGCACCATCTGAGTCATCCATCTTCTGGATGATGTATATGGTGCCACAGTTGTCGGATTGAGTCGATTTTCACACCGTTAGGCTGCGATCGTCGATCCAAATCCATTCGTGCGGTCGGATTTGTCGTCTGAAGTGTGGATTAACACCATCTTGGCCCTTGATCTTCTAGGGTTCCTTAGTATCTATCTGATGCTACGAATATCCCATTAGGATGATCTTGGAGTCGTTGAACTCCAATCGTCGCCCTGATCACATCTGTACGGTTGTATCTTCGATCTGAGGCCCCGATAAAAAGTTTTCCCTATCCAAGAACATAAAAGGAGACAATTAACCTCCATTTTATTCAAACTACTATAAATGCAAGATGATGCATGTTATGCAATATTTATAGCATGCAATGCAATCCTATGCTTAAGAACATGCATAAATAGACATCTTAACTAGTGTAAACGTGTTTACATCATATCCCCATGACTATCTTTTTCTAATCCCTAGCAAAAACTATATGCTATTTATAAAAAAATTAGGTTGGATTATTTGGGCATGAGTTATTTTCAATCATTAAGAAACTGTCTACTTAGGATCTGAACTTTCAAAGACACAATAGTGCCCGAGTATTTGCCAAAATACAGACCGCCTCAAGCCCTCACCTTATTCAAAGAAAAATTTCTTTTTCTCTTTTTCCTCTTTTCTAATTTTTTTTTTTGGATTTTCAAGTTTTAGGGTTTAAGAGTGGCTTTCTACGGTCATTCAACTCACCCAACATTTGATGAGAACCTTACGTTCTAAGCATCTTATTGTGAATGTGATAGACTCGTTGACCGACAGTTAAAATGGACTTCAGATTTCTACGCCTCTAGGTGACCTAAAAAAAAAGAATTCTGCCTGAAGCTGTATCTTTACAACTGGTAGCTTTCTCCCTACTTTTATTTTTACGGGGTCAACACAAGGGTGAATCCAGTGTATATCTCCCCGATTTATTCTACTTTTCCGCTTCTTCCTAAGTGTTTTGGGAATTTCAGTGCATTTATTGAGCTGGGTTCTGGACAACCGGTCGATGAGCTGTTACCACCAACAACTTTCCAGCCATACTCGTGCGGCGAAGTGTGGCTTATTTCATTTTTTCTTTTCTCCTTTTCTTTTTGACTTTTTTTTTTTAAAGTAGGTGGCTTCCTTGGTCTAAGATTTACCTAAAGGCAGAAAAAAGAGAAAGATCCAGTGACTGGGCTCTGGACAACCTACCTATGGGCAGTTACCCACGATAACTTGCCAGCCATACCACCCTAGAAGGTTCATTAGCTACCCAATTTCTGCTAGAATCGTCGAACATCGAGTTAGTGACAAGATAGTGTGTAGATGCTTAAAACTCAAAATTCCCTGAAATTAGAGGTGGGTCGATAAGTCGTGTACTTATCACCCAAACTTATTTACTCCAATTAAAATAGAATTCAAGTTCGCGAGGACTCGAAAAATAAATCCACATTTTAATGGATACACGGGCTGATTAAGTCCAAAGACCTGAAGGGTCTTTGTGCTCAAATCATAATATAATATTTCCTAAGATTGAAAATTTTCTTAAACCTAAGTTCTCTTACCTAATTCCAAATTTTTTTTTTAATAAAAGAAAATAAAACAAATCTACAAAGTTGACGAATAAATTCAAAGATGAATATCCACCCCCCCATGCCTATCTAATGCAACGTCCTCATTGTATTAAAAAGAAATAAAATAAATTGGAATAGAATAGAAAGCACCTGAATTGCGTGAATGTCAGGTCTACTTCGAGATATAAAGTAAAAAGAACTGTATATGTGCTAAATTTAGTGCCTTCAGCTAGGCACACTATACAAAGAAGTGAAATAAAGTATTCACAGCTGCAAGTCAGAATCAGAATAAACATAAGAATCCCCTAACCTGTCAGTAGATGTCCACAAATGTGAACCAGATTGTGGTGTGGACCCATACCCCATAATCGAGAATATCTTAGGTTTTGGATAAAAATTACCCAAAACCTAAAATCAGTATGCAAGTGGGGTCGGGCCTGCGATTTATGAGGATGCAACCCAAGAACAAAAAGTCGGGTTACAGAGAATTCAAGCTCAAAAGGATAATCATTGAATGTGTGCTTGGGTTTGACATCCTCAGAACAAATGTCGTAAGGGTCCTAGTTTGATGGTTTCAGATGAAATGAAACCCTTAGACACAATCTTCTACTTTCTCCGGAGTTAACTTCCCAGCTTCTATCCTCCTCATTCAGAATGTTAAATTCTGGGACCTCTTGCATATTAATCACCCCATCTGAAATCTCCAAATCTACATTATGTGGCTGAATTAGAATTGACTTGGGTCTAATTATCTCGAAAATAGAATCATTGATAAGCTCAATGGGGTGTAACTGATAATCAGGGCATTTGATTAAATCCTCCAGAAAATGCAATTCTAAATCCATAATGTGAGCCCTAATAAAATCAGTTTCCTCAATTATTGGGCTATCAAATGATCTTTCAGATTCTTCAGATCCCAATCGTCTCACAAAAATTGTGTTATGTAAACTCGCGTAAGACTTCGCAAATCGAATCTTCACCATCAAAATCAAAGAAATCGAAATCCATATTAATGTATGTCTCAAAATCATCTGTCACTTTCTGTTCCAAGGAGACATACGTTTCCTCGTACCCTGGCTCAGGGATCTCAAGTGAAGAAATCAGATCATCCTTAATTGGTTACTCTAATTCAATCTAGTCAGCCTCGTAACAAGTGTCCCCCCCAACAGGTGCCTGAGTTGGTTCTGACATTGGCTTTCCTGAAGGGAGTTCATCCTGGGAATCATCCCACGACTGAACTAAAGCAACCAAAAATCTCATCCTCAATTTTGCTAACTTCCCAAGTAGAAACTCACCTGGGTTCTTATCCTTAACATCCTGGAGCTAATCCAACAAATACTTGTTCAAATCAGCAATCATTTCAATCAGGAGCTCCAATCTCTCAATGCAAGGTATTGGCTGAACTTCTAAAGATTATATGATATTCCTCAAGTTAGCCAGAACCTTATCTTGAACCTGGTTATCCTGAACCAAATGAGTTGGTTCAAGGTTGGGCGAGTTTGGGATCAATGCAAGGGAATTAACGAATTGAGATTCGTTATACCCTTCCTGATAATAGGTCATTTCAGATTGTTCAAATGGTGGTGATGGCCTAAAGACAGTGTAATCAGAGGATGGGTAAGAATCAATGTATCCTTCTTGATTGTAGATCATATTAGGTTGTTCATGAAAGGTTGACGATCTGTAATCGATGTAGCTCTGAGAAGGATAGAAATCACAATCAAAGTGTTCAGGGTTAGACCCTAAACACGGAGGTCTGGAACTGTATCCCCAATCCGAGTTATCCCAACTAACTGATGGTTGATTACAGTACGAGTCGGAATAATCGTCATGTTGAGGATAATTCAAAACAGGAGGGAAAGAGCGGGAATGCGTGTAATATGTGGAAGGATTCATGAGAGATGGGAGGAAGAAAGGCGCCCTGCAATACAAACAATCAAACCTATCCTTAAGCGGGCTAGCCTAAAAACCTACAGACTCCCAAAACCCGTCTTGAGATAGAGAAACGATTTGATCTACTTCTGTCTGTTCAATCCAACCAGTTAGGAGGGACTGGGGAGAAGGTTCTTCTTTCGGCTTGCGCCTCCGGTTCCCAGTGTACCTCCCAGCCACGATCGTTTGATTCTGCTCCCCTAGCTAGACATCAGATTGAATAGTAGAAAGTGGTTAATCGAAAATAATCTCGTTCTGGGCTCTGAAGAGCGAGTCAAATCCTTAAGGCCAACGTCTACTCTATTTTATTTAGGGCAAGGTTTGAATGTGCTTTGGAATGTGATGGGCCCTTTATTTGGGTTGTGCCCTTAATGATAGATTGATTTGTGTGTGCGTGCACAACCAGTGGTTTTCAAGCAAGATTATTTTTGATGTGGTGAATTTTAGAGTTCAAATCTTGCTTAGTAGCTTTTAGGATTCAACTTTAGGTGTTTTCAAACAAGTTTTGTTGGCACACCAGGTTTTGAAAGCATAGGTGAAGATGTTTTCCTTTGAAGCTTAAAAAGAATGTGGAGTGCTTGGTAAATCCCTAAGAGTTGAACCTATGTGGCAGCTACTTGATGAGTTGATTTTAATTGAAGTGGTGCGGCCCAATCAACTCAAACAACTGGCCTTTTGCACCACTTAATTAGGCACACAAATGATTTCGTAATCTGATTTCTACTCAGTTATGTGTTTAGATGTGTGTACCGGCTCCAAAGGTTGGTTTACCGGTCGAGTTTGAAAATCAGATGAGGTTGTGTACCTCTGTGAGATTTTTTTTTAATTTATTTGTTTTTTTTAAATATGGAGGTTGGGGTGAGTATGGGTGTTAAACAACAAACAATCTAACCATAGAGTTTATAAGAACACCTAGGTTGATTGATGTTTGTGTTATTACGTGGTGGAATGAAATCTAATGGGTGGGAGGTGGGGGATAACTCACAGAACCTTTAACAGCACTTTTCTCCAATCTACCGCTTTTGCTCGTCTTGAAAGAGTACCTGCAATTACAATAAGAAAGGAGAGAAGTGAGGTAAATGATTTGTAAGTTAAAAAATGCGAAGAAAAAAATCAAAGAGCGTCGCCTCCCTGGCAACGGCGCCAAAATGTTGAACGTCAGGTTGCTACGCTAACGTGTTTAGTTTTGAAAAGCCTGTCGTCATAGTATGAAAGCGAAGAACTTGTGTTCAACAAATAAAATCTATACCAGAATGGAAATCTTGGGTCGAACACAGGGAGGCAGATGTTTGATTTAGAAATATGCATTTGTTTTATTTGTCACGAAGTAAATTAATTGATTAGAACTATCTAACTATTTACAATAAATAGAAGAGAGAGAGAGTAAGTGAGAGAGAGAATATTACAAACAAAAACCAAAAGGAGGTGTAGAATGAACATAGAATTCACATTAAAAAAGATTGTTTGTTACACTAAGCATTACGACTAGAAAGAGGGAAAATGATTACACTAGAAAGTAGTAAATCTACTCTAGAAAGCAGTAAAAAGAATGGGGAGAGAGATATCCTCCTCGACGGTCGCTTAGAGGACGAGCCGAACGGGATGATGCCTGGACGAAGGGGAACGGAGCAGGATGAAGGAGGACAAAGTAGGAGGAACAGGAACGGGGCAACACGTCATCATTGTCACGGGATCTGCTTCCGAAAGGGGGACGAAAATTTGACTTTATCTTGCGAGAAGCATCCCAGGTGTGGGACAAGCTTCTCTTCAGCTTTGGAGAGAGAGAAGAGAAGGAAGGGATCAAAATTTCGTGTGGAGGGGGTCTCCTTTTATAGTTGCAAGGAGTGGGGGCATTTTGGTCATTCCAATTTGAAAAACATTAATTCAGGACCTTAAGTGATGGATAAATCCGCTGCTAAAGGTCCTAACGTGGGTGTAGTGGGCTGTGAGCGTGCACCCGCTCACCTCCTCGCACGTAATGCACGCACACGTCCAACTAATCTCAGCCGTCCGATCGCGAGATTGGACGGCTTAGATCGCACCTCCACCTGCCTCCTCTGCATGCTCGCTCATATGTTATTACGTGTGAGGCACGGTGTGCAATAGTGCGTGGGACGGATTGAGCGGTCGTGGAGCTCGCTCACCCACACTCCAGCACCTGCTCACGAGGAGTTAATCGTGCGTCGCTTGCTCATGATAGTGCTTTCGCCCGCTACGCTACATCGCCGAGATGGTCGCGTGGATGAATTCAGGCGCACGCATCCACAGCCGTTGGATGCGCATCCAATGGCGGAGAAGCGGCGCTCTGATTGAAGAAGAGAAGGTGCGGCAGGTGCTTCGGCCGGTTAGGGCCCATCTTCTGGAAGATATAGATGGTGCCACGGTTGTCGGATTGAGTCGATTTTCATGCCGTTAGGCTGCGATCGTCGATCCGAATCGATCCATGCGGTCGAATTTGTCGTCTGAAGTGTGGATTAACACCATCTTGTCCCTTGATCTTCTAGGGTTCCTCAGTCTCTATTTGATGCTACGGATATCTGATTAAGGCAATCTTGGAGTCGTTGAACTCCAATCGTCGCCCTGACCAGATCTGTTCGGTTAGATCTTCGATCCGAGGCCCTGATAAATAGTCACTCTGTCCATGAACATAAAAGGAGACAATTAACCTCCATTTTATTCAAACTAATCTAAATGCAAGATGATGCATGTTATGCAATATTTATAAGCCTAAATCAGGATGCAATCTAACATCCATTACGCATCTAACCTCCATTTATAGTATGCAAACTAACCTCCATTTATAGTATGCAATCTAAATGGAAGATTGATAAATATTCGGCAATTGAATTTTTAAATCGTGATTAAAATCAGGATGAATTTCAGGGAAGGGTGAAAAGGATTATGAAAGGGTTTGAAATTCAAAATCAAACCTTTTTCACTAAAATAATTTCTTTTTTTACTTTTTTCTCAAAGATTTTTTTTCAAACTTTTTGAAATATTTCAAATTTTTTTCCTTTTTTTTTTTCAAACAAAACTCTAACCCTAAGATTCAAAGGACCCCTAAATCTAAATCCTAATTTTTTTTTGTAATTTTTTTCATGAAAGTAGGTAGATTTATTTTTTCAAAAATCAAATCTAGTCCTAGAGTTTAAATAGAAAACCTAAACTTGAGATAGTGAAGTGCACCTGATTTTTCATCGGCTACGCCTAATGTATGCACAGAATCCACCTTTCTTGTTCCTGCACATCAAAAAGTAAGTAGAAATGGATTTTTCAATGTTAAGTTTAAAGAAATCAAAATTGTGTTGCCTCCTTGGCAACAACACTATTTGTTGTGGTCGTAAAATGCATATTTGATTAGAAACATGTCGTAGTATAGTGTGATTATGACTTAAACAAAAATTTAAATAACGAGACAGTGAGTCCCGGTTAATCTCAGGGAGGTGTTAAGATACGAGACTAATTTTTTATCCTTTTTACTTACTTAAAATCGTATGCCAATTTATAAAGTCTAAGTTAAAGATGCACCAGTTGTATTGTTTATGGGAAAAACATGTGCGTGCGTCAAATATATTATGAATGTGAAAGTGTGTGTTGGCATGCACACAATCTTAATAATGCGAAGATGACTAGCGGAAAATGAATCTATCGTTAATTCATTAATGTCTTCGAGAACCAACATTTTGTTACATTAAAATAACACAGTAGATATCAGGCAACAAGAGAGTGTAGTATAGATATAGAGAGTAGATATCCTGTAATAATTGATTTTATTTCCTCAAAGATTGTCATCATTATAATCGAAGATAGAGGAAAGCTTGTACATGAAAGCTTACATGGGAATTCTTGCTATTAGAAAATAGATGCATGCATGGGTCTAAGGAAGATTATGGATGCATCATTCAGGCAGAGGATT
This sequence comes from Thalassia testudinum, assembly GCA_037157565.1. Taxonomy (NCBI): domain Eukaryota; kingdom Viridiplantae; phylum Streptophyta; class Magnoliopsida; order Alismatales; family Hydrocharitaceae; genus Thalassia; species Thalassia testudinum. Next base: position 2,382,335 of record JAZHRO010000046.1, read on the forward strand.
GCTACACTACTAAGAAAGAAATTAGTACAGAAAGTAAACTCAGAAGAACTAAGCTAGATAGAACTTAGGGCTTTGGAGGTGGTCTCCAATGGCCTATGTTGCTTGAGGTGGTAGAAGGGAAGAGAGGGATGGCCAAGGTGTGTAGGCCAGCCTCTTGAGAAGGTGGTCGAGTTGCTTGGATCTCGGACATGAAGGTGGTGATGCTTGAAATTGGAGGAGCTCGTCAATGGAAATGGAGGTACCATCCAAGATGGGTGTGCATGTCCATCCAAGGGGTCCCTTCAATAGACTTGGGGAGGGGGGGGGGGGGTCATCTAGAGAACTATAGAGTTCTCTAGAAGACCTCCAAAGTTGGTGTCAACTTTGGTTGGGAGTGGTCTTCTTAGATCCATAAATTGTGGATCCAAGAATGGGCTACTTTGGATGCTATTTTTGGCAACTCAAAGTGGCTCCACTTAGAGAGAGTTCTAGAGAACTCTAGAGGTGGCAGCCAAGTATGTGTGTGTGAGTTTGTGTGCGTGACTAGGTGTGTGTGGTTAGGTGGTCTAGGTCGAGTCCTATAGGTCTAGGTGATTGGGTTTAGGTAGGCTCCTAGAATTAGGGTTTTGAAACCTAATACTAACGTGAAAGTGCAAATAAACTTATTACAAGTTTAATTGAGTGGATGTGTGTCTAATTGGGAGAGAAAATACCTAATTAGTTAGGCTTGAGTCAATTAAACTCTCACTAAGTCCAGTTGGACTTGTGTTGGTTGAGATTTGAGCTCAATTGGTCTCTATAAGCCCAATTGAATAAGTGAAGTGTAATTGACTTAGATCTAAGTCAATTGGATTTAGAGAGAACCAACTTAGGTTCATAGGAGGGCCTTAGGGTAGTGTACCAGGCTTAAGGCACCTTAATTTATGTTCCCTAGGGTGTAGAATTGGGTTTAGGGGCTTAGGAAATCAAGATCCAAGCTTGATTTCAAAAATAGGGATTGGAGAAGGCTTTCAGACGTCTGATTTAACAATCAAATGACTTATACTTGAAAATCAGAAAAACTCTAGTTTGGACGTCCAATGTTGAGTCAGGGAGGAGTTTAGGTTCTATCTTGGAATTTTGCAGAAATTAGACGTCTGACACCTTGTCTAGACATCCAATATTCTAGCAGAATTGGGTTCTAGGTCTGTGGGTGGTGTCCAAGGGTTTTGGACGTCCAGCAACCTACGTGGATGTCCAGATATGGGCTGGAATGAGGGTTTTGAGGTATCCTAGGCTAAAGTGACCTAATATAAGGGTGGCTAGGGTTTAGGAGGGTCTCTCAAGCTATCCTAAGGCTAGGAAAGGTCCTATGTTCTTCATAATTTAACTCCTACATTAAAATGCTACTTAGTAGAGTAGTATACCTCTCCTACATTATTTCTTCCTCTTTATTCCAGGGCTTCTGCTCCAGCTCTGTTGTAGCTCTAGCCTCTTCTCTGCTTCAGATCTAGCTTTAGGCCATCTCCTGAGCTTGTTATTGCCTACAATCCAAATAATGCACTAATCAGTACATTATAACATTATTTCATGAAACTCTATATAAAATAAAAAAGATGCAATGTACGCTATTCATGGATGAATTATACTACAATTATGCTAAGTTCTAACTTAATTTAGGTCATTTAAGTGCTATGATTGCTACGCAATCATGAGGACACTAAAGTAGATGTCTCAACTAATATTGAAGTAGAATCTAATTCTGAAGCATTCAATTTTGAAAAAGGGCTAATTGAAGAAATCAATTCTGAGGATGTTGATTTTCATGGATCTTGTCTTGATTTAGGTGAGGTGGCACATAAGGAGTTAATTTCTGAATTTGAAGATGAATTGATCAATAATCCCACCTCCCATTCAACCCTTGAAGAGCCTAAATATGAATGAATTGGACTTGAATCTGATGAACCCAAGTCTTAATTAATTCCATACTGTCTTATAGACTTGCATCCTATTGAAGGGGTTGATGAAATTCAAAATATCCCGAGTAAAGATTTGAATGATTTGGAGGATATGAATAACGAAATTGGCATTTCGAAAGAAAATTTAGAGAGAAATTTATACCATAATTTAAGGGTTCCTGATAATTTTAAACTCCTTACCTTTTATAAAGACCCTTATGATCCTCCTGATTTACCAAGACCCTTGAACTCGAGTGCACTTCTTCCATGAATCATCTTTCAAGCTTCATTGTCAAGAGACATAAGCTTTGTATGTTGATTATCTCCTCTGTGTTTGAATCTCTAGACTCAAGTTGCATGGGCCCAAACTGAGGATTGCACTTGATTATTGACTGTTAGAAAATAGATGGATGTGGTCATTTCTGATTCTACATCTATCGAGCATTCTACCGTTAGGTATAGGGTTGCATCACCAACTCATCCGTATTTGCAGACATCTGATTTTGAGCTTCCTTGATCTATCTGTTATTCTACTCTTGACCCTCTCCTCCTTACTGATTGATTCATCTTTTCAGGGTCTAGGAGAGATTGAAGGCATAAAAGTCGACGCTTGTTGGGAGACGACCCAACACCTTTGATTGTATATACAATTTAGTATGGTTTGCAAATTTGGAGCTATTCAAGCCACATTATGCCAACTCAGTCTCTTTAGGTGATTTCTACGCTTTTTTGGTGTTTATAGCATACAATGAGAACATTGCATGAAATATGCATGGGGGTGGATTTATATTTATTTTTAGTTGAGTTACTTATCTACCTAGCCTTTAAATAAATAAAAAATTTTCAATCTTCCATTATTTTCAAAAAAATAGTCGGTGCTTTTAGAATTTAAGCTACAAAAGACTGAAAAATTTTGATTTTGAGGATTTACTGATCTTAGGAAATTTATGAACAATGTCTTTTTTGCTTAGACTCTTTAGGTCAATTCTCGACTTAATCATCTAAAGTATTTACTAAAATACGTATTTGTTTCTTGAGTCTTTGTTGAGATTTGAAAAAGTTAAGGTATTAAGTCAAAGGAGTGATAAGTATGTGACTTATCTTCCCACCCTCTAGTTTGAAAAGTTTGAGAAAATTAAGCAATCTACACCTGCACATATGCACTGACTCATCTTTTGGGTGACCTACCATTGGAATTTAAGTAGTCAATAGGACCTAGATTATTGCATGGCTGGCATGTTGCACTTGGTATGCTCCCCAAATATACGGTGTTTAGATCCCAGCCTTGCATCTTTATCTTTTCGTGCCTTTGTTTATGAGATGTTCTTGAATGGGATTAGGCAAGCCACCTACTTAGAAAAATGTGTAGAGAAAGAAGAAAATTTAAGAAAAAAAGTATAGTAGGAGGAAGTATATTTTCTAAAAAAATTCAAAATTAAAATAAGCAGTGTGCGTCCAAATATCCTAGAAAATCCCAAAATAGAGAAGTGTTCTAATAAGAAACCTTATGGTTTAGCCAAGGAAATATACCTTCGAGGTTGACCCTAGGATGGAGAAGGGTAGGGAGAAAGCTACCAGTCCTTAGTAATGCAAATCCAAAAGCTTAGGTCAATAGAGCAAAGAAATGGTCTTAGTCTTGTTGAAAATTTAGAATTCAGTAAGGTTTCCCAATTGAAGAGTCAATTTTCTTTTACACACACAGAAGGCTTAAAATTGGAGTTCAATTCAAATTTTGGGTAGGTTGACAGAGCCATAAAACATTGCTCTTGAGACCCAATTCTTAGGCTAATAGAGTCCCTAATTTGACTTAAGTGATTTGTATTTGAGTCAGTACTCTAGAACTATTGAGTCTTCAACGTTAAGGTTTTATGTACGGTTCCTTTATTTTGGTGAAAAAATCAGGATTGATGTTTTTAATTCAACTTAGCTCAAATTCACAATCCTATTTCCTATGTAAATATTATTTTCCTGTATAGTTTTCACTTAGTAGCTTGAGGACTATCTAACGATAAGCATGGGGATGTGATAATTCCATATTTATTGACATAATTTCTTCCTAACTAATGTTAGTTCAAGGGTAAATTAGGTCATATTGCATTTGTATAGGTTATATTAGCATTTATTAGCATTCTATAAATGGTGCATAATTTTGGATTTTTCAACAATATTTCCCTTAACTATATATGGTACCATGATGTTCTTATTTTTATGTGTGCAGGTGCTAGAAACTAACTGGAGATTGACAAAGGGAAGATTTGGATTTGAGCTCACTTGTATATATGGCTGAGTCATTTCCAAAACCCATTTCCTAACCCAATTGACTCTAGACCCTAATCAATCTAGAAGCCTAATTTTCCTTAGCCTAGCACCTAGTTACCTAGTAGAATTAGCCACCCTTATGGCCAGGCATGAACCTTGATTTCTATAACTATATGGTCGGCCAACCTAGATTTAACCCTCAACATACTAAAAACCCTAACCCTAAAACCTAAAACATATCCTAAACCACCACCACCTAAACCTTTCTTAGATTTCAAGTAAAGCCCTTTGGAGAGCCATAGGTAGTCCCTTCTCCCCTCCATATAGCCAGCCAACTTGATGTAAAAATCCCCATAATTCCTTATCCTAAGACCAAGATCTAGCCTCCAAAACCCTAGACCTATCTCTTCCTATAGCCTCCCATATCCCTTGAAACCAACCTAGTATGGTTAGCCACCTATACACCTCTAATTCTAACCCTAGACCACTATCCAATGGCCATAAAGCCCACCTACTATGACCAACCACTTATCTCCTAAATAAAAACCATGTGGCTGACCATGTGACTCTTAATCCACACCCTCCATCAACCTCTCAAAGCCATCCTAGCCCTCTATTGACTCTAACAAAAAAGCCAACCTATCTTCTACCGCAAGTTTAGATCCCAACCATTGATTCCTAATACACCTAATCTTGGCCTTTTATTTTGTTGATCCAAGGCAACCTGGGTCCACCAATCAAAACACTTCACCCTCTCTATTTAAACCCTAGGTTGTTCCCCCCACCCAATCATCTTTGAGACTTCAAAAAGCTCTTGAGACTCTAGTCTCTCTTCTTCCTCAAAGTCCACACCCCTTGGTGCTTCTCTAGGTGTGGTGTGCCTTCGCATCCTCTTCTTCTCCATTGCCAAGGCTTGGCCTTCGAGGCCGCCAGCCAGTTTTAGCATTAGATTTCTTGTTCTAATTGTTTTCTAGTAGATTTCTAGTTCTAGTTATTTCTATTTCTAGTTGTAATCTTAGTTCTTCTAGTTCTAGTTTTAATCTTTCCTCTATTTGTAAATGCCTTTGCATTTCAATAAAAGTTCTTGTTGCATTATATCTTGTTTCTACTTGTCTTCTATTATTTTCTTTATTTCTAGTTACATAGTCACCTTCATTTCTAGTTTTGATTTCAATTCTTGCAAGGTTCTTCGCATTGGTTAGTCTATATCGTATTGCTTATTCCTCATTCAAAAATACAAAAAAATTAGCACTAAGAAAGCATAGTAATCCGACTACCTCCTTGTGAGACGACTCAAACTCTAATTTACAACTTTGATTTACATATTTGAAAGATTGATACGAATAAATTTGTAAAAGTATCGACATGATTTTCACTACAACGAATGCATTTTTACACACTTATATTTGCATCAAATTACTAAGCATGATGGCTAGCCACATAGATCTCCCCATCCACCCTCTCCTGCACATCCAAAGGCTTTCCTTGATCCACCTTTGTTGCCCCTTAGAAAGCTTCATAAGGACTCCAAAAATAAAGAACAAATCCCTTCCTAAAAACCTTCAACTAAAACCTATCACCTAAGACTTGATCCCAACCCTATAAAGCACATCCAAGGGCCTCAATCCAACCATTATGGTCAACCTTGGAAGCTTCTTCAAGAAGCTATCAAGGTCTACCACCATTTGGTCTTTTATTCTCCTTTGGATGCACATCCAAGAGTCCTTTTCATATTTGATGTGATGGCATGTCCTTAACTATTAATTAAAATCGTATGGCCCACATTAATTTCCCTATTCTATAAATACACTTAATCCTGCACCATTCCAAACATTCCTTACTACACATTACCATAGTCTACCTTAGTGTACCACCACATTAGCTTAATACCTTGGCCTAGCTATCCACTACCCTATCCCTTACACCATTCTCCATCATCTTGATCTTGAAGCCTTCTTCTTGATCAAGGTGAGTCCACACCACCTTTGGTGAGGATGCTCCTATTAGGGTTTAGATTCACGAGAAATCATATTTTAAATGATTTTTACATCATAGTATAGTGTGCGAAAACCCTAATCAAAATTAAAGATAACAAAACTTATGATGAGTCACGGTCAAACTCAGAGAGAAAACTCATTCTTAATTGATTTTTGACTTGAAGTGCGGTTTGCAATTAACTAACCTAAGCTAAATCTAGATCTAACCTAGAAATTGAATCTAAATCTAATTCTAACCTAAACTTGACTACCCTAGCCTTGAAATCCCATCTCCAATTCTCTTATGTAAACTTCATTGGTTATGTTATTTTCACGTATAACAAAAGCATGCATGAGAAATACATAGAAGGTAAACGTGTGTGTTTCGATTTGCATGACTTGAATTGGAATTGTGTGAACACTACCTAGTGAGTCCAAATACACGTGGGAGTCATTGACATGAATTGGGGCCACCATACAACCTTTTTTTATTTTTCATTCTTTACGAATTTTTTTGGTTTTTTAAGATACGCAAAATAAATCACGACTAACTAAACCTAAGCGAAGTAGAAATCGACGACTGTGACTTGATACATGATTTGATGGGATGGTTGGATCAAGAGGTGAGAAAGATGCAAAAATGGGTTTGTCGAGTTGTGGTTATTAATGGAGAGATAATAAAAACTAAGACTATCATTTTTTTTGGTATTTTCCTTTTGTGATTCTTTTTTTCAATTTTGATTTAAGGAGAATCGAATGCATGGAGCCTAAATCTAATCAAATGAACCTAGATGCTAAGTGGTGGGGGCGTGGTGGTGATATGGTGGTGGAGGGTGGATGGCCAACCTACCTTGGGGGTAGGGTTGGCAGGTGATGTGGGGGTAATGGTGTTGATGATTGTGAGATGAAAACACAAGATCTATGTTTTTTTCTTCTGAACAAACAAATCATCAAAAATAAACTTTCATTACATTTATAAAAATGATCATCCACGTTCAAACAACTATAGAGGAAAACTTAGTAGACAAAAAGAAACAAAATCTAAGCTACTACTAGAAAAACACCCCACCAGGATATGCTTGCAAGAGTGTTCAGAATTGGTGGGTGTTGGTGGCTAGGCCTAGTTGAGGTGATCACCTACACACCACTAGAGAGGAGATGGCATGCCCAAGACTATGGAGAAGGGCCTAGATGTGACCAAGGGAGAAGAGATTGCTTAGGAAAATATTAAAGAAGAAGATCCGAGGAGAATGGAGAGTAGGGCACCAATGGTGCTCCCAAAGGGAGTGCATTGGTGGCCTTGGATTGGTGGAGAGGTGGTGGAGGGTGGCCGGTTATCAAGGGGTGGTGCATAGCCCTTAGAGGTGGAGGAAGGAGGAGGGTGGGTGGCAGCTTGAAGGTGGAACAAAGGAAGATGATGAATGGCTTAGGGTTTTGTGTTGTGGTTTTTATTTGGAGGTGGGGAGGGATAAGGTGGCGAGTCCAAGGAGGCGACTAGGTTGTTGTCGCCACCTTAGTAGGAGGGGGGTTGACGTTGCATGGACTTGGTGGGGGTTGTGTTGGTGTTTGTTTTGTAGACATAGGTTGTAGGCTTAGGTGTTAATTAGGTTGTGTTAGCATAGGTTAGATTGGGTTGAGTCTAATTGGGCTCTAAGGACACTAATTGAGTGGGGGTTCTCTAATTGGGTGTGGGTTAAGTCCAATTAGGTTTAAGTGAACCTAATTAGGGTAGGGTCAAGTCTAATTAGGCTCAAGTGAGCCTAATTTGACATAGGTTAGCCCAATCAGGTCCACATGGACCTAATTAGAATGTGGTTGACCCAATCGACTCAAGTTGAGTAAATTGAGGGTGTTCTTAGCCTAAATAGGATTCTAAGGTGGAAATTAGGTTAAGGATAGGTGGATTAGGAGTATGGATAGTGGGATAGGAACATGGATAGTGTTATCCATGTTTTAGGATCTAAGGTTAGGATATCCTACTGTAGAGATGGTCTAGGGTCTAGGAAATGGGATAAGGTTATCCTAAGGTTCTAGGGATAGGGATAAGGCTATCGGGGGTTTAAGGTAACCTATGTGTAGGTTTGGTTCTAGGTTTAGGGAGGCTAACCTAGGGTTTTTCCTGTTCTATTAATTTATGAAAGCATCTCTCTCTCTCTATCTATCTATCTATCTATCTACCTATCTTCAATCTTCTTTCTTATTTTGGTCTTTATTCCTAAGCTTCATGTCTAGCTCAGCTTCTGCTTCAGCTTCTATTCAACTGTATTCGGGTTAGGAACATTTCTTGAACTCCTTATTGCCTATAAGTTGGAATAAACATCAACTAGTATAGTAAAATAGCATTATTGTATGTAGAGCTGAATAAAAGGTTACAATGCATAATGTGCAACTTATCAATGCATTATTTAGAAGTTAGGCTAGGTTTCTTGCATAATTTAGGTTAATTAAGTCCTACGGTTGCTGCATAATCAACTCAAGTTAATTTACTCAAGAGGAGGCTACATGTCTTGGCCTTATGGCTTTAGATGATGAGATACATGATTTGTCATTTGAAGAATTACTAGAAGCTTTTAATGATCTTTATGATTCTTACAAGAAATTTAAATCTAAAAATTAAGATTTGAAAGCTAGAGATGAGTTGCATGCCAATAAGAATACTAATCTTGTGAAAGAGAATGCTTTTATGAAATATGAAGCTAACTCTCTTGAAATTAAGATTAGTGATTTGGATAAAAGCGTAGAAAATTTAAAAGAGAAGTCTAAAAAATTACTTGCTAATCTTAACAAGTTTACTAAAGGAAGAGATAACTTAGACAAATTACTTGCAATCAAAAAACCATTTTCAAGTAAAACTGGAATTGGATTTCTAGATTTTCTATGGTTTCCAAGATTGTTAGAAATGATTTATCTCTTAGTCATAATGTTGTAGAAAGGCCAACTTCCTTAAACCATGTGTTTAGGAAGAATACTAACTCACCTGGACCTAAGAAAAAATGGGAACTAAAATCAACTTTGCATATTAGTTTTGCAGGGAATGGTGAAACTGATTACTCCAAGTGGACTGATGAATACATAGTTATTTAGGATAAAATGTCTATTTATGAATGTTCCTAGGCTAGTAGATGCATTTAGCATTGTAAATATTCATAACATGTACCATTGTGCATTTATATAAATTTGTATAAATTATATATTCATTTAACTATTTTAATGGCTAGGGAATAGGATGACACATTTTTAGGAAATAGATGGAAGATCTAATTGCACGGATGTGATCAGGGCAATAATCAGAGTCTAATGCCTCTGAAATCACCTCGATCAGACTTTCATAACATTCCCTACAGGCTAAAGAAGATCAATGGCCAAGGGATAGGGTAATGACAATCCAAACTTTAAATGACGAATCCAACCTTACAAATGGATTTGGGGTGAGAATTGTAGCCCGACGACAAAAAAATCACCCCAATTAGACATCTGTTGCATCCTTTACAAGCAAAGGAAGATGGATGGCCATGATGGCACCACGTGGTGCCATCACAATTACCCAATGTTGCCCATTCAAACTCAAGTGCATGCCCAGCAAGAAATGTGGGCTGTTGGATCTTCATCCAATGGCCATGGTGATGCCACGTCGCCATCCCACAAGTTCTTCTTAAGATTTCCTCACCGTACATCTCGGCTGTTGGATCATGATCCAATGGCCATGGTCATGTGATAACTAGCACTGCCTAATGATATGAAAATACACGATTTTATAAATGCAAAGTTTTATAGTTGTAAGGTGTGCTTTCAATCAACTTTTAAATTTATAAAACCTAGATAGCTGGAATATCTAGGGTCATCCAAAGAGGCAACTTTAGTTAAGATATAAAACTCTCTCTCTCACCAACTCAAATTTCCTTTTTATATTTTTGGTTTTGATATTTTTTTAGGGTTTTAAAAAGTATCAGGCAACAAAGTATAAGAAACACACCTAAGTTGATATGCGAAAAAGAAATCTTACCTTCTTAAACTCATCTTAGGTAAGTGCACATAAGGTAATTAGGAAGGTGGTGAGTGCAACAAGATTAAAGGCACACGAAACTGAAAGGCAACAATTTTGATTTGATTTTTTAGAAAGCAAGTAATGTCTACAGAAATTACTTGAAGAGCTCACTTGTGTAGAGGAGTTATACACAAGTAATCCTCAAGTATAGAAAATTGCTTAACTACTACACAAATGAAGATACAAAAATGTGAAGAGAAGATAGAAGAATGTCTTGAAGTAGTGCTTGAGGTGGTCATCTCTCCAAGTTTAGTAGCTCTTGGACTTGAAGATGGTGCTCCTCTTTCTCCTTAAAAGATGATGCTCTCTCCTAACTCCAAGGGTGGACATCTACCACCCTCTCTCCTCTCCTGCCTAGCCATCCTCCAAGTAGAAGTGCTCCTTTATTTTTTACCAAGGAAGAGGGAAGAAAAAGGTAGTCACCAAGGGGGCAAGGTAGCCTCCTTAATCTCCTTCTCTCCACCTTCTTCCTTGGACATCTATGGTGGATATAGGTAGAAAATTAAGGTTTCCAAGGATGGTTTAAGGTGGTGGTTGATGATAACATCATCATTAGCCATAACTAACTTTATTTAATCATAATCCATTGATAAATGCTCCTACATTACTGCCAAAGAGCACTAATTCACTGCAAATCCATTCTGAGAGATAAACATGAAAACAAGGGTCAATCTACAGTTTTAACATAATATCTTAATAGCAGAAGAATCACAGGGTTTCCCAAGAGTTAATTAAAGGCCAAATGGTCATAATGTCTAATAAGTGGATTCATGTAGACAAAAACGGGTTTCCACACATTTTAAGAATTAATGGACATCTGAAACCCTAAAAATTGACTTAATTAATTGCAGTTCTGGTCAGGATAAAATTCATCTAAACCTTATAAAAATCATAGAAAAATATTCTATAAGGTTTTGTACCTTTGATTTGACCATCAGAACCCATTTTGGCCAAAAATAGCCTTAGATAGACAGTTACCCTAATTTGGGTTTCTACGCAAATTACCCAATCAAAATTAGTCAAAACCAAAATCCGACTTCACCATCAGATTTCTTGGGTCCAAATTAGGTTTTCACCAAAATTTAGGCCCAATCAGAGATCATCTTGACCAAGTTTGCATTTTGGTCCAGTCTGACTCTTTTTCTTACATACACACCACTAGCTTTTTGAATTCCTTACACATGGGTCCCTAACTTTGTCTTCACCTTCACAAAGAAACCCCTGCCACCATTGAGGTCAAACCTGACCTCCAAGAAACTTTGAATGACCTGAATCTTTCTCTAATGGCAATCAAATCCTACCAAAATTTGTGGGATTGATGTTCACACATGGGTGAATAATCTGAGATCATTGTGGAGTTCCAGATCCCCATGGATTACTCTACGAACACATGAGAATCATGGGTTCTTTTCCTTCAAGCCCAAGCCATGAATCCTTCTTTCCTGATCTAGAGCTCGCCTTGAAGCTCTATAAAGCTTCCTCGTGTACAACCGCTCTAAACTAACTTGGTTTGGAGGCCGGATACCCCCTCTTCCCTTCTCATCGACCTCCTTCTCCACCAACTCTGGCGAGCCCCTCCATCTACCGTCCTCGTCTGCTCTCACAGACCATAGCAAGTGGATTCCTTCTTCCCACTATCTTCCGCATCTCGCAATATCGGCAAGTGTCCTTCCAGACCTCATTCTTCCTCGTTGTCCCCCACCGGAGGCTTCTCTTCCACGGTGTCAGCTTGCCAAAGCTAGTGTCACTCCTACCCCTTTCGTCCAGTTAAGTTTAGTTAATTAGGTTCCTCTCTTCATCTACTCTCTTTTTCTCTACCAAAAACCAAAAATAAACCCTCGATGCCATCGCCAACCACCTTCGTCCTCCGCTTTGGCTGAACATCCGACGAGGTCCTCTACACACTTCACACCTCCAAAAGACTCACTGACGCTCCCAAAAGCTCTGTCACATCACACTCATCAAAACCCCTCTCCTATTTCATCATTTCGACCACCCAAATCATCCACCAAACAATCCATCCTTCACGCTTCATTTCCATCAGCGACACGTCCTCCGGCCACCATACATTCAGTAACCACCACCACTAAGTTTGTCTCACCATGGCAAACCTCTTGAGCACTCTAATTGGGGCTTAGCACCCGTATTCTTGATTTCAGGTCCCCTACCGAAGTTCCGCCGCCACGCCATCCCTCCAACGGTGTTCATGAAGTTCTAACCACGATTACCCCTAGGTGCCACCTCCAGGTGGCGTAGCATATTACGAGGAAGAGGCCCAAGCCTTCAATTAGCAGTTTCAAGAGTTGACGCACCCTCAATTGGAAGTTTAATCACTGCAGCAGCGCACATGAAGAACAAGGCAACATTTAGTCCCACGTCATAGGATTTGGGAGTAGTGAACCTGCATAAGTTGAATTTTCGCTTAGGCCTTATCGCCTTGAACACTTGGGGTGAGGTCCCTCACACCCTTCACTGACCCAATCCGACTAGCCTCACTTCTTGGCTGCGACACCTATGCACGTAGCCCTAGACTCGGGTATGCAACCTGAACACTCAATTAACCCAGCTATATTGAGAAAGAAGAGAGGAGGAAGGAAAGAGAGAGGCAGCGGTGAATGGGTGGGTTTTGCTCTTTAGAGAGAAAGCTCGACCCTTAGTTGCTATGAGCAAAAGGAAGAAGAAGAGAGAAGAAGAAGAGAAGGGCTAAGGAAGAAGGTAGAAAAGGAAGGAGAGAAGAAGTAGAAGAAGCCAAAGACAACAAATAAAGAAGAAAGCTTTAAAAGTACTATAGTAGGTGACAATTAAGTCATCTGATTCTCAGATCAGACGTCTAAGTCTTGTTGGATCGGACAATCGTCGCAATGGAAGTTGAGTTTTGAAAACCCGTCGTAGTTTGATTTGCGAGAAAAATCGTCAACAGATAAATTTAACTGAAACTCGAAAAGAATTCCAGGTTGAACTCAGCGAGATGAATGTTTGATTAAAAACTGCATTTGTTTTATTTGTCATGAAGCAGATTAGCCGGTCGAATTGAATCTAAACTAGCTCTCTACTTAAAGAATAAATAATAGAAGAAAGAGAGACTATTACAAATAAGGAGAAAATAAAGATAGAATAAACATGAATTTCATTATCATAGAGAATGTTCATTACAATTACTTGCTACACTAGAAAGCAAGAAATCTACACTAGAAAGCGGTAAAAGAAGGTGGAGAGAAGTTATCCTCCTCGACGGCTACTCGGAGGACGAGCTGCAGTGACAGAGCGCCTGGACAAAGGTGGTGAGATGCGAGACGAAGGAGAACAACGAAGGATGATGGAGAATGGGGTAGGACGACGTCGTAGCAGGATCCGCTTCCTGAATGATGGTGAGATGACCATCATGGGATGCTCCACGAAGGAGGTGAGAAGGTGGAAAAATTGCATTTTTAACTCTAATGGAGTATCCCGGGTTTGGGACAAGCTCTTAGAGCTTTGGAGGGGGTAAGAGAAGAAAGGAAGGGATGAAGAAAGTGTGGGGGTCGTAGGGCTATTTATAGGTGAAGTTTGAATGGGCAAAAAGGTCATTTTATGCATAAAACATTAATTTAGGGCCTTTAGTGACGGATTTAAACATCACTAAAGCCCCTGAACGTGGGCGTAGGTCGCACACACGCGCCACCCTCTCCTCTCCCCATGCCTCAATGCATGTGCATGATCTTTGACTCTCAACCATCCGATCAAGCAATCGGACGGCTTAAAAGCTATCCTGCCGCTTTTGCTTCAATGCGCCCAATTCCCATGCGTATGATTGCACGTGGGCTTGGGTGTCTGATCTCGCGTGCACCTGCCTGTGCATCTGGTGTGACCCCGCAGTCCCCTCCATAGCCGTCCATCACGCATCACATGGCTTAATTTAACTGCGCCCGCTTCTCGCTCTGATTTTGAGCGTGCAGGGTCTCGAACCAGCGACCTCCGCATCGCCTACAGGCTCAAGACCAATGGGCTAAGTCACCCTTTAAGGTGCGTTTTGGCTTTCGGCATGATCTCTTTCAACCATTGTATCTTGATTCGACGGTTTAGATCGTCCGTGTAGTTGAGGAGAGAGAGCAATGACGGGTCCTTGGGCCGGTTGGGCGGCTGGGATGGTGCTACGTGGTGCCATCTTGGCCGTCCATCTTCTATGTCTTATAGATGCTTCCACAGATGTCAGATTGGATCGATTTTCATGCTGTTGGGCTGCGATCGTCGATTCGAACCCATCCGTGCGGTCGGATTTGTCATCTGAAGTGCAAATTTACACCATATTAGCCCTTTGACCTCTAATCTTTCTCAGACTACATCTGATGCTACGAAAGTCAAATTGGGCAATCTTGGAGTCATTGAACTCTGATCGTTGCCTTGATCAAATCCGTATGGTTAGATCTTCAATCTGAGGCTCGAATTAAATGTTGCCCTGTTACCTGACCACAAAAAGGAAAAATTAACCTCAACTTTATACAACCTAACCTAAATGCAAGATGATGCATGTTATCCAATATTTATAATATATGATGCAACTCTATGTCTAAGAACATGTAAAAATAGACGGTTTATGTGATATAAACATGTTTAGATCACACCCCAATGGCTATATTTTGCTAGGCCCTAACAAAACTAGATGCTATTTATAAAAAAATTAGGTCAAATTTCTTAGGCAATAGTTATTTTTCAATGCATATGAATTTCAACTTCGACCTAAACTATAGAGACATAGCAGCGCCCGGGTGTCTACCAAAATGCATACCACCTCAAGCCCTCTCCTTATTCAAAGAAGGATCTTTTTCTTCTTTTCTTCTTTTCTAATTATTTTTTGTTGGATTTTTGAGTTTAGGGTTTCGGAGTAGCTTTGTACGGCCACTCAACCCACCCAAGACTCGAAGAGAATCCTAAGTTCTAAGCATCTTTATGTGAAATGTGATAGACTCACTGATTGGCGATTAGAACGGACTTCGGGTTTCTACACCCTTAGGTGACTTTGAAAAGAAATTCTACCTAAAAGTGTATCTATTCGACATATAGCTTTCTTCCTAATTTTATTTTTATGGGGTCAATAGAAGGGCAAACCCAGTGTATATCTCCCTAGCTTATTCTACTTCTCCATTTCTTTTTAGGTGTTTTGGAATTATACGTGCATTTCTTGAGCTGGGTTTTGGACAACCTACTAATGGGTTGTTACCCACAATAACTTGCCAGCCATACTCATGCGGTGAAGTGTGGCTTATTTCTTTTTTTTATTTTCTTTTCTCCTTTTCTTTTTTTTTGGATATTTTTGTTTTCTTTCTTTCTTTCTTTAAGTAGGTGGCATCCTTGATCTAAGATTTACCTAAAGGCAGTAGGAAAAGAATGGTCATGTGCCTAGGCTTTGGACAACTTACCAATGGGCTGTTACCCATGATAACTTGCTAGCCATACACCCTAGAAGGTTCATTAGCCACCCTATTTCCATTAAAACTGCTGAAAAGTGAGTCAGTGCCAATAGTGTGTAGATGCTTAGACTTAAAATCCCCTCAAATCAGAGGGCGAGTTGATAAGTCGTGTACTTATCACCCCAACTTATTAAACCAATTAAAATTTGAATTTAGAATGGCGAGGACTCGAGAAACAAGTCCATATTTTAGTGGACACTCAGGCTGATTGAGCCCGAAGACCTGAAGGGACTTAGTGTTCAAATCATACAGTTTTGTTCTCTAAGATTGAAAATTTTCTAAAGCCCAAGTTCTCTTTACTAATTCCATAATTTTTTTTTCAAAAATAAAGAGAAAATAACAAGAATCAACGGAGCTAACAAGATGATTCAGATAATGATATCCAACCCCCATGCCTATCTAATGCAATGTCCTCATTATATTAAAAGGACATGAAATAGAGTGGAGTAGAGTAGAAAGCACCTGAATTGCATGAATAACAGGTCAGCTTTAAGATGAAAAGAAACTGTATACATGCTGAATTTAGTTCCTTCTGCTAGGCACACTATACAAAGAAGAAGAAATAAAGAATTCACAGTTGTAGATCAAAATTAGAATGAAAAAAATTTAGCTTTGGACCAGAAGATGTCCACAGATGTGGACCAAATTATGGTGTAGACCCATACCCCATGGTCGAGTATATCTAAGGTTCTATATAAAAATTATCCAAAACCTAAGATCAATATACAAATGGGGTCGGGTCTTCGATTTGTGAGGATGAAACCCAAGTCCAAAAAGTCGGATAACAAAGAAATCAAGCTCAAAAGGATAATCAATGAATTTGTGCTTGGGTTGGACATCCTCTGAGTTAAAGATGTCATAAAGGTCTTAGTAGAAGGTTGGTCGTTTCAGACAAATAGGCACCCTTAGACTCAATCATTTGCTTCCTCCAGAATTAACTTCCTAAAGCTTCATTTCCAACTTCCTATCCTCCGCAATCATTATTTCAAATTTCGAGACCTCATGCATGTTAATCACCCCATCTGAAATTTCCAAGTCTAAAAGATGAGATTGAATTAGAATTGACATAGGTCTAGTGATCTCAAAATCAAATCTATCAATAAACTCTATGCGGTGTGATTGAGGATCGGGGCTATGAATTGAATCCTTCAGAAAGTGAGAATCTGAATCTGCCCTGTGAGCCACAACAGGATCAATTTCCTCAGTTGTTGAGCCATCATATGATTCATCGAATTCCTCAGGCCCAGTCGTCTCACAGAAATCGTGTGCTGTAAACTCGGGTGAGACTTCGCATAATGATTCTTCACCTTCAGAATCAAAGAAATCTAAATCTGCATTGATGTATGTCTCAAAATCAATCACTTTCTGATTCATGGAGGCATACGTTTCCTCATTCCTGCTTCAGGGATCTCAGGTGAAGAAATCAAATCATCCTTATTTGATTGCTCTAGAACAGCCTGGTTGACCTTGGTCTCGTAAAACTTATTCCCCCTACAGGTGCCTGAGCAGATTCTGACATCAGCTCTCCCTTTAGGGGTTCATCCTGGGAATCCTCCTAAGATTGGACTAAAGCAATCACAAATCTCATCCTCAATTTAGATAACTTCCCAAGTAAAAACTCACCCGGGCCCTTATCCTTAACATCTTGGAGCCAATCCAACAGATGCTTGTTAAGATCATCAATCATTTCAATCAGGCGCTCCAATTCTTCAGGGCAACGTGTTGAATGAGCTTCTAAAGATTGTATGGTACTCTTTAAGTTAGCCAATACCTTATCTTGGACCTGGTTCACCTGAACCAAATGGTTTGTGATGGGAACAACATCATGAGCCATAACTAGCTCATTTTGACCTAATTAAGTCAGTAAATGCTCCTACATAACCACCAGAGAGTCACAAGTCATTACATAATCATTCTGAAGGAAAAATAGGAAACTATGGTTAAAACAGTAATTTTACTAGCTTATCATGAATGTAATACAACCACGGATTTTCTCAGGGGTTGAATGGAGGTCAATTGGTCTTAAAAAGAAAATAAGTGGGTTAGAACAATAAGAAAAGGGCTTGCATGTATTTTGAGAATTAAATGACCTTTTGAAACCCTAAAAATAGACCATCTTAATTAACTGAGGTTCTGATCAGGATAAAGTCCACCTAAACCCTCTAAAATTCATAGAAAAATATTCTCTAGGGTTTATAACCTTCAATTTTACCATCAGAACCTGTTTTCATCCAAAAAAGAATCACAGACAGATATTTGCCTTAATTTGGGTTTTTGCATAAATTACCAAGTCAAACATGGTCAAAACCAAAATCCAACTTCACCATTGGATTTCTTAGGTCCAAATTAGGTTAGTACCAAAATTTGGACTCAAGATGAGTTTGTCTTGACCTAATTTGCAAATTGGTCCTATCTAATTACATTTTTACCCTTAACTTTCAAAACTCTTTCAAACAGGTCTCCAACTTTGTCGTCGTTCTCACAAAAAGGTCCCCATCGCACAGAACTCCTACTCCTACAACTCCTATGACAATCAATCGAGGATTTCTCCATGATTGATTGATGAAACCTCCTCAAAATTGAACCGGAAATTCCTTTTGAAATCCTCTTTTAATCAGATCGATTCTTGTGCTTTAATTATTTCCCAATTTCTCATGCGAATGCATGAGAAATTTGGATTTCCAACTCCGATGACCTTCCAAGCTCTAATCGACCCCTTGACACCTATGTAAAGACTCCCCAGGCCTGTCCGATCCTCCAAGCTTGAATTTCGATAGGAAGTACCCCATGTTCTTCCCTCCTCTTCGAACGAAAAGCTCTGTGAACTCCGACGATATCTTCGACCTCCTTTCTCATTCTTTCTCACAAACCAGTAGCAGATTCCTCATCCTTAGATTCTTCCGTGTGCCACAATACTAGCAGTCGACCCCTTCCACGTCTTCGTCGCCAATCCTTCCTACCGGAGAGTTCGTCTTCTCCGTTGTCGGCATGCCAAAATCGACGTGGATCTCCCCCATTTCGTCCACTTATAATAGGTAGTTAGGTCTCTCTAGGTCTCTAGTTTAATTTCCTACTCAAAAATTCCAAAAATATCCTCTTGACACCGCCGTTCACTTCCAACGTCCTCCGCTCGAACCAGACCTCCGGCGAGGAGTATCGACCGCTACACACTTCCATCCACCTCACTGAAACTTCTACAAGCTCTGTCGTTCCACCACGAACGAAAGCCCTCTCCTATTTCTCCTTTTCACCTACCCAAACCACCTACCGGACAACCCACCTTTGCACTAGTTTTTTCGTCATCATCCGGCCACCTCACTCATCCCCACGCTGACCTAACACTGCCATCAACTTCCTTAGACCTAGGCGAAGCTACTGAACTATTTTAATCAGGCTGAGAGGCCGTATTCATGTTTCAGGTTCCTAGTCGATCTACGCCATCGCCACCCTTAACGGCGGTACTGTTCTTCGAGTTCCAAGTCGTGCACACCTAGATGACACCTTTAGGTGGTGCAGAAGTACTCAGAGACCAGTTCCAGCTGGTCAGTTAGAGGCCTTGACTCCAACAGTCGCGGCAATTGCTGGAGCTTTCATGCAAGAAGAGGAGTTCACTTTTGTGGTTCACTACGAAGAGAAGGACCTATTTTAGTCCCACATTATGGGATTCCAAACTGAAGAGCACGCATGAGTTGTTTTCATGCATTAGGCTTATCACCTCGAAATGCTGGGGTGGGGTCCTACACCCTCACTCACTAGCCTACCTACGCTCTCACTCCTAGGTCACTACACCACGCCGGTGACCTTGGACTCGAGTACGCAGATTCTCCAATTACCCGATAACCCGATAGGCAAGGCTCTAGGAGAGCGTGACCCAGAGAGAGAAAGAGAACTTACGTGGGGGTAGGGGGGGTTTTGCTACAGAGGAAATTGGCTGACACTTAGCCAATTCGAGAAGCCCCCTTCCCTATGTGAAGAGGCTGAACAGAAGAAGAAAAGGAGAGAAGAGTAACCACAGCAGAGTAAGAAGAGAAGAGAAGAAGAGGCTGAGAAGAGAGAAAAGGCTATACACTGTAGCTCGAGATGGTTAAGCCGTCTGATTAAACATTCAACCATTTGATACTTGATTGCTAGGCTTTATTTGGTTGATATTTGCTATTATTGTGAGGGGTAATTGGTGATTCAAATCACCATTTTACCCCATTCTTTTTGCACTACTGACATCTGTTTTCACTTCTATATCATTATTGTTTGGAGTTCTATTATATATTACTTATATTGTGTTTAAATTGCAATTCTTGAGATGTAAATTCCATATTGCTCCCTGTTTTCAACCTCAGAACTTTTTCGAGTAATAAAATTTATTTGTTTAAGTGCTATTTTGGTTATACTACAACACGACAATCTTAAACAGCAATTTAGTGCATAAAACAGTTTGGTTCAGGGTTGGGCAGGTTTGGGTTCAGTGCTGGGGAGTTAACGAATTGAAGTTCTTGATACCCTCCCTGATAATAGGTTATTTTGGGTTATCCAAATAGGGGTGATGACCTATATGCAATATAATCTGGGGAAGGGTAAGGATCAGCATATCCTTCTTGATTGTAGATCATATTAGGTTATTCAAATGAGGGCGGTGATCTATAATTGATGTAGCTCGGAGAACGATAAGAATCAACATTATGGTGTCTAGGGTTAGACCCTGAACACGGAGGTCCAGAGTTGTATCCCCAATCAGGATTATCCCAACTAGAAGATCAATGAGAATAAGTCTGGTTAGAATAATAATCATTTTGGGAATAAGTAGTGGTAGGAGAGTAGGAGTGGAAGTGCGAATAGGATGTGGAAGGATCCATTACAGATGGGAGGAAGAAAGGTGCCCTGGAATACAAATAATCAAACATGTCCTTAATTGGGCTAGCCTAAAGACCTACAGACTCCTAGAACCCGTCTTGAGATAAAGAAATGATTTGATCTACTTCTTTCCGGTCAATCAAACCAATTAGAGGGAGGGACTCAGGAGAAGGTTCTTCCTTTGGCTTGTGCCTCCAGTTCCTAGTGTACCTCCCAGCCGCGATCGTTTGATTTGGCTCCCCTAGGTAGACATCAGATTGAATGGTAAAAATGGACTAATCAAAAATAATCTCGGTCTGGGCTCTGAAGAGTGAGTCCAATCCTTAAGGCCAACGTCTACTCTGTTTAATTAGTGTTAGGTTTGAATGTGCTTTGGAATGTGATGGACCCTTTATCTGGGTTGTGCCCTTAATGATTGATTGATATGTGTGTGCGTGCACAACCAATGGTTTTCAAGCAAGATTATTTTTGGATGCGGTGAATTTTAGGATTTAAATCTTACTTAGTAGCTCTTAGGATTCAACTTTAGGTGTATTTAATCAAGTTCAGTTGGCACACCAAGTTTTGAAAGCAGAGGTGAAGATATTTTCCTTTAAAGCATAAAAGAATGTGGAGTGCCTGGTAAATTCCTAGAAGTTGAACCTATTTGACAGCTACTTGATGAGTTGATTTTAATTGAAATGGTGTGGCCCAAACAACTCAAACAATTAGCCTGATGCACCACTTAGTTAGGCACACAAGTGGTTATCTAATCTGATTTCTACTCGATTATTCATTTGGGTGTGTGTATCGGTTCCAAAGATCGGTTTATTGGTTGAGTTTGAAAATCAAATGAGGTTGTGTACCTCTAGGTGATTTTTTAAAATTTCTTTTATATGCGGAGGGTGAGGCAAGTAGAAATGACAAACAAACAATCAAAAACTAACCTTAGAGTTTATAAGAACACCTAGGTTGATTTGTGTTTATGTTATTACGTGTTGGAATGAAAACTAGTGGGTAGGTGGTGGGGGTGAACTTATAGACCCTTCAACAGCACTTTACTCCAATCTATCTCTTTTGCCTGTCTCAAGAGAGTACCTGCAATCACAATAAGAAAGGAGGGAAGTGAAGTAAAAGATAGGTAAGGTGGGAAAATGTGAAAAATCAAAGAGTGTTGTCTCCCTAGTAGCGGTGCCAAAATGTTGGATCAGAAAATTGTCGCAATGGAAGTTGAGTTTTGAAAACCCGTCGTAGTTTGATTTGCGAGAAAAATTGTCAACAGATAAATTTAACCAAAACTTGAAAAGAATTCTGGGTCAAACATAGGGAGGCGGACATTCGCTTAAAAATCACGTTTGTTTTATTTGTCAAGAAGTAGATTAGCTGGTCGAATTGAATCTAAGCTAGCTATCTACTTAAAGAATAAATAATAGAAGAAAGAGAGTGAATATTACAAATAAAGATAAAATAGAGATAGAATAAACATGGATTTCATTATCTTAGAGCAATGTTCATTACAAATTCTTGCTACACTAGAAAGCAGAAAATCTACACTAGAAAGAGAGAAATCTACACTAGAAAGCAGTAAAAGAAGGTGGAGAGAAGTTATCCTCCTCGACGGCTGCTTGGAGGACGAGCTGCAATGATAGAGCACCCAGACGAAGGTGGTGAGATGGGGGATGAAGGAGAACAATGAAGGATGACGGAGAATGGGGTAGGACGACGTCGTAGCGAGATCCACTTCCTGAATGGCGGTGAGATGACCACCCGGGATGCTCCACGAAGGAGGTGAGAAGGTGGAAAAATTGTATTTTTAATTCTAATGGAGCATCTTAGGTTTGGGACAAGCTCTTAGAGCTTTGGAGGGGGTGAGAGAAGAGAGGAAGGGATGAAGAAAGTGTGGGGGTTGTAGGGCTATTTAGAGGTGAAGTTTGAATGGGCAAAAAGGTCATTTTATGCATAAAACATTAATTTAGGGCCTTTAGTGATGGATTTAAACATCACTAAAGCCCTTGAACGTGGGCATAGGTCGCGCGCACGCACCAACCTCTCCTCTCCCCATGCCTCAACACACGTAAACGATCTCTGACTCTCAGCTATCCGATCAAGCGATCGGACGACTTAAAACCATACTACTGCTTTTGCTTCAACACGCCCAACACCTGCGCGTGCGATTGCGCATAGGCTTGGGCATCTGATCTTACGTGCGCCCACCTACGCATCTAGTGCGACCACACAGTCGCCTCCATAGTCGTCCATCGTGCATTGCACGGCTTAATTTAACCGTGCCTACTTCTCGCTCTGATTTTGAGCACGCAGGGTCTCAAACCTGCGACATCCATGTCACCCACAAGCTCGAGATCAATGGGCCAAGCTACCCATTGGGGCTCGTTTTGGATTTAGGTGCGATCTCTCTCAACCGTTGTATCTTGATCTGACTGTTGAGATCGTTTGTGTGGTTGAGGAGAGAGAGAGCAACGGTGAGTCCTTGGGTTGGTTGGGCAGCTGGGATGGCGTCACGTGGCGCCATCTTGGCTGTCCATCTTCTATGTCTTATAGATGGTGCCACGAATGTCGGATTGGATCGATTTTTACGTCATTAGGATACGATCATCGATCCAAACCCATCAGTGTGGTCAGATTTATCATATGAAGTGCGGATTTACACCATCCTGGCCCTTTGACCTCTAATCTTTCTCAAACTGCATCTGATGCTACAGATGTCCGATCAGGGCGATCTTGGTGTTGGTGAACTCCAATCGTTGCCCTGATCAGATCCGTACAGTTGGATCTTCAATCCGAGGCTCCAATTAAATGTTACTTGACCACGAAAAGGGGAAATTAGCCTAAACTTTATACAACATAACCTAAATGCAAGATGATGCATGTTATGAAATATTTATAATATATGATGCAACTCTATGTCTAAGAACATGCAAAAATAGACGGTTTATGTGATATAAATGTGTTTACTTCAGTATTATTTATTTATTTGACATTATTGAGTAATTTATATACATGTGCTTTGGATAATAATTGTTGATCTAAATCACCATTATTTTGTTCTAGGTATCTTTTTATCTCTAGATACATTGATCTTCATTTAATACTTAATGTGACAGATTAATATTCATTGAATATCTTTGTAGTACTTCATTTATTATGCTCATTTATATTTGAATTGAGATTAGCATGTGAATTCCTACTTGCTCCTTGTGTTTGACCTTGGACTTCATTTTTAGATATTTGAGTTATAAATTGTATTTGTTGAAGAGCTATTTAGGAGACTTTACTACAATGAACGCATATTTTATCTCCTCGAAAGCTCAGCAACAGTGGTTATGGGGGTATTATATAGACGTGTAGGAGGGTGGTGGTTATGGTATTTTTGGAGGGAAATGAAGGGGTGCATGGATGTTATTGGAGGCAAAAATGAGAGTAAAATAAAGAAGTGCCTTTGGGTGGTAGTTATGTGATCTTTGGAGGGAAAAGGTGGCACTACTTTTTGGTGGAGGTCAGTAGAGTAAAAGCTAGCTAAGCTAGTAGCTAGTAGGAGCTAGGAGTACCTAGGAGGAGCTTCTTTAAGCTAGTTTGAATCTGCATAGAGCTGCCTGTGAACTTAGCTACTAGCTTAGCTAACTAGTTCTTTGCTAGTAGCTAAGTTAAGCCAGGAGAGCTGAGTTAACCTGAGTTCAACTTATATGGGGCTGAGGTGAGTTGGAACTGATTATCCTGAAGACTTCATAGCTAGCTTAGCCAGCTAACTTAGGTCCAGTAGCTAAGCTCAACTATGTTGAGCTGCCTTGAGTCTTCATGAGCTGGAGATGAGCTAATCTGAGCTAGTTGGAGTTGAGAATGATCTCGATCCAGCTAAGATGGGATGGGTTGATCTAGGATCCAATTGAGGTAAATTGGATTGAGCTGGGATCCAGCTAAAATGAACTTCTATCTTCTTCTTCTAGGGTTTGTGCCTTTCATATCGCCAGGGTTTAGGTGATTTCTATTGCCTTCTCATTCCTGGCTAATAAATGGAACCAATGAGAACATGAAATGATAAGAAATAATGCTAAAACATGCCTAAACCCTAGAATGTATGAAACACTAAATGCAATTCAATACCATAATGCAATGCAGAAAACCTAGGAACTAGATGTGATTTTTAGCCTAAGAATCATGATAAAATGGTGTTTATCACACCCCCATGCTTACTTTTTGCTAGTCCATTAGCAAAACTATTTCGCAAAAGAAGTATTAGGGAAAACACTTTTTATTTTTTTCTTTGACTTTTTTTTTTGAGAACATTTTTACGGGACTTTGGTTGATTGAAAAGTAGGCCAAACATTGTGATTTATCCTTGGATCCAAAGGTTAGCATAAAATAGGATCTGCATATCTACCCAAGAATTTGAAAATTTTCTCCCTCTGATTCCATTTATCCTGTCAATCATCTTCATAGTAAGAATCTCCATGACTTTAGAAATCGATCCAGAATTTGCATAACGATGAAAAATCAAGTGTCAACGCTTTGTGAATGGCCAACATTTTTGGAAAGAAAATTTTTGTACAGTCATGTTTTTACTTCTCTCTCTCTATGTGTAAAGACAAATTAATTTTTGTTTTATCCCGCATGCTTAGCCTTAGATTAGTTGTCAACAAAATTGTGTCAAAATCAGCATCCCCATCACCATCCTCAAAGAGGCCCTTACTCCGATGCTATAATAGCACCATCCAGGGCACCTCCGAGAGCTCTACACCCTTACACCACATGGCATCGTGAGAGGAACTCCCTACGAATCCAGTCTCTCGCTTCGATACTTTGGGATAGTATCGTCTAAGACACTTGAACCGCAAAATGTACTCATATGTTCTATAAATAGATATTGAATATAGATATGGAGCAAGAGCTGAGGTGTCAACATGTTGGCATCACTTCCTAGAAGGAAATTTCTCTCCTCCGTGGTACGAACTCATCCAATCAAGATTATCTCGAGTTTCATCTAAAGGGAAATTATTTATTTAAATCTTTTTAGGGCTTAGGTTTTGTTGGATTTGTGCGTATGAAAGTTTGATACTTGAGTTTCAAAAGAAATTCAAATTTTTGGACCGAGATCAAAGTCAAGTACTATCCATACTACTGGACAAAATCAGGAACAATGAGTTTCTTCAGGGGTTTAAGAGGATTTCTTTGGGAGGTAAACTGATTGAATATAAATTTTTAAACCTAAGAAATCTAACCAAAAGATCCTTGGAATCATCCTTAAGTTTGTTAAAGATTAAATCCCATGTTACAACCTTAAGGTCACAACCTTGGTCCCATATTTTGAAAATTCCACAAAAAGTTTTTTTGAATATATATGATTTTTATAGGATATTTTTTTTGAGAATGCATACAACAAAAAGATTTTTCTTTTAGGTTCTGAAAATCCTAAATGACTAACAAAATTTAAAGTGTCCCCCCCATGCTAAAGTTATGCAATGTCCACATGCATAAGGAAGGTAAAAAGATATCACCTGAGTGAGAAGAGGTCGAAACCAGGATGGTCGAACCTAAGAAAAATACAAAAAAAGAAATTGAGAAAAAGGATGCTGGGCTACCTCCCAACAAAGGCTATCTTTTATCCCTTTTCTATTGGGCATGGTGTGTAGCACAACCGAAGGAGTATCATGGAGGTAGTTGGACACTTGAATGCCCACATCAATCATTTCTTCCTTTTTGTCGACAAAAAGATGAGAATCAGCATTGGGGGGACAAGTATAATGTGTATTCATGGAAACAAGATGCGAGTCTGGCTAGGGTTTTATCTTTATGTGCAGACTAGACTCGGGGGAATAAATTTTAGGTCTAGAGGGGGGTGAAAGTTAAAGTGGACTGAGGTTAAAATCAGAGATGAGGTTAGGATGGGAAGGTGAGGTGAAATCAGAGTGGGGGTTTGTGGTGAGTTAATGATGGTAACAGGATCATTAGTCCTAAGTAACAAAAATTAGTTAGATTCAAATGATAAATGCTCTTAAATGATCGTCTGAGGATCACAATTCCGTACTGAACTGATCTGAGAAAAATAGGGTTAATTTTGTTATTTTTACATCAAATCAAAAATTTAGATTAACCAAGGGGTTTAACAGGGGTTAATTTACAGTCAAATGAACTTTATTATCCAAGAAGTAAGCTTATATTCACTAAATCGGGGTTTCACTCATTTCGAGGATGAAAACAGTATTGAAAATCTTGATTATAAGCCACATTTAAATTCAAAGGGTTATATTAGAGATAAATTCAATCTAAACCTTTTAAAATTCATGAGAAAATATTCTAAGAGGTTTGGCACCATCACTTTGACCATATGAACCAATTTTGACCAAAAATAGAGATTCAAATGGGAATTTGCCTTGATTTAGGCTTCTGTGCAATTTACCTAGTCAAAAGTGGTCAAAAATCAAATCCAAGTTCACCATTATATTCCTTGGGTCCAAATTAGGTTAACACCAAAATTTGGGCCCAATCAGAGTCCATCTTGACCTAGTTTGCATCTAGGCCCCTAGGTTTAAACTTTCCTTACCAAAAGACCCTTAGCTTCTCATCTCTTTGGTGAACAGTTCCCTACCGCCATTGACATCTAAACAAAATTTGAAAACCCAAACTCACCAATTTCTTGGAGAGATTTGTCCTTCAATCTAAGACGAAATCTCTCTAAACTTGGAGAGATTGTTCTTAAGGAGATTCCCTAACTATTGAGCCATCTCAAGAGAGCTAAAGTTGACCTAAGATCACTGGCAACCTGAAGATTCTCAACGGTTTTTGTTGACAAAATCACAGGCAAATCTCATGTAATCCATAAAACTGAAGGCCAATTCATACTCTATTTAAGTCCTAGCATCTTCTTATGAATTACTTAGTCGTTTCTACGTCGAAAACTGCCCTCTTCCTTCCTCTTTGGTCATGATCTCCAATGGCTCTAGTGGCCCTCTTCTTTCCCCTCGTCTGGCCACCCAACGACCAAATTGGATGGCCCAATACCTCTCTCATCTTCTTCCGCTCCTCGCTGATTGCGCAGCAATCATAAACCCCAATTTGCCTAAATTAAGGTAGAACCTAGCTTAACATGAGCATTCTGCATGCATACACATTGTGCTTTGCATCTCAGATGAGTTATATGTTTTATACATAATAATGTGCTATTTGAGAGGTATTATTAATTGCAGCTAATCCAGGGCTACGGATGAGCAATCCAACCTTATGGATCTATTTGGAATAATGACAGGAGTCCAACGCATCTAAGAGAGCATCAATTAGACTCCTGTAGCACCCTAGGGAGTCCACAGAAAAAGTAGGATCCAAAGGGAAATTGAAGAATATCTGGACCTCATATGACAAATCCAACCATGCAGATGAATCCAGATCAACCTTCACAGTACAACGATGTAGAAATCAACTTAATCGGAGGCCTACGTCATCAGATACAAGAAGAAGAAGATGGACGGCCACGATGGTGCCACGTGGTGCCATCGCAGCCACCCCTCACTGCACCCCAATTGGGAAGGAGAACCGCGGGCCGTTGGATCATTATCCAACACCCGTGATGTAGCCACGCCACCCGCCCTTTGCTGCGTCATCAAATGGGACGAGATCTCGACCGTTGGGTTCCCGTCCAATGGCTGAGAATGCATGCCAACAAAACTTAAACGTAACCAACTCGTGGGAGTAGTGCGTTGGTTAGCGCTCTCTTCACGAGACGGGCAGCATAGGATCGAAGCATGCTTGATGTGGAATTAGGAGAAGCAGTGAGAGTAGAGGGAATTCAATCATCAGACCTCCATCGAGCGGCTCGGTAGCAAACGTGTGGCGGGAGCGAGAGTGTTGGATGCAGACGCGCGTGATGACGTGTGGGAAACGTGCGAGAGCATGCTTTAGGATTTTCAAGGCGCGATCAAGCGCGCATTTAAGATCTAACGGCTGAGCTTCGAGCGCTCAGAAGAGGCAAGCGACGAAAGAGAGAAAGTGAAGGGCGAGTGCGAGAAAGCAAGAGCTGCGCGATCTTCATCCAAGGGCTCACAGGCTACCACATGGCAGCACCAAATTCAACCAGGGATAAAAGAAGGATTTGGAAGGCTTAATCTGGACCGTTGATCTCCCGATCAAAGGATCTGATTAATCTAAGCCATTTGCACGGATTTAAGGGGCCAAATGCCTTCTTTTCCCCCACCAAAGCTATAAAAAGAGGCCAAAGGTCCCCTTTTGAAAGCACTTCTCATAATTCTCTTATTCCTCCTTCAACATTTCTCTCTTTTTCTTCTTCCCGTCTTCTCTGCATCCGTCTCTGCACCTCCGTCTGAAGCATCTGTTGGGCCACCCTGACGGATTGTTGCTGCTCTTTTCAACCTCTCCAAAAGGCCACCTCAAACTACCCATGGTGCCCTCATTCTGTTAGATTAGTAGTAGTTCATTGTTTATATTCTATCAAATTCAATCTCTTTATATTGTGAATATTGTCATTGATTGTTTCTATTCTTTAGTAATCATATTGAGAACAAGTGTATGAAATCAAAAGTGTTTTCTACCACCCTATGATCGACTAGGACTCACCAAGTTCCGTTAATTTATTTGCTTGAGACGTATTCGCACTATACTACAACGTGTTAATTTTCTACGTGATCTACGCTACGAACAAATTGGTGCCGTTGCTATGGAGGCAAGGCGACTTTTTATTTTATTTCAAATACAGTATTTTTTTGTGCAAGAACATCGACACGAAGCGGCGAACGAGGAAAAGCGGGCGCTGTGAAAATCAAGTGCACACATTCCTATTAGAAATTTTGCAAGAAAGTAAGTGTCATCTTTAAAATTCAATAGCCGTGTTTCTAATGCTCTAAAAATCCTGAAATTTGGACTGAAACTAGATCCTCAAATTATCTTTCCGATACCACCTTTCCTAAAAAAAAAATTTATCTGTGGAATTTTTAAAAATTCATGGAGTACATGCTGATCAGATTGCTTGAAAATAGAACTTTTATTAACTTTAGAAATCAATTCTGACTAACATACAAATCAAATTTACACAAAATTTGTCGGGTGTGAGATATAATCAAATTAGATTTCAATATCATATTTTTACAAAATTTTTAGAGCATATTTGATATAGTTTCCAATAGAAAAGCCAACACAGGGTCTAAATCCCAAATTTGACGCTTGGTTAGCTAAAAATTCATAACTAATTATTGGAAATAGAAAAAATTTTAGAAAAATACTCTCTAAAAAGCTTCTTGAAAATGGAATCTTCTTACAAAGTTTCAAATTGTTTATATTCCATCTTACCATAGAGTATACGTTTGAATTGTGGTATTCAATTTGAAAAAGAACTTAGAAATGCATGAGCCAATAGGACCACATAGACTAACTTGGACTCTTACGAGCCCAAAAGTTAGTCGGTGAGGCGAGTCACCTTGTGGATCGCCCACCATCTACTACATTGGAGAAATAGGTTAAGAATGCATGAAAATACATCAAATAACCTACATTTAGCTTGAAACTACTAGGTAGTTCCAACCTCTCTTGCAAAACTTGGTGACTAAGCCTGCAGGGTAGTGTCAAACGACCGCGGATGTGAGGTAACGGAATCGGAGGCGAAAGCCAAAGAAAGAACCTTCCTCATAGTCCCCTCGTAACCAAACTGGCCGGGTTAGCCAGAGAGGTGGGAATTCCTTACAGTTGGTCTCTCGCCGAATTTTTAATAACACAAACTTAAAAAATTAGGTCATCTGATCTAAAGGACCACTCTGATTAACAAGGCCTTAGCCTTGTTCTGCTTGACTACACCAACCCTTTGAGTTGGTGTATGCAAGGAAGGTCATTAAGACCTGAACTTGCGGGACCTTGGTGATGGGAACACCATCATGAACCATAACTAACTCATTTTGACCCAATGAAGAGAATAAATGCTCCTACATAAACGTCTGAAGGTCATAATTCACTACATAACCATTATTAGTGGAAAATAAGAAACTAGGGTTAAAACTGTAATTTTACCAATGCAGTACAACCACAGGTTTTCTCAAGGGCTAAATAAAGGTCAAAAGGTCTTAATAAGATAACAAGTGGGTTGGATTTGACATAAAAGAGTTTGTGTGAGTTTTGTGAATTAAATGACTTCTTAAAAACCTAAAATAGACCCACACGATTAAGCAAGGTTTTGGTTAGGATAAAATTCACCTAAATCCTCTAAAAATTATATAAAAATATTCTCGAGGGTTTAGAACCTTCAATTTGACCATTAGAACCTATCTTGACCTAGAATGGGGTCTCAGACAGATATTTACCCTAAATTAGGTTTCTGCATAAATTTCCTAGTAAAACGTGGTCAAACCGAAAATCCAACTTCACCATTATATTCCTTAGGTCAAAATTAGGTTTGTACCAAAATTTGGACCTAAGGGGAACTCATCTAGACCTAATTTGCAAAAAGGTTCTATCTATTTACATTTCTACCCCTAACTTTCGAAAATCCTCACAATCAGCCCACTATCTTATTCATCATTTTCATAAATAGGTCCCTCCACCATTATAGTGAAGGAATCCTACTCCGGGAAGCTTTGAAAGGAGGTTTCTCCTTGATTGCTCAAAGAATCCCTTCCAAAATTGGAAGGGAGATTCTGTGAGTAATTCCCGTCAATCTAAACTTGTTAGTGAGCCCTGATTGTTTCCCAATCTCTCATGCAAATGCATGAGAGATTTGGTTCTCTTGAAGCTTCCAACTCCAGCGACCCTACCTTGCTTGGAAGCTTGGCTCCCAAGCACAAATCTCTCTCCAAAGACCTATTTAAGAAAGCCCCAGATCCGACTGCATTCCCTCAACTTGGAGTGCAGCAAGTGAGCTTCCAACACTGAGGGTGCACAGAATCCTCTCACACATGTATCCATGCCATCAATCAAAGGTGTCAACTTCAGTAGCCTCGCCAATTGAGGAAGCCATCTGCTGCTGTGGCGCACGGAAGGTGGGACATTTAGTCCCACCTCAGAAGTGGAAAGCCACCCTTGTGCGCATAAGTTGATTTTGTGTCAGAGGCTCTTTGCCTCCAACAC
Organism: Thalassia testudinum; assembly: GCA_037157565.1. Classification (NCBI taxonomy): domain Eukaryota; kingdom Viridiplantae; phylum Streptophyta; class Magnoliopsida; order Alismatales; family Hydrocharitaceae; genus Thalassia; species Thalassia testudinum. The sequence continues at coordinate 2,413,878 of JAZHRO010000046.1, forward strand.
TGAGGGTGAGGTCCTCCTTCTCCCTCTCACCGGACTCGTCCGTGACATAACCCACGGACCTGGCCACGACTCGATTACTCGACCTATTCACTCCTCGCTCACCACACACGCCGGTGAGCCTGGACACAGGTCTCCATTATGTTCGATCACCCAACTGGTTAAGGCTCTGGGAGAGCGATTCTGAAATAGAAAAGAGAAAGAGAGAGGAGAGGTACACAGAGGAAGGGGGTTTTGCTCTGAGGAGTTTGCCTTCGACACTTAGTCGAATTCAGAGAAAGAGTAGGGCTAAAGGAGGAAGGGAAGAAGAAGAGAAGGCTAACACATCTCAAGGCCAAGGTAGAAGAAGGGTAAAGTCAGGAAGAAGCAAAGGAAGAAGAGAAGGTCAGGCCCATGATAGAAAGAGAAGAAGGAAGAAGACAGAGAAAGCTAAGGAAAGAAAGAAGTGAAAGAAGAAGAGGGCTCGCAAAGGAAAAAGAAGAAGAAGAAAAGAGAAATCAGAGAAAGAGATCAGAAGAAGAAAAGAAGGAAAAGCACTGTAGCCAGAGTCATTTAAGACGTCTGATTTTGCAATCAGATGTCTGAATTTATATTTTCTTCTTTAATTAATTTGAGTAGCTATTATCTGGTCTACAATTCTTTTTACTCTTGACATACTCATATGCTCTACATTCATGATTTGTTTTTGAGTAATGATTTGTGTTCAAATTGCATTAATTGCCAAGTTTAGTGTGAATTTCATTTGCTCCCTATGTTCGACCTCAGAATATTTTAACTATACTACAATATAACACTCTTAAAACCCGATTCAGTGCTCTCAACACTTAGGAACCAACCTAAGGCAGCAAAGGCAATTTTCGCCCGACTTCACTTCTCAACCTTCTTCCATCTGATTAGCTAAGATGGCTAATTTCGGTCCTTGAGTTTGTCAGGACCCTAAGAATCAGGACCTAATGGCTCGTTTGGAAGCTATGGTCGAGGAAACGAAATAGAAATATGAATAGAGCATTGACCAGATTCTCACAACACACGACAGGATGCAGCATCCACCACGTGGAGAACAACTGCGAGACTTCTATGATCTGGCGGCAACGATCATAGCACCTAAAATCTGGATTCCCAAAGGCGGAGATGCATTCGAGTTAAAGCCAAATATCATAAGTTTGATTCAGACTCATTTCCATGGAAACTTGAATGAGGATCCCTTCTAGCACCTCAAAGACTTAAGTTGGATTGCAGAGTCAGTTCGACCCAGGAATATACGTATTGGAATTGTTCTCATGAATCTTTTTCCTTTTTCTCTCAAGGATAAAGCTGCTTATTGGTTTAAGACCATCGGGAGGCCAATTGGAACCTGGGAGGAATTATGTCGCGAATTCCTCCAAAAGTTCTTCCCAATTGGTTGAACAAATTCCCTGAGGCATGCAATCACGACCTTTGCTCAAGGCCCTGGAGAGAAGATACATGATGCCTAGGACAGATTCCACGATCTTCTCAGGAAGTGCCCACACCATGGCCCAAATGGCACCTCGCGCCAGTATTTTACTATGGGCTGGATGACACACTTCGATACTTGGCTGATGCATCTAGCGGTGGGAATTTTCTCGTGAAGGATGAGAACAACGCATTTGAACTGTTTGAGTCCTTAGCAAAGAACTCGATGAACACTGCCTCGATGAATCAGTTCCAGCGACCTAGATAGTGAGGTGCTACGGACGTGTTTGTTTAAAAGGATCAATATAGTTTGCGTTCGCAACATCGATTTTAAACGAAGAGACGGACGTGAGTCCGAGTGTCGAACTCAGGGAGGCATGAAAATTAGATTTTTCTTGTCACTTAGTGTCACCGAAATGATGGGTTTTTTCTTGCGAGAAGACACGGGAGAAAAGCGAGTGAAAGAGAGAAAGAGAGAGAGAGAGTAGGGTTAAAGTCTTTTAAATCATGGCAATCAGTTAGATCAAGATGGAGAATAACATCAAAACTATATTTAACATGCAATTCAAGTTTTACAAATACAACGATAGCTAAATGCTTAAACAAAAGGAAAGTAAAGCTGGAGTAAAGGGAGAGGAGAGAGAGGGGAGATGGTGAGGTTGCAATGGCGGTGGAAGAAGGCTTTGTTGGCAACTCATCAACTCCATTGACTACAAGAGATGCTAAGGGAGGCTAGGAGGGTGATACAACACTTGCTAAGTAATTGAATGCTTTACATGGGTGGTTGGGAGGGGTTTATATAGGAAGAAGGGGTTTCTAATTTAAGTATGGGCTTTAGTGACGTCTGGGACGTCGCTAAATCCATACTAAAAGCGTCGGTGTAGCCCCTGCTCGCTGGTCTCACGCTCGTGCCCATTCTTCTTCACGCCCGATCCGTATGTGTGCATTGTAGGCCGTCCGATCGAAGATCGGACAGCTGAGAGCTCGCGAAGAATGCGCTTGGATTGTGCCTCAAGCACGCGTGAGTGAGAGCATGGATCGCGTGCGTCATCTTGCACGCCCAGCATCTACATTCGAGGGAGCGCCACGTGGTGCAATCGTCGCCCTTCTCATGCGAATCCATGACCTTAATCGGCCGCGCTCGCGTGAGAAGCAATTTGGTAGCACACAGGGTTTCGAACGCCCGCTGCTGCCTTTGTAAATGGCACGTGACCCGCTGTGCTGTGGGGCTTGGATGGTCGCGAAGAGGAGGCAAGGTGCACTGGCATGGAGTGCTGTGGAGCCATCCGATTGAAGATCAACGGCTGAGATTCATCCTGTGGTGAAGGGTGGTGGAGTTATGCTGTGGTCGAGGGGCGTGGTGATGTTGACACATGGCAACTTTCTGACCGTTGATCATCAGATCAATGGTCAAAACTTCTTGGGCTAATTGTGGGAGCTCTGGATGTTGGATTTAGTTGATTTTGAGTCCGTTGGACTCCATTCGTCGCTCTGAATCCATCCGTGCGATCCGATTTCTCATCTGAGGCCTATTTTGACATGAACTTATAGAAATGGCCATTAATACTGTTTAATAAACAATCTCAATATGCGATGCATGTCATTCTCCCATGACCATTTATGATGTGTTATTGTGCGCATTACCCTTAAGATAAACCCCAATTGGTAGAATTATTACCCCAAGATGTAGTGTTATCATATCCCATGCTTACTCCTTTCTTGTCCTTAGCAAGGTTCATTCTAGCCATTATTCTTAGTCAGAATCCAAGAAGTGATTACTTAGACATTTCATTACTTGTCAACAAGAGGAAATATACTAAGATCTTGATCTACAGAGATTAAACAGTGCCTAGGTGTCTGCCAAAATATGAATCCCTGAATTCTTGCTTTAAGGCATGTACATATATATTTTTTTTTCTTTTTCATCTTTTCTCATTTTTAGATCTTTGGAGTTAAGAGTGTGTTGGTAACTTTTTATGGCTACCCAACCCACCCAAAACTCGGAAAAGACTAAGTACTAAGCATCTTGGTGTGAAGATCGTGATAGACTCAACAGTAATTCAGACAGACTTCGGGTTTCTATGCCCATAGGTGATCAAGAAAAGATGTGTTTTGCCTGATGGTGTATTTGTCCGATCGGTAGCTTTCTCCCTACCTTTGTTCTATTTGGGGTCAGCACAAGGATTTTTCCAATGTATATCTCCTCGGCTTGCTCTACTTCCCCGCTTCTTCCTTAAGTATTTTGGGTCTTTTGGTGCATTTAATGAGCTGGGTTCTGGACAACCGACCAATGGGTTATTACCCACGATCACTTGCCAGCCATACTCGTGCGGTGAAGTGTGGCTTATTTTGTTCTTTTTTTCTTCTTCTCTCTTTTTTTTTTTAGTAGGTGGCTTCCCTAATCTCAAATTTACCTAGAGGCAATAAAAAGAAGGTGGTCCTGTGGCTAGGCTCTGGACAACCGGCCAATGGGCTGTTACCCACAATAACTTGCCAACCATACCACCCTAGAAGGTTCATGAGCTACCCAATTTCTGTCAGAATCTCCGAGGAGTGAGTCAGTGCAAAAATGTGCATAGATGCTTAGACTAAAAGTTCCTTTAAGTTAGCGGGCGAGTTGATAAGTTGTATACTTATCACTTTATTTTATTGGTGGATTAGAATAAATTAAGATTGCAAGGATTTGAAGCTAAATCCATATTTTAACGAACACCCGGGCTTATTAAGCCTGAAGGCCTGAAAAGTCTAAGGTTCAAGTTCTTTTCGTATTATTTCCAACTGTTGACAAGTTCTTAATTCCTAAGTTTTTTATTTTATTCAGACTGATTAAATGAACTCAGAATCATGCAATTTACCACCCCCCCATGCTTAAGTTGTACAATGTCCTCATTGACAAATACATGGATGCAACAGGGGTTCAAAAAGATATTACCTGAGTGAAGTAAAATACCTGATCAGTCTGAATCTTCTGGGTTGCCTCCTAGGAAGCGCTGAGTTTAATGCCTCCAGCTGAGTGGTGCTCGTGTCATCCCTCATGAGGGTGACAACCTCCTTTAGGGGAACCTGGGAGAGAAAGTGTTTCAATCTCTGACCATTGACTGTAAAAGTATGCCCAGTGTTCGGATCTGCGATTTCAACCACCCCATTGTAGTAGGGATTGACTACCATAAATGGTCCTGTCCACTTGGATTTGAGCTTCCCTTGAAAGATTTTTAGTCATGCGTCAAAAAGCCAAACTTGTTGGTTAGGCTCAAAGGTCTTTCTATGGATGAGTCGGTCGTGGACGACTTTCATTTTGTCCTTGTACAACCGACTATTCTCAAAAGTGTCCTGACGAATTTCCTCGAGCTTGGAGAGTTGGAGTGTCCTCTACGCACTGTCTAACTAGGAATCCATGTTACATTGCTTAACGACCCAGTAAGCCCGGTGTTCCAACTCGATAGGAAGGTGGCAAGCTTCGTCAAAGACCAGGCGATAAGGCGACATGCTTATCGGGGTCTTGAAAGCGGTCCGGTATGCCCACAGGGCATCATCCAGTTGTGCAGACCAGTCCTTCCTATCAGGTCTCACAGTCTTCTGTAGAATATTCTAGATCTGCCTGTTTGAGACCTCGGTCTACCCATTTGTTTGCAGATGGTACAGAGTGACAATGCAGTGGGTAACCCCGTATTTTCTGAGTAGGGCACGGAATTGGGTGTGGATAAAATGACTTCCACCATCACTGATCTTGGCCTTTGGTATTCCAAACTAGGAAAAGATGTTCTACTTAACAAAGACCATGACAGCCTTATGATCGCATTGGTGGGTGGTGACAACTTCAATCCATTTGGAGACATAGTCTACAAAGACTAAGATGTACTCAAAGTCGTTGGATAGTGGGAAGGGGCCCATAAAATCAATACCCCAAATGTTGAAGATCTCAACGATTAGAATGGGCTGGAGGGGCATCATGTCTTTTCTGGTCATGGTCCCAAGAGTCTGGCAACAAGAGAAAGTCTTAGCAAAGTTGTGTGCATCCTTAAATAAGGAAGGTCAGTAAAATCTGGACTGCAGAACCTTTGTAGCCATTTTCTTTCCTGAGAAGTGGCCACCACAAGCTTGGTAGTGACAAAAGATAGGACACTCTGAACTTCATCCTCTAGGATACACCTCTTGATGATCTAGTCGGCACAGAGGTGAAACAGCATGGGATCATCCTAGAAATAGTGCTTGGCCTTAGCTAAGAACTTATCCTATTGCTGTCTAAACCAGCTGTATGGGGTTTGTCCTACAACCAGGTAGTTGATATAGTTGGCATACCAAGGTAGTTTCCTATCTTGCACAGCTAGAATTTGTTCATTAGGGAAGGTGTCGGATAAAGGCAGGGAGGGCCCAATGTGGTCTGGGTGGAGTCTAGATAGGTGGTCGACCACCACATTCTTTGATCCGGCTTTGTCACAGATTTCCAGGTCAAATTCCTGCAAGAGCAGGATCCATCTGATGAGCCTAGGCTTCACATCATTTTTATCCAATAGATGCTGAATGGCCGAGTGGTCCATATAGATGGTCATGTAGGATCCCAGAAGGTAAGATTTGAACTTTTCAATTCTAAAAACTACAGTGAGCAGTTCTTTCTCTGTGGCAGTATAATTTCGTTGGGCCTCGTCCAACGTCTTGCTCGCATAGTAGATCACCATGGTTTCTTGTCTTGTCTCTATCCCAGGATGGCACCTATGGCAAAGTCTGATGCATCACACATGATCTCAAAATCCTAGGACTAGTCAGGGGCTGAAGTACGGGTGCTGTGGAGACTAAACCCCTGAGGGTGTGGTAAGCCTGGATGCAATCAGAGGTCATGTGGAATAGGGCGTCATTGGCCAGAAGGTCAGTCAAGGGTTTAGAGAGCTTGGAGAAGTCTTTGATGAACCTTCGGTAAAAGCCAACATGTCCAAGGAACGAACGAATTTCCCAGACTGAGCTAGGTGGAGGAAGTTTGGAAATCAAATCAACTTTAGCTCGATCCACCTCAATGGTCCTATGTGATACAATGTGACCGAGGACGATTCCTTCTTGAACCATGAAATGGATCTTTTCCCAAATTAACACCAAATTAACCTCGATACATCATTTTAGAATTTTCTCCAAGTTGCTCAACTAGTAGTCAAATGAATTCCCAAATACGGAGAAATCATCTATGAAGACCTCCAGGTATTCACCCACCATCTCTGAAAAGATGGCTAGCATGCAACGCTGAAAGGTAGCAGGTGCATTGCATAACCCGAATGGCATACGATGGAATGCAAACATGCCGTACGGACAAGTGAATTTGGTCTTCTCTTGATCTTCAAGAGCAATTGCGACTTGGTTATATCCTGAATATCCATCAGGGAAGCAAAAATACTTCTGCCCTACCAATCGCTTAAGAATATGGTCGATGAATGGCAGGGGAAATGATCTTTCTTGGTTGCTTCATTGAGCTTCCTGTAATCAATACACACTTGCCATGCAGTGGTGGTGTGGGTGGGGATGGATTTGCCACGTTCATTGGTGACAATGGTGAGCCCAGCTTTCTTCGGAACCACTTGAGTGGGGCTCACCCAGGGGCTATCGGAGATGGGATAGATGATGTCGGTGTCAAGCCATTTGATAATTTCCTTCTTAACGACCTCCCGTATATTTGGGTTTAACCATCTCTACATCTTACAGGAGGGTCGTGCCCTATCTTCTAGGTAGATCTTGTGGGTACAATAGGTGGGGCTAATTCCTCTCAAATTTGAAATAGTCCAGCCAATTGCAGCCCTATGTTCTGATAGGGTCGCTGTCAATCTAAGTTCCTGATCCTTGGTTAGGTTGGCATTGATAATTACCAGGAAAATTTGGTCAGGTCCCAGAAAGACATACTTGAGATTCTCAGGTAGCGGCTTTAATTCAGGTGTGGGTGGAATAATGTTTGATGGAAAGGGGAAAGGCGGGAGCTGATCAATATCAATCTCCTCGAATGGTGTTGGTTGATGGTAATCAGCCCTACAAAGGTCCATGGACATAGATGGTGACGGGTCAGAACAGTCATTACAGGATTGGTAGTCCGAGACAGAACTAAGGGTGAGGCATTCCTCGACCAAAGGCTCCATGGGATCTTGTTCCTCGATATAGTTGCAATCAAAAGACTTGGTCACCCGAAAGATATCCAACTGCATCTTGTCTCCGAAGGTGATTTCCATACATCCCGTGTCACAATTGATGTTTGCCTCAGCTGTAGCTAAGAAAGGTTTTCCTAGGATGATGGTTGTGTTTTGTAGTTGTTCAGGGACTTCCATGTCGAGCACCAAGAAGTCGACTGGAAAATAGAAGTCCTTGACCCACACAATCACGTCCTCGACAACCCCCTTTGGGGTTTTCACAGATTTATCAGCCAACTGGATGGTAATAGGTGTGGGCGTCAACTCTCCGAATCCAAATTGGTGGTACAGGGTTGTCGGAATCAGATTGATGGAAGCACTTAAGTCTAGGAGCACTCTATCAAATGTCAGGTCCCCGATATTCCAGGATATCAGGGGTGCTCCTGGGTTGGTTCGTTTGAGCGGAAGGTTGCTTGATATCACGGAACTTGCTTGCTCTGAGAGCACAACCTTCCTAGGTGCTTGAGGTCTTGGCTTACGTTTTGGTGTACAGGCATCCTTTAGGAACTTGGTGTAAGCCAGAATGTGCTTGACGGCTTCGAGGAGTGGAATATTAATTTGAACCTGCTTAAAGATCTCCAAAAGCTCCTCAGTTTCCATAACACTTTTCTTTTTCTTGATTGTCTCCAAGGCCTCGGGATATGGTGTCTGAATGTGGATAGGGTCTATTTCTGGGTCCTTGGGTTTTTCCTACGCCTCTTCAGAGTCGAGTATTTCAGAGGGTGAAGTTTCGGGAGGAGTCGGCCATTTGGGATCCTGGGTTTTGGTGTCGCTTCTCAAGGTTACCGCATTTGCAGGGGCATTGGGATCATGGGTTGATCCTTGAGAAGATGACGAAGAAGAAGCACCAAACCCAAGGGGTGTTTGTGGGGTTGGCTGGACCATGTGAGCCTGCCCGAGATTGCATTGGAACCCTTGCGAATTGGGGCCACTGTTAATCATGTTTCGCGGGTTTGGTTGTGGCTGGGAAGGCAGGGATCCTTGTTTATAGTCCAACAGCTGGCTTAACTATCCCTTCACTAAAGCCATTTCCTCCAGGTGTTTTTGGTTCATTTTAGCCATCATTTTTATCAGGGTGTCCATTTGGTTTTGTGGGGGAGGGGCCACCCTATTCGGATTATAGGGGGTCAACTGGTGGTCCTTGCTGATAGGGGGCAGGTTTGGTTGTTGGTTTGGTTTCGGCTGCTTCTAAAATTGAGGCATTTTCTGGTTTGTCCAAGCAAAGTTTGGGTGATTAAGCCAGCCGGTGTTGTAAGAGTTGGACAAAGGGTCAGGTTTGGAATAACCTTGGTGGATAGCCTGTACATCTTCAAAGATAGCAGATGTCGAGGGAAAGGGAAGAGAGTAATCAAGGGTCGAGGGATCAAAGGTCCCTCCCTGGAACGTGGTCAGGGGTTGTTCCAGGTTCATTTGGCTTAGTGGCTGGACCAGGTCAATATTGTGGCTCCCTTTGCTAGGGAGAGGGTCTGTAACGGGTTCCCGGTTTGGTTTAGTAGTTCATCTATCTTTCTATCTACCAATTCCACTCGATCCAATTTCTTAGCAATGATATCCATGTCAACCGTTCTAGAATTTGCTTGTACCTCATAGATCCCACCACGGGGTTGACTGGATCGACTAAACTAGGTCATGGAGGCATTGTTGAGCGAATTTTCGCTCATAGACTTGAAGAGCTCAAACATGCTCTCCTCGTCTTTGTTCAGGAAGTTTCCCCAGCATGAGGCATCGACGAAGTTCTGAAGGTTGCTGTCCAGACCGTGCTAGAAGATTTGGGCCAATTGCCACCTTGGTATTTCGTGGTGTGGGCATTTCCTCAATAGTTCATTAAATCTTTCCCACGCCTCATCGAACTGTTCCCTGCCCTGGAGTGTAAATGTAGTAATGGCTCTTGTGAGGGCATTGGTTTTTCCTATGGCGAAGAATTTCTTTAAGAATGCATGCCTTAGTTCTTCCCAGGTGGTGATGGGTCTTCCTAGGGTTCTAAGCCAGTGAGATTCTTTGTCTCTCAGCAAGAAAGGGAACATCTTAATCAAAACAATATCTAGGCTAATGTTCCTAGGTTTTACAATCCAAGCGATCCGGTCAAGATCCTCTAGGTGCTGGAAGGGGTCCTCGTTTGAGCTTCCATGGAAGTGGTTCTGAATCAGACTCAGCACATTTGGTTTCAGCTCAAAATCATCTCCTCCTTCGGGGATCCTAAGGTGTGGCTCAATCCGAAGCGTAGAAGGATTGTAGAAGTCGCGGAGGGGCCTAGGTTGGTCCTGGAATGGTGGTGGATCAAGTGGTGGTTGTCCTTGCGGGTCCTGGAAAGGTGGTGGTGGCCGCCCTTGTGGGTTCTGCAACCGGTGTATGGCTTGCATGATAGTGTGGATCTGTTGCTGTTGAAGCTAGTGGTTTGTGTTGATCTGGGCCTGGATGATGGCCATCATGTCTGGTGGGGGTTGGTCCTCAACCACATCTACTCTAGGTTCGGCCATGTTTCTAACAAGATCAGGTCTTCTGGATTCTCGTCCCAAAACAAAAAACTCAGGATGAAGTGATCGTCTCCCATGCATACACTAGAGAAGAATAGGAGGGGATGTGGAGAGCAATAGATGCGAGAAGTGTGTGTGCACAACCAAGCAAACAAGCCTAGTCCTTATAGTGTATTCCTTAGGGGACCTAGAAATCTCCAAAGGAGCGATCAAGTCCGTAAGCACTGGACTACCCTTCCCAAAGCTAATCTGGCTAGGTTGATTACGAGGGGATTGTAGGGAAGGTTCTTCCTTTGGCTTGCGCCGCCAGTTCCATAGACCCCACAACCGCGGTCGTTTGACACTTCCTCGCAGCCTAGTCACTAGATTCTACTAGGGGAATGAAAGCCAAGTGCCCAGCGCACAAAACCACACCTCTGGAGACTTAACCCAGTCCTGCCTAGGGCACGTCTACTCTATTTTAATGGGGCTAGGACAGTGCTTGTGCTTTGGTTATGTGATGAGGCATTGATTGGGGTGGTGCCTCTTAGTTTTCCAATTCTAATGTGTGTGCTCCTATCAAAACATGGTTTTCAAGCAAGGATTTTAAGATGTGGTATCTTTTAATGTTTATCCTTACTTTTGTGTCTTTTAGGGTTGACGTGTATTAATGTTTTCAGACAAGTTTCGAGTGGGCATGCTAAGTTTTGCACACAATTGGTGAGAGTAGATTTCCTTTAATGTGAAGAGGCTCTAAAACCCTAAAGTGCTCGTCCTAGTGTTCATGCAACTTCTACCAGATGAGTTGATTTTAGGGGTGAGTGGTTTGGCCCATGTCAATTCACGGTGGCTTTGCAAACACCACTCAATAAAAGAAAGAACACTAAAAAAGATTAGGACATTAAGAATGTTAGAGTGCATATTTTTTGTTGGGTGATGCGTTGAGGATGTAGATCAGGCAATCATTCACCACACCAATATTTTTTTATTTAAAATTTTTTTTTTGGATTCTTTTTGCCAAGCAAACAACCATGGGTGAAGAACTACTCACAATCGGTCCTTGCTGTGCTTACTCCATCTCTACCGTCATGAGTTACCAAGCGCCAAGTTCCTGCAACCAAGTAGGAGGAGAAAATGCATTAGATGATGAGAGCATGGATGCAAAATGGAAGTGACAAAATAAATCCGTTGCCTCCCCGGCAATAGCGCCAAAAATTGACATGCTACGAATGTGTTCGTTTAGAAGGATTGTTATAGTTTGCATTCGCAACGTCAGTTTTAAATGATGAGACGAACGTGAGTCTGAGTGTCGAACTCAGGGAGGCATGAAAATCAGATTTTTCTTGTCACTTAGTGTCACGGAAATGATGAGTTTTTGCTTGTGAGAAGACGTGGGAGAAAAGCAAGTGAGAGAGAGAGAGTAGGGTTAGAGTCTTTTAAATCATGGCAATCACTTAGAACAAGATGGAAAACAACATCAAAACTATATTTAACATGCAATTCAAGTTTTACAAATACAACAATAGCTAAATGCTTAAACAAAAGGAAAGTAAAGCTAGAGTAAAAGGAGAGAAAGAGAGAGAGGGGAGATGGTGAGGTTGCAATGGCAGTGGAAGAAGGCTTCGTTGGCATCTCGTCGACTCCAATGACTACAAGAGATGCTAAGGGAGGCTAGGAGGGTGATACAACACTTGCTAAGTGAATTGAATGCTTTACATGGGTGATTGGGAGGGGTTTATATAGGAAGAAGGGGTTTCTAATTTAAGTATTGGATTTAGCGACGTCCGGGACGTTGCTAAATCCATGCTAAATGCGTCGGTGTAGCCTCCTGCCCGCTAGTCTCACGCTCGCGCCCGTTCTTCTTCACGCCCAATCTGTGTGCATGCATTGTAGGCAGTCCGATCGAAGATCGGACGGTTGAGAGCTCGCAAAGGGTGCACTTGGATTGCGCCTCAAGCGCACATGAGCGCTTGCGTGGATCACGCGCGTCATCTTGCGCGCCCGGCATCTGCGTTTGAGGTAGCACCACGTGGCACGATTGTTGCCCTCCGTGCGCAGATCCATGGCCTTAATCGGCTGCGCTCGTGTGAGAAGCAATTTAGAAGAGAGTGGGGTTTTGAACGCCCACCGCTGCCTTTGCGAATGGCGCACGATCCACTATGCTGTGGGGCTTGGATGGTCGTGAGGAGAAGGCGAGGCACGCAGGTGTGGAGTGCTGTGGAGCCGTTCGATTGAAGATCGACGACCGAGATTCATCCTGTGGTGAAGGGCGATGGAGTTATGCTGCGGTCAAGGGGTGCGGTGATGTCGACACGTGGCGACTTCTGATCGTTGATCATCAGATCAACGGTCAGAACTTCTTGGGCCAATTGTGGGAGCTCCAGATGTCGGATTTAGTTGATTTTGAGTCTGTTGGACTCCGTTCATCGCTCTGAATCCATCCGTGCGATCTGATTGCTCATCTGAGGCCTATTTTGACATGAACTTATAGAAATGACCATTAATACTATTTAATAAGCAATCTCAATGTGCGATGCATGTCATTCTCCCATGCCCATTTATGATGTGTTATTTTTGCACATTACCCTTAAGAAAAACCCCAATTGATAGAATTATTACCCCAAGATGTAGACAGAAACAAGTTAATGTCCACGAAGCTCAAGCCGAGTTTGCTCGAGCTGACATGGACATTATCACCAAAAAGCTGGATAAGGTGGATCTGCCCAATAAGAAGCTCGATGAACTAATGCAAGCGAGATCCGGATCATCTGGCAGCACTGCTCCAGCTTACTCCTCTCAAGCATCCCGAGCCCCCTCTACTCGTACATATCCATTTACTCAGGATGTTTTCTCTCCATCTTCGTGGGATCTTGCGTACCAGAAACTCGTGAACAATATGGATCTGGTGTCGTACAATCAAGCTTACACACCACATGACAATGCAAGTGCATATTCTTTTGATGAATTCGCATATGAGATGTCTTCGGCTTACGAAGATGTCAACGCCATTCAGGGATACGGGCATAACAACCCATATTCTGAAACACATAACCCTGGTTGGCGCCAGCATCCCAATTTCGCCTGGTCTGGTAACCCACAAGACCAAGTCAAGCTCCACACTACCAGACCAGACAATACAGGAATGCGTAGAACACGTATCCTAGGTAGCAACCATTCTCATCTCAGCAGCAACAGACATGTTCTATCTATCAGCTACTGCATCAAACTACCAACTATCATCCAAAGAGAGCTGACCCTTTGGAGTCACTAAAGGACGAATTGGAGGCATCAATTCTAAAATCTACTCATGATAACCTCCAAATAATGAAGGCAATGGCTGACCAAATACAGAGCATACAGAACACGCAAAACCAGATGATGTAGGAGCATAGATCACAGGGATCTTTGCCCCCCAACATATCCCAAACCCAAGATATGTGCAGAATTAGGGTGCCCCACCTAGATTCCAAGCACCACAGGGATAGGCACACGCTGTTGTGCAAGCACCTTCCACACCACCTAGTTATGGGCTCGGTCGGCCACTCTATTGTCAAAACCTATGTATCCAGACCAACCCGCTCCTCTACCCCTGCATGGACAGTACGTCAATGAAAAAGCTGCCACCTTAAGGAGCGGAAAGACTACACAGGACCTACTACCTAGGCAAGCGAGTAACGATTTTTCCTACGCTATACAACGAGATGGCTTACAACCCTCCTCCTCTCACAAGCCATCTTCATTAGATATAGGAAAGAAGCTCCTAGACCTTGAAATTCCCATCCCTTTTCCTGCGGCCCTAACACAAGATTCAGCACGGAAAAAGGACACAGGGAATTTCGAGGACCTGAAATCTATGTTCAAGGAAGTTCACATTCAGGTCCGTCACCTCAAAGCAATAGATCACATCCTAGCTGTTGCTAGGTTCTTTATGGACTACTATACTCTGAAGCAGCAGCAGAGGATCGAATGGTAAGCTGTATTATCTGAGAAAGCCAACGTAGTCATTTTAGCTGACTTACCACTCAAAAAGGACTCGAGCACACCACTGATTTCCTACTTTTTACAAGATTCCCCTTTTGATAGGGCCCTTCTTGATTTTGGGTCGTCGGTCGTCCATCAACCTAACTGCCACCGCAGTATTTGATTGATTTCGATTTGGGGAGTTAAAGCCCACCTCAGTTACCATACAGTTGGCTGACCAATCTATAAAAACACTAAGGGGGGTGGTTGAAATTGTGATCGTAAAAGTCCAAGGATTCTGCTTTCCAGCGGACTTTTTTGTTCTTGATATGGAGGTTCCTCCTAATCTCCGTGACGCACCAATCATTCTAGGTCACCTAGTTTTGGTAATCGTCCGCGCAAACATCGATTGTGCATCAGGGTGAATGGAGATTGCCTTGGGAAACGAAAAGCTTAGACTGGATATTTTCAGGGCATCAAAGAACTTTGATTGAGATTTGATTAAGGATAATGAAGATGAAGATTTAGCTTTCTGTGGGAACATTGGGCTCCTCTGCAGTGACCCAATGGCACATTCATCCTCACTATCAGTGATCCACACGAGACTGAGACTAATGATATACACATTTCATCCCATGGATCTAGTTGTCATGGGTGTTCATCTACTCTTAACACCCCTGATCTTGACTATCCTATCTTATTTAGCACGGATATCTTAAGGAAGGATTACATGACCACCGTAGGCGGATTCATCATTAGCCAGGATCAGCAAATTTCCGTCGTTGCTTCATCTCCTTCCCTACATAAACCCCCTCCCCACCCTCCTCTACTAGAGTTATAGCCCTTACCTGATTCGCTCAAGTACATATTTCTGGGAGAAAGTGAAACATATCCTATGATTACCAATGCTCACTTGACTCCAGATCAAGAACACCAGTTGGTCTCCGTTCTGCAAGCACATAGGGCTGCTATCGGGTGGGGCATTGCTGATCTCCATGGAATTCACCCCTCATATTGCACTCACCATATCTACACTGATGAAGGGTGAGACTGTCAAGACAACCTCGGAGGTGCCTAAATCCAAATATGTTGGAGGTTGTGAAGATCATTACATGGCTATATGCGGACATTATCTATCCAATTTTCGACGGCCAGTGGGTGAGTCCCATTTAGATAGTGCCTAAAAAGGTAGGACTCACCGTAATAAAAAATGAATTGGGCGAATCCATCTCAACCCACATTGAGACTTCTTGGTAGGTCTGCATTGACTATAGGAAGCTAAACTCAGCTACTAAAAAGGATCATTTTCCTTTGCCCTTTATTGATCAGATTCTAGAACCGCTAGCCAAATGTAGTTGTAGTTTTCTTCTACTTTCTGGATGAATACTCCGGGTACAATCAAGTTGTAATCAACCTGGAAGACCAAGACAAGACAACTTTTACATGTCCCTTTGGAACATTCGCTTTTAAGCGGATGCCTTTCGGCATCTACATTGCACCAGCTACCTTTCAGCGATGCATGATGGCCATCTTTTCAGACATGATCGGGAACTATGTAGAAGTGTTCATGGATGACTTCTCCATGTTTGGAGACGATTTCTCGTCTTGCCTTGATAACCTCACAAAGATTCTGAGGAGATGTATAGAGGCTAACCTAGTACTTTCATGGGAGAAAAGACATTGTATGTTGAGGGATGGCATCGTACTAGGTCACAGGATCTCCTCTAATGGACTTGAGGTCGACAAAGCTAAGTCTGAAATCATTTCGTAATTACCTCCACCTAGCCCAGTTAGGCAAATCAGATCATGCTTAGGGCATGTCGAATTTTATCAAAGATTCATTCGAGATTTCTCGAAAATTGCTCATCCATTAACGAATCTTCTGGTAACCGACACACCCTTTGAGTTCAACTCCACGTGTCTCAGCGCTTTTGAGACCTTGCGAAGCACTGTCTCCAGTGCACCTATTCTCCAACCCCCTAACTAGTCACTCGACTTCGAGATGATGTGTGATGCCTCCAATTTCGCTATCAGAGCCATTCTTGGCCAGCATCGGGAGTGCCATCCATTTGTAATATACTACTCTAGCAAAATGCTGAACAAGGCTCAGTGTAACTATACAGTCACTGAGAAAGAATTGCTAGCCATGGTATTCGGGTTGGAGAAATTTAGATCATACTTACTCGGGTCCAAAGTTATCATCTACACTGACCATTTCGCCATCCAGCATTTGTTGGCAAAGAAGGATGCCAAACCCCGCCTTATCTGATGGATCCTTCTTTTGCAGGAGTTCGATGTCGAAATCCGCAACAAAGCCAGGCACATAATGTTGTTGCGGATCACTTGTCTTGGTTAGACCTAGACTACATTCCATACTCCCCGCCGATATCGAACCGATTTCTAGATGAGTCTCTGTTATCTATCAACTCTATTGAGTTTCCTTAGTATGCTGATATAGCAAACTATCTTGTCGCAGGAAGGCTACCTATAGGATTATCCAAGGATCAAAAGCTCAAATTTATATCAGAGGCTAAATTATATTTTTGGGACAACCCATTGCTCTTTTACATTGGGCTAATCATATTATCTGTAGATGCGTCCCTGATTCGGAAATCTCTAGTGTGCTATCCTTCTACCACAGCGATGCTTGTGGGGGTCATTTCTCAGGCTGAAAGACCGCTGCAAAGATTCTGCAGTCGGGATTTTTTGGCTGACCATTTTCAAAGATACACACGAGTTTGCCATGTGCTGTAAACGATGCAAGGCAGTTGGTTCTATGACCCGGAGAGATATGATGCCTCTTCAATCCATTCTGGTCATAGAAGTGTTCGACATCTGGGGCATCGACTTTATGGGCCCCTTCCTGAACTCGCATGCCTTTGAGTATATACTCCTCATAGTAGACTGTCTTAAAGTGGGTGGAAGCTATCCCGGTAAGATGAGCTGATCATAAGATTGTTATATCCTTTGTCCAGGAATTTATTTTTATGAGATACAAAGTTCCTCACACCTTGATAAGCAATGGGGGAAGCCACTTCATCCATGCCCATTTTAGGTCATTATTGAAGAAATACGAGGTGTAGCACAGTGTTGCTACCCCATACCACCCACAGACCAATGGGTAGGCTGAAATATCAAACCGTCAAATCAAGCTTATCATTCAAAAGATGGTTAGACCTGATAGGAAGGATTGGTCCAATCGGTTGATCGATGCACTATGGGCATATCGGATTGCATACAAGGCCCCGCTCAGAATGTCGCCATACCGCATGGTGTATGGAAAGGCCTGTCACCTTCCTGTGGAGCTGGAGGACCATGCCTTTTGGGCGATGCAAAAGTGTAATTTTAACCTCAAGGTATGAAAGAAAGCTCGGGCTCAGTGAGTTAGAGGAGATTAGGTGGGAAGCATATGAGAATGCAAAAATATACAAGGACAAAACAAAAGCTTTCCATGATCAACACATCCGGAGGAAGGAGTTCGCACCTAACCAGCAGGTTTGGTTGTTTGACTCCCGACTCAAATTCTTTGTAGCAAAGCTGAAGTCCAAGTGGACTAGGCCATTTCTGGTGGTCCACCCGTATCCTAACAGGGTGGTCCAAATTAAAGACCCGAAATTTGGGCACAATTTTATGGTTAATGGCCAACGCCTCAAACCATTCTTTACCTAGGAACCTCCTCCTGTTGACGAAACAGTACATCTTCTTGAGGATGTGTGATTGATGAGTTGCCCAGCTGGAGGCGTTAAACTCAGCACGTATACATATAGACATACCATATATACATAGCATATTTCATTTTCGCATAATGTTTTGAATATTATTTTGCATATTGTGTATGTCATTACAGTGATGGAATGAGCCAAATGATAACTTAGAAGCAGTTTTAGGTGATTTATATCCACATACACCCTGCCTTATTTCTTTCATTCATGCATGAGGACATGCAGACACTTAGGCATGGGGGGGTAGTCCATAAAAACTGAAAATTTTCTGCCAACAATTGGGGGATTAGATAGTTTTATCAAGAGGTTTTATTAGAGAATTATTCTTTAGTAGATTCCTAGACTTAGAATCCAATATAATTTCATACTTGCATGTAGAATTTGTAATGGATCCACTGTAAACCAATGCACATCTCCAGTTTGTCGAGAAGAAGCATTGCTTCTTCTCTTGAACCCTTGGACAACAATCAGGGAGTCAGGTGAACCATCTTCTAGTAGATCCACCACAACATATGTGAGAAGAGAGTAGAGAGTCTGCTGGTGCTCTAAGGCTAGTGTAAGGAATCTTTAATCTTTAATAATTGAATAATGATACTCAGAGATGGGCATAGTTTTTTCTCTCAGTTCTTGCGTACTAAATCTATGAGAAATTCCATATGAGAGCCACCAAATAAGGCAAAAACACAAAGAGTGGGTTCTGATAAAACTAGGACTGAGATGGATAGTCACGACCGTCCTCTATGGAATCCTTGGCTGAAGGAGAGTATTGATGTCAAGGTTAAAAATGCGTCGTCCTATCCATTCTGTACCCGGTGCCGAGAGTAGGCACTTCCACTAAATAAGCCACCCGAGATCCTCTTGGTCATCCCCAAAAATCCCAAAGGATGCCTCATGAATAAAAGTATGTATGTCGTGTTGAATTGTTGCATTATGTTATGTTGGTAACGGCATTGTGCCAGTAGATATATGTATTGAAAAAAAAAAGAGAGAAGAAGAAAAAGCATACCAAAGAGATATTTGCTTTTGAAAAAAAAAAGTGTTATGTTAAAAAGTTTGAGTTATGTAAGTTCGAATGTTTTGAGGCAAAAATACCTACCATCCCCAACAAACCACCAAATACAGCCTTAACTTATTTTTTTGTATTTCTGACCACCTAAATACGGGCTGAGGAGTCTGACTTACTTGTAGGGTTATTAAAACTTAATTAAAGTGTAATGTCATGTAAGACCACCAAATATAGTTGCAAATCTAATAAGATGTGAGCTCCAGAAGAAAAAGAAGAAAAAGAGAGATAAAAAGAGAGAAGAAAAAGTACAAAAGAATAAAGAGAGCACAGTTTTCCAGCCCTTCTCTAAGTTAAGTTATTCAATAATCCACTAATCTAGATTTTGAAATACTAGTCTCCATGTAGCACCAAAAGAGAGTGAGCCACCAAATACACATCCAATTAACTTAGACATCTGCTACCTAAGCCAAAAGCTGGGGCTAAAATCAGAGAATAGTTTATATCCCTGAGAGACGAGGCTTTCCTATCCTAATAAAATTTTACTAGGGGTCAAGTACAAACTTTAAATGTGTATCGACTCTTCGCTTGCATCCATTGCAGAAGCTACAACATTATATATTCATGGTTATCTGGATTCTGAATGTTTGGATGAAACAAAAAGGAATAAACCTTTACGGGTATGGGGGTTGTAGAAGTACCTAAACTCTTGATACAATGCACTTAGTCTAGCACTTACTAGGCACCAGCAAGATTTAGGCATGGGGGTATGATTGCGCAGCAACCATAAAACCTAATTCGCCTGAATTAAGGTAGAACCTAGCTTAACATGGGCATTCTGCATGCATACACATCATACTTTGCATCTTAGATGAATTATATGTTTTATACATAATAATGTGCTATTTGAGAGGTATTATTAATTGTAGGTAATTTAGGGCTATGGATGAGCAATCCAACCTTATGGATCTATTGGGAATAACGATGGGAGTCCAATGCATCCAAGAGCGCATCAATCAGACTCCTGTAGCACCCTAGGGAGTCCACAGAAAAAGTAGGAGCCAAAGGAAAATTGAAGAATATTTGGACCTTAGATGACAAATCCAACCTCGCAAATGGATCCGGATCGACATTCGTAGTCCAACGGTGTAGAAATCAACTTAATTGGAGGCCTACGTCATCAGATACAAGAAGATGGATGGCCACGATGGTGCCACGTGGAGCGATTGTAGCTGCCCCTCACCACGCCCCAATTGGGATGGAGAACTGTGGGTCGTTGGATTGTCATCCAACGGCCGCGATGCAGCCACGCCACCCGCCCTTAGCCACATCATCAGATGGGATGAGATCTTAACCGTTGGATTCCCATCCAACAGCCGAGAATGCACGCCAGCAAAACTTAAACGCAACCAACTCGTGGGAGTAGCCCATTGGTTAGTGCTCTATCCACGAGATGGGCGGCGCGGGATCGAAGAGCGCCTGGTGTGGAATTAGGAGAAGCGGCGAGTGCATAAGGAATTCAACCGTCGGATCTCCATCGAGTGGCTTAGCAACGAACGTGTGGCGGGAGCGGGAGCATTGGATGCTGACGCACGTGATGACGCGTGTGGAAACACATGAGAGCATGCTTTAGGATTTTCAAGGAGCAATCGAGCGTGCGTTTAAGCTGTCGGATCTTATGATTGGACGGCTGAGGTTTGGGTGCTCAAAAGAGGCGAGCGACGAAGGAGAGAAAGTGAAGCACGAGCGTGGGCGAGCGATAGCCGTACGATCTTCATCCGAGGGCTCACAAGCTGCCTCGTGGTAGTACCAAATTCAACCAAGGATAAAAGAAGGATTTGGTAGGCTTAATCAGAGCCGTTGATCTTGATTAGCCCATATTTGTGGGCCATTTAAGTATTTAAGTGTCTAGACATTAAGTTAATTTTAACATTTAGATTGCATGCATTAGGATGTAAATAAATTAATTCATATTTTTAGCTTAAGTACAAAATTCATGCATTTAGAATTAACCTAGGATTGCATACATTTGATTAGTTAATTAATTAGGTGCATTACATACACTATTTTAATTAACATAGAAGTTAAGGAGTTATGTATAAATAATCCTAATTATTTTATTATTCTTTTTTTTATTTTCTTTTCTTCTCCTTTGTAGGTAACCGTTTCGTCTCCACCTCCTACGCATTAGCAGTGACTCAACGGTGGCCTTTTGAATTTCAAATCTTTGTAGCTGTAGCTACAAAGGAGGAAGGGCTGTATTTCAAGGGGAGGCCACCACGCCTTTATTCCTCACTACGTAGAGAACTTTGTCTCTCATCCACTCCTCACCACCAGCCTCAACCGTACCAATGCCACTCCACCACCGTGGGCGTGTGGTGTGACAGCCCACACTGCCAAGAGTCCCTGCACCACCTTGCTTCATCTTCCCTTCTACACGCAGATCCTAGCTGCTGCATGCCCCAAGCACCCTCACCACATCCACTGCAGCACACAGGGTTGCAACCGCCTCCCCGCACCTTAGCCCTGTCGAGCGCGCCACCGCGCGTACCTCCCCTTGGCGCACTTCATCCTCTGCAGCAGACCACACGCACGCGCTACACCTCCATCGCAGCAGGTGTGCACGCGCCCACCACAACCACCTCCCGCACCCCTAGCCAGCATCCCACCATGCACACAGCAGTTAGCCCATGCACCTTCACCTTCAGCACCCTCGCCTTAGCGCCTGCACACCTGCACCAGCGCCTACTGTGCCCTCACCTCAGCGCATGCACGCTCGTGCCAACGCCTGCAGTGCCCTCGCCTTAGCACCTGCATGCCCCCGCACCAGCGCCTGCAGTGCCCTCACCTTAGCCCCTGCAGCGCCTGCAACCATGCGGCCACCTGACCCCGCATGCGCCCTTGTGGCCTGTGGAACACCCGCCCCTTCAGCGCGCATCGCCTACTCATGCCTGCGGCACCCACGCATCGCCTACTCGCGCCTGCAGCAAGCGCAGCGAGTAGCAGCAACCTCCACCACCGCCACCGCTTCTCTCATCCATTCGACCCACTCCAGCAGTCTCGCAACCTGCCGTCGCCACCGTTGCAAAGCCCTCGCTCCGGCCAACCTATTCCCTGAAGAGTTCCTCAAACGAACCTCTCTCCCATGCACGAGGAGGAGAGAGGTAGAATCCTCTACTTTTACTCTCATTAATAATTACACTTGAATGCCATTGCCAAACTTTCATTTTTATTTTAATATTTGAAATATTGAGTGAAATTGCAACTTCATGCTCATCTTTTCTCATAATTGCTTGGCTTTTGTTATTCACATCTTTTGACATTGGTTTTGAGTTAAGATGTGCATAAATTCTCTCTAATGCATGTCAATTGGAAATTAGGAGATTAATCACATATTTATTGAATATTTCAGTGAGGAAAAATTGCACATATAACATTACATTTTTGAGTTATTGTGTCTTCTTTTCGTTGCATTTCATGCCAGATTTGACTATGGATTTCGCACTTGATTGAACAAATACGAGAAAAATATTCATGAATTTATTGCATCATTGTCTTCTTGTAGACACGACCCGCTCTTCTATGAGTGGTTAATTTTTATTGTAATTGTTTTGTTAAGCGATTTTCCACCACTTTGTTACTAAAACGACAAATCATCTTATTCACATTATTCGAAAGTGAAAATCGACCTATCAAATGGCACCGTTGCCGGGGAGGCAATAAACGCATTAATTTCACCTGATTTTTATTTCTGATTATTTCTCATTGCACAGTGATCTGATCATTTATTATCTTTTCTGTGCAAGGAGGAGAGAGGTGACAAGCACATCTGGGAGACGACGTCGACCTTGAGCAACACCTACACATGGGAAAGACACAGGAGACCTGGATCCCTCTTCCATAGGGGATTCTCCTTTCTCACAAGTTTTATTTCTATTTTCTCGCCGTTGTAGTAATTGGGGTGAAATTTCAGGAGCCTGTTCCCTTTCCTTTAGATCTAGGTTTTTATTTTATTTTGTGGTTGTTTATCTTTAATTTTTTTGTGCATAAGTAGCTAAAAATAAAAAAATATAAAAGAAACACGAGCTACCTGCTAGAAGCTACTTGCCCTTAGGTCGAATCATTTGGGACTGAATGAGTAGCATCTAGATCTAATTCTTGTCTTGCATATTGCATGAAGAATGCTGGAATCAGGTATGCACTTCTAATTTTGCATTTCTACCTGTCATGCAAATGCATTTGGATTAATTTTTAGACCACATAATCTATCTTGAAGCGATCTAATAAAGTGGTCACATTTAATTTTTGAAAAATGACTAATTAAAGGAGGGACATTTAAAAATCAAGGACTTAATTTTCAAATGTGGCATGCGATTCAAAATTTAAAATCTTTTGTGGTGTATGCACACTTAAATCTCTTGCATCACGGTATGCATTTAGACACTCCTAAGTCTTGGAACTACTAGGACAAGAGCCCTCCTACTGTTGGTTTCTGAAGTGTTTGGAACTTGAGATCAAAGGTTTTGTAAATCCAAAGAGGGGGATACCCTGTCACGGATTTTTGGGGGTAGTTGAGAAGCACCGCGAAAACACAGCTTCAAAGGAAGGCTTAGGCCTACTTGCATCCCTCGATCTTCCATCTTTGGAGTTGCTCTACCATTTGAGATTTAGGGAAGAACACCTAAGCTCCAACTAGGTCTTTTTAGGCATTTCGAAGGTCGACAATAGGTGCGTAATTGACTGGGCAACTTGCTTTGTCACCTACAATTTGAACTAAAGTCAAAAGCCTAAATTTGTAAAGACCGAACAGGTCCTTTTGAATTATGTTTGTAGTACATGCTGGGTAGGCGTTCTCTTAGGAGACAACTTGTGTTTGATCCTGAACCTGAAAAAATCTTAAGAAGAAACCTCCCAAGGGAAGAAATGGTCGATCAAAGGAGCCTTAAGGAATATTTCATTCCAACCAATCAAGCTGGCCCTGCACTACATAGACCTAGAGGGGACAATCCTTATGAGATCAAAAGTAGTACCATATCCTTACTATCCTCCTTTTATGGCACTGCTAGGGAAGACTCTTACAGGCATATAGAGGAATTCACCGAGGTCTGTTCCACAATGAAGCTGCAGGGTGTTACTGATGACGCTCAAATGCGGACCCTCTTTCCCTTCTCCCTCAAGGAGAAAGCCAAGTATTGGTATCACACCCTTGATGATATTAACACTTCGGATACCCTGAAGGAGTTTTTGAAGTACTTCCCCATGAGCAAAACAAATCACTTTAGGAGGGAAATTATGAGTTTTGTTCAAAAGGATGGGGAAGCTTTCCATGATGCGTGGGAGCGCTTTCATGACTTGTTGAAACTTTGCCCACATCACCAGGTGCCTAAGTGGCAACTGGTTGAAAGGTTCTACACTAGACTTAATGATTCGCATAGGCAAACTGTGGGTGGTGCCTGTGCAGGAACCTTTCTATCTAAGACTGAGGATAAAGCTTGGAACCTTTTTGATACTTTGAGTGAGAATTCTATTCATTTGAATTCTGCCTACATGGATAGAAAACCCATTCTCATGCAAAGAAAGTTGGAGGCGAATGAGGCAATGGACACCCAGAATTTAGCCTATCAGATTCAATTATTGAATCAAAACATGGAAAGGCTTATGTCGAGCCCAAGCCAATTCATATCTAACACCTCCACATCCCAAGCTTCTGAATGCTCCATTTGCCAAGGCAATACGCATGCCATTGTGGATTGCCACTTGGCCTCCCAATTCCCTGAGCTTGTACAAGCGAATCTGAATGCCACCCAAGGGCTCCATCCTAGACCTCGTAATGACCCTTTTTCCAACACATATAATGAGGGATGGAGGAACCACCCAAACTTTTCATGGAGACAAGGAAGTGTCTTTGATTCATGGAATTATAAACCACAATCCTTTCAAAACCATCAAATGAACCAACCTCAGTCCTTTGCCCAACCTAAGACCTCTGAGATGGATGAATTGAAGGCAATGTTGAGAACTATGCAATAAAGTCAAAGTGCTATCATCCAATCTCATGACAAAGCTATACATGAGATGAAATCACAGATAGGACATCTTGTTGAGGCCGTTAGACAGAGGAAAGCTGGGAAGCTCCCCAATGCTGCTGAGGAGAATCCTAAAGGAAAAGGGATTGTCTTTAGGGAGCATGCTCAGGCGGTGACTATTTTGAGGAGTGGGAAAGAAATTTCCAAACCCGATGCTCCTATAGTCTCACCCCCTGAAAAATCATCCACCCTGACTTTCACCCCCACCGGAGAAGACTTGCCTAAATTTTCTCCACTTGAAATCACCTCACCGAAAGAAGTTGCCCCCATTCCACCCCTTACTCGACATGACAACCCTTCCACCCAGAGATCGAGAGTGCCCTTTCCAGAGCGCTTATCCACCTTTGGGCAGATTTCTGCTTGCTCATCTGGAGACAAAGATAAGACAGATGAGATCATGGAAACTTTCAAGCAAGTGCAGATTAACCTGTCTTTGCTTGAAGCTATTAGGTAGATTCAGTCTTATGCCTGCTTCTTAAAGGACCTGTGCATGAAAAGGCAACAATCTAGGAAACAAGTTCAATCAAAAGTTGTTCTACCTGATTCTGTTAGCTTAATTCTTCAACATGGCACACCCCCTAAACTTAGGGACCTAGGAGCCCCATACATCTCAGTGGTTATTGGTGACTTACAGATTGATGAGGCTCTACTTGATTTGGGTGCAGGGGTGAACATCCTTCCAAGCTACGTGTATGAAGAACTTGTGGGAGGCAATCTAAAGCCTAGCCCAGTAATCCTCCAAGTTGTTGATCCATCACTTAAGACACCGTGGGGAATTTTGGAAGATGCCCTAGTAAGAGTAGAGGATTTCTTCTTCCCCATTGACTTCTTAGTTTTGGACATTGACCCTACCAACAAGCCAACCAAACCCTCCATCATTTTGGGCCACCCCTTCCTTGCAACTTTGCATGCTTCAATCAATTGCAATACTAGGGCATTGAAAATGGGCTTTGGGAACAGGAAAATTTGGCTTAATGTGTTTGATACTTACAAACACGCCAGGCTTGAGAATTGTTCTCAAGTTGAGGTGATAGATGACCTGATTGAAGAGGCAACCCCTGCAATGTTATGTGATGACCCCCTTCAGTATGTCATGCTAAATGAGCATTCCCATCTCTTGGAGGAATGTGAAGGGGATATACTATAACTTGAGGAGTTGTTGGGTGCTTTTGCTGAGTCTCTTCTCCCATCATCTCTGCCCAAGGTAGATCTGCTACCTTAGATGGGGACATCTATTATGAAACCCTTAACCATATAAGCCCTCAACCATGAGTTGAAACCCCTCCCTGACACTCTCAAGTACGTCTTCCTAGGTGCCAATGATACACTCTCCATTATCATTTCGGCTGTGCTATCTGAGGCACAGGAGGGAGCCCTGATTGAATGCTTGTCTAGGCACAAGGAAGCTATTGCTTGAAGCATTGCTAACATTAAGGGTATAGACTCTACACTTTGCATGCACCACATTTGTACTGATGATTCCATCAAGCCATTTAGGGACATGCAGAGACGTCTGAACTCTAATATAAGGGAGGTGGTTAAAAAGGAAATCCTAAAGTGGTTGGATGCTGGGATCATATATCCCATTGCAGATAGTAAATGGGTAAGTCCTATTCATGTGGTTCCAAAGAAGGTAGGCTTTACTGTGGAATTTAATGACCAAGGTGAACAAGTTGTGACTAGACCCTCAACTAGATGGAGGGTCTGTATTGATTACCGCAAGCTAAACACCGCTACCTAGAAAGATCACTTTCCCTTTCCTTTTATTGATCAAATTCTCGAGAAATTGGCAGGGAATAAGTACTATTGCTTTCTCGATGGATATTCTGGGTACAACCAGGTTGCAGTCTTCCCTGATGACCAGGAGAAGACGACATTCACGAGTCCTTACGAAACTTTTGCATTCAGGCATATGCCGTTTGGATTATGTAATGCCCCTGCAACCTTCCAATGTGTATGATGTCCATTTTCTCTGACATGATTGACGAGTGTGTTGAAGTGCTTATGGATGACTTCTCCATTTATGGCTTGTCTTTCGACCAGTATCTCCTGCACCTGGAGAATGTGTTGAAGTGATGTAAGGAGACTGGGTTAGTCCTCAGTTGGGAGAAAAGTCATTCCATGGTACAGAAAGGAATTGTACTTGGGCATGTTGTGTCTGAGTGAGGTTTGGAAGTAGATAAAGCCAAGATTGATTCTATTTCCAAACTCCCATTGCCTACGAATGTTAAATAGATTGGATCCTTTCTGGGCCATCTCGGCTTTTATAGGCGCTTTATTAAAAATTTCAGTAAAATTTCTAGGCCACTTTGTAACTTGTTGGCAAAGGAATCTTCCTTTAATTTTGATTCAAA
The DNA here is from genome assembly GCA_037157565.1 of Thalassia testudinum. Classification (NCBI taxonomy): domain Eukaryota; kingdom Viridiplantae; phylum Streptophyta; class Magnoliopsida; order Alismatales; family Hydrocharitaceae; genus Thalassia; species Thalassia testudinum. Next base: position 2,441,045 of record JAZHRO010000046.1, read on the forward strand.
GTGTGTTGAGGCTTTTCAAACTTTGAAGGAGGCCTTAATCTCTACGCCTATTCTCCGAGCTCCTGATTGGACACTCCCATTTGAGCTTATGTGTGATGCTTTGGATTATGCAGTGGGAGTAGTCCTTGGACAACGGATTGAGGGAAGACCTCATGTGCTGCATTATGCCAGCAAGACTTTAACTAAACCACAGCAAAACTACACTGTCACTGAAAAAGAATTACTTGCTGTAGTTTTTGCTCTGGAGAAGTTTAGGTCTTATCTTCTTGGGTCTAAGGTGATTATTTTCATTAATCATGCGGCAGTGAAACATCTCATTGCTAAGAAAGATTCTAAGCCACGTCTGATTAGGTGGATCCTACTCCTTCAAGAATTTGATTTGGAGATGCGTGAAAAGAAAGGAGTAGAAAATGTTGTGGCTGACCACTTGTCTCACCTTCCACTTAATGGCTCTCTATCTGGAGATATCCGTGAGACATTTCCCGATGAAACCCTTATGGAAGTAACACCAACTTCACCTTGGTATGTTGATACCGTAAATTACTTGGTCACTGGAGGAACTCCTGGATCTTGGGATGAGTAGAAAAGAAAGAGATTCATTTCCCAAGCGAGATACTTTCATTGGGAAGCGCCTGAATTATTTAGAATTGGACAAGACCAAGTATTGAGATGATGTGTACCTGAAGAGGAACAACAAATTGTGTTGAGTTTTTGCCATGATCTTCATTGTGGAGGACACTTTGGCACTAAGAAAACTGCTTTTAAGGTTCTCCAGTCCGACTTTTGGTGGCCTTCGTTATTTAAGGATTCTCATAATTTTGTGAAGGCCTGTATTAGATGTCAACGGACTAGAACAATTGGGAAGAGGAATGAAATGCCTCAACACCCTATTCAATTTGTTGAAATTTTTGATGTGTGGGGAATTGACTTTATGGGCCCCTTCTCTTCATCCCATGGTTATGAATATATCTTGGTGGCAGTTGATTATGTCTCTAAATGGATAGAGGCCATTCCTACGTGCACAAATGACCACTCTGTGGTTTTGAAATTTGTGAAGGCCAATATCATATCTTGTTTCGGCTGCCCCAAGACCATTATAAGTGATGGGGGACCTCATTTCCAAAACCACCACTTCAATTAGCTAATCAAGAGTCTAGGAGTGACTCACAAGGACGCTACCCTTACCATCCTCAGACGAGTGGCTAGGTTGAAGTGTCAAATAGGGAGGTAAAAAATATTTTAGAAAAGACCGTTAGACCTGATAGGAAAGACTGGTCCCAAAAGCTCGATGATGCTTTGTGGGCGTATCGAACGGCCTATAAGACCCCTTTGGGTACATCTCCCATTCAGATTGTGTATGGGAAAGCATGCCATTTACCCGTTGAGCTGGAACATAGGACACTTTGGGCTATTCGAAGTGTTAACATGGATTTAGAAAAGGCAGGTAAGGCACGACTTCTGGAATTAAGTGAGCTTGAGGAGCTGAGGAATGATGCTTATGACACCTCTCAAGCTTATAAAGAGAGAACTAAGGTCTTGCATGATAAGTATATACTTCGAAAGACCTTTGAGCACAACCAACAAGTCTGGCTTTTCAATTCCAGACTTAAGCTTTTTCCAGGGAAATTAAAATCTCGTTGGGATGGGCCTTACATAATCACTAAAGTGTTTCCACATGGAGCTGTGGAGATTAAAAGCCCTTCCTCTTCGACAACTCCCTTTATCGTCAATGGTCAACGGTTAAAACCATACATTACTTTGGATGGCCATCTGGTTGACGAGGTCACTCTTGAGGAGCCTTAGCTCCTACCATTCTCCACCTTAGGTAATATCTTCCTTTAAATATTTTTGTTTCCAATGTGGACATTGTTTGAACCAAGCATGGGGGAGAGGACCTAAGGCATCTGTTTATAGCATGTCTACATTTTGCATTCATTCATGCATATTGCATTAAAAATAATAAAAATAATAGTAAATAAAAATAAAAAATAAAAAAAATATATATAAAGATACATATACAGAAATCGGAGGTGAAATTTTGAATTCCCCTTTGGGCAAGAAAAGTCGGATTGGATGGCCAGTCGCCTGAGGGGGCCCAACGTCGGTGCTGATGATTCTGACGGATAGGCGGTATGGCATCCGCGATCTTGGCACAGGAAGGTGCATGGCGTCCATGTCCCTGATGGAGGAGGGAACCTGGGCAGGAGGGTTTTTCAAGATGGTTGGGGCAGAAGTCGAAGGGAAGTGATCTGTTATAGATACCGGCTTCGAGGGCACCTGGCGGTGACCTACCAGTGACCATTACTTTGTCTGGCATGTGGAGGTTTTGGTCACAAACGGGACGCTTGTTTGGCGACCTGTGATGGTTCTGGGGTAGGGATTGCAATACACCTTCATGGCCTAGGGGTGAGCTGCAGACGCCCCTCCCACCTCCCCCCTCAACGCTCGAAGGATGCGCTATGGATGTGGAGGTTCCCTTGACTGAGGATGTCAAGGTAGCGGAACTAGCTCTACGTAGTGCTTTGATTGGAGAAGTTATGATGGGTACCATATCGGTGGACAGAATTCGGCAACTGGTGAGATCTCTTCCTCTATCAACTGATGCTTGGAAGATTGAGATTATTTCTTCGTCGCGATTTGTGCTGTTTGATGTGGGTGCGATAGATGTTGAAAGATATTATTTTCAGACTAGCATTTTGAATGGATTATCTGTGATCTGACAGCTGGTGTCCCCATTTGATGGATCTCTACCTAAACGTCCCCCTTAAAAAGCAGCCTCCAGGTCTGGTGTTCTTGAGATCAGAGGTCTGCCTTTGCATCTAAGGTCTAGGAAGGTGGTGGAAAACATGATAGCTGGGTTTGCATATGTGGCCGAGGATGCTTTTGTTGGTTTGACTGAAGGAGATGCCAGTTTTCTGAATGTGAGGGTGAAGGTCTTCAGGGCTGGTTCCATTCCTGATAAACTGATCCTCAGAGGTGGGGGTAGTTCTTGTATGCTCCTTTTGAATTTTATTGTGGCAAATAGAGAGGTTGTGCCTAGACATCCCCCCCCTCTTATGCTACGGTGCTGAAAACCAAAATTCCTCCCCTGCAACCAAACTGTGATAATCAGGAAATGGTGGTAGAATGCTCTAAAGATAGGGAATTGGTGGAGGAGGTAGGGAGCCTGGGAGTTGTGGAGACGAGGACTGAAGCTTTGGCTGGTGTGGCTGAAGTACCTCTAATCCATGACCTCCCCTCATGTGCTGAGGTGCTGAAGACCAAAGCCCCTTCCTTGCAACCAAACGGTGATTATCGGGAGGTGGTGGCAGAATGCACAAAAGAGAGGGAATTGGTAGATGAGGTAGGGAGCCTGGGAATTGTGGAGATGAGGACTGAAGCTCTGGATGATGTAGCTGAAGTACCCATGATCCAAGAGGTAGCTGCAATGGTGGATATTAAAGGGAAGGAAATGATTATGTCTAATGAAGTTGTGATTGAGGATCTGAAAATCCAGCTTGATGAGCCTGATGAGGGGTTGATAATGAATATGATTAATGAGCCTGCTGATTCTGCTATGGTGGACTCCTTTGTGAGTTCCTTGAACTTGCAGATTTGTTCTCCTGTGGCTGATGTTGTGCACTTGAAGTCAAAGACTCCTTCTACTGCTAGGAGTGGGAAGCCTCCCTACAAGTTGAGGCTAAGAAGGCGCACTCCCACACAAAAGGTTGATGAATCAGTCATTACAGCTGTGATGAAGGTTAGCAGGACTTCTGCAGCTAAGAAGGGGACAGACCTGACTCCCAAATGAAGGTCCTAACCTGGAATGTGCGTGGGCTGCGCAATAGAAGCAGGAGGGGGTCTCTACTTATATATCTGCATGAATGGGAAATCGACTGTGCTATCCTTCAAGAGACACACATTGATTGTGAGTCTGACAAGGCATGGGAAGAGATGAGGGCAGGATCTGCAAATGACCTTGTGGTGGTCAATTCCAATGGCAGATCTGGGGGAATTGCCATTTGGTGGAAGAAGCAGATGCTGTGCTTGTAGGAGGTTTCTGTGGCTAGGCACCTTCTGACCTGTAGATTCACAAGAGGCCAGGGGGACAATTTCTTCTTTGTGACAGGTGTGTATGGGCCAAACTTTCCTAACAGGAGGCAGGAACCGTGGGAGGACTAGAATCTGGCAGCAGACTTTGTAGTTGGGGGTGCTTGGATTGCTAGAGGTGACTTTAATTGTACTTTGGTGGGGAGTGACAGACCTAATGGGGTGGTCGACAGCTCCACCACTGGATTTCAATTGGTGGTCCAGGCATTGGTGATGTGCAAATTTCCCTCATCAGGGGCTGAATTCACTTGGAGGAATGATAATGGGCTCATGTCCAAGATTGACAGATTGTTTGGTGATGCTGAGCTATTGGATCTCTTCCAGATGTCATTTGTGTGTGGTCTTGAACGTCCATTTTCAGACCATACACCCTTGGTGTGGGACAATGGTGAGCAGGTGGTGGCTGGATCCTACTTTAAATTTAGGAGATCTTGGCTGAGGGAAACAGGGTTTAGAGACATGTTTGCCAGCTGGTGGAGGTCACAGCAAGGTGAAGGCACGGCCACCTCCAGACTGGCTTCTAAGTTTATGGCTTTGAAAGGTATGTTGAAAGAGTATGGAGATATTGTCTCAGTTCTCAGACATCAGAAGCGTCATGAGGCCTTGCTGAAAATTCAAGAACTGGATACCAAGGAAGCTATGGATCATCTGTCTGAACTGTATCTTGCTGATAAAAGAAGATGGCAGGGGGTGGTTATTGAAGAAGACCTGAAATTGGAGATGGATTGGAGGGAGCGTTCTAGGTAGCTATGGCTAAGTGAGGGGGATGGAAACACCAAATTCTTTCATTTGGCTGCTAGCTCTAAGAGGAGAACAAATATGATTTCTTCAATGGTTATAGAGGGGCAGAGAATTACTTCTTTATCTGATATCAGAGCTGAGGCTGTCAGATACTTCAAAGAATCTTCAAGAGCTGCAGGTAGGGGCAACTGGAGAATGACAACAAATGATCTGCCCATGATTAATGATTCCCAGGGGTCCAGCCTGATTGAGCCCATATCTGAAGCTGAAGTCCTGAAGGCTATTAAAGATCTCAACTGCGAAGGATAGCCTGGTCCTGATGGAATCCAAGTGTTCTTTTACAAAGAACTGTGGGACATTGTGGGTTATGAGGTTATGGAAGTGATTAGAGAATTCCAAAGTGGCAATTTTGGCTTTGAAAGAATTAATAGATCTTATTTGTTTCTTCTACCAAAAACCTCGGGTGCTGAATCCTTCCAGGAATTTAGACCCATTGCTCTTTCTAACTCGTATTTGGTGGTTGGCAAGGTCCTGGCTAATAGGTTGAGGCCTGTATTGCAAGATCTTGTCCATCCTGCTCAGTCTGCTTTCCTCCCGGGTAGATCCCTACAAGAATCTTTTATCTTGGCCTAAGAGATGGTTTGTGGCTGGCATAAGAGAAGATGCAAGGCCTTCCTGTGGAAGGTTGACTTTCGTAAGGCTTATGATTCAATCAGTTGGCCTTATCTATGGGATGTGCTTAAAAGAAGGGGCTTTCCCTCTACTTGGATAGGCTGGGTTAAGAGATGTATTACCACTACCTCGTTTACCCCTCTAATAAATGGGAAACCCTGTGGTGCATGGATCTAGCCTCAATGTGGCATTAGGCAAGGATGTTTCCTGGCCCCTTTGATCTTTAATTTGGCAGTTGATAGTTTAGCTTGGTTTGCTTGTAAGCTTTCTGAAGTGGGTCTTGTCAAAGGATATTCACTATCTTCTAGGAACAGTCTGGCTCCCATTCTTCAATATGCAGATGATACTATTTTTTTTGTTGAAGGATCCATGGATGGAGCGTTGGCCCTGCATCATTTGGTTAATATCTTTGGTGAGCTTTCTGGATTTAGGTTAAATAGAGACAAGTCTAGTTTCGTCTGCTTTGGTTTATCTAAGGAGGAGCAAGAAGCCTTAGTAGCCATCCTAATGACTCCCTGCATCAATCTTCCTATCAGATATCTTGGGCTGCCTTTGAGGTTTTCCAGGTTGAAGAAAGGTGATTGGAACTGCCTTTTCAACAAGATTTCTATGAAACTTGATGGTTGGCATAGCAGGTTCTTGTCCAGAGGTGGAAGACTTATCTTGCTCAACTCGGTGATCACCTCCATCCCTGTCTTCTACTTTTCCATTTTCAAAGCTCCAAGATCCATTTGGAAAAGATTAGATGTGATGAGGAAGAGATTTTTTTGGAAGGGAGATAGACATAAGGGCAGTTTCTTGCAGCCTATCAAGTGGGATCAAATCTGCTATCCTAAGGAGATGGGTAGGCTTGGGATCAAATCCTTGCAGCATTTTAATGATGCCTTGCTGATCAAATGGGCTGTTAAGCTGCTGCAAGGTGATCTGAAACCGTGGTCTACTTTGATTAGAGATAGATATGGAGCTTCCAACAGCATGATATCCAGACTTCAGCCCAACTGTCCATCACCTTTCTGGAAATCTGTAACTAAGGCTTTGGCTGCTCACCTCCATCTACTTCAACCGTCACTTGGAGATGGCAGGTCTTTCAGTTTTTGGAAGGAGGGATGGTCTGAAATGGGTGTCTTGAAGGTCTCTATCCGAGAGCTTTTGCTGCAGTAGCTGACAAGGATGCTATGGTCAGCAAGGTCTGGTCTTGCAGCAGCAGCAGTTGGAATCTGGATGGTGTGGAGTCCAGTAGAAGAGCTACCCAGTTATGGGAAGAAAAGTGAAGGCTGATATTAGACCTTGAAAGTTTTAGACCTAGGCCTGGAATGGAGGACAGATATCTGTGGGAGGGGATTTATAGTGTCCAATCTGGTTATAACAGAATGTTGAATTTTGAAGAGGGATGGAGGTATGATTCCATTGACAAGAAGATATGGATGTTAAAAATTCCTCTCAAGGTACAAATTTTCCTTTGGCTGTGTAGGAGAGATGGGTTAATCACAAGTGATCTACACCATAGAAGATTGGGTACTGATCATCATGTTTGTTTTTTATGTGAGATGAGCACTGATAATGTAAATCACCTCTTCTCTTCTTGCCTTATCACTGATGTCATCTGGAGAAAGATTTGTCAGGAGCCATTACCAGAGTGGGATTCTATCTGGCATGGGTTTGAAGTGAGAAGGAAGCCACATGACCGCATCGCTGCTACCTTTTGGTGTGTATGGAAGGCAAGGAATGAGAGAATTTTTCAGGAGAGGCTGGTATGTTGTGAGAGTATTGTTAGAGAGTGCTGGTCCCTCGTACACTCTTGGGGATCCTTTTTGTAATCTCCCTTGCTTTGCACATAATATATTGTTCCTAACTGCTATCGCAGGACGATAGCTCTCCTTTCTGTTTCAAAAATATATATAAATATATAAATTGAGCTTAACTGGCTAGGCTCTACATTCTTAAGCAAATCAGAACTCTAGGTTAGACCAAGTTGACTCTAAGGTCGAACTTTAGAAGCTAAGTGATCTACTAGCTTTAGACCTTTAGGGTCCTTTGTGGACTTAAAAACTTAAGTAGGAGTTAAGTTGCGGACCATTCCTCAAGAGGTTGAGGAAGGAAAGCTAGGGATTGAGTTAAAAGGTGGGGTAGTACCTGGAGTCTTGTTCTACCTTTTGGTTTACGGGTCCTTGTAACCCAAGCATCCAAATTTCACACACTTGGTATTGTGTAAGTAAGTGATCACCTTAATTCCTTTCTTAAAAGAAATTTGGTTCTCTTAGTTTTGACTTAGGAGAGGCTTGAAAACACAATTTGACTGGAAGAGTTCCTGTCGTAGCAGAGGTGGAGTATATACTCACCTTGAGGATGCGATGATAACATATTACCTCCTCGACGCTTGTCTTTTAGGATATCCATCCTACTGGGGGCATGTAAGAAAATTGTGCGGTTCAGGTACCATGGGCCGCTCTATCTCGAAGTACCGATTACCACAGGCCTGAATTTGCTTAAGAAATCCATGGGCGATACTATCTCGAAGTGTCGATTGCCAGGAGTTCTTGGGGTCGCTATGGGCGGTGCTATCTCGAAGCATCAAAAGCTAGGCACCCTTCGAGGTACGGTGATGGGGACAATGAATCCAACACAGACCGTGTTGATAGCTGATCCAAGGTTAGACTTAGAGGAATAAAAAAAAAAAAAAAAAATATATATATATATATATATATATATAAAAGTCCTTTTTCCTTTCTAGGTTGGCAATCATACCAACCTCAAATAACTCAGACCAATGCACATGCACGGATGCTTTAATCTCAGGGATCAATAAATCATAGGGTAGAGTCAGAAATCAGGGAAACTTGTGCCTGCAACTCGTCTTTAGCTGACCCTGCACACACCCGTGCAGCCTGCAAAGCACCCGCCACTTCAGTGTACGTCACCTTCTCGCGCCTGAAGTGCCCGCGTGCCTCCTCCTCTCACCTGCAGCAAGTACAGCCAGCAGCATCCTCCACCATCGTCGCTGCTTCTCTCCTTTGTCCGGTCGACTCCAACAGTCTCGCAACCTGCCACCGCCACCGTTGCGAAGCCCTCGCTCCGGCCAACCTATTCCCAGAAGAGTTCCTCGAACGAACCTCTCTCCCGTGCGCGAGGAGAGAGGTAGAATCCTCTACTTTTACTCCCATTAATAATTACATTTGAATACCATTGCCAAACTTTCATTTTTATTTTAATATTTGAAATATTGAGTGAAATTGCAACTTCATGCTCATCTTCTCGCATAATTGCTTGGCTTTTGTTATTCACATCTTTTGACATTGGTTTTGGGTTAAGATGTGCACAAATTCTCTTTAATGCATGTCAATTGGAAATTAGGAGATTAATCACATATTTATTGAATATTTCAGTGAGGAAAAATTGCACGTATAACCTTACATTTTCGAGTTATTGTGTCTTTTTTTCATTGCATTTCATGTCAGATTTGACTATAGATTTCATACTTGATTGAACGAATACGAGAAAAATATTCATGAATTTATTACATCATTATCTTCTTGTGGACACGACCCGCTCTTCTACGAGTGGTTAATTTTTATTATAATTGTTTTGTTAAGCGATTTTCCACCACTTTGTTACTAAAATGACAAATCATCTTATTCACATTATTAAAAATCAAAAATCAACTTATCAAATCTCCTGATTAATGGATCTGACTAATGCAAGGCATTTACATACATTTAAGGGGTCAAATGCCTTCTTTGCCCCCACCAAAGCTATAAAAAGAGGCCAAAGGGACCCCTTTGAAAGTACTTCTCATAATTCTCTTCTTTCTCCTTCTTCAACCTTTCTCTCTTTTTCTTCTTCCTATCTTCTCTGCATCCATCTCTGCGCCTATGTTTGAAGCATCCATTGGGCCACCTCGACGGATTGTAGCTACTCTTCTCAACCTCTCCAAAAGGCCACCTCGAACTACCTGTGGTGCCCTTGTTCTACTAGATTAGTAGTAGTTTACTTTCATGTTTTTATTCTATCAAATTCAATCTCTTTGTAATGTGAATATTGTCACTGATTATTTCTATTCTTTAGTAATTATATTGAGAACAAGTGTATGAAATCAAAAGTTCTTTCTGCCTCCATATGATCGATCGGGACTCACCAAGTTTCGTTAATTTATTTGCTCGAGATGTATTTTGTGCTATACTACAACGTGTTAATCTTCTATGCGATCTACGCCATGAACACTCTCCAGACCAAGCAAGAGCTCTTATCTCCGTCATCGTCACCGCTTCTTACCACTAGAGTCTTCTTCGTCCTTGACGCTAGCAAGTCAAGCCACTGAGGATTTCTCCCTCTCTTTATACATCTAGATAGGTCCTCTTCTTCCTTTCTTTCTCTAGATTAGATTTAGGACCTTAGTTTTTAGTTTAGACCTCATTTTTCCTCCGTTCTCCTCTCTTCTCCACGATTGGCGTAGCTCCAAGAGCTTGCACTGCCACCATACTCCACCAAATCAATTAGGATCCACTTATCTTACTTTCCTAGTAATTATCATTAAAAGATGAAGAGTTTCCTTAAGTGTGAGATTGATTGAAATCAAATTGAAGTCGATGCGACTTGATTAGAAATTCCCCATCCTTACTTCCTGTACCTATTAAGGATTCACACTAAATTTCTCAAACACCTTGGACTACTCACTTTCTTGTTTGAGTCCAAGGTGTCCTATTTGGAATCAAATTAGACTTGGAATTAGAGCCAATTAGGGTTACACATTAAGGTTTTGAAGTATTGGTACACACTTGCCTGTAATTAAGGAAATTGATCTTCTTGCATTTGTGTGCTACCCAAGCCCTTATTTCAACTAATCTAACCAATTGAACCCTAAAATCAAGGCTCTAAATTCACTTGAGCTCTAAAATTTGTGATCTAATAACATGTTGAGAACCAATTTAGGGTGATTTCGGTGCTTTGACCCAAATTTCATCCTCAACCATAGGATAGGTCTGGTGAAGTTGGTTCACTTTGTGAATCAATCAACTTACAAATTAGGTCACAATTTGAAATAATTTCTAAATCAAGTGAAATTCAAGGCACATTTAGGGCTAAAATTGGTAGACTTAGGTCTTAATTCACACATTTTGGTCTACTTGGAACCACAGTGACAAGGAAGGTCGGGTGGGGGAAACACTATAATCCATGCGGATGCTTTACCATGTGGGGTTCTTCGGGGGACTCTCCCTTCCTAGCTACCCAAGTAATTCTCTGACATGTGGATTTTTGATCCATAGGTCCATCTGCCTTAAACAACCTTAGTTGTCCAAAATTTTTGGGTGCCTTGATTGAGTCCAATACGCAACTAGTCCCTCATCTATTCTTTAGCGTACAAATATAGGAAGAGGCCCTTAGGTCTAACCTAGAGGCCTCCATTAGAGTTGATCTCTGGGTGAAATCTGATCTGATCTGATCAAATCAATCTAGACCTGAATTTGATTCTTCATCTTGATCCACCACCTAATTTGGAGATGAACATGACAACATAGAAAAGATGTTCAATAAACTTGAGTCTCGTATGAGCATAAAAGAGAAAATGATTGAGGCTGCTCTTAGACATAGTGAAGAATATTACAGGACCTTAGATCCCTTTAGTATCATTCAGGTTAATGTACCAGAAATAACAACCCTCTCTATGAACCACGCTGAGAAAATGATAGCACAAATGATACATGGTTCAACCCGAGATGCTCTCATATCAGAGTATAGTGAATTGTGGAGATTGCATAGCACTGAGTGTTTACAATGTTTGACAAGTCCACCACTTTGGGAAATGCAGTAGGATGTCATTAAAAAATGTGCGGATGTGCTAAATATGTTGCAACAAGACATTGATCAGAAATACCCATATCACCACCTAGAGACTAATGATGCATCTTGGAGCAAATTTGAGGATTAATACAATTTCCCAAAGCCCAGGTATGAAAATCAACGTTGTTTTGGATCTCCAACCCAAATGGAACCAAATTTTGATTTTATGTAGAATGAAATACCTGATCAAGATATAGGTTGGGCAAATCCCGCTGCAGGTTTTCCCGATTATGACCAGCCATAGAAAGCTGTGAAGCTGACCCATCATGCCTAGATTTTCAAAACACATATGATGAGTGAGACGCAGAATCTCTCGAGGATGTAACTCCCGCACCTTATTCTGTTAAGGTTTTTCTTGAGAATAATTCTAACATCTCAATAAAACCAAGTCCAGTTTCTAGTGACCCAATCCCTACACCTAACCTAGAATCTAGATTTGAGCCTAGTTGGGATGATCATGAGGCCTAATGCATTTAGATTTGAACTATGATAGTGGGCCTATATTTGGCGATTATACCTCCCTAGACTCCTCAGAAGAACAAATTGATTTGTTGGAAGTCAAATCAATTTATGATACAGAATCAGAGGAGTTGGAAGAATTGGGATTTGATTGTTTCTACCCTAGATGCCCTAAACTCGAGCCTATGCCTAATAAAGATATCCCAGCGAGCTTGGAATTTGAGGCTAGGTTAGACCAAAGTCAAGTTGACAACTCCATGCATCTTGATTTATTTAGTAGTGGAAATCTCAATCTTGAGTCAGGTTCAGAAGATGATTTTCGCAAATTCTCTAATGATTTTGAATCATACTATGATTTTGGAGAGTCCATGTTTCCATATGATTATGAGTTGATTTAGGAACTCAGTGTCCAAGATCCATTCTTTGATTTTGATTCTAAGGCCAATGATTTGGAACTCGAAGCAACCTTATCTCCTACAGAGCCTTTCAGATATTGATTCCAACCCTGACTGCCACCGAAATCAATTTCTATTCTGACTCACCTCTTTCTGATCCGGTTGCACATGATTCACCACCTCAATTCAACAGCGAATGGGACATTGATCAAACTGACAACCATATATTGTGCCCCTCTAATCCCACTAGTAGGATTCCTACTTCTTTTACCAATTAATTATTTTTTTTGGGCCCCTACTCTAATCTGTTGAGTCGATACAACCAAACCCTCAATTCGCATTTCCACACCTATTTGATTCATAAAGCTTCTAGTGGGGTCCACACCTATTGATTCACATTCCTCAGCCCACTAGATTGATTGGGTTTTTTCTACATCATTAGCCAATTAATCTGAACAAGCACCTGGTTGGACCAACCGGGCTAATTATTAAGGTGCTTGTTCTACAAAATTCTTCCAATTTGACCACCCCTTCTCCTTTACCACCTTCTGCTCAACTGAAGGCATCAAATTTAGCACTTAACAGGTGGCAACCTGTCATTTCAAAAACTCGAGACCCTTCTAATTCATCTTTGAGTTGCATTCCTATTGCACTTTAGGTTCGAACCTTAGAACAGCCGACTCCACCTTTGATACTCGTATCAGAGCTTGAAATTGTTTGCAACAATCATCCCAACCCATTCACCCACCCTTTGACCTTGTTCTAAACTATGAACTAAGATGAATTCAAACCCAACTAGCTTACAATGAGGACATTGCAAAACTTAGGCATGGAGGGGTATTTAAAGTGCAAAACAAATGAGAAATTCAATTATCTGAGGGGTTCACATAAAAAATATATATACAAAAAAAATGGAGAAAAGGGGAGGAAAATTTTGCACGCTGAATGAAAAATCTTTCTTGACGAGGGAAAAAAGGAGGAAATACAAAGAATGACAGAGGAGCAAAATCAGAAAAATTGGTAGTCCTAGCAATTGATTATGGAATCTACTTAAGTTCTAGACCAAATCAAAACAAGGATTAATTTCTAAAGTGCTAGAGACGAGGAGATAAGTGATGAGTAATTCTAGGGCTAAAATACTCACGTATTTGTTAAGATCTAGACTATTCCTCAAGAGGTTGAGGAAAGTGCAAGGCTGATGTATTAAGTCTAAGGCTTAGGAATTATTCAGCTCTGTTTCCAACCCTTTGGTTTGCAAGACTTGATAACCTAAGCACCCAAAAGTCACACACCAGTATAATTCAGTGTACTTAACGAAGTATAATGCCAAAAGTGATATGTTCTAAAAATGTTTTCCCAAAGATCTAGCTTAAGAGTGGCTCGAAGACATAAGTTGATTGGATGAGTTCTCAATGTGGAGAGGCAGAATGAAAAATACTCCCCTTGAACATGTGTTATAACATATCGTCTCCTCGGTGCTTGTCTCCTAGGATATCCAAATATCCTACCGGGCACATAAGCACCTTGTACTGGTTCAGGTGCCATGGGCGTGATTATCTTGAAATATCGATTGCCAGGGCCTAAATGTAGCTACAGAATGCCATGGGTAGCACTATCACAAAGTGTCGAAATCCAAGAATTTTGAGGGTCCCCATGGGCGATGCTATCTCATAGCATCGAAAGCCAAGGACCTTGTGAGGATTGATGATGGGGATAAGGAATCCAACATAGACCATGTTTAGGGTCAATTCGAGGTTGGATTTAGGGGAATGTAAAAAAGGAAAAGACATAAAGCTCTAAAAATAAATATCCCTCTTATCTCTCTTATCGAAACCACATTAGCAAACTAAACCTGGACTTGCTACGAATACGCATGAGTGCTTTAACCATTGATGTCAACGACCTCTAGGTAGGTTTTGTGAGCCTTAGAAACCCTCATGGCATACCCAATGCTGAGGCTGGTAAGGTCTGGATCTTGGCTGGTACTTGAATACCTCTAGGCCTAATTTCTATAGAAGAGGCACAAATAGGCATCTAAACATCAGAAATATGGTCTAGAGATCTAGTTATTTCCTTAGGATTTTATTAAGGACTAGAAAAAGTTAGGCATGGGAGTATGATCGTAACACCATCATTAGTCTTAACTAACTAAAATTAGTCAAATTCAAATGATAAATGATCCTAAACGATCGTCCGAGGATCACAATTCCGTATTGAACTAATTTAAAAAGAAGGCAGGAAAATAGGGCTAATTCTGCTATTTTAACATCCAATCACAAATGCAGATTAACCAAGGGGTTGATTTGGGATTAATTTAAGGTCAAATCAACTTTAATATCCAAGAAATGGGCTCACATTCACTGAATCAGGGTTTTACACATTTCGAGAATGAAAACAGTACTAGAAACACTAATTATAAGCCACACTTAAATTGAAAGGGTTTTTTTCTAGATAAATTCATCCAAATCTCTTAAAATTCATTGAAAAATATTCTAAGAGGTTTAGTAGCTTCACTTTGACCATCTGAACCCATTTTGACCAAAAAATAGATATTCAAACAAGAATTTGCCTTGATTTGGGATTATGTGCAATTTACCAAATCAAACATGGTCAAAACTCAAATCCAAGTTCACCATTATATTCCTTGGCTCTAAATTAGGTTAACACCAAAATTTGGGCCCAATCAGAGTCCATTTTGACCTAGTTTGTATTTTTTCCCTTAAAAACTCTATTTTTCACATCTAGGCCCTTAGGTTTTAACTTTCCTTACCAAAAGCCCCCTCTCTTCTCATCTCTCTCTCAAATAGGTCCCTACCACCATTGATGTCTAAACATAATCTCAAAACTCAAACCTACCGATTTCTTGGAGAGATTTCTCCTCCAATCTAAGACGAAATCTCTCCAAACTTGGAGAGATTGTTCCCAAGGAGATTCTTTACCTATTGAGTCATCTCATGAGAGCTAAGATTCACCCAAGATCATTGGTGACATCAAGATTCTCAGTGGTTTTTGTTGCCAAAATCATGAGCAAATCTCACGTAATCCTTGAAATTGAAGGCCAATTCATACTATATTTAAGTCTTGGCATCTTCTCATGAATTCCCTAGTTGTTTCTACGTCAAAAACAACCCTCTTCCCTCTAGACCGACCATTATCTCCAATAGCTCCAGTGACCCTCTTCTTGCCTGTCGTCCAACTAGCCAATGACCAAATTGGGTGGTCCAATACCTCCCTCATCTTCTTCCTCTCCTTGCTGAACCAAGAAGGAGCTCCTATCTCAGTCGTCGTTGCCACTTCTCACCATCGAAGCCTTCTTCATCCTCAACGCTAGCGAGTCAAGCCACCGAGGATTTCTCCCTCTCTTTGTCCAACTAGATAGGTCCTCTTCTCCTTCTCTTTCTCTAGATTAGATTTAGGACCTTAGTTTTTAGGTTAGAACTCATTTATCCTCTATTCTCCTCTCTTCTTCTCCATGGATGGCGAAGCTCCAGCAAGCTCGCATGGCCACCACACTCCAACAAACACCAAGTGCCACATGATCACCTCCACAACCTCCTCCATGACCTACTGATCAAAAGCCCTAAAGAAATTTGGCGTTTGATCATTCTTTCATCCCGTTAAACACACCAACCATCAACCACCCTCGCCATCACATCCGACCTCCACAGTGCTCCAAACACCTCAAGACCACCGCCATCACAGTGATCATCATGGACCTTCTAACTGGGGCGTAGAGCCCATGTTACATGTTACATGTTACCGTACACTGCTAACCTTGATTCTACCCTCTGCAGGTGTGGTTTGATATCAGGAAGCAACCTGGGCTTCCAATTGTGAAGAACCACAATAGCAGCAGCTTCGATTTGGTTGGAATGCCATCAGCAGCAATGAGTGAAGAAAGGGGGCTAATTTTTCCCCACATCGTGGAAAGCTAAAAAAAGTTTTCATATATATTGAGTTTTGTGCGTAGGCTTACAGCCATAGTCACGAGGATCAAGTCCTCCTTGCACAAGCCCACATACGTGGTTCAGCTCGCCCTACGCCATGCAAGTTGAACTGGCCCCCCTTGCACTGAACTGGTTTGGGTCTGATTTGAGGAGAGAGAGAAAGGGAAGAGGGTTTGCTGAGGGAAATTAGGGGTTTTACACTATGGATACTTGTAAATTTTTAAGCAGGATTGGGCTGAGGATTAAGTTGTCTGTGGTTTCATTGAGAGGTCTAATTGATCGTTTAAGAGCATTTGATGGATTTGAATTAAATGGTTAATTGAGGCTACTATTGGCTTTGAAAAGTTGATATTGAGTTGGAAATTGAGCCTAAGTGTTAAGATTAATTGGTGGTTTCAACCACCACTTTTTGGTTTTCTATTTTCTTTTTGTTATTGACTCTTGCAATACAATTTGGACACTCATTCAATGTCTATGTGTGAGTGATTATTCATTGCATATCATTACATATGATTTGTTTACTTGTGCTCATCATTTATAATTGACTAGTGGATTGAATTCCAATTTTGCTCCCTACGAACGACCTCAAAACTCACAATTTTTTGAGCAATTACAAATTTAAATGTCGATTGGGTTTTTGTCACTATACTATGACGTATTTCTCTAAACTATGATGATTATTGTACAATAATCAGGAAGGGGAGTAGGGTTAAAGCAAGTTCCCAATTTTGAAGTAATCATGGTGTCTTCGACCACTTGGTCGATTCTAGACTCCAAATCATTGAAGAAATCATGATCTAAAGTGGTCAAAGGACAAGATTCAATAAGCATTGATTCTTCCACCATTCTTCTGTCTCAGAATCTGAGTCCATAAAGAAGTCTTGATCATGGAATCTCCTGGAAGCTTGAAAGATATCAAGAGTGATTGTTTGACCATCGGAAGTAATGTCCATTTTTCATGAATGATAATTAATATTTGCTTTTGTGATGGCCAAGAAGGGTCTTCCAAGGATGATGGGTGCATTTTTCAAGGCCTTAGGTACATTGATGTCCAAGACCAAGAAATCAACAGGAAATACATAGTTCTAGACCCAAATGATCACACCCATCACAATTCGTTTAGGTTTAAGTACAAATCAATCTGTCAATTTTAGCGTCCCCTCAACTGGCTTCAAATCACTAAACCGGAATTCTTCAAATAGAATAGTGGGGATAATATTGACAGAGGCACCTAAGTCAAGTAGGGTGTGGTCAAAAGTTGTCTTTGATGATCACAGAAATGAGGGGAGCACCCGGATCTTTTTTCTTGAGAGGCAACTCACTCTAGACCACAGAGCTTACTATATTAGAAAGGATCACCCTTCTTCTTCGGCTACCTTTTGGGAGTACAGAGATCTTTGAGAAATTTGTCATAGGCAAGAATATATTTAATTGCATCCAAGAGGGGGATATTAATCTCAACTTGCCCAAATATATCCATGAGTTCCTTACATGTGGGCTCAAACTTCCTTTTCTTAGTGGTGGTGGGGTTCAAGGCTTGAGGGAAGGGAATGGGATTTTGGCCTTTAGAATCATTTTCTTTATCTTTTTCTTCCTAAGTTAGGGTGGGTGGAGAGTCAACTTGCATTTTGGATGGTGGAGTGAGAAGGCCCAAGATCTTGAGTTATCTTCTCGCTCCTCAAGGTGACTGCATTAGCAGTGTGATTGTTTCTAGGAGTAGGTTGGGGGACCTAGTTTTGGTTAAAACCCAGGGGGTACTGCGGTACTGGGTGAATAGGAGGTTGATTGTGAATTTCCCCTTGATACTGGTTTCTTTGATTATTATGGTTGGGCATGGGTTGGGAGGGTAAATTGCCTGCAGGTCTTTGATCTAGTGTAACCTTGATCTGATTTTGCAGATTAGTGACAACATAGGTTACTTTAATCATTTGATTCTACATGTCCTACAAGGTTTTCATAACTTGGGTATTAATATCATCTTAAGAAAATCTAGGTTGGTATTGATTTTGTCCTTGAACCCAAGGTTGATTTTATTTCGAGTAAAGAACCTGATTAGCAGTATTCCAGGAGACATTCTGGTGGTTCCTCCAACTCGTATTGTGAAAATTGGGGGCATTTCTAAAGTACTTCTGGAGGGTAAAAATATTTTATGTAGCTAGGCTATAAGAATTGGGATTCATAAAATCAAATGTCCCAGTCAACTCAGGTGTGGCCTCAGGAAAGTAATTATGCTCAGCTGGGACAACACCGATATGATGCATATTTTCTCTCTTTAATATGTTGGGTGTGGGAGGAGGTGGGGTTTGTTTTTGTAAATTTATTATTTCCTCAATTTTCTTGTAGTGAATCTGCATTTGATTGATTCGTTGGGTGATCATTTGAATATCATCCTGAGTAATAGGAATAGATTGGCTATGGGTGCCTATCTCATGAACACCAAATTGAGGATTAGTGTTTCTTCCAAAGGTGTTCATGGAAGCATGGTTGAATGAGTTTTTAGTCTTGTCCTTAAATAATTCATAGGCACTCTCGGCATCCTTGTTTAAGAAATTCCCACTACATGAGGCATCAAAAAATCTTCTTAATTGATCTTCTAATCCATGGTAGAAGATTTGAACTAGTTGCCAAAGTGGTACCTCATGATGTGGGCAAGTTCTTAAGAGTTCCTAAAACCTTTCCTAGGCTTCATGAAGAGATTCACCAGGTTTTTATTGGAAGGTCATAATGGTGAAGAGCATTTGTACGACCTATAGGAATGAACCCTTTTACAAATGTACTTTTTAGCTCAAGGCAAGTGGTAATAGGTCTACCAATAGTCTTGAGCCAATAGGTGACCTTATCTTTTAGGGTTAAGGGAAAGAGTCTCATCAGCCATAGATCTTCTTGCACATTGTAGGAATGAGTGGTTTGGGCGAGGACAGTTAGTTCTCTAAGTGGCTAAAAGGGTCATCTCTTGGTAGGCCATGAAAGTGTTTAATCAAGTTCAGAACTGCAGGTTTGATTTCATAATCCTTTTCAGGAATCACCACCTCAGCTCCTTCCTTGTAATTAGAAGGATCGTAAAAATCTTTGAGAGGAATGACAAGCTCCTTAGGTTGTGAATTCTGCCCTTGGTTGGCTAGGTTCGCAACAATCCAAGCCAATTGTTCTTGATTAGCTTGAAGTTGAGCCAGTTGCTCAACCATCCTAATTAAGGGATTAGGTGGGGGACTTTGATTTTGACCATTTGGCCATTCAGTATTGGGAGGCATTTCTAGGTTAGGGAGGTTAGGAATGGGAATGCCAAATTGCAGATTAGATTGTGGATTTTGAATGGGAGGGTTAAGGGCGTGTTGTGAGTGAGAGGAAGAAGCAAAATTGGACCTATTTTGCATATTTTCCATTTTTTTATGGGAAGAAGAAAAAGTAAAATGAGAAGTCAAATGCTTTGTTCTAGGGGCAAAATCAAGTGGTCCCTCTAAATGCAAATTTTGGGACATGTGCCCGTGCATCCACTTATGGTAGAACAGGAGGAGAGAAGGGAAGAGATAAAAAATGAAGTGTGCAATTAAGCAAACAAAATTTCTAAGTCTATCCTAAGGTTGACTTCGGAGAAAACCTACGACTTGGTTATATGTTTACCAAGTTATCATCAATTGACCACCCTTCCTATAATTAACCTAGTTAACCTGCAAGGGGGAGATTGGGCCCAAGCATGTCCCAAAAATATCATTGGGGGCTTGTATAAACCCACACCTGGTCGTTTGACACTTCCCCTCAGCCTAAAACCAAGTTAGGTTAAGGAATTAGGTTAATTGAAAATAGCTTAGTCAAAAAATAGCAAGCCTAGGTTGAATGAATTCCTTAGGGGTCAAGTTGCTACAAATTTTTAATTAAGGCTTAGGATACTTGAAGTGCACAAATTTGTGAAGGGAGTTAGGCTGATAGTTTCCCAAATTATTTCTTTTTATGTGTGTGCGAATTGGGCAGGAAGGTGATGCCTAAAGCCAAAACAAAATGGGTTTACAAGCAAGGATTAAATGGATGGATTTTAGGATTTTGATAATCTTAAATTTTCTTTTAAGATTTCTCTTTGTTAAGTCTTCAAACAAGTTTGAAGTGTCACACGATAATTGAAATCAGGTTCTAATTGGTGAAAGCCAATTTTCTTTAAGTTGGTGTGTGACTAAGATAAGAGAAATGAAACCCTAAAGTTGGAATCCTATGCAGGCAACTCCTAAGAAATGAACCTCTTTTAAAATGTCTTTTATGTGGTGATCCAAACAAGGTAAACAACAACACCACTAACAAGAAAATCAAACAAGGATTCTGAAAGTGATTTGTTTAACGATTTTTAAAACTTGTTTGATATTTTTTTGAGATTTTTTTCTACACTGCTGTCAAAATCCAAAAAAGATATATTTAGAAAAATGATTCTGCAGAATCCTTAAGCAACCTCAGAAATTTTTAAAATGTTATATGTTGTAGAGATTTTCTCAAGGTTTTTAGAAATATCAATTTTGTCCAAATCTGATGAGTAGAAAAAATTATAAAATTTTTTGATAGTAAGAAAATAGTAATGAATAAGGGTTTGACCCCTCTTCAATCCATGAATTTTTTATTTTTTTCCTATTAGGCTAAATATTTCAAAATTTAAAATTAAGTTCCTGACTTAAAGAGGCTTTGTTGGGTAGAGTTTGAGGATTTTAGGAAGCCTTTCTAAGCCCAAACTTGATTTTTGAACATGGTGACAAAAGTCTGAATTTCCAAAAATCGCACAACAATGTAAAATGGATGGTGGAGAAATGAAGAAAACAAGCAATGAAATAGATTTTAGGGTTCCACCACCCTTGATTTTTCTCATTTTTGTTTGTTTTGATATTTTAAAGATTTTTTTGATATTTTTATTAGGATTGTGAAGGGTTTTGGGTTAGGCACTTACCTGATTTCTGCATGAAGACAAGAATACTTGAAGCTTCCACTCCAAGTCACTCTAAATCCTGCTTTCACTTCAATTCCCACCTATTTCAAAATAAGGACAAAACTAGTGAAGACTCAAATAAAGAACAAAAGAGATAAATAACAACTAAGACATGCCTCCTCGACAACGGCTCCAAAAAGGTGATATGAAAATACGCAATTTTGTAAACCCAGAGTTTTATCATTGTAACGCATACTTTCAATCAACTTTTAAATTTATAAAACCTAAATAGTGGGAGTATCTAGGATTGTCCAAGGAGGCAACTTTAGTTAAGATATAAAACTCTCCGTCTCTCACGAACTCAAATCTCCTTTTTATATTTTTGGTTTTGATATTTTTTTAGGGTTTTAGAAAGTATCGGGAAACAAAGGATAAGAAACAAGCCTTAGTAGATATGCGAAAAAGAAATCTTACCTTCCTAACTCACCTTAGGCAAGTGCACCTAAGGTAATTAGGAAGGTGGTGAGTTCAACAAGATTAAAGACACATGAAACTAAAAGGCAACAATTTTGATTTTATTTGTAGAAAGCAAGTAGCATCTACAAAAATTACTTGAAGAGCTCACTTGTGTAGAGGAGTTCTACACAAGTAATCCTTAAGTATAGAGGAATGCTTAACTACTACACAAATGAAGATACAAAAATGTAAAGAGAAGATAGAAGGATCTCTTAAAGTATTGCTCGAGGTGGTCCTTGCTCCAACTTTAGTAGCTCTTGGACTTGAAGAAGGTGCTCCTTGGCTTTGTTCCAAAGGAAGAGGGAAGAAGGCAGTCACCAAGGGTGTAAGGTAGCCTCCCTAATCTCCTTCTCTCCTTCATCCTTGGATGTGTATAGTTGATATAGGTGAAAAATTACAATAGCCAAGGATGGTTCTAAGGTGGTGGTTATGGGGGTATTATATAGAACTGTAAGAGGGTGGTGGTTATGGTATTTTTGGAGGGAAATGAAGGGGTGTATGATTTTGGAAGGAAATGAAGGGGTGTATGTTTTTGGAGGGAAATGAAGGGGGTGCATGGATGTTTTTGGAGGGAAAAATAAAAGGGAAATGAAGAGGTGTCTTTGGGTGGTAGTTATGTGATTTTTGGTGGGAAAAAGTTGGCACCACTTTTTGGTGGAGGTGAGTAGAGTAAAAGCTTGCTAAGCTAGTAGCTAGTAGGAGCTAGGAGTAGCTAGGAGGAGCTTCTATGAGCTAGTATGAATTTGCATAGAGTTGGAGGAGAGCTATGTTTAATTAGCGAGATCGATGTAATCGTCATAGCAAATCGAAATCGCTCGAAAATAGATAAAATTTATAACTCAGAATCTAAAATGGAGTCCGAGGTCGAATACAGGGAGCAAATATCTAATTCACAACATTAATCTTCAATTTGAAGTAAATGAGCATAATAAATGGTGCAAGATACAATATATTTAATGAATAATAATCTACTCAAATGATATTCAATAATAAGCAAGAGTATTTCAAGAATTTCTTGTAATAAAAAGAAATCAAGACAAAATAATAGTGATTTGAATCACCAATTATTAGTCTTAATTAAGCATATATAACAACTACTCAATATACTCAAATGTATGAAAAGGTATGCCACATCAGATATACCCAATATACTCAGATATACCATGTCAAATAAGTGGCCAAATTAATCCACAGTAGCCTTAGACGTTAGAACTATGCATCAGACGACTTAAATGTGTCAAGCACAAGGCTTCTCAAAGCCTTTCCCTCTTTCTTCTTTTGCTTTGCTTATCTTGCCTTCTTTTCTTTCCTTTTCTCTTCTTCTTCTTCTTCTTCAGAACTTTTCCTTCACATACAAGGGAGCTAAGGCCTTCAGTGACTAAGTGTCAGCCACAGTAGCCTTAGACGTTAGAACTATGCATCAGACGACTTAAATGTGTCAAGCACAAGGCTTCTCAAAGCCTTTCCCTCTTTCTTCTTTTGCTCTGCTTCTCTTGCCTTCTTTTCTTTCCTTTTCTCTTCTTCTTCTTCAGAACTTTTCCTTCACATACAAGGGAGCTAAGGCCTTCAGCGACTAAGTGTCAGCCACACACACAAGAGAGAAAAACCCTCCCCCTCTCTCTCACATTTTCCTTCTCTTCTCTCTCAAACCTAGTGTAATCAGATCCATACTCAGGTTATCGGGTGATGTACAGTGTCCAGAGCCACCGACATGAGTGTTGACCGAGGGGTGGAGATAGGCGGGTAATCGGATGTGAAGGGGTGTGTGAGGGACCCAACCCCTCATGTTACAGGGCAATAAGCACAGAACACAAAATCAACTTAAGCACGCTCACATGTTTTCACTCCATGAGGTGGGACTATCTTAGTCCTTCTCCTTTGCACAGCAGTAGCAAACAAAGCTTCATCAAATAGGAGGTGTTACTGCCGATGTGGTCTTCAATTGAGGATCTGGAGTGGTGCCTAGAGGAGTTACACGTGACTTGGATGGGGATTTGATGAAGAATGCGGCTAGAGCTTGAAAAACACGGTCGGAGACAATGGTGCAGTGATGAAGCTCCCGCAGGGGATCTGAAACATGAAATATAGGCTATAAGCCCTCATTAAAATGCTCAGGAGGATCACCGTAGGTTGTGGAAGGTGATGGTGACGTCTGTGGGGCGTTTGGATGTGTATTGTGGTCAGGCGAGTTCAGAGAGGGTGTGCGGATGTGGATGTGTTCAGGGGCGTGGTTGAGCTGGTAATCCCCTCAATTTCTTGAAGGGTTTGGTGAGGGTGGATGAGGCGATGGTTATGGAGTCGTTGGCGAGGCATTTGGTGGCTTGTGGTGTCGAGGGAGCCAAGCTGGAGGTGCAACCGGACATGGAGAAGATGATGGATGGACGATGGCGTTGGGGTTTGAATTGAAGGATAACAAGGGGGAAAGGGAGTAGAGGAAGGAAGGAACCTAACTAATCTAAACTAACAGTTGAAAGGGGTAGGATGGTGCTAGGTATGGTAAGGCCGATTGATGATGGTGATGGTGTAATGTGTGTAATGTGTGAATGACAATGATAACAATGACACCGATGATCTACAATGTGTATATAACACAATGGTTGTATGATGATGAATGATTATTGTTATGATCATGTTGTTGTAGTATAGTGTGTATAATATAACATTAAGAATGTCGTATAGTGGTGAGTATGGGTGAGTACCAGTCATTACAACCATTATTATCATTTGCTTATTTATCTAATTTTTACTGGTTTTGTTCCAGGTCGTTCTCTGGGAGGCAATTTATTGAATTTAATTCGGTCACTATTTGATTATCTCCAAAATTGTCTTCTTATTCAAAAAGAAACTTTACACTTAAAGAATGAATGAATGTTTTATTTACCTAGTTACTAAGAAGTGCTTGCAAAAATACTAACTATGAACAAGCATCAAACAATCTATTATTATACTCTAAACTATGTATTTACAAGTTATACTATTAACACTAATATGTTAGTTCATACTACATTAGGATACCATAGTGTAAAAACTTAACTTACTAGTCTTTTATTTATAGTGACATATATATCAGTTTTAGTGACAGATATAAACGTCGCTAAATCTCAGAAAACACTATATACAACCTAAAGAAGCAAACTGAGGTCTTTAGCGACGTTTATAGTGTCGTTTTATTCTGTTAGTAATTATGTGGGTTTACTTATACGTATGTATATTACTTATTCTACTGCTGTATGTACAGTAAGTCTTTCTGTTCTTATTATCTCTTGTGTTGCTTCTCTTAAGTCGTCTGTCCTTTCATTTTCTTCTGTGTTTAACTCTTGTCTCTTGAGGTATTTCAGAGGCTGCGGTGGAGACGGGGTTAGGCTAATGTCCTTAGTGTAAAATGTATTTAATTAGCGGGCACGCTTTTCGAGGGATACACAGCACCCTACGGGTGGGACCAGACCTCTACTAAGCGCGCCCTAATCTCAGATTAGGTGGCTTAGTTACGTTTTCAATCTCAGCGTCAGGCCTCAGCCCAACGCCTTCAAGCTCGCACACACGCTCGGGCCCCCGGCCCCACAGACATATCAAAGTTCAGCACACATCGGGTAATCGGACTGGACATATTAGGCAGTGTTTCGCGCGCCCTGCGCCCGTGACGACTGCTGAGCCTATAGCATAAATTATATTTATATGGCTGCGTTTGGTTTGCAGCACACGATGTGGCGCTATTCCAGCGCCACATCGTGCGCTGGAAATCAAACGCAGCTGCGTCTGTGCGCGTTTTTGGCCCTCGATTTGGGGGCCATAAATTATTAAAAAAATATAAAATAAAATATGGTAAATAAAATATTTACGTAATACTACATAATTGATTAATTAATTTTGAATTTTAAATATTTTTACTATACAAATAAATTCGCTAAACTAGGCTGATTATATAGGTTGATTTAGGTGATTAAATAGTTAATTACTTATAAAATAATTAGTAAATGGTCTAATTGACCTTAAACAGTTTTAAATTACATACTTAAGTATTTAATACATATTTTTATTATATTTTTACGAATTTATTTATGTTTTATTTAGGCTAAAATAGCAATTCTGTGTAGTTTATAATTAAAACTAAGTTACTACTAGGTATAAATACACTTTAATTAGCTTAAATTACTTACTATATATATTATCCTAAGTTTATAGATGTATTTAATTTAATTATAGCTCTAAATTATTAATTTAGCTAAGTTAATCTATAATCTAGCTACTAAATATGTAAATAGGAATCTGTATCTATATATACACATAATTAGGTAGATATGTACATAATAGTTTAGTATATATACATATATTTACATAGATTACATATGTACATAGATATATATATACAAGTTTTATACATATTTACAGTATAACTATGTATCTTACTTACATAATTAGGCTATATGTTATAGTTATAATACTATGGATAGGTATATTTACAGTTTTAAAATAAGTATGTACAATTAGGTTTTAGTAGGAAGTTAGGAAATTAGAGTTGATTGAGTGTTAGTGTTCAATTAAGACAGCAGCCACAGCTACTGTCAGAAGAGATGGAGAGAAGAAGAATGTATTTAGTATGTGTTGTTTACAGTGGCAGTGGCTTAAGCCACTGTCAAGTGGCTAACTGCTGCTGCAGTTAGTCCACTTAGAGAAAGGGGAACAAAAAAATTCACAGATGAAAGGGGAATTTGGAGGAGAAGAGAATTTGGAGATGGAGGGAAATGTAGCTGCAAGTTGCAGCATGTTATTGTATAACTGGGAATAAGAGAAAATTCAAAACAAACTAAAAATTTTGAGAGTTGAAATCCAAATCTGATAAGGGTTTAAATCTCACGAAAATCTCATGTAAATTCAGCTCAAACACTCATTAGGAAAAACCCTATCAGAAGCATCCTTTCAGATCAAAACTCAAATGGCATTGAGTTAGTCTTCCTAATGCCATAGACAGCATGAAGGAAGACTTAGCTCAATCAATTAAAACCAACAACATACAATCCCAGTTTCTTGCAACCTTAAGGAGTATGGAAAACTCCTTAGGTTAGAGAATCACCATACAGAAATGATCATCAACACAAATAGTGTATGGCAGTTCTGAAATAGCAAAAAGAGACTAAGAATGCATTAAGGAAATTTAATGGAAGCTGGCGAATGCATTCAAAACAAAGTATAAACAGAATCATGAAAGGCTCTTCTGATTGGTTCTCTGTCACCAGAGAACTTCTCAGAGTCCTTGCCCACAATGAAAACCAAAAATCCCTTCAATTTGTTAGATCTGTCAAAACATTTCAGAGAGTAAAAATCCTTTAAAATCCAAATCAAAAGTGCTCTGACAAACTGAGGCAATCCATTTAAAATAGAGGGGCTTTTGTGAAACAAATGGAGTGAGTGAGAAGCCCCAAATGGTGCTTGTGACGCCACTTTCAGATCTGAGGCAGTGCGCCATCAGATCTGAAATTGGGTCAGGATGTGTGGGTGATTGATGAAAAATTCGTCGTTAAAAGGAAAAACAAGAATCAGAATTTGGATGATGGAAAAACAAAACATGAAGAGGGAGATAAATTGAACAATGAACAGATGATTCTTCCCCTCTGATCTGGACTGATCAGAGGAGGTGAGGGAGGGTATCTAATACTAATTCTACTCCTAAGACTAATCTAACTACAGCTAACATTAAACACTAACAATTAAAGCTAAATCTATTCTAAACTACTGCAAACTAAATCTAACACTACTTGTGCAGAATTAAAAACCTAAACTAAAAGGAAGAATGGGACCTATGGGTCCTTAGCCGGCGGCTAAGGAGGAAGAAAGGAGGAGGGTGACTCCAGCGGGGGGGAAGAGTCTGCTAGTGAGACTCCAGGGTCGTCCTCAGGTGCTACGAGGTCCTTAGCGACGAGGAGGGTCGAGAGCAGGCGATGATTCCACAGCCGGTGGCTGTGAAATCAGGGTCTAGATGAGGAGGAGAGACTGGAGTGGACGAACTGATCGCTAAGAGATGTAGGAGGGAGCGATCCCTTGCGCGCGACACCACTGAGGTGCTTAAATAGCAGCTCAGTGATTGGAATCACCGCAAGGGTGAGGTTAATCAAAATTAAGCCGGCGGTGAGGATGAAATGGGTAGAGCTCGCGGCGAGTCAAGAGAGAGATCTGACCGTCAGATGAGATCTGGGAAGAGAGGTGAATGCACGCATCGAATCGCGTGAAGGTTCCATTTGATTCCAGCCGCAGATCGAGATCAAAAGTGCGATGGACGGTCGAGAATGGCTGTGTTCTTCGCGTGCTACAGTGCGCGTGAAGAACACAGGCTTCTCTCTGAAATGAGGGAAAACTTGCAGGAAGACCCTTGAACGAAGGGGTAGAAGAATAGCGTGCAGGTCCAAAAGTGAAAAGGACTATAACTGGAAGGGCCTTGCAGTCATACAGAAGGGTCCCTGCGGCTTGCAAAAAGGTCCAAGAAGGAGTTTTGAAGGGTAGAAATGTAATGCATGAAGGACCTAATTGTAATCTATTTATTTCTAAGCCTAAATGATGTCCAATTGCTTTCAAATTTTTACATGTGCTTAATTGAACATTTAAGACATTGATTTTACTTCTGATTTATCTTTTCAAACTTGTTTATGTGTTCAATTGATGCATGGATCATCATTTGTCCTTTAGTTTTCAGAATATCTCATTTTTGTGACCTAATTAGGAGGTTTTAACACATTAAAAGTTTTAGGTCTTTTCTTTAATTCCCACACTTAACCCTTTTTATATGTTAATTTGATATTGTTTTGCTTAGTGTCTAGCTTAATTTCGGCCTTTTAGCTATGATGAGTAGCCACTCATCATAGATACCGAAGAAGGGAATACCTCCAATACAAGAGAACGACAAGGAAGACGGCGTAAGGCAGTGCCTGCTGGTATTGCGAGATGCGGAGGAAGGTGAGGAAGAAGAACCGACCTACTATGGTCTGTGGTGACCGACGAAGATGGCAGATCAGAAGGCTTGCCAGAGTTGGTGGAGGAGGCTAGAGGGGAAGGGTGTTTGATGAAGAAATGTGGCCAAAACCAAGCTAAGGAGCGAGGGAAGTTGGTCAGGGTCCTTTTATAAGGCTAGAGTCAAGCTTCCAAGCTTGGAAGCAAGCTTGAAAGCTAGAAAATCAGGGATTAGGATTTGGCAATTTTCAAGAGTTTGCATGAACTCTAGGGCAAGATTCGTTATCCAAGACTAGGTTCAGATTGAAGGGAATCTCTTCAGGAGTCTCCCTTCCAATTTTGGAAGGGTTTGGGCATGAAATTAGGGAGATCTTCCTAATTGAAAGTCAGTTGTAGGTGTGTTCACATGTCAATGGCAGCAGGGGCCTCTTTGTGAAGGTGATGACAAAGTTAGGGGGATCTTTGCAATAGATTTCGAAAGCTAAGGGGTTATTTGAGAGAAAAAGAGTCAGACTGGACCAAAATGCAAACTAGGTCAAGATGATCTCTGATTGGTCCCAAATTTTGGTACAAACCTAATTTAGACCCAAGGAATATGATGGTGAAGTTGTATTTTGGTTTTGATCAAGTTTAACTGGGTAATTTATGTAGAAACATAAATTAGGGCAACTTCCTGTCTAAGACTCTATTTTAGGTCAAAATAGGTTCAGATGGTCAAATCAAGGATATCAAACCTTATAGAATATTTTTACATGATTTTTAGAAGGTTTAGGTGAATTTTATCCTGACCAAAACCTCTGTTATTTATGTGGGTCTAAAATTAGGGTTTCAGGTGCTATTTTGATTCTCGAAATGCACGAAAACCCATTTCTGTCTACATGAACCCTCTTGTTAATCACTAATGTTCATTTGAACTTCATTTAACCCCTATGAAATCCCATGATTATTCTGTATTTATGATATGCTTTTAAAACTGTAGATTTAACCCTGATTTAAAGCATTCTTCTCAGAAAGGATATGCAATGAATTATAACTCTCCGGTGATTATGTAGGAGCAGTTGTCAATTGATTTTGACTAATTAATGTTAGCTATGGCTGATGATGACGTTATCACCATACCCCCATGCCTAACATTTGCTAGTCCCTTAACAAACTCTTATGAAAAGAACTAGAGTTCTAGATCATGCATTGAAGTTCAGCTGCCTGATTCTTATTCCTTTTTTCGAAATCAAGTCAGAATGCTAATAGTAGGCCTAGAGGTACTCAAGTATCAATCAAGATCCAGACTTGACCAGCTAAAGCCTCAGTCTATCGCAAAGGTTTCTAAGGCCCGTAAAGACTACCCAGAGGCTTGTTGAACCCAGCAGTTAAAGCACCCATGCATAAATGTTACATGTCTAAGTTTAGTTTGCCAATACATTTTTGTAAGAGAGAGGGATAGAAGTAGATTCATTTGGAGAGTTTTCTCTCTTTTCTTTTTAGAATTCCCTACATCCAGCCTTGAATTGGCCCTAAACACGATCTGTATCGGATTCCATGTCCCCACCATCAATCCTCGAAGGGTCCATGGCTTTCGATGCTTCGAGATAACACCACCCATGGCAACCCCCAGAACCCTGGCTTTCAACACTTCGAGATAGTGCCACCCATGGCATTTTATAGCTAAATTCAGGCCCTAGCAATTGACATTTTGGGATAATCCCTCCCATGGCACCTAAACCAGCACAAGGTACTTACATGCCCTCGGTAGGATATTTAGGTATACTAGGAGACAAGAACCAAGGAGGCGATATTTTATTACGCATCTTTGAGGGGAATTTCCCACCTCTCCACATAGGGAACTCATCCAATCAATGTGTTTTCGAGCCACTCCTAAGCTAGATCTTTGAGATGACTTTTCATAACAAAACACTTTTGGTAGATTTTTCTTTATTAAGCGTACTGAACAAGACTAAGTGTGTGATTTTGGGTGCTTAGGTTACCAAGTCCTGCAAATCAAAGGGCAGGCAACGGGGTCAAATAATCCCTAAGCCTTAGACCTAATACATCAGCTTCACACTTTCCCCAACCTCCTGAGGACTAATCTAGATCTTAACAGATATGTGAATGTTTAAGTTCTAAAACAAGCCCAAGAGGCCTAAGATCAACACTCATATTAATCTCCTTATCTCTTTGTTTTCATCTCAGGACTTAATTTTTCTTTTCTTTTTGATTAGGTCTAGAACTTAAGTGGGTTCCATAATCTAGTGCTAATGACTATCATTTTTGTTCTTGAATGTTGCTCCTTTTTGACATTTAAACTCTCTACTCTTTTCCTCCTCATAAATGATATGCAATCAATTCTTAAAATTTTCCTCTCCTTTCCATTTTTTTTCCTTTTCAATTTTTTTTTATTTTTTTATCAATTTTTGAATATGTATATCTTTTGGTGAGAACCCCTCAGAGAATTGAATTTCCATATGTCTTCACTTGAGCACCCCCCATGCCAAAGCTTTGCAATGTCCTCATTGTAAACCAGAGGGTATGAAATCAGGTTGGTTCAAGGATTAGAATAGGGTCAAAGGGTGGGTGAACTGCTCGTGATGACTGTTGCAGACGATTTCAAGCTTTGATACAAGAATCAAAGGTGGAGTCAGCTATTCTATGACTAAACTAAAAAGTGCACTAGGAGTATAGCTCAAAAAATGATTAGAAGGGTCTCGGGTTTTTGGAATGACGGGTTGCCTCCTGTCAAGCGTTAAATTTAATGCCTTCAATCGAGCAGAAGGTGATCAAGGAGAAGGGGTGGTCAAGTCAAAGGAGTGTTGTAAAACAAGCACCTTAATCAATAGTCTAGTTGGTCCAACTAGGTGCTATTTTAGATCAATAGGCTGATGATGTAGCCCAAACCCAATCAGTCTGTTGTGTTGATAGATGTAAATCAAAAGATGTGGAGCCCACTAGATGCTTTGAGGCTCAGAAAGATATGGCAGTGTGAATTATAGGTTTTGCTGAGTCGATTCAGTTCGGTCAGAGTAAGGATCCTCAAAAGAAAATGAATTTGAAAAGGATGTAGGAACTTTGCTGGTAGGATTGGAAAAGGATGGGAAGTGATTATAGATCTGATCCATGTTCAAAACCTGATCAAAAGATGGCGTAAAATCATATGCAACCTGATCAGAGAGTGGTGAATCAGAGTAGAAGTTGATTCCGGTGGCGGGTCAAGGTTGGGAACAGGTTTTGGAAGGCTCTGTATGTGGATCTGAAGTTATGGCTTCTATGAGATTCAAATTATTGGCGTCAGCATTAGAATCAAACAATGGATTATGGATGCTGAGGTCATGAAAAGACTCCAAATTCAGAGTAAGATTCGAAATCATCGGAGAATTTGCAAAGATCGATTTGTAAACCTGATTCCAGATCGGGATTTCCACCATAGAATGAGTCAAGATGTGTAGAATCAGCAACCTGAGTTGGATCTAACCTCATTTCTGATTCTGAGCTCAAAATGGTGTCCTTATTAGGCATGGGCTCAGGTTCTTAGTTCTTAGGGTAGACCCAATCAAGTCCCAACTCTTCCAACCCCTCAGTTTCTGTATCATAAATTGGTTTGACTTTTGAGAAATTAATCTGTATCTCTGAGGTGGTTGGAGAGGTATATTCATCAAATACAAGCCCAGAATCATAATCTAGATTCAAAATTTGATTCTCATCACATTGGTCCTCATGATTATTCCAAATAGGCTCGAATCTAGATTCTAGGTTAAGGGTAAGGATTGGATCACTAGAATCTAGGTTGGGCTCAATTGGGATGTCAGAATCATCATCGAGAATCACCTTATCAGAATAAGGAGAGGAATTTACATTCTCGAGAGGTTCTGACTCAATATCATCATGACAGGTGTCAAGCAAATCTAGTGTTGATGGACCAGCTTCATGATTTTCTAGGGCTGGTTCGCAATTGGGTGCACCTGCAATTGGGTCCTCCCAACCCATTTCAAGATCAGGTGTGTCATTCTGTATATAGTTTGTATCTAATTCCATCTTGGTTGGTCGTCCACAACAATTGTGAGTGTCTAACCCAGGCTCTGGAAAAACTCTAGAATCACTCCAAGATGTCTCATTAATGGCTTGTCACAATAGATTTAGAATATCTGCACGTTGCTCAATGATATTTTGGTCTATCTCCTAGAGTGATGGATTTGCAAAGCAATGTAAACCCTCTGTGCTATGCAATTCACAAACTTCATTGAATTCTGATATGAGGGTCTTCTAGGTTGAACCATTTCTTAGTTAAGTAGTAGATTAGCATGGTTCAAAATAAATTTTGTTGTTTCTGGGACATTAACCTGAATCATGCTGGTTGGATATTCTTCAATATATTTAAGGGCAGCCTCAATCACTTTGTCTTTTATGATCATTTGGGGTTTAGGTTTCCTAATTGGTCTTCCTAAGCTGCCAGGTTGCCTTTTCAAATTAGGTGGTGGATCATGATGTAGAATCAAACTCAAGTTCAAATTGAAGTAATCAAATCATATTAGAAATCCCGTAGAAGATCTAATGAGGCTTCTTAGGTTAAAAACCTAATGACCTTTCACGTGTATGTGCTCTAGAGAAACGATGAGGGACTGGATGTAAATTAGACCCAGTCAAGGCACCTAAAGATTTTTATATGACTAAGGTTGTTTCGAGGCAGATGATACCTTTGAATCAGAAATCCACACACTCGAGAATTACCTGGTGATCAGAGCTTCATCATGAACCCTAACTAGCATAATTTGATCTAAATAAGTGTGAAAAAGCTCTTACAAAACTTAAAGAGAAGCCTAACTCAGAGAATTCTAAATTGAAGAATAAAATAAGTCATAAGGGGTAAAACTGCAATTTTACCAATGCAGTGCACAATCAGAGTGTCTAAGGGTCTGAATACAGGTCAAATGGGCTTAATAAGAAAGAAAGTGGGTTAGCCTGAGCCGAAAAGGGTTATAGCAACTTCTAGGAATTAAATGACATTCTGTAACCCTAAAAACAAATCTGCTTTAATTCACGAGGTTTTAGGTAAGATAAAAATCAACTAAACCCTCTAAAATTCATGGAAAAATATTCCCTAGGGTTTAGAACCTTCAATTTGGCCTTTGCAACCTATCTTGACCTAAATTGAGAACCATGCCCAAATTTTGACCTAATTTGGGTTTTACGCAAATTGATTGATTAAACATGGTCAAACCTAAAATCAAATTACACCATTGAATTTCTTAGGTTCAAATGAGGTTGGCACAAAAATTTAGGCCTAAGAGAAGACCATCTTGACCGACTTTACAAATTGGTTCTCTTGAATTACTTTTTGACCCTTATCGTTTTAAACCCTTGCATTTAGCCCCCTATCTTCTCCTTCATTCTTTGCAGAACGATCCTTCCTGCCACCCCACGCAAGCACCATACCTCCGGCGACCTTGCGTGGAGGATGGCGCCGCGTAGGGTATTGGGACCACTCTCAGGTCCCTACGTCGTCCTCTTTCGCAGGGACCACCCCCTTAACCCTGCAACTGCCCATGCCTCTTGTGCGAACGCAGGAAAGGCATGGGTCTCCATCTCCGATGAGCTCCCCACGTCGCCCCCTCAAGATCTCCTCGCCAGCACCTTTATAAGGAGCGGCAGGGGCAGCTGTTTCCTCCAAGCTCGTTTTGGCCGAAGAACACCCCAAACTTCATCTCCTCTCACTCCGGTTAGACAGCCCAAGCTTCCAGTGATCTTTCTTCCTCCTTCTCGTCGCTCTGCTGCCATACCTACAGTAGAGCTCACTCCTCCGCATCTTCCCACGCCAGGCCGCACCAGCTGGTGCCTCCAGATCCCCTCCTCATCGCCGTTACCCCCCTTCTGGGCACCTTTGTCCCCAGCTCCGGCAGGCACGCGCCAGGCACCCCCTCTTTCCTTCTTCGTCAATTAAGTAGGTAGAAACCTTCCTCTTACTCTCCTCTTAATTTTCCCCTCTTAAATTGGCATTTTTCACCCCTCGACTGCCGCTACCACCTCCATCTGCTCCACCTTCGGCCACCAACTCCGGCGAGGTCGCTCCACTTCCACAGGCCATCCCATCCCTCACCAACAAGCCCAGAATCTCCCCCTCACTCCACTCAAACATTTCCCCCACTCCATTCACTGCCCCGCACCTCCAAACCACCCCTCGAACACACCCACCTGCACCTTTGCAGTGTGCCCTAAGCACATGGCCACAGACACTTTCCCGCCACGTCGTCCCCCACACCACCTTCGCCATCCTCTAGCGAAGCTTCTTGAGTTGTCTGACGTGGCCGTGAGGCCATTTTCGTGCTTTCAGGTCTCACCCCCCTTGCTGCCATTAATGAGCAGCAGGAGCTGCTTAGCGAGCAGCTCCAAGCCCCTTCAACACTAGGCGCAGGCCCCAGGCAATGCGGAACACTCTCGCGAGTGTGCCCAAGCCTTCAATTGGGGTCGCGAGCCTTCGCTGTTGCCCCAATTTCTCGTAGCTTCTTGCCTACAGGCGCGCGGAGCCGAGGTGGGACTTTAGTCCCACCTCGGAAGTGTGTGGGTGCACGCCCACACATAAATTGAAAAAGTGCGATAGGCATTTCGCCTCGAATCACTGGGGTGAGGTCCCTCCTCACCTATCACCCAGGTCTCGTCCGCGACTCTTCCCACGCGGATCTGACCCGACCTGACTACCCCCACTCCTTTACACTCCTCGCGCTCCACCCACGTCGGTGTGCTTGGACCCAGGCATGCAACCTGACCCGATTACCCAGCTCTGGGAGAGCGTACCAAAGAGAGATTCAGAGAGAGAGATGTGGGAAGAGGGCAGGGTAGGTTTTGCGCTAAGCTTGTGTGTGTGTGCAGGGAACAGGTGCTACAGAAGAGAAGAAGGAAGGAAGGAAGAAAGAAGAGGAAGAGCAATGGCTGGGACTTAGCCGTAGAGAAGAAGAAAGGAAGGAGAGGCCGCAGCGAAGAAAAGGAGCAGAAGAAAAGAAGATAGTAGGGGCACTATAGCAACCGCGCAGTTAAGGCATCTGATTTCTGAATCAGATGTCGGAAAGAAAGGAAGGAGTGAAGCAGAAGAGAAGAGCAGAGGATAGGCCAGAGAAAAAGAAAGAGAAAAGAGAAGGAGGGAGCCTCTGCAGCAAAAAAGAAGGCGCAGAAGAAAGAAGAAAATCAAAGAAGAGAAGGAAGACGAAGAAGGACATAGCAGCTGAAGAAAGAAAGAAAAGAGAAGAAGGAAGCCTCTGCAGCAAAGAAAAAAAGAATAAGAAAGACAGGATGAAGAAGAGAACCAGCTGAAAAGAAGAGGGAAGAAGAAAAAGCCAAGAAGAGAATTTTTGCTCTCTCTCTCTCTCTCCTTTGTCTTAATTTTTGTGAAACAATATATATTGTGAATTCGTATGCTTCTGGAATCATAGTTTGCTCCCTGAGTTTGACCTCGGGAAACTTTTAATTTCGAGTGATAAATTATAAACTGGTAGTACCTTTTCGTGATATACTACAATGCCTAGAACTTCAAAATACATGAAACCCTAGCAGCGAAGCTACGCGACCACCTGGGTAGCCAGGAAGGGAGAGTCCCGCAAAGATCCCTACACGGTAGATCATCCCCACGGGTTACAGGGTTTCCCCCACCCGACCTTCCTTGTCACTGCAGTTCCAAGTAGACTGGTATGTGTGCATTGAGACCTTAAGTCTACCAATTTTATTTCTAATTTGTGCCTTGAATTTCACTTGATTAGAAATTGATTCAGTTTGTGACCTAATTTGGAGGTTGGTTGGCCCACAAAGTAGACCAACTTCACCTGATTTATCTTAAAAGATGAAGAATGAGCTCTGAGTCAAGACCCAAAGATCACCCTGAATTGACTCTCAGTTTATTATGTCCAAAATTTTAGGATTCAAGTGAGATTTAGAACCTGATTTTAGGGTTCTTGATTAGATCTTTTCAATCAGGGGCTTGGGTAGCACACAAATGTGAAGGGTCAATTTCCTTTAATTCAGGAAAGTGTGAAACTAACACTTCAAAACCATAAAGTAGAAACCCTAATTGACTCTATTCCAAGTTCAATTTGATCTCAACATGTTCTCCTTGGACTTCAAACAAGAAGTGCATAGTCCAAGAAGATTAGAAATTAAGCATAATCCCTAGTAGGTACATGTGATTGAAGCCTTTCATATCACAAAATTTAGGTGATTTCTATTGTTTCCTCATCCCTGGCAAACAAATGGAGCAAATGAGAACATGAAATGATAAGAAATAATGCCAATGCATGCCTAAACCCTAGAATGTATGAAATGCTAAATGCAACCCAATACCATAATGCAATGCAGAAAACCTAGTAACTAGATGTGATTTTTAGCCTAAAAATGATGATAAACTGGTGTTTATCACCCAACGGTTCTCACGCTATGCTCTAACCCAAAGAGCAAGGGTTCGAGGTGCAATGCACAGCCTCTCCTCAGCGCAGACACGAGCACAATTGGATCATCAAATGTTGAAGGAAGGCTCAGATGAAGCCACTTCGTTTCTAGCTGGCAAAGAGTAACATGCATGTGCGATGGGAGCCGCTGGATCGAGACCAAGTGATGGAGTCTTCACCATGTGGAAGCATGGATGGAGAGGTGCATGGTGATGCACCATCACATGCGAGGATAGTGTGATCTAATGCATGCTACGAGAGCAATCAAAGGCCATCATATGAAGAACAAACGACTGTGGATGCTCCTCTCAATCGCCAACATAAGTGCATGTGAGGCACAGCTGCGTTGCCACTACACACGGCCATGTCTTTCACATAGCATTCACTCCTTTGGTGCGCCAAATCATTTTCCACAAGCTCTCTTCACCCTATAAATACCCCCATAACCCCCTCCTTCCTCTTCATCCCTTTGTTCACTTCTCTATCCCTCTCCAAAGCTCTACGAGCTAGCCCCAAGCCTGGGATGCTCCATTAGAGTAGAAAATAATTATTTTTCCCTCTCTCTCATCCTCATT
The DNA here is from genome assembly GCA_037157565.1 of Thalassia testudinum. Classification (NCBI taxonomy): domain Eukaryota; kingdom Viridiplantae; phylum Streptophyta; class Magnoliopsida; order Alismatales; family Hydrocharitaceae; genus Thalassia; species Thalassia testudinum. The sequence continues at coordinate 2,478,527 of JAZHRO010000046.1, forward strand.
CGTGGGGTGCCCATGGCCATCCTCTCACCCCCATTTTGAAAGCATATCCTACTAAGACACCATCTCACTTCGTCCTCCCTTCTTCTAGCTTCATCCTCCCTCCTCCAGCTCACCACTTTCGTTTAGGCGCCACATCAACATAGTTGATGGGAACACCATCATTAGCCTTAACTAGCTCATTTTTTACCTAAGTCAATAAATGCTCCTACATAACCAACTGAAGGTCATAATTCATTGCAAAACCATTCTGAGAGAAAAATAAGAAACTAGGGGTAAAACTATAATTTTACCAGCTTATCATGAATGCAATACAACCCTAGGGGCTTTATCAAGGGCTGAATAAAGGTAAAATGGTCTTAATAAGGTAATAAGTGGGCTAAATCAGATAGAAAAGGGTTTACGTATGTTCTGAGAATTAAATGACTTTTGAAACCCTAAAAACATATCTACTTAATTAACCAAGGTTTTAGTTAGGATAAAATTCACCTAAACCCTCTAAAAATCATAGAAAAATATTATCTAGGGTTTAGCACCTTCAATTTGGCCATCAAAACCCATCGTGCCCTAAAATGGAGTTTCAGATAGATATTTGCCCTAATTTAGGTTTTTGCATAAATTATCCAGTCAAACGTGATCAAATCCAACTTCCAACTTCACCATTGGATTCCTTAGGTCCAAATTAGGTTTGTACCAAAATTTGGACCCAAGGAGAACTTGTCTTGACCTAGTTTGCAAAAAGGTCCTGTCTGATTACATTTATACCCCTAACTTTCAAAAATCCTTCTATTCAGCCCCCTAACTTCTTCATCATCTTCACAATTAGGTTCCTCCACCATTATCACTGAGGAAACCTACTCTGGTGACCTTTGACAGGAGATTTCTCCTTGATTGCTTGGAGAATCTCTTCCAAAATTGGAAGGGAGATTCTCTGAGCAATCCTCTCCAATTTGAACCCGTCAAGATGCTCTGATTCTTTCCCAATCTCTCATGCGAACGCATGAGAGATTTGGGTATCTAAAAACCTCCCAAGTCTGGTGACCTTTCAAGCTTGGGAAGCTTGCTTCCCAAGCCCTAACTGCCCCCTAGAGCCCTTTATAAGGACCCTCAGATCTCCCTGAATTCCTCACACTTGAAATCAGTCGTGAATCCCTCTCAAATTCCTCTCTCCTTCACGGCCGAAGGCTCCTCAACGTCCAACGATCCCCTCTGCTCTTTCTCATCGTCCGTCCACCATACCTGCGGCGAATTCCTCTTCCATGTTCTTCTCCGCGTCTCGCCGTACCAGCAGACGCTCATTACCCTTCGTCCTCACCATCTCCACCTCACCGGAGTCGCATTCATCTCCAGCATCGACCACACCACACCCGACGCCATCGCTGCCCCACTTCGTCCATCAACCTCCTAGATAAGTCCCCTATCCCCTCTACTTTCTTCCTTGCTCTTTATCTTCCAAATCCGACCACTGACTCTTCTCTGCACCTCCATCCCTTCCATTTCCAGCCACCCCTTCCAGCAAGCCCATCCCACCTCCATAGCCCACAAAAACCCTTGCCGACCATCGCAAAACCTTAGTCACAGTTCATTGATCATTTCCCCATTCTTCATTAACCCATACACCCACTCACATGCACCCCTGAACACACCCACTCACAAGCACACAGTTTGACCTAGCTATGCACTCACAGCCACTCTCGCTCCACGCCACCACCCCCATCACATTTGTCATGCTCCGGCGATACTCCCTGAATGTTCTGATGTGGACGAGAGGCCATTCCATTATTTTCAGGTACACACCTTGTCCACCAATGATGAGCAAGCTTCAAGATTGCTTAAAGCTCGCCCCAGGTGCCGCTGTCCCAAGTCTTTGTCCCAGGTTGCCCGAAAGAGCCTCGCGCACAAGCCCAGGCCCTCAATTGAAGACATGAGCCTCAGTAGCTGAGGCAATTGTGAAGGAGATCCTTGCTACAGACGTGAGAAGGAGGGGTGTGCAGATAGTCCCACATCGAGTAGTTCTGAAGCCGCGCACTCGTGTAAGTTGATTTTGTGAAAGAGGCTGTTCGCCTCAGTTCAAGGGGTGAGGTCCCTCTTACCTGCTTACCCGGCCTTGTCCGCGACATGCCCCCGTGGACTTGGTCAACCCGATTACCTGCCTGATCTGCACTCCTTGCTCACCACCGCATGTCGGTGAGCTTGGACTCGGGTACTCACCTAACCCGATAACCCAGATACCCTGTGGCTTTGGAAGAGCGGATCCTAAGAGAGAAAAAGAGAGGAGAGTTGTGCGGGTAAGGGGAGGGTTTTGCTGTAGGGACCTTCGGCTGACACTTAGTTAGATTCTGAAGAAGAAGAAAGGAAGAAGAGAAGGAAGAAGAGAAGGCTCTCAGGGTTAAAGGCAGAGGAAAGCCAGAGAAGAAGAAAAGGAGGCCTGAGCAGAAGCTGAAGAAGAGGAGGATCGCAAAGTCAAAGAGGAAGCAGCTAAGGGCAGAAGAAGAAGAGAAGAAGAAGAAGTGAAGGCCTAAAGAGAAGAAGAGAGGAAGAGGACATAATTGAACTAGAGAAAAAGAAGAAAGGAAGAATCAGAGAAAGCAAAGACAGAGAAGAAGAAAAGAAGAAGACAACAGATCTTAGCTCTTATTTCATACATATACATTGAGTTCCTTAGTGATATTGCAGGAGTATTTGGTGATCTAAATCACAATTTTACTCCATATTTTTGCACATTGATTCTGATATTAAGGCAAATTCTTTTAAGTTTGAATTGTGATCTTGAAATCCCATATATCTCCCTGTGTTCAACCTAGGAACTTTTTCGAGTAATAAAAATTGTATTTGTTTTCAAAGTGATTTCGACTATATTACAATGCTCCATTTTAAAACCTCGATCTCGTAGCGACAAACAACAGCTCATCCCTAAGCAACCATCGAGGGGGATTCTCTCTCTTTTTTTTCTTTTATTGCTTTCTAATGTAGCTTTAATTTCTCACAATATATTCTGTAATCAGACACCTGTCTAATCATTTATCTAGAATTATTCTCTCTCACTCTCTTTTATTATGAAAGTAGAACAGTATTAGCTTAGATACACTTCAACTTGAGTTCCTGCTAGATAAAATGACAAAAGAATAGAAACTCACAAAACACCAAAAAGAAATAAAACAAATGTAGATTTCTCTAAAATCAAATGTTCGTATCCTTGTGTTTGACCTGTGACTCATCGAGTTTTGGTTATAAATTTTATCTAATAAATCGATTTTCATGACTACAACGACCGGATTTTCCAAACTCTGATTTTTCTCATGAATTTTCCCACCCATCAATGACATATGCAATCATTGAGAATGGAATTAAAGCATTAATGAAGAATTCAACCCAAGCTCTTATTCCAGGAAAGGCTCCAACTCAAAAGAAAAAATATTTTGAAGGAGCATCATGTCAAAGGGCATTGGATCATGGACAACAAATGCTTAAACCATGTGATGGGAAACAAGAATCTCTATACAAATTTGGAATACAAGGATGGAGAAATGGTGATCTTTGGCAACAACCACAAAGCAAGATTATAAGAGTTGGCATAATTGGTAAAGGTCTTGAGTGTTAGTCAAATGTATGATGAAGTTTTAATGCTTTATTTACATCTGAATTTTCTTTGAAATTCTTGATTAAAATAGTAGTGAAATTCTTCTGGAAGGAAAAACCATAAAGATATATACATAGTGATCGTCAGAAAATTCATGCAAAATAGTTAGGGTTTCCGGATAAAGAAACCCAAGTTATCATAGTCGTAGAAAGAACCCAAGACCAAATAATTTTACCAAAACTCAAGTGAGTCCCGAGTTGAACACAGGGAGGCAACGTTTGATTATGAGGAAAATCCACATTGGTTTTATTTCTTTTTGGGGTTTTGTGGCTATATATTTTTTTTGGTTTTTTTTTCTTAGGTAGAATAGCAGATGAATAATTCTAGACTAACTAATCTACTCATAGAAAATCAAGGCAGGAAAGCAAAGGAATATTAACTAAGCTAGCCAATCTACTAAGCAAGAAAACTATTCTATGTTTGCAGAAAAATAAAGAGAGAAAGAGAAATTACTTCTACAAATCTGATTAAATGTTTATTACAAATTATTCGCTACAGAACTACTGTGGGAAATTAAAATCTAAATTAGAAAGAACTAAAGAGAAAGAGGAAAAGAAGTTATCCTCCTCGATGGCTGCTTGGAATACGAGTTACGTAGACTATGCTTAGAAGAAGAACGGAGAGAGGTAGGGCATCGTTCGTGACATGATCTGCTTTCTGGAATAGGGATGAGAGGATGGCCAGTAGAAGCTCCACGAATGGGCGATGGTGATGCTAACACCATCATGAGCCATAACTAGCTTTAATTAGTCATAATCAAGTGACAAATGGCTCTACATAGTCACCTGAGAGACATAATTCCACTCAAATCCGTTTTAAGAGAACATTAAAATAAGGTTAATTCTACCATTTTAACATCATACCATGAATGCAGAGTAACCACGGGATTTTTCAAGGGTTAATTGAAGGTTAAATAAGTATTGAAGTCCAATAAGAGGGTCCATACAGACAGAAATGGGGTTTCATGCATTTTGAGAATCTCATCAGCACCTAAAACTATAATTTCAAATCTACTTGAATTATAAAGGTTCCTATTAGGATAAAATTCATCTAAACCTCCTAAAATGTATAAAAAAATATAATTGAGAGGTTTAGTACCCTTGGTTTAACCAACTGAACATAGTTTGACCTTGAATAGAGTCTCAGACGAAATTCTACCTTAATTTAGGTTTCTGTGTAATTTGCTCGGTTAAACTTGGTCAAAACTAAATTTGACTTCACCACTAGATTCCTTGGATCCAAATTATGTTTGTACCAATATTTGGGTCCAATTAGAGTCTGTCTTGACCTATTTTGCATTTTTGTCCATTTAAACTCTATGCCTCTCAATTAAGCCCCTAACTTTTGAAATATTTGCAATCAGGTTCTTAACTTTATCATTATTTTTGTAAAAAGGCCCCTTCTGCCATTGGTGCGAATGGAGCTTTCTCGTCGAGATTCGAGCAAGGTTTTCTCGCTCGATAGTCAGCCAAATCCTCCCAAAATTGGAAGGAATAATCCTCAGGAGATCCTCTTTTGATTGAACCAAGTCTTGGACCTCGATTTGCACTAGAAAGCTCATGCGAACTTCGCAAATTCAGGGATCCTCTTCCCTAAGATTTTGAGCTTTTAGAGCTTCCTTCCTTACTTAGAGCACACCCTATGGCCTTTAAAAGGATCCTTCACACGAGGCCTAGCACCTTAGCTCGGTTTAACCGTACTTCTTCAAGAAATCCCTCTCTCCGACCACCTCCGCCATAGCTCCTGCGAGTCTCTTCCAACCTCCTTCATCACCTGCTGCCACATACCATAAGCATAGGGATCATCTTTAGCTCCTTCTTCCGCTTCTTGCGATATCAGTAAAAGCTCTCCAGACCCTCTTCTTCCCCATCGCTCCCTCACCAGAGGACATCTCTTCTCTGGCATCGACCAATTAAAGTCGGTGCCTCCCTCGCCCCCTTCATCCTTAATTAGGTTCTAAATCTCTCTCTCTCTCTCTCTTTGTAGTTAGATTAGGACCTTTAGCTCCCTATTTCGACCATCGAATCATCACCTCCCCCATCGTCTTCCTCTACTTCGGCAAAGCCTTCGGCGAGGCCTTCCACACTCCACAGTTCACCAAACACGCTCGCGTCACTTCCACAACCTTCACCTCACCTCTGCTATCCAAACCGCTCTCATTATTTTGCATTTCAGTCACCCCACACTCCAGCCGAACAAACCCATCAACCCCCTTCATTTCCGACACCGTCCGACCACCACACTCCATAATTCACCACATAAACCCCACAACCATCTTCTCCATGATGAGGCAATCTTGCTGAACCTTCTGATTGGGGCTTTTGAGCCCGTGTTCATGTTTCCGGATCTCGCCGTTCACTTGCCATTGCCGCCATAATCTCTAGTTCCATCCATCATCCTCCAACTAGCACACGACCTACAGCTACTCCTAATCGAAGTACTCCAGAAGTGTGCTTGCAATCTCAATTGGAGACACAAGCCTCAGTAGTAGCATGTAATCATGGCATTTCCACCTACTGCTGCTTCACGAGTAGAAGATGGTGGGATAGTCCTACCTCGTAAATGAAGGAATTGGCGATGCAGTATAAAAGGAAAAATTGTTCGTAGCTTTCCGCCCAAGAACATGAGGGGTTGGGTCCCTCCCAAGCACTCCCTTATGCACTCCTCTCCCCTGATCACGCCCACAGGTCTGGACCTTGTATGCGACCCGATTATCGGAGTCCTGATCTGATTATGCCCAGTTCAGAGAGGAATAAGAGGAGAGATTTGTGAGGAGGATGGGGGAGGGTTTTGCTCTGAGATGTGTGCCTGCATGCCTCAAGGCTCGTGTCAAATGAAAAGGCTAACACTTAGCCTCTAAGAAGGTTGGTCTTGTGTGGTAGAGGCCTTGAGAAGCAGTTGCTCTCGTGTGCTTACTGAGGCTTTGTGCCTTAGCACTTAAGCCATCTGAAAATAAGAGGTGACGACTGATAAGCTCTATGCTTGGCTTTGGAATAAAACTCTGATACTGTGCTTGACATTTAAGTGCTTAAGTTGATGTGGATTACTTTTTGTTTGAAAAGATGAGGAATGCTATCGATGACGATAGCAGATCGGAAACATTTTATTCAAGAAAAAGCATGAAAGTTACAGGGAGTCACACCACTCTCTAACAATTCTCATACATTCCCTTATGATACCCCCAACATTCAATGCACCCCCATTAAACAAAATGTCATTGCGAACCCGCCACACACACCACAATACGCTCACCATCTTCACTTGGTCCCCTCCCTTCATCAGGATGGACTGCCACAAATCGTCCCATGTGGGTAGAGCAACCCCACAGATGTCCCTCCATACACGGTCCATCACCAAACATGAAGAGAAAAAGTGCATCCTATCATCTGAAGGAATGTACATAGGGGGAAATTTTGGGGAGGAGTCCCCATCCTTTTCGACCTCATTTCATTGGTAATATGACCATCCCGACGACAAAGCCAAAGGAACACTTTGATTTTTAAGGGTATCTTCAATGACCAAATCTTGGCGCAATCCACCTCCTCCCTTGAATGATCATCCATCAATGAGGCCATCAACTTTTTGTAAGCTTTTGCTGGGGTGAACACCTTATGTTTCCACCTAAACCAATCTGCCCTGTCCATCGGCTGAAATGCCGTCAAGTCTACCAGCAACCTCTCTTGTTCTGCTTGTGTGCGTCCGCCCTCATGCAAACCAGCCCCTGCAATATTCCACCTTCCACCTACAGAATCCCAACAATCAGCAATAGGGATGTTACTGTCTAGAGCTGCAGCATACGCCCATGGAAACTCCTCATTCAGTCTACCCAGATTCGACCACTGATCTGTCCAAAACTTGAAATGTCTTCCATCTCCCACAACTGGGTCAATTCTGCCATGTTGGCCTGCATTGCTTTCCAGACAGAAAGCCAAAATGGTGACGGGCAATGAGGAGGGGTCACCCACAGCTGAACCTGTGAACTATCATAGGCCTCCAAGATCAGTTGAGGCCAGATCTTCCCTTCAGCATTTTCCAATTTAACTGCCCATTTTAGTAGAAGGGCATCATTGAATTCCTTGAGAGAATGGATCCCCATCCCTCGGAATGAGGTTTGCAAAGATGCTGCTATTTCATTGGGTGCAAGAATTTTCCTTCCGCCTTTGCACCTTTCCAAAAGAAACATTTCCTCATGACATCTTACCTCTTCCAAACTTCCTTCGGTGATCTGAACATAGAGAAAAGAAAAATGGGGATAGATGTGATAACTGAATTAAGGAGAATCAATCTCCCTACCTTGGACAAAAACCTTCTACTCCAGCCCTCTAGTTTAGCTGAGACTTTCTCAACAATATGGCCCAATCACTCTTCTTTAATTTACCTTCTCTTAGTGGCAGCCCCAAATATCTAATTGGTAACATAGCCATAGGGGTTTGTAGGATGGTTGAGATTGCTTCCCTCTCTTGACTTGCCATATCGAAGAAAACCAATGACAACTTCGCTCCATTAAGTCTAAGGCCCAAAATCTCTCCAAAAATGAACACCAAAGTAAAGAGGGTCTCTGCTTCTTCCCTTCCTCCTTCAACAAAAAAAATCGTGTCATCGACGTATTGCAAAATTGGTGCCAGAGCCCTGGAGTTGGAAATAGAATATCCCCTCACCAAACCCTCACTAGCTAGCATACAAGTAAACTGAGCCAGTGTATCCACAACTAAGTTAAAGATAAGAGGGGCTAAAAGGCACCCTTGTCGCACTCCATACCGTGGCTATAGCCAAACCTCACAAGGTCTCCCGTTAACCAATGGGGAAAAGGATGAAGTGACTATGCATCTTTTCATCCATTGAATCCAGAGCGAAGGGAAACCTCTTCACTTGAAAATCTCCCACAAATAGTAACAGGCAATAGAATCATATGCTCTACTAAAATCAACCTTCCACATATACGCTTTACTCTTCCTTCTGTGCCATCCAGCCACCATCTCCTACGCCATAATGAAAGACTCTTAAAGCAACGTATTTGGGGGGAACACCGACTGCACAAGAGTGATCAAATCAGATAGTACCCCTCTCAACCGGTTTGAAAGCACTTTGCTAGTTATTGGATAGATTGAATTCGAAAGTGCTATGGGTCTAAAATCTGACAACTTCTCTACACCACATATCTTTGGCAAGAGAAAAAGATACGACTTATTCAGTCGCTCCATGCTTGAATTTCCACACTGAAACTCTTGGATGGCCTCCATGACATCCCCTTTGACAACCATAAAAAATTCTTTGTAAAAAAACATGTGAAACACATCCAGGCTTGGAGAACCTTCAACATTCAGAGCAGCCATAGCATCAATCACCTCTTGTTCCATAATGGGTTCAATCAAATTTTTTGTTGCAGAGTCATCTATCCATGGCATGTGTGATGCTGCCATCCTCCATTCTCCCCTCCCCGCTGCCCTGGTTGTTTCCTTAAAGTATCTAACAACCTCCCCACGAATGTCTTCGAAAGAAGTTAGAGTCTGGCCTTCCTTTTTCAAGGAAGAGATGAGGTTCACCCTCCTCCTAGAGCTAGCTGCCATGTGGAAGAACTACGTATTCGCGTCACCCTCCCTCAACCACAGCTGCCGCGACTTCTCCCTCTAGTCCACCTCTCTCGTCAGGTCTTCAGCGTGAACCACACCTTGCCATATCCTCCTCTGCGCCAACTCCTCTTCAACCAAGGTCCCTCTATTCTCTTTTTCATCCAGGTCACGCAATGTTGCCAAAGCCTCGGTCGTCCGCTGATTTCCCACCACCTCGATAGTCTGCCTATACTCTTTCAACATTAGCCATAGATCTTTCAGTTTCCTCTCTAGCCGATAGGTTGCTGAACCATCCACTTGTTTTTTCTCCCACCATCGACTCACCATTTCTTTAAATTCCTCTTCCTTAAGCCAAGACCCTTTGAATTTAAAATAAGTACCTATGATAGATCCCTCCCTACTATCCCACAACAAGGGAGTATGATCCAAGAAGGTCCTAGGCATTCCTGTCATAGTAGAGAGTTGGAATCTCGCTAATAAGTCCGCATTCCCAAAGATCCTATCCAATTTTGAAACCAGCCCATTCCCATTCCTCCATGTAAACTCAACCCCAGCCGAGGGGTACTTGTTCAAGCCAAGCTCAGAGAGCACTAGTTGGAAACCAAGGGATGCTCGATCAACTCCCATGAGCCATGATATACCCTCAGTACTGCTCGACATCTGACGCAGTTCAGTCCACAAATTACTCCTCAAATGATTTGCACATGGACCATAGATACAAGAGATGACCAAGTCCTGACCGTCCCCAACAGATTGAAATGTGCAATGACTGCGCAGTAATCATAGGTCTTAATTGACCTAGATTAGGCTAGAACTTAGCATAAGTTAGGGAAATTCATGCACGCATAAGCATTATCTGCATCTTTACTACTTTACTTTAGCTATGAATAAAATAATGTTATAATGTGCTGATTAAGTATATTATGTCGATTGCAGGCAATAAGCAGATCTGGAGCTGGATCTGGAGTAGGATCTGAAGCTGGATCTGAAATAATGGGAGTTGTAGCAGAGCTGGAGCAGAAGGCCGAGTTTAGATGTAGGAATAATAATGTAAGGGGGTTAAAGGTTTTCTATTCTATCAAGTAGAAATAAAGCAGTAAAATGTGAAGAGCTGAGGTCCATCCTAGCCCTAGGATAGCCTAGAGACCTCCCCAAGCCTTAGCCACCCTTAGATTAGGTCACCGCACCCTAGGAAGCCCTAAAACCCTACTTCCAACCCTTCTCTGGACGTCCAGATAAGTTTTAGGATGTCCAGGACCCTTAGCCAACTCCCGCACACTTCAAACCCACTTCTGCAGTGTTATTGGATGTCCAGACACTTTGTCAGACGTCCAATTTCTGCAGAATACCCAAAACAGAACCTGAAATCCTTCCTGACTCTGATTGGACGTCTAGAAAACAAGTCTGGACTTCTGATTTTTGAATATATGACGTCTGATTCTATTATTAGATGTCTGATACTGCTCTCCAATTCCTGTTTTGAGATTTAAGCCTTGATCTTGGATCTCTAGGTCCCTAAACCCAATTCCAACCCCATAGGAACTTAAATTAAGGTGCCATAACCCTAGTACATCACCTCTAGACCTCCCTAAGGACCTAATTAAGTCATCACTAAGCCTAATTGACTTTGATCTTAGTCAATTCCATCAACCTATTCAATTGGACTCATTGAGTCTAATTGAGCCTTGATCTCAGCACACACTATCCAATTGTACTCAGTGAGAGTCCAATTGACCTATACATAAATTAATTGAGTTGTTTTACTCTCAATTAAGTTTCCACGCACCCAATTAAACTTGTATTAAGTTTAATTGCACTTTACCTTAGTGAATTAGGGTTTATAACCCTAGTTTGAGACATATCTTGACCTAATCCCACTAGAACCTAACCTAATCACCCTAGCCACCTAAGTTTCGACCCACACACACCGACACACACCATCCACATGAAAATACTTAGCCTAGAATTCTCTAGATCTCTCTACCATGTGTGGTTGCCTTGGTTGCTAAAAATAGCAACCAAGAGCCATTCAATTTTTAGATCCACATTTGGTGGATCTAAAAACCACCATCCACTCTCTCTCTCTCACTCTCCCATGAGCTCCCACCATAGGCCTCTCTAGAGAATTCCATAATTCTCTAGAGAGCTTCCCTTAGGTCTACAAAAAGACCCAATGGGTGGCCATTTGCACCCATTCACTTCCTTGGCATTCATTCCACTTAGGCTAGCCACTTCAATCTCCACTCCACCTCCACGAGTAGAGCACCACCATGGAGGCCACCATCTCCAAGCCAGGAAGCTGGATCAGCTCCCCAACCTCTCTCCAAGGGCTGGCCTAAGCTCCATTAGCCACCCCTCCTTCTTCTCTTAGCCACTCAAAGGCCATCGGAGACCACCTCCGAATGCCCTTCCTTCTGCTAGATTAGTAGCTTAGCTTTTCATATATTTACTGCTTTTATTACTGGTTAGTAGCATAGTCTTAACTTCTCCCCGAATGATGCATGCGAAATACCCCCATTGATTCTTGTATGCAGTCATTTTCTGGTAGCTAGATTTTCGTTTCAAGCATTTATGTATAAGCTTTCATCTATAGTTCTGTTGCAAACAACTCTCTCACTGAATGAATAAAAAAATGTTTTTTATATATATATCTGTCTCCATGTTATGAAATCACAATGAGCTTATTGATTGCTATCATATTTGCATGATTCAAGTTGCCTGTCTTAATTGTCTATTCATTCTGCAACTAAGCATGTCATACTTAAATACGTAATAATCATGAACCGATGTGCGATTCTAAATAAAGTAGAGCTGGATAAGATCGATTTCAAAAGTAAAAGCAACACCTCCTAGAGATGAACGAACGGGACTCAAAGTCTCGTTATTTTTACAAAACATCTTTGTTGGATCGTATTTCGCAACTATACTACAACGCTTTTATCAAAAACGTGAGCTACGATTTCTCCAAACATGCAAGACACTTGGACTTGACCTTTCCAAACTTCTTTCAAAACCAACTTAGATGTCTTCCACCACACGGCCAGGACTCCAGATCTTCCTTGTGAATCCACTGCCCAGACATCGGCTTGACCACCTTGAAGGAGTGGTTGCCAAAAAGAAGCTCCTCCTTCATCAATGTGAGTTTCCTACAACAGAGCGCAATCCACCTCCCACTCTCGAAGGTAGCAAGCCAGCAAAGCTTGCTACACCCCATTGCACAACCCACACACATTCCAAGTCATAATCCTCATCCCTTAGGATCTTTAACCCCCTGTTGCTCCCCAGTCCTTCTTTCTACACATAGAATGGATGCAATCTTCTCTTCCCCAAGTTGCTGACCTCTACTAGTTGTTCTTCCCCAAAGCTTATAAGGGGAGCACACTGCCTTACCCTTTGAGGGTGACCCCATATCATAACTTGGGCCCTCCGGGGTCATACAAGAGAAGGGATCTGAATTGTGTGTTGAGGTGAATTGTGTAACCTTCGGCCCCTGCCGATTTGGATTCACCACCACAAGTTCCCTACTAAAATCAACCTCTTGCATCATGGCACTCGCTGTTGATGGTTGTTCCACCCCTTGCATCTCCTACTCCCACATCTCTGAGAAATGTAACTCCTTTCTCTTCTTAGTGACAGGTCAACTTTTCTCTTAGCGTTATAGTATTTAAGTGGTGGAAAAATCGACTAATCAAAAATAATGAAATTAACCACTCGCAGAAGAGCGGGTCGTGTCCACAGGGAGGCAATGATGCAATCAATACTTTAATTATTTAATGTTATTTCAGATAGTGCGAAATCCCTTTTCAAATTGGACTTAAAATGTGAAGGAAAGTAGATTTGCAATAACCTAAAAAGTTAAGGGTGTAAGTGCAGTTTTCCCTCATAGAAATTCTCAACAAATTTAGGATGAATTAGTGCAATTTTCATGTGATGTGTACTAAAGACGATTAGTACTTAAATCAAGTCCAAAATCAATCTTTAAACTAGCCAATATTAATACCATGCAAATAGAAAGAATTGTGAGTTCTTGAATGCAATTCTACCACAATATAATAATAATAAAAAAAATAAAATCGGTGGCAATGGCATTGAATGTATTTTTTAATTCTAACAAAAATAGAGCATTTGCTCTCTCTCTTCCTCGCGAGAGAGAGAGAGAGCACCGGCGGGGCAGTTGCGAGGCTCAGGAGGACGGTGAGGACGGGGGCTTTCCGACGGTGGTAGCAGCGGCGGCGGAGGTGGCCGGAGGTCCGGCCTGTCGAGCAAGAAGAACACCGGTCTACTGGAGGGCGCTACAGTGGCGTGGCTTTGCTGATCTACAGGCGATGGAGAAGGTGCAGTGCATGGGTGCACTGTAGTAGGGCGTGGCCTGGAGATGAAGGCGCGTGGTTGCCTGCAGATAGGCACTGAAGGTGGAGCCGTAGGTGCTTGGTGTTGCAAGGCAGGTGAGGTGGAGCGCCTGCGGGCGCGACCTGACAGGGTTGAGGCACACTGGAAGAGAGGGCCTGCAGGCTTGGTGGTGTGTGGTGCCTGCTAGTGCGCCTGCAGAGAGGTGGGAGGCGCCGACGGGATGTGCGGGTGCACTCAGTAGCGAGCAGGCGGAGAGGAAGGCAGGAAGGCGCGTGCACTGGTGTGCGCTTGTAGTGGTTGGAAGATAGCGAGTGGGCAGAGGCGAGGTGAAGACGCAGCGCCTGCGGGTGCGGGCGCGCGGTTGAGAGTGCCTGCGGGTGGTTGCGAAGGTGGGATGGCGCTCTGCAGGGAGGTGCGTGAAGCTGCAGGGACGGCTGGTGTGGGTAGTTGGTGAAGGTGCACGACTACAGGAGCTAGAAGTTGGCATGCGGGCCTGCGCTTGCAGTGAGGCGCGGGTTGATGGTGTGCGGTTGCCTACGGTGGCTGAGGGAGAGGCAGGTGATGGCACACGGGTGCTACTGCTTGAAGTAGAGATGGAGCAACATAGTGCTCGCCCTCTCCACAGTCGAGAAGAGAGAGCCGTTCCCCGCAGGGGGGGAGATTCCTCCCTTGTGCACGCCGCCTCTTCACTTTTAAGTCCTCTCTCTCCCTCAGTGCGCCAATCCAGGGATTTGCAAATCCCTTTCTGTTTTTGGCCTACGATCATTGGAGAAGATTGCCCCAAAGTCCGGCGGGGGAGGGGGAAAGAATCACGGCTGGATGTGTTGGGGAAATTATCCCCCCACCCTTGTTCTTTCTGGGTTTTATTACCTGCAAATAAAAAGACATAATCATTACACATTAAGTCATAGAATGTTATAGAATTAAATCATGATGCATACAATTATTCTATAACTTAGTGTAGTTATTAACAAACCTAAATTGTTAAAAGAGAATTACTTAGGCTTACTATTAGTCCATTAAAATGGACTCATCAAATAGTCCCATGCCTAAGATTTGCTAGTCCCTAGCAAAAAAGAATAATAGAAGTAATAGAAATCCAGACAAATATGAAGTGCTGATAGCCTAGGTAACAGATCCAAGTGAAAGAGCCGATTCGCATTAGGAGTTCGTACATCACCCTTGACAAAAATTTCTATTGAGATAGGCAACTACTTCCCTCGGGGATAAAGCAGACAATAATTTGTATTTTGACCCCGATGTTTGGCTTAGGTAGGAGATATCAAATGGATTTGTATTTGGTGGCACACACTCAACTGGTGCTACATATAGTCTAGTACTGTAGACTCTAGCTCTCTAGACTACTAGACAAGTCAACTCTAAGAGAGGCTACATAACTGTGCTCTCTTAATGTTCCTGGGCACTCTCTTTTCTTTCTTTCTGAGATCACGAATCTTGCTAGAATTAGAAATTATATTCACTATTTGGTGGCCTCACATGGCATCTACACTTCAATTAAAGTCCTAATAACTCTATAACTAAGTTAGAGTTCTCAACCATTATTCAGGCGATCAGAAATACTAGAAGGTAGGTATGGGTCATATTTGGTGGAACGCAATAGGTGTTCTGTTGCCTCAGAAACATTAGAAACTTGGATTTTTTTTTTGTAATATAACTATTTTTTTCTTTTTCTTCTTTCTATTTCTTCTTTTTCTTCTTCTTTTCTCTCTCTCTTTTTTTTTTATTTTCTTCTTGTTTTTGTTTCTTTTTCAATCAGCACAACACAGTACAGACTTTTATTTACGAGGCATTATTAGGGATGATGACGGTCAAGAGGAAGTTGTGTGGCTTATTTGGTGGAAGTGCCTATTCTCGGCACCGGGAAAAAATGGATAGGACAGGTGTATTTCTGACCTTTGACACTATTAGCCTCCTTCAACTGAGGACTCTATGAAGGACGGTCGTAACCATCCACCATAGTTATAGCTTTATTAAGACTCAATCTCTGTATATCTGCCTTATTTGGTGACTCTCAGGAATTCACTCAAAGTACGCACCCAGGAACAGAGAGTGAAAACTACGCCTAACTCTGAAGTATCATCATCTAATTATCCAGAACTTAAGAGTCCTTGCACTAGACTTAGCGCACCAGTAATCTCTCTACTTCTTCTCACAAATATGAGGTGGATTTACTAGAAGTTAGTATGCCTGCCTCTCTATGAACTGTCCAAGGGTTTAGTAGACTACAAATGCTCATTGGTTTTCCTCAAGGATCCATTACCAAGTCTACGTGCACGTGAAATAAATGTACTGGATTCTAAACTTAAGAAATAATTCAAGAAGAAAAACCTCCAATGACAAAGGTATTTTGCTAAGGACTAACCCATTCAGCTCATCATTTTCTTTTTACTAACCTAAATGCATAAATATTTCCTAAAATGCAAATGCACTCCCCCATGCCTAAATCCTACAATGTCCCCATTGTAAAATTAAAACAGGAGGAGAAAGGAAAGAAATCACCTGATGACCTCTGGGTTGACTCCCAACAAGCGCTGCATTTTCTGCCAACAGCCAGACTAAGAAGGAACCTATAAGTCTGGTTCCAAACAACCAAAGTTAGGCCCTAAAAATATGCGTAACAGTACAGGCCTAGAAAACAGGTAACCACGGATTTTCGAGCTGATAATGCAATGTAATTCTAAATGCTCGCCAGAAGATATGAAAGCGAGAAACCTCGTTGGCTACCTTAGGAGGTCTAGGGATAATAAACGGAATATGAAAAGGGACCTCCCGAAACGGAATAGGTGGAGGATAACAAGGATCCTCCAGAGCAGGACGGGTTTTAAAAGATATACACATTATTAGTTCAAACCCTTGAATGGCGAGAGTAAAAGTACAAGCATCAATCCATACTCGCCATTCTACTCTAGGATGTACTGGCCTGATATAGTCTCCAAAAAGAATGTACATGAGCAAAGATCTGAGCCAAGGATCAGTTAGGGAATATAAGGGTTGTTTATAGTGTTGGAAGGTAATGGTTAAGTCCAATGAGGGCTTAGTAGGTGTTAGGCCCAATTCCAACAATGATTCGAATTGTGTACACTCCCTAGTAGTAGACAACTTCAAGTTATCCTGCCTGGCATTAATGATCGGAGTCATATTTGAATCAAGGGTAGACTCCAAATTACAACTTTTTAATGGCAAGGTCAAAATATAAGAATCATTATCATTCAGCTCATCCCCAGATTCGTTTGGTTCACTGAAATATTTGTCGGGGTGTATATGTGATTCATTAGGAGTTGGATTAGTATCCTCAATTATTTCTAAAAGAGGATCAGTCTTAATATTTTGGAGGAAGCCTATATCATTGAATTCATTATTGTTCTCGGGGTATAAATCCTCAAATGACGTGTTTTGTCCCCGAGAGTCTCCCATAGACTTCTCATTTTGTTTGTCCTCCTCTAATATCAACTCCTATTTTGATGGAGGATGACTCTCAAAAGAAAGGAGGAATCTAGATTTAATCATATTATTTCTATCCTCTAGAGCTAAATCCTCAAATGATAAATAATTCTCCTATGATTCACTCCAGATTTTCAGTCCAGGTTCCTCTGTTGGGGCATCCTCATCCTCTGAATTAGACTCTTCATATCCCTGAGACCAGAATTGATCATCCTCCATTCCCTTAGGGTCACCTTCATTAGGTACATTTGAATTCTCAGGATATTGAATGATAGGTGCTGATTCCCTAAGTAGAGGGTCAGGAGTAGGCTCACTAAGAGTAGAATGGGAATCCACCAAATAATCAAGAGGGGAAGTGATAGGAACAATAATTTTCTCTTGCTTTTGACTCCAATATAGTTCAGGTGGATAATCACTATGATTGTTGTCCTTTAGTGGCTGCATCCCATTGGGAGAGTCTAAGTGATCGCTACATGAAATTGGATCCCTATTGTTATTAAGTACCTCAGAATTATTTTCATGATCATGATTAGATGGGTAGGGATCAAGATTATTGGGAACCGTGTAGCTAAGTTGTCTTATTTCTTCATTTAATTGTTGACTATTCCTCAACATCTCTCCCATTGATTCCATTATTTCCTTTTGTTGTTTTTGCATTTCTATCATAAAAGAGGAGAGGCTACTATTATCAGGTTGGGGAGGATAGTCAATTTCAGGCTCTGGTTGCCTAGGGGTATCGGTCCAACCTCGATACGAAAAATCATGAAGGGTGGAAGGGTTGGGTGTTTGCATGGAAGTAGGGATTTCAGGATTGGGGAATCCCGCTCCTAGGCTCTGCTCAAAAGTGGGAGTTATCAAGCTAGTACTCCTAGGGTAAGAATGAGAATGATCCCATGAATTATCAATGTACCCATCAAAGGATGGATACGCTCGGAGCATGGGATCCTGACTATAAGATGGGAAGTATTGACTCTGATAATCTGAAAGATAGGAGTAAGAATAATCCATTTCTTTAAGCAAAACAATTTTAACTCTCTTAGGATTTAGCAAAATTCAACAGAAAACTTCCTAGAGAGTTCTAATGTCAAAGCAAACGTAAATTCAACGGGATCTGTTTTTAGTAAATTGTAGGTCTTAGAGTTATATGTTTAGTTGGTGGCCAAACAAGTTTTGCAAAAATTACGCTTCTTAGGCCAACCTTCGTTGGTGCCTATAACCTACTCGCAAGGGATGGAAGTCTCAAATCGAGCCCACACACGAGGAACCGAAGTAACTTGGTGGATAGGCTTGTTGATTTCTGACTAACTTCCCTTGTGGTGCAAAAGAGGAGAGGTAGAAATTTATCTAGTGACCTTATGTGAGGTGTACAGTGTCTCAAGTGTGCAAGCATACGATCGTGTTTTGACTTTTTTTTGAAATTCCGCAAATAGGATCCTTTTGCACACAATTTTTAGTCACAGATTTTAAAGTCCAACCTCTTAACAGTCCCAATTTGTTTAAAGTGACCACTGAATCAATTTTATTCAAGCACTTTAGTGGTCTTAGATTTAGGTTTAATGCATATGAATGACAAGTAATTAATGCTCAAGAGAAGACGTACCTTACTCCAGCTTTCTTCGTGCAGTAATGAATGCAATGCAATAAAAAAAAAAAACTAGATGCTGCTCATTCAGTCCTAGATGATCGTCCTATAGATATGCAGCTTCTAGCAGGTATTTCGATTTTTTTTTTTTTAAATAATAATAACAAACAGACCTAATCTAACTAACTAACTGAAATGCAGTTTAAAATAGTTCAAATAATCCTATAATCTAAATAAATGGGAACACGTTCCCAAAAATACCCAACAAGGGCCCAAAAGACAGTAATTTAAATTCTAATGTCTATCTAACTAAATCTAACTAAGACCTACTGCCTAAATCAGAAATAGGCTTCTCCGTAAGCCTAAATGCATGGGATCAAGGCCCACGTTTTCCTGTTGTCATCCTCCAGGTGGCGTCAAGGTCCACCAAACAGATCGTCTCCGCCGTGCACGTTGTTCATGTTCAAAGTAGTCACTTTACTGCACCTCGTCGCCGTGTCAGATTCCTTGCAAAATAATAAAGATGATTAGATAATTTCGAAACTCAAAAGGTTTAAAAACAATAAAGTAAATCTATTGCGTCTGTTGCCTCCTCGGCAACGGCGCCAATTTGACAGGTCGACTTTTCGCTTAGCGTTATAGTATTTAAGTGGGGGAAAAATTGACTAATCAAAAACAATGAAATTAACCACTCGCAGAAGAGCAGGTCGTGTCCACAGGGAGGCAATGATGCAATCAATACTTTAATTATTTAATGTTATTTCAGATAGTGCGAAATCCCTTTTCAAATTGGACTTAAAATGTGAAGGAAAGTAGATTTGCAATAACCCAAAAAGTTAAGGGTGTAAGTGTAGTTTTCCCTCATAGAAATTCTCAATAAATTTAGGATGAATTAGTGCAATTTTCATGTGATGTGTACTAAAGACGATTAGTACTTAAATCAAGTCCAAAATCAATCTTTAAACTAGCCAATATTAATACCATGCAAATAGAAAGAACTGTGAGTGCTTGAATGCAATTCTGCCACAATATAATAGTAATAATAATAAAATCGGTGGCAATGGCATTGAATGTAATTTTTAATTCTAACAAAAACAGAGCATTTGCTCTCTCTCTTCCTCGCGAGAGAGAAAGAGCACCGGCGGGGCAGTTGCGAGGCTCAGGAGGACGGCGAGGACGGGGGCTTTCCGACGGTGGCAGCAGCGGCGGCGGAGGTGGCCGGAGGCGGCCGGCAAAGATGGCCGGAGGTCTGGCCTGTGGAGCAAGAAGAACGCCAGTCTGCTGGAGGGCGCTACGGGCGGCATGGCTTTGCCGATCTGCAGGCGATGGAGAAGGTGTGGTGAGTGGGCACGCTGCAGTAGGGCGTGGCCTGGAGATGAAGGCGCGTGGTTGCCTGCAGATAGGCTCGGAAGGTGGAGCCGTAGGTGCTTGGTGTTGCAAGGCCGGTGAGGTGGAGCGCCTGCGGGCGCGGCCTGGCAGGGTTGAGGCACGCTGGAAGAGAGGGCCTGCAGGCTTGGTGGTGTGTGGCACCTGCTAGTGCTCCTGCAGAGAGGTGGGAGGTGCTGGCGGGATGTGCGGGTGCACTCAGTAGCGAGTGGGCGTAGAGGAAGGCAGGAAGGTGCGCGCACTGGTGTGCGCCTACAGTGGTTGGAAGATGGCGAGCGGGTAGAGGCGAGGTGAAGACGTAGCGCCTGTGGGTGCGGGCGCGCGGTTGAGAGCACCTGCAGGCGGTTGCGAAGGTGGGATGGCGCTCTGCAGGGAGGTGCATGAAGCTGCAGGGAGGCTGGTGCGGGCAGTTTGTGAAGGCGTGCGGCCACAGGTGCTAGAAGTTGGCATGTGGGCCTACTCTTGCAGTGAGGCGCGGGCTGATGGTGTGCGGTTGCCTACAGTGGCTGAGGGAGAGGCAGGTGATGGCGCGTGGGTGCTACTACTTGAGGTAGAGATGGACCAGCACAGTGCTCGCCCTCTCCACAGTGGAGAAGAGAGAGTCGTTCCCCACAGGGGGGGAGATTCCTCCCTTGTGCACACCGCCTCTTCACTTTTAAGTCCTCTCTCTCCCTCAGTGCGCCAATCCAAGGATTTGCAAATCCCTTTCTGTTTTTGGCCGGCGATCATTGGAGAAGATTGCCCCAAAGTTCGGCGAGGGAGGGGGAAAGAATCACGGTTGGATGTGTTGGGGAAATTATCCCCCCACCCTTGTTCTTTCCGGGTTTTATTACCTGCAAATAAAAAGACATAATCATTACACATTAAGTCATAGAATGTTATAGAATTAAATCATGATGCATGCAATTATTCTATAACTTAGTGTAGTTATTAACAAACCTAAATTGTTAAAAGAGAATTACATAGGCTTACTATTAGTCCATTAAAATGGACTTATCACTTAGTTTCCGACCGATCTATCTTGAAGGGCTTGCAGCTATTTCAGCAATGTGCACTCCAATCTCCACCTCGTGTTCCCTTTGCTGCTCCTGTTGTGGTTCTTCATCTTGAAGGATAGCCATCTTCAGCCGAAGGAGCCACGAGCTTCCCCCACACTTGGTTATAATTTTGTCTGGAATTGGCCCCCCCTCAGCATAGACACCTCCACCTTGATTGATCTCCCATCCCCTTTGCATAGGCCTACCCTTGCATTCTCTACCAATGCAGTGAAGCCCGCCAACATCTCCGCCACCACCCCTCTGGTTCGGAGATGCAAAGGGTGCCCCCAAATCTCCATAGTGCCCCTCCCATTCTCCACCCTCTGCGAAGGTCGATCCTGTAAGGCCCCATTGAAGGGGGACACTAGCCTCCACAAAATAGTCATCCCCTCAAAGATTGCTGTGCGAAAATGAAGACCTTCCACATCAATCATACCCAGGTCGAAAAGCACAAAACAAGTGCCACCTAGATGCGCCACCTTCCAGCCCTGAGATGATAAGGGTATGGATCTTACTAGGTTTTGAATCCGCTCAAGGGAGAAGGAGCCAGTCATGATCTCTCCAATCAGGGTGCCCCTTATTGCCATCTCCACCGCCCTAATCTCCTCCATATGAGGGACTTCAACATCATATGCTTGCCTATACTCATCGGCGGTGGTGGTGGTACTGCCCCCTTCACTTCCTAGCCCCTTTGTTGTCTGCCTTCGTTCTGGTCCTTCTTCCTTGCCCTCCTTCATGAATCCTTCTTATGACCCCAACCTCCACATGCCAAACACAGTGTAGGAAATCTGCAAACCACCGCCATGTGACCCCTTCTTCTACATTTGTAGCACACTATATCTGCATTCCCACCTCTCCATCTCCTCCAGAAGTCGTCGACCCCGTAGGCCGCACAAGTGTTGGCCTTGCCGGCCTCCTTCCTCTCTCTTTGATGCCACCACCTCGACCTCCACACCCTTCAACCATCGTCTTCTTCCCTAACCCTAGCTGCCATCCTCACCCTTTAAACTAAGTGGTAATGAGCTACCATCCTCTTGACATGGATTATCTTATTGAGGCACTATTGATTTATTTGAATGAATTGAATAGTTAAGATGCATGCTTAATTAAGAGGATTTAATTATTGATTCAAATCAACATTATTTTGCTTCGCTAATTCCTTTTATCCCAAGGATCTTTTAAGATACATTGCTTTATATTTGAATATCAATCTGAGCAATTTATTCATTGCATATCTCTTATTGTGCTTAATTTACTGTGCTTATTATTCCTGAATTGAGATTAGTGCATGAATTCCACATTTGCTCCTTGCGAACGGCCTCGGACTCCAATTAGATTTTGAGCTTTATAAATTTAAGTATTTGTTGTGTGATTTGGAGAGTATACTACTAGAACCATTTCATAAATCTCCTCATTTGCGCTTAAACATATGAAAAGGTAGAAAAGAGTATTTTTAGAACTCTAGTGGAGCATCTAGGCTTGGGACTCACTAAGACGATTCTTGACCTCAAGAGAGGGGGAGAGAAAAATAGGGTGGGATGAAGAGGAAGAGGGGTCTATGGCCTTTTATATAGTGGAAACATGGGGGCAAAATGGCCATTTTCGACCCTCAACCATGCCACATAGCTAGGAGGAACGAGGGCCTTCGATCTTCGATTGCACAGCACTCATTTGGCCTGATTGCATGATGCGCATACTCTGATCGCGTGAGACCCGCATGAGGGGTGTTGATATCCATGTGATGTAAGATCAACAACTTAGATTGCACCTTGATTGCACGTGCTGCATGCTGACAAGTCGCAACGTATCACAATGAGGAGTGTAGAAAGCCCTCTGATATGCATCTCAAGGTCATGATTGCACAAGAGCATGTGCTAAGATCTCACGAAGGCCCGTATGATTGTGTGTCATCACATAAATGTGGAGTGCTGAACATCCAAGTAGCCATGCGATGCCTTCAACGTCTCTCATCGTGAATTGAGTCGTCCAATTTTAGGGTGCACCTCCACACCACAAATTGAAGGATGCACGAGATCGAATGCACGTCTCTGGCATGAAAGTGGCATGCGCCACCAATGTGCTGCACTGTTGGATGGTCATGAAGATGATGGCGGTGCCCAATGCTCGCCGCTATTGGATTTCCATCCAAATACTCAGATCTTATGAAGCTGCTCCTTTGAGAATGTGAAGGACAGTGCTAAGACTTGTCTCAGCCATTGGACGCAAATCCAACGGCCAAGATTTGTTGCTTGGATGAAGAGGGAGCTCACAGCCTGTTGTTGAGCATTTTTGTGTTTTGATTCAAGCTGGTCTAAAATTAGGGTTTTGTGTTCTGATTCGATTCTTGAAATACGTGAAACCCCATTTCTATCTATATTGACCTACTTTTTAGACTTTAATGCTCAATAGACCTTCAATTAACCCTTGACGAACCCTGTGATTACTCTGCATTTATGATGTGATGTTAAAACTATAGAATTAACCATATTTTAATATTCTCTCCTCAAAATGGATCTGAGTGGAATTACGACTCTCAGGCGATCATTCAAGAGCATTTTTCACTTTATTTCAACTAATTCAAGTTAGTTATGGCTAATGATGGGGTTACCATCATACCCCTATGCCTAACTTTTGCTAGTTTAAGTACCTTTAGGCCTATTATTGGCATTCTCATATAATTTCTAGAGAGTAGCACAAATCAGGCGTCTGAACACCAAAGCATGGTCTAGAGATCTAGTTCTTTCCATAAGATTTTGCTAGTCCCTAGCAAAATCTTATGGAAAGAACTAGATCTCTAGACCATGCTTTGGTGTTCAGACGCCTGATTTGTGCTACTCTCTAGAAATTATATGAGAATGCCAATAATAGGCCTAAAGGTACTTAAGTACTAGCCAAGATCCAAACCCGACCAGCTTCAGCTTGGGTCTGCCACGAAGGTTTCTAAGGCTTCCAAAAACTACGCAAAAGCTCATTGACGCCAGCAGTTAAAGCACCCATGCGTTAGACGTATCAAGTCCAGGTTCAGTTTTCCAATGGATTTTTATAAGAGTGAGATAGGACTTTTCATTTTGAGAGTTTTCTCTCTTTTCTTTTTATATTTCCATAGATCTAGCCTCAGATTAGCCCTAAACACAGTCTGTATTAGATTCCTTTTCCCTACCATCAATCCTTGAAAGGTCCCTGTCTTTTGATGCTTCGAGATAGCACCTCCCATGGCAACCCCCAGAACTCCTGGCTTTCGACACTTCAGGATAGTGTCATCCATGGCATTCTATAGCTAAATTCACTCTTGGAAATCGACATTTTGGGATAATCCAGCCCATGGCACTTGAACCAGCACAAGGTGCTTACATGCCCCCAGTAGGATATTTAGATATCCTAGGAGACAAGCACCGAGGAGATGATATATTAATGCGCATCTTCGAGGGGAATTTTCCACCTCTCTACACCGGGAACTCGTCCAATCAACTTGTGTTTTCGAGCGGCTCCTAAGCTAGATCTTCAGGATAATTTTCTCAAAACAAATACTTTTGGCATGATTTCTTTATTAAGTTCACTAAACCAGACTAGTGTGTGGATTTTGGGTGCTTAGGTTACCAAGACCAGCAAACCAAAGGGTAGGCAATGAGGTCAAATCATCCCTAAACCTTAGACCTACTACATCAACTTCTCACTTTCCTCAACCTTTTAAGGACTGATCCGGATCTTAATGAATACGTGAGTGTTTAAGCCCTACAATAAGCCTAAGAGGCCTAAGATCAGCACCCATTACTAATCTCCTTGTCTCTAGCACTTCAGAACTTAATCCTTATTTTGATTTGTTCTAGAACTTAAGTAGATCTCATAATCATTTACTATGACTATCAATTCTGTTTCTTGATTTTGCTCCTTTTTGACATTTTGCATTTTGCTCCTATTTTCCTCCTCAAGAAAGATTTTCAATCATTTCACAAAATTTTCTCCTTTTCTCCATTTTTTTCTCTGTTTTCCATATGTTTTTTTTTTTGTGAGAACCCCTCAAAAAATTGAAATTCCATTTGTGTTTTGCACTTTAACACCCCCCCATACCTAAGTTTTGCAATGTCTTCATTATAAACTAGGTGGGTATGAATTCAGCTTGGCTCAAGGTTTAGAACAAGGTCAAAGGGTGGGTGATGGGTTGGGATGACTATTGCAGACTATTTTAAGCTTTAATACAATTACCAAGGGTGGAGTCGGCTATTCTAAAGTTGTACCCTAAAGCGTAATAAGAGAGTAGCTCAAAAGATAATCAGAAGATTATCGATTTTTCAATTAATGGGTTGACTCCCGTTAAGCGCTAAATTCAATGCCTTCAGCCAAGCAGAAGGTGGTCAAGGAGAAGGGGTGGTCAAATTAGAGGAATTTTGTAGAATAAGCACCTTATTGAGTAGCCTGGCTGGTCCAACCAGGTGCTTGTTCAGATCAATAGGTTGATGATGTAGACCAAACCCAATCAATCTGGTGGGTTGATGGATATGAATCAATAAATGTGGATCCCACCAAATGTTATGTGGCTTGAAAAGATATGAAAATGTGAATCTAGGGTTTGGCTAGATCAGTTCATCCTGATAAGAGTAGGGGTCCTCAAAAGATAATGGATCAGTGAAGAATGTAGGAACCCTACTAGTGGGATTAGAGAAGGATGAAATGTGATTATCAGTCTAATCAATGTCTGATTCCCGGTCAAAAGATGGAGGTGAATCATATGTTACCAGATCAGAGAGAGGTGAATTAGAGTAGAAATTGATTCTGATGGCAAGTCGGGGTTGGGATCGGGTTTTGAGAGGCTCTGTGATAGATGTGGCTTCTTCAAAATCAGAGTGCGGTGTGGGATCTTCTAGAAATGATTCAAAGATAGGTTCATCTAGAGAGTCTTCATGATGCTCATCCAAATCAAATGTAAATGCCTGGAGAGTGCTTATAGGATCATAGAAATCTGAGTCAGTGAAAGATTCAAACTCTAGATTGTGGACACTCTCGACAGTTATTATTTCTGATTCTTGCATATCATAACAAAATGATTCCAATTCAATAGAATAGGAATTTGAACCAATGATCTTAGGATTAGGGACCTCAAAGTCAGAATCAAAGAACGGATCATGGATATTAAGGTTGTAAACTGGTTTGTAATCGTTAGAAAATAATGGATCTCTGAAGTCAGAGTAGGATTCAAAATCATCAGATGATTGCATTGGATTCACACATTAAAAGGTTCAAGTTTGGAAACCCATCGTCATAGTTTGATTCGCGAGAAAATTCATCAATTAGATAAAATTTATAATCGAAACTCGAAAAGTGAGTTCTGGGTCGAACACGGGGAGGCGAACATTTGGTTTTGAAAGTTACGCATTTTGCTTTTATTTTTTTTTGTCATTTTTGTCTTTTCTAATTTTTTTGGTATTTTTAGCAAGCAAGAGATTAGGTCGATGAATTCTTACCTAACTAATCTACTTGCAAAATAAAAAAGAGAGAGAAAGAGAGAAACAATCATGTATTTTTATAATCAAATGTTTATTACAACTAGGAAAGTGGGAAAACTATACTACGAAAGCAATAAAGATAGAGATAGGTGAGAGAAATCCCCCTTGACGGTTGCTTGGAGGATGACTCACTGTAATGTCACCTGGAGGAAGGTGGTGAGGAGCGGGACAAACGAGGACGGAGTCGGAGGATGGAGGGTGGGTAGGACGGCATCGCAACGAGGATCTTCTTCCTAAAGGGAGGTGAGAAGATGGCCACAAGATGCTCCATGAAGGGCGATGAGAGGTGGAAAAAATATTTGATTTATATTCTAGAGGAGCATCCTGGGCTTGGGACAAGCTCTCTCTAGAGCCTTGGAGGTGGTGAGAGGAAGAAAGGAAGAGATGAAGAAAAATGGGAGGGGTAGGGGTCCTTTTATAGTGGAGGAAAGAATCAAATTCGTATACAGGACATTTAGTGACGGTCATAAATGTCGCTGAAGATCTGCTGCAAACGTCGCTGAAGACAGCCCACCCGCCCACCCACCGCTACGCTGGTGCACATTTCGCGCGCCCATGTCGTGAGCCTCTACACGCGCCCATGCGTAACCACTGCACTACTACTCATGCGTGCCTCCGCACGCGTGAGTGCCCATGATGATGTGCCCCTACGATGGCGTGTTTGTGCACATGGGTGGCCTGGGTTGTACCAAGTGGCGTGATCTGGGTCGTCCATCTTCTTTTCGTTGTAGGGGCTGCTACAGAGGCCGGACTGAGTCGATTTTCACACCATTGGGATACGATCGTCAACCTGAATCCATCCGTGCAGTCGGATTTGTCATTTGAAGCTCCGAATTGCGTCACCTAGTCCCTTGGCAGTTGATCTTCCTCAGACTACATATGGTGCTACGAGACTCCGATCAAGGTGATTTCAGAGGCGTTGGACTCTGATTGTCGTCTTGATTAGATCCATATGGTCAGGTCGTTAATTCGAGGCTTCGAAATAAATCTCCTTCTCTCCTGATCACAAAAAGGACGCAATTAACCTAAAATATACACAACTACTCTAAATGTAGGGTGATGCATGCTATGCAATATTTATAATATGAAATGCAAATCTAAGCCTAGGAACATGTATAAATAGGAATTTTAACCTAAATGTTGTGTCTAGATCATACCCCCATGCCTATCTTTTTCTAGTCCCTAGCAAAATTAAACTACATGCTATGTATAAAAATAGAATTAGGACTTGATCGCTTAGGCCTAAGTCATTTATTAACAATAGAAAATTTCAACTAAGGTCCTAAACTACGAAAACTCAACAATACCCGGGTGTCTGCCAGAATGCAAACCACCCAAGTCCTCGCCTTATTTAAAAAGGGAAGATACATTTTTTCTGTTTTTCTTCTTTTCTATTTTTTTTGGACTTTTTGAGTTTGAGAGTTTTGAGATAACTTTTTACGACTACGTGACCTGCCGAAGACTCGAAAAGGACTCTAAGTGCTAAGAATCTTGTGAAAGGGTGATAGACTCACTAGGCGGCCGTTAAAATGAACTTCAGGTTTCTACAACCCTGGTAACTTTAAAGATTTCTGCTTAGAGGTTTATCTTTCTGAACGATAGCTTTCTCCCTACTTTTAAATTTTTATGGGGTCAACACAAGGGCGAACCCAGTATATATCTCCATGATTTATTTTACTTTCCCACTTCTTCCCTAAGTGTTTTAGGAATTATTTGTGCATTTTTGTGAGCTGGGCTCTAGACAATCGGCCAATGGGCTATTACCCATGGCAACTTGCCAGCCATACTCGTGTGGTAAAGCGTGGTTTATTTTTCTATTTTTTCTCCTTTTTTTTTTCTTTTTGAGTACCATTTTTTCTTTTTCTAGGTAGGTGGCTTCCCTGATCTAAGATTTACCTAAAAGTAGTAGAATAAGTGTGGTCAAGTAGCTGGGCTGTGGACAACTGGCAATGGGTTGTTACCCATGATAACTTGCCAGCCATACTACCCTAGAAAGTTCATTAGCTATCCAATTTTTGAAGAAACCATCGAAAAGTGAGTCAGTGTAAATAGTGTGTAGATGTTTAGACTTAAAATCTCCTCAAATCAGAGGGTAGGTTGATAAGTCGTGTACTTATCATCCAATTTATTCACCAAATTAAAGTAAAATTACTTGATGAGGGCTCAAGACTAAGTCCACATTCGGGTGGACACCCAAGCTAATTAAGCCCGAAGACCTGAAAAGTCTAAGTGTTCAAGTCCTATCATATCATTTCCTAAAGTTAATAACTTCCAAAAGCTTAAGTTCACTTCCCCTAATTCTATTTTTTCCTTTTTGTTTTTTTCTTTTTGAATATTCATTTTTTTAAAGAAAATAAAAGAAATTCTACAGAGCTAACGAAATAATTTCAGGATTAAGTATCCACCCCCCATGCTTAAATGATGCAATGTTCTCATTGTAAAAACAAAGACATGAAAAGGGTGGAATAACAGAATATCTCCTGAATTTTGTGACAATTCGATTAGCTCTACAAAGAACGTGAAATATACACACGTGCTAAATTTTAATGCCTTCAGCTAGGCATAATATATATACAAAGAAGAATTTAAGAATTCACAAGTTCGGGTCAGAATCAAAATAAAAAGATTAATCCTTAGACCCACCTACAGAAGATGTCCACAAATGTGGATCAAGTTGTGGTGTAGGCCCATGCCCCAAGGTCGAGTGGTTCTAAGGTTCTACGTGAAAATCACTCAGAATCGAAGATTGTTTTATTTACGGGGCCGGGCCTGCAGTTTGGTGGAGTGCAACCTAAGACTAAAGTGTCGTACAAAAGGTAGATTTGATTCACTAGGTTTAGATGTCCACTTAACGTTCAGCTTAGATAAATAATCAGTTATTCCAAGCTTGGGTCGCACATCAAAGGTATCATAAGGGTCCTGGTAAAAAGTAGGTGGTTTCAGGTCAATAGGTACCCTTAGATAAAAAATCGTAGTTCCCTCAAAAGTAGCTTCCCAGATTTTTATTTCCAACTTCCTATCCTCCAAGATCAAGGTTTCTTGGATCTCCAAATCATTGTACACCCCATCCAAAATACCCAAGTCCAACAATTGTGGCTGAATCAGGATTGACTTGGATCTGGTGATCTCAAAAATATCATAATTCATCTCTTCAGGGTGTGGTTGAGCAATGGGTCTACTAATTGAATCATCAGGATTTGGATCATCCAAGTTTACCCCAACATGATCATAATCTTCAATAATCGGGCTATCAAAAGGTTCGTCATGCTCCTCAAGCCCATTCGTTTCACTAAAATCCTCTACCTTAAGCTCAAGTGAGACTTCACTTAAAGATTATTCACCCTCAGAGTCAAAGAATTCTTGATCCTCATTTATATATGTCTCAAAATCATATGTCATTTCATAGTCAATGGAGGCATTTTTTGTTGTTCCCTGGCTCGGGGATCTTGGGTGAAGTAATCAGTTCATCCTCAATGGGTTGCTCTAGCCCAACCTGGTCATCTCCAGTCTCAGAACATGTATCCCCTCCAACAAGCACCTGAGCAAGTTCAAACATTGGCTCTCCTGATAGGGATTTATCTTGAGAATCATTCCAAGATTGGACTAGGGCAACCACAAATTTCATTCTTAACCTCAATTATTTCCCAAGTAGAAACTCACCCAGGCCCCTTTCCCTAACATTTTGGAGCAAATCCAATAAAGAGCTATTGAACTCATCAATCATTTTTATCATAGGCTCCAATGCTTAAGTGCATGGTGTTGGTTGGGCTTCTAAAGATTGTATGGTGTTCCTCAAGTTAGCCAACACCCTGTCTTAGATCTGGTTCACTTGAACCGAATGGTTTGGTTCAGGTTTGAGTGGTTTTGGGTTAAATCTAGGGGAGTCAAGATATTGAGGTTCTCAGGTCCCTCCTTGATAGTAGGTCATCTCGGGTTGTTTAAAGAATGGTGGTGACCTATATTTAGTGGAATACTGGTGAGGGTAGGTGTTATAGTCAACATATTCTTCTTGATTGTAGATCGGGTTAGGTTGATCATCAAAGGGTGGAGATCTATAATCATTGTAGCTCTAGGAAGGATAGTAATCATAGTCTTGTCCAGGGTTAGGCCCTAGACACTGAGGTCCGGTATCGTATCCCCAATCAAAGTTTTCCTAGCTAGGACATAAGTCAAGTCGGGTAGTAATCATCTTGGGGATAAGTGTTGGTAGGAGGGTAGGATGGGAAATGCTTGTAAGATGTGGAAAGATACATGGTAAAATAGGAGGGGAAATCAAAAGAAATAAAGGAACCTTGCAATACAAGCAATCAACTCTATCCTTAGGTGGGTTAACCTAAGGACCTACAGACTCCCAGGACTCGTCTTGAGATTATAACCGATTTGGTCTACATTTATCTAATCAATCCAACCAGTTAGATAGAGGGGCTGGGGAGAAGGTTCTTCCTTTGGCTTGCCCCTTCGACTAGTGTACCCCCCAGCCGCGATTGTTTGACGCTACTCCCCTAGCTAGACATCAGATGGACCAGCACAAGCAGATTAACTGAAAAAAATCTCAGTCTGAGCCCTGAAGAGTGAGTCAATCCTTAAGGCCAATGTCTACTCAGTTTTAATTAGGCTTGGGATGATTGTGTTCTTGGAATGTGATGGGCCATTTAGATGGGTTGTACCCTTAATGATCAATTCAAATGTGTGTGCGTGCACAACCAGGGTTTGCAAACAAGGTTATTTGATAATGTGTCTTTTAGGGTTTAACCTTGTTAGTAGTTTTTGGGTTTAATCTTTAGGTTCGTTCAATCAGGTTTAGTAGAACACTGCAAGTTTTGAATGCACTGGTGTAGATATATTCCTTTAAAAATTAGAAATAAAATGTGGAGTGCCTGGTTCAGTCCTAAAAAGAAACCCTAAGTGGCAAGCTACTTGATGAATCAATTTTAATTTGAGTGGTGCAGCCCAAATAGCTTAATCAATTGGCATGTTACACCACTTAGTTAAGGCACACAAAAAGTCTTAACCTAGTCAAATTTTCTACTCACTTATTGGTGTGTTGAGTTAGGGTGTACCAGATCCACAGGTCAGATTCTAGTTAAGTGGTAGAATCAATGTGAAGTGGTGCATCTTAAGGTGAGAAGTTGTGGGTGTTAAGTGTGTAGCTTTCAATTAAATCCCACAAGAGAAGAGTATTTTTTTTATTTTTTTAATATATGCGGGTGGGTGAGGTGAGGCAAAGTAACAATCAAACAATCAGATCTATCCTAGGGTTTGTAAAAACACCTAAGTTGATTTGAGTTTGAGTTATTAGTTTAGCGAAATGGAAACTAGCGTGGGGGTGGTGGGGGATAAACTTACAAATGTCTCTACCTGCACTTTACTCCTATCTACCACCTTCAGCTCCTCGATCGGGTTCCTGCAAGACAATAAATCGAAGAAGAATGATAGGTTAGAAAAATAGGTAAGTAATGCAAGAAAATGTGAGAAAAACCAAAGAGCGTTGCCTCTCTGGAAATGGTGCCAAAATGATTGCATCGGATTCGCATGTGAAAAGGTTTGAGTTTGGAAACCCGTCATCGTAGTTCGATTCACGAGAAAATCCATCGATCAGATAAAATCTATAACTGAAACACAAAAAGTGAGTCTTAGGTCAAACACGGGGAGGTAAACGTTTGGTTTTGAGAGATACGCATTTCGCTTTTTTTGTTTTTGTCATTTTTGTCTTTTCTATTTTTTGGCATTTTTAGCAAGCAAGAGATTAGGTCGATGAATTCTTATCTAACTAAGCTACCTACAAAATATAAAAGAGAGAGACAGAGAGAGAGAGAAACAATCATGTATTTTTATAAACAAATGTTTATTACAACTAGGAAAGTGAGAAAACTATACTACAAAAGCAACAAAGATAGAGATAGCTAAGAGAAATCCCCCTCAACGGTCACTTGGAGGATGACTCACTCTAACATCACCTAGAGGAAGGTGGTGAGGAGCGGGATGAACGAGGACAGAGTCGGAGGACAGAGGGCGGGACAGGACGGTGTCACGGCGAAGATCTTCTTCCCGAAGGGAGGTGAGAAGATGACTACGGGATGCTCCACGAAGGGGATGAGAGGTAGAAAAAATATTTGATTTCAATTCTAGAGGAGCAACCTAGGCTTGGGACAAGCTCTCTCTACACCTTGGAGGTGGTGAGTGGAAGAAAGGAAGAGATGAAGAAAAATGGGAGGGGTAGGGGTCCTTTTATAGTGGAGGAAAGAATCAAATTCGTATATAGGAAATTTAGTGACAGTCATAAACGTCACTGAAGCTCCATCGTAAACGTCGCTAAAGATAGCCTACACGCCCACACACCGCTGTGATGGCGTACACTCTACGTGCCTGTGTCGCATGCCTTTACGCACGTGCCCATGCGCGCCTGCTACGCTGCTGCACATGCGTGCCTCCACGCGGGCATGCGCCCCCGCTGCTGTGCACGTGCGATGGCGTGTGAGTGCATATGGGTGGCATGGGTTGTGCGAAGTGGTTTGATCTGGGCCATCCATCTTCTTTTCATTGTAGGGGCTACTACAAAGGTCAGATTGAGTCGATTTTTGGGCTGTTGGGCTACGATCGTTGACCCGAATCCATCTGCGTGGTCAGATTTGTTGCTTGAATCTCCGAATTACATCACCTAGTCCCTTGGCCATTGATCTTGCTCGGACTGCATATGGTGCTACGGGACTCCGATCAAGGCGATTTCAGAGGTGTTGGGCTCTGATCGTCGTCCTGATCAGATCCGTATGGTCAGATCAGCAATTCAAGGCTTCGAAATAAATCTCCTTCTCTCCTGACCACAAAGGGATGCAATTAACCTAAAATATACGCAACTACTCTAAATGTAGAATGATGCATGCTATGCAATATTTATAATATGGAATGCAAATCTAAACCTAGGAACATGCATAAATAGGCATTTTAACCTAAATGGATGTGTCTACATCATCGGAGAATCTGCGAAAATCAGTTTCTGAACCTGATTCTAGATCGAGATTTCCACCATAGAACAAATCTTGATGCATAGAATCAACAACCTGACTTGGATCTAACATAATCTTAAATTATGAGCTCAAAGAGGTGTCCTTATTAGGCAGGCTCGGGTTCTTTCCTTCTATGGTAGATCCAATCAAATCCCAACTCTTCTGTTTCTGTATCGTAAATCGGTGTGACTTCCGACAAATCGATTTGTACCTCTGAGGAGTTTGGAGAGGTGTAATCATCAAATACAAGCCCAAAATTTTAATTCAAATCTAAAATCAGATTCTCGTCATATTTGGCCTCATGATTATCCCAAATAGGCTCAGATCTATATTCTAGGTCAAGAGTAGGAATTGGGTCACTAAAATCTCAACATGGCTCTACTGGTATGTAAGACTCACTCTTGAGGATTACCTTAATAGGATAAGGTGTAGGAATTACATCCTCGAGAGGTTCTGATTGAAGCTCATCACAAGTGTTTGGGAAATCAAGGCATCATGGCCCAGCTTCATGGCTCTCTAAGGCTGGTTCATAATCGGGAACACCTGTAATTGGATCCACCCAAGCCATATTTTGATTGGGTGTGTCATTCTGCACAAAGTTCAAATCTAATTCCATTTAGGTTGGGGGTCCATAACAACCTTGATTTTCGAACCCAGGCTCTAGGAAATCATATTAATTTCAACATTGCTCGAAGATGTCTCATCAATTTCTAAATGTTGATATGTGTAGTTTTGATCAATGGCTTGTTGTAACGTATTTAGCATATACCCACGTTTCTCAATGAGACCCTGGTGTATCTCCCAAAGTTGTGGATTTGAAAAACATTGTATATACTCAGTATTATGTAGTCTCCACAATTCATTATATTCTAATAAAAGATTATCCCGGGTTGAACCATGTATCATTTGTGTGAACATCATTCCGGCATAGTTCATAATGTGGGTTGTTGTTTTGGGTACATTAACCTAAATGTTCCTAAATGGATCTAAGGTTTTGTAAGACTCATTATGATGTCTAAGAGTAGCCTCGATCATTTTCTCTTTCATGCTCATTTATACTCAATATTGTGTAGTCTCCACAATTCATTGTATTCTAATAAAAGATCATCCCAAGTTGACCCATGTATCATTTCTGTGAATATCATTCCGACACAATTCATAATGTGGGTTGTTGTTTTGGGTACATTAATCTAAATGTTCCTAAATGGATATGAGATTTTGTAATACTCATTATGATGTCTAAGAGCAACCTCGATCATTTTCTCTTTCATGCTCATTTAGGATTCAAGTTTCCTAAACAATCTTCCTATGTTGTCCGGTTGCATTTTCAAATTAGGTGGTGGATCAGGAAGTAGAATCAAATTTAGGTCCAGATTGAATTGATTAGATCATATCAGAATTCCCCAAAAGATCAACTCTAATGGAGGCCTCTAGGTTAAACTTAGGAACTTTTCCTGTGTATGTGCACTATTGAATAGATGAGGGACTGGATGTTTATTAGACCCAATCAAGGAACCCAAAGATTTTTGGATGATTAAGGCTATTTCAAGGCAGATGATACCTCTAAATCAGAAATCCACACACCTGAGAATTACTTGGGCAACCAGGAAGGGAGAGCCCTGTAAAGACCCCTACACAGTAGAGTGTCCCCACGGGTTACAAGGTTTCCTCCACCTGACCTTCCTTGTCACTGCGGTTCCAAGTAGACCGAAATGTGCAAATTGAGGCCTTAAGTCTACAAATTTTATTCTTAATTTGTGCCTTGAATTTCACTTGATTAGAAATTGATTAAATTTGTGACCTAATTTAGAGGTTAGTTGACCCACAAAGTGGACCAACTTCACCTAACCTGCCCTAAAGATTTAGGATAAAATTTGGGTCAAGACCTAAAATCATCCTGAATTGATTCTCAGGTTATGATCAAATTTTAAGGTTCAAGTGAATTTAGAGCTTTATTTTTAGGGTTCTCTTGAATAGATCTTTTCAAACAAGGCTTGGGTGACACACAAATGCGAGAATGTCAATTTCCTTTAATGCATGCAAGTGTTTACTAGCACTTCAAAACCCTAATGTGGAAATCCTAATTGGCTCTATTTCAAGTCACCTTGGACACAAACAAGAAAGTGAGTAGTCTAAGATGTCAAGAATTTAAGCGTAAATCCCTAACAGGTATAGGAAATCAAGATGGGGATCTCTAATCAAATCATCTCACTTTAGTTAGATATTTAAATCAATTTCACAAATTAGGAAACTTTGCCTTTAAATGATAATTACTATAAAAATAAGCCAAGTGGATCCTAATTCATTTGTTTCCTTTTTCTCTTCCCAAGATTAGGAGGTGAATAAGGACAAAGAGAAATTTTACCTACCTTTGGAGTGGTTGATTGTACGGTAGACCTTCTCGTGATGTACCTTGCAAAAACACAGCAAAGAAAATAGGGCAAGTTAGTAATAAGCTCAATCAAGAAAGATAAGATTAGTGGTGAACTATGTGTTGCTCCCCGACAATGGCGCCAAAATGTTGTTGAGTGTTTTTGTGGAAATTTATGAAATGCGCATTGTAGTACAATCAACAAAAATGCAACAACATTTAAATTAATAAGAGTACTCAAAAACAAAATTGAGTCTGAGGTTGTTCGTAGGGAGCAAATATGGAATTCACATACTAATCTCAATTTATAATCAATGAGTACAATCAATTAAGTATAAAGAAGGATATGCAATGAATAATTCATTCAACAATATATTCAATGTTAAGCAAATTTATATCTCAGAAGTTGCTAGGATAAAAAGAGTATAAAAGCCCCTAAAAAAAATGGTGATTTAGATCACCAAGGATATCCCCAAATTATATTCAAGTATTAAATTTCCAAATTTTCTAACAGTGGTCTCAAGACTCAACTACTAATGCCTCAATTCCACATCACCAAATATGTCCATAGTACTTAGGATCAAACGTTGCAAGCAAGGCACAAATGCCTTAAACCACCAAGGCACAGAGCCACAACAAAGCAAATGCACAAGGGCACCAAGCCTCAGAGTAGAAGCCACTCAGAGATGCTAAGTATTAGACATTTAGGTGTGCATCTCGAAGAGCACAGTGCAAAACCTATCCCTACACCCCTCAGAATTTCTCTTCCCTCAAATCAGAACTGAACATACTGGTTTAGGTATGTAAACGGATCCGAATAGGGTCCAAACCCACATAAAATGGTCGCGGGTGAGGAATGAGAGTGCGTGGGTGAGCACGTGCATGGGCGACCTCACCCCCCGTGTGACTGAGGCAATAAGGCCTCTTCACGAATGCGTATTATACACTATTGCACACTTGTCAGCAACCGATGTGGGACTAAAAGTCCACACATCCTTCTTCTCTTTGCAGTAGCTAAAGACCCTCTCCAATTTGAGTTGCTGATGTGTGTCCTCACTCAATTGGAAGCCTAGGATGCTACCTGGGGGTTGTCCGCGTTGAATGGGCAAAGTAGAATGGTTTGATGATAACAGAATATGACGGATGATGGCGACGAAGATGACAGTGGTGGCAAGATGTCTGGCGAAGACCTGAAATGCAAGAATACAACCTCATGGCCCAGTTAAAAGAGTTCAGATGCTTTGCTGGGTCATGAGGAGTGTGCTGGTGGTGGTTATGGGTGGTGTGTGTGTGTGGTGAGGTGATGAAGTTGGAGAAGTCGAGCAGAAGGTGTAGTGTACAGTGGAGTGTAAACATGATCAAAGCCCCAAATTAGGTTAAGGCTTTTGATGTGGGTGATGTATTTAAGCTTGTGGCGGTGATATCAAGTGGTCTGGTGGTCTATGGTAGCGTGGCAAGCTCATTGGAGCTACGCTGGAGGCAGGGAAGAAGAAATCGGAGAGGGAGAGATTAAGGGCTATCCTAGAAGCTGAACACCTAAAACTAACCTAGAGACTAAGAGGGAGAGAGAGGACTACTTCACTCGACAAAAGGGGGAGGAAATCCACAGTGGCTTGCTTCATCGACGCCGTGGATGATGAAGACTCTGATGGGGGAGGACGACAGCAATAGAGGGGATAGGAGCCCTTGCAATGGTAAGCGAGGAGCGGACAAATGTGGTGAAGGCACCAAGACACTCAATTTAGCTGTTGGGTGGTCAGAAGAAGGAGGTCAAGGAGGTCTGTCGGAGCCGCGTTCGGAGATGGTCGAAGGGAGAAAAAGATGTTTCTGGGCCTAAACCAAGCTATGGAGAACGATGGAAGCATGGCGAGCTTTTATAGAGCTCATACACGAGCTCTAAATGAAGAAACAAGCTCGATTGAGCCTTGGCTTGGAAGCAAATGATGCCACAATTTTCATGGGTTCGCAGGGGCTCAATATAGCGAATTAGGATCACAAATCACCTTCATGTGATTCCCTACCATGTGAACATCAATCCCACCAAATTTGGTGTAGGTTTGATGCTATTCTCATCAAGTCAAAGTCAACTGTTGAAGGTTTGACCCAACAATGGTTGCAAGGACCTAACGGTGAAGAAGATGAAGTTGGGGACCCACTTGTAATAAAATCAAAAGTTAGGGGTTTACTGGTAAGAAATAGAGATTCTAGGGACTAAATTACAAACTAGGTCAAGATGGACTCCGATTGGGCCCAAATTTTGTCCTTAACCTAATTTTGTCCCAAGGAATGTGATCATGATCTTGGATTTCAGTTTCGTCAATGTTTGTTTGGGCAATTTGTACAGAAGCCCATTAAAGGAAATTCCCGTCTAAGACTCTATTCAAGGTCAAAATAGGTTCAGATGGTGAAACCAAGGGTACCAAATTTCTTAGAATATTTTTCTATGAATTTTAGGTGGTTTAGATGAATTTTATCCTGACCAGAATCTCTTCAATTCGAGTGAGTCTAAAATTAAGGTTTTATGTTCTAATTCGGTTCTTGAAACACATGAATCCTCGTTTCTATCTTTATTGACCCACTTTTTAGACTTTAATGCTCAATAGACCTTCAATTAACCCCTAATGAATCCTATTATTACTCTACATTTATGATGTGATGTTAAAACTACAGAATTAGCCTTGTTTTAATGTTCTCTCCTCAAAACGGATCTGAGTGGAATTCCGGCTCTCAGGCGATCATTCAGGAGCATTTGTCACTTTATTTCAACTAATTCAAGTTAGTTATGGCTAATGATGGTGTTACCATCACGGCCAATGGTGGGTGGTCTGGATGGCGACACGTAGTGCTATCTGGACCATCCATCTTCTGTTTGTCAGAGCCCCCACTCGTATTGGATCGAGGCGATTTTCACGGTGTTCAACTGCAATCATCGACCATAATCCATCCATGCAATATTAGGTCGAGGCAATTTTCATAGCGTTCGACTACGATTGTCAACCCGAATCCATCCATGCGGTCGAATTTGTTGTTTGATGCCTCAATTCATGCCTTCTTTTGGCTTGGCCATTAATCTTCTCTAAATTGCAGATAATGCTACAAAGGTCTGATCATGGGGTTTTGAGAAGCGTTGGATTCCAATCGTAGCCCTAACCATATTCGTATGATTGGATCTTCAATCCAAGGCTCAGGGATGTGTCGCCTTGCTCCCTTGATATTAAAATAGAGAAATTAATGTACAAATTATATAATCCTACCTAAATGCAAGATGATGCTATTATGTAGTATTTACAATGCTATGTACATCTAGCTAACCTAGGAACATGCATAAATAGACATTTTTCTCTAAATAAATGTGTTCACATCACATACCCATGCCTATCTTTTGCTAGTCCCTAGCAAAATCAAAATGCAAAAAGCCTACAGAAAATGTGAAATGCGAGAGCATGGGCTTTTGTTTTATCTTCTTCAAAGCAAACTATTCTACACAATACCTTATTTTTATGAAATCGTTAGAGAATTAAGCTAAGTTTGGATCAAAGATCTCAATCAGATTTTTTACCAACATGTGGAAATTGTAAACAAATCCTTAACAACGAAGACTCAATAGTTCTCAAGTACCGACTCAAATCCAGACCTCCTAAATCAAATTAGAAGTCCTACTAACCTTTGAGCTTGGGTCGCCAAAGTAACTTTCTCTAACTAAGTCGACCCACCCAAAGTTGGAATTGAATGTGAGAAACCAGCATCTTGTGTG
The DNA here is from genome assembly GCA_037157565.1 of Thalassia testudinum. Taxonomy (NCBI): domain Eukaryota; kingdom Viridiplantae; phylum Streptophyta; class Magnoliopsida; order Alismatales; family Hydrocharitaceae; genus Thalassia; species Thalassia testudinum. Next base: position 2,518,181 of record JAZHRO010000046.1, read on the forward strand.
TGATTATTATGAGACTCGTTAGATGGGAAACTAAGTTGATTCGTATCATTCAATAAAACTTAGAATATTTCTATAGCCTTTCTGAGACAATCCCATCTTCGATTATGCCACACTAAGATTTGTCAGCTTTCTCCTCACCACTTTTCTACCTTGAGGTCAACACACCAAGTATATATCTCCCCGCCTAGACCCATTGGTCTCTTGTTCCTAATTATTTTCTTCGTATTTTTCTCTTTTTTCTATAGGATAAATACCCATTTGTAGTAAGATATTTTTATTCAGAAATGGAGAGGGATAGCATCCATATGTAGTGAGATGCTTTTATTTGGTAGAATATTTTTTTTTCTTTTTTTTTTCTGTATATATATTTTTTCCTTCTAATTTTTTTAGTTGAATTTTTTTTTCTCCAACTCATTTATCTAGGTGAGTGGCTCTCTGTCATTCATTTTAAATGCTTTCCCCTACAAACAGGAATAACCCTAAGAGATAGAAGCATAGCAAGGTCATTTAAATCTGCAAGCCTAAGACTAAATCCTATTAACCACTAAGGATTCAACAAAATCACCAAAAAGATGAGTCAGTGCAATGTGCAAATGAAGATGCTTGGAACTCCAAGACTATCTAAACCATAGGGTGGAGTGTCATTGTCATTCACTCAACACTCCTTTGACTTAATACTTCTAGCATTTTCAAACTCCTTTCAATGACTTAGAAAAAAATTCTAAATTTAGGCAAATACTCGAGATAATTAAGTCTATTAAGACCTAAAGCATCTAGGCGGAAAGACTTTGTTTTACATTTCCTAAAGTTGGTAAATCCTCAAAATTGAGAATAATTATAATTTTCTAGCTTAAATTCTCAAAACAACTTTTTTTTTTAGAGAGATAGCTAATATTATACAGAGTTGATGAAAAATAACACGGGAATGAAATGAATCCACCCCCATGCCTAACTTATGCAATGTCCTCATTGTAAATAAATGCATAAAAAGGGTATAATAGAGAAGATAGTATCTAACTTCAGTCACAATCTGGTTAGCTTGAAATATATATAGACTTTATAGTATGCTGAGTTTAGTGTCATCAGCTAGGTACAACCCACAAATATAAACTCAAGAAATTTAGGTGACAAGAGTTGCACTTCTGGCGCCCAAGATATGGATCCCGAAAGGTAACAGTGGGCTTGCCAAAGAGATGATCTATTAAAATGGAAAGCTGATGATGTAGGGAGAGCCCGAATGATCTCCTAGAGGAGTTTTGTTGAATAAGTACAGAGGATGTTTGGGTTGTTGTAGGATTTGTGTAATGGTTGGGCGAAAGAGGACTATAAGGTTTTTGTGAGGTGCTGGGGTTTGTAATATACTTGTGTATGTACTTTAGAATACTTATGTTCATAATTAAACCAAACTTCCTAAGAGTTTCTCCCCGAATTTCAATTTCATCCTTAATATCTAGGTGCTTGTTCCAACCATTTTGATCTTCATGTTTTCCACCCACAATTTGAACCTCAAACTCTAAAAATTTGAAATAAAGGTCTTGTTGGGTTTTTAATTAATCTGGTGAATCTTCCAACAAGCTTTCAATTTCAAGAATATTTTCCTTGTAACTAAAATCCTCATCTTGGTATGCCACAATTGGTTGCATATCATTATTATCCTCAATTATTCCTGCAACCTCGTGATTTTCTTACCAAGTTTAGGTTGAGTTGTCCATTAGGGGGCTCTCTATTTTGTGTATGGCCATCACCTCCTCTATTCTATCAATCTCCTCAATCAAACCACACTTAATTTTATTCTTCTTCGATGCCTCAAAAATGTTAAATCGATTCATTTTCTTCCTAGGGACAATCTCTATATCTCCCAATTCATAATCAATCCTTGCCTTTGTGGTGGCCAAGAAAGGTCATCCCAAAATGATTCGGGTGTGGTTGAGCTGGTTTGGTGCTTCCATATCAAGGACCATTAAATCAACAAGATAATGCAAATCATTGACCTTGACTAGAACATCTTCCAAAAGACCCCTCAATTTTCTAATTAATCTATCAGCCAACTGTAAGGTTATGTCAGTGCATTTCAGGTGGCCTAGACCCAGCTTCCTAAATAGTGTGGTAGGGAGCACATTAATGGAAGCACCCTAGTCAAGGAGAGCTAGGTCAGAAGTAATGTTTCCTATTGTGTAGGAAATCAGTGGGGCGCCCAGGTCCTACTTCTTTGGGGGTAGCTTGTTTAGGATTAAAGTACTTGTGTTATCTGACATGACTATCCGCCTAGTGTTTTCAGATTTTTCCATACGCTTTTCCTTATAAGAATTCAGTAAAAATCTAGCATAGGTAGGAATTGATCCAATAGTCGCAAAGAGTAAAATGATTGTTAATTTAAAAGCTTGTAACAAAGATATTCTTTCCTCCAATTTCTTCTCAGTCTTTTTCTGTTTGCCCATACAACAATAGCATACTCCTAAATCAGACTCCGACTTTCTGATGATCACATTCTTAGTCGAGAGTTTAGATTTCTTATTATAGGTCCTAATGGTGTTGACTTGGGGTTAGGTGGGACCCTCTTGTCTACTACCACTCCTCAAGGTAATGGTGTTTGCAATGGCAAAGTGTTGTTGGTTTATGCCTTGGGAAGGGTTGGACAAAACAAGAGACTCCCAGTTAATTATGGTGGGCAATTGGTTAGCTCCGGGAGGGATTGGGGTAGCTTGATAGATAGCATGAGCTTGAGCATATGGCTCCTCACCATTACCAAGCCCTTGAGGCCCAACGCCTCAATTCGGTACTGGTTGAGATGGTAGAGATCCGAGCTGCCAGTTGCTTTCACTAAGTTTGGATTGTAAGGTGTCCAACAAAGTTTTCATTTTCTGCATGAGCTGGAGCATCGACCCTTGCATTTCTTCCATCTTCAGGTTTAAATCAACTTGTCTTGCAGGTTGTTGGGCATTCTACATGGGTTGATTAACCTAATTCGAGGGCAGCTGTGTATATATGTATCCCTAACCTATCGATTTTTGTGATACATTGTTGTTGGGTTGAGATTGTATCTACTACCCCTGATCTCTCTAGGAGAAGTTAGGGTGATTTTTCTAACTAGAATTATAGGAACTCGAGTATGGGTTGGACCTAATGTTCTCTCGAACGGTATAAGCATCCTCATAAGGTGAGGATGAAGAGAAAGAAGACCCAAAAAAACTAGGATCAAAGGCCCTATTTGGAACCTCTAGGTTTCGAGAAGTGCTGGCTCATAGGATGAGCCCACTCGAGTTGGTTCACAAACTCCCGTCCCATAGGAGCTTATGAAGAATGGAATCCTGAGCTCTGGGATTGAGTGAATCTAGAAATATTAGAGTTTTCAGCCATCCACTCTTCCATTAGCTTAGCAACCAGATCCACCTTATCTAATTTATTGCAAATCAATTACATATCAAATGTATAAGAATCTTGAACCTTATTGGCATTTGATCTAGCTTATTGGGATCGATTGAGGTTTCCATAAAGGTGTGGTTTATAGAGTTTTCGTTCATTTTCTCAAACAAATCATATGCACTATCTACGTCTTTGTTGAGGAAATTGCCTCCGCAAGAAGCATCCACATAATTACAGAGTTGATCATTCAACCCACGATAGAAAATCTACACAAGTTGCTATTTAGGCACCTTGCGGTGTGGACAATACCACAATAGATCCTGGAATTGCTCCTAGGCCCCATGAAATGGTTCCCTCAGCCGTTGGGCGAAAATGGTAATCACTTGTTGTAGAGCATTGGTCAATCCAATTGGAATGAATTTCTTCAGGAAGACCGATTTCAATTCTATCTAGATAGACATCGATCTTTCTATTGTACGATACAATTGTTTGCTCTAAAACTAGTTTTAAAATCATCATGTTGTAATATAGTTCAAATCAGTGCGAAAACAAGTGAAATTTATAACTCAAATATCAGAAATGATGTCTAAGGTCAGACACAAGGAGCAATTGTCAAAAATGCTTCTCAAGATTGCAATTCAACACAAGTATATAATCAATAGAATTCCAAGCAAATGTGAATGAAAGTGAATGTCAGATAATGCAAAAAAAATAGGGTAAAATGGTGATTTGAATCACCAATTACCCCTAACAATTATCTCAAATATTTCAACAGTACTAAGCAACTCAATTCCACGTATGATAAGTACACAATGCACTTCAAATGAAGCTCAAACGTCAACTTAGCTGGTCAGACGGCTTATCCTGCTCTCTGCTACAGTGCCAAGAGGGTACCCTTCCTTTTCAGCTCCTTCTTCTTTCCATTTTCTACGACTGTGCCTTCTCTCTTCTTCTTCTCTTCTGGCTTCCTCTCCTGCTTTCTCTTCACACACAAGGGGGAGGTTTCTTAAATGGCTAAGTGCTGGTCGTTGGTTTTAAGAGCAAAACCTCCTTGCTCCCACACGCTTTCCACTCCTCTATTCTCGGATCCACTCTCTCAGGGCCTCGGGTGATGGAAACACCATCATAAGCCATAACTAGCTCATTTTGATCCAATTAAGTCAGTAAATGCTCCTCCATAACTGCTAGAGAGTCATAAGTCACTCCATAATCATTGTGAGGGAAAATAAGAAACTAGGGTTAAAATTGCAATTTTACCAGCATATCATGAATGCAGTACAACCATGGGTTTTCCTTGGGGTGAATTAAGGGTCAAATGGTCCTAAAAGACTACGAAGTGGATTAGAGCAATTAGAAAAGAGTTTGCATGTGTTCTGAGAATTAAATGACTTTTAAAATCCTAAAAAAAGACCTACTTAATTAACTGAGGTTCTGGTCAAGATAGGATTCACCTAAACCTTCTAAAATTCATAGAAAAATATTCTCCAAGGTTTGGAACCTTCAATTTGACCATCAGAACCCATTTTGACCTAGAATGGAATCTCAGACAGACAATTGCCCTAATTTGGGTTTTTGCATAAATTACCTAGTAAAACGTGGTCAAAACCAAAATCTAACTTCACCATTGGATTCTTTAGGTCCAAATTAGGTTTGTACCAAAATTTTCACCCAAGATAAGCTTGTCTTGACCAAGTTTGCAACTTGGTCCTATCTGATTACATTTCTACGCTTAACTTTCAAAGTCTTTTCAAAAAGACCCCTATCTTTGTCGTCATTCTCAAAAAAAGGCCCCTGCCGCCATTAAACCTATTCCTACTTGCTCTGGCGACCTTAATTTGGAAAGAACTCCTTGATTTCTTGACGAATCCCTCTCAAATTTGAAAGGGAAGTTTGTCAAGAAATCCCCTTCTTTTTGAACCAAATCCATATCCCAAAACCTTCCCAACCTCTCATGCGAACACATGAGAGATTTGAGTATCAAAGAATTTTCCAACTCTGGTGAGCTTTCCAAGCTTAGGAAGCTTGCTTCCCAAGCCCAAAACCACCCCCTGAGGTCTATAAAAGAACCTCCTTATCATACCGTCCTCCTCATGCTCGAAATCGGCCAAGATTCCCCACCAATTCCTCTCTCTCTCTCTCAACTGAAAGATCCTCAACGTTTGGTGAACCCCCTTCATCCATCTTCGTCCTCCGTTCACAATATCGGCAGTGGATTCATCCTCCTTGCTTCTTCTCACGTCGAGTCGTACCAGCCAGCACCCTAACCTCCCTCTTCCTCGTTGTTCCTCTCTCTCTAGAGCTATTCTCTTCTTCGGTGTCGGCACCACCACAACTAGCGCCTTCTCCTTCCCACTTCATTTTTTAGTACCTTCAACTAATCCCTAACCTCTTCCTCATCACACCAACCCTGTCGACATGCCGCTTCAACCTCGACCACTCCTCCGCGACTTCATCTTCCACTGCTCCTGCCACACCTTCTGCGAGGTACACCTCGCTCCGCACGCCACCAAACTCCTCACCGACTGCCTCAAAACCTCTGCCACATCTCTCCACTCATTTCCCCTCTCCTATTTTACCCTATTAGCCTCTCCTCATTACCACCAAACAACCCACTGTCCCGCACCCTTCTCCGTCACCGTCCGACCTCCACCCTCACTCACGCCACACCACACAACAACTACTACACTTACCACTCCACAGCGAATCTACTGAGCCTCTGACGCGGCCACGAAGCCCTTATTCTTGGATTTCAAGTTCCAGCCTTCATTGTCATTACAGCTGACCTTTGAGCTTGCTTGAAGCACACTCCAGGCTTGACAGTCACAAGTTAAAGCCCTAAGTTGCACGGAAGCAACTCGTTAACACGTCCAGGGAGTCAATTGGACACATTGACCACCTTATCTATGCCAATTGAAGGATGACGTGCTACTGCAAACAGCCAAAGGAGAGAGATGCAGATAGTCCCACATCGGAAGCTACTAACGCAGAGCATAAGCATAAATTGAATTTGTCAATAGGGCTATTTGCCTCCAAACACGGGTTGAGGTCCCTCTCACCCTTCGCACACCTGCGCCTCGTCTGTGACACATCGCCTGTGGACCTGGTGTGCCCGACACGCCTAAGCCTTCACTCCTCAACTACGACCATGCTCATAGCCCTGGACCCAGGTGCGCGCCTACCTGATTATCCGACTATACACTTAGAGGCCCTGGGAGGGTGGAGCCTAAGAGAGAAAGAGAAGAGAGAGCGCGGGGCAGGGGAGGGTTTTGCCCCGTGCAACACTTAGCCAAAATTTATGATGGCTGCCCTCTGTGCGTGAAGAAAGAAAGAAGGAAAGAAGAAGAAGAGTTGTAGAGAAGGAAAGAAGAGAAGAACAAGGGTAGAGGAATAAATATAGAGAAGAGAAAGAGAAACGAAGAAGAAGAGGGGAGAGGCTTAAGTAGTTTAAGCCATCTGATTTACTAATTAGACGATTGGTTTGGTTGCATTTCATTTCATATATATATTGAGTTCATTAGCTATCATTGTAAGGAGTATTTGGTGATCTAAATCACCATTTTAGTCCATTATTTTTACATTCTGACACTTGATCCTAGTACTATTTTATTCTGAAACAGTTTTTTTATAATTTCATAGCTTTTTTGTCTTAAATTGCAATTTTTGAGAACTGAATTCCATATTGCTCCCTTTGTTCGACCTTAGAACTTTTTTGTGTAATAAAATTATTTGTTTGAGCGTTATTTTGGCTATACTGCAATGCGACAATCTTAAAACACTGATTTAGCGCACAAACATTTTGGCGCCATTACCGGGAAGCAACGGGCAATTTAGAACTCTTGATTGCAATTCTTGATTTGGATTCTAACTTGCTATATCTCTTTTGCTGTGGTGTGTTTCAGGAGGGATACATTCAGGGAAGATCAGCCGCACATTAAACATGCCAGGGCAAGTAAGTTCTAACTACTCTCTCTTAAGCCCCTAATTCTGAAAAGGTTAAAAGGAAGAAATCAGTTAGGGCTACTTGGATTCTATCCTTAGATAATTCATCAAGTTGCCTAATTTGATACATTTTATTTAGACAACAAATCTTGATTTGTGCACCCACTTGAAGCTTAAGGTATCTAGGGCTATCACATTCTTGCTTAAGCCTAGGTACCACATTTTGACAAATTAAATTGGACCAAATTAAAGCCAATTAAGGATTCCAGTTTAGGATTTTTAGAGACACACTTGCTTAATCAAGAATTGATCTTTCCAAAATAATGTGTGCCTAAGCCTTGATTGAACTAATCTATTCAAGCAAAACCTTAAAATCAGGCTCTTAAATTCATTTGAACACTAAAAGAGGGACCTAAAATTCTCAAGAGGACAATACAGGTGAAGTTGACCCACCTTGTTGGGTTAACCAATCTTCAAATTAGGTCACTTTTTCACATAAACATTTTAAGAGTTCAAGTGAAATCCTAAGCACCCTTGCTCTTAATTAAAATTAGTAGACTTAAGATGTCAAGTCCCCATTCTGATCTACCTAAAACATCAGTGACAAGAGAGGTTGGGTGGGGGAAACCCTGTAACCTGTTGGGATGCTATACCATGTAGGGGTCTTTGCAGGATTCTTCCTCTCTGGCTGCCCAGGTAATTCTCAGGTGGATGACTTTCTGACTGAGGGGTATCAACCACCCTAAACCTCTATAGTCATCCAAAATTTTTTTTTGGGTGTCTTGATTGGGTCCATCACATTCCATCAGTGCATGTTCGGGAGGAGGTCTCTAAGACCATCCTTGAGGCCTCCTTTAGTTACTCATTCACATCAAGACCAAGCCTCGACCCCTTGTTTGTGTGACAACCCAATCCTATTGATATCTCTTCCGATTCATATGAACTTGATTTTCCTTCATCCATCATCATGTCACAACTTGCAGAAGAAAATAATCTTGAAAATCAACTTTATCACCTTAATGATCTATTCCAAGCCTTTGTGAACCCCCCACAGCATCCAATGATGCGAGATCACTACAATCCCACTACGGTGCCGATCGAACCTCGAGTACAAATCCCTGCTGGAGGTTCTGACATTGAACTCAAGCCCAACATGATTCATGCCATTTCTAAATTCCATGGGCGTAATTTTGAAGATCCTTTCTAGCATATCAAACAACTCAAGCATTTGGCCTAGACCTTTGGGTTAGAAACTCAAAATCGGGATATTCTACTCATGAAAATGTTCTCCTTCTCTCTCATGGATAAAGCTGCTCATTGGTACCAAACCCAAACGCATCCAATCAACACCTGGGCAGAACTTCAATCTGAGTTTTTGAGAAAGTTCTTTCCTATTGGTCAGACAAATGCTTTACGGCACTAGATCACACATTTCACATAGCAAGCAGGAGAACCACTTCACGAAGCATGGGATCATTTTCTGGATCTCATGCGAAAGTACCCCCATCACAGAGTTCCTAAATGGGAACAAGTCCAGTCTTTTTACCAGGGACTCCGTGAGGATATTCGATTATTCGTCAATGCGACCTATAGAGGAAGCATCAAGGGTCAACACGAAGACACCGTGTGGGAGATTCTCTAGAATATGTGCGAGAACTCCATCAATAATGAATCCATGGGCATGTTCGACCGGACGAATGCCTGTGCATTGATGAATCCAAAGGGAGCACATGAGATGTAGGGCCTGTCCTCTCCCGTCGACTTGAAACTGATGGCCAGCCATCTAGACAAGGTCTCTATTATTGAGAAGAAGGTGGATGAGCTAACTCGACATTTGCAGCAAGCCACCTCTGTGCAAAACCTGTTCACGCAGCCACCCTCTGGCAGGGAGGTCGTGCACAACATCTATCACTGACCTTCTAAGGGGATGGATCTATATCCACCCCCATCTGATTCTGGTTTCGAAGGAAACTCTAGGCCCACCTACTCTAATTGGGGGAACTCTGGACCCTCATATTCTTATTTTCCCGAGGTTCCTCAGACCTGCGAGGACCTCAACGCCATTCAGAATGATCCATTCTCAAACACCTACAACCCTGGATGGCATAATCATCCCAATTTCACATGGTCAGGCAATAATCAAAATCAGAGATCTCAATATCCACCCCGACCACAAGCTCTTCATCCATATCAGCCTCCTCAGCCTCGGCCTAACCTAACTTATCAATCTGGGCTGACTCAAACAGATTAAATGATTCTTATCCTTCAGACTCTGGCTGACATTCAGAAGATGAATGTGGCTATGCAAAAATAGCACAAAGACAAATCATAGAGGTTCGCAATCAACTCGCCTAGATGGCAAATCCTCTCCAACCTAGTGCAATTCCTTCGCAACCTCTACCAAATCCTAACAACATGTTGACCCAAAAACACATTCTAAACCAAATCCAAGGACAAACATATTATACCCAACCTGGTCTAGCAACTCATACATGCGTATTTTCTCCATCTACCTCAACTGAGCCAAAACACACCATGACTTACCCAACACCACCCTCACAACAACAGCAAGACCCGACTTTTCCCCATCCACCTCCCCACCATGATTGTGCTATGATCAATGTTATGAAACCCACCCTTAAAGATAGCCAATCTATTCCCTTATCCTAGGTCATTTCTCACCTCCACACTAAAGGATTGTCAGAATTTGATATAATGGGACCTTCGAGGAATGCATAAGTCACTATTCCACTACTTGATATCCTCACTCTCAACCCAAACTCACCTGACTTACCCAAGAAGGAGATGGAAGAACAAACACCGGAAAAAGTAGTACTGTCTAAAAATATAAGTACCATAATCCAAAACAGTCTACCTCCTAAGAAATCCGATCCAAACACCCTGCTAATTTCTTGCAATATCGGTGATACAAACTTCAAGTGGGCTGTGCTAGACTTGGGCACCTCAGTCAACCTTATACCTACCAACCTATTTGAAAAATTACCAATTGGGCAGCTAAAACCTGTTAATGTCACTTTGCAACTAGCTGACTGAACCCTAATCACACCAATTGGGATGATAGAGGATGTGGTAATTAAAGTTAAGGATTTCAGCTACCTGGTAGATTTCCTAATTCTTGACATGGTGACATCACAACAGATACAGTATATGCCTGTGATTTTCGAAAGACCATTCTTAGCCACTACAAGAGCCATAATCAATTATGAATCAGGTTATATGACAATTGCCTCAGGAGATCAACATACTGAGATTAATATTTTTAGGCAACAAAAGGAAAATGCTTAACAAAACAACTAGGTTTTATACAGGACCTCATGTCCATATCCTTAATAGAAAACCTAGAACCTGAATTAGAAACCTTTCACATCCAAGACGATGATCTAGTCAAGCATAATGACATGAGTACAGTGGAGGCTTTCACCTTTGAACTTGAGGATATACCTAGCAATGTTAGGAGACATGGTGACAGACCAGATTTAGAGTCCATGGATATGGAGACTTTTTGTCTCGAGGACCACCAAGAGTCAGGATTGGATGATACTGAGAGTGGCCTTCACCCAGAATATGAATCCTTTATAGATTTTAGGTTTTATGATTTAAAAGGCACTCTCCAAGCATTCACTTTTAATTAGGATGATGATTATAGCGAAAATTCATTTGAAGACCTAATCTATGAGTCTTTTCTTGAGGAAACAATCTCAAACCCAAAAGAAAAGAATCACAATGACTCATCGGGTATCAATTTGATAGGTCATAGAGCACGAAAGAAACCACACATCTGGGATATACTAACTAGGCCCATTTCTATTGAGCCTTGGAAACACCATAACCCCACTGCAAAACCCCATGATCATTATACCTTCCAAATGTTCCCTCTGCTAAAACTCAAGAAAGATCATCCAGAAATAAATCAATTTGACTTACATCTAAGACATTCTGGAATGACTCTACACCATACATTGATACTTATCTGTGGTCATCCAATTCTCATCCATCACGATCATATCATTCATGAAAATAATCACATCTCTCTGAGATCATTGCGCCCGGCTGATGACATTAAACTCAGCACTTAACGGGAGGCAACCCATCATTTTGAAAAAACTAAAACCCTTCCTGACACATCTTATGCTAAACTCATATTGCTCTTTAGGGTTCATCCATTAGAATAGCCGACTCCACCTCTGGTACCAGTACCCAAGCTTGAAATTGTCCGCAACAGTCATCCCAACCCATCCACCCACCCAACACCAGCTCTAATGAATGATCTAAGCTGAACTCGAACCCACCTAATTTACAATGAGGCCATTGCAAATCATAGGCATGGGGGGGTATTAAAGTGCAAAATGTCATAAAAATCACTTCACAAGATAGGGTTTTATCAAAAAAATCACATATTCCAAAAAACAAAAAAAAAATAAAAAAAAATTGAAAAAGAATAAAAATATGAGAGGGGAGGAAATTTTGATGGCATATCTTTGAGGAGAAAAAGGGAGGAGATAAAAATGTCAAAAAGGAGCACAATTTGAAAAGAAAAGAAAAAGATATAGTCATTAGTAAAAGATTAAGGAATTGACTTAGTATTAAACCAAATCAAAAGAAAGAAAATGAAAGGCAAAAAGTGCCAAAGAAACAAAAAAAGAGATTAGTAGGAACAATCATCTTAGGACTCTTGGGCTGCGATCCTAGGCTTAAAAATTCAAGTATCCGCTAAGATCTGGATAGTCCTCAATTGGTTGGGGAAAATGCGAAGCTTAAGTATTAGCTCTAAGGCTTAGGGATTATTCGGCCTCATTAACTAACCTTTTGTTTGCAGGACTCAGTAACCTAAGCACCTCAATCCACACACAGTCCGGTTCAGTGCGCTTAACTATCAAAATCATGCAAATGCATTAAATCTATTCTGAAAAAGTTGCCTAGATTAGGAGCGACTGATTAACACAAGTTGATTTGGACGAGTTCCCGATGTGGAGAGGGGGGAAATTCCAATTGAAGATGCGTAATAACATATCGTCTCTTCGGTGTTTGTCTCTTAAGATATCTAAATATCTTACCGAGGCATGTAAGCACCTTATGCTGGTTCAGATGCCATGGGCAGCATTATCTCGAAATGTCGATTGCCAAGGTCTGGATTTAGATATACAGCACCATGGGCAGGATTATCTTGAAATCTCAAAAGCCAGGGTTCTGGGGGTTGCCATGGGTGGTGCTATCTTGAAGCATCGATTGCCAGGGACCCTGCAAGGATTGATGGTGGGAACTAGGAATCCGATACAGACCGTGTTGTAAGGCTAATATGAAGCTAGAAATAAAAGGAAAAGAGAGAGAAAGCTCTCTAAAACAAAGAAATGTTCCTCTGTCTCTCTCTTACAAAAAATGCACTGCAAACTGAACCTGGGCTAAAACATGCTACAATCACAGGTGCTTTAACCATGGAGTTCAACGAACCTTAGGCTAGTTCTGGTGGGCCTTAGAAACCTTCGCGGCAGACTGAGGATAGAGCTAGTCAAGTCCAAATCTTGGTTGATACTTGAGTACCTCTAGGCCTACTATCGACATTCTAACCTAATCTACAAAAGAAAGGACACATCAAAGTTTTAAGTATCAAAAGTCATATGGTCTAGAATCAAAGTTAATACCTTGAAATTTTACTAAGGGACTAGCAAAAGCTAAGCATAGGGGTACGATGGAAACACCATCATGAGCCATAACTAGCTCATTTTGATACAATTAAGTCAGTAAATGCTCCTACATAACTGCCAGAAAGTCATAAGTCACTCCATAATCATTCTGAGGGAAAAATAAGAAACTAGGGTTAAAACTGTAATTTTACCTGCATATCATGAATGCAGTACAACCACAGGTTTTCCTTGGGGTTAATTAAGGGTCAAATTGTCCTAAAAGACTAACAAGTGGGTTAGAGCAATCGGAAAAAGGTTTACACGTGTTCTGAGAATTAAATGACTTTTGAAATCCTAAAAATAGACCCGCTTAATTAACTGAGGTTATAGTCAAGATAAAATTCACCTAAACCTTCTAAAATTCATATAAAAATATTATCTAGGGTTTGGAACCTTCATTTGACCATCGGAACCCGTTTTGACCCAGAACAGAGTCTTAGATAGACATTTACCCTAATTTGGATTTTTTCATAAATTACCTAGTCAAACGTAGTCAAAACAAAAATCCAACTTCACCATTGGATTCCTTAGGTCCAAATTAGGTTTGTACCAAAATTTGGGCCCAACATAAGCTTGTCTTGACCTAGTTTGCAACTTGGTCCTGTTTGATTACATTTCTGCCCTTAACTTTCAAAATCCTTTTCAAACAAAAGGTCATTAAACCTATTCCCTAACTTTGTCATCATTCTCACAAAAGGTCCCTACTGCCATTAAACCTATTCCTACTTTCTTTGACAACCTTAATTTGGAAAGAACTATTTGATTTCTTGACGAATCCCTCTCAAATTTGAAAGGGAAGTTTGTCAAGAAATCCCCTTCCTTTTGAACCAAATCCACATCCCAAAACCTTCCCAACCTCTCATCCGAACGCATGAGAGATTTTGGTATCAAAGAATTTCCCAACTTTGGAGAGCTATCCAAGCTTGGGAAGCTTGCTTCCAAAGCCCAAAACCACCCCCTGAGGTCTATAAAAGAACCTCTTGATCATACCATCCTCCTCACGCTCGAAATCGGCCAAGATTCCCCACCAATTCCTCTCCCTCTCTCTTGGCCAAAAGCTCCTCGATGTCCGGTGAGCCCCTCCGTCCTTTATCCTCCGTTCACAATACTAGCAACAGAGTCATCCTCCTCGCTTTTTCCTGCATTGAGTCGTACCAGCTGGCGCCCTAATGTCCCTCTTCCTCGTCGTTCCTCTCTCTCTGGAGCTATTCTCTTCTCCGGTGTCGGCACCACCACAACTAATGCCTTCTCCTTTCCACTTCGTCTGTTAGTACCTTCAACTAATCCCTAACCACTTCCTCATCAAACCAACACTGTCGACACGCCACTTCGACCTCGACCACGCCTCTGTGACTTCGTCTTCCATCGCTCTGGCCACACCTCCGGTGAAGTACACCTCGCTCCACATGCCACCAAACCCCTCGCCGACTACCTCAAAACCACCACCTCTCTCCACTCATTTCCCCTCTCTTATTTCACCCTATTAGCCTCTCCTCAGTGCCACCAAACAACCCACTGTCCCACACCCTTTTTCATCACCATCCGACCTCCACCATCACTCGCGCCACACCACACAACTACCACCACACTCGCCACTCCACGGCGAATCTGTTGAGCCATCTGACGTGGTCGCGAGGCCCTTATTCTTGGATTTCAGGTTCCAGCCTTCACCACCATTACAGCTGAACTTCGAGCTTGCTTGAAGCACGCTCTAGCCTTGACAGTTCCAGGTTAAAGCCCCAGGTTGCACGGAAGCAACTCGCGAACACATCCAGGTGGTCAATTAGATGCATTGACCATGCTAGCTACACCAATTGAAGGAAGACGTGTTGCTGCAGACATGCAAAGGAGAGGGACGCAAATAGTCCCACATCGAAATCCACTGAAGTGAAGCATACGCATAAATTGAATTTGTCAATAGGGCTATTTGCCTCCAAACAAAGGGTGAGGTCCCTCTCACCCACACACACCTGCACGTCATCCGTGACACATTGCCTGTGGACCTGGTGCGCTTAACCCGCCTAAGCCTTCACTCCTCAACTGTAACCATGCCCGCAGCCTTGGACTCGGGTGCTCGCCTACCCGATTACCCAACTATACACTTAGAGGCCCTGGGAGGGTGGAGCCTAAGAGAGAAAGAGAAGAGAGAGCGCGAGGCAAAGGAGGGTTTTGCCTCGTGTAACACTTAGCCAAAACTTGTTGTGGCTGCCCTCTGTGTGTGAAGAAAGAAAGAAGGAAGGAAGAAGGGCTGAAGGAAGAAGAGTTCCAGAGAAGGAAGGAAGAGAAGAACAAGGGCAGAGGAATAAAGACAGAGAAGAGAAAGAGAAAAGAAGAACAAGAGGGGAGAGGCTTAAGCAATTTAACCCATCTGATTTACTAATTAGATGATTGGTTTAGTTGCATTTCATTTCATATATATATTGAGTTCATTAGCTATCATTGCAATGAGTATTTGGTGATCTAAATCACCATTTTACTCTATTATTTTTACATTCTGACACTTGCTCCTAGTATTATTTTATTTTGAAATAGTTATTTTATAATTTTATAGCTTTCTTGTCTTAAATTGCAATTTTTGAGAACTAAATTCCATATTGCTCCTTGTGCTCAACCTCGAAACTTTTTCGAGTAATAAAATTATTTATTTGAGCGTTATTTTGGCTATATTGCAACATGACAATCATAAAACACCAATTTAGCACACGAACATCGAGTTATCGGGTATTCGGGTAAAGCGCACCCGGGACCAGGCTCACCAGCGTGGGTGGTGAGCGAGGAGTGCTTAGGTTAGGCGGGTTATCGGGTCGACTAGACCCACATGTAAGGTGTCGTGGGTGAGGCCCGTGAGGAGCGCATGCGGGGACCTCACCCCTAGTGCTTGCTGACTCGATAAGGCTATAGGACTTTTTCAATTTATGTTGGTGCGGGTGCTTGTCAGCTTCTGAGGTTGGACTATCCCATCGCCTTCTTCTACGAGCAACTGCAGTGGGTTGCCTTCGTGGAATTAGAGTAGCAACAGAAGAAGTGGGTGTCAATTGAAGACTTGGAACTCTGCCTGGAACCTCTCCACACAACCTGGGCGTATCACCTTGAGCTTGGGCAGCTGGAGAAGGCTTCAAGCTTTGCTCAAAGCTACTATAATGGCGGTCGAGGGAGCGAAGCCCTGAAATGAAGAACACAGCCTAGTGACCTCATCAGAAGGTTCAGCAGGTTTCACCGTAGCATAGCGAACATGGTGGTTTGTGCAGCATGGCATGAAGGTAACTGTGGTGGCCAGACGGTGACGGGAGTGAAGGTCTGGAGGTGGGTTGTTCGGTGTAGTGGCTGGGCGCATAATAGGGTGAAATAGGATGGGGGTTTTGAAGAGGGTGATGTGGAGAAGGTCGTGAGGTGGTCAGTGAGGCGTTTGGAGTAGTGGAATGAGCGGGAGCCTTGTCGGAGGTCTGGTCGGAGCAAAGGAAGGTGACGGTATTTGGCAGCATTAAGGGTCGAAACAAGGATAAGAGGGAATTATAACATAAAAGTAGAGAGGAACTAATCTAACCTAAGATAATCAGATGAAAGGGGAGGATTTTCCTTATCGAGGGTACGTCAGCTCTGGAGAAGATGAAGGCTCCGGTGATTGGGAGATGACGACGAAGATGTAGATTGGAGCAGCTGCAGGTATTGCGACACACGGAGGAAGAAGAGAAAGGTAGATCCATCACCGGTATTTTGAACAGATGAGGAATGGAGTCGGAGGTGGTCCCCGGACATTGTGGAGCTTCTTGGCCAGAGTGGAGGGAGGAAGGAGGGGTATTCCAAGCCGAGAATGAGCGTGGGAAGTTCGGTCTGATCTAGAGGTCCTTTTATAGGCCTCTTGAGGGAGTTTTGAGCTTGGGAAGCTCCAAAGAGTTTTGGGCTTGGGAATCTTGGAAAGCTTGCTAGAGAAAGGAATCCCAAGATTCCCTAATCTATCATGTGTTCGCATGAGAGATTGGGAAGGTTTGAGAGCTTGGGAATTGTCTCAAAAGGAAGGGAATTCCATAACAAACTTCCCTTTCAAATCTGAGAGGGATTCGTCAAGAAATCAAAAAGAACTTGCCAAATTTAGGTCGCTAGGGTTTGTAGGAGTAGGATTCATGGCAGAAGGGACCTTATTGTGAAAATAATAACAAATTTGGGGGGCTATCTGCAAGATTTTTGAAAGTTAAGGGCATATGTGTCAGATAAGAGAATCATACAGGACCAAATTGCAAACTAGGTTGAAACAATCTCAGATTAGGCCCAAATTTTAAAAAAAACCTAATTTGGACCTAATGAATCCAATGGAAAAGTTAGATTTTGGTTTTGACCTAGTTTGACTTGGTAATTTGCACAATTACCCAATTGGGGCAAATGTCAGTCTAAGACTATTTTGGGTCAAGACGGGTTTTGATGGTCAAATTGAAGGTACCAAATCCTAGAGAATATTTTTATATAAATTTTAGAGGGTTTAGGTGAATTTTATCCTGACTAGAATCTTAGTTAATTAAGCGGGTTTATTTTTAGGATTTTAGAAGTCATTTAATTCTCAAAACACACGAAAATCCTTTTCTGTCTGTATTAACCCACTTGTTGGATATTTAAGACCATTTGACCCTTAATTATCCCCTGGGAAAACCTGTGGTTGTTCTGCATTCAATATATGATGGTAAAATTACAATTTTAACCCTATTTTCTTGTCATTCTCTCAGAATGATTATGCAATGAACTATGGTTCTCTAGTAGTTATGTAGGAGCATTTATTCTTTGATAATGACTAAATTAAGTTAGTTATGGCTCATGATGGTATTCCCATCATACCCCATGCATAGCTTTTGCTGGTCCCTTAGCAAAATCTCATGGAATTAACTTAAATTCTAGACCATTTGCCTTTTTATGCTCAGATTTCTGCTGTGTGCTTTCTTTTGTAGATTAGGTTAGAATGCCAATAGTAGGCCTAGAGGTACTCAAGTACCAACCAAGATCTGGACCTGACCAACTCTAGCCTCAGTCTACCACAAAGTTTTCTAAGGCCTACAGGAACTAACCAAAGGTTTATTGAACTCCGCGACTAAAGCACCCGTGCTTGTAACATGTTTTAGCCTAGGTTCACTTCGCAGTGCATTTTTATAAGAGAGAGACAGAAGATTTTTTTATTTTTGGAGAGTTTTCTCTCTCTTTTCTTTCTTTATTTCTACTTTCGGATTAGCTTTACAACACGGTCTGTATTTGATTCCTAGCTCCCACCATCAATTCTCGCAAGGTCCCTGGAAATCGATGCTTCAAGATAGCATCGCCCATGGCATTCCCCAGAACCCTGGCTCTTGAGATTTCAGGATAATCTCGCCCATGGCATTCTGTAGCTAAATCCAGACCCTAACAATCGACATTTTGTGATAATGACGCCCATAGCATCTGAACCAGCACAAGGTGCTTACATGCCCCCAGTAGGATATTTAGATATCCTAGGAGACAAGCACCGAGGAGACGGTATGTTATTGTGCATCTTCAAAGGGAATTTTCCACCCCTCCATGCCAGGAACTCTTCCAATTCAACTTGTGTTGATCAGCCACTCCTAATCTAGGTAGCTTTTTTAGGAACAGATTTAACGCATTTGCATGATTTTGATAATTAAGCACACTGAACCAGACTGTGTGTGGATTGGGGTGCTTATGTTACTGAGTCCCACAAACCAGAGGTCAGTTAATGAGGTCAAATAATCCCTAAGCCTTAGACCTAATACTTAAGATTTGCATTTTCCCCAACCTCTTGAGGACTATCCAGATCATAACGAATACTTGAATTTTTAAGCCTAAAATCACAGCCCAAGAGGCCTAAGATAAGCGTTCATACTGACGGAGAGATTTTTGCTTATTTATGATGATAGTAATAAAGTGATATGTCGTGTTTTATGTGGTGGAAAATCTCTCAATCAAAAATTAAAATAAATATCAAATTTAACCACAATAAAAATGTCTCATCCACAGGGAGGAATAGAATCAATAAATTCATGAGTAGAGGATTATAATGTTTGCAGACAACTTCGCGACTTCAATGCGAGGAATATGCTACTCTAAATGGAGCTTGAAATTTCCTTAAAAGTTCAAGGCTATTTATGCAATTTTCATGTTAGGAATTAAGCTCCCAAAAATATGTATATGATGCATGTGTAATGGCATATCATGTAAATTTGATTTGCATGCAAACCTGATTTGAATTTCAATGTCGAATGATACACATAACATAAGTTAAGTAAATTCATGAATCTATAAGTGCATCCATGAAATGTGGCCTGAATAAAATAATAATATTAAAGTGGCAATGGCATGCAATGTAAATTTTAATTGGGGCAAAAATAGAGGATTTCTCCTCTCTCTTCCTCGCTTGAACGGCCATATGCGGTTGGCGGCGAGAATCAACGGGATGGTGCACCTCGACGAGTGCTTCGCGATGGTGGTGACGCGGCGGTCGGAGGTGGCCAGCGGAGGCCGGACAGTGGAGGAGAGCGCCACCCTATTGGCGGAGAAGATGAAGAGCAACTGCCTGTAGGGCGTGCGGCTACGCGATGGGCACGCACGTAAAGGCGTGCAAGGGTGTTGCACTGCCTGCAAGCGTGCTTGGCTGTGGCCGTGCGGCTGCCTATAGGCAGTCTTGTGAGGGCACTGCATGCTGGAGGCGCACTTGCAGAGTGCACGGAGGTTGTGGTAACGGTGTGCTGCAGGGCTGCGATGGCTGTGGCGGTGCGCGCGATGGGGCAGGCTGGTGAGGGCATGGTTGCAGGCTTGCTAAGGGGGGTGCTGCGGTGGGCTTTGCATGCTTTGATAGTGGAGGTGGTGCCTGCTGGGGTGGCAGGCTGGAGAAGATGAATTGCGCTCTCGCTGGAGAAGGTGCAATTGCGCACAAGGGCGCCGCGAGGGTGGGGCAGGCCTGCAAGGGTGCGCTTGCAAGGCACGCGGTGGGAGGATGGTGTAATGCCTGCGCCGGTGGTGGGAGAGGCTGGAGTGCACTTGGTGAAGGTGCTGGTGGCTGCTTGGCGCTGTGAGGGGAGCTAGCAAGGTAGGCAAGCGGTGGAAGCTGTTGCCAGTAGCACTGCAAGGGCGCGCGATGGCTGTGGCAGTGGGTGGTGGTGTGCTTGCAGGTAGGCTAGAGGCACCGTGCATGCCTTCTGCACAGTGCACGCAATCTCTTCTCCCTGATGGTCTTCTCCCTTCCAAGCCCCTTCGCCTCTCTCTTTTTATCTCCTCCCCCGACGCAAGTCAAGGGATTTTCAAAATCCCTTACTAAACAGGGCTGACGGCTGTTGATGGAGTTGTTGAGCCCGACCGTAGGTTGAGAGATTTGTGGGGGGGGGGGGGATATCTTTTCACCCCGCTGTTCTTTTCCAAAATTGATCCTCCTGTCTCTTCTTCCTGATTATTAGCCTGATGGAGTGGATTAAGTGGAGGAGATGTAACGGGTGCGCTGTTGCGGGACCTGTATGAAATATAAAATAATTACATAATAAGAAATAGAATAAATATAAACTTAAATAATGACACATGCAATCATTTAATGACCTAATGTGATTATTAACAAACATACAATGTTAGAATAGAATTGCTTAGGCATAACAATAGTCCATTAAAATGGACTCATCAAATACCCCCATGCCTAATATTTACTAATCCCTGGCAAAAATGAAAAATAATAGAAGTAATTAGAAGATTTCTTCTTTTCTTATTTCAAAACTTTAGAGATCCAGAGAAATGTGAAGTGATGATAGCCTAGGTAACAAATCCAAGTGGAAAGCCAATTCGCATTGGGAGTTCGTACTTTACCCTTGGTAAATATTTCTGTCGGGATAGGAAACTACTTCCCTTAGGGATAAAGCAGAAGATAATTTGTAATTTGACTCTAGCTTTTGGCTTAGGTAGGAGATATTGAGTTGAATGGATTTGTATTTGGTGGCACACACTCATCTGGTGCTATATGTAATCTAGTACTACAGACTCTAGATCTCTAGATTATTAAACAAGTCAACTCAGAGAGAGGCTAAACAACTGTGCTCCCTTGATGTTCCTTGGCGCTCACTCTTTTCTTTCTTTTCTTTTTGAGAACCCAAATCTTGCCAGATTTAGTAAGTGTACTCACTGTTTGGAGGCCTCACATGGCATTCACACTTAAATTAAAGTCCTAATAACTCTACAACTAAGTTAGAGTCCTTAGCCAATATTCAGCGATCAGAAATACTAAAAGGTAGGTATGGGTCATATTTGGTGGATCGCGATAGGTGCTTTGTTGCCTCAGAAACAATGTCACAAAGATAACATTGTAAACTTGGACTCTTTTCTTTTTCTTTTCTCTCTCTCTTTTCTTCTTTCTTTTTTTCATAAATCAACATAACACGACACAGACTTTTATTTATGAGGCATTATTAGGGATGACGATGGTCAAGAGGATATTGTGTGGCTTATTTGGTGGAAGTGCCTATTCTCGGCATCGGGAAGGAATGGATAGGACAGGCGTATTTCTAACCTTTGACACTATTACCTCCTTTAGCCAAGGACTCTATGAAGGACGGTCGTAATCATCCACCATAGTCATAGCTTTATTAAGACTCAATCTCTGTGTATCTGCCTTATTTGGTGGCTCTCAGGAATTTACACAAAGTACGCACACAAGAATAGAGAGCGAAAACTATGCCTAACTCTAAAGTATCATCATCTAATTATCCAAAACTTAAGAGTCCTTGCACTAGACTTAGCGCACCAGCAATCTCTCTACTTTCCTCTTACAAATATGGGGTGGATCTACTAGAAGATAGTATGCTTGACTCCCTATTAACTGTCCAAGGGTTCAGTAGACTAAAAATGCTTATTGGTTTTCTTCAAAGATCCATTACCTAGTCTACGTGCACATGAAGTAAATGTACTGGATTCTAAACTTAAGAAATAATTCAAGAAGAAAAACCTCCAATGACAAAGATATTTTGCTAGGGACAAACCCATTCAGCTCAAGAAAATAAGAGTTTTTTTTTTGTTTATATGTATGAAAATATTTATAAATGCTATAAACATTCTCAGGTTATACCCCCCATTCCTAAGACTGACAATGTCCTCATTGGAAAAATGCAGACATAGAAGAATATCACCTGAGGAGGAGAGTGGGAGGAGCTAAGGCTCCTTAAGCCGAAGTGCATCCAAAACCTGGCCATCTGAAAGAGTAATATAAGGTTTAAGTTGCTGGCCATTTACCTTAAAGCTTGCACCTAAAGTAGGGTTCTGAATTTCTACAGCTCCATGAGGGAAAGTATTGATAACAACGTATGGACCATCCCAGTGGGACTTGAGCTTTCCAGGAAATAATTTAAGTCTGGGATTGAAAAACCAGACCCACTGGTTGGGCTCAAAGGTCTTTCTAATGATGTGCTTATCATGGAAGACCTTTGTACGTTGCTTGTAACCTTGAGAAGTTTCATAGGCTTCATTACCAAGCTCCTCAAGCTCACTTAATTCTCATATACGTACCTTTCCCGCTTTATCCAAATTCAAGTTAACGTTTTTAATATCCCAATAGGCTTTATGTTGGATCTCAATGGGAAGGTGGCACGCTTTTCCGTAGACAAGATGGAAAGGAGACATGCCCAAGGGAGTCTTATACGTGGTTCTGTAGGCCCAAAGAGCATCATTTAGTTTTTAGACCAATCCTTCCGATCGGGCCTGACAATTTTTTCTAAAATTCGCTTAATCTCCCTATTAGACACTTCAACTTGTCCACTCATTTGGGGATGGTAGGGTGTGGCTATCATGTGGTTGACTCCCAAATTTTGGAGTAGTCTTGTGAAGTGTACGTTCTTGAAGTGAGGTCCTCCATCACTTATGATCATCCTTGGGCACCCGTACTAAGAAATTATATTAGCCTTAACAAAGCCCAAGACCACAGAATGGTCATTGGTTCATGTGGGTATGGCTTCTATCCATTTCGATACGTAGTCTACAGCCACAAGGATGTATTCATATATAAAGGACACAGGAAAGGGACCCATTAAGTCCATGCCCCAAATATCAAAGATCTCAATAGGGAGGATAGGTTGTTGGGGCATCTCATCCCTTTTTCCAATGGTTCCCATCAGCTGGCAATGTAGACATGAGCCCACATACGTATGTGCATCTTGGAATAATGTGGGCCACCAAAAGCCAAACTGAAGAACCTTATGGGTAGTCTTCTTCCACTAAAATGTCCCCCACAATGGAGGTCATGGTAGAAACTCAGAACACTTCTTTATTCTTCATCAAGGACGCAACAACGAAAAAGCTGGTTAGGGCCTACTCTAAAAAGCTCAGGTTCCTCCCACTGATAAAATTTAGCGTTAGCAATAAACCTGTCTCGCTTCTACTTGTCCCAAGTACTGGGGGTAATGCCCGTGACCAGATAGTTCACTATGTCAGCAAACCAAGGAGTTTTAGCCTCCATGGCCATTGGAGAATCATCAGAGAAAGTCTCTTGAATACCGCCAGCATGGTTTGATGCCTCAATAGGGATCCTAGATAGATAATCTGCTACCACATTCTTAACTCCTTTCTTATCTTTAATTTCCAGGTCAAATTCCTGGAGTAGCAGAATCCAACGAATTAGGTGAGGTTTGGTGTTCTTTTTAGCGAGAAGATGCTTTAAGGCAGAATGATCAGTGAACACCACAACCTTGGATCCAAAAGATAAGACTAAAACTTTTCCAAAGCAAATACTACAGCAAGAAGTTCCTTTTCAGTGACCTTACAGTTTTGCTGAGGATCCGTAAGGGTCTTGCTGGCATAATGCAGCACATGAGGTTTGCCATCAACCCTTTGACCTAAGATCGCTCCCACTGCAAAATCAGAAGCATCGCACATTAGCTCAAACGGGAGGGTCCAATCTGGTGCTTGGAGAATCGACACGATAATAAGGGCTTTCTTCAAGACTTGGAAAGCCTCGCCACATCTATCATCAAAATTAAAGGAGACATCCTTCGCTAACAGGTCGCAGAGTGGCTTAGAGATTTTACTGAAATCTCTAATGAAGCGCCTATAAAATCCAACATGGCCAAGGAAAGATCTAACTTGACGAACATTGGCGGGCAATGGAAGCTTAGAGATGGAATCAATTTTTGTGGTGTCCACCTCTAATCCTCTCTCAAAAACTATATGCCCTAACACAATGCCCTACTGGACCATAAAGTGGCTTTTCTCCCAGCTAAGCACCAGCTTTGCCTCTTCGTAATGGGTTAAGACTTTATTAAGGTGCGAAAGGCATAGGTCAAATGACGAGCCATAAATGGAGAAGTCATCCATGAAAATTTCAACGAACTCGTCAATCATATCAGAAAAGATAGCCATCATACAACATTGGAAAATGGCAGGAGCATTACATAACCCGAATGGCATTCGGCAGAACGCAAATGTGCCATATGGACTCGTGAAGGTGGTACGCTCCTAATCGTTAGGAAAAATGGCTATCTGATTATACCCAGAGTACCTGTCAAGAAAACAGAAGTACTTGTTTCCTACCAATCGTTCCAAAATTTGATCGATAAATTGTAAGGGGAAATGGTCTTTCTGGGTAGCCGTGTTCAAATGGTGGTAATCAATGCAAACCCTCCAACCAATTGAGGGTCTAGTGGTCACCAACTCTCCTTGGTCATTCTCCTCCACAGTGATTCCTGCTTTTTTGCGTACTACAAGAATAGAACTAACCCATTTACTATCTGAAATATGATAGATAATCCCTGCATCCAGCCATTTCAGAATCTCCCTTTTAACAACCTCCCGCATATTTGGGCTGAGAATTCTCTGCATGTTTCAGAAAGATTTCATGGACTCGTCCGTGTATATATGATGCATGCAAAGAGAGGGATCAACACCCTTAATATCAGCAATTGACTAGGCAATAGCTCCCTTGTGCCTTTGTAAACACTCAAGTAGAGCTCCCTCCTGCAATTCAGATAATGCAGACGAGATAATAGCGGGGAGCGTGTTATTAGGGCCAAGGAAAGCATATTTCAATGTGCTCAGGAGGGGTTTCAACTCCAACTCAGGAGCCTTTTGGATTGAGGGTTTAAGTTGAGATGTCCCTACCTCAGGTAATGGATCTACCTTTACGGTCCAAGGTAGGGACAAAGACTCAGTGTGTATCCCCTGCAACTCTTCTAATTAGGGCATTTCCTTTTCAGTTTCTTTAATAATCAGGGGATGGTCCTTAGATATGACCTTTTGAAGGGGATCTTTACATAAGAGTGCTGGAGTAGTCTCTTGAATTATTTCATCAACGACCTCAATCTGAGAACAATCTTCAAATCCGAATTGCTTGTAAGTATCAAAAAATTCAATCGGATCATCTTGTTCCCGAAGCCCATTTTAAGTGCCCCAGATCTATAATTGATAGAGGCATTGGCTGTGGCGAAGAAGGGGCATCTCAGAATAATCGATGGCTTTGTGGGCTTATTTGATGGGTCAGTATCAAGCACCAGAAAGTCAACAGGGAAGAAGTCCTCCACTCTCACAAGGACATCTTCCCACAATCCCCGTGGTGTCTTAAGTGATCTGTCTGCAACCTGGAGGATTACTGGACTAGGCTTTAAGCTTGCCACCTCCCAAAGGGTCGTAGACAGTGCTCAGTAAAATGTTCACCCCCGCACCCAGATCAAGTAGAGCCTTATCAATGTGTTGGTTACCTATAACCACTGAAATATACGGGGCCCCTGGGTCTTTCATTTTGGGGGGTGTTCCCTGGTCAGGTAGGATGACCTTGGTTTGGACCTATTTCCTAGATCGGCATTTTTGGGTGCACAGTTCCTTCAGAAACTTGGCATAGGATAGGATCTATTTAATAGCTTCCAACAGAGGTAAGTTAATCTAGACTTGCCTAAAAGTGTCCATAATCTCTTCTATCCTATCCTTGGCTCCAGACGAGCCAACAGTAGATTCCCCAGGAGTAGATAGGCGCTCTGGATAGGGCACCCTCGACTTCTAGGTAGAGGGGTCGTCATGGCGGGAAAGGGGTGGTGGAAGGACGACATCCTCATTGTGGGTGATTTTGTGCGAGGGAGAGCAATGTGGCTCTTCCTCGGTGGAGATGGAAGTCGGGTCAAGTGTAGAAGGGGAATTCTGAGACGTAACCGTAGGAGTGTTATCAGGCTTGTCAATCTTCTTTCCACTCCTCAGCACGATCACCGCTTGGGCGTGCTCCCTGAATACAACCCCCTTGCCCTTAGGGTTCTCCTCAGAAGAGCTAACCAACTTCCCCGGATCACGTTGCCTGACTGCCTCAATAAGATGACCAATTTGGGATTGTATATTAGTAATCATCTTATTTTGAGATTGGATGACCATATTCTGATGCTCTTGCATCGTTTTCATCATGGCTTTAAGTTCATCCATCTCAGAGGGTTTATTCTGAGGAGGGTTTTCATAAGATGGTTGGTATATGGGTTGGGGAGGTAAGGGTCATGTATTCCCTGAGTTAAGAGCATCACCTTGCTTCCAAGAGAAGTTTGGATGGTTCCGCCACCCCAGATTATAGGTATTGGAATAAGGGTTATTGCGAGGAGGAGGGCGAAAACCTTGGGCCGCGTTCAAGTCGACTTGAATCAACTTAGGGAATTAATTTGCCTGATGGCACTTTGCAGTGGCGTGTGTTGTGCTTTGGCAAATGGAGCATTCTCTTGAAGCCTGAAAGATAGAGGCTCTTGCTGGTTCATGCCAGGTTTTCTAAAAGTCTATCAAAGTTTTTATTCAATAATTGAATATGATAAGCCAAATCCTGAGAAGCCCCAACTTCATGGGCCTCTATCTTCCTCTGCAAGATTGATGGTTTTCTTTCTTGTTAGGTAGAGGACAAATGTATGGAGTTGTCGCTTAATGTTTCAAATAATGCCCAGGCTTCATCCTCAGTTCTAGTCATGAAGGTTCCTGCACAGGCTGCATCAATGGTTTGTCTATGCCTTTCAGATAATCCATCATAGAACCTTTCGACCAACTGCCATCTTGGCACCTGATAGTGGGGGCATAACCTAAGAAGGTCATTAAAGCGCTCCCAAGTCTCATGAAATTGCTCCCCTTCCTGTTGAGTAAAACCCATAATCTCTCTTCTATAATGGTTGGTCTTACTCATAGGAAAATACTTTCTCAAAAATTCTCCCTTAAGGGTGGCCCAATCATTTACCCTTGCATCGAGAGTATGATACCAGTGCTTGGCCTTATCCTTTAGGGAGAATGGAAATAGAGTCCTCATCAGGGCTTCATTAGTAAAGCCCTGGAGCTTCACCATGGAACAGACCTCGGTGAATTCCTCCAAATGCCAATAGGGGTCCTCCCTAGTAGTACCATAAAAGGAGGGCAACAAAGATATGGTATTGCTCTTGATCTCATATGGATTATCCCCTATCGGTCGTCTCAATGCTTGTGTGGGTTGGTTAGTTGGAATAAAATAGTCCCTTAGGGTCCTTTGTTGATTTGCTCCTTGATCAGCCATTCCTTCTCTTTTCTCTCCTAGGTGAGCTCTCCTAAGAATTCTCTCGGGCTCAGGATCAAACACTAGACTACCCTCAAGAGAGTGTCTACCAAGCATACAATATCAATCACAATTCAGGTTCTCATTGATTGAGTAAGTGAAACCTCCACTCCAAAGATAAGTCAAAAGGTCAAGGCTTATCCCTCAGTTCCCACGTAAGTGGTATAAGAGGGGTGATGACTTGAAATCTTAACCTTCTTTGTTGTAGAGGACGAATTGGTTGATATAGATGGCCAAACAAGTTTTTCACTGCAATTACATGCCTTAATTCAACCTTCGAGTGCCCTGGGACCTATACTTTGCTTGGATGGTACTCCCAGGTGATCAAATGAGAAGTTACTCCAAGGATGAAAAAAGGTATGCAAGTAGGGCGAACCCTTCCTTTGAGGCAATGCGTATGCGGTGCCCCTTAACTACCCTTTTGTTCCTTTAAGGGGTGTCCCCCTCCATGAAGTATCAAAACACTTGGTCAAAAGATAGTGCCACCACCACCAGAAAGCAAAATAGGAGGGTTTGCACCAGTAAAGAGATCGGTGCCTATAACCTTAAGGGATCGAGCCTTAGTGCGGTGCCTAATGTGCATGCTCAGTGTTAGAAGTGTGCATCACACCGCAAATCTTTTTAATTTTTTTGAAAATGCAGACAAGTTCCTTAGAATCAGATCAAATGTGAATTGATTTTAAGGTCGAATCTGATTATTAGTCCCACTTTTAGTTAGGCAACCACTAAATTAGTAAATTCAAACAACTCGGTGGTCTTCAATTTTAATGTGAATGCAAATGCGTGAACAGGAGCTGGATGCAAAAGTTAGAAAGGTGTACCTGTCTCGAGCAATCTTCGTGCTAGTATGCTTGCAATGCAATAATAAGATCTAATGTGCTGCTCAATCACCTATAAATGTGTGCACCTAAGGGCATGCAACTTCTAAACAGGCAGCTCGATATTTTCTTTAGTTGGTTTTAAAGGCAAGCAAGCAGAAAATGGAATCACGTATGCGGAAAAATGTAAACCCTGGTAGCTAAAGAATGTAGGGACAGACCCCCAAAAATTCAGCCCCAATTACTACAAGGGCGAGAAGACAAAAATAAATTTTGTGACGACAGAGAATCCCCTATGAAAGCGGGATCCAGGTCTCCTACGTCATTTCCTCATGTGGCTTAGCTCGAGGTTGATGTTGCCGCTCTATTACGCCTGTCGCCCCATCAGATTCCTCACACAATAAGATAAAAAATGATCAGATAATTGCACAACTCAGAATATTAAAAAATAATAAAGTGAATCTATTGCGTCTGTTGCCTCCCCCGCAACGGCACCATTTGATGGAGAGATTTTCTCTTATTTAGAAGATGATAGCAATAAAGTGATATGTCGTGTTTTATGTGGTGGAAAATCTCTCAATCAAAAATTAAAATAAATATCAAATTTAACCACAATAAAAATGTCGCATCCGCAGGGAGGAATAAAATCGATAAATTCACAAGTAGAGGATTATAATGTTTACAGACAACTTCTCGACTTCAATGCGAGGAATATGCTACTCTAAATGGAGCTTGCAATTTCCTTAAAAGTTCAAGGCTATTTATGCAATTTTCATGTTAGGAATTAAGCTCCCAAAAATATGTATATGATGCATGTGTAATGGCATATCATGTCAATTTGAATTGCATGCAAATCTGAATTGAATTTCAATGTTGAATGATGCACATAACATAAGTTAAGTAAATTCATGAAACTATAAGTGCATCCATGCAATGTGGCCTGAATAAAATAATAATATTAATTGGCAATGGCATGCAATGTAAATTTTAATTGGGGCAAAAATAGAGGATTTCTCCTCTCTCTTCCTCGCTTGAACGGCAGTGCGCAGTTGGCGGCGAGAGTCAACGGGATGGTGCACCTCGACGAGTGCTTCGCGATGGTGGTGACGTGATGGCCGGAGGTGGCCGGCGGAGGTCGGATGGTGGAGGAGAGAGCCAACCTGTTGACGAAGAAGATGAAGAGCTACTTCCTGCAAGGCGTGCAGCTGCGCGATGGATGTGCACACAAGGGCATGCGAGGGCAGCACAAGGGCGCGCGAGGGCGCTGCACTACCTGCGGGCGTGCTTGCCTGCGGTCATGCGGCTGCCTGCGAGTGGTTTGGTGAGGGTGCTACATGATGGATGCATGCTTGCAGAGTGCGTGGAGGTAGTGGCACGGCATGCTGCAAGGCTATGATGGCTATGGTGGTGCGTGCGGTGGGATAGGCTAGCAAGGGCGCGGCTGCAGGCTTGTAGAGGGGGTGCTGTGGTGGGCTCTGCGCGCACGTTGGTTGTGGAGGCGGCGTCTGCTGGGGTGGCAAGCTAGAGAAGATGAACCGCGCTCTCACTGGAGAGGGTGCGGCTACGCACAAGGGCGCTGCAAGGGTGCGGCAGGCCTGCAAGGGCGCACCTGCAGGGCACGCGGTGGGAGGATGGTGCAACGCCTGCGATGGCGATGGGAGAGGCTGGAGTGCACTTGGTGAAGGCGCTGGTGGCTGCTTGGCACAGTGAGGGGTGGCTGGCAAGGTGGGCAGGAGGTGGAAGCTGTTGGCAGTAGCGCTGCAATGGTGCACGAAGGCTGCAGTGGGTGGTGGCGCGCTTGTAGGCAAGCTAGAGGCACCGTGCACGCCTTCTCCACAGTGCACGCAGTCTCTTCTCCCCGATGGTCTTTTCCCTTCCAAGCCCCTTCACCTCTCTCTTTTTATCTCCTCCCCTTGCGCAAGTCAAGGGATTTTCAAAATCCATTACTAAACATGGCCGGCGGCTGTTGATGGAGTTGTTGAGGTCGGCCGTAGGTTGAGAGATTTGTGTGGGGGGGGGTGATATCTTTTCACCCCTCTATTCTTTTCCAAAATTGTTCCGCCTCTCTCCTCTTCCCGATTATTAGCCTAATGGAGTGGATTAAGTGGAGGAGATGTAAAGGGTGCACTGTTGTGGGACCTACATGAAATATAAAATAATTACATAATAAGCAATAGAATAAATATAAACTTAAATAATGACATATGCAATCATTTAATGACCTAATGTGATTATTAACAAGTATACAATGTTAGAATAGAATTACTTAGGCGTAACAATAGTCCATTAAAATGTACTCATCACATACTAATATCTTTTGTTTCTTTCTTTTGATTTACTCTAGAACTAAGTAGATTCCTTAATGTTTTACTAATGGCTATCTCTTTTTATTTCAAACTGTGCTCCTTTTTGACATTTATGTCACCTCCCCTTTTCTCCTAAAAAATGGTATGCAAATTGATCTTTCAAAATTTCCACCCTTCTCCATTTTTTTTGTTCCTTTTTAGTTTTTTTAATTTTTTTTATTTTTTTGGAATATGTAACTTTTTTTGATGAAACCTTTTGTTGTGACGTGATTCTCATAGCGTTTTGCACTTTAATACCCCCCATGCCTATGATTTGCAATGTCCTCATTGTAAATTAGGTGGGTTCGAATTCAGTTTAGATCGTACATTAGAATAAGTTTAGGTGGGTGGACGGGTCGGGATGACTGTTGCGAACGATTTCAAGCTCAGGTACGGGTACCAGAGGTGGAGTTGTCTGTTCTAATGGACGAACCCTAAAGTGCAATATGAGTTCAGCATGGGATATGTCAAGAAGGGTTTTGGCTTTTTTCAAAAAAATGACAGGTTGCCTCCCGTTAAGCACTGAGTTTAATGCCATGAGCTGGGCACAATGAACTCAGGGAGAATGGAGATCAAAAGATACCTCAGCCAAGTTTGTATCGGTGAGTTCAATGAACGGCTTAAGTTGCTGGCCATTCACGATAAAAGGTTCAGAATCAAGGCTGGGTTGACTGATTTCAACGGCTCTATTTCCAAAAATCCATCTGATAAGATATGGTCCAATCCATTTTGATATGAGTTTTCCTGGAAATAGTTTGAGTTTGGTATCAAAGAGTAGGACTTTCTGACCAAGGTGAAAGATCTTTCTGGATATGTGCTTATCGTGAGAAAACTTAACCTGCTCTTTGTAAATTTGCGAGTTCTCATACGCATCATTGCGTAGTTCATCGATCTCCCTCATTTGAAGTTTTCTGTGGGTTCCTGCCTGAGAAAGATCTAGATTACATTTCCATACAGCCTAATAGGCTTTGTACTCCAACTCGACGAGGAGGTGACATGCCTTCCCATACACCAATCTCAAAGGAGACATGCCCAATTGGGTTTTGTGGGCGATCCTATATGCTCACAATGCTTCTGGAAGTCAGGACAACCAATCTTTCCTGTCAAGTCGGACAGTGACCTGAAGGACTTTCTTGATCTCCCGAATCGATAGCTCAGCTAGACCGTTGGTTTGGGGGTGATAAGGAGTAGAGATTCGGTGTGACACCCCATATTCGGTCATCCCTCTTGGCACTGTAGCAGAGAGCAAGATAAGCCATCTGACCGACTAAGTAGACGTCCAAGCTTCATTTGAAGTGCACTGTGCACTTATCATATGTGGAATTGAATTGCTTAGTACTATTGAAATATTTGAGATAATTGTTAGGGATAATTGGTGATTCAAGTCACCATTTTACCCCATTCTTTTTCCATTATCTGACATTCACTTTCATTCATATTTTCTTGGAATTCTATTGACTATATATTTGTGTTGAATTGCAATCTTGAGAAGCATTTTTACCAATTGCTCCCTGTGTTCGACTTCGGACTTCATTTCTGATATTTAAGTTATAAATTTCACTTGTTTTCGCATTGATTCGAGCTATATTACAACATGATGATTTTAAAACCTATTTCAGAGAGAACATTTTGGTGCCATTGCCAGGGATCTGGTTGGAGTGGAGGAAGGTGACGGTATTAGGTGACGTCGAGGGTCAAAATAGGGATAAGAAGAGGGAATTATAACCGAAAAGTAGAGAGGAACTAATCTAATCTAAGATAATCAAATGAAATGAGAGGATTTTCCTTACCGGGGGTACACCAGCTCTGGAGAAGATGAAGGCTCTGGTGATTGGGAGACGACGATGAAGATGTAGATTGGAGCGGCAGCAGGTATTGCGATGCACGGAGGAAGAAGAGAAAGGTAGATCCATCGCCAGTATTGTGAACAGATGAGGAATGGAGTCAGAGGAGGTCACTGGACATCGTGGAGCTTCTTTGTTGGAGAGGAGGGAGGAAGGAGGGGTATTCCAGGTTGAGAACGAGTGTGGGAAGTTTGGTTTGATCTGGAGGTCCTTTTATAGGCCTCTGGAGGGAGTTTTGGTCGAAGAAAGGAATCACAAGATACCCTACTATCTGATGCATTCGCATGAGAGATTGGGAAGGTTTGAGAGCTTGGGAATCATCTCAAAAGGAAGGGAATTCCTTGACGAGCTTCCCTTTCAAATCTGAGAGGGATTCGTCAAGGAATCAAGGAGAACTTGCCAAATTTAGGTCATCGAAGTTTGTAGGAATAGGATTCATGGCGACAGGGACCCTTTTGTGGAAACGATGACAAAGATGGGGCGCTATCTGCAAGGTTTTTGAAAGTTAAGGGTATATGTGTGAGATAAGAGAATCAGATAGGACCAAATTGCAAACTAGGTAGAAATAATCTCAGATTGGGCCTAAATTTTGGCACAAACCTAATTTAGACATATTGAATCCAATGGTGAAGTTGGATTTTGATTTTGACCTAGTTTTACTGGGTGATTTACATAATTACCCAAATTAGGGCAAATATCAGTCTGAGACTCTGTTTTGGGTCAAGACGGGTTCTGATGGTCAAATTAAAGGTACCAAGCCCTAGAGAATATTATTTTATGAATTTTAGAGGGTTTAGATGAATTTTATCTTGACCATAACCTTAGTTAATTAAGCAGATCTACTTTTAGGGTTTTAGAAGTCATTTAATTCTCAAAACACGTGAAAACCCTTTTCTGTCTGTATTAACCCACTTGTTGGATACTTACGATCATTTAACCCTTAATTACCCTTTTGGAAAACCCATGGTTGTTCTGCATTCAAGATATGATGGTAAAATTATAGTTTTAACCCTATTTTCTTATCTCTCTCTCAGAATGATTATGCAATGAACTATGGCTCTCTGGTAGTTATGTAGGAGCATTTATTCTTTGATAATGACTAAATTAAGCTAGTTATGGCTCATGATGGTGTTCCCATCATATACCAATGAGCAACCTTATCTTTGAGTGAATGGGGAAAAAGCCTCATGAGCATCAATTCTTCATCCACATCCCACAATTTAGTGGTCTGAACCAGAGTGGTCAGATCCTCTAAATGTTGGAATGGGTCTTCTGAGCTAAGCCCATGAAAGTGTTTAATCAAACTCAGAATTTGGGCCCTAATCTCAACATCACTAGCAGGGATCACAACACTAGGATGATCCCCGTAATTTGAAGTATCATAGAAATCCTTGAAGGGTCAAGTGCCCTGACCATTCATTTGCTAGAACCACTCTTGCATCCATTGCAAGTGGTCTAGCTTCCTCTGAATCAGCTCATGCAGGTTCAGAGGCGAAGGAGGTGGTTGTAGGTTAGCCATGGGATCTGCTTGGCTAAAACTCAACCTATGTCTTCAAGAATGGTCTATAGGTCCTTCCAATCTCAGATTAAATGACCTTCCAAGCATGCACTGGAAGGAAGTCGGAAGGACATGAAGAAAAGAGCCCTACAGCCCAAAAATACAAGCCTATCCTTAAATTGGGTAGCCTAAGGACCTATGCTCCAAGATAAATCCTAACCACAAGATGAATTATGTGTTGGCCTTAATCCAAAACCTGGTTATGTTGGGTCAGTGAAGTAGGGGGAGTATGTCCTGAATGCTGCTAATTATGCCAAACCCCTACTTACTTAAGTCATTTGACAATCAGGCCCCCCAACTTAGCACCTTCTGGAAAAAGCAGACATCACTAATTCGAGTTATGGTATGGAGAATTCCCTTAAACTGACTGGATGAATCCTTAGGGCTAATGTCTACTCAATTTTAATTAAGTCATGGGATAGTAGTGTTGTTGGAATGTAATGGGCCCTTAAATCAGTTGTGCCTTTAATGATCAATTCAAGAGTGTGCGTGTGTGTGCATAACCAGGGGTTTTCAAGCAATATTATTAATGATGAAGAGAATTTTAGGACTCAAATCTTGCTTAGTAGCTTTTAGGGTTCAAATTCAGGTTGATTCAATCAAGTTAGTGAGGAAAACCAAGTTGTGAAAGTACGAGTGTAGATAGATTCCTTTAGAAATCACAAAGAATATGGAGTGCCTAGTTCAGTCCTAGAATTTGAATCCTACTGGGCAAGCTACTGAATGAGTCCGTTTTAATTAAAGTGGTGCGGCTCAAACAAATCAGACATGTGGCTTGATGCACCACTAATTAAGTCACACATGAGTGGTTAGCTTAATCTGATTGCTACTCACTTATTTGTGTAATCCGTGCAAGTGTGCCGGGTCCATAGGTCATATCCCTAGCTAAGTGATTCAATCAAATCGAAAGTGATGTGCCTTAAGTGTGTGGGTGTTTTGGGTGTTTATTTTTTAGCTTAATCCCACAAACAAAGAAAGTATTTTCTCTTTTTATTTTTTAAGAGGGTGGGTGGAGTGACAAACAACAAAAAAATCTAACCTAGGGTTTATACGAACACTTAAGTCGAGTCATAACTAAGTTATTTGATGGCAAAATGGATCTAATGAGTAGGGAAGTAGTGGTAGACTTACAGATTTTCACAAACCCACACTTTACTCCTATCTACCATTTTTAGTCTATGTGATTGGGTTCCTATAAGATAGTAAATCACAGAAAAGAGAGGTTAAAAAAAAGAATAACTAAGGTGAGAAGTGCGAAAGAATCAAAATCCATTGCCTCCTCAGTAACGGTGCCAAAATGATCGTCACAAAAATAGTTAGGGTTTCTGGAAAAAGAAACCCAAGTCATCGCAATCACAAAAAGAAACTGAGACCAAATAATTTTACCAAAAGTTAGGTGAGTATGGGTCAAACACAGCGACGATGTTTGATTACGAGGGAAATTTGCATTAGTTTTATTTCTTTTTGGGGTTTTGTGGCTATATAATTTTTTTGAAATTTTTTTCTTGGGTAGAGAAGCAAATGAATAATTCTAAAACTAACTAATCTACTCGTAGAAAATCAAAGCGAGAAAGTGAAGGAATATTAACTAAGCTGCCAATCTACTAAGCAAGAAACCTATTCTATTTTTGCAGAAAAATAAAGCGAGAGAAATTACTTCTATAAATCCAATAAAATGTTTATTACAAACTATTCCCTACAGAACTACTGCGAGAAATTAAAATCTAAACTATAAAGTAGTAAAGAAAGAGGGAAGAAAAGTTATCCTCTTCAAGGGCTGCTTGGAGCACGAGCTATGTAGATGATGCCTAGAAGAAGAACGGAGAGAGGCAGGGTGTCATCACAGTGTAATCCACTTCCTAGAATGTGGATGAGAGGATGACCAGCAAAAGCTCCATGAACAAGGGATGAGTAGGTGGATAAAATTATTTTTAGAACTTTAGTGGAGCATCCCAAGCTTGTGACTCAAATAAGAGGATTCATGAGCTTTAGAGAGGGGGAGAGAAGAATAGGAAGGGATGAAGAGGAAGGGGGGGTCTATGGCCATTTTGTTGGTGCAAGGGCACCACGATTGTTAATTTTGATGATAACAAACACTTGTTATTTAATATTTGCATTTGAGCTATAGTTTCAAGATAAAAGCAAATGGAATCAAATGTGAAGGAGCTTAAGCTTGCATCCATGGTAAATTGGAGGAGCTTGATGGAGGAGAAGGAGCTTCGCTTAGTGCGAGAGCTTGAAGAAGGAAGGAGATGAAGAATAAGATAGAAATTTATTCTATCCTTGTATTTTGTCTCTTTTATTTGTTCTTTGCTCTTTATTTGCTTAGATTAATTGTTAAAGAGTCCAAAGTAACAAATAATAATCCTAGAAACAAATACACTACCCTAGGACACTTAGACAAACTCTTAGATAAATCAGAAAACCAAAGTAAGCATCGGACAGCCTGATCAAACATCCAATCTGGACATCAGACATCTGAACTTAGACATTAAGACGTCTGACTATTTGACCAAACATCCAAAACACTTATGTTGGAAACCCACTCTCTGTCTGCCACCTTCAACGTTTGAGTACCTTGCCAGACGTCCAACAAGAGGACCGTTGGCTTGTCAGACTTAATCCTTGAGGATTAACTCTTTATCGGCTTACATTCACTTTCTAACATCCATAAAACATCCTAGACATCTGATAAATAGACGTTATGCTAAGATCTTACCCAAATCACCTTTTGTTAGACCTAATAGCCGTTTAGCCTCAAGAAATCAATTCCTATAGAGAATCCTATTTCCAGCCTCAGGAAATCAATCTTCACGAGTAGTATTTTGTCTCGCAATGGAGATCAAAATTCGCAAAGCGAATACCCAAACCAGAACAAAATACAAAGCATCCTACAGAGCCACAAAGCAAATGTAAATCAACCTAGATTTTATAGGAAAAAGGACTTCCTTTAGATGGAATTGGTGCAACGTGAAGTCAACAGCATGACAGTGCTCTTGAATGGATGCTAGAGGGCTTAAAGAGTAATAGAACTTTCTTTTTTGATTCTAATCTCTTCTATG
The DNA here is from genome assembly GCA_037157565.1 of Thalassia testudinum. NCBI lineage: Eukaryota > Viridiplantae > Streptophyta > Magnoliopsida > Alismatales > Hydrocharitaceae > Thalassia > Thalassia testudinum. The sequence goes on from JAZHRO010000046.1 coordinate 2,555,339, forward strand.
ACACAATATGAGTGGAAGAAGTATTATCAAGGTGTTTAACAAAGGAAGAGTGCCCCTCTATTTATAGAGGTCCTAAGAAGGGTTTAGAAGCCTTTATAAGGCTTTTATAGTCGTTGGGAATAAATCACAAGAGATCAAGAAAAAATCCCAATGAAATCAGGATTATTTATGATTTTGATAGGGTTATTAGATGTCTGGATCTAGTATCAGACATCTGGGCCATCGTCTAACCAAGGGATCAGTCATATAATCTAAAAGGGTGAAAGATTTGAATTGAGTTGAATCAAGATGGACGTCTAAGATTCAATTATAAGACGTTTGGAATACTAATCAGACGTTTAGAAATAGGATTCTATGCGGGAATTGATTTCCCAAGGCTAAATGGCTATTAGGTCTAACAAAAGGTGATTTGGGTCAAATCTTAGCGCAATATTTATCAAATGTTTAAGATATTCTAAGGACGACTGAAAGTGAATGTAAGCCGATAAAGAGTTAATCTCAAGGATTAAGCCTGACAAGCCAACGATCCTCTAGTTGGATGTCTGGCAAGGTACTCGGACATCTTCTAAGATGTTTGGATTATGGGCTGGATGTCTGAAGGTGCTAGATAGAGAGTGGGCTTTCAACCTAAGTGTTTTGGACGTCTGGTCAAATAGTCAAACGTCTTAAAGTCTAAGATCAGACGTCTGATGTCCAGATTAAATGTCTGATCAGGCTTTTTGATGCCTATTTTGGTTTTTTGATTTATCTAAGAGTTTGTCTAAGTGTCCTTGGATAGGGTATTTGCTCCTAAGATTACTATTTGTTACTTTGGGCTCTTTAACAATTAATCTAAGCAAATAAAGAGCAAAGAACAAATAAAAGAGATAAAATACAAGGACAGAATAAACTTCTATCCTATTCTTCATCTCCTTCCTTCTTCAAGCTCTCGCTGCAAGTGAAGCTCCTTCTCCTCCATCAAGTTCCTCCAATCCTCCATGGATGCTAGCTTGAGCTCCTTCACACTTGATTCCATTTGCATTTATCCTGAAACTATAACTCAAATGCAAATATTAAATTGCAAGTATTTTGTTATCATCAAAATTAACGATCATGGTGCCCTTGCACAAACAATCTGCCCCTTTTTGATGATGAAAAAACCACAAATAATAATCCATACGATTCTCCTACTTTTTGCTATTATCAAAAAGGTTTAATAAATTTTAATCATTTATCCTATACTGTCCCTTAATACATGCTCTTCTAATTTACTCTTTTTGACATAACAAGATAGCTATTCATTTCATCCATTAACTCCCCCTTTCTAATGGAAATATAGATATGATCATTTAAAATCTCCCCCTTATTGATAAACAAATAGCATGTAAATTTTATCTTCCCCTATCTAAATGTTACCTACTGAGATTAACATAAAAGAGAGGGTAAAGAATTTACCTCACTTACCAAGGCTAATTGCATGGCCCAAATTGAGGTTGATGCCAAAATGAATGGGGCTCCCATCCGTACCTTGGAGGTTTGGGCATTAGAGCCTGATCTCCAATTAAGCTTCGACACATGGCAATTTGATCTTCTGCCAATCTTCTCATTGATCTTCTCGTCTTCCTTTTTGGTCTACTCCTTGGTCCTCCCAATTTGGGTAGTCCATCCTTCATCTTGTAAGTCCAATCCTTGATATTGAAATGTTCTTTGTGACCTACAAAACAAGATTCTAATTCTCTCTTTGGTATCTATGTTAATTTGGATCCGATTTTGTTAGTTGGTCTCCTTGATGGAGATCATTTCTCAACCTTTTGTTTGGTGCTAACTTCATTTAACAACTTATCAGATTTTTCTTTAAGACAAGCAAGATCATTTTCAATAACAAGCATCTTGATTTTTAAATCAGAAATTTCCATTTCAATAAGTCATCATTTTCAGAAATGTTAGGACTAGAACTAACTTCTGGATCCTTAAGTTGAATCTCTAACCTTTCATTTTCAAGAAAAATAAAATTATTTTTCATATTTTTGTTTTCTACTTTTAATGATTTACTAAGATCATATAATTCCGCAAATGTTTCTTTCAATTCATTAAAAGAGCTTCCCTCTTTGTTGTCATCTTCATTCTCGTTCTCACTTGCGATGGCCATGAAACTTATGCAAGCGATTTCATTCTTCTCTTTGGGATCTTCTTCCTCCTTCAAGGTCAAATCATCCCAAGTAGCTTGGAATGAATTCTTCTTATACTTCTTCTCCTTCTCCTTCTCCTTCTTCTTTTCTTTCTTTAGAAAAGGGCATTCGGGTCTAATATGCCCCTTCTTGTTGCAATGATAGCAACGAGTTGGACTTTCCTTCTCCTTCTCCTTCTCCTTCTTTGATGCCCTACAAAACTTAGAAAATTTTTCAATAAAATTCTAAGATCTTCGTCACCAGAACTTACCTCACTATCTAAAGTGACTTTGAAGGCCAAACTCTTTCTTGGCTTTGGTTCCGGTGTGTCCTTTTGCTTCATCTTCATTTCATAGGCCATGAGATTTCCTAAGAGATCCTCAATGTTGAGCTCTTCTACTTTATTTGCCTCTTCGATGGCGGTGACCTTCTGTTCCTCTTCTGATCTGAGGGAACGAAGAAGCTTTCCTTGAAGTTCCCCCTTTATAAAGGTCTTCCCTAAGGCCTTTAGGTTGTTCATTATAAGAGTGAACCTAGCATGCATCTCACTTAAGGATTCATTAGATTTCATAAAGAAAGATTCAAATTCTTGAGAAAAAAATTATTTTAGAGGATTTTACCCTTGAAGTACCTTCATGCGTTGCCTCTAAAGTATGCCACATCTCGTATGTGGTGGCGCATTGCGAGATGCAGTTGAATTCCTTCAGTCTTAACGCACAATATAACGTGTTCATTGTCTTCGCATTGAGAAAAAGCTCCCGAGTTTGTTGTTGAGAGTATCCTACCTCGGGCCTCTCCAGAATGACGTATGGTACTTCACATCGTTGCCATATCAAGTAACCAATGGCTTGAAGCCATGTCATCATCTGGAGCTTCCAATAAGGGTAGTTGCTCCTGTCAAAGAACGGAGGGTGAGTAGTGGATTGCCCCTCGAATGGTCTCGTAGTGAACAAGTTCCCCTCCATCGGTTTCTCATAGGGTTATTACCCGATGATGCGAGACCTCCTCTGATACCAATTGTAGATTCTGACAAAGGGAGGTGAGATTTGCATGAAATGAAATAATGCAGAAATATAAATAAACAATCTCATAAAATGAGCAATCTCACAAGAACACAAGTATTTTTAGGTGGAAACCCAAATCCTAGTAAAAACCACCACCTAAGCCTCTCGACTTAGGATTTTCCAATCAACCTAGTCGATCAAATCCACTATCGTACTACTTCAACGAGGGTAGTGATAGGTCTAGTAAACTAAATTAGAGCCTAAGAATATTGTCACTGGAAGAAGAGATTAATTTAAAGCATGCTTGTTATCGAAAAAATCATGTGAACGTTAGATTTATCATTTCATACATTAATTGCATTAATATTTATATGGAGGGATTAATTATTCACTTTAGAGGCAAGGGCATCACATCAATCTCAACTTAAGATATCACAATGTTGGGATTTTGTTTTAACAAAAATAACAAGGGAATCATTTTTGGTACATCCCTATATATCTCTCAATTAATCAATGTCATTCCCTTCCTTAGTCTCCCCTCTCTTTCTTCTTTTGATCACATAAAATATCGGGTATGCTTTCCCCTTTTTCTCTCTCTTCTCTTTTGGTAACATGAAATGACGATTCTCTCTCTAATTCTTTCTCTTTCTCTCTATATATGTAAAGGGAAGAAGATGGCAAGGAGGCATCTTCCCCTCCACGGGGGGGAAACTCCCTCTCCATGATATCACCCTCCTCACGGGGAGGAACACCCTCGCCACCGCACTTCCACCACCGTGTCCACCAACTGTGACAACCACATCCACCACCGCATCTCGCCCACGTCCTCGACATATCCATCATCGTGGTCGGTGGTGACGGCATCAACACCCGCAACCGCGACAACTCCACCTCAACGTTCATCACCGTGTCTTGTCCACAATCGCAATGACGAGCAGCCACAGTGATCTCATACATGTGTCTGTCGACCAACACAGAACAGGCTTCCTCTCTCCATTTCAGTAAGATGACCCAGATCTTTCTCAGACGTCCAGAGATCTGCATCCACCGGTGCCACCTCCTTCGCGCATTGGTAGCAGCGACCACTGCACACAGCAGCCCTTGTGCAGCCACACCCTCGCTCGCAGACCTCCTTGCACGCAACCTCATATGCAGATAGCCCCGTGTTCACAGCCACGAAGGCTTGCACACCTCCTCCATGCCTCCACCGTGCACACACTCGAGCCACCACCACCCACAACAGTAGCCACGCGTGGTCACCAAGCATAGCAAAACAGCGTGCTCTCACTGTGCACAGTAGAACCACCTGCACTGCCTCATCGCACTCGGCCTCTTCTCCTTCTTCATCTTCTTCTTCTTTGTCGATAGAGAAGAACCCAAAGTCCACCGGTTTCCTCCACACGCAGCTGACATCTCCAACCTCGATCCTTCATGCCAAGAACTCCATCGGACTCGCCACGCCACTACGAGTGCAACCACATCCTCCGACAGGCAAATCGCACCCCACGCACATAGCCGGAAGAACCCACCGTCGATGGCTTCTTCCCCACCAACAAACCACCTCCAGCCACCTCCGTCGACGCCACCACCACCATCAGGATCCCCTCATCATCAACGATCTCCTCCGAGCACCACGCCTGCGACCGTGCTTCCTCCTAGGTGCACGCATAAGGGAACTTCATCCCCTGTTTCTCAACAATACATGTGCCATTTGTTTTTACCAAATATGCCACTATTGTAAGAACCATTGAAATATTTGATTGGATTAATCTATTTGAGTGACTCTTGGTGCATGTCCTTGTGTTTTTGATTTTTCCCTTCTCTTGCACTCAATTCTCTCTGCATTGCACTATGAAGGCACGGAATATTATTACACACCCACAAGGCCTAGATGAGAAAACCCAATTTCCTGAAGTATAATTACACTACATGCCATTGCAAGTTATTTCATGGAAGGAAAATTGCACACATAACCCTCGCATTCTTAGATTATTGTGTGTATCTTCTTTTCACCACGTTTCACATTAAATTTGGGCATGGATTCCACACCTGATTAGGTAAATATAAAGGGAAATTATTCATGAATTTATTGTAGTCATTCCTTCCTGTGGATATGACCTAACTCTTCATGGTTAGTTTTATTGATAAATATTTTTGTTTAGGATTTTTCCACCAAGATTTACATTACTACAATGATGTATTATTTCCCTACTATTAATTCTTCAACCAAAATCTCCTGATCAAATGGCGTCGTTGTCGGGGAGGCAAAAAATGCAATAGGTTCACCTAATTTTATTTCTGATTATTCTGAGGTGCGCATTTTTCTGACCAATCTCTACTTTTTTCTGTGCGAGGAATCTGACAAGGTGATAAGTGCAGCTGACCGACGACGTCGACCTTGAATGACGCCTACACATGTAGAGAGGATGCAAAGAGAGGGAGACCTGGATCCTACTTTCACAGGGGATCTCCTTGGTTGTCAAGTTTATTTCATTTCAATCTTCTTACCCTTGTAGAAATTAGGGCTAATTTTCGAGTGTCTATCCCCACTTTCTTTAGCAGTTAGGGGCTATTTGTCTGTGTGTGTGTGTGTGTGTGATTCATTTTCTACCTACTTGCTCTAAAAGAAAAGACAAAAATATCTAGCTGCCTATTTAGGAGTTGCAAACCCTTAGGTGTGCACATTTAAGGGTGATTGAGCAGCATATTAGATCTCTTTCCTTGCATTGAGTACATAACTGTATGGAGATTTCTGGAGACAGGTATATTGTTCTATTGTTGCATCTAGCTCCTGTTCACGCATTTGCATTTAGATAAAATTTCAAGACCACCAAATTGATTGAATTGACCTAATTCAGTGGTCACCTAACTAAAATCGGGACTGCTAATCAGATTCGACCTTAAAATCAAAATCACATTTGATCTAATCAAAAGGGACTTGTGTGCAATTCTTCTCAAAATCAAACTGATTTGCAGTGTGATGCACACTTCTGGCACCGAGCACGCACACTAGGCACTACACTAGGTCTCAATCCCTTAAGGCAATAAGCACCGATCTCTTCATCGATGTAGACCCTACTATTTCACCTTGAGGTGATGATATTATCCTATGTCCAAGTGTTTTAATACTTCAAGGAGGGAGACACCCCTTAAAGGAACAAAAGAGTAGTTAAGAGGCACCTCATTTGCATCGCCTCAAAGGAATGGTTTGCCCAACTTGCATCCCTTAGTTCCTTCCTTGGAGTAACTTCTCACCAGGTCACTTGAGAGTATCATTAAAGCAAGGTGTGGGTCCTAGGGCATGCAAAGGTCGACTTAGGGCCCATAATTGATTGTGCAACTTCTTTGGCCACCAAAAAAGAGTGTAAATGACCTCTATTCATCTCTAAAGAGATTGTTAGGATCTCAAGTCACTGCCCCCTCTTATACCACTACATGGGAACAGATCGGTGCAAACTTGACCCCATTTGACAACTTTAAAGGGTAGGTTGGAGGTTGGCTCAAATCTGCTCTAAGCAAAAAGAGAGTCCCATTACCTTGCGTTTGATTAGGGTGTGTTTTTCAAGTAATGGATTACAATAGCTATTTCACTTCTTACTTTCACCTCAGAATACCGAATCCCAATCCCATGACCTGTAGTTATCCATCATCTGATGAGCATTGGGATCCTTTCTACTCCTACTATAGGAGCATTGGTCTAATTAATCCCCAACCTAGTGATGATGAGCAGAACCTAAGGGAAGGGTATCCCAGCCCTAGATCTTCTATGACTATACGCAACCCACCCACCTATAATAATTTTACTTATCGAGGTTGGACTGATACTCCTAGGAAACTTGAACTTGAGATTGACTATCCTCCCCAATCTGATAGTAGACTCTCCTCCTTTATGATAGAAATGCAGAAACAAAAGAAAGAAATGATGGATTCTATAGGAGAGATTTTGAGGAATAGTTAAAGATTAACTGAAGAGATTAGCCAACTTAGCAACCCTCCTATAGTCAATTCTGATCCCTACCCCTATACCCCCAATTACCAAGACAATTTCGAGGAAAATAATGACAACAGGGATCTTCTTTTGAGTAGCTATCACTTAGACGTCCCCCATGAGATATACCCACTAGATGGCAATCTTGGTGATTATCTACCTGATCTTATTTGGAGTTAGAAAAAGCGGAAGATGGTCCCATTAGATGAACAAAACCCGAATGATAGTATCTTTGTTACATTTGATGAAACGGGTGGCAGTCCAATAGTCAACCCAACTCCTTCCCCCGATTTTGAGGTGGATTGTACAGCCCATCCTAGGGATTCCAAACCTATACTTCACACCCATGAGAACCTTGCACCTCAATTAGATCTCCCTGAGGATTGACTCTGAAGTTAACAAATTCCAGGAGTCTTGGATGCCGGATGAAATTATATTGGAAGTGATAATAACCACAATCCTCTGCCTAGGGAACTAACACCGGTCATTGAATATTCAAAGGATTCACAGGTACCCAACATAGGTGACCCTTAGGGAATTTATACTGAATGGGAAGACTTGGATCAATATTAGTCTCAAGGACATGAAAATTTGATTTTTAAGGAGGAATCAGAAACACTTGATCATGGCTTTGAAGATTTTTTTGAATCCCAGGGAAGAAACATAGAAGAGGATAATAATGACTTTGAGGGGACTGGACTCAGAGTATGGAGTGACTCCAAGGGGAAATATGTTTTGTTTAAGGACTTACCCCCTGAGGATCTTAGTAATTTAGCCAAATCCAGATTCCTACCTACTGTTGACGACAAAGATAATCGTCTCAAACATTGGGAAGAAATGGAAGCAATTAGTGAAGGAACCTATATACCCCAGGGGCAGGATCTTAGCTTTAGAGAAGCACCTGGGGATGTTGTTGTTGAGGACATTCACACTCCTATTGCTTCCAATCCACCTTTACATGATAAGGAAATGGGAGACACCCTTGGTCGATTCAATTTCGAAGATGAACATTTGGACCCATTCTAGGACGAGCACACCAATGATAGGTAGCATGGAAGTCAATCAGTAACTAAGGCTTCTTCTAATGAACTGGAATGGTTGTCTAGGAAGAATGCTGAACCTCTCAAGCCCTCTTTGACCCTCATCCCTACACTACAACTGAGAGACTTCAACTCCTGTAGAAACAGCTTCCTAAAATCTCTGCTCACATTCCTGCTTTATAAGGGGATAGCCAGACCAATACATCCTATGGTAGAGTGGCGAGTGTGGATCGACGCTTTTCCATGTTAGCCCATTAGCCTTAGGGTATCCTTCGTTGCACCCTCCTTTTTCCATACATATTTGCTTGAGGAGCCTTTGCCTCCTTGCCACACACTCCCAGAGGTCACTACTCATGTGTATTATGTAAAACCTCCAACAAGAGCTTTGGAGTACCCTATTTTCACCTACATCTGGCAAGCATTTGCTATCACTCTCCATCACCAACTTGCTAACATCTTGGATTACTTAATTGCTAGGCCAGGAATGTTACGTATATTCTTTGGGTCTCCTTCTTCACTTCTAGAGCTCGATTTGCGAGACATCCCAACTCCACCTCACGTAATATCTTTCCTTACTTTTGCTTTCCAATGAGGACATTATCATATTTAAGCATGGTAGGGTATAACCTGAGGTTGTTCATAGCATGATACATATTCCACATGCAGTTAGGGCATCTATCTTGCATTAAAAAAAGAGCAAGAAGAAGAAGAAGAAGAAGAGAAGAGAGAAAACAAAAAGGAGATAAAATCTTTGTGAGCTGAATTGCAAATATATTAAGGAGAAGAGAGAGGAAAATGTACAAAATTGTATTGGTCCCAGCATTTGATTATGGAAGAGTTACCTAAGTTCTGGGCTAGAATGAATGATTAATTAAGTCTTGAAGTGCTAGAGAGAAGGTGATAAGTGAGGGATACCGACTTTAGGCCTCCTGGGTCTATTCTAGGGCTTAAACACTCACATATTTGTTAAGATCTAGACTATTCCTCAAGAGGTTGAGGGAGTTGCGAGGCTGATGTATTAAGTCTAAGGCTTAGGGAGTATTCAGCCCCATTGCCTGCCCTTTGATTTATAGGACTTCGTAACCTAGGCATCCAAAATCATACACCGATCTGGTTCAATGCGCATAATGAAGAATAATGCCAAAAAGTGGTTTGCTCCAAAAATATTTTCTCGAAAATTTGACTTAGGAGTGGCTCGAAGGCACAAGTTGATTGGACGAGTTCTGGGCGTAGAGATGAGGAATGAAAAATGCTCCCCTCGAAGATGTGTTATAACAAACTGTCTCCATGGTGCTTGTCTCCTAGGATATCTAAATATCCTACCGAGAGCACAGAAGCACCTTGTGCTGGTTCAGGTGCCATAGGCGACATTATCCCAAAATGTCGATTATCAGGGTCTGAATTTAGCTATAGAACGACATGGGTGGCACTATCTCAGAGTGACGAAAGCTAGGGTTCGGGGGGTTGTCATGGGCGATGCTATCTCGAAGCATCAATTGCCTGGGACCCTGCGAGGATTGATGGTGGGGACAAGGAATTCGATACAAATTGTGTTTAGGGCCAATTCGAGGTTGGGTTAGGAGAATTTAAAAAGAAAGAGAGAAAACTTATAAAATAACATCTTTCTCCATCTCTCTTACTAAAAATGTTCTGGCAAACTGAACCTAGACTTACTACACATATGCACGGGTGCTTTAACTGATGGGGTCAATGAACCTCTGGGTAGTTTTTGTGGGCCATAGAAATCTTCACGATGGACCCAAGGCTGAGGCTGGTCAAGACCGTATCTTGGCAGGTACTTGAGTACCTTTAGGCCTATAGTTGGTATTTTGATCTAGTCTCTAAAGGAGAGGTGCAATAGGATGACCTAACGATAAAATCTGGCCTAGAGTCCTCTTCTATTTTGTATGATATTGCTTGGGACTAGCAAAACTTAGGCATGGGAGTATTTAATAGGTCCACTTTAGTGAACTAAATTAGAGCCTAAGAATATTGTAATTGGAAGAAGAGATTAATTTAAAGCATGCATGTTATTGACAAAGTCATGTGAACGTTAGACTTATCATTTCATGCATTAATTGCATTAATTTTTATATGGAGGGATTAATTATTCACTTTAAAGGCAACAACATCACATCAATCTCAATTTGAGATATCATAATGTTGGGATTTTATTTTAACAAAAATAGCAAGGGAATCATTTTTAGTGCATCCCTAAATATCTCTCAATTAATCAATTGCATTCCCTTCCTTATTTTCCCCTCTCTCTTGCTTCTTTTGATCACAAAAAATATCGGGCATGCTTTCCTCATTTTCTTTCTCTTCTCTTTTGGTAACATGAAATCACGATTCTCTCTCTTTGATTCTTTATCTTTCTCTCTATATATGTAACAGGGAAGAAGATGGCAAGGAGGCATCTTCCTCTCCACAGGGAGGAAACTCCCGCTCCATGATATCACCCACCTCATGGGGAGGAACACCCTCTCCACATGCTTCCATCACCGTGTACCACCAATTGCAACAACCACGTCCACCACCGCAACTCACCCACGTCGTCGACAAATCCATCACTACGGTCGGTGGTGACAACATCGACATCTGCAACCATGATGACTCCGCCTCGACATTCATCATCGTGCCTCGTCCACGACCGCAATGATGAACCACCACAGTGATCGCATACATGCGTTCGTCGACCAACACAGAACAAGAATCCTCTCTCCCTTTCGGTAAGACATCCGGGATCTTTCTCAGAGGTCCAAAGATCAGCACCCACCAGTGCCACCTCCACTATGCACCAACAGCAGCCACCACCACGAGCAGTAGCCCTTGCGTAGCCAAGCCCTCGCACAGCCACGCCCTCATGCACAGACCTCCTTGCACACACCCTCGTATGTAAAGAACCCCGTGCTCACAACCACGAAGGCTTGCACACCTCCTCCAAACTTCCACTATGCACGCACTCAAGCTCCACCACTGGTAGTAGTAGCCGCGCACACTCATTGAGAATAGCAGAATCGCATGCGCTCACCGGGCACAGTAGAACCGCCCACACTGCCTCATTGCACCCGGCCTCTTCTCCTTCATCTTCTTCATCTCCGTCGACAGAAAGAACCCAAAGTCCACCGACCTCCTCCACACACAGCTAGCATCTTTGGCCTCGATCCTTCACGCCGAGAACTCCATCTAACTCGCCATGCCACCTTGAGTGCAACCACATTCTCCAATGAGCCAACCATGCCCCACGCATACACCGGAAGAAGCCACCGCTGGTGGCTTCTTCCCCATGGACTAGCCACCTCCGGCCTCCTCCGTCGACGCCACCACCGCCATTGGGATCCCCTCATCATCGACGATCTCCTCTGAGCACCGCACCTCAGGTTGTGCTTCCTCCTAGGTGCACGCACAAGGGAACTTCATCTGTTGTTTCTCAACAATACATGCACCATTTGTTTTTACCAAATATGCCATTGTAGTAAGAACTATGGAAATATTTTATTGGATTAATCTATTTGAGTGACTCTTGCATGCGTGACCTCGTGTTTTTGCTTTTTCCCTTCTCATGCACACCTTTCTCTCTACACTGCACTATGAAGGCACGAAATATCATCACACACCCACATGACCCTTAGATGGAAGTGGTGTGATGTGAAGTCAGCAATGTGACGGTGCTCTTGGATGGATGCTAGAGGGCTTAGAGAGCAACAACACTTTCTTCTTTGATTCTAATCTCTTCTAGCACACAATATGAGTAGAATAAGTATTCTCAAGGTGTTTAACAAAGGAAGAGTGCCCCTCTATTTATATAGATCCTAAGAAGGGTTTAGAAGGCCTTGGAAGGCTTCTATAGCCAATGGGAATAAATCACAAGAGATCAAGCCAAAATCCCAACAAAACCAGGATCATTTATGATTCTGACAAGGTTATCAAACGTCTGGATCTAGTATCAGACATCTAGGTCGTCATCTGATCTAGGGATAGCTCATCTGATCTAGAAGGGTGAAAGATCTAAACTAAGTTGGATCAAGACGAATGTCTAAGATTCGATTATAAGGCATTTCGGATACTAATCAAACCTCTAATCCTAAGATGGCTTCCTTCCTATTTTCACAAGATTGAAACAAAGTTCTAGTGTTATGTTGCATAGATGACATATCGGACGTCTGGCAATAAGTCTGGACGTCCGAAAATAGGATTCTTTGGGGGAATTGATTTCCTGAGGCTAAATGGCTATTAGGTATGACAAAAGGTGATTTGGGTCAGATCTTAGCATAACATCTATTTGTTAGACATCTAGGATGTTCTATGGACATCTGAAAGTGAATGTAAGCCGATAAAGAGTTAATCCTCAAGGATTAAGTCTAACAAGCCAACGATCCTCTAGTTGGACATCCGGCAAGGTACTCAAATGTCTTCTAAGACATCTGCACTATGCGCTAGACATATGAAGGTGGCAGACAAAGAGTGGGTTTTCAACCTAAGTGTTTTGGATGTTTGGTCATATAGTCAAACCTCTTAAAGTCTAAGATCAGATGTCTGATGTCCAGATTGGACATCTGATCAAGCTGTCTAATGCCTATTTTGGTTTTCTGATTTATCTAAGAGTTTGTCTAAGTGTCCTAAAGTAGTGTATTTGTTCCTAGGATTACTATTTGTTAGTTTGGTTCTTTAGCAATTAATTTAAGCAAATAAAGAGCAAAGAACAAATAAAAGAGACAAAATACAAGGATAGAATAAACTTCTATCATATTCCTCATCTCCTTCCTTCTTCAAGCTCTCGCTCCAAGCGAAGCTCCTTCTACTCCATCAAGCTCCTCCAATCTGCCATGGATGCGAGCTTTAGCTCCCTTACACTTGATTCAATTTGCATTTATCCTAAAACTATAACTCAAATGCAAATATTAAATAACAAGTGTTTTGTTATCATCAAAATTAATGATCGTGGTGCCCTTGCACAAACAATCTCTCCCTTTTTTATAATGACAAAACCACATATAATTATCCATAAGACCTTTATATAGTGGAAACATGGGGGAAAGATGGCCATTTTCAACCCTCAATTGTGCCACATAGCCAGGGGGAATGAGGGTTGTCGATCTCAAATCACACAGCTCTCATTTGTCCTGATCGTGCATTGTGCACCCTCTGATCGTGCGAGACCCACGTGAGGCGAATTGATGGTTGTGTGATCTGAGATCAATAGCTCAGATCAGGCCTTGGTCGTGCGTGCTGTGCATAGAGAAGTCGCAGTGTATCGCGAGATCATGCACTGAGTTTGTGCGAAGGCGCATATGACCATACGTCATCACACGCATGTGGAGTATTGGACATCCGAGCGGCCACACGACACATTTAGCACCACTCATCGTGAATTGAGTGGTCCAATTCTTGGGCACACCATGACAAAATCCATTTTCACGCATTTTGAAATCGTCGGAAATCGTAGTATAGTCATGCTAAATGCTCGTCAAAAATGATTTGTAAAGATAACGAGACTTGATTCCCGATCGATCGTCTCTGGGAGGCATTTATGTAAATTTGAAATCGATCTCTTTCACTCTACTTGCTTAAAATCACATGTTGATTTATGGTTATTATGTATTTATGCACGACATGCTTAGTTGCTAGAATATCAGCAATTAAAAGTAGGCAACTTTAATCACACAAAATATATTTCAATATGCTCATGGTGATTCTCAACACATAGATATATATATATATAGAAAAAGATTTTTCATTAATTCATCATGGTGTTTTCAACATGGAACTCATGGAAAGCTTATAGAGGAAAGTTTAAAAACATAAATCTAGCTAACAGAAAATGATCGCATACATGAATCTAAAGGGGGATTATGCATGCATCATTGGGGGAGAATATAGAGCTACACTACTAAGCAGTAATAAAAGCATGCAAACAATAAAGAACTAAGCTACTAATCTAGCAGAAATAAGGGCATTCAGAGGTGGGCTCTGATGGCCTTTGAGTTGGTTGAGAGGAGGAGGGGTGGCCAATGGTGCTTAGGCCAACCATTGGGGAGAGGTTGAGGAGGTGATCCAACATCTTGACATGGAGATGGTGGTGGCCATGGTGATGCTACTCGTGGAGATGGAGTGGAGGTGGATGTAGCTCAACTATATGGAAGCCAAGAGTGAATGAAGCCAAGAATGGATGGGTGCAAATGGCCACCCCTTAGATCTTTTTATAGACCTAAGGGAAGCTCTCTAGAGAATTTTGGAATTCTCTAGAGAGGCCTAAGGTGGGAGCTCGTGGGAGAGCGAGAGAGAGAGGATGGATGGTCGTTTTTAGATCCACCAAATGTGGATCTAAAAATTGAATGGCTCTTGGTTGCTAATTTTAGCAACCAAGGCAACAACACATGGTAGAGAGTTCTAGAGAACTCTAGGCTAGTTATTTTCCTATGGAGTGTGTATGTGGGTGTGTGTGGATCGAAACTTAGGTGGCTAGGTTGATTAGGTTAGGTTCTAGTGGGTTTAGGTCAAGGTAGGTCTCAAATTAGGGTTGTAAACCATAATTCACTAAGGTAAAGTGCAATTAAACTTAATACAAGTTTAATTGGGTGTGTGAAAACTTAATTGAGACTAAAATAACTCATTAAGTCAGGTCTAGGTCAATTGGACTCTCACTGAGTCCAATTGGATAATGTGTGCTGAGATCAGGGCTCAATTGAACTCAACGAGTCCAATTGAATAGGCTGATGGAATTGACTAAGATCCAAGTCAAGTAGGTTTAGTAAGGACCTAATTAGGTCCTTAGGGAGGTCTAGAGGTGATGTACTAGGGTTAAGGCACCTTAATTTAGGTTTCTAGGGGGTTAGAATTTGGTTTAGGGAGCTAGAGATCCAAAATCAAGGCCTGAATCTCAAAACAAGAACTAGAGAGTAGTTCTGGACATCTAATAATAGTGTCAGATGTCTTATAATGAAAAATCAGAAGTCCAGACTTGTTGTCTGGACGTTCAATTAGAGTCAGGAAGGATTTTAGGTTCTGCCTTGGGCATTCTGCAGAAATTGTACGTCTGACCAAGTGTCTGGACGTCCAATAACACTGTAGAAGTGGGTTTAAGGTGTGCGGGAGTTGGCTAAGAGTTTTGGACATCCTATAATTCATCTGGATGTCCATATAGAGTCCAGAATTAGGATTTTAAGGTTTCCTAGGGTGCGGTGACCTAATCTAAGGTTGGCTAAGGCTTGGGGAAGCTTCTATGCTATCCTAGGGCTTGGATGGTCCTAAGTTCTTCATAATTTATTGCTTTATTCCTACTTAAATAGAATAGCATACATCAACCCCATACATTATTATCTACTACATCTAATTTAGGTCTTCCGCTCCAACTCTGCTGCAACACCAGTTATTCTTTATTCTTCAGATTCAGCTTTAGATCCAGCTTCAGATCTAGCTTCTGATCAGCTTATTACCTGCAATTGACATAATGCACATAATGAGTACATTATAGCAATATTTTATGCATAGCTAAAAGAAAGAAGTAAATGTGCTAGTAATGCTTATGCATGCATGAATTACCCTAACTTATGCTAAGTCCTAGCCTTATTAAGGTCAATTAAGACCTATGATTGCTGCGCAATCATACGCCCATGCCTAAATCTTGCTAGTCCCTAGCAAATGCAAGACTAAATTATTCACATAAGGGTCTCTAAGGGATTGATTATTTTATCAAGTGTATGCCTAGAGATTTTTCACCTTTTGATTTTCATCCTGTGTTCTAGAAATCCAGACAATTGTGAAAGTGTAGCTATGTAACTTTTGCAACGGATTCGAGTGAAAAAGTAATTTACCTCTAAAACCTGTACTTGACCCCTAGTAAAAATTCTAACGAGATATTCAAAATATTCTATGAATTCCACCCGACTTTAAGCTTAGGTAGATAATCATAGAGGGAAAAGATTATATATTTGGTGGCTCGCCCTCGACTGGTGCTACATAGAGATTAGTGCTATAGATTCTAGGTTCCCAAATTATTACGTAACTCAACTCAGAGAAAAATGAGCAAAACTATGCTCTCTTTTGATTCCTTTGTATTCATTCTCTCTTACTCTTTTTCTTTTTGTTTTCTTTTCTTTCTTTTTCTTAGAGCTCACAATCTCACCAGATTCACACATATGACCTATATTTGGTGGTCTCACTTGGCATTAACACTTTAATTGAGTTCTCATAACCCTAACACTAAGTCGGAATTCCTCAACCAGTATTCGGGTGGTCAGAAACACAGAAAAATAGGTTAAGGCCATATTTGGTGGATCTTAAATTTATTCGATGGTATTGCCTCAATGCAAATGCAATAAACACTAAATATTAACAAACTCTCTTTTTTTTCTTGCTTTTTCTTCTTTTTCTAAATTTTCTTTCAATTTGTTTTTCTTTTTTTTCATCATTTTTTTTCTTTTTTTTCTTCTTTCAACACAACACAACTAGCACATATCCTAGCACATATCTATGAACTTTATTGAGGAGGCATTATTTGGGATTGGTAGTACTCAAGAGACATTGGGTGGCTTATTTGGTTGAAGTGCCTACTCACGGCACTAGGAGAGATGGATAGGATGGTGTATTTCTTACCTTGACATCAATACCCTCCTTCAGCCGAGGATTCCGTAAAGAATGGTCGTAATCATCCACCTTAGCCCTAGTTTTATGAAAACTCGCTCTCCACGTATTTGCCTTATTTAGTGGCTCTCAAAATTTCACACAAAATGTATACACAGGAACCGAGAGTGAAAACTATGCCTAATCTCTGAGTATCATCACCTAAATATCTAGGATTCCAGATTCCTTGCACTAATCTTAGAGCACCAGTACTCTGTATTCTCATCTCACACTATTTGGTGGATTTTTGGAAGAAAATCTACCTAGCTCCCAAAACACAGTCTAGGGGTTCAGGAGAAGAAGTGCTGCTTCTTCTCAATAGA
Source organism: Thalassia testudinum (assembly GCA_037157565.1). Classification (NCBI taxonomy): domain Eukaryota; kingdom Viridiplantae; phylum Streptophyta; class Magnoliopsida; order Alismatales; family Hydrocharitaceae; genus Thalassia; species Thalassia testudinum. The sequence goes on from JAZHRO010000046.1 coordinate 2,572,463, forward strand.
CTAAAGACGTTTATCAGCCTTCACTGTAAATCCATTGCAAATTCTACATGTGCATGAAAAATTATACTAGATTCCAGATTACAGGCATCAACTAGAGGATAAAATCCCTAATGCATTCTCTTAATAAGATAATCTTATTCATGGATGCACTATGTATAAATGCTATAAACAGGTAACCTTGTATAATTTGTACTTCGTAAAATTCCTGTATCGGGTTACATTCAGCTTGATCCAAAATTTCAAAACAGGAAGGGTGAGTGGGTGAGTCGAAAATGGATGTTGCGGACAATTTCTAGCTCCAATGTAAGCACTGGAGGTGGAGTCAGTTGTTCTTTTATTTAGGGTCCTAAAGTACATTTGACATGCAGCTCCAAGGTTTTCCTAATTGCTAGCGCAAAAATTTTCAGTTTTGCTGTATCTACCCCCCCATGCCTTAGTTCTTGCATGTCCTCATGCATGAATATAAAATAAAATAAATACAGCAGGGAGTAAATGGGTAGAAATCACCTGGAATTGCTCCTGAAATTATACATTCAGCACCGACTAACCTGACAGTATGCAATATGCGGAAAGAAAATATGCTAAAAGAAAAATATGCTATATATAAAGCGAGTATGTATAGGGTGATGGTAGAATGTGAGGTAGATGCTGAGTTTAACACCTCTAGATGGGCAAAAACTCAAGCACACGTGCTCAATAAGATGAATGATCTCGTCAGCTGGAGGAGGTTCCTGGGCCAAAAATGGCTTGAGGTGCTGGCCATTTACCGTAGATATATGCCCAGATTTTGGGTCCCTGATTTGGACTACCCCATTAGGATATGGGTGAATCACAACATATGGGCCAGTCCACTTGGACTTGAGCTTCCCTGCGAAAAGTTTTAATCGTGGATCAAACAACCAGACTTGTTGGTTTGGTGTGAATGCTTTCCTCCTGATGTGGCAGTCATGAAAGGCCTTGGTTTTGTCCTTGTATATCAATGTGTTCTCATAGGCCTCCCGCCGAATCTCTTCTAATTTGCTGATCTGGAGTTTTCATTCTTGACCTCCTGCATCAAGGTCAAGTTTACAATTTCACACCGCCCAAAAGGCATGGTGTTCTAGCTCTACAAGAAGGTGACAAGCCTTGCCATATACCATAGATATGGTGACATTCTGAGTGGGGCCTTGTACGCGGTCCGATATGCCTAGAGTGCATCAACTAATTTATCGGACTAGTCCTTCTTGTCTGGTCTAACCATCTTCTGGAGAATCAGCTTGATTTGATGGTTAGACACTTCAACCTATCCATTGGTCTGCGGGTGATACAGGGTGGCTATACGGTGATGTACCCCGTATTTCTTTAATAATGTCCTGAAGTGGGCGTGGATGAAGTGGCTTCCCCCATCGCTAATCAAAGAGTGGGGTATTCCGAATCTCGCGAAGATGTATTGCCGTACGAAAGAAATGACGATCTTATGACCAGCTCGTATCGCCGAGATGGCCTCGACCCACTTCGAGACAGTCAACGGCTAGTAATATATACTCGAAGGCATGCGAGTTCGGAAAAGGGCCCATAAAATCGATGCCCCAGACATCGAACACTTCTATAACCATGATGGGCTGGAGTGGCATCATGTCTTTCCCTGTCATAGAACCGACCAACTGGCATTGTTTATAGTGTTAGGCGTATTTGTGTGTATCTCTGAAAATAGTTGGCCAGAAAAATCCCGGCGGCAAAATTTTTGCAGCGATGTTCCATCCCAAGAAATGATCACCACAAGCATCATTGTGGCAAACAGATAACACACTAGGGATCTTAGAATCTGGGATGCATCTTCGAATAATCTGATCCACTCTAATGCGGAAGAGCAGTGGGTCATCCTAGAGGTAGAATTTGGCCTCCACAGTAAATTTGAGTTTCTGGTCCTTGGATTGGTTCACGGGAATCTTGCCTGTAGCAAGATAGTTCACAATATCCGCGTACCAGGGGAACTCAACAGAGTGAACTACCAAAATGGATTCATCCGAAAATTGGTCGTGGATAGGCAGGGAATAAGGAATGTGGGCTGGGTCCAGTCAGGATAGGTGATCCACCACAACATTCTGCTTTCTGGCTTTGTCACGGATTTCAATATCAAATTCTTGCAATAGAAGGATCCATCTGATGAGCCGGGGTTTGGCATCCTTCTTTGCCAACAAATGCCGGAGGGTAGAGTGGTTAGTGAAGATGATAAGTTTAGACCCTAATAAATAAGATCTGAATTTCTCCAACTTGAATACTATTGCTAGCAATTCTTTTTCGGTGACAGTCTAATTGAGCTGAGCCTCATTCATCGTCTTGCTAGCATAGTATACGACAAAAGGTTGTTTTTCCCGACACTGGCCTAAAATTGCACCGACAGCAAAATCAGAAGCATCACACATCATCTTGAAATCAAGCAACCAGTCGGGTGGTAGTAGAATTGGGGAATCAGAGACAACACTTCATAAAGTCAAGAAGGTACTGAGACACGAGATGTCGAATTCGAATGGAGAATCGGCAACAAGGAGATTCGTCAAAGGTCATGCAATTTTCGAGAAATCACATATAAATCTCCGATAGAAGCCGACGTGACGCAATAATGATATGATATGCTTGACTGAGCTAGGTGGTGGTAAGTGGAAAATAATCTCAGATTTAGCTCGATCGACCTCGAGTCCATTTTTAGAGATCCTGTGCCCTAGTACTATGCCATCCCTCACCATGAAATGGCTTTTCTCCTAGGATAGTACTAGGTTTACCTCAATACACCATTTCAGGATCTTGGTGAGGTTATCAAGACAACATGCGAAATCATCTCTGAAAATGGAGAAGTCATCCATGAACACCTCCACATAGTCCCCAATCATGTCAGAGAAGATGGACATCAAACAACGCTGAAATGTTGCTGGTGCGTTGCAGAGGCCAAAGGGCATCCGCTTGAAAGTGAATGTTCCAAAGGGGCATGTGAATGTGGTCTTGTCTTGATCTTCCGGGCTAATCGCTACTTGATTATACCTGGAGTATCCATCTAGAAAGCAAAAGAAACTGCATCCAGCAAACCGTTCCAAGATCTGATCAATGAAAGGCAAAGGAAAGTGATCCTTTTGGGTAGCCATGTTCAGTTTCCTATAGTCGATGCAGACCCACCATGATGCCGCAGTGCGGGTCGAGATGGATTCACCTTTATTATTTTTCACTACGGTGAGTACTACTTTTTTGGGCACTATCTGGATCGGACTCACCCATTGGCTGTTAAAGATTGGGTATACAATTCCTGCATCCAGACATTTGATGATCTCCTTCTTAACAACCTCTAGCATATTCGGGTTTAGCCTTCTTTGAGGTTGTCTCGAAGGTTTCACCCCCTCATCCGTGTAAATGTGATGAGTGCAATAAGAGGGGCGAATACCGCGGAGATCAGTAATGCTCCACCCTATAGTAGCCCTATGGTCTTGTAGCGTAGAAATCAATTGATGCTCCTGTTCTTGGGTTAAGTGGGCACTAATAATGACTAGGTAAGTCTCACTTTCACCCAAGAACACATACTTAAGTGAGTTAGGTAAGGGCTTCAATTCAATCACGACTGGGTCAGAGTCAGAGATGGGAATAGGAGCAGATTCGAAGGTGGAAATCTGATGATCCAGATGCGTGTGAATTCCCACTGATTCGCAACCGGTGAGATACTCGGTTGTGACTATGTTAATGGGAAACCAGTTAGCTGTGGTCATATCTTCTTGTAACAACAAGGGCGATCCTATAGTGTACGGATCAGGATAGCTAGATTCAGGGGTGTTGTGGTCAGAAACACACCCTAAATAGTCGAATCCTTGGGGAGATATGTGCAGTGTAGTGGTCTTAGTCCCTTGTGGATCGAGGTCCAAGAACCCTGATAGTGCAAACGAATGAGACATTGGGTCGTCACAAAGGAGCCCAATGTTACCACAGTATGCTGAATCTTCATCTTCACCATCCTCCTCTATGCGATCAGAGTCAAAATTCCTTGATGCCATGAATATGTCAAGTCGAAGTCACTCATTACCTAGGGCTATCTCCATACACCCAGATGCACAATCAATGTTTTCTTGGGTTGTTGCTAGATTAGGTGGAACCTCCATATCAAGAACGAAAAAGTCTGCGAGAAAGTAGAATCTACGGACTTTTACAATCACGTTCTCAACCAACCCCCTCAGCGTTTTTACTAATCTATCAGCCAGCTGAAGCATGATTGAGGTAGGCTTTAACTCCCCAAATCGAAATCGATCAAATACGACAGTAGGAGTTGGGTTGATGGACGAACCCAGATCCAGAAGAGCACGATCAAATGGAGAATCTTGTAAGAAACAGGATATGAGTGGGGTACTAGGGTCTTTCTTTTTTGGTGACAAGCCAGCTAGAATCATGGTGCTAGCTTCTTTTGACAGTACCACCTGTTGTCCAATTCTAGGTTGTTGCTTCGAGGTACAATAGTCCTTGAAGAACCTAGCGACAGTATGGATGTGATCAATTGCCTCAAGGAGGGGGACCTGAATATGTACTTCCTTAAACATTGACTTCAGGTCCTCAAAATTTCACGTGTCCTTCTTCCGCACTACATTTTGCGTCAGAGCCTCAGGAAAAGGGATGGGAATCTCAAGGTCAAGTGGCCTCTTACCCTTATCTACCATAGGTGGCTCCTAAGTTGAAGAAGGAGTCAAACCTGCCTGCAGCGAAGGGTGAAAAAAATCAGGACCCACCTACCTATGTGGTGGATTGAACGTCTTCCTTCCACTCCTCAGTGAGATAGCATTTGCATCAGCTTGCTATCCATGAGGTGGTGGGGGAGCAGAAGGGGCAGAGTATGCGAGGTTCTTCATCAAAGGTGGCTAGCCTTAAGCGTAACCAGGTGGTGCAGGAGGCACCTGTAATATGGCGTGTGCCTGTCCCTGTGGTGCCTGAAACCAAGGTGGGCGCCTTGGTTCTGCACATACCGAGGGTTCGAAACAGGTTGGGAGGGCAAGGCTCCCAAAGTCCTATGCTCTTGCAACAGTTGGTTTTTCGTGTTCTTTATAGTCTGTATCTGGTCAGCCATCGCCTTCATTATCTGCAAGCTATCCTGTGTAGATTTCCTCATCAATTATTGTAGCTCCTCTTTCAATGCCTCCAGAGGGTCAGCCCACTTTGGAGGGTGACTGGCAGCTTGGTGCAGCGGCTGGTATATAGAACAGGGTTGCTGTTGCTGATACGGGAATGGCTATTGCCTAGGGTATGTGTTTTGTGCATTCCCATATTTCCTGGTCTGGTAGTGTGGATCTTGATGTGGTCTCTGTGAGTTACCAGACCAGGAGAAGTTCGGATGATGGCGCCAACCAGGGTTATACGTCTCTGAATATGGGTTATTATGCCCGTATCCTTGAATAGCACTGACGTCCTCGTAGGTAGAAGACATCTGAGATGTACATCCATCAAGGGGATACGTATTATAATATACAGGTGGTGTGTAACTCTGGTCATATGGTGCCAGATTGGGATTGTTTATGGGATCCTGATATGCAGGATCTCGTAAATAAGGAGAAGATGCATCCTGAGTGAGTATATTAACTTGAGTAGAGGGGGCTTGGGGTGCATATGAGGGTCTTGTAGTAGCAGAGTTCAGGTCAGATTGACCCTAACTAATTTGGTCAATCTTTTTCTCGATCAAGTTTATTCTATCTAGCTGCTTGATGATGATATCCATGTCAGCTCAAATAGACTCAGTGTGAGCCTCATGGACACCAACCTGCTGCTAACCATGCCGCTGGAACTAGTTCATGGACGTAGCATTCATCGAGTTCTCCGCCAAAGATTCGAACAACTCAAATGCACTGTTCTCGTCTTTCACGAGGAAATTCCTGCCACTAGATGCATCTGCCAGATACCGATGTGTGTCATCCAGCCCATGGTAAAAGATTTGAGCTAGGTGCCATCTGGGTATACCATGGTGCGGGCATTTCCCAAGAAGGTCATGAAATTGGTCCCAGGAATCATACAACTTCTCCCCAGCTCCTTGGGAGAAAGTCGTGATTGCACACCTCATTGCGTTCATTAGACCGATTGGGAAGAACTTTTGCAAGAATTCACGTCGTAATTTCGACCAAGTTCCAATTGGCTTCCCAATGTTATTGAACCAGTATGAAGCTTTGTCCCTCAGAGAAAATGGAAAAAGCTTCATCAGAAAAATCCCAAGATCAACATTCCTGGATTGAATCGTTTCTGCGAGTCGACTCAGGTCCTCTAAGTGCTGGAACGGAAATTCGCTTGAGTTTCCATAAAAATGATTGCTGATCAAACTGATCACATTGGGCTTGAGCTCAAATGCATCTCTGCCTATGGGAATCCTGACTAAGGGTGCGACGATCGGTGCAGTTGGATCATTGAAATCCCGAAGTTGTTCTCCTCGCAGTGGATGCTGCATTCTGTCAAGCATCGTCAAGATACGGCCCATGCTCTGCTGATGCTGCTCCTCAGATTCAACAGCCCTGGCCTCTAGATGAGCCATTGGGTCCAGATTACCAATGTCCTAACCCAGTCTAGGTCCAGGTCCAAGATTAGCCATTGCGGCTAAGAAAGTAGAAGAAGTGGGGGGAGAAGATGGTCCTGGAGAGGTGACTCGCCTCCTTGGGAGTGGCTCCCAAGGTCCAACCAGTTGAGGTCAAAGTGACCTCCTTCCTTTCATACACCACCCAACCTTGGGTTGGTGTAGCCAAGCCAGACAAGGCTAAGGCCCTATCAATCAGATGGTTCTTATGATTTGGTGACCAGATTTTTCATTCTAAGTTTGAATTCCTGAAGAAAAATTTGTCATACAACTGACTGAAAGTGATTCCCGCCTCTCAAGCTAACCCAACCAGTCTGGTTACAAGGGGACTAAGGGGAAGATTCTTCCTTTGGCTTACTCCTCCGATTCCGTTGACCCCCGAGCCGTGGTCGTTTGACACTACCCCACAGACTTAGTCACCAGGTTCGGTAAGAGAGGTTGAAAACACCTAGTAGTATGACAACGAATTCAGGTTGATTTCATATTTTAAAATTAATTTGAGCCCGTTTTTCTTCAGTTGGGGTTTGTGGCGAGTAGCCCACAAGGTGACCAAGCTCACTAGCTAAACACTAGACTTGACTAAGTCTAGGTTAGCCCAAATGTGGTCTCTAGATTGCAACCCTAAAGATGTAACCTATGGTTCATGCAATTCTAGGATTTTTTTTTTATTCTTTCTTCTTCAGCAGACCAATGAAATTATGATCAATTCTCTAATAAAAATTGCAATCAGAATAAGTTAAAATATTTCAAGTAGATTCCTTTTCCAATTATCTTTCTAGAGAATATTTTTTTGTAATTTTTACTATTTCAACCAAATTTCTATAAATTTTTAAATGTCAAATGGTCAGATCTGGAATTTTGACCCTTAGTTTATTTCTCAAATTGAAACAGTATCAAATGATCTTCAAAAATTTATAAAAATATGAAAATTAAAGCCAATGAGATTAGCTTTCAAACCCCACCATTTTTGGTCAAAACAGATTCGCGGATTACTTGGAATTGCTTTTTGAATTTTGAAAAATCTCAAATCTGGGTCATTCTGACCCCCTTGCACTTCGCAAATTTTTAAAATTGTTTTACTTGGAATTTTTTAAAATGAATGGAGTTGTTTGAAAGATGGTTTGAAAATGAAAATTTAACTCGAATTTCAGAATTTTTTGTTCATTAAATATTTAGAAATTGAATTTTTAAATCGAAACTTGAAATCTGGCCGAAAATAAGAGGGTGGTGGAGAAGCTTTTAGAAGGTATTTTAGTTTAAAATTCAAACTTTCCAACAAATTTTTTTTTTTCAAAAAGTTTTGAAATTTTTTTTTTCAACAAGAAATTTTTCTTTTTTCAAAGGAGTTTCAAATTCTTTTTTTTTTTTTACTTTTTCAAAACTAACTTAGGATTCAAAAAGAAACCTAATCTAACTACCTAAATTTTTTCTTTGATTTTTTTTCTCTTTCTAAAAAATAAATAGGCTTTGTTTTTATTTTTTTTTTCAAATAAATCTAACCTAGGGTTCAGAAAGGGAAATCCTAATCTAAGATGAGATGTGCACCTGATTTTTTTAATCTGTGCACATTGTGTGCGTAGATTCCCATTTTTCCTATTTTCCTACACATCAAAACGACAAGCAGAGGAAGATTTGTCAGTGATAGCTCAAAAGATCAAAATAAAAAATGATGTTGTCCTTTGACAACGGTGCCATTTGACAAAATCCATTTTCACGCATTTTGAAATCATCAAAAATTGTAGTATACTAGCACTAAACGCTCGCCAAAAATGATTTGCAAAGATAACGAGACTTGAGTCCCGGTCGTTCATCTCTGGGAGGTGTTTATGTAAATTTCAAATCGATCTCTTTCGCTCTACTTGCTTAAAATCGCATGTCGGTTTATGGTTATTACATATTTATGCACGACATGCTTAGTTGCCAAAATATCAGAAATTAAAAGCAGACAACTTTAATCACACAAAATATATTACAATAAGCTCATGGTGATTATCAACACATAGATATATATATATAGAAAAAGATATTTCATTAATTCATCATGGTGTTTGCAACATGGAACTCGTGGAAAGCTTATGGAGGAAAGCTTAAAAACATAAATCTAGCTAATAGAAAATGATCGCATACATGAATCTAAAGGGGGATTATGCATGCATCATTGGGGGAGAATATAGAGCTACACTACTAAGCAGTAATAAAAGCATGCAAACAATAAAGAACTAAGCTACTAATCTAGCAGAAATAAGGGCATTCAGAGGTGGGCTCTGATGGCCTTTGAGTTGGTTGAGAGGAGGAGGGGTGGCCAATGGTGCTTAGGCCAACCATTGGGGAGAGGTTGAGGAGGTGATCCAACATCTTGACATGGAGATGGTGGTGGCCATGGTGATGCTACTCGTGGAGATGGAGTGGAGGTGGATGTAGCTCAACTATATGGAAGCCAAGAGTGAATGAAGCCAAGAATGGATGGGTGCAAATGGCCACCCCTTAGATCTTTTTATAGACCTAAGGGAAGCTCTCTAGAGAATTTTGGAATTCTCTAGAGAGGCCTAAGGTGGGAGCTCGTGGGAGAGCGAGAGAGAGAGGATGGATGGTAGTTTTTAGATCCACCAAATGTGGATCTAAAAATTGAATGGCTCTTGGTTGCTAATTTTAGCAACCAAGGCAACAACACATGGTAGAGAGTTCTAGAGAACTCTAGGCTAGTTATTTTCCTATGGAGTGTGTATGTGGGTGTGTGTGGATCGAAACTTAGGTGGCTAGGTTGATTAGGTTAGGTTCTAGTGGGTTTAGGTCAAGGTAGGTCTCAAATTAGGGTTGTAAACCATAATTCACTAAGGTAAAGTGCAATTAAACTTAATACAAGTTTAATTGGGTGTGTGAAAACTTAATTGAGACTAAAATAACTCATTAAGTCAGGTCTAGGTCAATTGGACTCTCACTGAGTCCAATTGGATAGTGTGTGTTGAGATCAGGGCTCAATTGAACTCAATGAATCCAATTGAATAGGCTGATGGAATTGACTAAGATCCAAGTCAATTAGGTTTAGTGAAGACCTAATTAGGTCCTTAGGGAGGTCTAGAGGTAATGTACTATGGTTATGGCACCTTAATTTTGGTTCCTAGGGGGTTAGAATTGGGTTTAGGGAGCTAGAGATCCAAGATCAAGGCTTGAATCTCAAAACAGGAACTAGAGAGCAATTTTGGACGTCTAATAATAGTGTCAGACATCTTATAGTGAAAAATCAGAAGTCTAGACTTGTTGTCTGGACGTCCAATCAGAGTCAGGAGGGATTCTAGGTTTTGTCTTGGGCATTCTACAGAAATTGGACGTCTGACCAAGTGTCTGGACGTCCAATAACACTACAGAAGTGGGTTTAAGGTGTACGGGAGTTGGCTAAGAGTTCTGGATGTCCTATAACTCATCTAGATGTCCAGATAGAGGCTAGAATTAGGGTTTTATGGTTTCCTAGGGTGCGGTGACCTAATCTAAGGGTGGCTAAGGCTTGGGGAAGTTCTAGGCTATCCTAGGGCTAGGATGATCCTAAGTTCATAATTTACTGCTTTATTCCTACTTAAATAGAATAGCATACCTCAACCCCTTACATTATTATCTACTACATCTAATCTAGGTCTTCCGCTCCAGCTCTACTGCAACACCAGTTATTCTTTATTCTTCAGATTCAGCCTTGGATCCAATTTTAGATCTAGCTTTTGATCAGCTTATTACTTGCAATTGACATAATGCACCTAATCAGTACATTATAGCAATATTTTATGCATAGCTAAAAGAAAGGAGTAAATGTGCTAGTAATGCTTATGCATGCATGAATTACCCTAACTTATGCTAAGTCCTAGCCTAATTTAGGTCAATTAAGACCTATGATTGCTACGCAATCACACCTCTACACTGTGAATTGAAGGATGCACGAGACTCGAATGCACATCGTTTGTGTGAGACTGACATGTGCCACCAATGTGTTGCACTATTAGATTGTCACAAAGATAATGGTGGTGTCCAATGCTCGTAGCCATTGGATTTCCATCAAACGGCCCGGATCACACGAAGCCGCTCCTTTGAGAATGTGAAGGCCGGTGCTAGGACTCATCTTAGTCAATGGATGTAAATCCATTGGCTGAGATTAGTTGCTTGGATGAAGAGTCGTGGCAAACAATGGGTGGTCTGGATGGCACCACATGGCACCATCTGGACCGTCCATCTTCTATTCGTAGGGGGTCCCACATCTATCAACTCAAGGTGATTTTTACAGCGTTGGGCTACAATCATCAACCCAAATCCATTCGTGCGGTTGGATTTGTCGTTTGATGACTCAAGTCATGCCTTCTTATTCCTTGGCTTTTGATCTTCTCTGGATTGCAGATAATGCTACGGAGGTTTGATCAGGGCTCTTTTGGAAGCATTGGATTTCGATCGTGGCCCTAACCATATCTATATGGTCAAATCTTCAATCCAAGGCTCAGGGATGTGTCACCTTGCTCCCTAGATATTAAAATAGAGAAATTAATGTACAAATTATATAATCCAATCTAAATGCAAGATGATGCTATCATGTAGTATTTACAATGCTCTGTACATCTAAGTAACCGAGGAACATGCATAAATAGGCAATTTTCTCTAAATAAATGTATTGACATTACATAGTTTTCTTTGATAAAAATGATGTTTGTAAATGCTTAGTTGCTTCTAAGAATGAGCTTGCTTTATGTTATAGAAGGTTATGACTAATTTTTTGTGAAAGTAAAAATTATTTATGACAGCAATAGTACCATAAACTTGTCTTAAAATCCTATACATCATTCTAGGACAAAGCACATTGATGTATGTCATCATTTCCTTAGAGATGATGTTTTGAAAGCTAAAATTAGGTTAGAGTTTATTAATACACAAGATCATTTAGTCAACATACTCACTAAACCTTTAACTAAAGATAGATTTATTCATATTAGAAGAAGACTTGGAATTTGTACTCTAAAATATCTTTATTGATTGTATGTGCTTGATTGTTATCTAAAATTAATTGATTAAGTTAATCAATTAATTTTAGATTGATTGCTTTCTTATCAAGTTTACCAATCATTGATGAGTTTTCTTGATTTTTTCATCTCCATCCTTTGAGATTACTCAATTCCATGCTTAATTCATTATATACAATCGCTATTCAACGCCTATATTCTTTGATTTTCAAGAATCCATCATTATTTTCTCTATAACTGGAAAATTGAGAAATTAATCGATTAATCGACCCCCTTAATCGATTACTTTCAAACTTTTAGGCTTATTGTAGAGAACTTTCTGGACAAGGACATTATTGTCATTTCTCCTCAATGCAACGCCTCCAAATGGTTGTGTTTGGCATTTAATCGGTTAAAGAGGTGGTTACCACCACTTTGAATCATCTTTTCTCTCTCTCCTATCTTTAAAAGGTAACTTCTATCTCTTTTCTCTCATTTTCATTCTAAAACCTACTTCATCTCTTCAATCGACAAGAAGGCTCTTGAACATATCTTGCGGTTCCAACTTCTTAACAAGTTCCTTTCCTCTCTATTTGTGCTGTGAACATGTTCTCAACCTTCCCTTGTTGTTGATCTACTTCATTTCTAAATCTTATGATCATTTTAGGGCTAATATAAATCTTTTTGATTTGTTGTTTCTCTTCCAATTTTTCTTGTGATTTTGACATTGTTTTGGGTCATTGGTTACCACACTTCATTTATATCTAAACCCCCCCATGATTTGATCTCCATTTTTCTTGATTTTTCTCATTTTCATCCATTAATTGATTAATTAATTATTCATTAATTGATTAATTTCAAAACTTTTTTCCTACTATTTTTAAGAATGTCACCAAAGTCAAAGAAGAGAAAATTTGTTGAGGGTTCTTCTTCTACACCTCCTAGCAAGAACAATCCAGTGTCACTAAACCTATTTTTGCCAACCACACAACACTATTATTTTTCCAAACTTGGGAATGCTATTGGCACCACTCTCCATCCTATTTTATTTGGAGAAGTTAAGAATGTGCATGGAGTAAACATTGAAGAACTCTTTTGTTATCAGAAAATGCGAACCTATTTTCATCACACGTTTAATGTTGGTCAGCAGTCAAGGGCATTTATCCTTCTCTTGTTAGGCTCTTTTATTCCAACCTTTAAGAAGTATTTAAGGAAAAATTATTTTAGAATCCCAAGTGCTTCATGTTAAAATTCAAGTTAATGCAAAAGGGATTTGTGAGATTTATAACATTGATCGCATGGGAAAAACATGGGAGGATGTTGCATAAGAAGGGCTTTACTTGCACCTAGTGAATTTGATCATTCAAAGAAGCCTTTGTCTACCAACAGACTTGATTTAGTTCCTCAATTTCTTGCTCATGTGATAGATTGGTCTTTCTTTGGCAAAGACAGTAGTTTTAATCATTGCCCTCATCATATGGCATATGTTGTCTATTGCATTATGAACAAGATCAAGCTAAATTGGCTAGTTATGATTCTTCATTCACATGAATGATATTCATGGAGGCTCCCTGCCTTTTGGCATCCTCTTGTCTCATCATTGTTTTTCCACATCCATTGACCTCTCGCAGCAACCTTTGGGTTTAAAACTTGAATTTTTGGACATTATTACTATTAGGCAAATGAACAAGGCTACAATGCAAGTTTACGAAGAAGACAAAGATGAGGAAGAAGATTCCGAAGATGATGTTCGAACCATTCTAACTACTTCTGGAGAAGCTGTTGGTTCTTCCCTCGCTATTCTGCTATCATTCTTCACATATCACATTCCATCGGATGATAAAGATCATGCCTACAACATTGGTTGGAACAATATGGAAAATGATGATTACAATATTATTATCATGTCCAGTCTTGGACTGATTATGTAAAAATGAGATGATGATAGAGAGAAGATGGCAAAGGTTCTTGATAGCATTGAAAGTTGTTTCTCTCATTTTGAGATCAGTACCAAGCATGACCTTGCTAGCATCAAAAAGGATCTCAAGGAAGTCAAGAATGGGAAGAAGAAAGAATGAAGAAGTGAAGAAAAAGTGATGGCTACTTTTAGTTTTGTTTTCCTATTTTTAGTTGTTTCGTATTTTTCTATGTTGTTTGCTATGATTTGTAGTTGAACTTATTTAGTTTGTTTCTAGTTTGAACTACTTCGACATGCAATAGTTAAGTAGACCATGGATGTTATGCTTTTTCATTCTCAATTTGAAGTTGCTTTTCTATGAATCATATTTTATGCTATATGAATGTTATAAGTTTTAGTTTTTTCTATCCCTTTTCATGCTAACAAAAGGGGGAGATGAGATACATGTCATAAAAATTACTTGCTGAATTTATAAGTCTTATATATGGGTATAAAAGCTTTTTGGTATGGGGAGAAAAAGGCATTTCATTGATTCTTGTCTTGTTTATATTATTTCCTTTCAAAAGCTATTTTTATGAACTTGTCAAACAGCAAAAAGGAGATTGTTAGTGTACAACACTAAGTTGATCGAATTTTGATGTTAACAAAATAGGGTATATTGGTCTAATTTTATATTTCAGAGTTATACTTAACGAGGAAGATGCATGAGTTGAAGTTCAAGATGAAGACTAACTTACACATGATATTGATTAGCTCAAGAAGGCTAAAGGAAAAGAAGGCTCAAGGAAACTCAAGAAAGTAATAAGGATTAAGAGACTTTAACTCAAGAGGAGCTTATGTACTCATTTTATTATTTTCTAGAAGTTTGTACAAGAGTCAATGCACTACACTTAAACACATGACACTCTTCTAGAAAACATTTAGAAATTCGAAATAAATTCTAAAATATTCAAAATTAATAGATTAGAGACATTTTAGGGTCGTCTAGAAGGTTGACATAGGTTTAAAGTAAAACCCTTTCAAAAAGACACTTTCAAATTTTCCAACATTCAAAATAAAAAATGTTTCAAAAAAAAAACATTCAAAACAAAAAATTAATCAATTAAGAAAAATAGTTAATCAATTAATTTAAGAACTGAATACAAACTCTAAGTTCTAGATATTCAAAAATTAATCAATTAGGTTTGCAAATTAATAGATTAGAAACCCATCAGGACACTCCTAGACTTGGGTTAATCTATTAAGAAAAGTTGGTTAATAGATTAATTTTGGATTTCAAGTTTTGGTATGTGCAAAGTTGTGCAGAAATTAATTGTTTAATTATTTCTCCATTAATCACTAATATGAGTGTTAATTGAGTAATTTCAAGATTTTGATTTTTTTTTAAAAGGAGACTCTACTGACTCAGCAGAGATTCAATTAAAATAGCAATTAAGCTAGTACATCATGAAGACCACAATCCGATCCAATACAATGCCACCCCACAAATGTTTTCCACACTACATCTCTTTCCACCAAACACCACATCATTCCTACCATGCCAAATGGCCCATAGAATAGCCAAGTACAAAGTGGAGGCTGTAGAATCCCCTCCTAGTAGTTGACACCAAAGTTCCTCCCATGCAGGAATTGGGCAGTGGCAAAGACGTAGCTAGACTTCATTTGCAACAAGGCACACACTAAAGAGGTGTTGCATAGTATCTTCACCAAAACCACACAACGAACAGTGGTGGTACACGGTTGGCACAAAACGTTTCAGGGAAGCACTTGTAATCAACCCCTTCCTTCTAGATGACCACAGAAAAATTTTTATTTTTCAAGGCAACTTCAATTTCCAAAGCTTACTCACGGTGCCATCAACTCTTCTTCAATAGTCATGATAGCTTCATATGCCCTGCTCAGAGTCAAAAGGCCATACCTCCAAGCATAACCATCCATCGCCCCATTTGGCCGAAAGGTAGCTATGGCCTACTTCAACCTGTCATGATCCACTGAGGAACGACTCTAGTGCTGGGAAGACTGTCCCACCTGTTGATGCGCTGAAACGATGTTCTAGAAGTCGTTGTGTTGTAGTATGGGTCATAATAGCACGAAAACAGATAAAATTTATACTTGAATAAAATCCAAGGTTGTCACTAGGAGCAAGTAGCAAAATAAATCTCAAGATTGCAATTCTACACAAGATATCAATATATGATGAAATTTCCAAACACAAATGATATGTATATAAGAGCAAATGTGGATAGTGCAAAAAGATTAGGGTAAAATGGTGATTTGAATCACCAATTTCCCTACTACAATTATACTCACATAATGCCACTATATCAATCAACCAAATGCCATGTATGATAAGTGCATAGTGCACTCAGAACCAGCAATAAAGGCAAAGGCCTCTCTTTCTCAAACCTTAGGGAGAGGCAAAGCAAAGCTCAGCACCAACACCAACCAAGGTGAAAGCCCCCTCAAAATTTGCTAAGTGTCAAGAGGTAGGTAGCGAAGCAAAACCCCCCTCCCCCTCTCTCTACTTCCTTTCCCTTTCTTTCTTCTCTCAAAAAGATGCTAATTGAATCCAGGTATACGAGTAATCGGATCAGAGCCCAGACCCGCGTGGCGTGATCGTGGGCAAGGGTGTGCGTGCAGACGTGGAGAGGGACCTCACCCCGTGCTCACTAAGGCAATGGGGTTGAAGCGGAAAATCAACTTATGTGCTGCAGGAGGCATGCTGCTTCACGATGTGGGACTATTCCCACTGGTTGCTTCGTACTGGAGCTACAATGGATGAAATCCTCTGATTGGAGTCAAAGGGAGCTGCTGATGCTTCAATTGGAAGCTTGGGTCTCTTCCTAGGAGTGGGCCGCAGCACCTGGGATCACCACCAGGAAGAACTCGACCTGAGTGCATCTGATAGAGCCAGAGAAGGAAGCATGGTGACAGAGCTCTAGCATGGGACCTGAGATAAGAAAACACGGCTTGAGGGCCCAATCAGATATGCTTAGGAGGGTTGCCGGCCTTCGACGAACGTGATGAGCGGGTTGGCATGGTGCAAGAGTGGGCGTGTAAGTGTAGCAACATCTGAAAGCGAGTGCGTAGGTGGTTGTGTTCAGGGAGAGGTTTTGGTGAGTGAAAGCTAAAATTGAGTGAGGGCTTTTGTAGAGCGAGCCATGGTGGAGATAGTGGAGGTGACGGCGACGATTTTTGTGCGGTGGAGTGGCGGGAAGGCTTTGCCGGAGTGTCACCGGAGTGGAGGAAGATGACGACGTTGAGGGGGAAATGGTGGTCGTGCATGTGTCGTAAGTGCAGGAAAAAGTAGGGAGAGAGAGAAGAGGATAGAGGGGCTTAGGAGAAGAGAAGGTGGTTGGAAGAGGTTGGTTGTGGTATACTGATGCCGGAGAAGATGAAAGGGACAGAGAGGCTACGATGAACGAGGGAGAGAAACACCCTCTCTTTGGCCAGAGAGGTGCACAACGATGAGGGGAGGAAGATAGGACATCCAATTTAGTTGTTGGACGGTCAGACGAGGAGAACGAAGGACGTCACCAGAGAAAAGTGCGAAGATGGCCAGAGGAGGAGGAAGAGGACTCTTCTCTAACTAAAATTGGCTATTGAGCAAGGGTTCTTGCCCCTGATCCTTTTATAGGCCATGGGGAGGGTTTCAAGCTTGGAGACTAAAGTTTTCTAGCTTGGTAAGCTTGCCGGAGTAGGACACCCACATCTCTCATGTGTTCGCATGAGAGATTGGGAAAGAATTGGAACCCACGAATAGGTTCAAAAGGAAGGCAATTACTTGACGAATCTCCCTTTCTATTTTGAGAGGGATTCGTCAAATAATCAACAAGTTCTTGCCAAATGAAGCTCACTGAAGTAGGATTCCTTCACGAAAATTATGGAAGGACCTTTTTTCAAAGAGTGACGACAAAGATAGGGCCCTTTTTGCAAGGAATTTTGAAAGCTGAGGGGTTGTGTGATAGAAAAAGAGTCAAACTGGACCAAATTGCAAACTAGGTCAAGACAATCTCTGATTGGGTCCAAATTTTGATACAGACCTAATTTGGACCTAAGGAATACAATAGTAAAGTTGGACTTTGGTTTTTACCTAGTTTGACTAGGTAATTTATGCAAAAATCCAAATTAGGGCAATAGTCTATCTGAGACTATTTCAGGACAAAATAGGTTCAGATGGTCAAATCAAGGATGCCAAACCCTAAGGAATATTTTTGTATGATTTTTAGAGGGTTTAGATGAATTTTATACTGACCATATCCTCAGTTAATTAAGTGGGTCTATTTTTAGGGTTTCAGATGTCTATTAATTCTTGAAATGTGTGAAAACTCGTTTCTATCTGCATGGACCCACTTATTAGACTTAAATGCATATTTGACCTTTAGTAACCTCTGAAAAATCCTGTGGTTATTCTGTATTTGTGATAAGATGGTAACATTGCATAAATAACCCTATTTTCATCTTTTCTTCTCAAAACAACTCATCCTGCTCAAGAGACCTTCTGACTGATATGTAGGAGCTTTTATTGATTTTATAAGACCAAATTGAGCTAGTTGTGGCTCATGATGGTGTTCCCATCACCACCGATCTCCAATCCTCTTCATAAGCATCCCAACAGTCTTACACCTTTGCATCCTTGTTACTTGCAGCACCAAAGGATCTAGGAAAAAGTTCTACCAACCTCCTTAGCCCAATCAGATGTCCCGCCAGAAGCTAAAATCAGTACCATTCCCAAGCATCGGTCTGAAGCAATCCCATTGATCCTATAGGACCTTTATCATCAATCTCCAAAAGGAGGATGCACTGACCTGGTTCAGACGATAGCCAGGTGCATTTCAAGTGCCATACGAGTCCTGAATGATTTGCTGCCACATCCCATCTCCACCCTGCAATAAACGCACAACCCACTTTAGAAGCAAAGTGTCACTGAATTCCCTCAAGGAACGGACACCCAAGCCCCCCTACTTCTATTTATAGATAACCTGCCATTTAATTAATTGTAAGAAATGACCATTATAAGAAGCCCCCTTAAAAAAAATCACTTTTGCACAATATCTAGCCTTTTAACAATAGTATTAGAATGCTTGAAAATAAAAAAGAAGACCAGAATAGATGACAACACCGAATTGAGAAGAACCAGGAGACCTCCTTTTGAGATGAATCTCCCACTCCACCCTACCAATCTAATAGAAATCTTCTCATATAGCTCTTGCCTGTTTGCATTCTTCATCTTTATAGCTCGAAGAGGGAGGCCTAAATACTTTATAAGAAACTGAGAAAGCAGTGTGCAAAGTAACTGTGACAGCTCCTACTTGGTATCATCGTCCCAACCAAAAAGAATCAAATGGGATTTAGCACCATTTATCTGCAAACCGGAGATCTCCCCAAAGATAGACATGATCTGTTGTACATATCTGGCCTCCAACACACCTCCTTCTATAAAGAAAATCATGTCATCTGCATACTGCAAAATAGGGGTCAACACCCGCTGTGAAGGCAAGGAATACCCTTTAAAGAGATACCCTCCACATGCTCTAAATGTAAGCCTTTCCAAGGTATCCACTTCCAGGATAAAAATCATAAGTGCCAGGGAGCATCCCTACCTAACTCCTCTCTGAGGCTGGATCCAAGCACCGGTGGGTCTTCCATTTATGAGTGGACTGAAGGAAGATGTAGTAATGCATCTCTTCATCCACGTAATCCACAAAGGGGGAAAGCATCTCCGACTTAAAATCTCCCACCAATATGACCAAGAGACAGAGTCACATGACTTTGAGAAAACCACTTTCCAAGTGAAAGATCTCACTTTCTTCTAGTCCATCCTACCACCATTTCCTATGCCAAAATGAAGGACTTGTGCAATGATCTCCCCTTCAAAAAAGTAGATAGCACTGGATTGATCAAGGGGGGGAAAACATCCCAGAGTCGATTAGCAAAAATCTTCCTAATGATCAAATAAATGAAGTCGGAGAGGGATATCAGCCTGAAGTCCTATAACATCTTTGCTCCCTCTTTCTTCGGTAACAAAAAAAGAAGAGATCGATTGAGCCATTCAAAACCTGAATTTCCATTCTGAAATTCACGTATCACTGCTAACACATCAGCCTTTAAAACCTCCCAGAACCTTTTATAGAAATAAACCTGAAACCCATCTAGACCTGGTGTGCCCTCCACATTGAGTCCATCAAGTGCCTCCAAACTTCCATCTCCATCACCTGCTTAAGAAGAGAGATACCATCCTCCTCACCTAGGTGTGGCACATCAAAAGATGCCAAATGCCAACCTCCTCTCCGTCGGGCCCGAGTACCTTCCTGAAAATAGGAATTTGCTATCGTTCTAATATCCGAGGAGGACGTTAAGGTATCCTCCCCCACATGCAAGGATGAGAACAGATTTCAGGATTTTGGAATTGAGTCGCATCATTCAAAATTGCACCTTTTCATTTGAGTTGTAAACATTTGATATCGAACCTAAGATGGTTATTAAGGCTCTAAACACTATAAATATCATATGATGACTTAACACCTCTACACAACCTACTCTTTCGTGCTCTAAATTTATATCATTTGAAAGATTTGCAAAGTGATTTCAAAGTGTTCCATTGCTCTTTTCAACAGCAAAAGAATTTCCACTTCTCTTCCTTCGTGCTACCCACTTCAATTTTGAAAAAGGGAAGTTTAAGGGAGTAATTTTCGAGTTATATTTTTAGCAAACCTCCACTTTCACATAATCTTGGCTTTATAGGACTTGTTGAATTATTTTATTCAGATTTTTATTTTGTTGGGTCCTTAAGTTGTAGGCTTCCTGTTCTTCTCTATTAAGGAGGAACTAAAGGCTTCTTAGGGTTGTCCAAGAAGAATTTTTGTACAAGAGGTACACCACCTTCGAATTTATGGTGTGATTATAGTGATTCTTGCATTTGCAAGGGTGAAATTCTAGTTAGGGATAACTTGGCAAAGGTTTTTTCTGATTTAGGTTTCCTCTCTAAATCTGTGTCCTTTTGTGGTTTGATTTTGAACAATGATAGGTGTACACAAAAGTGTACATACTTTTGTACACCATTAGAGAGGGGCACATGACACCATCTAGCCACATGACGAGTCATGGGTCAAGACTCCCCTCTCTAATAGGGGATGTGTACAAACGTGTGTACATTTTTGTGTACACCAAGTGTTTTCCTTTGATTTTTGTGGTATGATTTTAATTGTTTAAATTTTTATTTTCAGCACAAATTATCCCTCCCCCCCTCTTGTGTCGATTTCACTTATGATTCTAAACTTCCCCAACCTGACCTTAAACCCTTGCCTAGTACTTTGAAATACTACTTCTTAGGGTCCAATCATACTTTTCTAGCAATTATTGATTCAGACCTAACTCAAACCCAAGAGATGTAATTGATTGAGGTTCTATAAAGGAACAAAAAGGCAATTGGGTGGACTTTGGCTAATCTTAAGGGAATTAGCCCATCTTATTGTACACATAGAATTTAATTGGAAGTAGGAGCTAAACCCTCGTAAGAATTACAGAGATGATTGAAGCCAAATATGTGAGAGGTTAGTAAGAAAGAAATTATTAAGTGGTTAGATGCTAGTATAATTTACCCAAGTTCTGAGAGCTTGTGGGTAAGTCTTGTTCCAATTATTCCAAAGAAATCCAGGTTAACTGTGGTAACCAATGAGAAAGGGGAATTAATACCAACTCAGATGGCTTCATCATGGAGTGTATGTGTTGATTACAAAAAGATAAATAAGGCCACCAAGAAAGATCATTTCCCTCTACCCTTTATTGATCAAATTTTGGAAAGATTGGCTAGGGAAAAATATTTCGATTTCCTATATGGTTATTCTAGCTACAACCAAGTAGCTATTCACCTCGAAGATAAGAAGAAAACCACCTTCACTTGCCCATGCACCTTTGCATTCCATAGGATGCCATTCGAACTCTACAATGCACCCACGACTTTTCAAAGGTGCATGCTTGTAATCTTTAAAGAGATGGTAGGAGATTTCCTTGAGGTTTTTATGGATGACTTTTTAATCTTTAGGAATTCTTTTGAAAACTGTTTGAACAATGTGGATAAGGTTTTGAAACAATGCATTGAGGTCAACCTTGTCCTAAGTTGGGAGAAGAACCACTTTATGGAGAATGAAGGAATAGTTCTTGGGCATGTGGTCTCTGACAGACGGATTGAGGTTGATAAGGCTAAGGTAGAATTGATTTCCAATCTCCCACCACCCACATTGGTGAAACAATTGTAAACATTTCTAGGACATGTGGGTTATTATCAAAGGTTCATTAAAAATTTTTCTTAGATAGCAAGGCCTTTGATTAATGTATTGGCTAAGGATCAATTCTTTTATTTACTTAAATAATTTGTCACCCAAGCACCTGTTCTGTAACCTCCCAATTAGTTTGACCCTTTTGAACTTATGTGCGATGCCTCTGATTTTGCCAAAGGAGTTGTTCTGAGTCAAAGAATTGATAAGAAACCTACTATCATTTACTATGCTAGCAAGACTTTAGATGAGACTCAAAAGAATTACACCATGACTGAGAAGGAATTATTGGCAGTAGCTTTTTCCTTCGAAAAATTCAGAACCTACTTACTAGGATCACCTATCATTGTCTATACTAACAATAGAAATCTACGACATCTTTTGGCTAAGAAGTATGCCAAGCCTCGATTAATTCGTCAAGAATTCAATTTGGAAATTAGGGACAAGGTCGGTGTTAGTGCCACAAGAAGGGGGGTTGAATTGTTCAACAAGAATTTAAATAAATATGTCTAAGCAATCACACAAAATTTACACAAGAATTTAGGGAGGAAACCCTTGCAGGAAAACCTCTACCTAGATCTTGTTAATACCATTTTTTTGATAAAACAAAATTATATTTTTATTGAAGACTAACCATTATAGGTTAAGTCAAATTATATCATGGATGCATCCTCATCAACATTTTTCAAATACGTCATGGACAAAGAGGACTTGAAAACTTTTTAATTTTATTGAGTCTAGAAATTTGTATGGAACCTTAATAAGATAACAAAAGTAAGCTTTCATTTTTTGTAAAAATCATTCTCTTTTGAACCTATGTCAAGTCTACTATTAATCAAACAAAATTACTTCTTGATCGACCAAACCTTGATTGACCAACTCCTTGTTTTAATCGATTAAAAACCCCTAATGGTCATATTCCCTTTTGATCGATCAACCCATTTAATTTAATCGATAAAAATATTCCAACGGTTGAATTTCTTTTGAAATCATAAAGTTGATCAATATACCCTTTTAATCAATCAACATTGAATAGATTAATACTTTATTTTAATCGACCAAATATAGTTTTGATCGACCAAACCTTTATTTTGATCGATCAAAGATGTGTTTCTAGAATTTCCAAAACAAGTTGAAAAACACCTATAAATAGGACCTTCGACCCCTCTCTTCAAAGCACACCTTAAGAGCTTTCAAAGAGAAAAGCGCATATACGCTTTCTAGTGCTTTCGCGCCTCTGCGCCTACAACTATTGCGATTCAAAGCATGCACCCTTATGATTCAAAGAAAGCTTGGTTTGTTTTATTATTGTTGAGGTTCCATAGAAAATATTGTTATACTCTTTTATTCTGTTGTACTTGATCTGGGAATCCAAGTTGTATTGGAAGTCCCGTTGATTTGTTGAGTCCTATTTATAAGAGGCTGTGCCACCCTCGTTCAAGTGGTGCATGATAGTGGATTTGACTAGAGTCAACAAATCAAGAAAATCCTAAGCTGGGAGGCTTAGGTAGTGGTTTTCACCTAGAGGGTTTCCACTCTAAATTAGGTGTCATTTTTCTAGTTTATGCTTATTCATTTTTTATCTATGGTGAATGATTTTTTAAGATTGTAAATAGATATTTATTGAAGCAACGGGTTACTATGATATTGAATTTGGTTTTGAAAACCTGTCGTTGTAGTTTGAATAGCGAAGAACTCGTGTTCAACAAATAAAATTTATACCGGAATAGAATCCTAGGTCGAACTCAGGGAGGCTACGTCAATCTAAATTCGCAATTATATTTTTTTCATATTTTTGCTTAAAAGCGAAGTAATTACAATGAAATGAAGCACTATAAACAATCAGAGTAAGAGAGAGAGAAAATATTCACTTGATACTTCAAAATGTTTATACAATTAAGTAAGCAAGAAATTACACTAGAAAGTAGGAAAACTATTGCAACTAGAAAGCAGGAAAATTCTACTCTAGAAAGTAGGAAAAAGAAATGGGAGAGAAAGTTATCCTCGTCGACGATCGCTTGGAGGATGAGTCACACGGGACGATGCCTGGAAGATGAAGAATGGAGTAGGAAGAAGGAGGTTGAGGTAGGAAGAATGGGAATGGGGCAGCACGTCATAGTCGTCACGAGATTCGCTTCCGAAATGGGGGCGAAAAATTGACTTTATCTCTTGAGGAGCATCCCGGTGTGGGACAAGCTTCTCCTGAGCTTTAGAAAGGGAGAGAAGAGAAGGAAAGGATGAGAATTTCGTATGGAAGGGGTCTCCTTTTATAGTTGCAAGGAGTGAGGGCATTTTGGTCATTACATGTTGAAAATCATTAATTCAAGACCTTTAGTGATGGATAAATATGTCATTATGTCACTAAAGGCCTAAACGTGGCCATCGTGGGCGGCACGCTCACGTCCGCTCGTCGCCCCCCGCCTCAACGAGCATCCACGTTCTTCAAATCTCGGCCGTTCAATCGTGAAATCGAACAGCTGAGAGCGCTCCTCGCTGTGCCTCATCTGCGTGCCTCATCCGCTTGCTCAATGCGTGAGATCTCGCGTCAAGCGGAGGCGTGTGATGGCACGTTCAACCGATTGGGTAAGCACAGCCTCTCGATCTCCATCGTGCGGTCGATTGTGCTTGGTCGAGCGTGTTTCACATGTTAGAAATCGAGGTTACAAGTAACTTGTCGTCGTAGTTGCAAAACACGTCAATTAAATAAAATTTATGCTGAAACTCCAAGGGAGTCCCGGTCGAACACAGGGAGGCGATGTTTACTTTATTGAAAACCGCACTTCTATTCATTTCTTTTTTTGGTATTTTGGAGTTTTGTTATTTCTTTGTATTTTCAAAATAAAAGAAAACAAGCAAATGTATCACAAGATAGAGATGTGGAACAAATATGATATATATACTTCCAATGTCAATTACAAGAAACTATGAAAGCATATAAAGAGAGGGAGATCAGAGGAAATCTCCTGAATAGATTGTTCGGCGAGACGACGACACCTAGCGGAAGCTCGGACGAAGGAGGTGAGGAGCGGGACGATGAAGGTGAGATGCTGGAGGATGTCGGGTTGAGGAAAGCTTCGACGTAGCTTCGGAATGGAGGTGAGAAGACGGAGTTGATCTGCTATCAGAATGGAGGTGGGAGGATGGCTCCAAGGTGACCTATGAAGGGAGATGGGAAGTTGGAGGAGTATTTGGTGGGGCAGAGGTTCACTACACTAATAGGCACCTTGGGAGCTTGAGAATAAGCTCTAATGGAGCGTTGGTAGGTTTGCTAGAGCTTGGGAGTAGGTGGGAGTAGAGTGCTAGAGATGGCTTGGAAGGGAGGGGGTGTAGGTCCTTTTATAGTGGAGGAGAAGAAGGAAAAATAGGTATGGGACCATTATTGACATCCAGGCCGTCGCTGGAAACGTCGCTATAGGCAGCTCATGCCCGTTGGCGCCACAGCTGGCTTTCCTGGCATGTGATGAATTACCGATGACTGTAAGTCCAGCTCATGTGTCGCTATAGTCCACCTCACGCTGCACTAGTGCCGCGCTCCTGCCTTGCCGCGTGCGTGCGTGCACCCACGCGTTGGCGCTGCACTGCACGCATGCACGCCTGCACACCTTCGTGCGCACCCGTGCTGCTGCATGCGTGCAGTCCTGCGTGTGTGTGCTGGAGGCCTAGGTTGCACCACGTGGTGCAATTTGGGCCGTCCATCTTCTTGTTGTAGGGCTGCTACAGAGGTCGGATTGAGTCAATTTTCGTGCCGTTAGGCTGCGATCGTTGACCTGAATCCATCCGCATGGTCGGGTTTATCATTTGAAGCTCCAAATTATGTTTCCTAGTCCCTTGGCAGTTGATCTTCCTCAGACTGCATATGGTGCTACGGGACTCCGATCGAGGAAATTTCAGAGACGTTGGACTCCGATCGTCGTCTTGATCAGATCCGTACAGTCGGATCGTCAATCCGAGGCTCCGAAATAAATATGCTTCCTCCTAACCACAAGAAAGATGCAATTAACCTAAATTGTATACAACTACTCTAAATGTAGAATGATGCATGCTATGCAATATTTATAACATGAAATGCAAATCTAAGCATAGGAACATGCTTGAATAGGCATTTTACCCTCAACAAATGTGTTTACATCATACCCCCATGACTATCTTTTGCTAGTCCCTAGCAAAGTTAAACTATATGCTTTGTATAAAAGTAGAATTAGGATTAGATCACTTAGGCCTAAGTCATTTATTAACAATAGAAAATTTCAACTAAGGTCCTAAACTACAAAAACTCAACAATACCCGAGTGTCTGCCAGAATGCAGACCGCCTAAGTTCTCGCCTTATTTTGAGAAGGGAAGATATATATATATATATATTTTTTTTTTCTTCTTTTCTAATTTTTTTGTACTTTTGGAGTTTGAGAGTTCCAGGAAAACTTTTTACAGCTACCTGACCCACCGAAGACTTTAAAAGGACTCTAAGTACTAAGCATCTTTGTGAAAAAGTGACAAACTCACAAAAGGCCGTTAAGACAGACTTCGGGTTTCTACAACCCTAGGTGACCTTTCCTAAAGGTTTATCTTTACGATTGGTAGCTTTCTTCCTACTTTTATTTATAGGGTCAACACAAGGGCAAACCCAGTGTATATCTCTCCGATTTATTCTACTTCCCCATTTCTTCACTAAGTATTTTGGGAATTATTGTGCTTTTTTTTTGTGAGCTGGGTTTTGGACAACCGGCCGATGAGCTATTACCACCAACTTGCCAGCCATACTCGTGTGGTGAAGTGTGGTTTTATTTATTTTTTTATTTTCTCCTTTTTCTTTTTTTTTCTTTTCTTTTTGAGTGTTTCTTTTTTTTTTTTTAAGTAGGTTGCTTCCCTGATCTAAGATTTACCTAAAGGCAGTACAACGAAAATGGTCTTGTGGCTAGGCTCTGGACAACCAGCTGATGAGCTGTTACCACCGACAACTTGCCAGCCATACCACCCAAGTCGGTCCATTAGCTACCCAATTTCCGTAAAACCACCGGAAAGTGAGTCAGTGCAAAAAAAATGTGTGTAGATGCTTAGGATTAAAGTCCCCCTAAATCAGAGGGCGGGTTGATAAGTCGCATACTTATCATCCCAAATTATTTACGAAATTAAAATGAATTTTAATTGGTGAGGACTCGAGACTAAGTCCACATTCGAGTGGACACCCAGGCTAGTTAAGCCCGAAGACCTAAAGAGTTTAGGTGTTTAGGTCCTCTCGTATCATTTCCTAAAGTTAATAACTTCCAAATGCCTAAGTTCTCTTTTCCTAATTTCTTTTTTTATCTTTTTTCAAATTTTTAATTTTTTTTTTATTTTATAAGAAACTAAAAGAAATTCTACAGAGTTAACATAATGATTTCAGGAATTGATTATCCACCCCCATGCCTAAATGATGCAATGTCCTCATTGTAAAAATAAAGACATGAAAAGGGCAGAGTAAACAAAACATCACTTGAGTGTCGTGAAAATCCAGTCAGCTCCTCAGAGAGAAGAGTGTATACACACGTGCTAAGTTTAATGCCTTCAGCTAGGCATAACATACATACAAAGAAGAAATTGAGAATTCACAAGTGCGGGTCAGAATCAAAATAAAAATATTGATCCTGAAGCCTACCAATAGAATATGTCCATAGACGTGGACCAGATTATGGTGCAGACCCATGCCCCAAGGTCGAGTGGTTCTCAGGTTCTAGATGAAAATCACCCAGAACCAAAGGTTGTTGTGTTTGTGAGGCCAGGCCTGCGATTTAGTGGTGTGCAACCCAAGACAAAAGTGTCAGACAACAAGTAAAGATGGTTCAATAGGTGCAGTTGTCCACTTAACATCTAGCTCAGAAAAATAATCAGTTATTGCGAGCTTGGGTTGCACGTGAAAGATATCGTAAGGGTCCTGGTAGAAAGTAGGTGGTTTTAGGTCAATAGGTACCCTTAGATCTAAAATCAAACTTCCCTCAGAATTAGCCTCCTAAATCTTTATTTCAACAATTCTATCCTCCAACATCAAGGGCTCAGGCTTCGGGACCTCTAGCATATTATTCACCCCATATGATTCTCCCAAGTCCAAAAATCGTGGCTGAATCAAGATTGACTTGGGCACAAAGATCTCAGAAGTCAGCTCTTCGGGGTGCAGATGAGGACTGGGGTCACTGATTGAATCATCAAGATTCGGATCCTCTAAGTTAACCCCAACCGAATCCAAATCTTCAATGAATGGGCTATCAAATGGTTCATCAGATTCCTCATGCCCATTTGTCTCACTAAAATCATTTTCCTTACATTCAAGTGAGACTTCACCTAAAGATTCTTCGCCCTTAGAGTCAAAGAATTGATGATCTTCATTTATATGTCTCAAAATCATAAATCATTTCTTGATCCAAGGAGACATAATTTTCTTCGTTTCCTGACTTGGGGATCTCGGGTGAATCAATCGGTTCATCCTCAAATGGTTGCTCTAGCCCAAGCTGGTCATCCCTGGTCTCAGAAAATGTATCCCCCCCGATAGGCGCCTGAGCGGGTTCAGACATTGGCTCTCCTGAAGGGGGTTCATCTTGAGAATCATCCCAAGATTTGACTAGGGCAACCACAAATTTCATCCTTAACCTCGAAAACTTCCCAAGTAGAAACTCACCCAGGTCCCTATCCCTAACACTTTGGAGTAAATCCAATAGAGAACTATTAAGTTCATCAATCATTTTGATCATAGGCTCCAGTGCTTCAGTGCATGGTGTTGGCTGGGCTTCTAAAGATTGTATGGTGTTCCTCAAATTAGCCAACAATCTATCTTGGATCTATTCACCTGAACCAACTGGTTCGATTCAGGTTTGGGTGGGTTTTGGTTAAATCTAGGGGAGTCAAGATGTCGAGGTTCTCGGGTCCTTCTCTGAAAGTGGGTCATTCTAGGTTGTTCAAAGGATGGTGGTGACCTATATTCAGTGGAATACTGGGGAGGGTAGGTGTTATAATCATGATATCCTTCCTGATTGTGGATCGGGTTGGTTTGGTCATCAAAGGATGTAGATCCATAATCATTATAGCTCTGGGAAGGATAATAATCATAGTCTTGTTGTCCAGGGTTAGGCCCTGGACATTGAGGTCCGGATTCATATCCCCATTCATAGTCATCCCAGCTAGTGGATGGGTAATTACAAGTCAAGTCGGGATAGTAATCATCTTAGGGATAAGTGGTGGTAGGAGGATAGGATGTGAAATGTGTGTAGGATGTGGAAGGGTACATGGTGAAGTAAGGAGGGAAATCAGAAGAGAAAGGAGCCCTGCAATACAAAAATACAAGCCTATCCATAGGTTGGGTAGCCTAAAGGTCTATAGACTCTCAGAATCTGTCCTAAGATTATAGACGATTTACTCTACTTATGCCCAGACAGTCCAACCAGTTAGGAGGGACTGGGGAGAAGGTTCTTCCTTTGGCTTGCACCTCCGATTCCTAGTGTACCCCCCAACCATGGTCGTTTGACGCTACTCCCCTATCTAGACATCAGATTGACTAGTATAAGCAGGTTTATCGTGAACAATCTCAATCTGGATCCTGACGAGCGAACCAGTCCTTAGGACCAACATCTAATCAATTTTAGTTAGGCTTGGGAGAATTGTGCTTCAGGAATGTGATGGGCCTTTTAGATGGGTTGTGCCCGTAATGATCAGTTAAAATGTGTGTGCGTGCACAACCAAGGTTTTCAAACAAGGTTATTTGATGATGTGTCTTTTAGGATTTAACCTTGTTTAGTAGCTTTTAGGGTTTAATTCTTAGGTTGGTTCAATCAAGGTTTAGTAGAACACTCCATGTTTTGAAAGCACGAGTGATGATATGTTTTTTTAAAAATAAAAAATAATATGGAGTGCTTAGTTCAGCCCTAAGAATCAACCCGAAGTTGCAAGCTACTTGATGGATCAGTTTTAGATTGAGTGGTGCGGCCCAGACAACTCATTCATTTGGCCTATTGCACCACTTAGTTAAGGCACACAAGAATAATTAACCTATTCAGATTTCTACTCACTTATGTGTATTTAGTTGAAGTGTACCAGGTCCACAGGTCAGATCCCGGTTAAGTGGTAGAATTAGAGTGATTGTGTGCCTTAGGATAAGAAGTTGTGGGTATTAAGTGTGTAGCTTTCAGAAAATCCCACAATTAGATAACACTTTTTTTATTTTTTATTTATTTATGTCGATGGCGAGGTGAGTGGAGGTGGCAAACAAACAACCAAATCTATCCTAGGGTTTATAAAAAGCACCTAAGTTGATTTGGGTTTGAATTCTTTGGTTATGGAATGAAAACTAAGGTGGGGGTGGTGTGGGGGACACTTACAAAACACTCTACCCATACTTTACTCCAGTCTACCGCACTTGGATCTCCATGCTACGGTACCTGCAAGACAGAAGATCAAAGACAAGTAGGGTTAGTGCTATGTAAATGCAAAGAAACGCAGAGACAATAAAGTAAATTCCGTTGCCTCCCCGGCAACGGTGCCAAAATGGTCAGGCGTGTTTCGCATGTTAGAAATCAAGGTTACAAGTAACCTGTCGTTGTAGTTGCAAAACACGTTGATCAAATAAAATTTATACCAAAACTCCAAGGGAGTCCCGGGTCGAACACAGGGAGGTGACGTTTACTTTATTGAAAATCGTGCTTCTATTCGTTTCGTTTTTTGGTATTTTGGGGTTTTATTATTTTTTTGTATTTTTGAAATAAAAGAAAACAAGTAAATGTATCACAAGATAGAAATGTGAAACAAATATGATATATATTACTTCCAATGTCAATTACAAAAAACTATGAAAGCATATAAAGAGAGGGAGGTGAGAGGAAATCTCCTGAATCGGCTGTTCGGCTAGACGACGGCGCTTAGCGGAAGCTCAGACGAAGGAGGTGAGGAGCGGGATGATGGAGGTGAGATGCTGGAGGATGTCGGGTTGAGGAAAGCTTCGGTGTATCTCTGGAATGGAGGTGAGAAGACGGAGTTGATCTGTTACCAGAATGGAGGTAGGAGGATGGCTCCAAGGTGACCTATGAAGGGAGATGGGAAGTTGGAGGAGTATTTTGTGGGGCAGAGGTTCGCTACACTAATAGGCACCTTGGGAGCTTGAGAACAAGCTTTAATGGAGCATTGGTAGTCTTGCTAGAGCTTGGGAGTAGAGTAGGTAGAGATGGCTTGGAAGGGAAGGGGTGTAGTTCCTTTTATAGTGGAGGAGAAGAGGCAAAAATAGGTATGGGACCATTAGTGACATCCAGGCTGCCGCTAGAAACGTCGCTATAGACAGCTCATGCCCGTTGGTGCCCACAGCTGGCTTTGCTGGCATGCGATGAATTACCGATGGTTGTAAGTCCAGCTCATGCATCGTTGTAGTCCACCTCACGCTGCTTTGGCGCCGCGCTCCTACCTTGCCACGCGCACGTGTGCGCCCACACGTTGGAGCTGCGCTACTCTTATGCACGCCTGTAGGCCCGCACATGCACCCGCGCTGTTGCACACTTGCGGTGCTATGTACGTGTGCTGGCGGCCTAGGCTGCGCCATGTGGCGCAGTCTAGGCCGTCCATCTCCTTATTGTAGGGGCTGCTACAGAGGTCGGATTGAGTCAATTTTTGCACCGTTAAGCTGCGATCGTCGACTTGAATCCATTCGCGTGGTCGGGTTTATCATTTGAAGCTTCGAATTATGTTTCCTAGTCCCTTGGCCGTTGATCTTCCTCGAACTACATATGGTGCTATAGGACTCCGATCGAGGCGATTTCAGAGGCATTGGACTCCGATCGTCGTCTTGATTAGATCCATACGGTCGGATCGTCAATCCGAGGCTCCAAAATAAATATGCTTCTCTCCAAACCATAAAAAAGATGCAATTAACCTAAATTATATACAACTACTGTAAATGCAGAATGATGCATGCTATGCAATATTTCTAACATGAAATGCAAATCTAAGCATAGGAACATGCATGAATAGGCATTTTACCCTCAACAAATGTGTTTACATCAGTGCCTGTGCGCCTGCCCCAATTGATGCGTGTGGGGGCTCGATCCCACGCCTTAACTTCGCTTTAAGGTGCTCGACCAGCGCGCTGTAGGCGTGTTTGTGTCGAGCGCTTAACTTAAGCGTGCGTGCTTCACAGCCGTTGGATCTTGATCCAACAGTAGAGAAGCGTTGGCACAAGATGCTTCAGCAGATGCATGCGGTTGGTTGGGCGGCCGAGATGGTGCCACGTGGTGCCATCTTGGCTATCCATCTTCTGGGTGATGTAGATGGTCCCACGGGTACCGAATTGGGTCGATTTTCACGTGGTTAGGCTGCAATCGTCGATCCGAATCCATCCGTGCAGTCAGATTTGTCGTCTGAGGTGTAGATTAACACCATCTTGACCCTTGATCTTCTAGGGTTCATCGATCTCTATCTGATGCTATGGATATCCGATTAGGGCGATCTTAGAGTCGTTGAACTCCAATTGTCGCCCTGATCAAATCCGTACGGTTGGATCTTCGATCCGAGGCCCCGATAAAAAGTCACCCTATCCCTAACCATAAAAGGAGACAATTAACCTCTATTTTATTCAGACTAATATAAATGCAAGATGATGCATGCTATGCAATATTTATAGTATGTAATGCAATTATATGCTTAAGAGCATGCATAAATAGATATTTTATGTAATATAAACATGTTTACATCACACCCCCATGCCTATCTTTTGTTAGTCCCTAGCAAAAACTACATGCTATTTATAAAAGAATTAGGTTGGATTACTTGAGCAAAAGTTATTTTCAACATTAAGAAAAATTTTTACTTAGGATCTGAACTTTCAAAGACACAACAGCACCTGGATATCTACCAAAATGCTGACCGCCTCAAGCCTTCGCCTTATTCAAAGAAAATTTTCTTTTTCTCTTTTTCTTCTTTTCTAATTTTTTGGATTTTTGAGTTTAGGGTTAAAGAGTGGCTTTCTACGGCCATTCAACTCACCCAAGATTTGATGAGAACCTTAAGTTCTAAGCATTTTATTGTGAATGTGATAGACTCATTGATCGACAATTAGAACGAACTTTGGGTTTCTACACCTCTAGGTGACCTTAAAAAGAGAGTTCTGCCTAAAGGTGTATCTTTACGATCGGTAGCTTTCTCCCTACTTTTATTTTTCTGGGGTCAACACAAGGGTGAATCCAGTGTATATCTCCCCGATTTATTCTACTTCTCTACTTTTTCCTAAGTGTTTTGGAAATTTTAAGTGTATTTCTTAAGCTGGGTTCTGGACAACCGATCAAGAGCTGTTACCACCAACAACTTGCCAGCCATACTCGTGCGGTGAAGTGTGACTTATTTCTTTTGTTTTCTTCTCTTTTTTTTCTTTTCTCCTTTTTTTTCTTTTCTTTTTGACTTTCTTTTTTTTTATGTAGGTGGCTTCCCTGGTCTAAGATTTACCTAAAGGCAATAAAAAGAGACTGGTCCAATGACTGGGCTCTGGACAACCTGCCTATGGGCTATTACCCATAATAACCTATTGCCATATCACCCTAGAAGGTTCATTAGCTACCCAATTTCCATTAAAATCGACGATCAACAAGTCAATGAAAAGTAAGTGTGTAGATGCTTTAGAATTAAAGTTCCCTTAAATCAGAGGGTGGGTTGATAAGTCGTATACTTATCACCTAAACTTGTTTAATCAAATTACAATAGAATTAAGATGGCGAGGACCTCAAAAACAAATCCACATTTTAGTGGATACACGGGCCAATTAAGTCCAAAGACCTGAAGGGTCTTTGTGTTCAGATCCTAATGTAATATTTCCTAAGATTGAAAAGTCCTAATGTTCAAGTATTCATTCCTAATTCAACTTTTTTTTATGTATATATAATAAGAGAAATACAATTTACAAGAAATTCACAAAGCTGAAAAAATGATTCAAAATGAATCCACCCCCATGCCTAGCTGATGCAATGTCCACATTGAGAAAAAGAGACATGAAAGAAAGGGTAGAGTATGAAAGATATCACCTGAATATGAAACTCGGGGTAGCTTTGTGTCATATGTACAACTGCTAAGTTTAATGCCATCAGCTAGGCAAAGTCCAGCCAAAGAAGTCACAATATGGCTAGTGCAACCGTGTCTGAGATGGGTTCTGGAAGAGTTCGGTCAATAACAGGCTTCAGACGTTGACCGTTGACTTTAAATGTGTTACCCATCTTTGGGTCATAGATCTAAATGGCTCCATTTGGAAAAATCTGGTTGATAATGAATGGGCCGTTCAATTTTGATCTAAGTTTGCCGAGAAAGAGCTTAAGTCGAGAATCGAATAACTAGACCTTCTGGTTCGGCTCAAAGCTCTTGTGGGAAATCAATTGATCATGTAGAGCTTTGGTCCGAGCCTTGTATATCTTGGCATTCTCATATGCATCGTTTCTAAGCTCTTCCAACTCAGATAGTTGGAGTTTCCTGGTCTTCCCAGCTAAATTCAGATCTAAATTGTATTGCTTGATTGCCCACCTTAGTTCAATCTCTACAGGTAAATGACACGCCTTTCCATACACTAAACGAAATGGAGACATGCCGATGGACATTTTATATGCCGTACAGTAGGCCCAAAGAGCGTCCTCAAGCTTTTGAGTCCAGTCCTTGCAATCAGGCCTAACAGTTTTCTGCAGAATATTCTTGATCTCCCGATTGGAGATCTTGACCTGTCCATTCGTTTGGGGATGATAAGGTGTGAAAATTCAATGATTAACCTCGTATTTAGCCAGCAAATTACAAAACTGGGCATTAGTAAAATGAGTGCCACCATCACTGATGATGGCCCTCGGAATTTCGAACATGCTGAAGATGTGTTTCTTGACAAAATCGATGACCACCCTGTGGTCATTAGTTCAGGTGGGAATCGCCTCAATCCATTTGGACACATCATCAACAGCGACAAGAATGTACTGATGTCCAAATGAAGGGAGAAAGGGTCCCATGAAATCGATGCCCCAAACATCGAAGATTTCGATAGGAAGAATTAGGTTTAGGGGCATCATATCTCTCTTAGTTATGCTCCCGAGTTCCTGACATCGGGAACATGACCTTGAGAAACCCTAGGCATCTTTGAATAAAGATGGCTAATAGAAGCCAGATTACAAAATCTTTGCAGCCGTCTTTTTCCCGGAGAAATGTCCACCACACGCAAATGCATGGCAGAACTCGAGTATATTGTTGAATTCATTCTCTAGAACGCATTGGCGAATAATCTGATCAGAGCCTATGCGGTACAGTTCAAGGTCCTCCCAGAAGTATTATTTGGCCTCAAATTTGAGTCTATTCTGTTGTTGCTTGGTCCAATCCTAGGGGATTTGACCAATGGCCAAATAATTAACAATGTCAGCAAACCACGGGGTTTGGACACCTAAAACTGTAACAATGGTTTTGTCCGAAAGAGTATTAGCAATCAGGATGTCCGGATAAGAAGAATCACTTAGAAGTCTCAACAAATGATCTGCCACCACATTTTGTACCCTGGATTTATCCTTGATTTCAAGATCAAATTCTTGAAGCAGAAGAATCCAACAAATAAGTTGGGGTTTGTTTGCACCTCAAAACACGCCTGTAATAACGCCTTCTTGTGCTATTTTCTAGCATTAACATTGCATAATAGGATCCTGTAATCGCATTTGTAAAAACACTTGCATGCATGCATTTAATCAAGAGAGGAAGAGGAGTGAAACAATCGCCTACATAGTTACATTTTTCTTCAAGTGCTTCCTTGCAAAATCACCCTCTTTTTATTTTTCCTCTTGATTTCTTCTTTTCTCTCCTTCCCGCGGCTGCATCCTTCCCGCGGCTGCACTCTTCCCGCAGCTGCATGCAGCAGCCACGCAGCACTTCTTCCCGTCACGTCTCCCTGCCAACGCCGCTCCCTATAGCTGCAACTCGCACACCCTCTCCCTGCTGCAGCCGGCACGCCACTCTCCCCTCCTCTATAAGTAGCTGCAGCTTCATCCTCGCGACGCAGCTGCTGCAGCAACAAAAACCCGCAGCCATCTTCTCCACCGCTTTCCCCTCCCATACGTCGTCCCTCCGTCGAGGAGGCACCCGGCGAGCAGGAGAACCCACTGTGGTGCACACCACCACAGTGGGAGCACCACCGCCCAGCTCTTCGACGAGCCGGTGGGCGTGGTGCATTCCCTCACTTCATTTTTTTTCTTTAACGCCATTGCCGCCGCTCCAAGCTTCGAAGCTTGAAGCCACGGCAGCAGCAGCCCAGCAGCAGCAGCAGCAGGTCCTCCCGCCCCTCCGCGACCGTCCCCGCAGTCGCTCACCGCCTCCGCGCGCGTCTGCAGGGCGTTCCCCGCCTCCGTCTCCGTTCTGTCCGCCTCGCAGTTGCACCTGTAGCCGTCCGCCGCGCGCACTGCAGCAGCCGGCTACGGCCTCGCGCCGCCCCCTGCCCTCCTCCGCGACCCTCCGCGACCACCTGCAGACCTCCTCCACGCTCGCTCCTCCACGCCTTCGCCCGCCCGTCGCCTTCGCGCACGCCTGCAGAACCCTACGCGAAGCTGTGCCCGCACCCGCCGTCTTCAGACGACGCGGCGTCAGACGTCCGCCGCCGCGAGCAGACGTCTTAACTCGCTGCCATCGTCCACGCTCGCGATCTCTCCCGCCCGCTCTTTCTCTCTCTGGCGCTCTCTATCTCTCTCTCTCTCTCCCGCTCTCTCTCTCTCTCTCTCTCTCTTTTTCACTCACTCACAGACACACACTACACCAACACACACACATCTTCACCGACACACACACACTTACACTATACGTATAGTTATATATAGTAACATATATATACATACATATATATATATACATACATATATCTATTATATATATATACTTATATACATAGTATATCTATATAGTTATGTATACATACATATATATATAGTATATCTCTATATATATATATATATATACGTATATATATATCTATATACTTATACATATACTTATATATATATACATATATACTTATATACATATATATATATACATATCTATATACTTATATATATACACACATATATATATATATATATCTAGATACATATATACTTGTATACATATATATATATATACATATATATAGTAATATATATATATACTTATATACATATATATACACATATATATATCTATATATATATATCTATACATATATAACTATACATTTATATATATATATAGATATATTTACTTATATACATACATATGTACATATACTTTCATGTTATTTATTATACACTGTATCACGGGGATATCTGCACCAGTTGCTGATATTCCCTGATACACGCGTACAAAAAAAGCGTGGTCCCATACATCATCCATCCTCCATCCACACTCCACGCGGCACATAGTCGTGTTGGTTGCATCTCTCTAGACGTCGACTGACTCGACATAGTGCTACACTCCATGGCTACCTCCACCCCCACCCCTTTATATATATACTACATATAAATATATATCTATAGCTACTATATTTACTTTCTATCTGTTATCTTCCTTCTTAGTAAAAAGATAAAAAAAAAGGTATAAAAGTGAAAAGATAATCTTTGATTTGCAGGTACCCCCGTCTTGCAAGTAGCAAGACGTGTTCTGAAACTCTGTTTTGGCTAAAAGCCAAGGACACAATTTTGAGGGTGTGCCTCAAGAACAAGGATTACCAGAAAAAAAACCTAAATAAGAAAAATACCAAAAACAGAATAAACGAACGGAAGAGACGCGTTTTAAGGAAAACGTAGAAACTCGACTTGAACCCCACTTCCCTGAGTTCGACCCTGGGCCTAAAAGTGACAAGATAAAATCAATTAGGCCAGGTTAAAAATTTTGTAAAGAGATGGTTAGGTCTGAATTAGGTTAACCACTATACATATTTCAACGATAAAAACATCATATTAACAACCTATCCAGGCCGACCCATCATGACTTTTCTGGCGCCGTTGCCGGGGAGGTGCGCTTTCGAGTAAGTTTCTATCCAATTCCTTTAAATTTGTCTCTTCTCTCTTCACGGGTATTGTTGTTTTTTGGTGTGCAGGTGAACCTGGTGGAAGGAGAAGAAGGCTGACGAAGTCGAGGACGTGAGCAGATCCAAGGCGGGAACGAGAGCGTGAAGACGTCGACATCGCATTGGAGCTTCGCACACGTTGCCGAACAAGTAGGTTTTCTTTTCTCATCAAATTAGGGTTAACTTGCCACCACAATAAAAAAAAAAAAAAAATTTAAAACTAAAAACTAGAAAAACTTCTTGGGATTTCTTGAGGGCAAGTCGATTAAAATTAACTTGATTGATTGGTTGTCTTCACTCCCACTGCCCCGGGATTTCCCGCCTTACTTCGCATAGCGAAAATCCGAGAATCTTGATTCTTAGATTTTTCGCCGTGGGAAGTATTGTTTGAGGCAAAGAAAAAGATTGCTTGTATCCCTCTTTTGCCTCACTTATCTTTAATTCAGGATCACATTTTTGGTGGGGAGACTTGGAATTGAGTTGATTCCAACCCCACCACGACTTTTCAAACTTGCCTATGATTCGATCCTGAATACTTCAACCCCAACAATTTTATTTTCTTTATCTTTTGGTTGAAGCCTTGTGTGTGGAAATCATTTCTGGTGATTGGGAGCACTTGAATTGAAGTGCTTTGGCTCCCTGTCACATTGATATAAAACTGATTCGTGCATCCACACTTAGAAATCTCCATTTAGGGTAGCCCATTGCATTTTAGCATGCATTAACTAACTGATAATTGAAGAAGGGTTTCTTGGGCTTTAGAAAAAAAAAAAACCTGTATTCTTGAAAAACCCGGAGATTGGTTGAATTGGTAATTCAGCAAAACCCTAAAATTCATACTACTTAAGGCTGAACTCTAAAAACCATTCGCCAATAAAAACTTCAATTCGGGGAGATTTCCCCGTTGCATGCTTGTTGTTACACACTCTTAAAATCAATCACTTGGGCATTACCCGTAAACAACGCCCTTCACATTCCAAAAGCACTTGACCCTAAGCCTCTAATTAAAACTGGTAGTAACTTGACCCTTACTAAGGATTGGAGGTCTAACTACCTGTGTGTAGCGACTACGTGCTGGTGAGAGTTCCCGCGTGCTATCGGGTGTCTAAGACTGGGGCAAACGGCCTTTCAATCTGGCCCGGTGGTTCCGCGGTGCTCGCATTCGGTTCCGTAGTTCGTGATAGTAGGTAACTTAGATCTTTAGGTCTAAGGGCACACTGTAGAGGTTAGGAACTTGACTGTATTGATTTGTAATCAAGTGTACCTTTGCGGCGTCATTTCTCTCATCCCTTTTCCCTTCTCATCTCCCCAATTCTTCCTGCGGTAGTGCATGTTTGGGAGGAGGTCACAAAACCCTGAACTATTTGAATTGACTGATAAATCTAGAAAACAAGTCGAATCGTCCTCCTCCTCCACAAACATGGCTGCACGCCCACCCCCAAATCCCGAGGGAGGAAACCGCCCTCAGAACCCACCAGGTGGTGGAGCCTTAGATCCCATAACCCGCCTCCAAGCCCAAATGGAAATGTATAATGAGCAAATCGAAGCCATTCGGGAAACATTGGAGGAAATGCAGAACCCTCCCGAATGGGAGGAGCCTAGGTCTCTTAGCTCTTATCAGAATCCCGCTGCTACAGAGACCATAGGACAAATTCGGGTCCCCATGGGCGGGGACGACTTTGAATTAAAACCAAACATAATTGGCCTAATCAATTTTCACTTTCATGGTCTTGCAAGTGAAGACCCATTTCTCCACTTGGAAGACCTAACCCGACTTGCTGAAACCGTTAAACCAAGAAATGTCGGGTTATCTATAGTCCTCATGAAGATGTTCCCGTTTTCATTATGGGATAAAGCGTCGCAATGGTTACGCACCCTTGGGAGAACCATCCACTCTTGGGAAGAGATGCGAACAGCGTTTCTCAAGAAGTTCTTCCCAATCGGGCGGACCAATGCGCTTCGCCGTGCTATCACTTCATTTACGCAACAAAATGGCGAACAATTTCATGAGGCATGGGAGAGGTATAACGACCTCCTCAGGAAGTGTCCGCACCATGGTCTGCCTAGGTGGCATATAGCCTAGATTTTCTACTATGGGCTAAATGAGACTTTGAAGCAGATTGCAGACGCTTCCTGCGGAGGGAACTTTATGAATAAAGACGAGAATGGAGCATTCGAGCTGTTTGAAAATATGAGTGAAAACTCGATGAACAATGCTTCCATTGTCGCCTTTAATCGTACCAGCCAGCCCCGAAATGTCCACGAAGTTGACACGGGACCCTCCCATTCATCCACTGATCTAAGCCTTATTGCACAAAAACTGGATGAAGTCTCCGTCGTGCACAAGAAGCTGGACGAGCTTCTGGCCAACCCCGCCCGATCTATGGCAAACACCACCTCTTCACCACTTCGTCACAATCCAAGTTCTTCTAATACCAGGCTTATCCCGAGAAACCCCGTTAGACCTTCCTTACCGAGTGTCGCGCCAAGCGACTCGGTAAGTCATGTGGAACTGGTTTCTGCGAGCCAGTATTTCGACACGGAGGACCAAGCCTCCGTGTGCTCAGACGCATATCTACATGCGGACGCGTCTTCTGGCATAGAAGATGCTTGCGCCCTGGGGAACAACCCGTTCTCTGCCACTTATAACCCAGGGTGGCGTAATCATCCGAACTTCGCATGGTCCAACAACCCGCAGCGCCAAAACCCCGCGGGTGGACCAATGCGACCGCCCGCACCCGTCATCCCAAGGGTCCAGTTTAATCCTATGGCAAATCCGCCATCAGGCCCTTGCGTACCACAAACTGAACACGCATCAAGCCCTCTTGACAAATTGATGCGAATGATGACGGAAATGTCAAAGCGCCATGAAGAGAACATGACCTCTCTTCAGCACCAATTGGCGCAGCAGAACGCCGAGATCAGTCAACTACGCATGGCGACTCGATCTCAGGGCACTCTTCCCGCCCAACCTGTTCCAAACCTGCGAAGTTTCGTGCCCCGTGGTTCTCAACCACAGGTACGACCTTCTCAGGGACAGGTTAATCAAGTTCTGCAAGCTCCGAGCATTCCACCAGGATTTCAGGCTAATCCTGCTGCAGCACCACACTCTTATATCCCCATTGCAAACCCTCCTCCACCGTATGATCCCACTGGACCCGCATCGTCCAATGCTATCACTACAAGGAGCGGTAAGCAGACCGTCGATCCGCCTCGACCTGATCCTGGCCCATCTTCTTCTTCGCCCTCTCATTCGGGAGGCATACCGCATTCGCGAGAGGATGATGCACCAAACTTGTGCTAGAATCAGTCCCATTCCCTGAGGCTCTACTAAGGGAGCCAAAAGGCAAAAAGAAAAATACGCAGGCCTTTGACAACCTACGTAATTTGTTCAGGGATGTAGAAATCAAGGTACCCTTGCTCGAGGCAATCGACCACATACCTACTGTCGCTCGATTTTTCAAAGACTACACAACACCCAGGCGACAGTCAAAGAAGACTAAGAATCCGGTGGTTCTCTCGCCTCATGCGAGTTGTGCTATACTGTCAAACTTACCACCGAAGCAGAAAGATCCGGGCACACCACTGATTTCCTGTAGCATCCAAGGCTGCAGTTTTAACCGTGCCTTGCTTGATCTAGGATCTTCCATCAATCTCATACCGACCATCATGCTCAAAAAATTTTCCTTGGGAAATCTGAAACCCACCCCTGTCACGTTACAGTTGGAAGATCGTTCTGTCAAAATCCCGAAGGGTGTGGTGGAAGTCGTGGTGGTTAGGGTCAACAGTCTCTGTTTTCCTGTTGACTTTCTTGTTTTAGATATGGAAGTTCCTAGTTCACTTTCTGATTGTCCGATCATCCTCGGTCGACCTTTCTTGGCCACAGCCCGCGCCCACATCGACTGTGAGTCGGGCTGTATTGAGATTGCCGTTGGATCTGAGAAGCTCAAGCTTAACATATTCAAGGCAGCCAAGAACTTTGATTGCGATTGCATTGAGGATGACACGTCTGACGAGGACATGGCCGTCAGCGCGTGTATCGGACTAATTGGGACCTATTCGGACTGCTGCGGATTACCTATAAACACTGATAACTGCCTGACCAACGCATACTGTGACGTTCCCCAATCCCTCCCTTGTCCAGTACCTTCTCCTGGCCAGACTTCTGACGAGGTTTTCTCCGCTTCCCATACCTCGTGGTCTGAGTCATATCCGGGCTACTCACTGTCGGTCCATACTCATGAAGACCGAATTGCCCTTTCTTCCC
Organism: Thalassia testudinum; assembly: GCA_037157565.1. NCBI lineage: Eukaryota > Viridiplantae > Streptophyta > Magnoliopsida > Alismatales > Hydrocharitaceae > Thalassia > Thalassia testudinum. The sequence goes on from JAZHRO010000046.1 coordinate 2,614,487, forward strand.
CGCCAAATCAGGCGGATTTACAAATCCACACTGGGACCTTGAGCCCATATACTTCTCACTGGGGCTATTCATTTTTGGATCCATCTATCCAAGAAGCCCCTCTTCTTGGCCAATCTGAAGGCCAGTTTCTTCCTCCTAACTTGTTCTCCTACCCGTCTGGGACACTCTCGTCCCAAGAAATGCCATATCCTTCCCCATCCACTCCCGAGCTAAAAGTGCTGCCTAATACACTCAAGTATGTTTTCCTGGGACCAAATGAAACGCTCCCTGTAATCATCAGTTCAAAATTAACCATGGAGCAGGAGTGCAAACTAACTAAGGTCCTCCTAGAACACAAGGCAGCTATTGGATGGTCTTTATCAGACTTATCTGGTATTAGTCCCTCCTACTGCACTCATCGTATATATACGAAGGAGGAGGCTTGACCTTCTCGCGAGATGCAGCGACGTCTCAACCCTAACATGCGGGAGGTCGTTAAGAATGAAATCATTAAGTGGCTGGATGCGGGTATAATCTACCCGATCAGCGATAGCCCCTGGGTGAGTCCGATTCACGTTGTGCCCAAAAAGGCAGGACTCACCATCCGTGTCAATGACAGGGGCGAATCCATCCCTACACGCACTCCTACATCTTGGAGAGTGTGTGTAGATTATAGGAAACTCAATGCTGCAACCAAGAAAGATCACTTCCCGCTACCATTTATTGACCAAATCCTGGAGCGGTTAGCGGGAAATAAATTTTTCTGCTTCCTGGATGGATTCTCAGGATATAACCAGGTGGCAATAGACCCCCGAGACCAAGAGAAAACCACTTTTACCTGCCCTTTCGGCACCTTCACCTTTAGAAGGATGCCGTTCGGACTTTGTAACGCGCCAGCAACTTTCCAGAGATGCATGCTGGCGATATTTCATGACATGGTGGGTGACTTTCTCGAGGTCTTCATGGATGACTTTTCAGTCTTTGGACCATCTTTCGACGAATGTCTTGCCAACCTGACTCGCATCCTTAGGAGATGTATTGATGTAAACCTCGTGCTTTCCTGGGAAAAAAGTCATTTTATGGTGCACGAGGGAATTGTTCTTGGACATATCATCTCCGATAGGGGTATCGAGGTTGACAGAGCTAAGCTCGATATCATTGCTGATTTACCTGTGCCTGGTTCTGTCAAACAAATCCGCTCCTTCTTGGGACACGTCGGTTTCTATAGGAGATTCATCAAAGACTTCTCCAAAATTTCTCGACCCTTAACTCATCTCCTATCAACCGACGTGCCCTTTGACATGGGCCCTGACTGTATACAAGCATTCACGCAGCTGCGTAATGCTGTCACCAAGGCCCCTGTTCTCCAGCCGCCTGATTGGTCCCTCGACTTTGAACTTATGTGTGACGCTTCAGACCTTGCAGTCGGAGCCATCCTGGGACAAAGACGCGATAGACACCCCTTCGTGGTATACTACGCCAGTAAGACGTTGGACGAGGCCCAGCGTAATTATACTACCACTGAAAAGGAACTACTGGCAGTCGTCTTTGGGCTGGAAAAATTCTGTTCTTACCTTCTAGGCTCTCACGTTATTGTTTTCACTGATCACGCGGCCATTCGCCATCTCATGCACAAGAAGGATGCCAAGCCTAGACTGATTCGTTGGATTCTTCTGCTCCAGGAATTTGACATTGAGATTCGTGATAAGGTTGGAGCCCAGAATGTTGTGGCTGATCACCTTTCCAGACTGGACCCTGACCATATTGGACTTACTCTGCCAATTAATGAAGTTTTTCCTGATGAGCACCTATTGGCAATAAATGTGGCAAGTGGACCGTGGTATGCCGACATTGCCAATTACCTTGCTTCTGGATCTCTTCCACGTGGCTGGCCTAAAAACCAGCGCGAGCGTCTCATGGCAGAAGCAAAGTATTATTTCTGGGATAATCCACTTCTTTTTCGGATAGGTGCTGATCAAATCATCCGTCGCTGTATTCCTGACAGTGAGTTCCCCAGTGTGCTATCCTTCTGCCACGATCAGGCCTGTGGAGGCCATTTCTCTGGGAGGAAAACTGCAGCCAAGGTGTTGCAGTGCGGTTTCTTTTGGCCCTCCCTTCACCAGGACGCTCACACTTATGCCAAACATTGCACTAGGTGCCAGTCATTAGGGTCAATGGCACGTCGTGACATGATGCCCTTGCAACACATCCTAGCTGCGGAAATCTTCGACATCTGGGGAATTGACTTCATGGGTCCCTTTCCTCCATCCAACGGCTTCGAATTCATCATCGTGGCCGTCGACTATGTTTCAAAATGGATCGAGGCTATTCCCGCGCGCCGTGCTGACCATGTTATCTCCACCCGATTCGTCAAAGACCATATCTTTGCGCGTTTTGGGATCCCTCGGGCCATTATCTCGGATGGAGGAAGCCACTTTCCCCATGCTTCTTTTCGGGCACTTCTGAGGAGGTACGGAGTCCACCATCGTATCGCATCCCCGTATCATCCTCAGACGAACGGCCAGGCGGAAGTGTCGAACCGGCAAATCAAGCAGATTCTCCAGAAAACGGTTCGGCCTGACCGTAAGGATTGGTCCGACAAGCTGACTGACGCACTTTGGGCGTATCGAACCGCCTTCAAGGCTCCCCTTGGTATGTCTCCATATAGAATCGTTTATGGGAAGCCTTGTCATTTGCCTGTGGAGTTGGAGCACCGCGCTTATTGGGCGGTTCGCCAATGTAACCTCGACCCAGACTTGTGTGAACGAGAAAGGAAACTCCAACTCCAAGAGCTGGAAGAGCTCCGTCGTGAAGCCTATGATTCTGCTCTAACCTTTAAACAGCGCACTAAGGCTTTTCACGACAGCCATGTTCGGCGGAAGGAATTTGAGCCATCTCAGCAAGTTTGGCTCTATAATGCCCGACTCAAATTCTTTCCTGGGAAATTAAAGTCCAAATGGACTGGTCCTTTTCTAGTCTCAAGACCATTCCCCAATGGGGCCGTCGAAATCAAAGATCCCAAATCTGGGCGTAAA